>CM057000.1:44926425-46244925 GCA_029891345.1 Dryococelus australis
GTCTCCCAAAACAAACAAACTGTACATGTTACATTACAGTTCAAGGCAGAATCAAAGACACAATCAATTCTTCGGTGCTCCTCTTCACTCTAAGACCAAGGGTAGTTCTTCCCTGGGAAATATACACAAAATCCAGTAGAACAGTTCAATACACCAATACCGGGTTTCTTCTTGAGCTTATAGAACGGTTGCAGGGGGTGCAATCCAATAGCAGAGTCTTGAGAGATGAAACCATGAAACTCAGCAAGCGACATCCAGAGGGCCTCCTCAGCGATGCTCGAGGGGAAGACAGGTTCAAACATGAAGTAAACGGGGATAGTATTAGATAGGAGAATAAACAAAAAAAAAAACTAACTAAGAAAGGATAAGGCACAGAGAAAAAATCGCACACACGATTACAAACAAATACAGATAATAGGTGGGAGCCAAAATACCAAATAAGACCTAGACACAAACTTCTTTAAATGTGCAACATGCACTTTACGAAACGGTTTACCATATGATGGGAGCACGAGTTTAACAGAGTTGGGCCCTAAGTATTTACTGATCTTATAGGGCCCCTCATATTTAGGGAAAAGTTTTCCTGAAAGATCATTGGCCAAGTCCGCCAGCCAAAAAGTCTTCACGAGCATGAGATGCCCCAGCACAAAAGAAGGAGAATGTGAAACATTTAATCTATCATTTACAGCCTTCTTGGCAGACTAAGTACTGGTAGGCCTCACCCAGTATCCTGTCCGGGTAAGCCTCGGACAAAGGAGAGGGAAAGGATGGAATGTTCCAAAGATTAAGCAACAGATCTAAGAACTGCCTAAGAAAGGGCAAAGGAGGAATGCCTGCAGAGCCATGCAAGGCACTATTGAAGTCCACATTGATGAAGTCAACATCTTCATCCTAACGGGTATGATCATGGTTATAAAATATAGTCAAACAGGCCTTTGGGTCATTATTGAATCGATCCACTTGATTCCCTTTAGGAAAATATGGACTGGAGGTTAAATGTTTGATTACCCAGTAGAAGCACATATCACTAAAAAGCTTTGAAGTAAAGTACCTAGCATTATTTGTCAAAATCTTGGCTGGTGCACTTAACACTTTCGACACCTGTTCGGAAAGTACCCGCACTATCGTAGATGACGTCATGTTCCTTAGGGGAAGTAAGATTACAAACTTGGAATAGGTGTCCAATAAAATAAGGATGCATAATGTTCCCTTTACAAGAACGAACCAGTGGACCAAAAATGTCCACATGGACTGTATCCTCTGGCAATTCTAGTAACTGACATACCATCTGCCCAACATTCATGTTCTGTGCCTGTTTGCACTTCTGGCAGGCTTCACAGGGCTACACGAAGGCAGACACATCGCTTCTCAAAGTCGGACATGAGAAATAATTTGCCATCATTTAGAAGGTCTTACCGATGTCCTGATGCCCACTGAAAACAGAATCATGAAAATAGCTGATCACCATATTTTGCAGCAATAGTAGAACCACAATCTTACGAGCCTTGCCCGTCTTCCTGGTGTAATGAAGAGCATCTTTGTCCACTATATACAGAACATGTTTACCCACCTTTACCTCCTCGGCCTCGCGTGAACAGATATCATCCTTGGCTCGGGCTTGATGTAGCTTAACAAAAAATTCAGGGGAGCCTTGTATAAGGTTGCTGGAAGCCTCAGGACTCTCCTTATGTTCCACCTCAAATACGTCCGTATCATACATCTTCGAAAAGGCATCGGCCACTTGATTTTCAGCGCGGTGTACGTTAAAGCGGAACCTCGAGAGACACAACACCCATCGTCCTAGTTTTCCCAGCCGTTGAGGGTGGTTAAGAACCCAGCTCAAGCCTGGTTATCCATATATAGATCGCATTCATCTTGATCTATATACGATGCGAATTTCTGTAAGCCAAATATGCATGCCAATGTCTCCTTTTTGTAGATTCCAAGATTGCGTTCACCTTCTGTCAAGGTCAGGCTAGCTAAGGCTACAGGCGCTAACCCAAGTTCAATCCTCTGGCTCAGGACGGCTCCTAAGGTATGAGACGACGCATCGACTTGGACCTCGAAATGCTTCGATAAATCGGGCAAATGAAGAACCAGGGAGATGACGATACCTGCTTCAGATATTGAAAAGCACTTTCCTGCTCGGCGCCCCAGACAAATGGAACATTCTTCTTAAGGCGGTTCAATGGTGCTGCCAGTTCGGAATAACGATCAATGAAACGTGAGTAATACCCCATTATTCCGAGAAATTTCTGTACACCTTTAACATTTCTAGGGTGTGGGAAATTCAAAATTGGAACCACCCTGTCGGGATCGATAAGAAGGCGCCCCTCACATAAAACATAACCAAGAAATTTCACCCTATTGGCACCGAGAGTCACCTTGTCAGCAGTGACAGTAAGGCCTACTTCACACATCTTAGCTAGAACTTGTCTCAAATGGTGTAAATGAGATTCCCTATCGTCACTGTACACGATAATATCGTCGATATAATTGAACACGAATTTATATTTAAATTCGGACAAGATGTGATCAAGCATGCGAGGCAAGGCCTGGGTACCAAAGTTCGACCCCATGGGTATTCTCATTAATTCATATTGATTCCATGAAGTGCTGAAGGCTGTGTATTTTCTGCAGGTGGGGTCCAACAGGCACTGATGGCAACTATTGTTAAGGTCTAGTAGTACTGAAAACACTGTAGCCTTCCCAATATGTTGTAGTGTACAGTCTATCGTGGACAGCAGGAAAGGATCTTTATGTATTTTTTATTAACTAATGAATGGTTTACTACCAAACAATATTTGTCACTGTTACTTTTACGAACCAAAAATCCCAGCGAGCAGTAATCAGACATAGATGATACTATTACCCCAACCTTCAAAAGTATATTAATAATGTATCTAATGGTTTTAAGTTTAGAGGGCGGGCACTAGAAATGCCGGCCACGGATGGGAATATCATCAGTTAGTGAAAATCGATACTGCAGGATGTCGCACTTCCCAATCTTGGGCGTAATCACGCTTACAAGTTCTTCCTTTAAGCTTTCAAATCTGGAATTATAATTCACAACTCGCTCATCCTTCTACTCGATGGTGGAAAAATTTACCAATCCTTCCTCAGAACGAAAACTGACATGTATGTTCGGTGCTAATCAAAATGAAAGAAAATGTTCATCAAAATTAACAGTTGCATGTATTTTCCCTAAAACTCTCCACCAAGAAAAAAATCTCAGGATAGCAGTGGAAATACCCATATCGGGAAGGTCCAAGCAAACCTCCCTTTTAAAAAATGCAAATGAACCAAGATATCTGATTTAACGATGTCACCATTGGCAACACAAACAATCCTTTTATGCATTTTGCAAATACGACTACTTGACAAGATCTTAAAATCCAGCAATTTATTCAAAAACCCTTGGCTCTTAACCGAATGGGTAGCGCACGTATCAATGAGAGCAGTAGAATTACAACCACCACATGTGACACACACTGTACACTTGGATTGACCACGTGGTTTTGCACGAGGCCAATGATCGGAGTGACCACGTCGCGCACCAGTAATGCCTCGGTTTCCGACCTAGGACAAAAGCGTCTTAAGTGTCCAGTCCACCGCAGCAGAAGCATCGCCTTTCACTTAAACTATGTTTTTACAACTGACATTCAGCTGAATGGTGACCTAGGATAGTACAGTTAGCGCATCGCACCACTAATCCACGTCGCTCATTTCCAACGACATTTCGCACATGAAGAGACTGTCCCGACATACTGGCCGACAAATTTGCGCAAGCATAAACCGGAGGTGGAAAATCCTTAACATATCTGCATGCGGCCGCAACCCTACCATCTACCTAAATGGCAATTTGACGCAACTCTTTAAAAGTTGTAGGTGGATACATCAAACACTGAACCTTCACATGCGGATCAAAATTTTCGACAACATTACTTATTCAGGCTCACTCGCAGTCAGACTTAAAGCGTAGCGAAAGGCACGGACTGATTCAAGAAGGTGCCAGACAGTCTCATCAGGTTTTTGAAAACGATAGACCAAGTTCGTTTCGCACTGATGCTTAACTCGCATGGGAAAGAACGCATGTAATTCGCACGTCTTAATACCTACAAACGTTCCGCTCTGCGGCAGCGACACCTCCTCATACAACAGCTGTAAAACAAAGCTCTCGACCTTGACCGTGAGTGCCTTCAACAAGAGATCGTCAGGATACAAACGTAAACAAGCTAATTTAGTTACCGCAATGAAGGTCGGGACAGCAACGGGTTCTACTGATGTTAAAGAGCTGATTTGATTAAAGGATAGCATACAAAGTTGTTTACAGAAACGGGCGATTGGCTCACCGGGGCAACCTGGCCAGGCGTGGTCTGCTGTAAGGAGGCCGCATTTTCCTCCCACACGCGTTGCACAAAAAGTTGGCCTAGTTGAGCCACCGTTAAGGAGTGGTCCACGGTGATCTCGTAGTCGTTAAGCATCGACAGCAGATCAGTCTTGCTTATGAATAAATGAATCCCACTGAATGGCTCATGTTGACGGCCGAGTACATGGAACACACACAAAAAAAAAAAAAAAAAACAAAGCAGAAGTTAACGCAGTTTTGAACTGACACAGCAGTCCATTTTACAAATAACATACACTACACCAATAAATTTGTATCAATCAATGTTTATTCATGGTGAGTACACGCCAAAATTTTTTAATAAAGCTAAGTTCGTATAAAATACGAGAGAATTATGTGCCATTTACAAAACTGAATTCATTCACGAAATACGGTTTCATTTTACACCAGCCTTTTCAAAATACATGTGTTAGAAACCACAAATATTCATACTCTATAACAGGTTTCCGTTTACAGGGTAGCGATAAATTTTATACAAAAAGTTACAATACTGAAAGGACGGCTAACTACAGGGCACAATTAAAATAGCACCAGGACAATTTAAACCAATGCCGCAATATAAATATTCAAGTACACTAAAGCTCGATAAGCATTCAACAAAGTTTAACTACGCACCTTTTCAACGTGATAAATTCATTATCCTTATGTATCCATTGACAGGCTACCATTTTACCATAAATCCTCCATAATTTGTATCCATTGTCACCTACCCATTGATGGAAATCTTTTTTTAAAAACATGAACACGTACGTGTAGAAAGTTTAAGACCAAAGTCCACAACCTATTCTTAACTACCTGAGGCAAAATTAACAAGCAAAATATAGGCTGGTTAGCTCATTAAATTCATGTAAAAAGCTACCAAATAATACCACCTAAGTTACGTCGCTCAGCGACCAAACCTTTTAACATTCTTATTAACTCATCCTACAAGGTACTTCTAGGGTGACCAGGTGCCTTAACACTGCGCAACAACGTATATTTGTAACTCTTTTTCTCCCAAATTCTAATTACTACAGACACTCGTTCTTAAACATAGTACTAGAGAAATCATTCAGGTTAACTCAGTTTCCTCTGACATCAGGACAACATATCATAATTATATAATTAAGACAAAACTGCAGGCGCCACAGGCGATTAAGCCCCATTAAAGGACGCCATGCAAAAATATGCAAGTTAAAATTTATTACAAAAACCATACCAAAAACTCGTACGCCGGCAACCTAAACGTATATTAATTAAGGATCATTAAAGCAAAGCAAGATTAAAAACCACGTGTAACAAGACAAATAAAAGGTGTATTCCTGCCACGGAGTGTGAAACAGCTGATAGAGTAAAGAGGTCGGGCCAGCCGAATAGGGCAACAAGTTGATACCAAACAACTTCAAACCAGTGAAAATTTCTTGCAAGCCAAAGCTAAATTTTCAAAGTTTTCACACTTTAATCTTGTATGCCACAAAAATTACTAAATTCAAAATCTATAAGCCACTTTCCAGTTAACAAACCACGATTACTGAATAGCAAACACACTCAAATTAATGCCCATTTAAAAGACGTCTTCCACAGTCACCACTCGTCGCATTCGCATCATTAAATTTACAAAACGTATCTGATACATGGCCGCAAAAAGGTATTACTACACACGGCAATATTGAAAGAATTCATATTACTCTAATGCTCGTCGAGCAGCTGAACCTTTGCAAATTCTCGACGCCTTCATGTCTTGGCAAGTGCTCGCCGGCAGGACTCATTAGATGGGACGGCAGCTCTCGACCCGCACCTCTCGCTCCCCACACATGGTATCAGTTCAGTTCAGTTCTGTCTTTTCTGGCCTTAGTTTTCCATACAGCCATAGCGAAATCTGTTTTATAACCGTATTAGAGAGGGAGGAAAAGTACCCAACCGATAATCTGACGTAAACAATCCTGTTCCTTGCCGAAGTAGGTCACAGACATCCGTCAGTTACGAAAACCGGAACAACGCTGACAATTACGACATTATGAGACTTAACAATTTCATCTGGTGAGACGTAGAAGTTAGGTATGCCATTCTACCCACTTCACAGACATGTCGCTGTGCCAGAGCGAGACGTACAACCTTCCTCCACATAGACTGGAACAATACTGACGTGGGAGACATCGTAACACACGATAATAATACAAATCGAGGCAGAGTAAAAATATCACGCCATATTATAATGCTTCAAATACAGCTTTAGTCAAGTATCGCTACAGACAGATCAACAGTATGGATTCATTTTTTGTTTTTTTGTGCAAACAGTAGCTTTAGATGATGAAAATTTAGTTCTTTGAGCAGCCATAGACGAAATTTGTTCCGCACTAAAAATTCAAATAGAGCGTCATATACTTTGATCTGATAAGGATATAAAACACTCTATCTGTCAAATGGCGGAGAAATTCCACAGTGATGTAACAGTCATATAACTCATAACGAGCTTGCATTTAGCGACAATGAATTAGAATGGGACTAATAGTTTGCGCACCATTCCCGCAATGACAATTAGGTGATTCGGCCAGATTTAACTTGTGAAGATGAATATAACAATTTCCATGATTTTGCCTCAGCCGGATAATCGTAGTGAAATAAAGTTTTTTCCTCACTTTGCCACTACACCATGTTTGTGTTTGTAAGTGCGGTTGGATATTCTTGTAGGACGGCGCAACCTCTCATTCTTGCCATTGGATTTCCCAAATACCACGAAGGTGACGTTTGGCAATTATAGTGAACATATCCAGAGTTGGAGCAGTAATCGGCGTCCCTGTGTAAGAAATCAGTTTTGCCAGTTTATCAGCCATGTCGTTGGCGGGTATGCCTAGATGACTCGGAAGCCAAATAATCACAACCATAGCACCTGTGATCTCAGTAGTATAGATAAGATGCTTAATCTGTAAGATAATATCATCTAGTTGATAATGACAATGGAGAGAGGCAAGAGCAGAGACGGCACTGTTAGAACCTGTAATTATGCAGAGATTTTGGGCTGATATAGTCCGGCAATACTCCAGTGCTTAAAAGATAGCATATGCTTCAGCATAAAATATAGAATCGAAAGACGATAACTTAAATAAACCAGACGATTTGTGTGCAGGACTATAGTAGGCACAACCAACTGCATGTAGAGATTTCGATCCATCAGTATAGACGTGGAGAAAGTTGGGATATTGGCTCAGACACTGCCGGTATAGCGCATGAACTTCACCACCACTCATGCAGCATTTGCGTTCTGTAAATATGCGGTCCACCTTACATGTATAAAAAAGCACAGGAAAGTCCACCATATAGGCGGTACTGTGCTTCACACAAGGAAAAAGCGGGCTATATTTACAAAAAAACAACCAAGAACATCAATACCAATATAATTTACAATGGTACGGAGAGGAGATTCGTGAAAATAAAATGCCTTTATCCAGAATTTGTTAGCCAACATCCTTTTATGTAGGCCATATGATGGTATATTCGCCTCAACATAAAGTAGACCGCAGTGCCCCTAGACATAAACGTATACAGGCATTTTGTAAATGCTGTAAGATTGTGAGGGTAGTATCACATAGTGAAGTCATAAAAACACTACCATAATCCATCTTGGCCCGAATAAATGTTCGATAAAACAGTAACAGTGTGTAAGGATCACCACCCCCGGCAGAGTGTCCAAGCATTTTCAACAACTGAAACGTTTGCTGTATCTTCACAGTAAGATAAGTTATATGATCCACCCAAGTAAGAGTAGAGTCAAGAACGATGCCCAAATAAGTAGAAGTTGTCACCACCCCTAAAGGCGTATTGCAAATAAGCAGACGGATATGTGACCGGTAAATACGTCTTATAGTAAACAGCATAGCCTTAGTTTTGTGAACTGATGGTGTCAGACAATGAGTACAGAGCCAGGCGCCAAGATGTTGGAGGGCATCATTCATAACTGATACAGCATCACCAACAGTGGAAGACAGATGAAACAAGACAACATCATCAGCATAACTAATAAGTTGAACAAATGGGCCAAGATGGAAGATAAGATCTTGAGTGTATATAAGGTACAAAAGAGGACTAAGAACACCACCTTGTGGAGTGCCTTGATACACCAGCCATCCAGGTGTAATGTAGGTGTCTGTTTTAAGGTAAGTGATCCTAATTTGAAGGAGAGCCTTGAAGATGCGAATGAGACACATTGGCAACCCTATCCGAGCTAATTTGTGCTAAAGGACAGGAATGTTTACTGCATCAAATGCAGAGTGAATATCAAGAAAGCATGCACATAAAACACCCTTGCTAGCAAATGCGTCCTTAGCCCATTTTATCAATACTGTAACAGCATCAGGAGAGGTCCGTCTTTTACGAAAGCCAAATTGTTCCCTGCGCAAGAGGTGATTAGTCTCCAGCCACCATTCCATCCTCTTCTTCAAAATCTTTTCAAATAATTTGTTTACACAAGAAGACAACGTGATAGGTCTGTAGGATATAAGTAATGTTACATCTTTACCTGTCTTGATAATGGGCAAAACGATGTTCCTGCCATTGAGTAGGAATTACCTGATGTAGTAATATACCACTGAAGATACAAAGTAACAGGTGATGGCCTTCCTGTGGAAGCTCCCAGGCATGCTGATATATAATCCCATCTAGTCCTGGTGATTTCCATCCATTCCGAAGAGAGTGACGATATTGTGCAATGTTGATTTCAGTGATTCCAGATGTCAAGATAGCAATATCCTTAGCAAGCCGTCTCTTGGGGTTAGGTGCAGTTGGAGAATGAGAACAAGGAGATTCATCATAGGTTGGGGCATAATCAGGAGAAAAACATTTTTGGATAGCAGTCAGAGTGAAGTATCCCAAACTTCCGGATCGAGGAGAGGATGAGCGTTGCCATAGAGAACAGATGACCTTCCCACTTCCCGAGGAGGGGTAGCAGAGGAGAGCAGTTGTCAGTAAGAGCACCAGTGATCCTTCTTCGCAGTTTTGACAGTCAATTTAAAACTAGCTTGTACCTCCAGATAGAGTAAAAAAAAATTGTCTTCGTACTATGATGTTTGTATGTGTGGAAGGCCAGACGTCTATCTGCATTAAGGGACGTATAAGAAGAAGTCCAACGTGTACAATATGGTTTACAGAGTCCAGATCGAGAAGACTTATGTGGAGTAGCGGCCTGAATGGATGATGTGACCGAATTCTGAAAGTGATCATACATAGTTTGGACATCACCACCCAATATAGTGGGGGAGCTTATATTATGTACTATATGTTCATGATATGCCTGCCATGAGGTGCGCCGAAAACTATAGCAGGAGTGCCACAAGGGCTGCAAATCAGGATGAGTAAGAGGAGTAGTTGTACACATATACTGATTAACTATGATTAACTATTTCAATGGGAAAATTATCACTACCCATAGGATCAGTAAGCACGGCCAAGTGAAGTCCATGGCTAGTCTGGGAGTACACAGCATGAGATCAATGGCAGAAATGTATTTATCATAAGCTCCAACATAGGTAGTACTGCCATCATTTAATAGCACATACAGCCAGGTGTCAATATAGTCTGCCAGATTCTTCCCAGCCAGATCACACCTCACAATGTATGATGAGCATCAAAATCACCTCCTATTATGACACCATGATTGTATGCCCCAAGCAGTCTGTCTAGTAGTACTAGTAGCATGCCGCAGAGGAGCATAAATGGAAAGTAGAGCCAATTCGACGCCATGGAAGACAACCTTAGCTGCAACTGCCTCAACATTATCAGGCAAGTTGGACACCCGTAATTCCTCCGAGTATATGGCAGTGTTGACAAGTATGACTACACCAAGTTTATTTAGTGGAGCATTATGATAAACTGTATCCCAGGAAAGAGACCCTGTTGGTTAGCTGCAAAGTGCCAGTGCGTTTCTTGTAGCAGTATAACATCAGCTGGTGTGGTACATAGATACTTCTGTAGAAGTCCTCGTTGAAGTGACAAAGACCGACAATTCCACTGTAATATTCTCATGATAGGAAATATATAAAGGAACATAAAACTGCTTACTCTATCACTAACAAGCCTCTTCACCTCGATGGCAACATCCTGCAAGGCAGAGTTACCTTGTAGTATGGAGAGATCCATTGATGCGGATTATTTCAAGACAATATCACAGAGAGCAGTATAGCTGGTCGAAAGGTTATCTTGGGAAGAATGCACCACAGTCAGAGGTCCCTGTACAGAGTGGTCTTGAACTCGACGGAGGACTATCCCATTACCAGTGTGTTCGCCATCAAGATTAAACTGTTAAGAGTACTGGGCCACAGATATCGACTTCGAAGATTGTTGAGAAGACAAGATACGACGAGCAACATACAGTTTTGTTGGGCCTTGCAAAACGATAGCCTTCGACGGAGTCTTCCCAATATCTTCTAACTGATGTTTGGCAGAGGTTTTAACACAATCAGCATAAGTGGTAGATGTGGGGAGAGCAATCGGAGATGATTGCCAAGGTACACCCAAATCTCCAGGGTGTTCTCTTCAACAAACCGGGATCCTGTCAGGAAAGAGGGCATGGTAGTCCTTAGTCGCAGGACACGCAGAATGTAATGAAGCATCATCTGTATCTTGAAGATGTGTGGACTCATCAAGAACCTTCCTCTTCGCTGCAGAATAACCTAAATTGAGTGTAGTCATTGTTTGTTTTCTTTCTGTACAAGGATCCAATAGGGGCACTTCTCTCTATCCGCAGCCAAATGAGAACCACGACAACTGGGACAAGTAGGTTTTTTTCCGCCGTGCATTCCGAAAGCTGATGGTCACCTGCACAAGCAGGGCAACTGCTTTTTGTACTGCGACAATTCTTCCCAGTGTGTCCAAAATGGTGACACTTAATGTACATAATAACTTATTGGATCTTAGGTTTAGCAATGTATAGGTGTTTGTAAAGCAAGACTCTGTTGGGTAATAGTTGACCCGAAAACGTTAGAACATCAGTTTGGTTGGTTGGTAAACTGTTTCGTTGGATTCATAAAAACGCTTGGACATTCGTTCTACTTTAAGTAATTCATAAGAAGTTTCAATACCATCAAAGATTTCTCGTTCGGATAGATCCAATGGGATTCCATAAATAAGGCCTTGCCTTTGTATAAGGGAAAGTGGAATGGTCCCTTCAATTGATGTTGGCTAAGGTGAGTATGTGTAAGTAAATCATTGGTGGCCTGCGCTGTTTTCATAGTCAGTTTTAGGTGATTTGGACCCGCTCTTTGAATTTGTACGATGTCCTTTGATAATTAGTGTAGTTTCTTCCCTACAGACACAGGATGAAGATTACTGACATTCTTGTCTATACTTTCGACAAAGACAACGTACAGTCCCAGATATGTTCGACTGTACAATGACACAGTCGTTTGGCGATGATCAGAAGGTAATAAATCATTCTGCAAAGTAGAGGCAGCAGGTGACGAGGTACAAGCAGGTTGATCCTTTGAAACCTCGGGATAGGTTTGTGAAGATTGCGATTGGTCATCTGCAGGACAAGCATCAACGACACTCACCTCGTGGTCCATGATGCTGTTGCTATCCCCCATTAGAATGGGGTATGATTACTCACTGCGATGGAGGTAGGCATAGCTGTCTCATCTTCAACGTGAAGTCGTCAATATTACACAAGGCAGTAATACACACTATTACTGTTAGAAAAGGTAGAAAACTGATTTCACTCAGAACCATTTGCGATGCACTTTTATGGCAACAATTCGTAGCAAACTACCCGATCTGAACACTTCGAGAGCTAGTTAGCGAATCGTGTGTGATCACAGACATCTATCTATCTATAATCTAAAGCCCTCAAAAGCACGTGGCCTTGGAATTAACCATACAGCCATACAACCATAAAAACGAATACAAGAAACGTCGAAAACTAGAAAAAAAAAATTATTAAACACTGCAGAAAAACATCAAAACTCGTAGAATCCAAAATTCGAAGGTCCATTAAATGCGCAGGAACATCAAACGGTACACACATATAATTACGTCGAGATTCCGAAGCCGAGGTTCAAAAATACGAATCGTACACGACGGCAGATAATACACTACTTGATATCACAGACAGAATGAATTAAAAATTAGTCGCGAGCCATGATAGGGCCCAATGATAATGAAAAGAAAAAGGGGGGGGGGGGCAGCAACAAGGGTAAAGGAGGGGTATTCGAGTCCGCCAGAGTGGAAGTCTGTGCGCTGCGATGGTGGTGACGAAGTGAACTAAGGTCCAGATAGCAGGACTGCTTCAGCTTAATAATAGCCCCAATGCCGAAATAAGTCCTTTTGCAGTATATTGAATACAGTTGTTGCAAGTGTTCTAGATACGGGATACATGAGACAATATTGGTCACCCCCACAATAAACCATTTTCGCATTGATGTTCTGAGATATGGCCCTATAAGGTCTACTGACACTCTTTCAAATAGTTTACTGTTTTTAAATAATTTACATGGGACTCCCAGTGGTTGTTGTTGTGTTTCATTAGTTTTCTATAACTTGAATTGGTTGCAATTAGTGGATTGTTGAATGAACCGCATGTTATACAAGGTCATATAATGTGCCCATGGATATTGCATATGGTCTTTTCCATCCCCAGATAACCTGCTATACAACTGCTCTATCCATGCGTACTCTTAAAACATGCTACCTTGTGGTGGGAGGATCAAACACTCTCCAAATGTCACATTCTGTAGGTGAACACAACTCTAAATTATCCATTTATCACCACCCAGTATCACTCTGTAGTTTGCATGGCACAACTATCACTGTGTTTTTGTGTCAGTTAACTTTTCACTGCCTGGGACATGCTCCACAATAAAATTGTAGGCTTGTAGGAGTAGTGTCAAATAGGTCAGGTTTCTGCGGGCTTCATGAATGTTATGCAGACAAGCCAAGCATAAATTTTTGGTACATAGTTTAAAATATTGGTATTCGCGGTGGGCTCTGTAATTTAATTGACCATCATTGACATTGTAGAGATGCTAGGTAGGACCGAACTTGGCACTTGCTTAATCAATGATGAGACACTCTCCACTGTCACTGCACTGCTTCTAGCCAGTCTCTGTGTCGATTTGGTGGTACAGATGTCCGGTGGCAGGCACTCATTGAACAGAAACAGGCGTTCAGATGGTGTCTTGTAGCCTTCTGTATCGACTACATATCCCAGGAAGTTGGTGCTGATTTTTCCGAGGTGACACTTTGGTGTTCACACATGATGCTATAGATAGCAAGTCTCTCCAGCACTAATGGCAAGCTATGCAAATGGCCCTCCAAACTCTCCGACCATACTACCACATCGTCGAGGTAGGCGAGGGTGAAATCCCCGACAAGGTCGTCCAACACTTGTACCATGTGATGTAGAGTGTGTCCACTACCCTTAAGCCTGTTCACCATGCTGCCATCTGAGAGCAGCCACAATCATTCCGTACAGCATGGGAGCATTGTGGCCGAAGACACCATCCCGCGTGTGTACACGAATGCATATACTGCGATGTAGTTCAGTGCGAAGTGTTGTGTTTATTTTGTTTTGTTCAGGGTAATCATTATGAGTGTTAAATTCAGTGAGTGTATTGTCATGATATCGCCTGTGCGATACGGCGCACATGCCATCGTTTGGCTTTGCAGTGTTTATGTTTGCAGTGTTATGCTTTATTTTGTGGGTATTATTATTGATATTATCGAATTCAGTGAGTGTGTTGTGTGCGCCGTGTGATACGGCGCATGTGCCATTGTTTTGGTTTTGTAGTGTTTATGTTTTATTCCAGTGCAAATGTCATGTTGTGTATTATTACTATTATTGTTTTCCCGTTTAACCTCACCCTACTGGTAAGTACTGAACAAACAGTCTCCTTATTTATTCATCTGAAGGGCCATGTGTGTTAATAATATTTGCAGTAGTTTTGAGGTGTAAATATGTCATGTGCCATAATGGCATGAGTGCTAAGCACAACCTCTATAGTGGATGTTTGGGAATAGACACACACAGAGTGTAAACCAATGTAATAATAAAGTGGTAATATTATTTACCTTTTAATTATGTATGAATTATGTGACGAAAGTCACTTGGGCAAAACGGACAAAACCTAAACTTACAGACAGTATTGAAATACTGGCCAGTACTGGTAACACTGAATGTTCGGCGAATAAACCAACTGGTGCACGTTTTATGTCCGACCACGTGACCAGTAATTTATAAAGTATAATAAAGTTTATTGTATGTGCTTTTGGGAGTTATGACTAGTTATAAGATGCTTTGCTATTAATTTTACACATAGGAAAAATGCTAGTTGAGAGGGGCATAGCCCTGGCTCTTATAAAGTACTGAACCCAACCCCCCAAAAGTGAGGTTAGTTTATCTCGTGTGTAGAGTTGTCGAACGGAGATTTATTTCTGGCAAATATTTTTTAAGGAATTTGTTGACTATTCTAAAAGGGTATTTTGATGTTTCCATTCCAACAGCCTCATAGCTAATCACTTCAATTCATTTTCCATTTTTATATTAATTGTACAAGTCACATGACATGTTGGCGGCAGTTGCAAACAATGAGAGAGCCTTGTACCCAAGACTAATCTGTCTGTAATTCGGTTCGAAGTGAGGTGGACAACATGTCGTGGGGCTCCAGGCAATTCATGTCGTCTCTACCAAACATATTTAATTTCTGTTTGATAATGTAGTATAACCAGGACCATTTTGTCTTTTGCTCACCCGGAGCCAGCGCCGCCTGACAGTTCGGCCATAGTGTACACGGCCGGGATAATTTTACTACCGAAACTTCATGTAGGCCCACGGGCTTCTGTACAGTATAAGGGCTCGCCTTGCTTTAATGGCGACCCGTACATGTAAGTGATCTGTATAGAGGAAGCAAGTTAAATAATCTACATGAATGTTTAGTCGGTATGATTATTTAATTCAGCCGCTTCATGGCTGAGTATGTGCCTTTAACCTAAATTGAGTACGTAAATAATAATTAAATTGGGAGGCCACAACAGCCCACTTATGAGTGTGTATTGGCATCTGGGAGAGGCCAACAGCCCCCACTAGACCAGGCACCATTGGATGTAGTTATACATAGATCATCGCCATATTGGGGAGTAAACATGGTAACCGCTTCGTTGCTCCTTCATGTCTATCGGTGGAGTGACTACCAGGAAGGCCACATGTACCATCGGCCATTACAACCCCACTTACTCTCGTGCTCCCTAGCACTGATGGCCATCCCCGGATTTTTCACACAACTCTTTAAATTTTTCCCATGACCTTTCCTTGGAGTCCGTCCGCCCACAAATTGCTTGCCCAGTCGTGTGGCTTTTTCGTCTTGCCAAAATCGTCGCGACTTCAGTGGACAAGTAATCTTTCAGTGTATTTCCAGAGTATTTTCACGTATTTCCTTGTTCCGGTTTCTTTGTTTACATCTCGTGTGCCGTGTGAGGCCATGCATTTCCACATATTTTCTACCCTTTTGAGCTCTGGCTCACCCTTTTCCGCTACTGACTGCAATATTTCACATATTTCAAGTTGGGGCCACAACTTCACAAAATAGCAATGAAAGAATCATCAAGAAAACAACCATGTGCCAATTGGCACCAAATTGCAGTTTTACCATAGGAGAAAGCAAGTCGTCCATTTTTAATCAGGACTGTAACAGTGACATCAAGCGACATCCACCATCGCGGCACCGGCTGAGGGGAAGTGCACCAACTGCCACCCCCCTCCTTCTGCGCCACATCAAGCCAGCAGTAACAACCCCTTCCATGCCTCGCTATGCTGGGTGTTGCTGCGGGCCGAGTGACCATGTGGTCGGGTGAAGATGTCAACATGGAGGCTTCGCGTCAACTGTGCCGGAATTTCTACCGTGGCAATGTGGACTGGCAAACGTCGAATTGCAGACCTACAACATTATGTCACCAGTGCTTGAGACCCGTGCCAAAACAAGACCCATTCTCACTGACTTACCTTCAGGGGAGAATATGAGTCTGCGGTTATGTGATGGCAGCTCGTCAGCTGTGAGAACAACAAGAGATGCTTAACGAGGAACTTTGTGAAGGAGCTTGGTCACGGACTATCTCGGGACAGCATGGCGACGTGTGTGTGTTCAGCATCTTAAACCAAAACAAGTGAATGAATAATTGAGCCTGGTATTCACACTAAGTCTGTGCGTATGAGCAGCACCACAGAACACATTTTCACCAACTTCTTGTTTTTGCTCGATTTTGAGGAAATGTGCCAAAAAGGAAAATTGTGACAGATTGGGAACTGCCACCTTGGTGTGACATAGGTGCTGGAGATTGTACCATGATAAGTGCATTTCGCCAAGGGAATGTGCGATGCTGCATGACATATGGCGCATTGAATGTTTACTCTGCCAACCAGCCATGCCCTTCATGACTCCACATGTACAACCAATTCCGAAACTGGTACGACACATAAGTTACAGATACCAATTACTGCCACTGCCAACACGGAATTTTACCCCAATGTGCAACAAGTTCTGCCAAAACCTGTTCTGTAGTTGTCACGCCCACCTACGTGCTCAACCGAAATGTTGCAACCGGCTCCAATTCCAGAGACTGATGACAACCGGATGCCAGCTACATCAGCAGCGAGATGCTAGCGAACAACTGTTCCAGCAATTTTCACAATACCGGCCCGTTTCCAGCAACTGCTACATTATGACGGCGCAGCCTGTGAAGATCCAGTGGCTTTTCTGAAGGCGTGTGAGAGTAGGCTCAGTAGGTATAGTGTCGACCCAGAAGACTGGCCAATGTGCATCGAAGAGCGCCTGGGAGGTGATGCAAAGTCACGGTGGTAAGGAGTCTACCACTATGGAATGATGTGGCGGGAGTTTAGCTGCAGGTTTACATGTCGTTTTGCTAATACGTTAACGTCCCTCCGCACCAGGAACAAGATCGTCCTAGAGGAGCAAGGCGAGGAGTCATTATACAACTTTGCAACACAAAAGATCAGCTTGGTATACACATACAAGCCAGAACTTCAATTAAAGAACATTCTAAAAGTGGTTACAATTACTGTGCGATTTGAAAACTGGGCCGCTCTTGCCCTGGCAATTCTTTGCCAGAGTGGAACTTTATAGAGACAGTGATGTTGCTAGATGCAAGCATTCAAGCCCAGTCACGTCACGAACAACCATGCCGGGAAAATGTGCCGATCCGAGCCCGGATACAACCAAGTGAAGAGGCCGTGCCTAGGCGGTGAACGCAACCCGCAACAATTTTCTCAATTCTATTCCCTCATGTTTTGCTAATGGGAATCGGCATCCTGCATACTCGTGCAGATGGTACGTGGAAGAAGCTAGGGGCAATGACTGTCCACAACGAGCGGGCCTACAACAACGAGAGCTGTGGAGTGATATGTACCAGGGAAACATGCAAACGGGGTAAAGTTGCCGGATGCCACTTGCCCCTGTAAAGTAGATGACAACATGGACTCTACTCAGTTACAAACTTTTATTAGCTAAATTAACTGTATACTGCACTGTTTCATTAGGATCGCTGTAGAAATTAATGGGCAGCGGTGCCATACTTTGATTGACACCACTGCATAGCAAAACTTTATTAAATCAAAATTTTGCAGGAAACAGTGAAATTAGACAGGTTCAACAAGTATTTCATTTGACAACTTTACAGTATACCGGACAGATTTAGGGAGAAGTGGACATAACCATCACAATAAGAGACATTGAGACGTCAGCCACAGTATTCATCACTGACGACATTCGCGAAGACACCATCTTGTGGTTGCTTTGGCTCACCGAACAGAAGGTCGTTGTGGAACCGGCAGCTCGCCGCATCCACTTCGGACAAAAGAGAGGAGGACCATCTACAACCTGGACCCACCCCCAGTGGGACGTGCCCCAGTGGTGTTACTGAATCAGCTGGATCACGCCGTCCCCCCAGAGTACCTTGAAGCTATGCAAAGGCTGCAAGATGAGTGCTGCTACGTTTTCACTGTGTCAGACCCACTGCGTCGTACAATGGTGCCCGAACATCGGATCCCACTTACTGACAAAAACCCCAGTTTTCGACAGTCCAAGACGATATTATCTACACCAGTGTCGGATTATTCAAAAGCAAATTAAGGAAATGCTGGACGATGGGGTGATTGAGCCTTCAAAGAGTCGATTCAACTCGGCAATAACACTCGCCCCGAAAAAACATGGATGTGGCGTTTCTGCATAGACTTCCGCAAGTTGAACCAGGTTAGGAATAGCCCCCCTCTCAACATATAATTGTATCAAGGATGCCCTCAACACCTTGGGGCAGGCGTAGGTTCTAACCACTATCGACTTTAGGAGCAGCTATTGGCAGGTGCCGGTAGACCCCGCAGACCATCACAACATGGCATTTACAGCACCTGATGGCTGCCGCCTACAATTTTGTGCAATGCCGTTCGGCCTCAAGTGCGCCCCCGTGACATTCCAGTCCATGATGGTCTGTGTCCTGGACAGGTTCATAAGGGAATTCGCCCTGGCCTATTTGGATGATGTCATCATCTGGTATCGCTCTTGGGACGAGCATACCAACCACTTGTCACTAGTCCTGGAATGCCTGGCCATTAACGAACTTACCTGTGCAAATAAGAAGTGTCATCTAGGGAAAAGTGACCTCCAATTTGTGACGGTCTGGACCACGTCGTCAATCGCCCTCGAATTGTCAATAATTATCACTAATTAGAAACTATTTAATCAGCGGGCTGGTCCTCGATCGCTATAATCACCCATTCAAATAATTACTGTGTTTTAGTTACCTGACATTTTTGTGAGACAATGCCAGACAGGCACGAACATTTAACACACTGGTTTTGGTGTTAAAGACACTATTAATGGCTTAAAATCTATTGAATAGCTAACCTGCAATATTCTTGTCTTGTTCATATTACCTTAAAAAGACATTAGAAGACCTGGGGTAACGGTAACATGTGTCAACTTATGAGATATCTTTCAATGTGCAACAATGTTCATCCATGGCAGACAACTGTAAAGCGGCAAGGTGCTTCGGTGGTTCGTCACTTGATGGTAGCACCATTGGCAGCAGGGGCTGCAGACTGTTCGCTTATTGTGTGTGCGCAGCAGAAAACTATGACTTTGGTTATGCAAGTTCCTCCACCTGGTCATCATGCCGAAAGTGTGATTGAGTATTTCAATGTTATTTGGGGTTAATTTTTAATTTATGTGACCCCCTAAGGGAAAAAGGGGATCACTGCATCAGTTCACCTTATTTGGTTACGTCAACCATCATTCGGTCATGAATCTCACGACCCCTATAAGAAGTATTGAAAAAACCACTTAATTCTTGGAATCACGATATTTTCTGAGGAAAATGACGTGTCACTGCTGTGATTGGATATACCATGTGGCGGAAATGTGTATTTAATCTCTGTACATGCTTCATTCGGGGTCAGTCAGCTGCCTTGAGCGGGCATTGTTCTACAAGATATGTAGTGTTCTGGATTTAATGCATATAGGCTCTTCAAGCTAGTAGGACCTTTGCGTCAGTTCAATGTTAGGCTAGGGGAATGATGGTCGAATTTTTAAAGTCTTTTTAATGATCATGGAATGTTGGCATCTTATCTGATATTTATAATGGGAAGAAAGAAATTGTTACTTTCTGTATCCATTTTTCAAAACATTATGAAAGTTTTGTAACCAAGTTATTAATGTCGTGGGCTGTGGTCATAAACATTTGTAAACCAGACAATAACTATGAAGGTTTTGGTCTTAAACTTTCGTAACCAAGCCATGTTTTATGGAGGTCGTGTTGTTAACCTCTGCTAATCAAGACTATTGTGGTCAATACTTGGGACTTGTGCTATTTAACATTTGTAAACTAATGAAAAACTTTATATAGTTTCTTAAACTTATTGAAAAATAGTATATGGTCGTGGATGTTAAGGCTGCAAATTGTTCAGCATTTGCTTCTATCCACCTGGGATCGCGAGCAATATATGAAAAATAAATTGTGTAATACTTTGAGGTTATAATAGCCAAGTAATAATGATTAATAATAGTTAAAATAATAGTCATTACCATATTTGCTTTCTTGGGTAGGAACAAATATTATTTTCTCATGTCAGTTTATATGCCGGTACATTTTGTGACAATTGTATTTTCTGGATTTTGCCCTATATAGCTTGTAATGGCCTTCTGAATTGTCTAAATGGCCAGTTATTTGTGTAACGATTACCCATATTTTAGTATAAACAAAAAAAAAATCAAAGTATTAGCTGAGTAACAGCAAATTTATGTGCCTGAAAAATATTTGCATTTTACTATTTTATTGTTGAAAAGAGAAGGTAACCTGGTGTTTTATCTATATTTTAGTTAACTTGGAATTTAGGGTTAGGGAAGTTCATGTTAGCTTTTCCCCACGTAATATTGGTAACAAATGAAAGAAAATATATATAATAATCGATAATTACCACATTTCTTTGTTTCTGTTGTAAGTCCTTTTCGCTAGTCAATTCACCCTTACATTGTACAAGTAAATGGTTCTTCTGCATGATGTTTGCCATTTGGTTCTCTGTTGGTTTTGCTATGTCTTTATGCAAATCTGGCCTTGCCATGCCCTTGGTTTAGGACATAGCAAGGTCAGAAATTTTTAGGGCACACAGTCGACGAACAGCGGAACCACCCTAACCCAGAACAGCTCCTGCTTATCGAAGACTACCCTATTCCCACAACCCGGAAACAACTCAGGAAGATTTTTAGTTGATCAGCTGCTTGAGGGAGTACATACACAAGTTCACTATTGTTACCGCTCCGCTCACCGACCTGCAGTCACCCAGCATTTGATACAGATGGCAAGCTGAAAGCCAGGCCAGCTTTGACGAGGTGAAACAACGATTCCGCGAGTGCCCTGCTCTGGCTAGGTAAGACCCAACCAGCATCTCTATGTTCAAATGGATGCTAGTGAGAAGGAACTGGGAGTTCTCACATTCCAGCTACTGACGACAGGAGTAGACACATCATCGACTTTGGTAGTGCCAAGTTCGCCCCGGTAGAAAGGAAATATGATGTCAACAAGAGGGACTACCTTGCTATGGTGTGGGGATTAAAAAAGTATCACCCACTATTGGAATACAAACGATTTACCCTTCGCATGAAGAATCGCTGCTTGTTATGGTTACACACAATGAAAGCGAACCAGGGCAAGTTAACCTGCTGGGCACTACTAATTCAATCGTATGATTTCGAGGTGCAGCATGTCGTTGGAGTCGAAAACCAGCTCGCCAACAACTTGTCTCGTTCGCCAGGCGAGGAAACAGCACAGGACAAGGATGAGTGGGATGGATTCTCCCCCTCCCTCGCCTTGCGGGGCAACACCACCGGTTGTGCATTTGTGAATATTACGGCGATATCAACTGCCCTAACCCTGATCGCTCTGTGCGACGTAGTAACGAGGGAATAGCAAGGATGCCAAGTTGCAAGTATGTGGAGAGAAAAATGTGCACAGCAATCAGTAGGAAACTGGAAGTTGTGGATGGATGTGTTGATTCGCGGCAAAACATAAACAGTGACATGTGGCATGTGTTGGTGCCGGCTGCAGAATGTGACACCATGTTACATCATGCCCACGCTAGCCACCTGTCTGGAACATCCCGGGGTGGCACAGACCAGGCGCAACATGTGAAAGAATTTCTACTGGCAAGGAGTTGCACCACAAGTAAGAACATTTGTGAGAGAATGTGTAACCTGTAACCAGTTCAAGAGCCAACAAGGCGACCGGCTACAACAACAATAACCATGTGGGCCTAGTGAACCATTAGAGACAGTCGCGCTCGATTTGATGGAGCCCTATACCCGAACACCACACCGGAAACAATTTATTCTAGTAGTGACAGACTTATTTTCATGGTGGGTAGAGGCATACCCTATGTCATGTGCGCATGCGGGTGGAATTGGAGTAACACTCGAGATCGAATTTTTTGCCCGCTGGAGTTATCTCTGCATTGTACTAAGTGACAATGAAACACAGTTTACAGGATGTATTTGGAGGGTTTTTTGTAACCACTGGGGAGTACAACAACAAACGACTACCATGTACCATCCTAGAGCCAACCCTATGGAGCGACATAAACAAGATGTATAAAAACTATTATGCATCCATGTGAGATACAACCATGCGTCGTGGCCAGAAAACCTCCCAGTATTTCTAATTGCACTGCGAACACTAGTCAATGCGGCGACGGGGAAAACACTAGCCCACATTCTTCAACATTGAGATCAACCAACCCCCCTCTACCACCCACGGGTGAGTTTACCAGCGGCTTGAGGGGAAACACCATGCGCCAAGAAGGGGAAGGGAGGAAGAAGCGGGAGAGGGGGTGATGCAGGAGGCGAGGGAGAGACAATGCCACTATACTACCCAGCGAGCGCTAGATACCCTCCGCCCCCTCACTGCCTGTTACCAGGACAGCTTGTGTACATCAGAAACCACCCCAGTCAGCTGGCCAGCTGGGTTTTTGTGCGGGTTTCATCGCATAATGGAGTCAACCCCACCCAGTTATGTCTACACAAAGCAACATCTACTACAAAGTATATCCAAAGTATGGTTAAGATGCCGCTGACATGCTGTACTTCACCACAATGCACTATGGCTAGCAAGCACCGGCGCCATGACGCCTGATTCCGCTGTGAACGAGGTACCCGCTACCCCGCCCAGCGATGTAAATTCCACATCTTAAGCAATCAGAGGGCAGGTCACCCCATGTGCGACCACAGCTGACTCACCCGATGCTACAGCGTCCACATGGGAACCAGCAAGGAACACCATGGAGAAAACCATCTGCATTGCGGACATCTTGCAGCTGCCTTTGGCGGCTATCCATGACATCGCAGAGGACGAGCCGAGTGGACCACTTGAGTTAGGCCTTGATCACCAGGTGAAGGACCCAGCCGAGGGCGTAGTGACGCCGAGGAGACGGCGTCCGAGCATGGGTACAGGGACTGCACCGTCCGCATAACAGCAGTAGCAGTGATTAGTGTGGTTAGTGGTATCTGTCCTCCCCTCCACACCAATTGTAAGAGAGCGCTTGTCAGCCAGCATGTAAGTTGCATAGTCGGTGGGTGCAGAAGAGCACCAAGCACAACTATCAACAAATGGACGGCCATGTATAAAAACAACAATCACACCCACTTTCGCCACAGCGAGTCTATTACCTGCATTCGTGGGGCCAGTTACACTCGCAAGAACTGTGCTGCAGAAAGGAAGATTGGCGATTTCGAGTGAACGACCTCAATAGGAGGAGGTATTTGTTGTGAACTGTGTTCCCCACCCTTAAGCCCATTCACCACACTTCCATCCGCCATAGCCATTCTGTACCACGTGGGGGAGTTGTAGCCGAAACCACCATTCCACATGTGTACACAAATGCATATAGTGCGATTTAGTTCAATGCGAAGTGTTCTACTTATTTTTTTTTGTTCAGGGTAATCATTATAAGTGTTAAATTCTGTGAATGTGTTGTCATGTTATCGCCTGTGCGATACGGCACGTATGCCATTGTTTTGGTTTTGTAGTGTTTATGTTTTATTCCAGAGCAAATGTCATGTTGTGTATTATTACTATTATTGTTTCCCCATGTAACGTCACCCAATGGGTAAGTACTGAGTTAAAAAGTCTCCTTATTTATTTATCTGAAGGGCCATGTGAGTTAGTAATATTTGTTGTAGTAGTATTAAGTTGTAAAATATGTCAAATGCCATAACGGCCAGTGGAAGTTTGGGAATAGGCACGGACGTGTGCCACATTTCCGGCCCCTAGACCATTCACCACATCTTGAGAGAAAACCTCCAAACCATCTCATTGCCACCGTCTACACGTGAGTTCAGCCAGTGTGACGTGTGCGCGATCTAGTGTGGATCCAATAGGACGTGCTGTGTATATGTACTTACTGTTTTATATTCTGTTTACTTCATGGTCTTATTGTGTTTTGCTTTGTTTTATTATCTCTTTCATTGCTAATAAGTGTAGAAGTGATTTTAACGTAATTTTCTTGGCCAGTTTAAATTCAATGTTATTGTTTACATTATGTGATTATGTGGTATCGGATATGCCGCAATATGAGCACTAGTGCGATGTGTATGGGACACATGTTATTGTGTATCAATTTGAATATAGCCTGTGCGATGCAGCATTATGTGTTATTATTATTTTAAGTGCTTTTTAAAGTGATCGATACGTGTAATGTATTTATTTCTGTAAAGTGTGTTGACGTGTGCAGCTGGTGTAGATGTAAACAAACCGCATAGCCATGTGTGAGACACTATACACATGAAATATTCACTTAATGTTTTTCCAAGTTGTTTTATTAAATGCAAACACTTGTGTTTCTTAATTTGGTATATATGTTTGCAAACTGAACAGTACCAAGAAGAGTACAATACTGGGAATAGCCAGTATTCCCATTACATGAATTTCAAACCATAAACCCCAGTGACAATACATATTGGCCACGTATTTATGTAAATTTTGCCATGTAGAATATTTTTATTGTGTTGTGTGTAGTAAATAAATATTATATAAGGAAATCCCGGCATGAGCAGGGCCGTGCACGAAAAAACTGCAGAGAGCAAAACAGCATAGTAATAAAGTGCTAACATTATTTACCTCTTAATGATGTCTGAGTTATGTGACGAAAGTCACTAGGACCAAACGGACAACACCTTACCTCACAGCCATTATTGAACTACTGGTCAGTACTGGCAACACTAAATTTTTGATGTGTAAATCGACCGGTGAACATGGTGTGTCCGACCACATGGCCGGTAATTTGTAAAGTGTAATAAAGTTTATTGTGAGTGTTTTGAGGGTTATAACTAGTTATAAGATGTTTTGCTATTAATTTTACATGTAGGAAAAATATTAGTTTAGAGGGGCAAGAGCCCCGGTTCATTTAAAGTACTGAATCCAACCCCCCAAACGTGGTTAGTTTACCACGTGTGTAGAGTTGTCGAATTGAATTTTGTTTCTGTAAAATATTTTTAAGTAATTTGTTGACTATTCTAAAAGGGTATTTTTATCTTCCCATTCCATCAGCCTCATAGCTAATCACTTCAATTCATTTTCCATTTTTATATTAATTTTACAAGTCACATGACATGTTGGCGGCAGTTACAGACAATGAGAGGGCCTCGCCCCCAAGCCTAATCAATCTGGAACTCGGCTCGATATGATGTGGCCACCGTGTCGCAGGGCTCTGGTCAATCCACGTTGTTTTTACCAATCATCTCTAATTTCCGTTTGATAATATAGTATAACCGGAACCGTTTTATCTTTTGCTCGCCGGAACCAGCGCCGCCTCACAGTCTGGCCGTAATGTACATGGCCGGGATAATTTTATTACTCAACATCATGTAAGCCCACTGCCTTTTGTACAGTGTAAGAGCTCGCCTGGCTTTAACAGCGATCCATTCATGTTAGTGCTCTGTATAGAGGAAATAAATTAAATAAACCACATGACTGTTTAATCAGTGTGATTATTTAATTTAGCTGCTTCTCGGCTGAGTATTGTAGCTTTAACCTAAATTTTATATGTAAATAATAATGGCATTATGAGGCCACAACAGCCCACTTATACATGTGTATTGTCATCTGGGGGAGGCCAACAGCCCCCATTAGACCAGGCAAAATTGGATGTAGTTCTACAGAGATCATCCCCATCTTGGGAAGTAACCATGACAACCACTTGATTGCACCTTCATGTCTATCGGCAGAGTGACTACTAGGAAGGCCACATGGGCCATCGGCCATCACGACCCCAACCTACTCTCGATCTCCCTAGCACTGGCACAATTTTCACAAAACTCTTTAAATTTTTCCTATAACCTTTCCCTGGAGTTCTACTGCCCACAAATCACATCATGAAATGTTATGGGTGTGCACTATAGGCCGAACTGCATTGCCCAGAACTCTAAATTCCTGCTTGCAGGGGCTGCGAAAACAGTCTTGTCAAGGTTTTAACGTTACACAGGAACTTGCCAATAACTTCTATTTCAGGTTGAGAGATCATAGAATCTTCCCAAGTCCAATGAAGTAAGAGCATTCCTGGCATTGATGAATGATGGGTAATCACTAAATGTAACTTGATCCACGTGCCATAAATCCACACAAACCTAAATGCACTGTCCTTTTTTGGTGCAAGCCTGATAGCTGAATTAAACTCGACGTTGGTTGGTTTGATGACACTGTCATTCATCATGCCCTGTATTTGATGTTTGATAATTTTGGCTGGTTTTGGTATATAACTACACAGAATAGTGTATATAGGCTGTTCCTAGTGACGACTTCTGGGTTGGATCGTAAGAGCATAGAAGGTTGTTGGGGTTGGTAATGATGTATATGGTTTGCCAGGTTATCGGGCGCTAGTGTGGAGAGCACAAGTATGATGGGGATCATGGTGCCGATGGCCCATGAGTGGCCCTCTCCAATGATCCTCCGTGATGTTGTTGTTGAAGATGACAATGAACTATATATCTAGATTGCCTAGTCTAGTAGGAGGTATTGTAGCTCCCCCTGAATGCTTTGCTCACTCATATAAGGTTTTATCAGGCCACCTTAACACCCTATTATTCCATTTGCATGACAACAAGTTATATGACCGAGATGCGGACAAGAAATAAACATACATGCGAATCAATTTCAACAACACACTTTTATTCATGAAAATCTTCATGTGAGGCACTAAAACACAATATTCCTCCGTTTAAGGGGAAGGGCACTAATGCTGAAAAATGGTGCGAAATGCCTACATGATGGTATGGAAAATTTAAAGTATGGCGGTGTAAAAATGGATTGGATGGTAGAGCAGTGCTCTCCCCGTGCTACGCAAACGAGACTAACCATTCCAGAATATTAAATTTGAACTATTGTGTACTAAATTGTTGACGAAAAAAGTTGAGGGCCCAGGGAGGCCTACACGGGCGATCACTCCACATGAATACAGCCATGTAGTTTTTCAATAGTTAATGTAATTCAGGAACCTTTTTGTTTGCTTTCGCCCAGGGAGTGGACAGTCTCACAGCCCAGTCCATCTGTATATGGCTGGGGCGTAAATACTCGTAATTTCCATGTAGGCACTTTCTGCCTCTTTGAAGTTGTAGTGAGCACCCTACTTAAACGGGGCACCATGTATAAGTGCTTCTTCGGAAGGCAATGAAATAAATAAG
Organism: Dryococelus australis; assembly: GCA_029891345.1. Lineage (NCBI taxonomy): Eukaryota > Metazoa > Arthropoda > Insecta > Phasmatodea > Phasmatidae > Dryococelus > Dryococelus australis. The sequence goes on from CM057000.1 coordinate 44,954,026, forward strand.
TATATCATGTGAATTGGCAGAATATTATTTGTTTCGCTGGCCACTTAATGGCTGCTTAAAATAACCGTATTTTTTTTAATGTATAAGGTGGCCTATAACATCCCTGGGAATGAGTACGAGCATATGGAGGTAGCTCTAATATCCTTCACTAGCCCAGGGACTTGGATATCACAAGAATGTATTTTCTGCAATTAAATTCAGTTACAACATCGGACATCGAGAGGACCACACCACATATTGGCCGTCGGCCACATGACCTCATCTATACTTGTGCTCTCTGCTGAGAATGCTGGCGCCCACCAGGAACAATTATGGGAGTAATATTTTCCCAGTCCACATAACCTTATCTCCTCGATGGTCCAGCTACCTTCCACGACGCCAGGTCCAGCGATTCAGTTTTTCCACATGTTCCACACATCTCTTCTGCATCCCACATGTTTGATGGGGATTCCATGCCTCTGTCGTTCATGGTTGTCACTGTCGCACAATTTCGTGAGCCTATGCGCACAAGGGCCTCCCCAGGGTCGAAACTAGTATACCTGGCTTGGGGGGTTCGGGTGCATTGGTCAATGCATGCCCGGAACGTGCCATGCATGTATGTGCACCAGGCTGCAGGCATGCAGTGATGTCATGGGTAACTCCGCCTTATGTGTTGATATCCTGGGTATCTCCAGCCCTTCAGTCAAAGGGGGGTTGATATGCACACATGATGGCGGCTGTTTCATTGTTCCATTTAGTTTTTAAGTACAATAGCAATTTTCCCAATCACGATTGTCCCACCACATGCACTTTTTGAGCTTTGCGGCTCTTCATTCCACTCAAGTTGCGGCATTATTTAATATGGTCTGGCTGCTAGCAAGGGACAGAGTATGCTGGATTAGAGACAAACCCAGGTTCGTGATTGTAAAATTCAGAATCGATATTTAAAAATGTCCATTGGGCACCAGCTCATCTAGTCATGGGTGAGCACATGGACTCTAATTCTTAGGGCAGTAGCAGTTTGACAGTCACATGGCGGTCCCCTCACAAGCGTAGAAATAAGTTCAGAAACTACAAACTACCTGCCTCACCCAGCAATTGTTTTGGAATTTCTAGCGATGAATTGCCAAACCTGTGTCAATCACAAGTGTAGCATAGCGAAAACCAGCATTAAATATGTACACTTTGTTGACACAGAAGGAAACCACCCCACTCCAGAGCAATTGAATAACATTCAAGGGTATCCAGGGCCTACCACATGAAAATGCTTGCGAAAATTATTTGGCCTAATAAACTGGCTCAGACAGTACGTGCAGGATTTCGCATTGATTACAGCGCCGCACACCGAAATGCTCTCGCCCACCAAAAAGCTCAAGTGGGATGTAAACATGCAAAACGTGCTCGAGGAAGTCAAGTAACATTTATTCATAGTGCCACACACTTGCACGTATTTTTATGACACACCACCTATATTTGCAGACTGTCGCCAGTCAAGAAGGCATCGGTGCTGTGTTGTTCCAGTATAGTGACAGCCAGGAACAATGTGTCATCGACTATTCCAGTGCCAAACTTGGCAGCACTGAAAAACGTTACGGAGTGAACGAACAGAAATGCTTTGCGATCATCTGGGCCATATAATGGTATCGCGTTCATCTGGAATACAGGTGTTTCATAATAAGAACAGATAACTGCTGCTTATTGTGGCTGCACAAACTGTGCGAGGTTTGTAACAAACTCACACGCTGGTCGACGTTGCTACAAAATTTTGACTTTGTGGTCGACCATGTGCCAGCAAAGACAACTAGTTAGCCGACGCCTTGTCACATTCCCTGAACGAAAAATAGACAGCTATTGATGGAGAGGAGTGAGAGGCTGTCCTATCTCTAGAAAACATCACAACTTTAGTAGTGGTACAACAAATCGCAGTGACACAGCAGCAACAAACCCAGATAGTAGAAACATGCAAAAATGATATCTATGGGTAAGTGTTGAATCAACAGCAAATGTCTGCAGAGGGGAAGGAGATAAAGGCCTACTGAGAATAAGAAATTATAGAAGGGTGGCGGGTGATTGACAGTCATCTTGAGACATGTAACAACAGCCAGTCAGAAGATTGGAGGTGCCTCTATGGTGGAGCACGTGCTACTATAATTCATGTTGCCCATAGCAACAGCCTGTCCAGTCACCCAGGAGCAGCAAAAACAGTGTGGAACATTTTATCGTCATATTTGTGGCTGGCCTCGTAAAGCAGGTGAGAGAATATGTGCGCAAGTTCATGCATGCAATGTTTACAAAACACGTAGGACAGATGGAAGTGCCCAACAACAACCAACCGAGGATGCACAAACGTCTATTAGAAGCCTTAGTCCTAGATCTCATGGGATCATATCTATGCTCATTGGACAGAAAATGCCTTCTATTATTGGTGACCAATTTGTATACATGATGGTGCGAAATGTATGCCCTGCCAAACACGTGCATACAAAACATTGCTGCCACAAAAAAAAAGAGTTTTTCCCCACTGGGGTTACCTTAAGACACTCCTAAGTGACAATGCCACCCAGTTTTCTAGTCCATGTTCAAGAGGTATATGCTCAGAATGGCATGTTGAACACCACAAAACTGGCATTTATCATGCATGTGCAAACCCGACTGAATGCCAGGTCAGGAGTTAAAGGCATAACTGCACCTAGGAGTCTAAGGACACGCAATGTGGTCAAATCACATTTCAGACGTATCTTTTTGTAACCGCACTAACGAGGGCTCAAGATAATCTCCTGCCTAATTGTTGTATGGTGCAAGCCTATCGCGCCCAGGGGAGTTTGTCTAACGTGCACCGGACTCGAACCCAGATGCTGCAGACTATATGGCGAGGAAAAGGGAAAGGAGGCAGTGCCATCATGAAGTGTGTGGAAAAAAAATTCCTAGTGTAATAATGGCTAACAGGAACCAAACGACCACCTATGCCCTTGTTACCAGGTGACTTTGTTTAAATGCATGCGCACCACCTGTCAACAGCAAAACAGAATTTCTGTGTGGTACTTGCCCCCAAATTGACTGGGCCTCACAGGATCCTGGAAAAAATCGGTTCAACGTCATATATGGGACAGATTGGGCCAAGGAAGTGGTTTAAAGTCCACAGGGATGATATTCACACTGCTTCCAATCTCAACAATGTTGAATAAACATGTTCACCTGACAAACAAGAGGACGTAAATGCATCGCAAGGTGTCGGCCCTGTCACACCAAATGAGATTGTTCCTGTAAACACCAATGCGACTTGGATGTCCGACAATAAAAACAGCGACTGGTCAATCACTCAGTGGGGCCAGAGTTATGGTATAAATTTTGCCGAAACCTACGTAGTGCTGCAGAGTCAGCGCGTGAGTGATGTTTTTCCGTATTACTTAAACCGAAGTAAAACTCGAGGTAGAAGTCTGGCATCATTAGGAGGACAATCGCCCCTCGATTTTCGTGGCTACCCAGCTGTCACACTGCCTACTGCCGCCCCCCCCCCAAAGATGAAACACAGTGATTGGCAGTAGAGGACATCAGCTACATGTGGGGTGAAACACCGCCCTCGACTTCCGCGGCTTCACAGCCTCTATGCAGTAGACTGCTATGCTTGACACTGCTGCAACTCAGTGGTCAGTGGCAGAGATTATCAATGATGTGTGGGAGAGGTACCACCCCCATACCCAGCAACAACGAGCAGTAACAAACACTGAAGGGAGGCGGGAGCAGCTCTTCTGCCGCCTCCACCTATTTATCGATGCACCACTGCCCAGTCTCTCACAACACCGCCACGGGTGACCTCCCCAAATCAGGCACCAAGTTTGTGCCAGTCAGGGCTTAGGTGTGCCAACTCACACTGCCAGCATGAGCCCTCCTGCAGGCCCTACGACAGGGACATCTGCAGCCACTTTGAACCCTGTCGGCGACCACCTGAGACATCCTATGAGGTAAGAAACAGGCCATTCTTTATTCACAGGCTGAGGCAGCACCCCTTGCACTACTCAACCTCCTGCTGCGCTTCAGTGTAGCCAGTGCTACAAGAGGTCGCCCCATCGCTCCTATGGTCTCCTGGGGGGTGGGGGGAAGTCATATGATGTAGCCCTCACCATCCCGCTTGGAATGCAGCCCACTGATGCTCTGTGTGTGCACCAGGCACATGCATTCGTGCGCCTTGGGTTCGGGTCACCGCTACCGTTCGTGCAAGAATGGATAGTTGAACTAGGTCACAACCCGCCAGACCCCGTGTCCCAAAAGTAAACTCAGCCCATTGTGTTTACAATGCTATTTAAATATGTGCCCTTGAAAGCAGAGTCTAAAATTCGTAAGGGAAAGTGTTAGCTCCCTTTTGCTCCCCTAAGTGAGGCGGAAACCGTCTACGAGTGCAAACCTATGTGTGCTTCAGTTTAATACGAACCTGAGACACTCATATAATTCATTATATAATTTCCTAGTTATTGTGTCATGTTTGTTTAATTTTAAAAGGGCGTACTTTATTTTCTTGAAATGTGTTAACTTGTAATGTAAAAGGTACTGGCAGATCCAGTATCTGTCATGCCACATGCCCAGAGTCGAAATCCTGCACTTTGTATTTTCAAATCCCACGACCCCCCCCCCCCCCTCCCCCCAAACACCAACACCCTCCTACAAACAACCAACCACATTATTATTATTAATAATAATATTTCCAACTTGCAATTGGGCTAAAACCCAATGGGAAGGGCTTCCTTCCCTCCTCCTTTTTAACTCTACAGACACTTTCTAAAATGTCCATACCCCTTCAACATCACCAACTCTTCCCGCAACACATTCGACTCCCTTACAGTTCTCACCAGCATAGACTGCCTTCCCCTTTCCATTCACTTCCATAACCTCTGAAACCTTATACTGTTAGTACCTCTCCCCCTGTACAACCCCTTTGATAAATGTCCACTACTTCCCCCATCCACCCACTCCATTCACCATCCTATACATCCTGACCATCCTCTTCACACTTCACCTATCCCTTAGGGAGATCCACCCTAACTCCTTCACCATTAAGGATGGCCTGAAATTTCTTTCATCCTCACCTTCTGGTCTTTGCCTTCCCCATTTACCCTTAACCCATTTTGCTGCCCTTCTTTGCACCTTCTCCAGCTTCCAAACCTCCCTTTCGAAGCTTAGGTTCCAGACTGTGGCTGCATATTCTATTATTGGCCAAATCATTGTTTTATGAGGCTTCCCCATCACCTCCTCACTAACCCCCTTCAAGGTTCGTCATAGCATTCTCAAAGCTCTTCTTCCCTTTGAAACTGTTCTCTGTACTTGCTTTTTCCACCTAAAATCACATCAAACCGAGGTATGTATATTCTGAAGCTTCTCCTGTCTCTTGCCCCTGTCATTTATACATGCATCCATAACTTCCCCCTATTCCTAGTGAACCTTATGATGTCGTTTCTCATACATCAATTTTTAATTTGTTTCCTTTCTGTTTAGCTCCGTATTTGTTATGTGTCCTCCCGCAACTTATTCTCTTAAAGTCTGTTTCTCGGAATAGTGATGCAGAGCAGTGTGACAAGCCTGATGCTGACAGACTACAGAGAATTTCAACTGTTATTTAATAATAAAGTTTTAATTTGTCTGCAATAAATGCCATTTCAGATTGTGCTGCTATTCACTTGTAAATACATTACTGCCAGTAAAGAAATTTTGATTTTAGACCATAACAAGGGAAGGACAGCAATTAAAACCTAACATAAAAAACATGACGTATTAGAATTTATAAATTTGAAATTTTTATTAATAGATTCTGTATAACACACAGTTCAATTTATTGATGCTTATTTTTATTACAAGAGCACTAAAATGCTTTCTCGTGTTACGTATACAATAAGGTAAATTCCATTTCAGAAATATTAAATTATATTATAAAATACACTGTGAAAAATAGTGGCTGTCAACAATCTGCTGTGTCCCTACATTCCCCATTTTCTGTACAAAAATTAATATTCGGTTCTTTTTCTCAGCTGTTGTGAGGGAGTGAAGAGATTTGGGCAGCTCTCAACAGCGAGGCATTTAGAGCCAATGAAGGTGATTAAGGTGAGAATGGAGCAGCACTGGAATGAAAATGAGGGGGTAACTGGAGATCCCCAAGAAAATCTACCAACCAGTGGCATTATCCGGCATGATTCCCACATGCTAAAATCTGGGAGTAGCCCAGCCAGGGATCGAGCCTAGTTCACCTTAATGGGAGGTGAACAGGCTAACTGTTCAGCCACTGCAGCCCCTTTCTCAATTCTTGTCAAACGCAGACAAGAGTATCAACATTTTTTGTGCAACACGCTCATGTGTGTTGGTCTGTGACAGCCAGCTGATTTTCTCTGATCGGCTAGCTTATTGTGCTGTATTGCATCAGAATATTGTGAAACCTTACTTTTTTGACATACTGTTTCTGATGCAAAGGCATTTAGGATGTATTTTTAACTAGTATCAAATTGCAATATGAACTCTGTATTATATGTATTTTAAATTTAGCTTTCCCTCAGATGTATTCATGACATTCCCCAGAGCTTAATGATAGGCTTTGTTTTATAATATAGTAATAATAATGTTTATGAAAGTCAGGGGTTTCTAAGGGCCTGGAGAAATTTACAGCATGTTGGTCCTGCCTCCAAGTAAAAAAAAAAAATTAGTAAATATATCGACAAATATTTATAATCCACTTTTATTTTTAAACCTTAAATTATTTAGCTTGCCATTTTTACTCAATTTCTCACAGGGTTCATTAATAAAATGTGCCCTGGAGCATATTGCAGCCATGTTCTCCCCTTCAGTTTGATCAAAACAATGCAGGGAGCACCTTAGGCATGCTTAATGCCCATAAAATTGATGGGTCTTTCGAGTGGAGGCGTGTAGGTGCCTGTTGATTCAATGAGATTAATATGGAAGAGGTTTTATGATAGTGCAGTCACAGAATTGGTGTTCACTGACAACCTATGCCTCTTTTTCCCAGTAAGAAATTACAGGATGACACCACCGAGAATCAAACCTGGATCACTGTGGCATGAGGTAGGAGATAAACTACTTTGGCCGACTAGAGGACATGCACTCATTAGCATTTGAATTAGAGATACCTGCCTAAGCATATAGTGCCCCCTTTTGCTCTATTGCTAGTGGTGATGCAGAGTGGCATGGACTCCACAAGGCACCAGAAGCATTCGGGAGTCATACAGATCTTTCCCCGCTGTACTGCCTCCCACAATGCACAAATATGTATATGTAGGAGAGAGTAAGATTCATGGTGTTCATATATCTCTTGACAGTATCTCAGATGTGTTCAATGGGACTGTGATTGGGAGATCTCGAGGGCCAGGCAAACAGCCTCAAGTTCGTGGTGTGTTCATTCGACCACTCAGTCACAATTTGAGGGCAGAAGGCCAGTGCATTGTCGTTCTGTAGGTACAGGTACCTTGCAGGATGCTGTATGTGCAGAAATGGATGCACATAACATGCAAACAGGCCCCTGTATTGCTCGCCAGCAAGGGACGATAGCAATAGTACCAGGGAACCCATTTCATCCCAAGTAAACAGTTCCTAAATGGGCTTACAACCCTAATTACCCCCACCACCAGTCTGAATTACACTCTGCTGACACAAGGAATCCATTGCTTCATGCACTTGGTGATGAACACACATCATACAATTGACATGTACCAACATGTACCTCAACTCATCCATACAGACTACCTTTTTCCATGTATAGAGGCTCCAATATTAGCATCCCCACACCCATGTTAATTGTTGAGCCTTGTTTCGTACGGTGAGAATAGGTACTCTAGTGAGGTGGTGGCTTCTGTACTCCATAGTGAGGAGATAGTTCTGGATGGTATGACTGCTCACATGTTATTGTGGTCCAGACTTGAATTGGCAAGTGATCTGCGGCAATGTGGTATGTCTATCTGCTGTTACCAACCGAGCTAGCGAATGGTGACCCCTGCCATTGATATTTTGTATGCCACTGCAGTTGTCCCTTACTCGAATCTATGAACTTACTGAATGCTCTTGACTAGATGGCATGTGAAACCCCCAGTTTCTGCACAACTTTGAAGATTGAGTGTCCCATAAATCTGGCCGCAACAATATGGGCACTATTAAATGTGCTGATAATTTGCTTTTTCCCAATTCTGTGCTGAACTGTTACTCGGACAGTCATTATAAGGTCTTATGACATTCCATTAATGTTGGGTTGGGCGCTATTTTATTCGATGGGATAACCATAGCACCATTTTGCCAACATGGCAGGTGTCACTTATTCAACTGCTCATCAATGTAGTCTTCTGTGTGAAATGGTTTTAAATTATTTTCATGGCATGCCCATGCTTGTGGTGAGATTTAAACCCAAGGTATAGAGTCTAATAGGCAGTCACTCCTCTGGAAACAGCCTTTCCATTGGGAGTTGATGTATGTATTCATGTGTTTATCAGGATCACTGAGAAATCTATAGTGCTTAGTAGCAGACTTGAGTTATTGTTTTCAGTTGTCTCATTTTGCGTATTATGTACGATGTATATTTATTTTTCCAGATTCTTCTTGTGGGGATAGTTGGAATGCTGGTGTCATCTCTGTTGATAGGCCTTGCCCTAATGGTGACATTCCAGAACTATGGCTGGGCCTTTGAGACTGCATACCTGTTTGGCATAATCGCTAGCACAACATATCCTCACATGATAATTGATATTCTAAAAACGACAGGTTTGTTTATAACATTGTACTTTATCTTAATTAATGTACCAAGGTTTTTAATTCTTGTAGTGTACCTGTCAGTTCTGCAGGGCTGTGTAAGAACTGCCCAGGCCTGAATATTCTGTTCAGAATTACCATGGCTGTGGTCTGCATGGCAATGAATGCCACAGGATTGTTGAAACATTTTAGAAAGTTTGATTGGAAGAAGGGGCAAAAACTAATTGTCATTCAAATCTTTGAGGCTTAATAATTTTGGATGTCAGCTAATATGGAGAGAGTTTGTATCCTGGACAAAGCATGGATACCAGTCAGTGAGGTGGTGCATTGGTAGTCCTGGACTTCCATTTGGAAGACTCTTGGTACAGCCATCCTGATTTTGGTTTTCCAAATTTTATCCAAAGGAATGCAGGTGTAATTCCTATACAGGCCATGTCTGATTTATTCCCCCATTCCTAATTGTCTGAGCAGCATCCTTCGTTTTTAATTAGCTTGCTGTCTATGAGACTTGAGCTCTAACTTCAAGTAATTTTCAGGTGTAATTCTAGGTTTACTTTATTGAGTAACATGTAACACTATTAGCCAGGATACCTTTTACTGTGTTACATAGTGTTTATCTCACCGATCAGCCAATCAAATGTGTCCTCAACTTTCACACGACATTTGCCGATATGTTGAACCCATGCCAGATTTCCAGCCTGTTGAAAGATCAGACTTTACTAATAGTTTCTAAATAGACCATGTTTCACATGATTTATTTAGCTATTTGATAAATAAAAACATGCCAGTTCAAAAATTTACAGATTGGTAACACTTAATGTAAAAGAAATTGTTGAGAAATATTTCAAACTTTGTTTTCAATTGAAATCACAAAATGATGTACATCTAGTTTTTTGTCCAACATTTACTTCAGAAGTATGGTACCACAACACAGTCAAACCAACAACCAAACCCCAGATGAATAAAATCTACATAATATAACTGGTAGTATGTTTTTAACAATTTCCCTCCAGCTCTACTAGAATGCCGAGTTTTTGTGTTGTATCTGTGGTCCTTGGGATGTATGAGACACCAGGTTTATTGTTTCCTTTCTCACCATGCAATGTGGCAGTGCAAGCAAGACTACATACTTTTTGAACAGTTAATGTGAAGTGAGGTAAGGGACTTTGCCTTCAAATTGTAACTGCACTTCTGTATCGAGTCTTGTCCTTTTTTTTTTTTACAGACTGATGCCCTTGTAACTTTATGATTGTTCTGACTGTTGGGCATACTGTTTACGAGTGTCATGTATCCAAGGAGAGTGAGTAAATGTCGTAAGACATGACTGCTGTTGTTTCCTACTTTATTTCCAAATTTGTTCAGTGTATTAATGCAACCACTTTCAGGGTTACTGTCTAGGATTCAACACAATATTGTTGCTAAGGTGTTGGAGAGCATCTAGCTAGTTATTTCCCTTATCGGCAGACCATCAGTGAACTTCCAGACAGCCTGGGTAGTTAGTAAGTGTATGTATATTTACGTCAACTAGGTGGCCACACAGCACGAACATTTCTTGACCATGTGGTTAATTGCCCATTGCTCAGCTTAGAATAAGCTGGTCTCCTAACATGTTGAATATGATAGTGTGTTCACCAGCTAATATTTTCAGAACTGTAATACTTTCGCTAGAAAGTAATCCCGTAACATTGCCTACAGAACTTTAAGTAGCAACCCTATCATTTGATTCACGAAAACAGGAGTGAAGAGATTAGGGCGGCTCTTAACAATAAGGTATTGAGAGCCGATCATGGAAAACAGGTGGCAAAATGTAATACAGGTTCCTGTCTTAGTTTAACTCTGTCCGGGTAGAATTATAAAATATACAACTGTCTGAAAAAGCAGTTTCTAACAATATTGGAGAACAGTAAATAATGAGAACCGATCATGGAAAACAGGTGGCAAAATGGAATACAGGTTCCTGTCTTAGTTTAACTCTGTCCGGGTAGAATTATTAAATATACAACTGTCTGAAAAAGCAGTTTTTAACAATATTAGGGAACTGTAAATAATTTTTTATAGTATGCGTCTTATCACCATTCATTCGTTGTTTGTGGTTTGCTTTCTTTTCATAGGTACTTGTATGTCTTTCTATGCATTTGTTGTGTGTTGTTTGTAATATGTATTTTTGTCTATGTGTTTGTCATATGTTTCTGTGTGTAGTTTTGACGCCTTCCATTGTCTCGAGATTATTTTGCTCTCATAGTATCAAATGGAATATTAGCAATAAATAAAGGAATAAAAACATGCTGTGTACACATAATAGTTTAGTCAAAGAACCTGTATTTCGAACATGCTGCATTATAGTTAAAGTACCAGTAGATGACCATATTAAGTCGTAGGCACACAAAAATGTATTGTCTGTGACGCCGACTTCCGAGGAGGCAAGGCCACTTTTGCCCACCCAAAGTTTGCACAGGGGGAGGGTAGATAGCCATTTTGCCCCTCCAAAATTCCCATGTATCTTAATATTATTCATATGTAATAATTTTTATACAATCGTTGCAGAACTTTACTGTTTCTTTGTCTAACAATAAATTCCAATCCAAACAGTTTAGGGAATATTTTATTTTAATTATTGCAAGGGGACATATATTTCGTCCAGACAGTTCCAGATATCTGTAGCGTAACTTAGTGTAACCATTATGTAATAGAATATCGTAAGTAAAATATGTCACTTTCATCTGTGCTTTTAAATAATACAAAGGTGATGGAATTTCTATACAGCCATTTCATGTACTGATTAATGAGAAACCAGATATAATGCTGCCTCATTTTTAATACTAATAGTTCTTGTCAAATTAGTTGGTCAGGTAGACACTGCAAATTGCATTGTGTAAAAGAAATGTCTTCACTTGACGCCATTTGGTTGGACGAACGGGGTCGAGGTGTGTTTTGAGGGTCGGTAAGGTTTCAAGTTATTAAGAATGATGACGTTAACTGATAGGTGCCAGGCATCGTTCGTTAAGACGGTGCTATGAAGTTCTCATAGACCAGACTCCACTAATCTCTGGGTCATGGACCATTCACCCAGGACGTAATTTTCCTGTAGTTTTTATGACGAATCCCGGTAGTGATGCTGTATAATATTAATGTGCTCTACATGGTAACCTCTTATGGCGGGTTACACGCTACAGTTATTTGCAAACTTATTTAATCTATAGGATTATTTAGTGCACTTGCTAACACTTCCCTACTGGGAGTAACTTTACATAAGTGCCAGTCACAGCATGCCGGCAAAGGCTACATGGATAAAAAGTGGCGCAAAGCCATGAAAATGATTAAAGTGAAAAGGTTATGCTCCCCTGGGCAATGTAAAAACCCAGAGGAGGAGGACAGACATCTCCAGTGGCAGAAAATGAAACAGTTCCGGTATTACATTACAATATTGCAGTTAAGATGATTGGCGCACAGAAGTTGCTAGCTGCCAGAGCGCGGACAAGAAACATGGCATTGCCACCACAAGTCCTGGATGCTGCTGTTGTCTTTGCTTCGCACCTCAAAATGCCAGATAGGGGTTAGCGCGCCAAGCAGGAACTAATTTATGTGAAGCTTGCTATACACACAATGCTTAGTAATTAAAAACTGCTTTCCTTAAGCTCGAATTGCTTGCATAAATTATCTCTTACATAAATCAAACAAAAACAAAACACTTGTGCTATGGATGAATGATGTGAGTGTGAAACATGTGAGATGAGAAACAATAACATTTAATAAAAGCACTTCAAGACATAACACTGTGTAAAGGGTAGTTTAGGGCGTACATGGATGTTTCCCTTTTATTGAGGGATTCAACAGCAGTCGCTTTTCATTGGTCCTATTTTAATCCTCCACTTGCACTACACTACGGTGCACTATTTACACTATAGAGCAAACAAGTTCTCATGCACTTGACTGGTTGCTGGTTTGGTTATCGGAGGAAATGTGGCTTTGGATGCTGGAAATGGTTTCATCGAGGTTTCACCAGGTTAGGATGCCAGTGTGGTGAGTACGGGAGATGTGTGGGTCGTGGTGTCGACAGCCCTGAAGTAGCCTCCACCAATGATCCTCCGTCCTGCTGCTGCTGATGATTTCGTTGTTACCTATAATCCACATTGCCTGGTCTAGTAAGGAAAGTCAGTCTCCCTCAACATATACTTCACTCCCATGAGGTTGTTGCAGGTCATCTCAATGTCTTATGAAAACTTATGGAAATAATGGTAAATGAGTTATACAGCCGTTAAGTGGCTGGAGAAATTAAAGTGTGTGTATACGATAACACGAAATTTATTCACTTTGCTTCCGTCACTGGGGCACTGACATTATGTGCTCCTGTATAGCATGGAGTACTCTATCACTGATAAAATTGTGCGATGCCTAGATGAATTACATTGAGAAATTAAGCTTGGCCATGTACCAAACCAACCGAGGTGTAGGGTGGTGCTCTCTCTGGGTTGAAATAAGGAAATGTATTATAAACGATATTATAACTGAGATACTACTTTAATTTAATTAGTTTATACTCATTGATCGCAGTGCCTAGCTTCCTCTAGCTGAACCGGCCTGCACTGGGAAACAAGATTCACTTACCATGCACGAAGCTCCTCCATCGTGGTATGATCCTGATGTTCTCACAGCTGACTGATTGACGTCCTCTGTCGTCCGGTTTCTCCTGGTCACCGGCTTGCAGACGCCCTGCCCTGGAGTTCGTAACATCTGAGTATCGAACAGAGTGGGGGCTGAACCATAACTGTAAACCATTTATATATGCCTCTGATGACGTCATTGCCACTCTGCAATTCGCCCCGCCTTCCATCGTCGGTGCCATGACCTCAACAGCATGGCCGAAGTTAGGCACACCTATCGGGGTGCCGCAGGTTCGGGTCCCAGTGCTCACAACATTCTATTGCTCTTAGTCCACTGTTTATCATGCTTAATGTCTCAAAACATTGAGAAATGTGTGGTGTTTATCTTAAAACTACATGGTACTAAAATAAAAACTCATCTTATATTAAACGTTATGAAGATAGGTTAACTTGCCACAAGGTTAATATGCTTTATGTCATGTTTGGAGATTCATGTTACTGGCATCTGTCGTGGAATGATTTAGGAAGAATTGAATTTTGAGGAATGGTGAGGTCTGGAATGAGGAGTTTTGTTGGAAATAGGTTTTGTTACCTGGGGTGGCAGGTATTATCCAAACATAATGCAGTGATGTGATGGTAGCGCTGAATGTTCTTTTACTCAGGGTCGTCCGGCCGACGAACTTTGGCTGCAATCCTCTCACTTGTGCTGAAACACTCCTCTGTAGGATTCTATACAACTGAAATGCATCCAACATTGGTTATTATTATGGCTATCCACACGCCCATATATAATTCTCTAAAATCCTGAAAACACTGCAATTATATTTTTGGGTTAGAAGTTCATACACACGTGTTGATGGGAACGGTAAGGGCCTGTACCCTGAATTGCCTTGCGACTTACCTGAATAAAACACTCGTTTCAACATAGTGACATTTATTAGGTACTCATTACACTTTCTCCAAGGGAAACACTTTACAAATATAAGCCATATAATTACAGGTCGGCAGCAGTGAAACAGTAAAAATGGCGCGAAGGCCAGTGAGTGACTTATTAGTGTGTTATACTTCCCCATGCAATGCAGACTCTAGGGAAGGTGATAGGCGGTGTCCCGAGTGGCAGAAACAAAATGGTTCTGGTTGATTAAAACCATATATTGAAGTTAAATGATTAGTGCAAAATATGAGGGCCACCTGGGCACAGACCGCAGTACACATGACCTGCCTCTCGAAGTCCTCAGCGTCTACTCCAGTTCCAATGGCATGCAAACCAGCATTGCTGCTCAAGGGAGCCACATGGAACTACTTTGTCACATGGCACTTTGCAAAACAATACGCTACCTTGCTCAAAATTGCTCTTACATACTAATTAAACGCTGTGAATACTGATTGGCATATTACCCTTGCAAAACATGTGGAATGAAGCGTGGATGAATACAGGTGGTGACGGTACATTTACAGACAAGTTGCATAATACACGTTATAGTAAACTCGAGGGCATTTAAGTGTGTTTGTGGGTGTCTCTTTGCATGTATGTGACCTTTCGTCACCACACTTGCCCTGTTATGTTTTTTAGGAAAATAATAATACTGTGGTACTCTTTCATTGTTTCACTGTGCGTGGTGTACGTGGCTGCTTGGCTACTGCCACTGCGACACTTTGCACTGTGTCACCTGTTACTCGTTGCAATGCACCTGAACTTGCATAATGCTGGTCACCAATGGACTACCATGCATAGTAGAATTCTGCTCTCTTATGCAATTGCTGGGTATGGCAGGCAAATGGTCTAAGGGGCATGGGCTCAGCACATGTCAAACCCCTCCCATCCCCCTTTTTTGAGACAGTTTGCCTCCTGGCCTGCCATCGTGGACGCAGCTGGCAGGGGCACCTAGGTGCCTCCCTGTGATGTGCTGTTGATGGCTGCTGCAGTCGCTCCCTTTCGACCTGCATCTTCCTTCTCAGCGGCCTACTGAGTGTCGGGACACAATTGCAAGTCGTGCATGCTGCCGGCGGATGTCTCCTCCTCCGCGACCAACGCAGGACATACGAGCTGGCCGACTCGTCACCATCGCAATCACTACTCCCATTGCTCTTCTTTCTTTCACGTTGCATCTTCACCTACTCTTGTGCATTTCTCTGCTCCCCTACTTGCTCTCCCACTTGCTCCTCCACTTGCTTTCTGTAAGTGCGACCCGCTCCTGTAATAGCCTGGTGAAAAAAAGGGGGGGGGGGTCTGAATCACCCCCTGTGATCCCCCAGCTGTAACGTGCTCAGTTGGTCTTGCGTGTGTGGTTTCACCACTTTCTTAGTGCATCGCGATCTCGGGTGTCATGACATCCTCTAGTACTCTCCTCGGTGGAACTACGGGCACCAGTTACGATGCTGGTACCTGAATGGTGTCGCTGGTAGGCGGTGCATCATCAAATGTGTTGGGGCAAGCATCCTGACAAGCTCCCCTGGACTCCAGTGTGCCAGGAGTTGTCGGGCTTCCTGCACCCATTATTGCGAGTCCTTGCGAGAGTACTGATACATCTTCTACTCCCCTCTAACTTGCAGTTTGCTTGGCATCGACATCTCCAGTAAATGGCATCGGGGCAAAAATCTCACCCCCCCCCCCCCCCCTCCACCAAAGCATTTTCACTGCAGTTGTTTCTGCATTATGCGACGTGCTCCTGTGTGCAGTTCTACTCAGGGTAACGACTTCTGATGTTGCTGCATCGTCCCTATTGATCTGACTCATCTCATTCCGGGGCCTGCGGGACACTGCGATGTTTGGCATCGGCAAGACTTGTGTCACCAGTAGTAGGCCTTCTGTGTGAAGTGCCGACCATCCTTCCTCCTCCCTTGCTTGCTCGTGGAACTCGGCAGGCTGTTAGCCATTGGGGGCTGCGAGGTACCAGGTCCATCTGCTCTTGCTACATCTCCAGAAATTAGATATATGTCATCCCAGTGTGCTCTAACTTGTTTGCGATCCACTCGGATCAGGAATGTTGTTGGTCCAATGCTCCTTACCATCATGTGCAGACTGCTCCATTTCACGGCCAGGCCTGTGCAGAAGTTCTTTCAGGCAAATGACTGCAGATGTGCTCGCAGGTACACTTGTTGCCATTCCTGAAATGAGAGTGGCGGTCTCTTGCTTTCTGGAACCCACCTGGTGGCATACAGCTTCTGTTGCTCATGTTGATTGCGATGTCTCGGAATGCGATTTTCTCTCAGTTGTTCTGCTACTCTCGTTGCTGCTCGTGGCTGTGTTTCTCGGACAACTTCACTCACCTGTCAGAGTTACGTTCTTCCCTAGTAACATAGCTCCAGCTGCTCTCCCAGTGGCGGCATTCACATGTCGGCGGAGGGTAAACAGCGCAGTAGGCAGATGTTCAACCCAGCTGATGTGATGATTACCCACACAGAGATGCTACAGTGTTTTTAAGTCCTGGTTACGATGCTCCGTGTCGTGTGTTATAGACTGCTATTTTATTTGTTGCACCTCCCACTGGGTGCACACCTCCTGCATTTCCTGCACGTAAATTGAGTGTCGTCAGTAAGAATCTGCTTCGGATATCCCCACCTTGCAAAGAACTCATTTTGTAGTGGTTTTAATATATTTGCGACACTTCTACTACTAAGCATGTAGGCTTCTTTCCACCCGGAGAAGTTACCAGTAACTACCAGAATAAATTACTACCTTCTGCTGACCTAGGGTAAGAGTCCATGAGATCGAGGCTGATTGTCTCAAACAGACTTTTAGGCATTCACGGCACTTGCTGTTGCATGCCATCTGATCGGCGTGATTTTAACTGCTGGCACTTCTGACAACTCTGTACATACTGCCGTGCATCTAGTGATAGGCCGGGCCAGAAAAACTTTTCCCTTGCATTCCTGATCGTTTGGTCCATGCCTGTATGTCCTGCCATGTGGCTAGCGTGCATGTGCGCAAAAACCTTCTCTCGCATTGCTGTTGGTACAAATAATCTCCATTTACTGTTATCCTGCAGGGACCACATATCCAATCTGCCATCCAATACATGACAGTACTCGACATTTTCATACAAACATTTTTGCATTTGTGCTTGTGCTAATGGGCAACTCCTTTGTATGGTCTACACTACCTTATACAGCTCGCTTACTACGATTTCTGTCCTCACAATGTCTATTTGATGCAACTATGCCTCACATAGCTGTTCCCGCGATTCTGGCAGAAGGATATAATTCCAATCCACGTCGACATATACGGTGACATCTGGGTTCGGAGCTCGTGATAGTGCAACTGCGAGTTCATTCTCTTTCGTAGGGATGTGCTCTACAACATAGGCATACACTTGTAGAAGCAGTGCTCACCAGATAAGTTTACTACATACCTCTTTCATACTGCATAACCATACCAAACAGAGGTTATCTGTTTATAGGGTAAATCTTTGGTACTCTAAATATGCATGGTACTTTCTTTACTTCCCAGGTCACTGCTAAAAATTCTCGCTCTTTAACATCATATCTCGTTCCCGTGGGGCTGATCCTTGCTCTGGTAAAACCGATCATGTACTTCTCGCCCCCGTCTGTGCATTGGTACAAAACCACACCCAGAAATGTACATAGCTGTTTGTGCGTATGTGGCGGACGCTGCTGTTCGATCAATTTCACCTGCTCCAGATTCGGGTTATTTCCATTCTCACAAACAACATGGCCTAAGAAATCCAACTCTGTTTTTCCTAGGTGACACTTCTTCACTGCACAGGTTAAACCATTCATAGCAAGCCTTTTTAGTACTACAGACAATTGATGGATGTGATCTTCCCAGGTTTCCGGCCATATTATTACCTCGTCTAAATATGCCAGCATGAACTCACCTGCGAGATTGTCTAATAATCGCACCATCATTGAATGAAAGTTAGCTGGGGCACACATTCAGCCAAATGTAATTGCACAAAACTGATATCTGTCCTGTCTGGTGTGTTGAAAGTTGTTTTCTCATGGTCTTGCAATTTGACTGGTATTTGCCATTAGCCACACTTTAGGTAAAGTGATGTTAAAATTTTGGCATGTCCAAGCTATTGTAGGGCGTCCTTGACACTTATATACGGAGGCAATGCACTGCACATCACTTGGTTTACTGGCCTAAAGTCTATGCCAAAATGCCACCCTCCATCCTTTTTAGGCACTAGCATTGTTGCGGAATTGAACTGACTGGGTAGGCTCTATTACACCGTCGGATAGCATTTCTTTAATGTGTTCGTTAATTATTGTCGCCTGATGAGACATGTAGCTTCACAGTGTGGTGTAAATGGGTCCTTCCTGTGTTAAGGGGATTGCATGCTCTGCAACTGTGGTATGTCTGAGTGTGTCGTGTTGTGCGAATACTTCCATTCACTCTTCCAAAAGTCTTTGTAACACTGCCTGGTGTTGTGGCGATATTTGAGAGTCAAACTCCTCTAACATTACCCTTGGTGTGTTGTCGGATACATGGCTGTCAATATTATAAACTGTGTATCGCTCTTTAGCACCGAAATGAATATGCCTTGAAGCTGGCACTACTATTGTGTTTTGTTCACTCAACCAGGGTATGCCTAGAATTCTTTCGTCCATAATCTCAACCGTTATTATTGCTGTTGTTATTCTCTCTAAGTCTCAAACTCTTACAGTTATTGTTGCCTGTCCTTATGCATTTCTACTTTCTTGCCCTATGGCCAATATTATTACAGACTTGGTAGGTGACACGTCATGCTTGTTACAAATTGCGAACGTAGGAAATTATGCGAGGCTGCTTTGACCATCAATTTATGACATGGTTTAATGTTTACAAACAAAAGTATGCTTATAAATTGTACCGTAGTTCCAATCACCTGATTTACGATCGCTTTTTGTGGTGTCAAGTCGGTGTTATGTGACGGGCATGGTGTATCGGGGATATAAGGCATCCTTACCACTGCTTCCCGTTTCCCTCCTGGTCGGGTATGGCTCCTTGATAGCAGTCAAGGTGCGGATTCTTTGGGCACTGGCTGTGCCAATGGTAAACGTCTGCTGGTCTGCAGTAGTGGCAGGAATGTTGTGGTCTCCCTGTCTTGTCCCACCTGATGTTTTGACTTGCATGAGCACTTGTTACACCGTCTCTTTTACAGTACATAATTTCCATGCACTGTTTAAATATACATTCGCGGTCGTGAATTTCCCCAGTGCCTGTCCGAACTGTTATTTGGGGTATATTTTAGACTGTTCACTGTTATTTGCACTCACAGTATTTTAAATCTAGTTGGTGCCTTATTTTTCTCTTGCTAGTGCGGTTGTTTACTATTGCTTGCTTGTGCCACTGTTTGCAACATGCTGTGACATCTCCAACTCTGATCTGGGGTTACTTCTGCATTAAATATAGACATTTTTCAGTGGTGTCGCTGTTGGGAATGGAGTGAACATGGGTGTTATTATCGGTGGAACATTTTGCAGAAACAATGTGGTTGGGTAATATGCCGGTAACAGTTGTGAGTAAAGGTGTACGTGGTAGTAGTTGTTGAGGTGCTTAGGTTAGGGTTGACATTTGTGGGATGGACTGTACATCCTTTCCTTGCACACTGTCAGCTGTCACGTGCGTCCTGGCAATGTATGACAGTTGGGCCTTGCCATCCTGTGGTACGCAGTCCCCACACAAAAATTGTGCTCCCTTAACCATGGTACTCTCTCGTGCAGTTTAGCACCACTCATGCACCATTGCATTGCAATTACGACATCTCTGGTTGCTATCCCTATTTTTCTGTGCATGTGGCTCTTAAACTGGCAGTGAAGTGTCATTTGAATTCCATAAATAACCCTCCCAGTTGAAAGGTGCACACAGTATTTGTTTCAAATTGCTGTTACAGTTCTTAGAAACATACTGTTACTAAGTTGCGCTTTCGAATTCCACCTCGTCAAGACACTGTATTTGACATTGTACACATACAAGGTTTTGTGTACCCTGGCCCGTATATAAGATGTTGTTGCACTAGTTTTCCCTCTCTATTGCAGTCAAGTTTTCTTGCATATTATCCGAGACTTTTATTGTTATTTGAGTGCACTGTCCATTTTATTGTTTCACTATTTTGTCGGGGTTGCTCGCTGCATGGTTGCTCAATGGGCTGCACTAATGTCGGCATCGGCAGAAGTTATTTCCAAACTCATATTTCGAAGAGTAAATTCTGATGAATGTGACATAGACAATGCGGGCAGAGTAGTGCCGGTGTGCTATCGTCTGTCTGGGAAGCCATGGTTTGTTATGACAACATACCTCACATGCTCGCAGACATGGAAGCACAAACATGGAAGTGCGGATGCGGAAGTGTAGACATGGAAGTGCAGATGAAGAAGCATAGAGCGAGTGATGGCGTAGTGTGGCAGACATGCACAACATGGTTCAGTGGTCAATGTATGGCAGGCGCACAGCTGACTGCCAGCATGGGATGACCAGGTAGCGCAGGAAGGAGGAGTCCTTCTCATATCTCCTCCTCCCTGTTTATTCCTCCTCCTCCTTCATGCATGGCGGCAGGCATGTGGCTATATCAGGTGGAGAAGGGGTAGTGCGGATATGCTCCCCTGTCCTTTTATTCCTCTGCTCGGCGACAGGGTGTCATGCTGGTGATGTCATGCTAGTCACACCAAGATGGCTGTATTGCTGTCCACGTGCTTACATTCCCACTGCAATGGCGGTTAATCATTGCTGCTAGGCAGAGCTGTCTGTATCCAGGCTCACTGAGGGTGGTACTTCCTCCTCGTCGCGAAGTTGCTAGTCCTCTGTACACCCTCCTGAGGGAGGCACTGACGCACTTGCTTCTCCTCCTACGTGTCGGGGGAGCTCGGCATTGCAGGATGTCGGGCGCGACTTCGTCGGTGATGTCACCTGGTGCGAGCCAGATGTCATCCCGATGCACACTGACCCTTATCCACCCAAGCTGGTCCGAGAAGTTAGTTGGTCCATGGATTCCGATGATCTTCTGCGGCCCACTCTACTTGACCACAAATACCATGCCGAAGTCCCTGTGGGTGGTGGATTGCAGGTGAGCCCGCATGTAGACTATCTGTACTGCATTTAAAGTTTGTGGTGGCGGCATTGTGGTTTGCAGCCATTTGATGGTATATTGTTCTTGGTGTTGACGTGCATCACACAGTCATTGCTGACTGCATTTCTGCTGTGTGTCGTTACTAGGCAGCTCGTTACTCTCTCTTACCCATCGGCATTGTGCCTCGCCTGGCAACCACAGGTTGTATCCCAGTAGGATATCCGCTGGCATCTTCCAAGTGGCAGCATTTACGCTTCAGCGGAGGGTGTAAAAAACCACTGGCAGGTTGAGACGCCCTCTACCACAAAGGCTTCTGGTTAGTCAACTCTACCTCACTCAGCTGTATTGACTATACAAAATACAAAACACTAGCCCAAGAATGCAAAATGTTAGCATTTGGTACGACACTATTATGGTTGAACATGAAATTCTTCATGTATTTTACTGTGGTAGCAATACTCAATATTTAATTCCAGGTAGCTGAAGGTAATAATCGACATTGATAAACTCGCTAACGGTAAATAGCCTTTCATTTATTCTCACATAAGAGTAAAACCATCTTCCTAAAACAATATTAAAAAGCATTTTGCATACACACTAATAGCTTTAATTAGAAATAGCACATGTATAAAATTGTTTACAAAGTTTCGTATAAAATGTCACTTGCATATAATTAGTGCCTATTAACATCACGCGTTTTTAGAACAAACTTTGTGTGTGAAATATTTTTCTCTTTCATATGCCCATAAGAAGAATACTATGTTATAGTCACAATCAAAGTTTAGAGCAAAGAGGGGGAGCTGCGGTTTGTATCGGTGCTGAAGCGATCTCAAAAAATGTATTATTATATATCAGACAGTCATCTTCAAGGAAACCACCCACGAGACAAATGGGCGTAAAAACGAAAGCATTGACAAAATACCTTCGTTAACAAAACATACGTCACCATCAGACGAAAAAGACATGGCTTTCAGCAGAAAGACAGAGGCCCAATACTCCATTCAGCAAGCAGTGTTATCATCCAGCACATGCGCCTCACACAGCCAACTCTCCTTCCTGGTCAGGTGACTTCGTACACTCGCCCTTGCTTCACCAACAGTAAGCCAAGCATGATCTCGATCACAAACTTATTTGAAAAGGCAAAATGTCTCAAAACAACTGTCATTGGTACTATAACTCGTTACTTCTTGTACATGACGTAAAAACCATTGTATACCTTCCGACAACATTTTTGTTGGAGCTGCTCCCAAATACCACCTGCCGTGGCCATGCTCACACCTCTCCCCCCCCCGCCCCTCCAACCATCGATGACCGACACAATGCCACTTCTGTGCCACCAGCACCCTCAAACGTCAGCTCCCACAAACACAGATGTTATGAAAAACTTTATAAATATTAAATGGATTACAACTAACGAAATCTATTTCAAGCATTATTATACTTTCGCAAATACAAAATTGATTAATAAATCAGCTAATTAAGAATAAGAAATATACTGCACCAGTGCATGACAAATAGTATAAAAAAATTTACCTTAGTGAGCAACATAGTAAATGAATAGTTACCAACTTAAGAAAAGGCCACCAGGCACAAAAAAAACTGAAAATGGTGACGATCAACTCGTCATAACCACCCCCCTCAAACCCATATCAAAGGGAGAATGCAAATGTATGTAAAATAGCATGTCAACCAACTTGACATTAACCTTACAAACCAATCTTAATCTCACTCACTACCAGTTGTTGGGATGCTCACAAATAGCACAACATTTAAAGTATATCATTATTTTAGCCCCCACATATATACGATTAGAGACAGACAGAAGCAAGAAAGAAATTAAATTCACAATTACATTAGTGAAGATTCTCCAACTCACTCATAAAAAGAAACATATCCCAACTTTCAATCCAGGTCAAAGCAATTACATAGTCTCACAATTCACAATTCCACATTGTTTGTTTACATCAAACTCACATATTTACTAACACCATCGGGAATGCAGTATTTTTTTTTGCGACAAATGTGCCTTTCTCACTACAAGATTGTTCATGGGCTCCCCCAAGTACACTGTTACGGGACCAAGAAAACAAATGTTGTTTAATGGTCCATTAAATGTGGTAGTCAATTTAGAAGAGCAATACATAGACTTTTTACTTAATAGAGTTTGCCAGCACAGAACCAATGGGTTCATATGGGTTATCTAACCTACCCTGATTATATTCTTTGGCTATAGATCTCACTGCTATTTCTAAATTTGCATCCGCCCGCAGCCACAGATTCTCCAGCAACTTTTTATTACATTCAAACACTCGGGGGAATAACACCCCAAATATTCGGTAACTGTCGTCCAAGGAATACTTCGGTCAGGGAAAAGCCTGTGGCCCTATGCAGCACCGAATTAAAACCAAGACTTAGCTCAGAAATATTCAGATCCCACCACGCTGGTCAGAGTTGTGTAAGATGCTAAGGGCCACTAAATTTGGCAAGGATGATAGGGACTCGTATTAATATGCTTGACCCCCGTTCAAAACACATATATTTGATCATGCGCGAATTAAAATAACTGCCATTATCGGAGAACAATAACTCAGCCCCCCCCCGCCCCCAATATCTTCCAAACCCTATCTATCAAAGCCTTCGAAATATTCTCAGCCTTCACTTCACGTCTCTTAACCGTAATAAAATGGTAGATTTGCTGAAACCATCTACTAAAATAAGGATGCAATTATACTCCTTTCTAGACCTAGGCAATGGCCCATACATATCAATGAATACTCTTTCCCAGGGTCTACTTGGTAATTCAACTGAATAATTGCCAACCTTTCTATTCAATGGTTTCTTAGCAAGCTGACAATCGTTACATTCCTTAACACATATGCTAATATCCTGATTCATACTAGGCCAAAAAAAATCACGTTTAATAAGCGCTTTCGTTTTTTCCTCCCCCATGTGTCCTCCACTAGTTGAACTATGAAAATATTTAAGTAATAAATTTCTTGCTTTATTAGGAACATGTATCCTTTTCCTTTTCGATCGATCAATAAAATAAATGGTCCCCTTATCAAGACAATAATATAGACAGTTTCCTAAGTCAAGTTGCTTCTTTATCTCCTGAAATTCTACGTCCTCCTTTTGGCAATCAAGAAAATTAGGAAATGCCGCAGGCATCGTTCTTATCATAACACAACATTATTCGTCGCTGCTTAATTCCTCATCACAATTATTGATAGGCAAAGAGTCACTAGAACTTTCGTAACCATCCTGATTGTACATTCTCGAAAGACAGTCGCCAATGACATTCTCTTTCCCCCGAATATGTATAATATAGAAACGGAAAAGGTTAAACCTCATGATCCATCTACCTATCTTTCCAATCTGTTTAGGATGGGAATACTCCCATGTAAGTGCTTGATTATTAGTAAATAAATGAAACTTGCTGTGTTCTAGGTAAGTATCAAACTTCTTTACCCCCCACATGCATGCCAGGACTTCCTTCTCAAAGGCACTAAGGTGTTTTCCATTTTCACTTGACATCGTACTAGCAAAAGCTATAGGTTTCAAACCCTCGCCTTGATCTTGTAATAAAGCACCCCCTAAGGCAATTGAGGAAGCATCTACCTGTAGGGAAAACTGTTTGGTAAAGTAGGGTAAAATTAAAACCGGAGGATGGGAAATTACTTATTTCACCTGACCAAATGCTTTCTCTTGTTTCTCCGTCCATTTGAAAAGGGGACATTTTGCTTGGGCAAATGATTTAGGGGTGCACACAGTTCGGTGTAGTCATCGATAAACCTTTAAAAATACCCCAACATTCCAATAAACCTCATGATCCCTTTAACATTCTTCGGTCGGGGAAAATTAATTATGGGAACAATTTTGCCGGGATCCATTAACAATTTCCCTTTCCCAATAATTTTATTTCGGACTTGGTCCAGGTCACTTCCTCGGAGTTAACAGTAAACCCTAGTTCTCTTAACTTGCTCGATACTATCTTTATATGGCCAAAATATTCTGCTGGATTATCATAAAAGATGTACATATCATCAAGAAACAGGATAAAAAATTGGTACTTTAAAGTACTTTAAAACCTTTTGAAGTATATGAGAAAGGCACTGGTCACCAAAGTTAATGCCAAATTGTACCATATTTCATTCATAGTGACACCACGGGGTTATGAAAGTGGTATAAAGTTTGCTCTCATCTCTCAATAAACACTGATGGAATGCTGAATTTAGGCCAATTACCGATAACACTTTGGCACTACCAAAATATTGCAACACATTCTCTATATTTGGCATCGGAAAAGGATCAAATTGAACCTTCTTATTCAGCTGGCGATAATCGATAACAAGCCTATACTGCTCAGGTATTTTTTTACCGACGAGAAAAGCGGGAGATGCATATGACGACAGGGAAGGGCGAATGATATTCTTCTCCTCTAATTCAGTTGCAATATTTCTTAGGTCTTTAAGTTTGGGCGGGGCGCATTGATACGACTAAAGCCATACAGGTACATCATCTGACACTCTTAATTGATATGGCATAGATCTGCAACATACTAATTTCTTGGCGACTACGTCCTGAGATTCCCTTAACAAATGATTCAATATATTTCTTTGCTCGCTATTCAAAACATCAACCATACCATCTATATTATAACACATCATATTTTGCGTGTTACATTTTCCTAACCTTATTTCCGACCCATCAGGATTGAATCCCAATTACAAGGTTTTATTTTGAAAATCAATTGTCACTTTAGTTTCTGAAAGGAACATTAACCCAATATTATGGACTAACTAGACATGGGACCATCCAGAAATACTTTGTCCAATAATATTTAGTTACTTTGAAATGTAACCTCATTTTCATCGTCACGCTACATGACTTTCCATTGGCAACATATAATCGAAATCCATCGCCTTTTTTACAAACTTCCCTGTTTTCAGAAAACTCCTTCATGAGCATTCTAGCTAAATTCTGACTAATAAAGCAACTATTTGCTCCTGAATCTAAAAGTGCCAAAAATTATTTTTCCTTGACTTTGAGAGGTAAATGTAATTTATTATTACCGTTATTGCCCCAGCTTACTACGGCAATATTTTCACCATCTCTCACTTTACTCGAATTCTTATCTTCCTGATTTTGAGAAATTTCACAGTATTTTTTTACATGGCCCTTAATTCCACAAATAAAACATTTCCTATTTTCCCTATTTTTTCTACACTGCGCAATGTAATGTCCAGGCATATTACAGCCAAAACAACATTTATCACCTTGCTTGGTTTTCAGAAAAAGGCTTTGTTTGTGCCAGACTTATCAGTTGGTTTTACTTTCTGGGCCTCTGCTCAATTGCACACAGATTAAAACAATTCCATCATACTTTCACCTAGCTTTTGAAAACGAAACACACTCTTTTTAACAAAATCATCCTTAGCCCTACATGTACCCAATCCCTCCCATAGTTTGTCCTTAACGACCTGCTACTCTTCCCCATCAGCAATAGCAGTTTAAATTATTTCAAGGATGACACCGGAACATTTACTCACTAAAGCTTCCATCAAAACCCCGTCATTAGGGAATACAGACATTCTGTGAACATTTTTCAATTAGCAAGCAAAATTTCAATAAATTAGCTGGGTTTCCGACCCATACTTAATTTATGGTGTCCAGGGAAGTCATGGCAATTGACCGCGAAATATCTTAATTTAGGTGCTGCCCATCGGACCTGTTTCCAGTGAGCTACTCTTGCCACCTTGGTCACCTGCCCTTGCGACTTCCGCTAACTTCTTACACAAGACATCGACCATTCCCGTCTCATCATCTGGTACATTGGTTGCCCCCAAATTGGCGAGCAACATAGCTTTGTCGATACGGTACACCCAGCTGGTTATGGCAATACTATAACACAATACCAAAACACGAGCATCGGCCCAAAAAAGCAAAAAATAGCAGAGTGTTGCAGATTTCAGACGCCCTCTACCACAAGAACTTCGGGTTAGTCAACTCTACCTCACTCAGCCGTATTGACTAAACAAAATACAAAGCACTAGCGCAAGGATAGGAGGGACCTTGGTTGGAAAATTTTTGCATTTGGTACGATACTATTTGAGTTGAACACAAAATTCTTCATGCATTTTCCTGTGGCAGCAACACTTAATATTTAATTCCAGGTAGCTGAAGGAATTATTCAGCATTGATAAACTCACTAACAGTAAGTAGCCTTTCATTAATTTTCACATAAGAGTAAAACCATCTTCCTAAAACAATATTAAAACGCATTTTGCATACACACTAATAGCTTTAATTAAACATAGCACATGTGTAAAATTGTTTATAAAGATTAATATAAAATACAACTTGCGTAAAACAATTCCCATTAACCTCGCATGTTTTTAGAACAAACTTTGTGTATGAAATATTTTTCTCTTTCATATGCCCACAAGCAGAATACTATGTTACAATCAGAATCAAAGTTTAGAGCAAAGTTTAGAGCAGTTTGTTTCGGTGCTGAAGCAATCTCAAAAATTTTATTATTATATATCAATAAGTCATCTTCAAGGAAGCCGCCCATGATACAAACGGGCGTAAAAACGAAAGCATGGAGAAAATACCATCGTAAACGAAGCAGCCGTGGCTTTCCGTTGAATAATATGTGGTTTTCAGCGGAAGACAGAGGCTCAATACTCCAACTAGCAAGCCACGCCAACATCCAGCACATGTGTCTCATACAGCCAACTCTCCTTCTCTGTCAGCTGACTTCGTAGACTCGCCCTTGCTTCACCAACAGTTAGCCAGGCATGATCTCGACCACAAACTTATTTCCAAAGGCAAAATGTCTCAAAACAGCTGACCACAGCACCGTAAATCGTTACTATTTGTACATGGTGTAAAAACCGTCGTATACCTCGCGACAACATTTTTGTCGGAGCTGCTCCCAAATACCACCTGCCACGGTCGTGGCTCACATCTCTCCAACAACCCCCCTCCCCCCGGATAAAGGTCTAAGACCGACCGCACCACCTCTGCCACGCTAACCAGCGCCCTCAAAAAGCAACTCCCAAAAACACAAATGTTACAAAAAACTTTATAAGTACTAAACAGAATAAAACTAACAAAATTTATTCAAGCAATATTATACTTTCGCTAGTACAAAATATTTGTTAATAAATCCACTAACTAAGAATAATAAATATACTGCACTGGTGCATGGCAAATACTATAAAAATATTTACACTAGTGAGCAGCACAGAAAATGAACAGCTACCAACTTAAGAAGAGCCCCAGGCACAAAAAAAACTGAAACTGGTGACGATCAACTCGTCACAAGGTCTGTCCATATGGCATGCTGATCGCCCACATGGAGTCACAGCTGAATCTTTAATTCCTGGTTGCGATGCTCCCTGGGGTTCGTCCTAGGATTGTAATTACACTGTTGCCAAGTTTACTGGGCATGCACATGACAAATTCTCGTCTCAAATAAAACCTTTCGAAAGGAATATAACATTTGAGATAACACATATATTAAAAGTAGCTTCAATGAAATTCAAAGAGACATTTTTCCATTACCTAATTATATAATGTTCCATTAATTGAAACTTAGTATTTCATTTATGATCTAATGTGACATAATATTTATATTTGTTAAGTCAAATATGTGTATGACTGTGTAGAGCAGTGGATAAGATTCTTGATTTCAAAAATTTAACTGAAAACTCGAATCTCATTTCTTCTTTCATTTTTCTTATTATTCTTATAATTCGATGGCATGTACGTTTAACAAAATTAATTATAGCTTTAAATATTTTTTTCATAATTGCAAAAAAAGAACTTTCTTTGAATTTTTTATACATCTGACTGTTAATGTCACAAGATCAAGCACTAAAAAATTAATGTACTAAAATCTTATCATCCTATATTGATTTCTTAAGTTTCCATAGGACACCTCCATGCACTGATAGTATGGGTTCGTTTCATTTTCTTACACCAATACATTCTTCATGATGATTACAAATTTGGGATTATATTGCTAAATTCATTACAAAAATGCATTATAAATTGTTAAGACTTTTCTTACGCACACAAGATTCGAAATTGCAGCCTCTTGCACACCGATCCACGATGTTGACGCCATGGTAGGTAGCTAGACCATCGAGAAGAGAAGGTTATGTTGACTCGGAAAAGAATACTACAATTTTGATTTCGGGTGGGCGCCAGTGCTCTCAGCAGAGTGCACAAGTACAAATGAGGTCGTGAAGTCGACGGCCTACATGTGGCCCCCTCGATGTCCGATGTCGTAACTGATATCAATTGCAGAAAATACATCCTTGCCATATCGAAGTCCCTGGACTAGTGTAGGTTATTGGAGCTAAGTTCATATGCTCGTACTCACTCCCAGGACGGTTATAGGCCGCCTTATGCCTTAAAGAAAAATATGGTTACCATTCAAATGGCCATGAAGTGGCACGTGAAACAAATAACAATCCCCCAATTCACATGATATACTTAATTATTTCATTACCTTCCAAAGTGCGTAAATTGGAAAATTACAAGTATTTACGGCCTGGTCATATACAGATGAACCGAGCTGTGAGACAGCTCACTACATGATTGTTACAAACAGTTAAGTGCCCAGGGAGGACATGCGCCATACGTCCATCTCATGCAGTAGGCAAAGATCTACTGTCTTGCATGGCGAGGGTCTGCCTGCTCCCTGGTGCCAACTCCCACCGCAGTGTCACGTGACCAACAAATTACACTAAACATAAATAATTGATGAAATGGAGTGGGTATTCGTGGCCCTAGATGAATATGAGATATATAAAATACTGTATTATCCAACAAAACTCACTTGAATATTAAGTTGAAAATAAAATATATAAAAGCATAAACATAAAATTTCGACGTAAGGCACCCTAACCTAACATTGGCGCCTTACGGTTTTCCATGCACGGCCCTGCTTGTGCCTGGATTACTCTGCATTAATTTACATGACCCTTTTTTATTTAATAGAACACAATCAGAACACTTGATATGAGAAATTTAACATAAAATAAGCAGTTATTATTTTTCGGGCGTTTCTCGACACGTGGTCATTACGTTATGTTTCCTGTGTCCATCGTTCACAAACCACTTACTTAAGATTAATACTGGCTTTCTCCAGTATTGGTACTGTCCGAAATACTGTTAGCTTAAGAATAAAATTAATTAAAGAAAATATATGCTGGCACAAACTGCAAAACAACTCTGAATATATTTATAGGAATATTCAACATGTTTAGAGTTCTAACATATGGCTGCACAGTTTGTTTACTTAAGTGCCAGCTGCGCATGTCAACATATTTGCAAACAAAAATACACAGCAAACGTAAGACACAATTAAAAACCCTCAAACAAATATAAAACACATAACGCGAGATCGCACAGGTGATAAACAGATTGACAACACAATGACATGTGTTCCATATGCATCGCACTGGTGCACATAGTGAAGCATTTCTGAACCACCATGGTTGCATGAAGTAAACAATAATTTTGACTTTGAAAATGGCCAGTAAAAATTATGTTAATATGCTTTACACTTAACACTAAAAGAA
Organism: Dryococelus australis; assembly: GCA_029891345.1. Taxonomy (NCBI): domain Eukaryota; kingdom Metazoa; phylum Arthropoda; class Insecta; order Phasmatodea; family Phasmatidae; genus Dryococelus; species Dryococelus australis. Next base: position 44,984,944 of record CM057000.1, read on the forward strand.
CAATAAAAACAAAGCAGGATACAATAGAGCTACTCAAGAGACATAAATACAAAACCCCTAAGTACATATATTACAGGATGTCGAGATTCATACGCATTCGCGCACATGTCACACTGGCTGCACTCGTGTATAGACGGGTGGTGATGAGATGGTTCGGCAGGTTCCTCCAGGCATTGTAAACGGTCTAGAGGTCGGAAATGTGGCACAAGTCACCCCTGCCCTCCCCCTCCCACATCAGACAACCTGCTCCCACCCTCCCCCTCCCCCCAGGCAGCAACAATCACACCCGTGAGAACATTCACTCATCGCTTGCAGGTTATTCCTCAGTTACAACACGTGCACAGTGAACGAATCCCGCTTTGCGGCCACAGATTGTGTCCTGTCGCTCTCTTTTATTACCATATTGTGCTGTTGCTCCCACGTGGCCGCCCATGTTGTGACAGCTGTGGTAGATGTATCCTGATACCCGCAGGTTGTTCACTCTACACGCCGGTTGAAGCATGGCCTCTTCGATCGATGGGGAGGGAAAGATATGGCCTTCCCCCGCGACTCATTGCCGCAGCTCAAGGTGCTCTTCCTGTCTTCCCTGACAGTTGGCCGAGGACGATGTAAATAACATGTGCGGACGACCCCAAACACGAACATTGCCGGTCTTGGTAATTACTTCTATTGGTGTCTCCTCGCCATCACAATACCACTGGCGGGTCCCTGACCTGCCTATGGTCATTGGTCCCAAGCGGCCTTTTCGTGCATCTCGCAGGACAGGAGGGGAAACATCTTTTGACATTTATCTTTTGTTTCCCACATGGTTCACTTGTGTTTCACTCGCTGGATCCTGTGTGGGCATCTCATTGTCAGGTATCGCAGCTGTAGCTACTTCCGGAATTCTCACACTTGTTTCATTCTCTGATATTGGCATCACATCTCTTGGTACTCTCTCCTCACTGATATCCACTCCCACATTTGGATATCCACTCGGTGCCAGGCGTCACAACATCGGTGTCGGCAAGTATAAGTGTGACTTGGTGGAAGACAGCCAATCAGTGCCGGCTGAGGTGGACTTTGTAACAGCTCTCTCCCTGCCGAATCATGACATTGTGTGGCCCACTCCATTTTGCAGCAAATCCTGCATAGAAGCCCTGCTGTCCAGCTGACTGTGGATGAGTTGTCACATAGATCAGCTGGCCGGGCTGTAAATAGGGTGGTGGGCGGGTAGTATCTGGCACCACTGTTATTCTCGACTCTCATCCTCTTCCTACATTTTGTTGTTCTCTTTCACCTCACCAGCAAATTCCCCAGGAATGTGGAGGTCACAGCCTTAAAGCAGCTGGTCCGGTGTTATCCCTGTCACTTGGTTTGTGTGTTTCCACAGTGTGAAGAGGGCTGCGGGCCTGTGTTTTGTCCACGAGATGTGATTTTCCTTCATGTGCAGGCGCAATTGTGTAGTGATTTCTTGGTTGCATCTTTCGATTGGATTTGCACGTGGGTGGTAAATCGCCATAGGGGTGTGTTGCATGCCCCATTTTGTGCAAATATCGCGCCTCACATGACTGGTGAATTGTGTACCATTGTCACTCAGTACTGTATCCCCAGTACTCAGTACTCAGTACTCAGTATTGGGTATCCCCAGTGTGCAAAGATCTCATTCTTCATTATCTTTCCGATGCCATGTGCTCATGGGCTGGAGATAGGGTAGACCTCCACACACCTCTAAAACACATCAGTTATGGCTATAATAGATCGCTTCCCCATCTGTGTCCTGGGGTAAGGCCCCATCAAGTCTAACAAAATTGTTTGAGACGACTTGTGTAGGTCACGTGGTTATTTGTTGCTGTACACCGACCCCTCGTGCTCTTAAAGCAGTTGCAGGTGATGCACTATCGTACAGAATTTCTCACATTTACTGAAAGTCCTGGCCAGTAGAAGTATTTCAAAATATTTTGCCTTGTCTGGGTCACACCTGGGTGTATGGAAATGAGATTTGCGTGCACGTAGTGTAATACCGCATCGCGGGAAGCTGTGTGCACGTAAATTCTCCATGTCTTACTGTCCATGCAATTTTTCCACATTCTGCTGACCACACCCCTCTTTCCACTTACTTGATGTGGGGCAGTTCCTCTGTTCTCGGCCGACCTCCTCTCTCAGTGTGGCCAGCGTCAGTGCGGTTGGCAGCACTGACAGGTTGGCGCACTGTACTGACATGTAGGATAGCATGTTTGCCTGTGTCACAGGAGCTCCCACGCTGTAAAATGTCCTCCTTACTTCATCTCTCCCAAAGTGGATCCTTCGCGTGGCGGGTTTGACCAATGTATTTTGCTCATTCAACCAAGGTATTCCGAGGATAGCTTCGTCGCTTATCTCGTCGGATACAAGGGCGACTGTCACTGTTTCCATGTCACGGATGTATATGGTGATACTAGCTTCCCCTTGGATCTTGCCAGTATGTTGGTGTGTTGCCTGCTGAACTGTTTTGTTAACTGTATTAATTTTGTCACTGTCGACGAAGCTGCTACTCACAAAGTTATGGGACGTGGCAGTGTCTACCAGTTCTAGGCAAGGATGGCCATTAATAATAATTGGAATACGGATGAAGTGTTTAGTGGGTAAAGTGCTGCAGCAACAGCGACTTACCCTGCAAATATGGTTTCGGTTAGGTGTGCACATCTTATTAAGCTATCTGCTTTCCATATAACAATCTAATATTTTACCAATCAAAAATAGGCTAGGTAAAATCTATAGTAAAAAAAAAAAAAAAAAAAAAAAAAAAAAAAAAAAAAAAAAAAAACCCTACATTTATTCGAGGAATGGCAAAGAACAAGCTATATTTAATTTCTCAATATTTATTACCTTTGCCATCATAGAAATACTGCAGATCTCTCGCAGAGAGTATGTGTCTCAAATGTGCCAGAGTGTAAAAGGGTCGAGTGAGAGAGTGAGCACACTTTCAAGTTGTGACATGGTCTAAATGCCCTCTGCAATGGTTAGGTTATGTTTGGATAACTTGTAAACAATGCAATAAAAAAACGATATTAACCTCAATTTGTGCGAGCCTCCAAAACAATTTGTTTGAATTAATTATTCGAAGGTGTCGCTATAGTAAAAACAGTCCTGTATCTTTCACGTTAAGGGATATCAAATTTTGAAAGGCCTTCTGTGTATAAGATGAGACATATAAGCTTTTACACTCAAATGACTTTGTTTTTACTCCTGTTAAAGCAAATTTGGGGTGCGAAAACCCTCTTTTCTGATGTGGTCGAAACACACATTTCTATTGTATAAACTGCCAGGCCCTTTTTTCTTTAAAACAACATCCAGGTCTGCTCTCTTGCATTTCTGGACCCATTACTTGCACCTACGAAATGACAAAACAGTATTTAATAAAATTAAAGTATTGTATGATTGGAATTTGCAATAAAAAAATACACTGACAATAATAAAACAATGGAGAAAGTTATCTACTACAGCTAGTGTACTTACTGAATTGCAATCTTTGGAAATGTAAAAAAGGACTTGCTGCAGTTCGCAATGTTGTAATTATGGCAGCCAAGAACTGTACAAATAATTCCTGTCAATATAAATAACCACATCAGCGAGAAAAGTTGAATTAAAAAATATCCGAAATACTCAAAACTGGCCATTCAATTCACCGCTTATCATCGTACGAACAACATAAACAGCTAAGAGCACTGACATCGGTGTCTCGTGTTTTTTCGGCTTCTTTCCTTGGATGTATCTGTGTCTGCAGAGGACATCAGAGCAGCTTATGACTCTGGTCCGCCACCTTTGGTAGTACCTGGGGATGTATCGGTGACAGACGTGGCAGTAGCTCTGGATATGCAGGTGCAACAGAGAACACAGAAACACCACACAACTCGGGTCCACCACTTGAGGAAGGACCAGCAGACCTCCACAGTATAGAGACATAAGCTCTAATACAATCAACATTCACCATAGTCAGGACCAAACCTAATAAATTTGCTAATTATGTACCTTAGAATTGAGGGTACCGGTTAGGTTTGTAAATAGTATAGGAGTTGTGACTTGGAGGGGGATTTTTGTGTACTGACATTGAGTATATAACAGATGTAATTAGGTGGGCATGGTTGGCATGAGTGAGCAGTGCCATGGCGCACATTGTAAATATGTATTAAAGCCTTTACACAATTGAAAATTTTAACATTTGACTTTACCATTTGTCTTTACGCTTGCTTTCCGACATGTTGATTCTTATGGATCTTGACACAATGGAACTGTCAAAGTTAAAGTCAAGCACTCTTGACTTTATGATTTCGAAAAGTTAAATTATAAGTCAAAATCAAGCAGACATTTTGCCGAGAATCCAATAGAGGTTATGTGGAAAGTAAGTTATTTTATTGCAAGGGCAATTTTAATCTAAGTATATTAAACTAAGCTCATCTTAGTTTAAATAAGTGGCGAACAACTATAATGCAAAGAGGAATTATATGTATTGACATATGTTAATAAAGTAAACAAATAAGTTTTTGGTTTTGAAATAATCTTTTAGTGTAAATTTTAGTTCTATTTTTTAAAAGAGGTACACAAAATGCATTCCTTGATAATATAATTATTTACATAAAAAGATATACATTTTTACGAAGCTCGCAGGACCAATGTTCAATTTTCTGAACTTTGACTTTACAATATTTTATTATGTATTGGTGGTTTCGTCAGAGGAACGGAAACTTAAAGTTAAATGCTGAAGTTTTCAATTGTGTAAGTAGCTATAATCGTGTGCACAGACATTGAGGTCAATTGTGTGGATTGTTAACAGTAGTTCAGATGGACGTGACACTAATATAATTCTTTAAGCATTAAATATAATTAGCCATATATATATATATATACAAAACTCTTTTTTTATACATCTACAGTACTGGAACATTTCATTTTCAAAAGCTTTTTTTTATACATCTACAGTACGTTTTATTATGCTGTACAGTTTCTTAAAAAAAAGTCCTTATTCATTTTTATGTACCGTAATAACAATAATAATTTTTATTTTTTATTTAGGCCAGTCTAAGCCATTGTGTGTGCTACTTGAAGGAGAGTACTTGATTGGTGATGCATATGCTATGATGATGTTTAATGCCATCATTTTCAAAAAAAATCAGACATAACTGGTGAGTGTAGTCTTATGTGTAACCAATAGTTGGCTGGTGGGAGAAATTGTAATAACGTTCTGTAACATTTTATGTAGTCATTATACATACATTTTTAGTAATTTCTTTTTGCATGAATATGTTCCAGTGATTTGGCACTATTATAAGCAAGTTCGTTTGAAGGAACTTTGCATGTCAGTATTCACAATTGCAAAATGTAATGCGTGAAGACATGAGAGATGAGATATTTTTATATCCCAGGTAAAAAAAAACATTACACCTTCTTGGTACGTGTCACACGTCATGAAAAATAATCAGAACTATTACAAATTGAGTCATTTAGTTTGACCAACACAGATCAACTTCCCCCCCCTTTTTTTTCACTCAAAAAAAAATTGCGAACAGTGTGCATAATGCCAAAACTTGTTTTTGCAGTTTTTGCTGTTCTCCTGCCCGAAATTCGTTGGGTGTTGGGTATCGTCATTGGAGTTGTTTTTGGAAAACTGCTCACTTTTTTGAGTCAGACAGTTATCAGAAGTGCAAATCATTTGATAATGTTCACAACTGCATTAATCTATTTGACATTCTATATTTGTGAAGAGGTACAAGGTAAGTTATTTCTTACAATTTGTAATATCATAATATGTAAATATAATTGTTAATTCCTTGGCGATGTTCATGAAATTGTGTTTATATGCACTCTCTGAAAATTTCCTTTTGCAACATCTTATATTCTTTAATTTCATTTATTTGTGGTCACTTTAGCGAAAACACTGAATATAAGCAAATTTGTTTACAAAAAAAAATAATGGAATGAGAATTATTTTGCTCCATTAAGTTACTGAACATATTAATTGTATTGAAATTTGTAGAATATAACTTATCATAGGGTCAGTCGGGGTGAATGTGATGGGATGTTTAAAGGTGTTTATGCCCTAGCTCCAAATATTGTGATTTTCAAATCCCATATAGTACCCCTTTTAAAGTACCAAATGTGTTTAGGTAGAAAATTAAGTTTGCGGTCACCTATTTTTCTTTGCTAAAAAAATTTCCCGCAATACACCTCCACCATTCTTGTAATTCAGTAACCACTGCAGGGATTCTTGTTCCCAATATTTCATTTAATTCTTGAAGAATTATTCTTTCATTTACATTTAAGAAAAATGCATTGCACTCAATAGTTTGTCAGAAATTAGTTGGTACTGATGCGTGGCGGTGACCTTGCCCACCAGACCTTTTGCCATGCCCCGTGCCAAACAGCAGCACCAACTGGCATTTACCGCTGCACACAGGTAAGGGTAGCATGTGTGCAGTGCAGTGTAGTGTAAGTGTAACTCCCCCACACCCACCCCCCTTATACAAGTAATTGAGGGGTTGTAATGGGCTATCCTTTTTAGTATTAGTAGGGTAATTAAAAAGGAAAGTGGTAATAAAAGCAAAGACCCACTCAACCTGGGAACACTAATGCCCAGTTGTGCCATCGTGGTTCGAAACTCGATCCTAGACAGGATGTAAGATTTTCACATAAAACTGTTGCACCCTCTTCTAATGTGTTTGGTTTCGAAGCTTGAAGTCGAACGGTGCAACCAAAGATGTTAGAAGAGGGTGCAACAGTTTTCTGTGAAAACCCTACATCATATCTAGGATCGAGTTTCGAACCACGATGGTGCAACTGGGCATGAGAGATGCCCCTACAAAGGCATTATAATATTTGTTTATTCTTCTTTGTAAATTATACATATTTTCATATCATCTGTTCAACCTCATTCGACATGTATTTTCAATGCAAGTTTTATGTTGTTATTTAAAATGCAGCGTATATATATATATATATATATATATATATATATATATATATATATATATATAATATATATATATATATATATATATATATATAGCAAGTTTCATGTGTTTGAAGTTCATTCAAGTTTTGTGTAGAAAGTAGATTACGATTTACGATGGGTCGCATGCCGCCAAGTCTGCATCACACGAGTCGCTTTGGAGGCAGTCGAGGCCAAGAACTAAGAGGACACCGTCCGCATCGAAGCACACTCCAATGGCACAAAGAGTCTTTTCAGCAATCATGTAGAGTATCAATAGCGGTTAGTTTATCGTAACCTTTTTGTTTAACCAGTCACTGGAGATACCGCCCCTCTTTCCTCATAGCTTCCATCGCCTGAGGCAACATAACTTTACAATTTAAGTGTCCGTGTAGACTTCGCACCTTTTTACAGTGCTACTGTTCTTGTGGGTTCCAGCCAGGTGACACCAGGCGGGGGTGTCTCCATAGTGTGGAGAAATAAAAAAATTACGGTTTCAGTTGAAATTTTGTAAATAGGTTATATTATGTCCGGTGCCAGGCATCACCAGGTGCAGTTCCAGAGATGTAGAGCTGACTCTTGCTAATGCTCCGGGTCGTGCCGCCGCCGACTCTTAGGGTGGACCACACACCTCCTGAATTAAATAAATTGAAAATAATGCAGTACAGAACAATCTTGAAATAAACATGTAAAACACACACTTTAGAAATGGCAAGAAATGAGGGCCCTGTGCCCTTAAGTGCCCGGAGGTGTAGGCAGAATTAAACACCCGATTTTCTGAGTGGCGGTATTTATTCGTCCATGAATTTACATACTTATCTTGAAAGCAACTTACATAGGTATCGAACTTAAGCTGTTGGTGATGGTAAAACTGAACAAAATGCCATGTGGGTTACACAATAGCTACAGGTACAAGTAAACTACGGGTGGCGATGCAAAACCAACCGGGAGAGGAGGGATGTTGTCCCGGGTAGTTAAACATTAAAAAGGTTCTGTTAGTTTAAAGTCACAGATGTGCGGCATTGGAGGGGAAGTGCACCACCCCTCTCGTGGCTCAGCCCTGCTTGCATGCTGAGGTGGCGATGACCGACCGGTGTGGGTTGGGGGAAGCAGCCCTCACCCGCCTGCTGCTGCAATCGATATCCTGATTAACTTACTTGAGTGGGAGATGGGCATCCTGACATCACTCCACCATCCCAAGATGGCTACTCTCCACCTCCATGCCTTGTCCCTTGGTCGTAATGCCCACTATCGCTGCTGTTTGGAGTGCTTTCTGATTGGCACCATGTGGTTGCATTTTGACATCTCGTAGGCATCAGATGTTGTTGAGACCTTCTGTGCTACTTTCCTAACGTTCCCACATTGCTGGTATCGGGATAGTAGCTGGGAAAACATGCAGAGTCGGACAAATATGGAGACTTTGAGGTCCAGGAAAAATTGTTTGAAAAATGTCAGAGTTTGCGACAGTTGGTGGGAAGATATGGCAACTAAGTTGACCACCATTTTGACACCAAGAGTGGAGAAATGAAAAATGTATATTTACTTGGAAATCTGGCAAACAGGTTGTGTTGTGCCCAGCACCAGGCATCGCCAGAGGTGGTGCTAGAGTTAAAGGGCTGACTCTTGCTGATGGTCCGGGTCGTGCCGCCGACGACCAATGCATTCCTTTCCTGACACCTTGAAAAATGATGAATGAAAGTTAAATGTATAGCTTCGTGGACCCATAGGGTGGACCACTCATCACCTGAATTAAATACATTGAAAATAATTTATTACACAATACTCTTGAAATTTTCACGTAAAATTCACACTTTAGAAATGGCGGGAAATGAGTGTCCCGTGCCCTTTTTGCTCAGAGGTGTAGACAGAATTAAATACGCACATTCCTGAGTGACTGTATTTATTTTTCTGTGAATTTACTAATTTCTCTTAGAAGCAACTTACATGTGTACCGAACTTAACTGGTTGGTGATGGTAAAACTGAACAATCGGCCATCTGGGCTTCACAATAGGTACAGGTACAACTAATCTCCTGGTGGCGATGTAACCCAACCAAATGATAAAAGGGGGGGGGGGGTGTTGTCCCGGGTGGCTAAAATTAAAGAGGTTCCAGTAGTTTAAAGGCTATTTCAAATTCAGATGATTAGTAACTAAGTTTGACACAACACACGACACGACTCACCCCTCCAGATGCTGAGTGATGACTGACTTGGCGTGCAGATGTGAGGGCTGACGGTGGCGGGCCTGAATGTCACATGGCACTATGTTCTTGTACAAAGTACCATTAGATTTACTTGGGGTCAAGCACGGGTGTAGGAGGCACACAATAAATTAAAATACACTGCAAAAGTCATCACGGACGCTTAATACAAGTTGATGGATGAGGTATGGGTGAAACACGTGAAATGTAAACAAACAGAAAATTACAGAAAACACTAATGAAAGCATATACACCTTAAAATGGCTTTGCACTGACTTGAAACCATCGCTGGACACTACATACTGCTGCACCTTGAGTAGAGTGTTCATCCTGTCGGCGCAGGTCAGTGTTGCGACTGGCATATGGGCTAGGGAGAAGCCATGGTCAGCGTCACAGGGATAACATAAGTTTGTACCACAGAGTGCAGTGTAATTTATGTACAATGTAAATTACATGGAAGTGTTTTCAAACCACGTGTGCTTAATTCCGAGTACTGCCTTCAGGTGTTTTGGTATATGGGGTCCCCTTAAACCTGCTATCATCCTGAGTAAGCTTACCAGTCAATAATAATGAGTTAGAGTGTTTATGAAGTCAAGGCATGTGAGTCAGCCTTAAATATGCCCACTATCCCACAGTTAGTATCTCAATGGACGAGCAGTCAGCATAATTCACCGATGGATTACATCCGGTCGGTCGAACCGCAGCACTATGAGATTTCCCACAGAAGCATCAACAAAAACATGTTTTTACAGCTGCTTAAATCCTAACCCCATACTACACAGCAAAACACCATCAATTGTCGCCCTTCCGTGTGGTGTTTTTTCCCCTTGTCATGCTTGACCAATTTAAATCTAAATATCTGCAATATTCCAACACCTGAGATTTTTCCTTCAATGCTTTTCCCTCAACCATTTCACCCCGTCAGCATAAGAGAGCATCGAGAGATACAAAATCTACTGGTAACTGCCTTCTCGCACCTTCTGGATACCAGAAATATGTCCAGGGAAGCTGCACTACTTGGTGTGGAAAGCATGTAAAAAGCAGTCAAGAGTGGCCAGTGCACCAGCAGAGACAGATACGAGCAGAAGGTGGCCATATTGGGTTGGCAAGGAGTCACCACCCCTCCACCCTTCCAGCACTGCAAACCACCGAGAAGGGTATGTCCGGCCACACCCGCCACCTTCCGCCACTTTAGCATCACCAGCAGCTGGGAGTTATCGATTAGCGAGGGCTGTTTGTACGGACGTAGGCATAGGAGGTCAGTCACACAGTGGGGGGCCCTTACCTCCCTCTACTGCCGTGTCTGGTTGCCACACCATGCTCTTTTAAATGGCTGGAACAACACATGTGAAATTCTGATGCACCTGTATGGCAGTGTTTGCAACCCCATCCCACTGGATGGGGGGCCAAGTACGAATTAGGCACATGTCAATGTAGATGCAACGGCAAATCTAGCCCACCGAACAACAGCATTACGAACAACCACGAGCGCAGAGACAGCTCTGAAGTAACTAAAGAGCAAAGTTCCATTCCAAATTCTTTTCAAATTTCAGCTAATAACTTGCAACAAACTTAAAACTACCAAATTGTTGAAAAGAATGTTTAATGTGCCAACTTGTGTGCGGGCCAGAGTACGCCCAGTCTCCACTGTGTCAACAAAAATACCATATAGAGAGCCTGACTGCCAATTAACTCACAATTGTCCAGGAATAAAACTTTCAATGCAACTGGTGTAACTGCTATACCAAATCATTGAACATTACACCTCCGAGTGAGGATTTATTGATTGGTATAAATTTTTAACCAATACAGTGTCATTGTATAATGTGTATAGGAGAAAACAGTGATGTACTGCAATGTCGAATATGTGCGGTGCGAGTACACGGGCAATGCCTACAGCCAGGCGAAAGACTGACAGCAGAAGGCAGCAATTTCATGTGTCGGCAATGTACGAAAGTGGCTGATGCCACACCATGCTTGCCACACATTCACAGTGTGCATGTTACCATGGTAAGAACAGCAGTACCGCTTGCCAATTTTACATCCCACCAGTCAGCCTTAGCTGCATCATCTCTCCAACTTTTGCCATCTGTTCTGTTCCTGCCACCAGTTACCACATATTATCCCACACCTGTTTTCCAATAAACCATGCAACCAGCATTACCAACTGTCATGCCACAATTTCCTCAATTTAAACCATTCACATAAATTCCTACCAACATCTTCACACAACCAGCAGTGAACATATGGTCACATGACAGCGGAAGGAAGCAGCTAACCGTTGCGGCAACCCCAACACCTACTCCAGGACCAACTGCTGTGACCAAGCCTTTGTGAGTCTAGTCACTACCAACTTTCGCTGGTTATCATAGTGAGGAACCATAGTTATTTCTGAACAACTGGATTTACCACTTAAAAACTGTGTGTTGTGCATAGAAGAGAGGCCTAGCTGTGTCGGAGCATAATTCTCTGTAGAAGCGTGTTCCTGTTGGCAGTCTCGCAATCACTACAGCTTGCAATGGGGGAAGTTCCTGCACGCTTTTCATGCCTGTTTCGGAGGGGCGTTCATGTCACTCCATGCGCAAAGTAAACTGACACTGAAAGAACAGTAAGATAATGATGGAGTCGCAAGCAGCGCTCGGGTAATTAGAAGGGACAGAACACCGGACAGAATAACCAAAAATCAACATCATTCTGTCAGCATCGGGATAAAAAGGCATGCAAGGAGGACAGTGTAAACAAATTGGCAAATGTAAACAATTGTAAAAATAACAGTGCGACGAGCAGTTTAAACAACATAAATGTAAAGTGGGATTGTAGATAACCCACACCATGGCCGTGCCGCTATTGTAATGGGTAGGTAGTTGGTCTTAACGTCTTGTCATAAGTGAGGTCATTAGAAATGGTTATTGTGATGGGGAAATATATCATTGGCATAATTAGTGTCCGAATAACCGCCATGTCAAAACCATAACAAACAGTGTCACCAGCAACCCGGGAAACAGGAAGCTGGTAGGGAAGCAAGACATTATTGACATCCCAGTCCCACAACAAAACACCAACTTGATACCACAGAAGGCATTTACAAATCAGGTTGGTAGCAGCCAATCACAATTCATCCACATTTTAGTATTCATTAACGGTCATCACTGCCACGCATCAATAGACACAGCCGAATCGCATAATTTTTTGCAACCTCATGTTGTACATCTACCTGACGTAATGCCAGTTAATCACCTAATTCGATTAGCTACTAATCAGCATACAAGCACCGTGCTAGGGGAGCTACAGTATGTGTATGAGTGCATGACTTAGAAACTATTACTACTGTAGTAATTACCAAGGATATCAAGAAGAGTGCTATTCTTGGAATGTCATGGTTAATTGAGCAGAACACAATAGTAGAGCCTGCAGCACGTCACAATCATTTTGGTATATAATCTTGACCGGCATCCAATCGGACAGGTACCAGCAGTTTTATTAAAGGATTTTGGCAACACTTACTGCAAGAACAGCAGGCAGCAGGCAGCTTTTCAGCGGCTTCTTGAAAATCACTAGCATGTCTTTGCCACACACGACTCCCAACGCCAAACCACAGTAGCTTAGGATGAAATTCCATTAATGCAAGAAGGGCCTATCTACACTCTGCTGCAAAGTTATTTTCCACGTCAGCCTTGTATTATTAAACAGCAAATACAGGTGATGTTAAATGATGGCATGACTGTAACGTGAACTGGTCAGCGCCAGTCCATTTGTCCCGCCAACAGCTCAACTGCCAGGGCATCCATCAGCCACATGCAATGTCAGTGCTTCAGCCTGCGTTCTGTGTACCAGTGCTCCGTGCGTGAGTGTAATGAAAACAAAGTATTATATTATTGTTCATGTTTTTTAATGACTTTTATAAATATTAGTGTTCTGCAATACAGTGCATTCATCACTGAGCACCATAGCGCCCTCGTTCCACATGTCTTTGTTCACATTTTTGGGAGTGAAGTGTTATGTCTTGTTCTGTTGTAAAAATGCATAATATTATATTTATATGTCCTGTTAAGGAAAGGGCAGTGTACACAAGTCATGTACACGGAATGCATAATAATCATAAGGTAACTACATGTTATATATGACTGTTGAGTTGTTTAACTTTTTGAAGTGCAATGTCCATGTTGTGTTTTGTGGTGTAATATTGTGTAATAAAGTGCCCACGTATTGTTTAAAGTAAATTGCCATGTTATATTTTGACAGTTATAGTGTTTGTTTGTAGAGACTTGTGTTCACAGTAACTTACATAGGGTGCACCGTCCTATTCGGAGATGCCGCATGCTATCCCTGTTCGAATATTTAGAAGGTTTTTGTAATTATTTATTTATATTTTTCATGTGTTGGTATTGGTTTGAAGATGAACGGGTAACATAACATGAAGACTGGCAAACAGAGCCAAGTGACATGTCTGCAGACTTTTTCCGCAGACAAAAAAAATGTGCCCAGGTATTATATATTCCTTTTTCAGTGTTTTGGGCATTCTAACATTCCACAACATAAACACAGTAATATTAAAGTAACACAAAAATAAAGGTGAAATGAAATCCGTCATATAAGAGACACACACCCCGTGCGAAAAGTGGTCAATTCTAGGTTAAGGATCGGATATGAGGACAGGGAATTTTAAGTAAGCCAGTGCTGTTTACAATTGTTTTTTTTTCATCTGAATGAAATATTTACTGTAATTTATAGTGTCTTGTGTATAGTTTTGTCATACTTGTGCCAATATCATCTCCATTCACATTTAATTTGATAGATTTTATCCAAATAACGAGATTTCGGAATGTCTCACGGGAAGCTTGTGTCCAGATGCTGGTTCCCACGCGACAATTTTCTCCTTAGCATCATTGTATTCAGCAGGGATGGTCGTGCGTGAGTGCCTTCTCTGGGTACATAAATTTTTTCTTACTGATCATGTAGCTGCCATATTTAATTTAATGTACTGGAACCTTTTAAAGCTTTCCATAACCCCGAAGCATGCACCACCCCACACTTTTGACCATCTTGTATACGGCCGAAACTTAAACTTGCAACTGAACCATTTTTGTCAGGTCCTCCCCATTTTTGTATGCGTATCAGAGCTCTCTGAGCTATAGCAGAGATATGTTCATTTGTACCTCCAACAAGGGTTTCTGAATAAATTGTGACCTAAGAATAAGTGCAGCACACGAATTTATTTACTGTTCACTCTGACTACTTAACCTCCGGGAAATATTTTATCTTCAAAATGTACGACGAGTATTCTACGGCGTTGGCGAAACAACCCACTTCGATTTAGCGATTTATAGGGAGGCCAACATCCCCCACTAGCCTAGCCATACAGGATTATAGGTTATCGAACTTCAACTTTCATCAAGGAGGGAATGACTGCTGCAGGATTGATTTCGGAACACCAGGGAGGCCTTCACGAGCCCAATAATTTCTCGTGCTCTGCCCTGGTGCCGAAAAACGATAATTATTCACCAACCTTCCATTTAAGTATCCTAACCTCTAAGCCCCTGTATTTATGAAAACTCCACCACATTAACTGAACCCTCAAATAGTAATTACAACTCCATCTCACTCGCACCTAAGAGAGATGGCATGTGGAGGTTCTGGGTTGATTTTTGAACAGTGAATCAGGTGAAATGTAGCTCATTACCATCGTACATCAACGTAAAGGATGTGCTCAGTTTGCTTGGAGAAGCCAAGGCTATGTCATCTATAGACCTCAAGAGCAGGTATTGGCAGGTCCCTGTCAAGCTAGAGGACCAGGGGAAAACAATATTCGTGGCCCCAGACGGCCGACGTTTTCAGTTCTGTGCCAGTCCATTCAGGATGAATTGCGCCCTTGCCACCTTCCAGGTGATGAGGGTCAGAGTGTTGGACAGCCTCATAGGGGCATTCACAACGTGCCTACCTGGACGTTGTGGTGATTTGGTCTTCAAGCTGGGAATAACATCTGCACCATCTGTCACTTATGCTTGAGAGGCTCGTCATCAACGTACTCGCCTGTGGGACCACCAAGTCTCACTTAGGGAAGACCAGTCTAGATTTTCAGGGGCATGTTGTTGAGGACAAAAGTAAGAAACCAAACCTCGAACAATTGTGGTTAATCGACAAGTACCACCACCATGTACGCATAAGCAGCTCTGGGAGTCTTTCTGCTTGATAAACTGGCTCCGGGAGCACATTCAGGACTATGCCCTCATCACCGCACTCCTGACCGACCTGCCGTCTATGCAGCGACATTTCAAGTGGCACATCTCCACCGATGCCACCTTCAGTGAAATAAAGCAGTGTTTCAGGTCATGCCCGACCTTGGCAAGGTACAATCCCAGTAATCACTTGTACCTGCAGACTGATGTCGGCCAGGAGGGACTTGGTGCCATCCTCTAACAGTGTGGTGACAATGGTGAAAGTCACATCATCGACTTCGGCATGGTTTGTGCCATGAAGCAATGTCAGCCATACCTAGAGTACCAGCAATTTACACTCTAAACTAACAACCGCCGTCTGATCTGGCTCCACAACATGGGTGAGACACACAATAAGCTGACACATAGGGTGCTGCTCCTCCAGGCATATGACTTCGTCGTGGAGCATGTCGTGGGCAGCAAGAACCAACTGGCAGATGCGCTGTCCAGGTCACCCGGCCCTGATGTAGTGGTCCATGACGACGAGGAGTGGGAAGAAATTCTGCCGCCAGGTAAGCTTGTAGCAGATCGACATTGGCGACAATGATGTCACAGTGTGTGAGTTGTACCAGGCCGGTAGAGCATGTGCAGTAGACATGCACACTCACACAAGTGTATAAGGATTGGTGTGCACAACAAGTAAAAATGCATTAGTGGGTAGTGGATAACCAACAAGAGACCTGTTCCCACAATAACAACCAGGTGTGGAGATTGTTTGTACCCCCCTTTTTTTCCCCCTACCCAGCTAAAGGTATGATCGAACTGGTGCTACAACACGCACATAACAGCAATGTGGCAGGGCATCCGGGGACAGAATAAAATATCCGCAACATTAGGGAACATTATTTCCAGCCCAGACTCATTGAGTATGTACATCAATATGTGAAAATGTGCAGGCAGTGCAACTAGTTTAAGCTAGGCATGCTGAGAGGACACAGAAACAGCAGCCTTGTCTATCCACCAAATCATTGGAGACTGTGTTTGGACCTCATGGGCCCTTACCCCAGGTCAGCCGGTGGCAAATGCTTCAATGTTGTCGTAACTAATAACTTCTCGAGGTGGGTAGAGGTGTACCCGACCAGCAGCATGCGAGCTACAAATGTTGCACATGTCCTACAGAACGACTTATTTCCCAAGTGGGGACACCCGGAAACCTTCTTACTGACAATGGGAACCTGTTTACCGGGAAGAAGTGGACAGAAGTGTGCACAAGCTGATGAGTACATGTGAAGATGGCAGTGTATCACACATGTGCCAACCCCATGGAATGCCTCAACCAGGAGTTGAAGATGCAGCTGTGGCTCCGTGTGGGGTGACAAGCACACAACGTGGGCCAACCATCTTCCCGTCGCACTCTTCACTCTTTATAGGCATGTCAACACTGCCACCAGAAAGTTGCCTGCTGACATACTCCTGGGTAAAAAATAACCCTGCTGGGAGAATTCAACTGCCCATGGTTGGAGGAAAGTGCCAAGCCAGTCAGCAGTCATGCTCGAGTGAGAAATGCTGCCGACAGTGCCAGGAGGAGGATGCACACAAGTAGGGTTATATCACATGGTAGGTGCCAGTCACCATGCAGGCATCACCCAGGTTACATGGGGGAAAAGTTTATGTCTGTGCATACCCACAGTCTGCAGCCTTCAAGGACTTCTGTGTGGGCTTCACAGCCAAATGGCGTGGGCCGCACAAGGAGTTTGAGGTATTAGCCCCACCACATACTTGGTCCGACTTGGGAGGAAAGTGATACAGTCACTTCGTGACGACATCCAGCTGTCCCCTGGCAACGATGCTGACGACGCCACACCAGGTGGCCCACTGACAAATGACTGCAACCTCGCCAAGCTCCCCAGAGGCCGCTACGAGGGAGGAAACTACGGCAGCACATACCTCAGATGACCAGCCAGCAGAGACCTAAGATCCGATGTCGCTCGCCACACCCACAGGCAACATCGAGGTCGGAGTCAAGGAATCGTGGATGGCACAGCAGCTTCCAGTACCATTCCACCAAGTACACCACAACAGGCGCCTGCACTATCAACAACATCACAGCTTGTGGACGCCACGATGCCCTGCATCGTGGTGCAAATAACCATGGGGGTGCCCCCTCCACTTCGACTGCACCAGGTGACACCTGTGATCACCTGCCGCTTTGTCGATGGCATCAAGATAATTGCTGGAGGTGTCCACCATGGGCGAGGGTGTGGCCATCGGCATCATCACCAAAGCAGAAGCACTACCACCAGCTGAGGGGAATCTCTTTGTGTTCAACTCCCATCGGTCACTGCCCGTCAGGGTCGCTACTGCTCCTCCACCGGTTCGGTGAAGACTTAGAACGATACTGACAAGCTTGCCCTGTGGTGACATCACCATGTTACCCACCACAGCAGCTCGCCCATGACGATCACACCAGCAGATATCTAAACGGTGTGGGAGACAATCAAGAGGCCCGTACTCTTTGCAGCTGAGATGTCTGAGAGGCAAGGTGTGCCTCTACGGCACCTAGTGGCGCGCAACCCACAAATGGTAACCTTGGAGGGAGGTGTTTGACGTGTGATAGCATCCTGGACCTCCAGACCATTTACTGTGCAGCAAACTCAACAGGAGCTCCAGCTGCAGAGCAGAGTATTAAGTGTTTTCTCATATAAGAACAGTGCAGTGCAGTCTCTCCCCCACCCCCCTGGGCATCGAGAAAGTGAGGGGATGTAATGGGCGATCCTTTTTATTATTAGAATACAACTGAAAAAGTAAGTGGTAATGAAAGTAAAGATCCATTTAGCTTGGGAACACTGAAATATGCCCCTACAAAGCCACATTTGTTTATTTTTCTTTGAAAAAAAAAAACATGTGTTTTCATTCCAGCAATTCACCATCATTCCACATATATTTTTATGCTATGTGGGTTTGTGTCATCAGAAGACTGGAGGTTTTATGGGTTGGAATGATTCGTCGATGTGTTACCAAGGGCACCAATGCAGAGTGTACGAGTTATGTAGGGTGTGTGGTCGACGGCACTGATGTAGCCTCCTCCAATTATCCAGCATCTGTTAAAGTTATTGTTGACCTGTAATATCGAATGCCTGTTCTAGTAAGGGATGTGTAGCCTCCCTCAACACTTTGCGCACTCCCGTTAGAGATTGTTTTAAGGCCATATCTACATCTAGAAAACCATGCGAAAAACAGTTGATGCAGCCATTAAGCAGCCAGAGAAAATAAAATATACCCATTAATAACGACACCTCATTTTTATTCATGTTGCTTCGTCCACTGAGGCACTTATGACAAAATATTCTCCACTCGTCTCGGAGAGCTCTCGAGCTGAAAAAATCGGAGCAAAGCCTACATGTCGTAAAATGTGAAAAGTACTGTCCAGCAATGAACAAACAGTCTGCACCAGGGTTGATGCAACCAGGGGTGCAACCCGTGCAAGTGTACAGAGTGACAGGCCAAAGGGAATGTCATGGCTGGAATTCAGCAGGGAAAATAAACAATAAAAATCGAAACAAAAATCCACTGTTAACCTTATTTCTTACTGTGACTTTCTCTAAGTCATTAAGTTTTAAACAATTAAATTATTACCATGTACTCTGTTGTAATCTTAATAATTTGATTAAATATATGTACCATCACAGTTTGCGTGTTTATTGTATCTTGCATTCAGTATGGTGGCGGGAAGTTACGAGTTCTGCTTGGTCTGGGGTCGTTAGTCGCCTGGGCTGCTATACCTCACTCACATTAGGTGGGTGGAAGGGGGAGGAGGCATATGACTCACCACCACCAGTATGTCCAGTGTACCACTCAGTGAATCAGAATCAGCTCACTGGCCTATATGTCGCCAATATCACGTTGCCACCAATTACATAATGTGCTTAGTTTACAAGTGAGTGACTGTGTTTATTATTCAATTACAATTATTGTTGATTCTAAGGTTAACATTTAATTATTTATATGTCAAAGTAATCTTAATCTTGGTATGGTTAGAAAATGTCCGATCACAGATGAAAGTTATCGGCTGAAATTTGTAAAAAGAAAAACAGCAAGCGAACTTGCATGAACATGCAACTCAATATGAAAGTGGCAGATTGCTCAATTTTTCAAAATTTCGGGTTAGCAATAAGTGTAGTGAAGTAGAACCTGATGTGGACCACATACCTCTGCCTTAGTCTGTTCAGCACGCCGCCAGGTACACCCGCCACTAGTCACCTCTACACCATGTGTGGGCGGTTTGTGGGCCGAAGCCAGTATCCCACATGTGTGAGTGAGTATGCATTGATGCAGTGCGGTTCAGTTACGAGTGTATTAATTTATATTTGTTAAAAAGGTCCTTGTTATTGTTTTGAGTTGTAATTGTGTTTCTGAGTTCAATGTGGGTTTTCTAGTGCATTGGTTAGTCGTTTTAGCAGTCACGTTTGCAGTGAAGTGTGGTGCACCAAGCTCATTAGTGTGTCATATTCGAATTCACATTCAGAAGTCCTATGACACCTTTAAATATTTGTTTTCGCCTGTGTGATGCAGTGTTTTGTGTCTTTGGTTTTACGAGGGTTTTATTATGCTCTGTTTTATGTTGTATGAATTTTTTACTTTAGTATTTCCTACTTGTTATCCCCGCAAAATAAGTTTTAGAGAACATATCGCACAACGTGATGGGGTGCGATGTGTAGGAGAGATTGCTGAATATTTTTCGCCCACCTTTATTTACATGCACCTACATGGAAATCAGAGTAAATAATAACTTTCATTTTTGGCCAATATTAGAGCCAGTAAAAACTCTACCCCTTTACAGTATTGGTTGTAAGTGGTTTATGAACCATATGTATATCTAGCAGTAGAACGTCCACATGCCGAAAATTGCAGGATAAATAATAACTAGTTTTTAAAAGAGTTATTTTAAGGGTTCTTTATTATTGTTCTGTTGCGTATAAAAAAGCAACACTGTACAAATTAATGTGAATAAATCACTACACACGCAGAGCCGTGCACATCCAGCAATGTAACCCTAAAGTAAAGGTAATGTTTCCAGCCATGTTGCAAGTGTTACATTTAAGTTTAATATATGTATAATTTTTATTTAGTGATCTTTGAGTGTAAGATGTTATATGTTTCACTCTCAATTAGGGTCATATAATTTCATTTCATTCACTTAGTATTGAATATTATATTAATTGGTCGCGTGACATAGCACGGGAACTGCAGCCACTGACCAGGCAGCCCATCGACATGTTTTTCAGTAGCATCTTGATCATCACATGAGGTGGACATGCACGTGTATCTTCCCCTTGCATTCACAGTTTTCGCCAAACCATGTAATTTTCAATAGTTTAATTTAATTTCTGGAACCATTGCTTTTGCAGCCCTAGGAATGAGCCACTTCACAGCCCAGTCAACTTGTTCATGACTTAGGTGTAACGCACCTTAATATTTATCTTGGTCTCTTATGCAGTGTTAGTGGGTTCCTGCTTAAGCAGAACAATATTTATATTAGTGCTTCTTATAAAGGAACAGCGAAATAAATAGTGTTCAATGTGAGATGTCACATCTTTATTTCGCCAGACACTTCTTGGTCGTTTCACCCATTTCTGTATGTCTGATTTTATTAATTAATTGTGTCGGAGGAGACCAAGACAGCCTCCACGGGAGTGATTAAGCATTTGGGGGAAGCTTACAGCCACCCCTAGACTAGACCTTGCGGAATTTAATTCAACATAAAAGTTACAACTTGGGAAAATGGCATGGATGAGGGGCCAAAACCTCGTGTTAGGCCAGGCAATTATTCTATCAGTTGGAACTACAGCATCAGTCTACTCTGTTCAGCATCCAGAACGGGGACTACCAGGGGATACCATGCATGGTCCATCGACATCACGACCTCATCTGTCTCTCATGCGCACTGAACTGGCACCATTACTCCGACTTTTCCTTCCTGATCTTTGCAAATTTCTATTACCTCTGAGGTCCAAAAATCTGATCCCGTCAAACCAGTGGAACCATCGACTACTAAAAAGGGAAATGCTAGGTGTTTAACAGAAACCTTCGTAAATTAATATATTACATACTATTACTGTAGGTTAGGGCTAAAAATACCTTTAGTTGTTATCTTAGATTTTATATTTCCACATTAAAGGGATTGTATTCTATCTCATGAAAAGGAATTTTTTTTTGGGTGGGGGGGGGGGGGGGTGCAGCAGTTAGAATTTTTCACAGGGCAGTAAAAATAGCTGGCACCGACCCTGGCCTGGATTGTGGAGCGGCACTCTCCCCAGGCTAAAAGAAGGTAATTAAATGTCCTGATACAAGAAGCTGACTATTGAAACTAACATGATTGAGCACAAATGAGAATGGCCCGGGGAGGCCGCACGCAGATGTCCGCTCCACATGAATATGATAATGCTACTGACAAATGGTTGGTGTGGAGCTGGCTGACTGGCCCAGCGTTCCTGTGTGTTATGTAAAAAAACTCTTAATTACTAAAGATAAGTGATCAATGAAATGAGATGTACATGAGTAGCACTAGTACGATGATGGAACATAGAAACACTTCTAGAATTTATTTAAAATTTGTAGTCAACAAAATTATAAGAAAATATTAGCACTTTACACTTAAGCCTTAGATGTACCACATAACCTCAATTTATGCGTTAGTTTAATGGGGGAGTATGTTGCCCAACATCTAAAGTTTGTAATGCCAGTAATTGTTCCATATTGCATATTGTAATTGGAAAACCAACAAACACAGCATATCCAGCCAAGTTCCTTTTAGCGTATCCAAATTCGGCAACAAGTGTTACCTATCGCGTATCCAAGCAATTTTTTCTGCAAATTTTCGCTCGCGAATCGCAAGATGGTGTGTGCGGGATGTAAAATCACAATGTTGAACACCAGGCAAGTTATTCATTCCTCGCCTGAAATAAACACGTTTCTCATCGAGCACGACATTCTCAAATCAACAATGCAGTGCAAAATTTGCGGGGAAGGCGAAGCGAAATTGGTGGAAAACAGGGGCTTGTTTTATTGGTGGAGATGGCGATTGGAGGATGGTACCAAATGCAACTTTAAAGTGTCGGCGGGACAGGGCAGTTTCGTGGACGATTCAATCTTGTCTCCGGGCAAGATAGTCGAGTTCTGTTTACTCTGGTGCTTGATCAAATACCCTCGACAGCCCTCCTCCCCCTGCTGATGAGCCGACAAACATAGAGAAGGCACAAGAATATTCTGGGAATTAGGACTTCGGCTCAACGCGGGATTTAGCGAAATTTCTGAGTGATGGCCTACGGCCCTATAAATACTGCAGCGGTACAACGGCCAGCAGTTTTGGTAGAAGCATTTTAGCTGAGTGCGGAGGGCGAAGTCAAGTTCGAGACGATGGCGGACGAGGTGTGAATGGAAGAGCGGGTGTGAAACCCGACGAGTGATACCTAATGTACGTAATGGCACTCGCAGAACACTAGAACACTTCGAACTGGCAGGAATAGGACTAAACTGAAGTGGGACTGAATGGACATGTAATAGGGATTTTTTTTGTAAATATTGGAGCTGTTAAATATGGGCACATAATCTGTAAAATAATGGAATAGGTTTCGATACACTGTATATTAGGGCTGATTTTTAATTTCTTAATTTCATTGATTTATTTGAGGTAATTATGTATTGTATTAATTTAAGTCATTAATTTTATCAGTCAGTGTTATAATGTTATTGTATGATGTTGAGTCGCGAGAATATTGTTTGTAATTATTGTAAATAAAATTAGGAAACTATAAATAACTCTTGTATTCAATCAAGACCGCCATCCCTTAACGAACTTGATTAAGTCCACTGGATTTCGAGAGAGAAAGTGTAACAATAATAAGAAATAGTTTCCATCCAAAATGTTATTTAACTGAGTGTACATGTTCAGTATGCAGTGCCTTGTCCTTCCGGTGCAATTTTTTAAACTCTGTTTGCATGAGGCAGAGGAATATACTGAAAGTTCAACTTTAGCAGTGAGTGCTGGCATCAGAAAAATTACAGGTAAAAATGAATTGACTATACATATATCAATCAAATGTATTCCACAACTAACTGCAATATAAAATGTGTGTATGTGTGTAGATTAAGCTAGGGAACCAGCATGCTGTTTTTATTCATTCAGATTACTGCCTGCCAGACATGCGGTATCTCGATGAATTAATTAACTCTTCGTCAGTTTTGCTAGCAGTGGGTGAATTAAATGCTAAACACCCTGCTTGGGATTGTTTGTCGTGGATAGTCAATACTCAATACTCTTAGTTTTAAGGTAGGTTAGGAAAATAAATAATCGCACCTTAACGAACACACTTTTGGGCCCTCACGGTCTCAGTTCCAGCCCAATATGCAATAAATAGTGCAAAGGGCCTTTGTATCATCTTTAAATAAGAAGTGTTTCACGAATTGGCCTCGTACCATTACCAGGTCCACATGTTGTTTAATGATGTTGACACGGAAAACATGACACATCGCAAAATTAAAGTCTATAAGAATGCGAACTGGCCAGGCTTTGGGGATTTCCCGGAAGAGAAAATAAATCTGCCAACTCAGATTAACACCCCTTCTCACCCCAGGAATTAGCCTCAACTATTAATCACATCACGTAGTTAATTCAAAGCAGTATTTAAGACTATGTATAGTAAAAATCCACAAACCCATGTAGATGCACTACCTGAACACATTAAGGAGCTAATTTACCCGGAGAATAAGCTACACAGATGCTATTCTCGGTTTACAAACCGGCAAACTAGGGCTCGAATAAATAAACTTGGCTAATTGGTACTGAAATATCATTCTGGCCGGCATATCTCTGGAATAAAATTTTGCAGCAGTTCTGTGATTATGAAACCAGTCTCTGACAAATGACTACGACATTTATAAAGAAACGGGATTCAATCCTGCCTCTTCAAGGGCAATGCAGACATGACAAAGACGCCTCAACAAAAAGCTGCACTGTGGCTGCTCATTTAGAAGTAGTGTTTCAACCTAACGCCAATCCCCGGACTCAGCTCGCATGAATTGCGTCTATAGAGACCTAGAGTGTGTTTACAGCTGCTTTTCAGCTTCAGAGCTTGAATCCACAAGTACTGACGAGGTCGAGCGCATTATACAACATACGAAACCCCACAACGAACCGGGAGTCGTCTCCCTGTTGACTATAATTCAAACAGTTGCCTGACAGCGCGATAGAAGCTGTAGCCTAGTGCATAAATGCTAATTGTAGGCTTACTCTTACACACATCCTCACTTCTTGGACATGAGCCACTGTCACAGTTTTCCCTAAGCTGGGAAAAGACCCGATTCAACCTCACAATTACAGCCTTTTCAACATGATCAGCTCGCTCTTTAAGATTCATGAACAATTTTTATTGCATCACTTAGAAAGTTATATTCGTGAAGCGAATATTTTTCTTGTAGATAATCTGGCTTGAGAGAAGCCCCACTTCTGTGTTTGAGATCGTCAGATTATCTGAACATATTATAAATACCTTCAAATGACGCCATTACACAGTAGTGGTGTTTTTAGATGTGAAAAAGGCATTTGACAGGGTTTTCCACAAGGCTATTGCATAAACTGTTTGAGAAACAGTTCCAAGATTGTTATGTTATATTATTATCTTAATTTCTAAATAAGTACTCCGTTGTTTTAACTGATGAAGCTATATCCGAAAATAAAATACGTAATAAAAGCTCTAGTCCGACATGGCAGCATCCTAGGTCATTTTATATCAACGATATATTGCGCCCCTTAAATGGCATCTAAAACTACTGTAGGTATTTCTACAGATGTCACACGCGATACTGCAGTTCCATTCATGTCACTGAGCGCGTCCAGCCACAATTCAATGAGCTAGATCCTTTTTTTTTCTCCTATATAGAATTAAAATAAACGTAATTATAGGCCATTTACGATTATTTGAGCACTTTGGAAACTAACTTTTTAAAAATGTCACTGCCATTATCATAATGTATTTTAACAGGCAGACTTTGGCCTTTTTCCAAATAGCTAAAAATGTGCACTCTCATGCACTCGCACTCGGCAATGACGTCAGAGAGCGCTTTTCCAAATGTCCAATGAGAGCGAGTGCGAGAGTTTGTTTACGAGTGTGTGGAAATGCATGCTGTCTATACGTGCTCATTACAACCGCCATTCTGTTGTTTGCTTTCAACAGTACTGACAACAGTGGAATGGCACAGGACCAAGTATTTTTTCACTGTAAAATATTTTCTGTAAATATTTAATACATGTATCAATTCGGAAATTATTCATTCATTATTTTAGAATAAACGGTGCTAAATTTGCAAGCTAAAACTGTTGATTCCAGACATTACTATCAAACCCATCATCATTCCTATTAACCAAGCCATTGTTAACTGAAATGTAAATATTAATGAATATAATTTTTTTATTAGTAAACATTTATTGTTCAACCAGAATAGCAATCGATTGCAGACAGTATCGATTAATTTGAAATGCGCGAGTGACGATAGATCCGTAAGGAGGAAGAGCGAGTGCGATTGTGAGTGCTGGCTATTTGGAATTCAGTCTGAGCGGCCACTGCCCAGCCAAGTTGCTGAAGATGGAAAGAGTATAGTAGTTCAACATCTTAATGTCAAATTAAAATGTGTCAGATAAACATATGTGAATACTGAAATCCTTTATTCTGCAATCTGTTCTTTTATTGCGTATATGTGTTCATGTTCAAAGATCTCATTTACATATTGTAATATTGTGCAGTTTAATACTATTTTTTACTCTACAGTTGTACACATTAACCACATTTGTAGAAAACCAATGAAATAAAATAAAAGAACTCAACAGGTTACATTTTATTTCGTTCAGTGATATGAAATGATTAATATCGTTTCTGCTGTACTGGAAAATACCATGCCAATTCATCTCTGCTTCAAGTATGTGTGTGTTCTGAATATTTTGATGCCTTTATGCTTACAATTTTTATGCAATTAAATGGGGAATATTGATAAATAACAATATCGGTATGTTTTTTTAATATCACTTATTTTCCTATCTTTGCATTTTAGAATGTGCTATTTCACAATGTGCGAAACTGCTGATATAGGTAGATACTGCTAGAATACTAAGTTCGGGTGAATTTTGTTAAATCATTAAAAAATTTCAACTTACATGACCTGCAGTGGCACTATCAGTGTGCCAAATTTAGAAGGAATTGGTAGATTGTTTCCCGAGATATGACATGAAAACTTTATTGATTTGATGCTATCTTATAAAATGGCGGGCAAAGAAGACTGTGTAGACACACTTAATTTTTTAATATATACTCTCAGCATGCAATTTTAAGTTGAAATATTTTACTTTGTTTTGTAGATATATAAAAATGGCATACTAAACCAAAGTGTGTATATGGCAGTAATTTTAGAAATAAGAATCTAGCCCACTTAAAATACACAGATTCAGATGATCAACCATAGTTCTAATTGTTTGCATAAATTGGGAGGAATCTGGCCGGTAAAAGATAGCGGAAAAACGGATGGCGGCAAGTTGCCGGGCCTGTGGTGGCTGGATGTTGGCAAGACGCCGTGCCTGCAGCAGCTGGATGGTGGCAAGACACGAGGCCTGCGGCGGCTGGATGGCGTCAAGATGCCAAACCTGCGGTGGTTGGATGGCGCAAGATCCTGGGCTTGCATTGGCTGGATAGAGGCAGGATACTGGACCTGCGATGGTCGTTACAATGCCGGGCCTGCAGCTGCATGATATTTAGAAATAAGCATGAAAATACCTTAACTTTTTGATTAAAAGTTTTAGTAATTGTTATTTCCTCTTTTCGTATATTCATTTCCTTCTCAACACACATTAAATTAAAATCATGTGTTTGCCGACTGTAGGATTTGAACCTAAGATCATTGAGTTGACACCCCAGTATGCTAACTTATATACCACGGGATAAGTTGCTCTCACTCTCCAGTAATTTCAAATTTATCGTGACATAAATTATTATAAATAAATGTGTAAATTTCATGACAGTATAACAAAATCATTTTAAAACACTGATTATTTAAAACTATTTCTTCGTTTCTTCAAAGGCTTGCAAATGAAATGGTTTTTGTTAGTTTTTGATATATGTCGGATGGTTGTAGAAATGAAAAAAATTTCAAAGTAAAAAATGCCATTGGCTACCATGTGACTCATAATCATGAAAAAAAAAAACATACAAACAGTTAACACAAGACATCGTGCCATTAACAGTTAGCTAACATCTTGCCTAATCAAAAAACACTTTCCAAAAGTTTGATGGCAAATGACATAATATTTGTATCTGTGTTGTGATAAAGAGAGACGTCTCGAAAACGTTAACGGGCCGGAATAAATAAGATGACGGCCAGCTCACCATTAAAACAAAGATGCTATATCGGAATCAGGCCAGAATATCATTTTTTGCTATTGGTGACATGTTGGCTGTGAGATATCACGCCGACGTAATTTAGGTGATATCCATCTGTTATCCAAAAAACATCCCGCTGTTGTCAGATGGCTATCTTCTGGCATTGAAACGACAGTTGCAGACAGTACAGGTATCAGGCCGACAGGTTGTGTTTACTGGGATCTTACAAAAAGGATGTATAAGAGAGGTTGGGTGTAAACACAATTGATTTATTTGATTAATTTTTATGTTTTTTCAACCACGTACTGTTAAGCTACAGTATACGTCAGTTTACAAAATATGTGACGCACACCAGTTATATATACACTAGCATAGGAAGAAATAAAAATATACCTAGCAAAATTTAATTATATAGGTCTACACAAATATTTTTATCCTACTTACAATACAAACACTACTTTGTAATCCGGACTACCTGTGACATAGTTTTCCATTACAAACGTGTATAAGTTTCGAATTACTCTTTAAGGAATATTCATAGATCTACTACAGTGATGTGTATTTGAGTTTGCTTTGATTGGATTCCAATTCTGGCCCTGAGTCATTCCAGAGTTTGCATGCTACATAGCTAGATAAGTTAATGATTTTCAGTAAATAGCAGTACCATGAATGGGGGCGCTTGGAATGTCTTTGTGACGAAATGTCTGTGATTAAGTGTAAGCTACGTTAATTTATCCAGGAGATATTTTGGTTGTTTATATCTACCTTTGTCTGACATCTTAAAGCAGTTTTCTATTTTCCATATCCAGCCAGCCATAGCTGGTTATACCCTATTTTCTCTTAAAATCAAAGGTGAGTGGAAGACAAGCATCTAGTAGCTTCAGTATTCTATATTTCAGAGAATTTTCTATTCATATAAACATGCCTGCGCAACATTAGAAGTAAATAGAACCAATAAGTAGGTCACATATGTAGATGTTTTGTTTGTCAGTAAGATATGTTTGAATATTTTAATGTAGTTAGTCCATAATCCTCAAGGTTTATTTCATTATTTATTTTGTTTACTGGATGCACTTGTGTCTTCTTAATTGCCTGTTATGTTCCAATTTTCATTTAAGAACTTTTATTTGGGTTTATTTTTAGGCTGTTCTTGCCCCTCCACGTCTTAATTCTCTCTAGAGCTTTGTACAATATTTCTACTGTATCCAGTTTAATCATTCGGCGAAGATAAGATGTACAATTCGGTGTCATCTGTATATTAATGATACGGAAGGTACACATGGAATATCATGTGTGTGTTGTGTTTATACATATACGTATAAAGAAACAGAGATAGAGATTAAAATTGGCCAGAAGAGAGATTTCTATGGCATCCATCCCCGATGATTTCATCATTCTAGCAATTTATTTCGTCAAACGTTCTTCATTCTACACTTTGATTTGTGAATGACCATTAAAATATTTTCTCACCCATTTAACGGAACTTGTTTAAAAGCCCATACTGCTAATTTACCCAGTAAGCTTACATGGTTTATGGTATCGAAGGATTTATAAAAGCCTGATATATTATAAATGTATAAAATGTATATAAATGTTTATAAAAACATACATACACACGTAAGCACACACAGCAAGTAAGTGTGCGATGAGGGTGGGAACCCGATTATAATAGAAATCATTCGCATTTAAGTATTTTGCTAATTGTGTATATTACTTTGCCAAGGAATTTTGGGAAGCAAAATATTTATAGTAGGTCTAAGGTCCTGATATTTTATTTAGTTTTGGATTTTTGCACTGGATTTAAAAAACATTTGCTATTTTGTGGTGATTGTATTTTACATCTATCCACAATTTTTCGAGTCTGCTGTTAGCTGAGTAATCATTTTTGCCAATTACTTTTTAACTAAATTGTTGTGATACATGCCAATACATCGCCCACAGTGTCCGCTTACCCTGTCTCGTCTATTAAATGTGTAACCTGTTATTTCCATTAACGCTATAAATACTGCCGGAAGTAGCCAAGATTCTCTATTGCAAAGATGTGTCCTGTGTTATTTGTCTCAATTATGTTCCTATTATCTTCTGTGCTACGCACGAGAAATTGCATATTTAAGTGACATGTTTTTAAAAAAGGAGCATACAATCACAGAGTCGCAGCTCAACGAGAGAACCTGTCATATTCATATGTTTGCCGAAGTTGTTTCTACCATACTGCCTACGTTCGGACACAGAGTCAAGGCACGTACACATTTCCGATACTTTTAACTAAATTGCTGATTCACAATACAAACTTGAAGTCGAACTTCAGATAATTGAAATTTTGGCTTGTGATTTTCGTAAAAATGCCCATCTTGTTATGTAAATGATTTTAAACACCCAAGAATGTATTTTATTATAAGCAGTGGCCTTTATATTACAATATCATTTCAAACAAAAACATGTGTTTTCTTTATTCATAAGTATCAATTCATTGATTTCCTCTTCACATAATATTTGTTCGTTATTTCTTTAATTTTGACAAGGTAAACTTACCAAAGCTCGATTCAGTATACCAAAATTAAAATTGCCTTACAGTAAAATTCATCCCACATAATCTTTGATTCTCAGCAAAATGGCGGTTTGACTTTTGATCTTAAGTTTCGACTTTTCGAAATCGTGAAGTCAAGAGTGCTTTACTTTATCTTTGACAGTACCATTGCGTCAAGCTCCATAGGGAGCATGCCGAGAAGCAAAATTACAGTAAAAATGTAAAGTCCAATTTCAAATTTTTTAAATTGTGTTAAGGGTATTAAACCAAAAATATTTACTTTTGATGTTGGTAGGCAACGCATGACTTTGCTAGCTCTTTTTTTTTATACTGGCCTGATTTTTCTGGGCAAAATTGTTGATTCCGTCATTTATCCACAGTTATTTCACACCACAAATGAATTTGTGAGAAAAAGAATCATAATCTTATAGACGAACAACTATAATATTAACAGAGTCATGCAAGTATTCACAAAAATGCACATGGCACTAACAGATTAGATAGAGACACAGACAAATACGACTGTTGTAGAGTTTCGTACAGAATTATTTATAAGAGTGTAGTTCACGGATGTAGAGATATGGGTGTCTTTAGAATTATCACCTTAAATCATCATGCTTGCTGGGATCATAATGGCAGAAACTAGTAATAGTAATTATTTAATAGTGCAACCTTAAGATATGCTTTACCAACAGAAAGCACATGTAAAAATTACGTTTATCTTTTCTTATAAACAGACAATTCTAACACCACAGAGGGCAACATGTCACAACTACCCTTCAATCCTACAATTTAAAAAAAATCGAAGAAGGAAGAACTACTATCTGCTGTCAGAAAATGCAATAAGATGATAATTAGAATATGATTATTCTAGAAATCAAATTCAGGATGTTCCGTAAATATTCCATGATAGCTGATCAACGAACAAATGCAAATGAATATTAAGCTCGATCAAATGGTCCATGAAACTGCACTCATACATGTGCCACCGGCCAGCAACTCACGAAACAACGTAAACTCTCGATTGTGTGACTTCAGCTCCACATCTGGTAATGATCAGGACCTCTGAGACTAAGCCACTTTGATGAATCACTGGCTGGCGAAGTTTCAAACAAAAGTTCATTATGAAAATTTGGTACATATTTAACTTGACGTAATGCAGACACAAAGTCATGAATATCTGGTTGCAATCAAAGTCAAAGGTCCACCAAAACCATGAGTTATGAAAATTGGACAGCAACATTGGTCCAACACTTAGATGAAGCCGTTATCAGG
The DNA here is from genome assembly GCA_029891345.1 of Dryococelus australis. Lineage (NCBI taxonomy): Eukaryota > Metazoa > Arthropoda > Insecta > Phasmatodea > Phasmatidae > Dryococelus > Dryococelus australis. Next base: position 45,016,466 of record CM057000.1, read on the forward strand.
GGCAGACAAGACTCTCCAGGACTGCAGGACATCATCTTCATCCACAAATCATTTGGTTCTGCAGGACAATAGGTGCAACTACATAGTTATTTCAACAAACTTTTTTTACAACAGTCTCCATTTAGTGCTCTCTCAATTCATGTTCACACCAACCATTCCAAGCAAAAACAAAAACTCTGCCCGATTACCTTCATGATATCTGCACTGCTTCAAAAATAAATATTGTTCTCCATGTAATATAAATTGCACAGATTAACAGTAATCTTATAACAATTTAACAAAATACTTTATATGGAAATTTTAGTAATATGCTCAATGATGATTTAGTTTAACATGAGAACTATTTTATGATCAAATGAATATTAAGCGAAATGATAAGTGAGAACCATCTGTAAGGGAACTCCTTGCACTGTATCCCCTCAAAATGAAAATATGTAACCAAGCACATGTTTCTATAACATGTAAAGAGAAAAACTAGATAACCATTTATTGTATATCTACGCTAAGCGTAAGTAGTAAATATTATATTTAAATATGGAACAATTTTTTGCTCATGTCCAAGGTATAAGACCGTAGATGCTGGATTCCCTTCGTTAAGGACATGTTTTTCCTATTCGAGTTGACAGGACCTGCTGTTTTGCGTTGAGTAATCGTCGGGAAGCTAAGGATGATCCCAAGTATAGGCTATTCACTGTAAAGTGAGCACGAAAGTCCCCTCATTTGGAACTATAGCCATTAAATATATTTTATTTTATCCTTAGACATTAACTTCCGAGGTTGTTGGCATATATTTCTAACTTACATAGCTATATTTATTTAAAAAGGGTGGTTAAAGGATAAAAAATAGCAAAAGAAAAGTAATTAGGGCATCAAAAGTGCTCACTTTACCGTGTACTGACTGTACCTTGAGATGGTGAAAAAGGGAGGAACAGTATTCAAACATAATCTTCCTGCAAGGAATGGTTGTTGAAAGAGTGGTGTGAGTTGCCGTGGGGGGAGTCTAACGGTACTCTAACCAAAACCTTGGAATGTCTGCGTGGTTGGGGAAGGGGAGCGAGTGGCTGCGCTATGGGCCGTTCACGGTAAAGTCAGCACTTTTGAAGCCCTGATTACTTTTTTCTTTTAGCAAATTAATATTCCTCTATCATTTTTTAATAAAGAATGTCCCAGTATTCACTTACCATTGTGAAACATGTGCAGTATGTTAAAACAGAGATGTTACAGAAAACCGAAAGATACAGGTCTGTCATTTGTGACAACACAAACAACAGAATAATTTCTTGAATATTACTCCAGTGAGATGACGTCTGTCCAGGTCCACACATTCGCGCACTTGATGCAGCACATTTTCCATGACCCGCAACAATGCTGCTGCCGGTATAGCGTTAATTTCCATGGAAATCCTCTGTTTGAGTGTGTTCAGATTTGGCGGGCGTGTTTGAAAAACGCGACTTTTGAGGAATCCCCACAACATAATCCTAAACCGACAGATCAGGCGAGTAGGCAGGACATGGAATGTCTTCAAATTTAAAAATTATTTGATGCTGAAACATTGTTCATAAAGTGTCCATTAACAGGCTAGTGGTGTGTGCTGTGGCTCTATCTTGATGGAAATTAATGTTTGCAAGGTCGATGTTGAGGTCATATGATGTGCGGTGTGCAGGTGACCACCGGTCCATGCTTAATGACAATGGCGTCACTCGCTGGACAGATCTGGCCGTATCACGCCATTCCTACCTTAGGGACACACAAGTACTGGTGAGTTAAAATGGTAGGTGTGTGCTCAGACATTCTGTATAAACACTGCCATGTAAGTAATAAACAAAGTAAATACACTTCACCATACCCACAATCAAAAGTCCTTGACCATAATGAGATGTATTTATTGACTATCATGCTTGATGAGACTGTCTTAAAAAGTGCTCACTTTACCGTGAATGTCCTATAGTTATTGTCATGTTCGTGTTTTTAGTCTTTAGGGATGCACAAAGAAAAAACACTAGTATAACTCACTGTTTTTTTTTTTAATTTGCTTAGAGTAATTGTAATAAACTCTTTATATATGTAAAAACTTATAGTTTCACCTGTCATAAATTCATTACAGGTATGCAGTTTACCTACACTAACTCATACTGGAATAAAAGGAAACGTAAAGAATTGATGTGCTTAATTTAAAACTCCTACCCATTTAAAGATAAATATACAAAAACTACAAATGCTGTTACTGAATACAGGTATTAAAATGATTATATTCCTAGGTAATAATAGTGCTTATTGATATACTAAAATTATTTATAAAATAAAAGTACCAAAATGGTAACATGACGTACAAACTAAAAATGATAATATCACAATGCCACGTTCACGCACACTAAATTACACAAATTCAGATATAAACGAGTAATAACTCATGATCATGCAATGTCATTTAGAAGTTGGAAGTAATATGTATAATATCTAATGGTTATTTGTGTCACATTATAGTGTGTACATGTGCATGTTAAAATAATAAATAAGCTGACAACAGTTTTGAAAACTAAAACCGTAAAAAAAATACAAAAATTAGTATATATTGTGTTAGTGAAGCTAACTCATACTAACATATTTATAACTACATTGTTATAATGGTTCGCTACAGCAAGTTCAGTATTTTTATGAATATTAATCTGGCATATATGTTTTGGACTTTATCATATTATATTTGTTTATGTTTTTCGGTGAATAATAATTTTCAGCCCCTGCCATTTAATTTCCAGTAAAGTTAAAATTATGTAATGATTATTTTGTAAACCACCCATCCATTTAATTTTATATATTATATGCTATGTTTCAATAGTATTTTGAGATATTGTGTGTTATAACCTAAATACTTTAAAGGCTAAATTTATATAATGTTTTATAATGTTTTCGTTTTCCAATATTAATTTTTCAATTTTAAAAGTGTTATTATTTCTTTCTCATAATTATTTTGCTCTTTTACTACTTATTTTTACCGGAAGTAGTTCTCCATGTTAGGATAGTTCAATATATACTTGCCGGAAGTCATTGATTTCTGGGAGGGACCTTTAAACAAGTGGCGTACCTAAATTTTGCTGGGATTTTATCCTTAAAATCCCCAGTGCCATCGTGAGTTTAGGATGTAGATTTGATCCCAGAGGTAAAAGTATAGGTTTTAGAACCAGCCAGGAAAGAAGAGGGCTGAGTTTTAAGAGGGAGATATTTTTTTGAGTGATTCCAGACTACCAAAGAACGCAGAACAGCAAAGCGCCGGCGCCATAATGGAGGTGTGAGACCCACAATACATACAGGTGACGCCAGCTCTTTACTAAAGCAGGAGGCACACATCCTGGTCAACCAGTGTCATATTTTGGTACACCGAGGTGCAATGTTCATTGATTTTAAGGAAGTACTCTATTTCATGAATATTTTAATTAAGATGGTCAACCAGTGGTCCACGCTCGCAAGACTGAGTTACTGTTGGTGCATATTTGAAAACTCTGAGAAATTTTAAAATCTTTTAATTTCAAATAAGAATTAACGTGAAGAGATTTACAATAAGAAAGTAGCTGAACTTGTTCCTAATTTTGAGAAGTGAAAATTCTTAACTTACCCTTCTTAGTTTCACATTTTCCATACTTAATTTACATGAGGTGAACTATCTTTAAACAAAAATAACTTGTCACATAATTTTTGGAGAGCCAAGCAGGAATAATTTATTTAATTAATTTATTTTATGAGTATAGTAAGGATTGTGGTATCTTGGAGGTATTAAACTCCCATTTGCAGTAAAACTGAGGTCATTTCCTAATAAATTAACCTCAAATATTAAGGTAATCAGCGCACTCAATTTGTTTCCGTCATAGTTGCTTACATTCAAAGATGCATATGATGACTGATTCTAATAAAATATGTTATTAGCAATTATCTTTTTCTTTCATTTGTGTTTGGAGTGTAATGTTTATGTATGGAATTGTTAATCCAAACTCATCGATGTTCCTGGAATGCAAATTCTACAAGGGTGAGACAGAAGAAAGTTTGCAGTTACAATGAGACGGCATTGATTAAAGTACATCTCACTCCTTCTCACCTACGCAAATTAACATTTAAACTCTCATACGAAACTACTGATATTTATTCAGACTTATTATTCTCAAATATATCATCACAGATTAAATTTGGTGCTCAACTGTGGGGCGTGTCAATCACAAATATAATGAATGTATAAATGATATCTCTAAAATATTCCTTACAATGTGTGTGTGTGTGTTACATTTTCATATTTGGTATAGGAGTACCATTGTGCTGTTGAAAGCTGTAAGAATATTGCTGCTTCCTCCATGGATTATCTACACTAGTCAAGAAAATGGATGTCTTAAGTAGGAAGTTGTATTCCAATGCATGTATGTACTACATGAACACACCATGTGTCATGTTTGAATTAGTCGAGTAAAATACCGACGTATTTGATAATTTACCATGGAATGAAACTTATTAAAATTTTAAATTACCAAATCGCAACAACTTCTGAACACTTGAATTAATAGCATCTGAATTGCATATTAAAATACTGTTGTACTAAATGGTAACTTTGAAGACAGTCTCACTATGTGTGGTATGTTTGGGTGTTGCTGTTTATTTTTACATAAATACGTAGAAATAAAACATTTTAAAAGGTGTGAGGTGAGTAGTTTGCCATCATTTATAAAAACTTGCTAAATGATATAGTGGTCACTTAGCATCTATCAAACCAGTATTTGGAAATGAGCCGGGGGAGGCTTCTGTACTCGACTGTGCCTTCAGTACAATTACAAATTAGACTATGCCCAATTTAATAAAAAAGTCCAACCCTGAGTTTCTTTGTACCATAAAGATACTTTACTTTTTGTTGATGAATAGGCACTAAATATTGCCAAGCTATAGAATAGTCCTTTGTTTATCATTTTTTGTTACAGCCCCCAAAATTTCATAACTGTTCAATCGGATTATGAAGAAGTAACTGAGGTTTCAAATGTTTATTACTTACGGTTGAAGCATGGCTGCCAGTGGGGTAACCATAGCTTCCTGTGTTTCACTTGAGGCAGTGTAGTTGTGGCATAACTGCACAAAAAAAAAAAAACATTTATATGTGTAAAGGCAGTGTCTCAACCATCCGTCGCACCTATCAGGTAGTCACGTGATCTTCGACGAATCACAGGGTAACATTGTCCTATCTGTCAAATATATATCAAACTTTAACTTTTGATGGACCGACGGATGGGCCACCGCCTACTGACTACATTCTGTAGATACAAATATACTTTTGAAATATAATTCAAGGTGCTAATGTGTTTATTGATCTTGGTGATAAATTCAGGAATTTAAAACTTAAACAATAATTCAGTATACATTATAATCACGTAAAACATTATTTCCCCAAAATGTTTCTCTCTTGAAAATGTATTTCCAACCAAAATATACCTTCTACAAAAGAAGAAAGCAAAACAAAAACCATATCTGTTAGGAATATAAATTTGTGAACAATTTAGTTTGTTGCTAATTTTATGATATTAGCTTCAAAAAGCAGTAAGTTAATATTTTGCCAGCTTATTATGTTGCAAGGTTACTCTTAATATCTATAAGATATTACTGCTTATAAAGTTAATAAAAGCCACACTGTTAAATAAGTAACTGTAGTAGAGCTATTTTTACTTAATCTTGTGTTAATAAACCACAGATAAGTTGTGGAGATTTTGCTGTCCAAAAAAAGTTTGGTTATGTTCATTCCCAATTTTTTTTTGCAGAAATTAAGTTTGGTGACAGCTCCATTCTCAAGAATTCATTGAATAAATGCAGTCAGTTATGTGCCTGACAAATGAAATACTCTCTTTAGCATTCCATTGTCTTACTTATATTTTATAAACATTTATCCTTTGTAACTTGCAACATCTAAGTCAGTGACCAGTGATATGATTCTGTTACAACTGATTGTCCTTGTTTCAAGTGATAATATTCATGCTTTAGGTACTTTTTATAATATGGTATAGCAATATGAATAAGCAACTATTATATTACATTCGGCCAAACAACACGTTTTAATACTGTGAGACGACAACTGCACACTTAAATTGCGCATGCCGAGCCATGTAAATTTGAATTTCCTGGGTGTTCATCAGCACAAGCCGCTAGAAGTGCTGTTGTAGTATGTCACACGTGTTGACAATGTTAAAACGCCTTAGTTTCCCATATTGTTCTTTTACCCTATTTGGTGTTACTCGCACGGCATAAATGATTCATCGACCAGGTGTCCCCACTTGTCCCCACTTGCAGACGATTCAGGTTGCGGTTCTATCACTGCAAGATTGTCAATAAGCCATGGCAGTCCCAAAATCACTTTCTCTCACAAGTCTGGCACAATCTCTGTAGCACTCTAGTTGTTATTGCTTGTACCAAACCCTCACGCGCAAAGTTGTGACTAGCGGCAGTGTCAATAACGACTGTGACATTTTTTCCCCTCAAGCTCTACACATACTCGCAGTGCTTTTACGGTACTGTCAGTTACCTGGAAAACTTTTGCACCTTCATTAGGCGGATTGATACGACTTGGTGGTGAGATTGGAGCTGGTGCGGTTACACCAACCTCCCGACTTAGTTTTCTGACCTGTTGTCCTGGTAACTATTTCCCCTGTTGTGGTGGAAGTTTCTGTGTCCGCAGTTCTGCCTCATGGGTGCAAACACTGGTGGTGGTCGCATAACATCTGGCAGCACTGTAGTTTTAGATGTGTGAAAGTTCGATCTCGGGGATTGGTATGTCTGTCCCACTTGCACGTCCTGTTCATACAAACACGCTTCGCGCATAAACTGTTCGACACTTGTCCTTGTTGCCCCTCTCAGATATGGCCTATTGTCCAGTGGTGACAATGCCACAATGATTTCTAAAATGCAGCATGTCGACTTACGTGGGTTCAAAAGCTTGAACAAGCCTAGATTATGTTGTATAAACTCCTCAATACCCTCCCATTCACATTGCTATTCATGGTACAGTCGCGCTTGTGCCTGTATAGCATCTCCATCGGTTGGGCCTGCTGATTGAGGCCTTCACCACTTTCGCTTTACCGTCCAGGGCCTGAGGTGTATTGGAACAGCAAAAACCGAAAAAGATATGTAATAAAAATTAAGATTTGAATTAAATATGTGTGTTCAGTTAAGACCTAGGTCGCTGAACAGAGCCTTGCTGCTGACCCAAACGGGCTAGGCTCGAGGTGGCCTGTTGTTGAGAGCAACAGGCTGGCAAGAACTCTGTATGTCCCGAGCTAGATACAATATCCTGAGAAGGCAAGTCCCACACAATCAACAGACTCAGAGGTCAAGCCAGAAGTGTTGCTGTGCTGTTGTGAGTGAGTCAATAGGCCAGGCACAACTAGTTTTGTTAGGATATTTGGTTAAATTTTTTTTTTCTGGCAAGCCCCCAAATCCCGCTATGCCAGCGTGAGCACCTTCACAGTTCTGTGTGCCTCTTGGCATGCTTGTTAGTAGCTTAGATGGTTGGAGAATGGGATGTGTCTCAGGGCAAGCCCTTCATGCCTTAGGTCGGGTTGAATTAATTAAATGGGAGTATGCATCACGGCTGTAGCAGGGTTGTCTGGTGCCATGGTCGCAATTGTGGCCATGGACACACCCCGAAAGAAGAAGGGTCTAGTAAGAGGCATAGAAAACCAGGCAAAGCGGAGAGGGCCTGGGAAAAACTATGCGACAATTGCAGAGGAGAAATGTAATTCCTTTATTGGATTAGGGCTGGAGAAAGTAGGGTAATGTTAGTTAGCGAAGATAGACTTTGTGAATTTTATGTAGGGTGACATGAAATGAGGTCGGAACTAGGGTCAATATTGCTATCACCTTGCTTGTGACCTCGCATGCAGCTGAGTGTAGGGGTGTGTGTATTAGTGAATAGTGTCAATGTGGGTGTGAGTGAATGTTAGTGTAGGCGTACCACTCCACAACCCTCACCAGCTGCTGCAGAGAGCACGTTATGCCACAGTCTCCTCAGTTTTTGCTGATAAACTGACAAGAGGCCACCTTGGAATCGGCAGTGGCGACGGACCATACATACAAACGGCTGTCGAATGAGAGAAGTTTTGTAGCACATATGTGTGATGCGGTATGAGTGGAATGTGATTCAATTATTTTGTAAAATAGTGTGTTTTGTAATTAAATATATTGCAGTAATACAGGTTTCCAGATTAATTTTATTCGGGTCTATGGCTGGGGGCCTGCATTTCATATTTCGGTGTTTTAAGACGGCCTGTGATCCAAAATGCTTCTAGGCTGCTTGTATTTCTGAGTCTCGTTGGGGTCATAATGGCAGAGACTAGATATTTTTGCGTTGGCATGCGTGGCACAATCATTGTAAAATTTTTCTGCCATTTTGACAGTTCTTGTATAATTTTTCAATTTTGAGTTCGTTATGCAGATCTGTAATGGGGCAGTATCTAGGTGCATCTGCCACGATCGATTCACAGGCATTTATTTTGCACAATCTGCAGTCTCTTGATATGAGTTTTAGCTGCATGGGCCCCATGTAGGCGCCACATAAGTTATAACAGGCCGCGTGAGCATGGTATATAGCAATACTGCTGTGTTTCTTGTTATGGCACTTTGCCTATTAAGTATAGAGTATAGGGCAGAGAGTCTGGCGTATGTACTTACACATTTGGCATCTATATGTGCTTTCCAGGTCAACTTTCTGTCCATATGTACGCCTAGATATTTTACAACATCTTTATGGGGTATGGGGTTCGCCAAATAATGTGATTTGCAGGCGATTCGCAGCTTGGGGTAGTGCCCTACGCTTAAAAATGATTGCCTCACTTTTCCCGACATTAATTTTTATTTGCCATTTCGTGTAGTATTCTTGAAAGGCTGTTAAGGCAGTTTGTAGTCGTCGTGTTGCTGAGCGACTAAATATAACAATGTCTTTGGCATAGCAACCGAATTTCACCAGTTGGTGGTCAGGTTTCGGTAAATCATGTATATAAAGATTGAATAAAAACCCCTTTGGTTTCGGTAAATCATGTATATAAAGATTGAATAAAACCCCTTCGCCCCTTTGCATTGTACAGAAAAGGTCCTGCGATTTAGGTAGCAGGCTAATAATTTAGTATAGCCCCTACTAATCTGGGAATTTTAATTCATATAATTTATAAATTAACCCAGTGTGAAAAACTCGATCAAAAGCCTTTTCAATGCCTAGGAAAACTGTGACTACATAGGCTTTCCAGTTAAAGGGATGATTTATATATTAGGTGATTCTCACCAGTTGGTGTGTTGTGGAGTGCTTTTGTCTAAAGTCAAACTGCTCTTCAGGAAGTAAATTATTATTACTGATATGAGAATTAATCCATCTTAGGATTATATATTCCGCAACTTTAGAAAGAGTATTTAAAAGGCTATTTGGCATATCATTTTGTTGGAGTTTCTTATCCTTACCTTGTTTTGTAAAAAAAAAAATCACATTTGCAGTTTTCCATTCATTTGGAAAGTACTCCAACTTGAGCATAGCATTAAAAAAAAAAAAGTAGCTAGATACTCTAAGGTCACATCGGGCATTTTCTTTAATACAATAGTCTGAATTTTGTCTTCTCCTGGAGCTTTTCTGGGATGCATGCGGCGAATTGCTAGCTTTATTTCATGTGACTGTGTAAATTCAGGTTCTTCGTCAATAGGTTTTCTTTGCTTTATTTTAATTTTGCGATAAATTTGGGTTGTGAAATTTCTATCACACAGGTCCTGATTTGGCTGAAAAGTATTTTCCAGCACATTTACGAAGGCTTCTGCCTTTGCTTTAGGGGTGAAAACAAATCCTGTGTTAGTTTGCAAGGGCTGGATTTTATCTGTTTTATTTAAGAGGCGTTTAGTTAAGCCCCATAAATTATTTTTGTGTGGTGAAAGCTTAGTTACTTTAGCATCCCAGACACTGGCCCGCCATAGCATTACTTCCTCTGAAATGACAGCCTGTATTTCATTAATCCGCGCCTTAGTTTGCCGAACTCGACGTCTAGAATAATGGTGTCTTAGGTGGTTTTTCTGCGTGATTAAATCTCGCTTGTACTGTGGAAAAGTATTGAGTTTATTTGTGTGTGTGTTTTCTGGAATACACTCAGCCACGCCTTCCTGTATTGTGCTTGTAAGGGTGATTATAGTTTCGTCAACATCCTGTGTTGCTAGAGAATCCTCATTTATGTGCAGCAAATTTTCTGTTATAAAATCCAAGAAACTCAGCCAAGCTGCCTTAGAATAATCTTTAATTTTTTTAGGGCATTAGCTTTTGTGGAAATATCAAAATCAGTGTGAACTGGGTAATGATATGAGGAGAGATCATGTTCAACTCTTAAGTCAAACCCAGTTGTAAACTGTTTAACTAGAACAATATCTAAAATATCAGAATGTTTATTAATATTTGGTGGGTTATAAGTAGGCTCAGTTGGGGCCATAACTTGATAATATCTATTCACTTGGTGTCTTTGTAAGAGCATCCCATTTGCTGTTCTATTTCTAGAATTCCAGTTTGGATGTTTTGCATTTATGTTGCCAAGGGCAAGAAAATGGTTGCCTGTATTATTATATAGCAAGTTCAGGTCTGCCAGTGTTAGCGAGTGCCCTGGTGGGGCAAAAATTTGCTAGTAATTTAGTGTGTTGTTGGCTTAATTTTAATTCAATGCCAACTGCTTCTAAAATAGGAAAGCCTGGCAAGTTTATTTCGTGCTGTGCGACTGAGTTATGGACTAAAATAGCCACTCCTCCTCCTTTCCCTCTTACCAAAGGCCAGTCTTTTTTATAAATGGCATAGCCTGGGACAAAGAAGCAAGATTTAGGTGTAAAATGTGTCTTGTTTATTGCCGCAATTTTAATTTTATGTCGAGACACATAATCCATAAGTTCGCCCTTTTTTGAGCTGAGGCTGCGTGAATTCCAGAAACGAATGGTGTTTATGTGTGTTTCGGGATTGTTTGTGGTAGCTGCATTAATTGGATTTATCAGCATGGTCAAAATTCTTGACCATCTGAATGGAAGAACCAATGGTCCTGTTATTTTTTCCTATATGGACATATTTGGCACTGTCCATATTGCGATCATCACGCACAGGGGCTGTGCCAGGTCAGAATACTTTCGGAAATGTTCATTGTTCATGAAGCCGCATTGATTGCAGCCATAATTTCATTTGGTTCAACTGAGGGGGAGTCGCGTGTTCAAAGGTACCTTGGTGACTGGCACAGATCCGATGTCATTGGCCAGCGGACTGGCTGTGACAAGCTCTTTTTTTTTTTTCCTTCAAAATCTACCCTGTTGTTAAGTATTATGTGTGCGTCCGCGGTCGGAGGGACCTGAATGTGTCTCAGGGCTGCGCCCCTTACACCTAAAAGGAGAGGAATTTTCATGCGGGGAGGGATTGAGCAGCCATGGCCGCCGTTTTGGGCCACGACTGCCTCCTTTGGTGTACCTACAGCTGAAACTATAATTAAGAAGATGCTGGGAAAAACCGCCATATTACCGTAAAAACCCAGTCGACAGAAAAGAGTTCAAAAACTTGGGAAACATTAATGAAGATGTTGAGACAGCAGGTGTGGAATCCGTGCCGTTTTAATAGGTGTTGAAAGAAGAGGGGGCAGGGTCTGTGGGTTAGGAGCCCTTGACTTAACTACTGCCAATATTCATGTGCAGGTGAACCAGCACAACAATATTGGCAGCAGCGATTTAATGCAGTGCCATCCCTGCTTCTCGTTGAGTGCGTCAGAAAGCTGGGTAGCTCAGTCGTGGCACCGATGCCATCTTCTCTCTTCTGTGCTGACATGAGGGTCTCCATGCTGTGGGTGAAGGTGGGGAGGTTCTCTGGGGAGCCACCCCTTCCTCTCCTCCAAAATCTCTGTTGGCCTTTGGTGAGTACTTAAAAGTGGTCGGCGAGACATCCAGGAGCTACTGGTGATGGAGGCAAATCCGTTAGCCCAGGTGTGATGGCTGACATCGGGGAGTTTCGGAGATCCGATGCATTCCAATCCATTCCTTACGCATCCGCAGTCGACAGCCCTCCGAATCCAGCAGTGAGGTTCACTACACTTCGCCCTTTGGCATCTTGAGATCCCCCTCCCCACCTTGATCTTTGGGCCGCCTCCAGCAGATGCGCTTCGCCATCTCGTACTGAGCCACCCATATTCCCAACATCCACGACGATGGCACTGTAGAGCCGGCCAGTTGGTCCACGATCTGGTATTTGATTATTCTCAGACACCCCAGAGCCTGGGATCCCCGATCCACCACCTGGGGATGCGTCGAGTTGCGGAATGGTCACAGCATCTGAGTTGTCATGGTCGCACCACACTTGCAGAAGCACCTCGCCTTCGCTGGTTCAATGGGGCGGACAGATCCCGGAGAGAGAGCAGCCACGAGCGCTATGTTCATCCCTCGACAGCCCAACTCAAGTGACGAGGTGGGATTTTTTTTTCTAACTACCCTAGTACTAAGTGTTAAGTGGAAGCCTGAGTGGGCAGGGCAGGATCTTATTGCATCTCAGGGCTAACCCCTTATGCCTACAAGGAAAGGAAATCATGCAAGGAGACATGCATCGCGGCAGAGAGGGATTGGGTAGCCGTGGCCAGCGATTGGGGCCATGACTACCTCTCTGAGTGTACCTATAGTTAAGACTATAACTAGAAAGGATTGGGAAAAATCGTCAAAGACAACATAAAAACCCAGTCGACAGGAAAGAATTCAAAATGATTCATGCATTAAACAGAAATGCTACAGAAGATAGAGGTTGGAACTCATGCTTTATTAGTGGAGATGAAAGACTAGTAGAGAGAGGGTGCTGTGTTTAGGAGTCTTCAATTGGTGCTGGCTTTAGCCAGGGTGATGCAAGCAACACCCCAGTGAGGAAAGTGGTACTATGGGACCATTCCCTGAAACTAAAATTAATGAAAGTGAGCTGCCAGTGAGTGTCAGCAGAGGCAACTCTCACTGGTTTTTACATGACGGGGAAGAGACAGTATGAAACTGTAAAAAGAGAGAGTTAAATTAAATTTTAAAATTAAGTAACCTAATTACTTAATGCTAACTTATGTCCTCTGGGACATATGTGTTAAAATTAATGCTGTGCTACCTCACAGCGAGCATGCCTCCATAGCCATAGGCTGTAATAGAGTATACTCCCACCCATAATGCTGTGGATGCATGGATCTTAGCTTGATGGAAAAGGTGGGGGGGGAAGATGATATTATGAATGCAAGGAAGGTCTCTCACCAACTGCTGCAGAGAGCTGCATGACACCACAAACCCCTGCAGGAATGCGGAGGCGATCTTGGAATCAGCTGCAGTGCAGGGCCATATGTATACAGACAGCTGGCTGGGATGAGAGGTTAGCCTAGCTTAACCAATTATCAGAGAAATTGCAATAGCCTAAAAATAAATTAAAATAAATTATTAATTAACCTATTCTGATCTATCCCTTTAGGTTTAATCAGATTAGTCTACAGTAGTGCTGTAATGAATGGTATGGCAGTGTATTACATGCAGGGCTAAGGGGCCTATGTGCTAGAAGCGATTTTGGTCGCTTGTAGCGTTAGGTCTCCTCAATATTATAGTCTCACAGGGCACTTATAAGTGGATTAGTGTGGGTGGTCCACATTAGAGTCATAGAAATATTGAGCTTGTTTCCGAATGACTTCTTGTAGCATTTATTATTTCTGCGTGCAAGCATCTGATAGGGACATAACGGGATGCATTTGCTGCCATTCTAAGGCATTTATTTTGCACCACTTGTAATGACTTGAGGTGAGTATTGGCACAGTAGGCCCAGACTGGGGCTGCATATGTGAGAATGGGTCGGATCATAGTTTGATATAAACGAATCCCATTTTTCTGTGACAAACTAGAATCTTGGTTAAGTAGTGGATAAAGAGCTGACGTGCGGTCATAAGCGAATTTATGCTTGGCCTCCATATGGCATTGCCATGTCAGCTTTCTATCATACTGAGGCCTAGGTATTTGACTTCATTTTTGTAAGGAATGTTCTCTCCAAAGAGAGTTAATTGGGAGAGATTAGGAATGTTGTGGTTGTGCGTGAAGACTAGCGCCTCACATTTACCCACTTTTTTTTATGCATCACAGGCGAAAATAAGTTTATAGCTCAGCGAGCAGTGCCTGGGCATGCTGAGTGGCTACTTCAAACCTACGGGATCTAATGTAGATGACAGTGTCATCTGCATAAATACCTAAATAAATAATCCAGGTAGGGGGGCGTAGAATATCGTTGATGGATATATATAATAATAATATAAATATATATAATAATATAAATATAAATAAATATATATATATAATATAATATTAGACTGGCCCTAGAATGCTGCCCTGGGGAACACTGGACCTAATGGTTCTCTTATCTGCCAAAGCTCCCTATAAAGAGACAGAGAAGGATCGTTTGTCTAAATAGGAGTCTAAAAGTTTGATATAGCAATCTGGGAAGTTGGTTTGATATAGTTCGAAAATTAGCCCTTCATGGAAAACCCTGTCAAAGGCCTTTTCCACGTCTAGAAATACTGCAACCATGTAATTTTTCCAATTAAAAGTGGTGGTGATATGTTCTGACAGTCTAACTAGTTGGTGGACTGTTGAGTGTTTTTTCCTGAAGCCAAATTTCTTGTTAGGAAATAAATTTGATTCGCAAATATGATTATTTAGGTGGCACAATAGGATTCGTTCGTGAATCTTAGAGAGCGAGCTGAGCAGACTGATAGGGCGATAGTTCTGCAATTGGGTCGGGTCTTTGTCCGGTTTAGGAAAAACAATTACAGTGGCACATTTCCATGGAGTGGGAAAATGGGCAAAATTAAAACTTGCATTTATGCACTTGGCTATAGCCTCAAACATGCTGTCCAGCAGCTGCTTAAGAACTATAGCCTACAGGGAGTCAAACCCATGTGCTTTATGGTGCTTCATGCGTTTAATGATATTCTTTACCTTGTCGGCATGTGTGGGGTCAGGTTCGGCCACTGTGGTCTTCTGATGGCACACTCAGAGGTCTCTGTAAATCTGAGCCACAAATGCGAGATCTGCTGAAAAAGCATTGGGCTGGAAAGCTAGCTTAACTGATTGGCCATAGCCTCAGCCTTCTGCTGGGGTGTATAAGCCAAGCCTACATTGCCTTGAAGAGGTGGAATTAGGTCGCACTTCTTAGTAAATGCTTTAGTCATGCGCCACAGGCTGTTATCTTGGGTGCATAGTTGGGATAATTTATGATTCTAAATATCAGACTGCCAGGTAGAGATTTCAGAATCAATTTGCTCTCTAAGCTCGTTTATTTGGGGTTTAGTTTGCCTTGTTCTGATATAAGAATAGCGCCTGCGCAGTCTATTTTTGTGCGAGATCAACTCCCTGATGTGTTCAGGAAGTTTATCTGCGCTAATCCACTGTGCTTTTTCTGGGATAAACTTACTAATTCCCGACTATTATCTCTGTGACATGTTCAACAGCAGAGTCTAATTTTTCAGTAGTGCTAATAAGAGCTGGTAGGGTAATCTCTTCATCCAGATAGTCCCTAAAACCAGGCCAGTTCGCATGCTTGTAGTCTCTAATTTTTAAAATTTGTGTATGTCTGTAACAACGTTGTTAAAAGACAGGTAGGCAGGATAATGGTCCGATGCCAATTTGTGGAGCACTTCAAAATCTAAGGCCATAAGAAGGCCTTTGTCCAGCACAATATCAAGTATATCGGGCCTGTGGTTAGCTTGACTAGGGTCGTAAGTTGGCTCGCTGGGTGCATAAATAAAATAATTATGATGCTCCACATGTCTTAAGAGAGTATTCCCATTGACTGTGCGTGCGACGCAGTCCCAATCAGAATGTTTAGCATTTAAAT
Source organism: Dryococelus australis (assembly GCA_029891345.1). Lineage (NCBI taxonomy): Eukaryota > Metazoa > Arthropoda > Insecta > Phasmatodea > Phasmatidae > Dryococelus > Dryococelus australis. The sequence goes on from CM057000.1 coordinate 45,032,349, forward strand.
CACAGACAGTGAGCATGACAGGATAAGAATTAATTTATTTATTTAAATCTGCGCGCAAAAGCGTGCATCATGGCGGGCAATATACTGAATTAATCATGACTTGTTGGCTTCCTAACTTAACAGTAACTCTTACAGCTTCAAGCGTTTGAAGTTGCAGTTGTTTCGTGGGATTAAAGGCTATTCACGGTAAAGTTGGCACTTTTGAAAGTCATCTCATTTGGTATAATAGTCAACAAATATATTCTATTTTAGCCTTTAACGTTAACTTCTGAGTGCGGTGGAATATACAACCTGTATTTATTACTTACGTGCCTATATTTATTTAAATAAAGGTGGTTAAAGGATAGGAAATAGCTGAAAGGAAAAAGTAACTAGGGTCTCAAAAGTGCTCACTTTACCATGAACAGCCCATACATACAATTGAGTTGTGAATCAGAATTAATACTCCGCCTCATAAATTATTGTGGTCTTTTCAATAACATTTATAGCTGGGAATTGAAAATCGAAACTGTGGTTTCAGATGCGTTTCGTTAATTGCAATAATCTAGAACTGGTGGTGATATTATAAAATCTATCAGCTCTTGTTTTTTACTGCAAATGCCATTAGTATTCCAGTAAACTAAACTAGGGACTACATTAAACCTAGAGACAGGCGGTGTATTTGTTGCCTGCCTATTAGCAGCCATCGGGCTGCTGTTGAACAATATGAGTGGCCGTTCCCATTAGGGCTTTGCCTTTGCCTTTCACATCAATTCCCTGAGTGGGGTCTGCCCATGTCAGCTGTAGAGTGCAGAGTGCCTCCAGCACTCCACTCAATGCAGGGTATTTCTTAGTGAATACTATGATATAATTGATAAAGCCAACTTTATTTTTGTAAGCCAATTTAATGTATGCTATTTACTAATTACAAGCACAGGTCAGAATAGAAATAAATAAGTGATAAAGTCTTAGCCTGCAAGTTGCAACAGCACTATTACTATTCTGTTGAGTATGATTTAGTAATAGAAATAACTTAGCAGACAAAACAAATATCAACCTTTCTCACCAGCAAACAAGAGCCAGAGACAGCATTTGCTGTCTGCGAGTGTTGATGATAAAAATATCAACATACATTCAATTGAAATCTTCATTGTCCAATCATATAAACGTAAAATCCCACCATTAACATTACTACAAGTACACACAAAAATGTTTAGCCAACTGTCGCTGGATTACATTCCAACAGTGAGTTGCTCACTCCAATCAACAAAAAAAGCATTTTAATACCCTATTTCTGCAACAGATAATACATGCATGGTTGAACATTGAACACCTGCATTAAAATTGAATGTAGGGATGGTTTGTAATATACTTGGCTGGTGGGGATCTGCAACTCATAAAGGTGGAATCTTCTTATCGTACAGACAATGCTGGTAATCGTTAATGAGCGTTTAACTCCAGTCAGATTTTAGCACCCTAGACGACAGTATACTTTCCCTAGGCTCAATAACAAGGGCACTCTTTATGCAAAGGAATTCTGAAACCACCATTTGTCTAGGTCTGGACATCAATATCACTGAGTGGATCTGTTCTATGAACTCTGCAGTCCATCCAAGTATTTGCTGTGGCAGTATGGAAGAATGATGGAAAAGAAGTAGCAGTTGGATGCTCTAGGTAACAGGCAGAATGGAGTTCCCTGAAAACTACTTTAACCTTGGACACAGGTGCCACATGTGCTTACCTTCTCACTATTATGCACAGTTAGTTTCTTACAAGCCCCCAAATCCCACCATGCCATCACAAGTCTCTTTGCAGTTATGTCGGCCCTCTAGCATGCACGTTAGGAAAGTCGGTAGTAACATGGAATGCATCTCAAGGAAAGCCCTATACACCTGAGGTTGGATTTATTATGTTGAAAGGAATGCATGCATCATGGCTTGAGCAGGGTTTTCTAATGTCATGGCCGCAATTGTGGCCATGGATGCACCCTGAAAGAGGAAGGGTTTAGATTGTAGGCCAAAGCAAACCAACAAAGCAGAGAGTGTGTTGGAAAAATATATGTGACAGTTGCGGAGGTTAAAACTTGATTACCATTAAAGGATGAAGGTTGGGAGAAACTTTCATATGTTCGCTCAGATAGCAATAAATGTTACTCTGGCAATATCGTGTGGGGTGTAGGGGAAGTCGCAACCATAATGACAGGAGTGCACAACTATGTGTATTAGGTGGTGTATTGTCAGTTCACCCAAATCAACATACTTAAATTCCGTATTGACTCAACTCCACATAACAGGTTTGACACTTCTTTTCTTATTGGTCACCTGCCTCAAATGGAGGAACAACTGTGGCAAATAACGGAAGTTACAGAAACAATTCATTATTTCGAGTAAGAGCATATCTGCATTCATTAATGACAAGCACTAGTTTGCACAAGAAAAATAATTGTTAATGTATTTTGACAAATAGGCTTCCAGTAACTAAATTTCTGAACAAAACCAGCATATTATGAAGAAAGCATGTGACAAACATGAAACAATGTAAATAGCAAGAGTACAGTCTGTAGTATGCACATGATTCCATCTGGTTTTTGCACTTGACCGTACACCTAACAGTGGTGCTCCAAGCACTAACCAATGGTCGTAGACACTGGCATGTAATCAAAGCTGCATTACCATGAGAATCACTAGGTGATACAGAATGAAGGAGATTGTCAGGAAGACAGCAAAGATGGACTTTGAGAGAGGACTCATAATCGGGCTGAAAACCACAGGAGAATCGTATAGCGTTATAGCCCATCATGTGGATCATTCGAACCATACTGACCAATTTTGTTGAGAGCAGTGGATACATGAAGGCATCCACATATGGAGGACTAGCTCAGGACAAATGAAATTGACCACCAGTCAAGAGGATCGACGGATTGCGCACCAGGCATGGAGGGATCCAATAGCAACCTGGTCCACGAGACTGGTCAGTGTTGGGGCTTCTGTGTGCCCACAAAACATATCACAATACCCTGTGGAGGCAAATCTGTGATCTCTGCACCCATTGTGTATGCTGCCATTAACTGCAACAGCAGTGGCTCTGTTTGCAGAGATGCCAGGGCAGAGCAATGTGGAAGATTACAGACTGGTGGTGTGTGGTGTTTTGTGATAAGTGCTGCTTCAGTATTGGGATTGATGGTCATTGCAGCCAAGTGTGGAGAGTCTTTGGTGAATACCACAACCCCAATCTTCCTCTTAAACAGTACTGTTCCCCTATGCAAGAGGTCTGGGAAGCCATAACCTATGATAGCAGATCTGCTCTTGTCAAGTTACATGGAACTTTGAGAGCCCAGTAGTCGTCTGTAGATACATTTCTGGCTGAGATTCCAGGTGCAATTTTCCAACAGGATAACACATGACATGGGTCACCCATTACTGCCTCTGTTATGTTTATACACTACGAAGGCCTGCCCACTCCCTGAAATGTCCCCAATCGAGCATTTGTGGGCCTAGTTGAAATTCCATCTACCGCTGTGACACAGTATCTAGGATTTGGAACATATGATCCAACAATTGTGGGCCCATCTGCCTCGGGACAAAATCCAGTGTCTGCTAGACTCCATGTCAGACCATGCATTGCGAGGGATTGCAAAACACTACTGAAGATGACCAAACAGCATACCACAGATCCATATGCAATTGTCCTACTGCTCTGTTTTGTGATCATGTGTACTACTCATTTGTATCACTACCTCTTTAAAGTTTCAGTACCATCCAATGCATTGTTCTCTGTGTTCTGTGTAAATTGTCGTGAAGTGTAATTGGTATTTCCCACCACCATGGGTTTAGAAAAAGTAGCTAAAATAACGAAATGTTCAATATGGCATCCTGTGCAGCAGTAAGTAATTAGGATGGGTGCAGGAAGATTGGAAACTAAAATGGAGGTCTGGCGAAGAGAGGAGGAAAGGAGGGAAGAAATGAGAAGGGGCAAGAAGAAACAATATAACAGGATAACATTTCAGGTACTATCTTCTAAAGTTTTTATTATTATTTTCATTTGATTGACTAAAGTCACTGTGGTGCTGCTTTTGAACCACAAAGTTCTAGATTTGGATCCGAGGTACACTGTGAATATGTGTACCATTAAAGCATTAAAAAAAAAAATCCTATTTCTCATCTTGCTTTTTTCTAGGAGACTAAATGGTGTTCAGCTTACATACTGTACAAACATAAACGTGTATCTTCTAAACGACACCCATATCCACCGGTTGCCTGAGAGTCAATCCTGGAAACTTGTCCAAAGGATGTTTTGGATACTTTGTCTTTGGAGGTTGCTTTTATGTTGACATCTGTTGCTCCCTTTTTGTCTTTTCCCTACTAATCTGATGTAAAAGCATTGAAATCCCACAATAAATCCAGTAACTGATTGTTTTGCTGCAACCTTGTAACGAAGGTGGCAAATGAGATGGCTCACATAGATCTTATGTGGCAGGGTGTTCGGGTGTATTTGCTGTGGCACTGATTGGGTTGATGCTGGGCCGAGTCAGGGACAGTTTATCCAACAACATGGGCTCATCCCTGAGCTACATGTGGGAGATGCTCTGTAGAATAACTGAGACACTTGTGTTTGTCATCATTGGCTTGATGGTGGTTGACAGTGTCATTGGATTCATCACTGTACATGACGTCGGTCTTGTCTTTGTCAACTACATCATTTGCAAGGTCTCAAGGTAAGAGCAAAGGTAAACTTAACGTAATAGAGGCTTCCACCTCCAGGCCATTAAATGGTGAGCTTCAGTAAAACATTGTATTAAAAAAATGTTCAATATTTTTGTGTGATGTCAGCTTAAGAATACGTAGCAGTTAGGAAATTTTTATGTCTAAGATCTAGTGTTAGTTTTTGGTCTTCATTTTTAGTGCAGATTTCTAAGTGAATATGACCAATACAAGAATTTTCAGTTACTTTTATGAATTCGAACTTTGAAACAGGAAATTAAAAATAGTACAGCGATATGTAGTACAACTTTATCAGCTACATTTTCAGACTCCATGCCAGTTCATTGTTTTGCAGATTAAAGTGTTGAGGCATTTGATGTGCATGCCTGCATTGAGCTTAGTGCTCTTGCACCTTCTAGGTTTCGGTATGAAAAACAAATCCAAATAAATTGTTTCTTTAACATCTTTCTTAGTTAATTTTATTTTCAGAATGATTTATAACACATTTTCATTAAAGTCTGACAGAAATGAGTGTCCCAAGAGACTCATAACTATTTCAAAATATCATTGTCATAACTATAAGGGATGTGCCAGCATTTGTAAAGTATTATACAACTCTGGGAGTTTCTTTCATTTACCATTTAAGAATAAACTGGAATAAAAGTGAGAATACTGTTGTATTATTAAGCACAATACCATGTTAAAACTTTATTTACTACTCAACTTAATGGTTAGAGAATACACACACAGAAAATGTGACAACAACACATCAAGTGCGCCAACACAACTTATATATATATATAAAACACAAATCTTTGTGTCTACAGATTACGTATTGCCAACTTCAACACTCTCACTTAATCTGGAGACTCAATGCCTTAGCCCTTTATACATATACTGCATTTAGCACTAGGTAGTCCTTTGGTCAAAGTGATGGCGAACTTCAATGTGCTTCGTCCTGTTGTGGAACACTGGCTTATTTGCCAACTTCTGAGCCCCCTAGGTTTCAGGTACATCTTCTAGCATTAGAACATCGCATGGTGCAGGGACTTCAAATTTTAGACTTTGGAGGGGCAACCGGCTAAGAGCATCAGCATGACCTATTTTAGACCCTGGCCTGTATTCCATTTCGTAGTCGAACATGGCCAACATCAGACTCCACCTTAGTAATCGAGGGGACAGTGTCTCTAGAATGGATTTCTTTGGGTGCAGAATTCTGAGAAGTGGCTTGTGGTCAGTGACTATCTTGAAAGACCTGCCGGCCAGGTAATGCTTAAATTTGGTGACCCCAAAAATCACTGCTAGGGCCTCCTTATCTAATTGTGAATGATTATGGTCACTTTTTTGTAGTGTCCTTGATCCAAATGCAACTGGGGCCTCCACTCCATCACCCATATCATGAGCGAGAACTACCCTTACCCCATAATCTGAAGCATCACATGTTAAAAGTCAGGGGCTTGCTGAGGTCATAGTGTACAAGCACCCAATCGGACTGCAATAACACTTGCTTCCTCAAAGGCCTGCATGTGTACTTCTGTCCATTCCCACTGCACCCCAGCATCGAATAACCTATGCAATGGCTCCAATATCTCTGACCTGTTTTTTAAAAACCTCTCATAAAAGTATAGAAGCTCAAGAAATACCTGAAGTTCCTTCTTATTCTTTGGTACAGGTGCACCATGTATGGCTTCTACCTTAGTGTCCAATGGGTGGATGCCGTTGTCATCAACCTTATGTCCACGGAACAAGGAATGTGACGGGATCCTTTGGGAAACAACGTTTTGACTTTTTTGTTTCCAGCCCTGTCTGCTCTAACCTCTTCAAGACAAGGTGAACACGGTCCCAATGTTCAAGTTCATTACGCCCTGTAATTAAAATTTTGTCCAACAAAACTACTGTACCAAGCACTCCTGCTAGAAGTGTGTCCATCAAGTGCTGGAATATGGCTGGCCCACTACGCACTCCAAAAGTAATCTTCTTATCTTAAACAGTCCCTTCATTGTATTGACTGTGAGCATCTTTGCAGTGGCGTCATCTACTGTGACTTGAAAATAGGCAGCTTTTAAGTCCTATTTACTGTATATCTGTTTCCCATCCAACACAGAGAAAGCTTCTGTAACCGTAGGCAAGGGGTACACATTCTTCTCTGAAAAACTACTAAGCGTACGTTTATAATCACCACATAACTGCACTGAACCATCGCTCTTGACAATGGGTACCAAGGGTGTTGCCCAATTTGAAAATGCCACTCCTCATTGCTGCACTAGATGCTCTAGCTCTGCACTAACCTAATCTCGCCATGCAAAAGCCATAGGTTGATTGTTCCTGAATACTGGTCTGCTCTCTGGGATGATAGTTATTGTGACTGGTGTTCCTACATATTTACCTAGCTCATCCACCTTAAACACAAAAGGATGCAGATGTTTTAGCCTGGCCACATAGTCCTCCTGAACTTGGTGCATGCCCACCAGTTCAATTTCTAATGGTTCTAGCCAATCAAGCTAGGCCCATTTCCTTTCACCACGAAAAGCTCAAGTGGAACTAACCCTTTGTTTTTTGGTTTCACTTCAACGTCCAGCACCCCCAGCACAGCTGGGTTTTCTTGTGACCACGTATGCAAAACTACCCTAGTTTTCTTCAAAGGTGGCTGGTGGGGCCACAAGCACTTAAATGTCTGCCAACTTACGATGGAATGGCCTGCCCCTGTATCTATCTCCATGATAAGACATTTTCCATCCAAGTCCACTTCCATGAACAATGGACCCCTCCGTTTATTTGTCCGCAAATTGTACAAAGAATAAACTACCAATTCATCTGCTGGCGTTTCATCCCCTGTTTTCTCGCCGGCAACTGCTGTGTCTACTTGTAAATGTTGTATTCCCCAAACACTATGTCGCTGCTGATCTTTGCCTGCTGCATCTGCTGGTGACTGCAGCTTCTTCTTTGATATACAAGCACGTTCAATGTGTCCACGATTCTTGCAGAACCGGGAAACTGTCTTGCTATGGTAGCATTTCTCTGGGTAATGGCTTCCGTTGCACCATCAACATGGTTGATTTACAGTTATTTTGTCTGGCTTAGGGACTTCAACTGCTCTCACATTTCTTGTATGTATTTGGTGTATCTCTTCTTGGGGTACCTCGCTTGTAGCCGTGGCATTTCGTATTTCCGCCATGTTCTTCCCCGTTGCCTCTGCCACCATTGCAATCTCCACCGCGTCCTTGAAGTTTAGCTTATCCTTGGCTAGAAGCACGTGCTGAACCACTTTATCCTTAATGCCACAAACAAGTCGATCCCGCAGCATGCGTTTCAGGTCGGGGAAACTACAATGCGTACTTAACCACTGCAACTCTGCTACATACCCGGCAATCATCTCCGCTTCCTGCTGGACCCAATTCAGAAACTTGAATGTTTCTACTATTTCGCTGGGCTTTGGCTCAAAATGGTTGCTTAACTTCGTAAACACCTCGGTGAGCGATACCGAATCTGTAGATTTAAGGGACAATAACGATGCCACAAGATAATACAGTTCAGCACCACACACACTAAAAAAAACTGCATGCTTTATGTTGTCATCATTAATCTGGTTTGACACAAAATAAAATTGCAGTCATTCACTATATGACTTCCATGACTCTTTGTCTGGCGCAAACTTGCCTACCAAACCGATAAAAGCTGCCATTTTCGCTTGTTTGTCTTAGTTTTAATCCTTGTTGCCAATATTATGTTCCTCCCAAGTTACTACATTTTCTTGCATGCATTTACAAGTCACCAAACTCAGCATCGCATTGGCGGCTTCCGAACTGACAACACACTGACTTGCTTGAAGTTATATACATCCAATCTTCCATTCATACTACCATCCTAACAACATACACTTACACTAGAAGTCTTCTATACATAACAAGGGCTCTACCAAGAAGTGAAGAAACTTGCATCCAGCCATCTTGAGAATCTCAGTACCTAATGATTTGTTTCACTTGCTGAAGCATTTTACAACTTTTCATCATATGCTGAGCTTGCTAGCCAGCAGATGGGTGGAAGCCAATTGTCAACCAGCTGCTGAGTCAAAACTGGGCAGCTCATTGTCTGGTGTGCTGTTACAAATGTGTTTGAATCCATCTCATGACAATCATTCAAACCGCAAATATTACTAAATGGTGAAATTGTCGCAAGCGACAACAAATTAATTTTTTCTTTATTTTGTTTCACAACTGTACTCTATTATCCAAAGTCTGGTTTAATTCACCCACAAGCCTACTCTAATGCTGTTGCTGTGGCAGGATGGTGTTGTATCTGGTGCTGCACCCGCTGCTGTCACGGATGGGGAGTGGTATCAGCTGGCAGAATGCAACGGTGGCTGCCTGGGGAGGTATGCACGGCATCCTCAGCCTAATGCTGGCGCTTATAGCCTCCCGGTCCGAGAACTTCGAGCAAGTTGGCACCAAGGTGCATATCTAGCCAGTGGCGTAGTAGTTCATCTTCTACATACTGGAGTCACCATGGTGTTTTGTGTGATGCACTACGCTGGCATTCTGAAGTCAGCCAGGTTCAACTCCTGGCTCCTGTTTTGGCACTTAGAAAACATAGTAGACGCTGTTGTTGACCTGCCAGTTTTCTGAAGGGTATTTCATTTTCTCCACCCCCACATTCATTTGCTGTTCCATTTCCACTCTATTCACCTGCATGGGTATTAAAGACCTAGTTGTTTAATTCCCTACCTAATGTCTCAAATAATATTTACTTACGAATTTTACATGCTACGTTATACTTGGGATGGTGATTCCTATAGCTGAGCTTGCTGAAGCATTCTCAGCCAACGCAAGGTTCCAAATTAAAGTCCTGGGTAAGCCTTGGCAATGTCCATCACATTTCCCACATGCAAAAATCTGGGGTTCCCTGCCAGGAATCAAACCTGGTTCCCCATAGTGGGAGGGGAGTAGTCTCACTACTACACCACTATGGCCATGCACTTATGTTATTATTAAAAGTAAACTCTGGAGAAGATGGATTATATGATACTGGAGTGAGGGCAGCCGGCAACATGTTATCCAGCCACATCCTAATAGCTTTATCCCTTTTATCATCTGCCTTATGCTGGAATAGCTGGAACACGAAGGACCACTTAACTAACATGGCAATTCCTTTCTTCCCTCCACCTTTCATGAAAAGGTTTGAAAGTGAAACATTACTGACTTTCTTTGTTGAAGCCACAGTGGAGGCATGTTGCCTTGTCTACCAAAGAGGTTAGGAGGAAGATATTCCAGGAACACGATGTGAAGCACCTAGCTCCTTGTCTTACACACAGCTGGCTGTTTGGCAACTGTGTGTAAAATAAAACAAAAACATGAACAGAGTTTTCCAGTGAATGACAATAGCTACTCATAAATACACATCATCGCCTCATCCTTTTGAAGCTGCATGTTGAAACTCCATATGCGTAAGATATGTGATGAAATAGTTTTTGCTTCAATTTGAAAGCAGAAATATAGGAGGTGTAAGATATGTGAGGACATAAGATACACTGGTAAATAAACTACAGCAACCTTTATTTTATGCAAATTGGCTAATCAAGTGTGTAACATATCAGGTGGGGACTCAATAAAAAAAACTATTCCAGCATTCACTACAGGCTCATGGTTGGTTCAGCTGTTTAACACTAGCCTCCCTCCTGGTTCAAATCCATGCCCAGCTGGGCAGAAACTTCTTGGACGGGGAGTTTGGTGAACACTGCAGTTATAATGGGATTTCTCTCTGTGCTCCTATTTTCTACCTTCATCTTTATTACACCAATACTCACCTCATCCAGGTTTTGGGCTGGCTGAAAACAAGTCCTCATGGAGGAGGGATCATGGAGTATGAAAAATATTTATGAAAAATTAGCTTTCCTATAGCTTTTTCATGGCTGAACACATGGCCCATGGAATGAGAGTCAAGTATCTCGCTGCTTAAACCCGTAACACATACGTGCTTGCATGCATGTATGAACCTTCAGTGCCATGTTGTCCAGAGCTTACCCAAGCCCTCCAAGAAGTTACAACTAAAAATAATTTTATATCCTGTGTATGTATAGTTACACATTGCACAGTTACACACTTACCAGTAGTCACAGCAAGGTTTCTGGGAGGCTAAAAGACTGGGCACTGAGGCCCCATAACATTTGTGTAAAAATAAATAATTGTGAAAATTTGCTACACAGTAATTTACATTTAATATCCTCTGACAAAAAAAATTTGTCACCTTGCATATTTAAAGGTGGTGGTAACTTCAGGATCCTGTAGATGGCATACAAGGATTATCGGGCTATAAATACCTGATTGGCAAATAAGAGTGATACCATTTGAGTGTGCCAAGCGCCATAGTGTGAATGAAGTTGGTAAATTTCAGGTGTGTTGTATCAAAGCGTATGGTCAAATAGATCTACCAGCAGAAGTAAAATCCAGGACTACAAAATATTCTTGTCAAAATTGTGGTTGAAAGACAACCGAGAACAAGTTTTTGGCGCAAGGAGACGTGTGTATATTTCAAGACTATGTTCTCAGTAATTTTTGTTTCTTGGAATTAGTTTCGCATGCCTACCATCAAACAAGAAAATGTAACACTCAACTATTTTATCTATGTTTACCACTCATCTGTTTTGCAACAATTTGGAAAATGAAAGGCTTGAAGCTCATAATTTCCTTGCCATGCATTACAAACATATGCTATACCATAAAATATTGCTGCACGATCACAAACATATATACAGCACATGAAGCGAAAATATACTCTACCCCTCCAGCTTGTAGTCTCAAACACATGTTCCATTTTAAATAGTGTCTAACGATTCATTACATATTTACATCTTTGTATAAAGAAATTTTAACTAAAAATCTGTGTCACTGAGTACACTAGATATAAGAAATCCATTACAAATAATTAGTAATAGAGATGTGTGTTTGTAACTTTGTATGTGTTTTGTATTGAAGCCCTGCTTCAAGTCCGACACGCATGTCAATCAGCAAACTCAAGCAATTTTGTGAGTACTTCTGTTCTGCCTGAACTATTTTTTTTTCATCCCACCAGCTGGTGAAATGTGTAATGCCTACAATTTTCTGGAGTATGATTAAAAATGTTGCTATTATGGGGTTGGTGTGTTTACAGAACTACATGATGTTAATGAACTTGGTTAGCAAGTCTGCTTGGTTATTTGCCATGTTTGTATTTGGTAGCCCAGATTAATAAACAGTTATTTTGTTTGAAGAGGGGTTACTATTTGAAGAGGCAATATTTTTGCTGCAGAAAAAGGTACTTTGTTTTTCTTCCCCCCCCCCCCCCCCCCCCTCTTTCTCGCATGTGTGAACGCTTCCAAGCGCTGAGCTATACTAAAGAGAGGCACGTTGTGCTCCTGGCATGTTCGAGTGCTGTCTGGTGGCTATTACTGGCAAGAGTTCAGCCTCGCACACTCTGGCACCTTCCATATGCCTCTCTCCTATTTCCGCCATCTCCTTAACCTTCCCATACCGCATTTTCACGTTTAAATGTTCGTCCCAAGCCCGAGCAAGTGTGCAGTGTTCCTCATCGAGTTGCCTGGGCTGACCAATGATAGATCATGTCTACACTTCTTCGTACTTCAGGGCTTCACCATGCTAGACGCGCTTTCGCATAATATGAGTATTAATCAAGTTAAGTAATGCTATGAACGTTGTTGTTGTTGTTGTTGTTGTTATGTTGGAGGTAGAGTTTCCCTTTTAGTAGTGTTTTTTTAAAATGATTTTTGTGTATATAGATTTTTGTAGGGAAGTGTTTCTTCACTGTTTTGCTTGTGTGAATTTTCAATATGGTATTTTACGGGAATGTTTGTAAGAGGTGGATTCTTTTTTTTTTTAGGCATGTTGTAGGAATGGTCTCCTGGAATACGATTTGCCAAAATAATTTTACTGCCAAGGAGTTTAGTGGATATTTTATGTTGTGCCTTTATGCTCATGGTTAAGTTTAATGAGGGTTTTTGCTCTTTGTATTCTTGAAATTAATATTCCATGTTGTACTTTTTAGTGAATCATCAGGCATACTTTACTTTTAAAGTTGTAATGATGCTTGCTTTACTAAGGGAGTGATTTTACCTTATTTAATGGGATTTACAAGTGTTTATTCAAGTTGGGTGATTTCTCAGGATATATTAATATTGCTGTTTTTCTGTTTGTTCCAGTGCATGTATGTTCTCTCCTTCCCCTAGTTCACCGATTAGTAGCAAGCAACAGAAACTTACAGATGTAATTAATATTTTTCAAATCAAGTTGCAAAGTTGTTGTTCTTGGTGATAATGTATAGATGGGCTTCAATATATTTGTATTGATTTTGGAATTTTTGTGTCCATGCTTACTTGATTTTTTTTAAATGGTATGCATCCTTCTCCTTGATTTCCTTTATCCCAGCTATGCCCTAAAGGGGTGTAAAAGTATGAAGGAAAAACCATTGCAAACCAGTAGTTATAGTACTGATAATATGGACAAAAAAGACGAGGGTGGTGTGTGGCGACCTTGAAGTCTGCTAGGGCCAACTACCCCACCAGCATTCCTCAGCCTTGCCTTCCCTTACCTTCAGCACTGGATAGTCGGCAGACGTGTGTCTCGGTGTCTCTTAGTGCAGTATAGTGAGTATTTTGAAAATATGAACAGGAAACTGATCTAGCTTTGGTAAGTAAATACAAGTGTTTTTATTGCTGTGGGATAATTTTTTTACCTGCAGAATATAGTGTAGTTCTTTAAATTTTTTAATGGAATATCCTATTTTCGTAATTGTTTATCAAACAAAAGTAAAATTCAAGGAAACAACTCAGAGTTTAGCTGAAGTGAATCACAATTGTTTAGAAACATTCTTTGATGCAAGATGTTACTAAAATATACCGGTAAAATAAAAATATGAAATTGCTACAAAGTTCTGTGTTCTATTCGTGTATTTAAATCTTTTTCGTCCTTTTTCAGTCATCCGTCACATTTACTTTGTTACAGGATTTTTTACGTGTTGTACTTTAATATGTCTATAGCGTCAAGTTTTTAAATGCCTTGACAGTAATTTATTTGCCAAGCAAAGCAGTAGTCTCTTCAACTACACAATTTTTATTCAAATATATTAATTTTGACATGAATCCATTAAGAATGCAAATAATATCATTAAACTAAGGTGAAAACTCATAATCGCAGCTTTGTGCAAGTGTAAAAAGATTTTATAATTTATCGTGGTTAATCTGAAAGCACCAAAAATGCAAGTTGAGTGGTTTTTCCTAGTCTTTTTGCATCTTCATGTAGTTTATAAATGGGCGCATTTGAATTATGCGCGTTCAACATTTTCATCTGCTTAACAAAAGTAGAATGAATACCATAACAAAATAGCACCAATGATATTTACTCATCTGCTCTGCCTAATTTACATCAACAAGTAATAATTTTCAATATCCAATGAAATATAAGTTACAAACTTTAAAAATTATGCACTGAAACTTTATGTGAAAAGAATGTTTAATGCTCATGTGCAGTAGGGATGTACTGTTTTTTCAGCACTAAAATGTTTATCTAAAATTAAGTATTTTTATCCAAACATTTGCAGAGCATGCATAAGTATTAGAAGAAAATATTTACAATGGAAAGCAAATAATAATGAATAATATTGCAACATTGTCGCAAGTCATTTACTATTTTTCGCCTTATAGTATAGCTGGCTCAAAACTTGAACGATGGTAGTATTCTAATTGGCCAACATGAAATATTCAAAAGGATGAAACTACTCCTACTAGGACTGTCTACCTGATGCATGAAATGTGTTGCAGTATGTTACGAGAATCTTTTTTTTATACAATACTGCTTCACGTGTTCTCAACAAATTTGTTTACGAAAAGAATAAGCATATTGAACATCTGCCGTCACTTTCTCAAATTGTTTTACACTTATTAGAAATTGCATTTTTGAGCCCTTTAAAAAAGGTAAACATGTTTTTTTTTCTGACAGTTGTATCTGGAAAAATACCAACCGGATTAGTAAAACACAAAACTAGAAGCCTGTGTAGTACATATGTACTTCCTACAAGAAAATAATTATGGGCTCACAAGTCCCATTGAAAATAGGATTCTCGTAAAACACTACACGCCCTTTTATTGCTCCGCGCATAGAGGCACTACAGTTGTTGACACGCTTGGCAATGTCATCCTCGTCGCTCTGATGTGTCTGTGTGTTAGGCTTTCCAAAAAATTCAATCTGAAGGAACCAGTTGAGAAGATAACTGTCACAGTGCCACGTAGTTCGAGAATAGCCTCAACCCAAGACCCTCAAGTCAGATTCACACCCAAAGAAAAATTAAGGAAAGAATTTTATGAAATTGTGGACCTCCTGGTAAATGAGCTTAAAAGAAGATTTGATCAATGTGGAATGAAGAAACTGATCAAATTAGAAAATGTAATTCTGTCTTCTATTAAACAAGACCCTCCGTCTCCAGAAGAGTTGCAGCTAGAACTAGTTGTACATTCATTTGATTTCAATATAGACTTACTGTATGCACAACTGCTCATGTTTAAGACTGTTATCCCTGAAGATAATATCAGTGGAGTTGTTTGTATAGCAAGAAAACTGAAGAACAAATCAGCAATGGTACAAACATTGCTTAGAGAATTGAAAAAATTGATAATGCTTATCCTTACCATACCAGCCTCTACAGCTTCTTCAGAGAGATCTTTTAGTGATTTGAGATGTTTGAAAACGTATTTGAGAGCAAATGTGTCACAAGAAAGACTTAATCACTTATTGGTTGCTCAGATCCATGGCTCAAGGTAATCTTCTCTTCAATTGCATGACATCTTTAAAGAGTTTGTTTCTAGGGCATCAAAGAGAAATTCAACATTCTGCAATTGCGAGGTTTCTAAATGATAAAAATTTTACTCAGATAATTTGAACATTTTTACAAGATAAATGACTGATATATTTTACTAATTTACTGAACACTTTTATATGTACTGATTTGTTTGAGACTGTACAGTAGTTTTTATGTAAATTACTCTTTGTG
This sequence comes from Dryococelus australis, assembly GCA_029891345.1. Taxonomy (NCBI): domain Eukaryota; kingdom Metazoa; phylum Arthropoda; class Insecta; order Phasmatodea; family Phasmatidae; genus Dryococelus; species Dryococelus australis. The sequence continues at coordinate 45,048,059 of CM057000.1, forward strand.
TATAGTCCATCTTGAAGAATTATGCTAGTGTTTCAATGTGTGTGTGATATAATTGTTCATGGGGAATGTAAATTATGTCAATATTATATGAAAATTTAATTTAGGTTTTGAAATTTGTTTACATGAAAGATAATTTTTTATTATATGCCTATGTAATATAATTTAGACTTTTACTTACATTATGCATTTATATATTTACATCTGTATTACAAGAAAATAATCACACAAAGTTTTTGAATTTTGATGTTTTTAAAGTTTCAAAATTTTGTTTATTTAAGAGTAGACGTTTATTCTCATCTTATATGTAGGCCTACTGCTTGTTCAAGTAGATGCTCACTTATTCTAACAACAGTAGCATTGTGCTTAATTGAAAGAACCTGAGGAGAATTTAACATTTATGTTTTATTTTACACAGAATCAATGACACTATTACAGTCGTCTGCCCCTCCAGGAAAATATTAATTCCTACGCCCATGGTTTAACCAGAAATATTCTCACAATAACTATTATCTTTCTGTGTGTAGTACCTGGTGCACACTGCAATAAAATAATTAAAATCATTCTTAGTTAATAATGCAGTGCTATTGGGAAGTGCTATTTCTAAAAAAAATACATTAAAAATCAATAATTTTGCAGACTGAATCTTGTTTCGTGAAAACCGCAACCATACCAGTGCTACTGGCATGCAGAAAAAAACCAATGAAAACTCAGTAACTGAAATTTTGTGATACCCAAAGTAAACCCAGAGTGATCACTGTAGACACCTCCATAGCGGGTGACTGCGGACTGCTGCTCACTTGCATGGCAAAACTCCAAATGTGCAACAGGGGCAACATAATTTTCCCTGCTCATGAACATCAGGATTATTTTATGCCAGCAAAAAGGCCACTCAAGGTATGTCGAAAAATTCAATCTTTACAAGGAGTACTATGCCTCGGTATTTGGCAGAACACACTCGCTTTAGTAACCATAACGAGTTAAAAGAACTTTGCCAAAACTACCTGTCAGAAAGAGTGCTAGTTATGTAGGGCTCACAGTTTGCAACAATCCTGCGGCTACACTTTTGAACTTAGTCACAAAATACTCGGACTAGGAACTGCAAGTCACTGAAGGGATACCAAAATACAAGAGCCAGTTTTGTTATGTTAATTATTTGTATGTCCATTCCCCAAATTTGATGTGCCACACACTTTACCGCAGTGAAACATTTACTACCCATATTACAACAGCAGAGCCCTGATCGCAGGCAAAGAACTTGTTACATTACTGCATGCCAGAAATGCCCGCCTCGCTACATTTTTTAACAGTGCCAAACAACACAATATTAATTACACCTTTTTTCCTTTCACGATCGGCAAACACGTCATTCACCAAAATCGTCCAGAATTCCTTCAGTAGCACTGCAGATTTTATTTTTTTAACATTATGTTGCTGGTTGCCACATCACTTGTCGCCTCATCATTCACCCTTAGTGGGAATGGCAGTTGGAGGGTGAGCCCAAGGTACTTCCTCCCCTGAGTGAGAGTGAAGCAGTGGTCGCTGTTTGTACAGGGTTTTTGCTGGTGCCTAGGCTGTTGGTTTTGGCCACTTATATAATTGAGCGTTGAGACTTAGTTGGCACACTTGCGAGCTAAGGGCGAGTGGGTACCCTGGTAGAGCCATAAGTGGGTTGATGTTAAGGGGCCTGACTACCCTAGTAACGTTGGCTGACCGGACGAAGGTAGGCATCTTCTTTGGCGGCGTTGGTGGCAGTGGAGATACTGCAGGTGGTACTTGCCAGACGAGGTTCAAGTTTGAGCTTGACAAGCTGGATGCAGACCCTCTCTGATGTGCAGCCTCCTTTTTCTTCCAGATGTATACCTGGTTGACACCTGAACCACTACTCTTCAAAACTCCAGCCTGAGCTAGCCCCTGCTTAGTAGCTTTGCCCTGCCCAGCCCTATGGTTAGTCATAAGTAGGGTGAGAGACCAAATATGTTGATAGTGGATGGTCAGTAAGGGGTAGACATGGCCTGCTGGATGTAAGGTTAGGTGGGATGCCTTAGTGCTGGTCTTCAGTCTAGTGACTTGGCTAGCAGGACGTCGCTGGTAGACACAAGTATCAAACTGAAGGTTACAGCAGCAGGACTAGAGGCGACCACTCTCGTGGCTCCCTGGTGAGTGAGACGTCACTGGTGGACACAGGTGTCACGTATAACGATGCTCCTCAGGGTTTGGGCTACAGTTTCCATGCAGGTGATGTGGAGAGCAAGGAATCGCTGGCGGACCCAGGCACTTAATGGAAGGGCGACAGTTCAAGTGACAACTGCTCTCGTGAGACCTAGGAAAGAAGGCTTCCTAAACTTCACTTTGAGACATTTACCAGTAAGAGTGATAGGGAATAAGTTTACGGTTCATGGCTATTCGTGGAAGAGTCTTACTAGGACAGGTCGTGAAGAGGAAATAGTGGGAGCGAGGTGTAGAAAAACAAAGTGCTGTAAGAAACAACTAACCAAGTCAGATTTATGCCTGTATTATTGATTGCCCAGTCACACTCACATAAACCAGCCTGTACCCTGACCAAGGCCTGAAGGGCCGATCCTAAGTTGCCAACTGGTTATTTACCTAGTCTCGAAAGATGCAGCAGTGCGAGGAGTGAAGGCAACCGGAAGTCAGTGGTACTCGTACTCAAGTAGGTGTGATACAAAGTAGCTGGAAGTGCTGCAGACTTCGGTATGCTGGTTTGCAGCAAGGTGGTATGATGCAGAGTAGGACCCTCGAAAATGCTGCGACTGGCAGTGACGACTTGAAGAAGTTTGTTTACTCTCAGACAGAGTGGCGTTATGCGAAGGGTAGACGCAATGTCTGGGGGCTCTCGGGCAGTGTGACGTTCTACAACTAGACAGGCCTGAGACAGCCATTGGTGTGCTCTCGGCGCACAGGGCCAGTGCAGTGGTTGCAGGGTGTGGAGAGAGAAGGAAGCATGGAAAGAAGAGAGCAAAAGAGAGCGGCGTAGATTTCCCCTCTTGCGACCGAAGGCTGGAAGTGTAGTGTGTGGCGACGTGATACGAAGCGGGTTGCGGCATGACAGGCTGCAACAATTGAGCAAGCCACCATGTCTTTAAGGCGTGCTGTGGCATGTACGGCGTAACGGCTCTCCTCAGGAGGAGCCGCAGCTGTGGCAAGGCTAGATTTGAGAATGGTGTCGCTCATGGTGCATCACATTGAACAAAGCATCATACAGTACTGTTGGATAGGGATTGCCAGTGTGTTTTACAGCTTGTTAATAAAAATTTCTTTGCTTCTAGAAAAGACTTGCAACTAGAAGTCATTGTAAGTCCTTCACAAATAATACCTGAAAGAGCAGTCCACAGGCAATTGCATGCTATGAACATACAGAGTGTAGCATTCAGTAAGCTGTTGCTAAATTATGCTCACAAAGTTGCTTGGTCGCATTGGTCAAAGGGAAAACACAAACATTTGACTATTCATGACTAGAAATGTGTATTCTAGTCTAATGAATCTTGTTTCCACCCATATGGAAATTATGCTAATCATAGTTTATCATATTAGACTTTAGAAAGCATTTATTATGGACTGCATTTAAAGCATGGTTCAAACTAGAAGTGATTATCGTATGTTCTGTGTGTTTTTCGTACATGAAAATGGGCTCTTCATTTGAGGTGATGGGAACTTTGAATGACAATGGCTACATCAAACAGCTGGACAATCAGGTTTTGCCTTTTGTTATCGTATTGAGGAACATTACGTTCACCTCCCTGTATTCCAAATCACAGATCTCACGTTTACAGGGCTGAAAATGTGAATGATTGGCACTATGAACTTTAAGGTGTATTAACGTGGGACTTCGTGGAACAAAAAGTAAAATATCAGGAAAAAACACCGATTATATATGACAGAATTGTACAATTTTTGTTACAAGTGCAGACAGCTTTTTAAGAAAGGAAATGTATTAACTCTTAAAGACTAATATATTTGTAAGATTCTTTCACATACTACAGATAATTTAGAATAATTTCAATAAAACAGTGAAATTCATCAACACAATGCAAAATTTACTATAAATCTGCAACTCCCTTCAGTCTTCCTATCATTATACTAAAAATGAATTCATTTCTTCACAATCAAAATACAGTATTATTGTGTGCTGCGACTGTCCGGCGCTGTAATCTGAGACCCACCTCACCCTCCCCTCTTCTTGGAATGATGCACTCGCTGTCTCCTATTTCCCCCTTCTGGGAATCCCGCGAATGCCGACAGCGGCGAGACTTGCTGGCGACACAGACCTCCTCTCGCCTGCTAGAGTTTCCGATATGTTTAACGACGATGCAAGAATGTTCTGGTGAGACTGGCTGGTGCCTCAGCCCTCCACGACGCATCACATGAGTTGGAGAAGATTCTAGGTGGCGGCCTAAGACATTATATATACTGCCACAACCCAGCAGCCGGCAGTCTTTGATGGAGGCTGCCTAGCCGAGTGTGTGTGAGCGAAGTAAAGTGTGGACGACGACTGGAAATTGCAGGACGACAGCGAGTGAGGTGTTCGTGGCTTGAATGGACAAGAGGGTGTGAAACCGACGAGTGAAGCCTACTGTGCGTGAGGCCGCTTGGAGGACTCTAGAACATTGCAACTGGCAGGACATGGACTGAACTGAGGTGGGACTGAATGGAAGTGTAATACTGATTTTATTGTAAATATTCGAACTGTCAAATATGGACGCATAAATTATAAAATAATTGAATAGATTGATACACTGTCTATTGGGACTGATCTTTAATTATTGAATTTCTTTGATTTCTTTGTCGTAATTATAAATTTTATTAATTGCTGTCAATTGTGAACAGTAGGTGATTTCAATTTATTGTGAGAATTTGAGTTCAGAAAATTTGCTGTAGTTATTGTAAATAAAATAAGGAAATTATAATTAATTCTTTTATTTGATTAAGACACCCATCTCTTAACGAACTTGGTATAGCCCACTTAATTCCTAGAGAGAGAAATTGTAACACTGGTGTCAGAAGTGGGATGGAGGCATTTTATAAAAATATAATAATTTAACAATTGTAATTAGTATTTGTAAGTATCACTATAGTTCAGCAATAGGCTGAGGAATTGTTTTGAATTTCTTGAGTGCTAACTAGAAAAATGTCGGCAGACGTGGAAGCACTCCGCTCTTTAATCAGAAGTTTGAGTTGCCAGATAAATAGCAAAATAAATACTGTAAAAAGTAGAATAACTAGTGTTGTAGATAATGTTAATGAAAATGTAAATAGTCAAATTGGTAGTGTTAGTGAATCTGTAAACAGCCAAATTATTTCTATTGGTGAACTAGTAGACAAGATAATAGATAGTGTTAGCAAAGTAGTAGACAAGAAAATAGACAGTGTAAATGAAAATGTAGATAGAAAAATAGACAGTGTGAATGAGAAAGTGGACAGAAAGATAGAAGATGTAAGCGAGTTGGTGAACAATAAAATTGACTGTATGGACAAGGAGATTGACAGTGTGAATGATAGGATGGACAGTGTTGAGCAAGAAATGAAACATTAAGTGAGCGCCCTCAAGAAGGAGTGGCAGGAGTTCTTGCAGCAGCAGGAGAGACGACGTGCAGGGGCCAAAGAGGAGCCAAAATTGGTCACCACCGAGACGAGTGCAGGCAGCAAGAAGAAAGTAGAGGTCGCCACCAGTGGAGCTATCGTAGAGGAGGCACAGCCATTCTGCAGTATGGGAATGGCCCAGCCAGGGGTGGGTAAAGGCGTCACAATTAAGCCCACCCCTACAATGGACAGACACCTTGGCATGAGTACCGGCACCAATTCGAGATTGTGGCCACCCTGAATGGCTGAACAGAAGAGCAGCTTGCATACTACCTGGCGGCTGTACTGAGGGGCCCAGCATTGAGCATACTGCAGTCGCTGCCGGAACAACATCGTCTAGAATACTCCACACTGGTGTCAGCTTTGGAGCTTCGATTCAGTGACCGGTACCTGCGGCATGCCCACCATGCTCAATTGTGAAGCCTGGCAAATCACTGCAAGAGCTGTTGCAGGACATTGTAAGGCTGTCACACCTGTCTCTGGAGGGATGCTCGGAAGAGGCACGAGATGTCATCGCCATCGGCTTCTTTGTCGACACTATCGTTGAAACCGACGTATGGCAAGCTGTGCGGTTAGCTGCGCTTCACACCATGCAGGATGCCTTGGCCCGAGCACTGGAAGTGGAGTCAGCATGGCAGTCATCAGTGCCCCAATGTCCAGTGATGCTTGATGAAGGGGAGGACGACAGCGTCAAGGGGATGTTGAAGGACTTGCAGACGACCATGAGGAACATCGCCTCCAGGGTGCGCACTGCGAAGACTCGCCGTCCCCCACCCAAATGGCCGGAATGTTAGACATGTGGATGGCTGGGGCACCTGAGAGCCAACTGTTCGCAACAGCAGCAGCAACAGCCAGGGAGCAGGCGCCAAGGGGCAGGTGAGAGTGCAATGTCTTCGGAGAACTTGTAAACACCGGTCTTGAGGGGCAAAGGTCAGTGATTGCTGGAGAGAAGACCCCAATGCTTTTGCAAGTGTGCTCAATGAAACAAGACTTCAATGCCATATTGGTGGAGGGGAGCCTAGATAATGTTTCTTGCCAGATGGTCGTTGACACAGGAGCGACTATAACAGTAGTAAGACCCGAAATTCTTGTGCCTTCCCTCCAGCGATCATCCGATAAGAACATGGAGGATCACTGCTATTTAACAACAGTAACGGGTGAGACCACACCAGTCAAAGGCAAGAGAAGGGTACTCTTACAGCTTGGTAACCTTGAGATAGAGCATGATATATACATAGTAATAATAGAATACAAATGGATTTTGGGTTTTGATGTTTTACGTAAGCTGGGATGTTGTATTGATACTCTACTGGGGGTGTTACATGTAGGTAACACTGAGTTGGTAGTGTCAACACGACGAGATTTATCTTTACCAATGAGCTGCCTTTCAGAATTGTTACAGAGAAATAGAGGTGCTTTCTCCTGCCAGCCCAATGACCTTGGCAGAACTAATGTTGCATGTCACCACATCGACACAGGGGATGCCAGACCCATAAAGCAGCCACCAAGGTGACTACCGCTAGCTTCATATGAGGTCGTTGATGGTATTCTGAAAGAGATGAGGGATTTAGATGTGATAGAGCCATCAGTCAGTCCATGGTCTTCTCCCATTGTGCTTGTTAAAAAAAAATGGCTCTATTAGATTTTGCGTTGATTACCGCCAATTTAATAATGTAACCAAGAAAGATTCTTACCCACTCCCTAGGATAGACGATACTCTGAATAACCTAGCAGGTTCACAGTGGTTTTCTACTGTAGAAATGAAGAGCGGGTATTGGCAGTGCGAGGTGGCCCAGGAAGACAAGGAAAGGACTGCCTTTTGTGTTCAAGGGAGAAAATTAATTTCTTGGGCCATATTGTATCTACCCATGGGATTGAAACAGACCCTGAGAAGATCAGAGCAATAAGGGACTGGCTTCTACCAAAGGATAAAACTGAAATTCAAAGTTTTCTGGGCTTATGTGCTTACTACCATCAATTTGTGCCTGGATTTGCCACTATTGCCAAACCTCTGCATGAATTGACTGAGACAAAAAGAAAATTTTGTTGAACCCCAGAGTGTGAAATTACTTTCAATAGACTAAAGGAAATTCTGATATCTTCCACAGTACTGGGCTTCCCGAGTAGAGAGGGTGAATTTATTCTGGATACTGATGCTAGCGATGTTGGAATCAGGGCTGTGTTATCTCAGATAGAGGATGGAAAAGAGTGGCCATTGGAATACTTCAGTAAGTTCCTACACAAGCCCGAAAGGAACTCTTGTGTGATATGCAGGGAGCTTTTGGCAGTGGTGAAGGCAATTGCACATTTTCATCCATATCTTTATGGCAGGCACTTCATCCTAAGAACTGATCATGCTTCATTACGCTGGCTACTAAATTTCAAGAACCCCGAAGGTCAAATAGCCCACTGGATACAGCACCTTGCAAGAATATGACTTTGAAATACACCACAGGTCTGGGTGCCTTCACAGCAATACAGATGCACTCTCCAGGAGACCATCCGATCCATTATGTCGTCATTGTGAACACCAGGAGGAGAAGGTTGGTGTATCGTGGAAAGCAAGGAGGACAAGAATTCAAGGCCCTGTATCTGGTGGTGGGTCAGATACATGGGATGAAAAGGACATAAGAAATGATCAGCTAAGTGACCGCACCTTGTGTCCAATATTGAAGTGGAAGGAAACTGGGCGTCAACTGAGATGAGAGGAGATAGCTAGCCTAGGCATGACAATCAAGGCATACTGGGCGCAGTGGAGTTCCCTTGTTATAAAGAATGGTGTGCTTTATAAAAATTGGGAAAGTAACAATGGGAGACAGAGTCATTTACAATTGGTGCTACCAGAGTGCCAAATCCCAGAAGTGCTAAGAGAACTGCACAACACAGCAGCAGGTGGTCACTTCAGTGTAAATGAGACACTTGACAGAGTCTGAATGAGATTCTATTGGCTACATTGTTGGCAGGATGTTGAGAAGGGGTGCCGTCTGTGTGATGCATGTACTGCAAGGAAGGGTCCGAGGGTTAAGGGACGCGGTCCCCTCCAGAAGTACAATGTTGGGACACCCTTCGAGAGGATGGCAGTTGGCATTCTCGGACCCCTACCAATCACTGAGAGGGGAAATAGATACCTTCTGGTAGCACAAGACTATTTCACAAAGTGGCCTGAGGTCATACCGGTGCCAAACCAAGAGGCATGCACAGTAGCTGATGGTCTTGTCGAGCATGTTTTCTCCAGGTTTGGAGTGCCACTGGAGCTTCATTCGGACCAAGGACGAAATTTTGAAGCAACTCTTTTCCAAGAAGTAACGAGGATTTTAGGAATGAAGAAAACCCGAACCACAGCATTACACCCTCAGTCTGGTGGAATGGTTGAGAGGCTAAATCGTACCTTGGAACAGTATCTGGCTATTTTCGTAGAAGACGATCAGATGGATTGGAACTCTAAAGTAACCTTATTTCTCCTCGCATATTGCTCGGTGGTCCACGAGTCCACAAGGGTAACACCTTCAAGGATACTGTTTGGGAGAGAGCTCCGCCTACCTGGTGACATGCTGTTAGGACGTCCTGTGGAGGAAGAAGCAGCAACTCCAGAATATGCTATTAAGTTACGTCAGAAGTTGACCAACTTTCAGGAGTTTGCCCGGAGGCACCTTAACATTAACAGTGACAGAATGAAAACACGATATGATTGAAGAAAACCTGAGGAGACTTTTCAAGAAGGGCAGTTGGTGTGTTTGTACAACCCTCAAAGGAAGAAGGGATATTGCCAGAAGCGACAAAAATCTTGGGAAGCCCCGTACAGGATCTTGAAGTGGATAAGTGATGTGGTCTACAGGATTTGCCGACAGGGCTCTCGGGCGTAGCCTAAGATTGTCCATATCGACCGACTGGTGCTGTACGAAGATCCTGATGCTGTAGAGTCTGTTCGGGATGAACAGACTTAAGGAGGGGGCAGTGTTACGCGCTGTGGCTGTCCGGCGCTGTAACCGGAGACCCAACTCGCCTTCCCCTCTTCTTGGAATGATGTGCTCGCAGCCTCCTATTTCCCCCTTCTGGGAATCCCGCGAATGCCGACAGCGGCGAGACTTTCTGGCATCACAGATCTCCTCTCACCTGCTAGAGTTTGTGATACATTTAGCGACAATGCAAGAATGTTCTGGTGAGACTGGCTGGTGCCTCAGCCCTCCGCGATGCATCACATGTGTTGGAGAAGATTCTAGGTGGCGGCCTAAGACACTATATATACTGCCACAACCCAGCAGCTGGCAGTCTTTGATGGAGGCTGCCTAGCTGAGTGTGTGCGAGCGAAGTGAAGTGTGGACGACGACTGGAAATTGCAGGACAACAGCGAGTGAGGTGTTCGTGGCTTGAATGGACAAGAGGGTGTGAAACCGATGAGTGAAGCCTACTGTGCGTGAGGGCGCTTGGAGGACTCTAGAACATTGCGACTGGTGGGACATGGACTGAACTGAGGTGGGACTGAATGGAAGTGTAATACTGATTTTATTGTAAATATTCGAACTGTCAAATATGGACACACAAGTTATTTTATAATTTATGGACGCATATTTACATCGTAACCTGTGTTGTTTACGTGTTGATCAGCCAGGAATACCCACACCCTGCCACCGCCGTCCATCTGCTAGTTAGACACACTAGTAGAGTTACGAGAAGCGGGCAGACCCTCAAGACCAGGCTCACCAGTGCAACAAGTGTGACGGTTGTGCAAGATACTACAGGAGATAGGGATGGGAGTGTAGCAGGGCAGGCTGGTCAGCTAACTAACCAAGGCCATAGCAACAGCTTAAGGGTAAACCCAGCAAGTCTTGGCCATGATGTCACGTCGTCCATACTCTCAAACCTCTCATGGCTATGGCTGGTAGTGCATTAAAATCAAAAAGGAGACATTGCAGAACTAAAAGATCAACATAATAATCAAGGGAATAATTATTTTTAATTCTGATAACACATGTTTGATTGGTTTTAATTAGGGTTTTATGTTGATATGCGGCCCTGCCTTCTGCTGGCCACGTTGGGTAGTCTTGGTGGAGCCCGGTTTGAGGGAAGACTCGAGTGTTTCATGGGGGCCTTCAAGTTTTGTAAGTGTCTGATGTAGTAGTGCTGTCTGAGTCCGTAAGTTCCTAAACCTTTCCTTTTTTTTTTCTGTAAGCCCACACGTCACTTGCACCATGGTGGACTCTTTTAAAATAATGTTCATTTTAATTTCTGCACCACATGCGTGGATGCAAAGACCCTGCCATTTACACGATCTGCCAATTCTGGCCAGCATTGATCTCGCGCTGGCATACTATTAATATTCTTTTAGCACACACTTCCAGATTATCCATTTAAATTGTATTTTGATAAATTATGTTTTTTTTTTTTTCGTGTTCTCCATTGTGCCACGTGTTCCAGTGTAACATTCAGTTGTCGGGCAATAAAACTCATGCTAAGTGAAACTGTATTCAACAGATGTATGTCCTACCCAATTTTCGCCCACATAAATACATAATAGAAAGTACAGTGCAATTTCAACCATAACTCAAGACCATGGTCGCCAGTGCTCACAACTGCCATGCCGGCAAATAGATCCTCACCTTTAACTTATACTCTCATTTTGTTAGCCCTGTCCTTTTCATGTTGAACATCACACTCAGCAGGGTGTTTAAGCCCTGACAGTGACAACTTATATGAGATGTACATTTATGAGTATTATTTTCATTTTATGTATTCTAATTTTTAGTACTAAAGCAACTTATGATTATGAGTTCTGTATATTTCATACTTTCTGAATGTTACTAATGTTTCCTGTATGTGTAATATTGTATTCAAGTTTTTAAGACTAATGTATCATATGTTGTATGTAAATGTATGTATTATATTTGCTATGACCTACATGGATGTCGATGCCAGGAGTTATATGGAGCATTGCTTTTCTCAAGTGACCAGCAAGAGGAGGGCAATCTCATCCCTTGATTTAGAGAATTTTTAAAAACTTTTAGCTCTATTTTGGTCACTTTAACAGAATACTTTTCATTTATCTGTAAAGATTCTTCTCTCATTTCTTTATATTCTAGTACTGTGTAAGTAGGTAGTAATATTCCACTGACATCACATTCAAGGATTCTAGTGTCTGACAATGACAAAGGCAATAGTATCTCACCTTACCCGGATTCCTGAAATTTATTTGTAGGATGGTATTTTTACCTGCTCATGTCCTCTGTTCCTCTTTGTCACATTCTTCTGTGGAACTCAGCATCCATCCAGTAGCTTTCTCCCCGCCCCTACGCAGATGGTGGATGCCCTAATCTCTTAATACTTTGCTTGCTTTGTGCTCAGCCAGCAAGAAGCCTTGTGAGTTAGTATTCCAGGACCTGTACTTGAGTGAAGTCATTGTACGAATTGAATAGTATTTATTAATATCTGGCTTGCAATGAGTCATGTCGTTGAATTTTGAATGTATAAATTTTTGATTGCGTGTTCTAAATATTATAAAAAAATAATTTGAAATAATTATGGCAACAGATTATGGTACTAACGTTATATATGCTTATATTGGCTATGGCTATCTTGATGAAATTTCACATTCAGTGAAAAGACTTATCCATAACAGATGATGACACATACAGTATATAGTACTAACAGTACTCAGAATCATATTTTCTGTATAGTAACTGATGGGTTTTCATGGTCTCAGGAGCAGGGAGAAGGAAGTGTTATGAAGGGTGCCAGAGCACGAGAGAATCATACAGGGTGTGGGGCCTTTGGCCCACATGGCTCCTCCTGAGATAACTCTGCGATGAGGTGATATCGTCACAATGATGCAAAGCCTACTATGCCTACCTACAAGATTGTTGGTCCTCTGATACGCCTCTAAGTGTCACGTGAGATTGTTAGCTGGCCATCTCACATCTAAAAAAAACCATAACTTAGACATCGTAAGGTGTGGTGAAGCAGTGGGTAGAAAACCCAAAACGGTTATACGCCGAAGAGGCATGTACATTGGTCTAGCAGCTATGATGCATTAGTAACATATACAGACAAAGTGGCACATGGCCGATGAACAGAAATAAATTAGTTACACCCCTGGCATAATTTGAGTTGGCAGCGTTGAGTGTGGCATAGCCTCTGGGCTAATGAAGCAAGAATTAAGTTCCTGACAAAACGTTAAACTATTGATATACTGAGTGGTTAGCACAAAGAAGTTAAAGTGCCTGGAGGTGCATGCGACATGCATCCACTTTCGGTAAGTGCTGGGAACCAATTGAACAATCATGGCAGAGTCCGCCAGGATCCTGGATCGAAAGTGTGCCATTTGCCATTAAAAGTACAACAGTACTTTCATAAAGGAAATAAACACACACAAACACAATTGCAATCCACTAGAAGACATAATTACCCTTAGCAATTAATTTGCGTGAGCAAATGACGAATAGAAAGACAATATATTGGTATTAAAATATGTACGCATCGTAATTTGGTTTAGTTTCGGAGCTGTCGCTCCCAGTCTGTTGCATGTTGGGATAGTTTGTTTTCATCTTGAATACTTAAATGAATTTACATAAAAATTGCTTGCACCCTCATTTTTGTATATAATAGGGTGGCAGCAGATGGCTCGTGGTAGAGGAGTCTATTCTCACCCTAGGAGGGGTGTGGGTAGCTACGCTCTATTGATCTTTAAATAAGGCACTTTTATTGGGAATTGCATGTAAACATTGGTTCACATTGCCTTTAGAATAGCCATATCTTTATGGGTTGTTAGCACATGCACATGCACAACAAATGCGTGGGGACATGAATATGAGATGAATGGGCACACAAGGGGTTTCGAAAGCACTTTAACCACTGTGTCTCCATTGCTGCATCCATTTCTCCAGCGATATTTTTACTTGGGACGTCTCTTAGCAATATTGGTCAACCCAAATTATTACACCATCAAAATATGTCTCTTGAGGGCATGAAAGCAGGATGGTCACATGACTCTGGCAGTACCTGGAGGGTAGTGAAGTTGGGGTGCACTCCTGTACACGTTGCCGGTGTTGGGAGTCATGGAGGGGGTGACTGCCGCATTCAGGCGGACTTGTCCCCAGTAGAGGATATGTTGTAGCTGTGCTGTTGTAGTGGGACAAATAGACAGAGAGGAGGGATGTGGCACATATCATAACGTGCTAAAATTTTACCTTAAAGTGTGGGGTCTGCTAGTATTTTCAATGCTATATACTATGATGTACATTACAGTTTGCATCGTCTTTCATAAATGAGTGCAAATCTTCGAATTAGCTATCACAAGTCATGTCATGTTAGTAAGCTTGCTTATTGGTGTTAGCACTATTAATTTAACAAACAAAAATTAAAATAATGAATAATTAATATGTTGGGCAGCCAGGCAGGTAATTATACTTACACCACCACTTTAAAATGTGTTGTAGCCTTTTTTGTGTTCAACACAGTTATAAGTATGAAATAAAACATATGCCTAAAGTGAGGTACAATATATGCTCCGAAAAACAGAATCCCTGAAGCATTAAGGACGTCATTGCAACACTTTTACAAAGCATGATTAGCTCTTTTCCATTAGGAACTGAACATGTTTTTCATCCAGCAGACAGCCAGACAGGTGTAATGCTTCAAACTATGAGCCAGTGGTTTTGGTGATGAAAAGTACAAAGCTAAATTCAGTGCAGACTACGTAGACTGCAGTACAGATAGAATGCACTGTTGCCAGTCTCTCTATGGCATTTAGAAGATTGCTTGGTTTAAATTTTGTATGCGTAAATAAAACTATTTTTTAAGTAATTTAAAAGCTTATATTATTGTAAATTTAAGAATTTAAATCATCACTCAATTAAATTTGTTTGCATCTCTTATAATATCCACATTCTTAAGACCACCTGCTGGTATCCAGAGTAACTGCTCTTCACTGCATGGACAGAAGCTAGATGAGCTGGCAGTAACTCAGTCAGGTCCTCATAGGTCTCCACTGCCACTGGTATCTGGAGCCATGCTATCTGCAGTGCGTCCCACAAGGTTGCATGGTGGAGGAGACAGACAGCAAACACAATGATTGAGTTGGTCCCACAGATGTTAAATTGGATTGAGATTGGTGCTGTTTGGGGACCAGTGAAGAACTTTGAAGTCTTGATCGTGCTCTTTCCGCCATGTGGAAAGTGGCATTAACGTGCTGGAATATCCCACTCTCCCGAGGAAAGACAATCTTCATGTATGGGTGGACGTGATCACCGATGATGGATTCATAACCAAATCGATATAGAGCGCCTTCCACAGAGGTAATGGGACCTAGAGAATACCATGAGAACATTCCACAGACCATAACACTGCCCCCATCACCTTGTGTTCGTCCAGCAATGCATGCAGGGTGTTGGTTCTCCGACGTTTCTCACCAGACACGATGTCGTACATCCGTTCTATGGAGCAGAAAAAGTGATTCGTCGGAGAAGGCTACCCATTGCCAACTAGCAGCGGTCCAGTTGCCATACTGTTGAGAAAATTCCAGTCATTTTCGTCGATGCACCTGTGTTAGCATGGTTATAGTCACCCTCCGTCTACTCCAGAACCCCATTTGCAGAAGGGTTTGCTGAACGGTTGCGGTAGACATTGTGGTAGACATGTGTCTGGATGACCCCTGGTTCATTTGGACGGTGAGCTATTCCACTGTAGCCTGTTGGTTGGCCTTTATGTACCATCATAGTCGACGTTCACCTCAAAATAAATTACTCGTGAAGCCTGCAGTTTCCATGACAGTTATTCCCAATAGTGCAATTCGTCCATTCACAATATACCTTTACAACACAGGCATG
Organism: Dryococelus australis; assembly: GCA_029891345.1. Lineage (NCBI taxonomy): Eukaryota > Metazoa > Arthropoda > Insecta > Phasmatodea > Phasmatidae > Dryococelus > Dryococelus australis. Next base: position 45,063,475 of record CM057000.1, read on the forward strand.
TCAACAGTTCACAAACGTTACTGTTTCCGAAATCCAACCCCCTTTGGCCTGAAAGTTGATGATATCCCTTTTTTGCAACTCAGTTTAACTCGCTTCCCTTATCCATGACAGCAGGAAGTGCACTGTCTACAGCAAGCCTGTCTGTCTAATTATATACCCACTTCACCACAGCCCATGTCACAGGCCATACGTCATGGGCTACACTATGCAAATGGCGCTTCTAGCAGGTGATCATAGTAATGTAATTTGCCTGCACGCTTTTGTGTGTGTGTGTGCATGCGTGCATGCGTGTGTGTGTGTGTGACCTCACATTCAACGAGACACTAATTCCTACTTATATTGTACATTAACCTAGTGTTGTCCCTCTCTCACCGTTAATAGAGTTCAACGCCCGTGACGATCTATGATGTGCTGCATATCCCATTTGTCCACTAGATATTGTAAGGGATCCCTTGGAGTAAATATAAACAATAAATAAACTGAATATTGATGTTACTTACATCTGGATACTTCTTCCATCCATGCCAAATCAAATCGCAGCTGTACATGCTTTTGAAAGTATTACACCCTCCTCTGTTTGATATATTAGTCACAGGTAACTGATTTTTTTTTTTCAGGGAGGTTATGAATTTCAACCACTTTCACAATGTCATTAATGAACATGATAATTTTAACTTTACCTACAGGCATGTAATGCTATGGACAGAAAGAAGTAATCAAAGCATTTGAAAGTGCTGATTGTACCATGAAATAACCACAGCATGAAGGATTTTTGAGATTTGTAGACTATTACATGTTTGTTGAATCATTATGTCTTATAACATTTATGCTTTCTTATTTTCTGCTACAGAAATGTTAAGTGTAGTTCTGAATTCTGTGCAGTTCACAATCCACATAACTTTAATGTTGCTGCTGACGTATCTGATCAATGGCACCACTGAAATAGTGCTGTTAAAGAAGCTTGGCCTGCTCGACATTTCACCTGGCAGACTAGCCAGCATGAAAAAAGCCACAGATAACTTGCAGGATGTCCGCGAGAGGTGCGTGTGTATGGCCTATCATTTGCTTATTTCACAAAGATATGTTAATATTGTAATAACAACATTTAGTCAGGAAATGTATTCATGTGGAAAATTCTTTTTTCTAATTTTTGACTGTGGAAAAAAAAACTATTTTACAAATAAAATTAATTGTGATAGCATAGAGTACATAAATACTCAAACGGTTACATTTAAGGGGACTCATAACACCTGCGATGGCAGACAATAAAAATGCCTAAGAAGGTGAAATTTACCATGAATTTGTGTTTTATTAAAAATTTTCAGTGATCCTTTTTTCATTTAAGTATGCACTGAAAACTTAAATGGGAAATGTAGACCTCTATTAGAATTTGAAACTCACAAGTTCTCTGGCTTTTGTGTCAGTAAAGTCCTAATCAAGCTATCTGGATTGACCTCTCGTTAATCTCATAATTGGCAACACAGAGTAAAAGATGTATTGGGTTTGAGTTTCAGTCTCGTAATATATTTTTCATGTCAATATTCATGTTATAATTTTTCAATACATACAAATTTTTTTTTGCCTTATGAAACACCTTGGATTAATTTGGACAAGCATAAAATTAATGAAGTTAATGTTTATTAAATATGCGTGTTAAAGGTTTTTCAGCATTTTGAAGATGGACAAGTACCTTCCTGTTGTCAACTGGGAGGTAGTGGATGCAGCAACAGTCATCATCAACCCCTACAGGCATGGGGATAGAGAGGTGAGTCTCTGATCTAAACCAGTGGTTTTCAGCATGTGTATTGTGAGATTCTGTTGGTGTTCTGCTAAGGTTATGAGACTTAATGCTATTACTGTAAAAAAAAACAGTTAAAATAATTTCACTTGATACTGTATTGATTTTGAAGAAAAAATAAGAGAAAATTATTTTAGCGCATAAAAATATTCATCTTATGATAAAATTGGCACAGAAGGATTTCAGGACTTGAAAATGTTGAATTTAGGGACTTTCGAGGTTGAATTGCCAAGCGTGATGAGGTTATTTAGGAAACTTGTGATAGGAGTCTTGGATGACATTTTTGGATTGGTGTGGGTAGAATTTGGACAAGGTTGAGCCAGATAATGGAGATGTACCGGGGCGCCAATTAGCCGAACATTATGTCCTCAAGTTAACACGGGGCTCTTCTCTCAGTATGCAGTCAAGCACCCTGGCCCCCAAGTCTTGAACAGCTAATTGATGCAGTTAAATGCTGGGTTATCAGGGCTACCCCGACACCCTTACGATACTTAAGGACTTCACCACTCGCAAACTTATGATTTGGGGAGAGAGGGCTCACCACCCTGAAACTGTACAAATTTGCAATTAATCTACTCACATTGCCATGAAATAAAAGTTCAAATTCTAGGTTTCACTGGATGTATTTTCTTAATCACTGATCCTTTTGTAAACACTTCTGCTAAAATTTAACATAATCAAAAATATTTCAAATTATATAAAATTTAAGAAGTGAAATGTGTTTTTCAGAGTGGTAATCCAGGTGTGGTACAATTTGGATCAACAGAAAACCCTTTTATTTTGAAAAAATAAACACAAAAATAAAATATTTGTATTATATTTTTAATGTTTTTAAAAAATTTATATAAATTATGCAAGTCTGATGAATGTTTATGTGGTTGAACGAGAACAAGGGACGACATTGCTGTGTCTTTGCAGTCATCACACTAATTGTACATAATAATTCTCAGAAGGATTTTGCTATCTTCGTTCCATAGCTAGTAAAAAAAGTGACGGGTGCTGGTACAGTACCTGCACCTACCACTTTTTTTACTAGCTATGCATGCAGCTAATGACTGGGGTGTTTTTAAAAGGTTGATTTTCATAAGTCTGCTTCAGTCGTGAATCGACTATAGATGTTATTTATGTGAAGAAGCATTGAACTAATCCTACGGGCACAAACAGCATTACGGTATGAAAAAATAGTTATTTGACATTGGCTGTGGCCCTCGGCTGTGGGCAAACTGGCCAGGGCTCCTGATGGGTCGTGTGACACATGGTAACATCCAATCATGTTGGTTGTCATTGTATGCGTGTAATAGACAGATGAAGCAGCAAGCAAAGGTGCTCAGGACTAAGTAAATTGTGCTTGTCAGTTCCCGCAATGTTGCTGACCTGTACTTCTGTATGCTGCACGGATTTTCTATAAATTTTAGTGTTATGAGAATACCAGCATTTTAATATTGTTTATGTTATTTGATTATATAATGTCGGTCCAGTATTTTGATTGTATAAATTTTATTTAATTTTTGAAGCCTCTTATTAATTCTAGCTAGATTTGTAATATTCCAGATCACCTCAAATAAATTCATTATTTCATTTTGGAATTCTTCTTATATTAAAGACAGTAGTTTATCTTTAATTGTTATGTCATAGCTAGATACGTGTTATCTTTGAAGTGTTTTGAAACTTTTATTTCTCGAAGCAAACTATATGGAATTAATGTAGTATAGCTAATCCCAAGAGAAAGTAACTGTGATAAGGTTTTACTTTTTAAGTCTCAGGAAGTGTTATATAACTCAGTAATTTTTCCAGTCATTATAGCATCTTTTGTGAACCCCGCACTCTCTCATTCAGGACATCATGTAGAGCAGTCCAGCATAATTTTAATTGTCAGATTTTTAGATAATTTATGAGTATGACTACCTATCCGACAGCCAGAGAGGTACCTCAAGTGTTAAATGTGCGTGGGTTAATCTGGAAGATACCCAAAATGCTAGTTTAGCAATTTATTTTTGCTTAAACTCTGAGCGTTGCAGCCTTCGTCACTTTGAGTCTGGCAGATCAGTATAAGTATTCACCAATTGGTTTATCTGAAGCAAATTTACAAGCTGTTCAATACAATAAGACACTATTAATATTCTTGGAAGAGAGTTATTTCTAATTTGATTTTTCTTTAAACTTTTAGGTTTTTAAGAAAAAGGTTAAGGGCTAATTTATTTCATGGAAAGTACCAGAAGCCAGCCAGATCAAGATTTTAATGCAAATAGCCTTCGTGAATTATTTAACTGCAATGAAATGGAAAGTAATTAAATTTTCACATAATTGGCAATTTTGTAGACTGGTAAAAGTGAGTTGGTTAGTTTTTTTATTATGTTGGAAACTAAATATTTAATTTTTCTCTGATGGTAGCATGTGTTAATTTTTCCTAATTTTAAACTCCTAATGTAATTTCATTGGATTTATTTTTTTTCAGAAGCATAATTTCCTACATAATTTCAAATGTAATAAAACTCACTATATCTTTCATTTCTGTATGTAGAGTTGAAGTAGAGAGTTGTGAATTTCCAGTGTCATTTTCATAGAAAATTGTATGAAAATTTATTTTGTCTTTGGTGCTCATGTTTATCTTTGAGTTGATATGAGTTTCTTGTTGTGTTTTGTTAATTTGTGCTTAAATTAAATTGAATGTTGAATTACTATTCACTACAACTACACTTACCTAGGTTGAATCTGAAATTTTCAACACACAATTATTTTAATTTGGTCCAGTATCATTTCACACAAAATTTTTTGTTATGAAGGATTTTGTTCTTGCCTTAACACCCTTAAAATGTATGTAGTTTGGCCATATACTTAACATGTAATTATTTATTTATTTTTCATGTTTTCAGTTTTGCATAATATTTCTTGTATGAACTCATGTACATATGTCAATGTAATTTCAATTATTTTTTTATATTTTATTTTTATTTTCATATTTAGGAATTTTGGGTTTAGTTTAGTTGTACGGTAGCAATCATGTTTAACTTGAGTATGTCAGCTAGTTTACATTTTTGTATTTTTCTTAAATGTAATTAATTTAATTATATTTTTTTCTGTCTTGTTTTTGTGAATATTTCTGATCTTATTAAATTTTGGTATCCATTTTGAGACCTTATACTCAGGATGTTTAAGCAGTTATGCCATTGAAAGTGGCTCGTGAGGGGGGTTTTAATGATTTTAGCTTATTATTGGCCCACTTGTGATTGACTGGAATGAAAGGCCCCTTAAACTAGCTCCAGTCAGTCGTGCTTAACGCTCTCTCTACCATCAGCAGCCATACTAAACAGACACAGGATAGGACCCTCGCCTGTATGTAAGCAAAGGGTAGGATTTTATTTAGTTTATTAGGGTGTTTATAGACTTCCCTCAACTTCAGTTTTAAGTTATTTGGTGTTGCCAGTGTAGAAAGAGTGCCAGGATTGCCCTTCCGCTAGGTTATTGAGTTAGGAGGTAGAATGTCTATTGTATGGTGTTACATATATCAGAATGGAGACTTCATGTTGTTAAGCATTCTGCCCTACCCTTCGAGAGCAGCCTACAGGTCCTGTCCCACGTAATAAACATGAACCTCGCTGCGAGAGCAATGCATCGGGACTACACTACAAATCAGTTGGTTAAGTCAGTATCGAGTTTAGTGGCATAAAATTGATGGCCATTACGACAAGCTTAGGCCGTCATATTGAAAGTTACAAGTACTGTTTGCCCCAGCATAAAATTTTCTCACCACAAACCAGAGATAGTTTACTTGTGTTTTACTGAGCTAGGCACAGTATTTTGAAATTCAAAATAAGTGCAACGTAATATTTTAACAATCTGAGAAACAGTAAAATTTTATTTATTTTATAGTTGTGAACATTAACTTTGACACTGGCAAGATATAGTATGTTAACTTGGGGATAAACTACTCTAAGCATGGCCACTTTTCAGCTGCAACAGTAGTGTGAGTTATTATTATTTAATTCTTTGCTGATTGCCACTTGGATCTTTAAACCCCAGTTCAGAAAATTTGAAAGGATAAGTTTTGCAAAGAAAAAAAATGGAATAAAATATTAATGGTTAAAGTATCTATGCCAGGTGTCAATTGTTTCTCAGTAGTGTTGCAGTTCCCTGTGTTCTTCATTATAGTGATTTTATGTTAATTTATGATTATTCTGAGACCTAAGTTGAGTGTTCTTATACACAAAATGTGTGCATCAAACTGGATCTGTTGTACAAGGGGTACAGCATAGAAAGTGTAGATATTCCCTATTCGGTCCAGACATGAAACGGGCAAATAAGTGATTTCTACCTGGGTCTGTTTCACACTCGCACATAAATATTTGTTATTGAGTTTTTCTACACTTGGTCTACACATTTCATTACACAATTTCGCATTTGGTGGTTGGCAGTTGTGTGTTCCACTTAACTGAAGAATACATTGAAGTTCAGCCCTATGTCCCGTATACATTAACTACAGTGGATGTATTTACCATATGTAGCTTGGTCTGGGCTGGTGTCAAAGAAGCGAGCCAGTATAAAGGTCTGTTTTTTTGTCTATTGTTAAGAGTGATTCTGGTGGTTGTTTGCAAATATAATTGTATGCATCAAGGAACACAGCCATCTAATCTACTTAGGGTAACCGCCACGCTTCACCTAAATGAACAGAATCATTTGATTAATACAGAATTGACAAATCTACATGTGCACAGGATTGAGTGAACCAGGTTAACCACATATTATATGCAAAATCTAACTAAGTATTTTTGGTCAAATACCGTATTTCGACTTGTATAGGTCGCAAATTTTACAAAAAAAATTACTACATAAAGTGGGCTGCGGCTTATAAACAAGATATTGGCATTTAAAAAAATTTTTCCCCAAAACATGATTAGAAATTTGTCAAAGTACAGTACATTTAAATGTTTTAAATTAAAGGAAGGAAGGAAGGAAGGAAGGAAGGAAGGAAGAGAAGAAAGAGAAGAAGGAGAGAAAAAAATTATTTTCCACTTGTGCAATAATTTTTCACTCACGTTCATAAACAAAATAACCTTAATCCAGCACATGTAAAATGTAAACATGTTGGAGCTCGACCATAGATGCTGTACATGAGAAAATAATTTCTCTACTGTACAAGAGAAAGATATCTTACGCAGTTGGCACGCCTGCCACGGCACTACAAGTGCACATCAATAAGACACCATTTTGTGTAACATGTTGCCGTGGTTTTGCTTTCTAAAGTCGTTACCATCTGTGGAATAGTAATTGTGTGATGTATATTTGTAAACATTGCAACGTAATACATATAAGTTTTCTGTCACAAATGTTTTGTAGGGGAGAAATTAAGTCAGAATTTATTAGGTTTGTACGGAATCATGACGTAACAATATTTACAGTAATACAAAAATTCAGCATGGCCTATACTTGAAGTATTAATTATCCCTAATTTTTCATCAAAAACTTCTGGTGCTGCCTATACCAGCACACAGCCTATACATGCTGAAATATGGTATATACATAATTTATGCATACTTGCCTGCCTACTGACTATATACCTTATAAATCTGGCTATCCCAACGTGGAGGCCTAGTGTGTGTGGTACACATACTGTTTTGTACAGCAAGTTGTTAATGTACAGTAGTACATAATATATTTTTCTTGTACCTTATCATGCCGGCTTTTTGAAAGAAGCCACTCAAATTAATTTTGTACTTGGAGAAAGCATGGATGGTGGAGTGTGATAAAGCTTTGCTTCACATTACTTTCATACCTACCAGAGCCCTGAACCAAAACATAAAATCATCTCTAAAACACATTTAAGCTATTTTCTATCATCATATCTGGCATATTCACATGCTAGATGTATACATATATCTTATAGTTTGCCAAAAGGATTCAGGAATAATGCCTATCACTTTTTAATTTCCACCTTTTGTGTAGTATTATGGGAAAAAAATTAAGAACCCATTTCTAGCAGTAACACTAGTTCCTTGCCTTGTTAAGTGTTTATGCAGACCTTCCTTTTCCCTCCCACCGATGAGTAAATAACTATCGAAGGGATTTTATTTTCAGCCGTATTATATTTATTTATTTTGTGTTTTTCAAGTGCCATGAACAGCGCAAGACCTTAGGAGGGGGAACATAATTTATCTGGGAAATGGGAAGGATTCGGCCAGGGCCGGTATTAAGGAATCATTCCAGCATTCACCTGGAGTGATTTCAGAAAACCATGGAAAACCAAAACCAGGATAGCCGGACCAGGAATCAAACCCAGATCTTCTCAAATGTGTGTTGTGTGGTTTACTACTGTGCTGCTACCTCACTTGGTTGTTGATATTGGTAAGACACAAGCTGTAGCAAGGCTTTCGAATTTAAAGCAGGTTTTGTAGTAAATGTGACACCAATAGTCATTGAAGATGCGTCTTGAAAATTTACTTTTGAGTTTTGAAACTCAAAGAGTATGTGATGTTGCTTTCTAGCAGAAGAAAGTTTGTCTTTTGGTTATGTTCACTGTATACAAAATTCAAATGCAACCTATGGATACAAGTATAATTAAATTATTAGACAGTGATGATTAATTAGAAAATTTAAATGACAGCAGTGATTGATTTTAAAGAATTTTAGTGCATTGATAGACAGTTTCCTACTTCCTCATGCCTATCTATAACCAAACTTTTTTGGCTAAAATGTAACAAAGATGCTACCAAAATTGTAAATTAATGTACATGAGATTGACACTAGAAATTTTCTTGAACTTATTTAGCTCTCGTTTAATTTTTCATAATACACTATCTTCTTTGCTGTCACTTTGTGCCGTTGTAAAACTTTGTCTAAAATTTTGGTGCACAATGCTTTTCAGTTTTCGCAGAATGCTTGATATTTTGATATTTTAAAATTAATAGTGTCTATATTTCAGGTATGTTTAGGGCAATCAGAATTTGTTCCTATTTTAAGACTGTTATAGTACACACTTCAAAAAATGTTTTGCACCACCTGCAGTGCCGAGATACTGCGTTGTTTACGACTCAAGTGACAATATGGGATGCAAATACACACTCTCTAGAAGGACTAATATGACTTATTTAAAGAAAATTCCAAAGAATATAAAAAACAAGCAATATTCTTTGTCAACATACATCCCCTGATCAGACATGGAACCTCATGCAGTGAAGCATGATCTGACACTTCGTGGTATGCTGTCCACATGGCGGTTGATGCTGTCCTGCTCTATCCTACCTCACTCTTCGACAGCAGCGCTCCGGAGGTCTGCCAAGGTGAAAGGTGGATTCCTGCTTCGTCGCACTGCCTGTTGCAGCTGCTCCCAGTCATGTACAATGGGCTTCGTGTCCTCAGACACTACAGACATTCCATCCATTTGAGCCTCGCTGAGGAAGTTTCTAACAAGATGTGCATGGTGCGGGCATGCATTGTCATCTTGCAGAACAAATATGTTGCCAATATGTTGTTGGTATGGCTAAACAATGGGCCCGATGATTCTGTCCTGGTAATGTACACTTGTCATATTGCCCTCGACGACTATGAGTTGCGTCCAATTTCCATACATAATGCCCCCCAAAATATGACAGATCAACCTCTCTGCTAGACCTGTGAGGTGTGTACAGGACTCGTCTGTCGTTACCTCACTCTCTCCAAACTCTCCTCCGACGATATGAGGCATCAGACACATTCAGCACTCATCGGTGAAGAGGACCTGACGTAATTCTGCCAGAGTCCAGTCCAATTTCTCTCTTGCTCATCTGTACTTGGCGCCATGGTGCTGGGATGTACATGCAGGTGCTCACCAAGGAAATCTTGTGTGTAGGTTGTTCCTATGAAAACAATTTTGGATTATCTGATTAGAGACAGCCCTCCTGGTTGTCTGGAGGAGGACATTACACAATACGGTTGCAATGACTTCTCTGTTCCTGCAAGCCAGTATTCACATGTAACGGTTGTCAGCTTCTGTTGTTGACCACAGACAACCACTAGGAGGATGATCTGCAACATTGTGTGTAACACGATAGCAGCTGTATGTCCTAAAAATGTCACTATGGTGTATACTAATGAGGTGGGAAATTACCCTCACAGAGAGTCCTTCCTGACACAAAGTCACTATGGGCATACAATAAAATGTGGTAATGACTTGTCGAGAAATATTTCATACAGCAGAACAGGACACACATTTTCTTTGCATGTTCTGTTCAAAGTTTACAGTAACAGTGCACTCTTCTGGACTATACTGAGATTGTGTGCATTGAGTTCAAGTTCCTTTCAAAATGAACAGCCTTCAAGAGTAAAAAAAATACAGGTCGTACAAAACTATTTTTGAGGTGTGTGGTTCTGAAAGTTTCCATATTTCGGTCTTGTATGCAGACATTCGCACATAGTTCAGTTTAGTTCAGGGGTACCATTGATTTTCAAGCTAGACAAGAGATTGTAAATAGCACACAAAAAGTTTTTTATTGTGGCCGATTTGATTGTTTTGGTTGAAGCATGCCAGCATGCTGCGCAGAAAGAATGCCCACTCTACGGACTATGCCCTATCTACGAGCCACGTGCGCTCAGGGGCAGAATATAAAAGTGCCAAACCAGAAAAAATGTATCATGCTAATAAAACCCACAAGTCTGGGTAGCCGATTACATCATTGTAAATTACGTGAGTAATTACAATACTCATTGCTCACCCAGATTTATGCATGTAAAAGGCACTCCCGCAATTTGAATAAATATTGTTGAGAATTCTACTACTCTTCGCTAGCTCCGGAAGAAGTTCCTACAATCTCGGTAGATGATAGCACCCCCGTGACCTTGTGACGTCACGACCAGCCCGCCTCACAGAGATAGGGGTTTTAATTTGTCGTTGCCTCCATATGGGGCAATAAGAAAAGCGCAGTGCTTCTGCACCCCCGATAAATGCACCCCCATGGTGAAAGGCTAGGCTATTCCCTCGCACCCCGAAGAACTGCTGATAAGTGCAATTTCAGTATAAATACAACCCCAGCAGCCAGCACCGGCATATGCATCGGGCTCGGCGACCGAAGAGGACGCGAGCCCACCACCAGTCTGCAAAGACTAAAGGCTGCTGAAGACTCTCGACCTACCCTGAGTCCGCAAAGACTCCTCAACCTCCTCAGTCCATAAGGATTTACCTATCCTTGAGTCTGTGAGGACTCTTTGGCTCACCTCCTTAGTCCGCTTACCCAGTCTGAGAAGACTTTCCTTTCTGCCTGACCAAGGGTACTCTACCTCCTACCTTAAACCTTCCTACCTTAACCTGGACCTTAAGCCCTTCGTCACTCTGTGAAGACACTCTCTCAAGACCTGCACATCACCGAAGACCTGCAAGTGAGACGACTCCAGCTACAGGTATACCCCGCCTTAAACCCGGTAATCCTTACCCCAGTCAACTTCCTTTGACTCCGCGGTAATGAGCCAGTGTTTTGTATAGCATACCTGATTAGCTTCCCCTTAAAATCTTAGCTGCTGTAAAAGTTGTGTTGCTATATATTTTGAAATCTTAGCCACTGTTTAATTGCGCACTATAGCTTGCTCCATCTCAGGCTCACCTTCGCTTGACCCCGTTGCTCACATTATTTACGTATTGCATTTTCTCCAGTGCTTTGCCAAGACAATTTTAATTGTACTAATTATATTTTGCTTGTTCTCTCCAGGGACTAATCCCCTTAGTAAAACACCACGTCTAACTTACCCCTTTGTGTTCCATTAATTATAGTTAACAAACCCCTTTTCCCTTCACTGTGGTACTTTGTAAACTTGTCTCATACTAGTAAACAGATGTACAGTAGAAAAGGAGGTGTCCCTAGCAAACAACGACGTAGGGAACATCGCGCCCTGGCACGTGCTACAATCAGCTCCACGTCCGAGGACAAACCTCAATTAAGGTGTCACGATCAAGTTCTGCGACCCATTTCCCCCTTTATTCCCCTAGACATTTCCACGTCATTAGATCATCTACTCGGTGGCCAGTGGCCAGGACACACAACGGCGGAATACGAGGAGCAGGAAAAGCTTCTAGCTCTGGAGAATGAAGCTATTCCCCGTGACATCCCTGCTATGCAAATCCAGAAGACCACGAGTAACATTAAATTGCAGTCCGGATGCTTAATTAGAGTAAAACATCCAGAGGGCACAGTCCTCCCTAAATTCTGTTCCATCAAACTGGCATCGGGAAAAATTGTCTGTGTTTGACTCCTGGCCCAGCCAGACAACTGGCCCCGTGTATCACCCCCAACTGCAACTTTCATCCCATCACGCCGACCTACTCGACCAGTAAAGATCTCTTCTGCCAAATGCCACACCCCCACCACCAGGTCAAATTAAGCCTCACTTCATTTCACCCATTTGGAATCTCTGGCACCTGTATATTGGCGACCCTGATAGTGAGGAGGATCGAGCTCCCTGGACGGGCAGCCACTACCTTCCACCTCACTCTGGGGTTTGACTCCCCTCCAACCCATAGCAAACCTGCCTCCAAGCAGTCTAATATTACACCTAACCCCCTTACGCCTAACTGGCCTAATAGAACAGTTAGTATTCACCATGGTAGGCTGCGCTAGGCTTGGTAGGATAGTCAACGTCACCGCAAAACCATCTAAGGTAGTCACACCCCAAAGCACACTGCTGCAAGCAGTGTTGGCTGGGGCTGGCAAGCGGCACTCGAGCACTTGGGACAGTGCAATCACGACGAGCCAGCCCGACTGTTATTAAATCAATCCCCCGCCAAGGAAGGTCGCGAGGATAGGTGGCGTAGTATATAAGGTTGGAACGGTGATGGCTCATGACCATCTTGCTCCCGAGGGACCGACGAGATGCCAGCAAAGAGGACCACCAAGCCATGGTCCCCGCTTCGACGCACAGCACTGCCACTGTCGAGGAGGTCTCGCTCGACAACACCGACGTGACAGCAAAGAATAATTACAATCCCAGTAGGGTGCCAGAGGTACTGCAGTGTTAAGGTACTTGTCCTAAATATTAAGGCTCTCTGAATCGTGAGCACTCTGATACTGATCGTTGCAATTAGTCAAGTAGAATTCTTAACTGTACCTGTTACTTGCCAATAAAGTGATACTGAACTAAAGTAAAGTAAAGCTGAGGGCTTCTTGTATTGTAATTAATAAATCCTAGTGAATTGTATATGAGTGCTCTATCATCTAGTTATCGACATCCCACCTCCTTGCGTGACCTGATTCATATACAGGACAGGTCACAGCAAATGGTGGAGGCGGCCAAAGCTTCTGACCTCCTCTTTAAGTGCATTCACAGTGTAAAGTGAAGTAATTGGTTGAAGCTAGCACTGTTAACATTGCCACGAGATTAGCCCCTTATAATAATTAGAAAATTGCGGACCGACTTCGACCAGCCCACGGGATTGCATTCCCTGACAAAATCATGTAGGTATAACGTATAAAATATACTGTCAGGAATTAGCAAGCTTTGCGGCACAGGATTTTAATTTAATTTCAATTCACAACACTGAGACTACAGATAAACATAAATCCCATTGAAAGCCACAACATGTTGTGCACGACTCAGCAAATTCCTGCTGTGCCAGTACACACCTCTTGTAACAGCACGATTGCAGTTTTGTGAGCACGCCAAGGCACCCATAGTAGTATAGTAAGAGTGTGTGTGTGCTTACGCTTGTAAACTTTAATGCATGAAACATCTTGGCTGCTTTTTGGACTGAATTGAATATTGCTAAAGTAAATTCCACAAGTGTGTTGCACAGTGGAAATTATATCTTAAAGCCAGCTTCTGAGTGTGCATGGTAGATATTATGGCCTCACGTTACACTCACACACAGGACACAACACTTTATGACGGATCCACATCCCACATCGTTTTTGAACACAGCACGGAACATAATAAAACACATGACCATTGACTTATCCGAAACACAAAAGAAATTAGCTGCAAGAAACACCAATACAGTAGATAAGTTTCAAAATTTAATTGAGTCCACGGAACAACAGTTACAAGTGAACCCCGAGTTAATTGATCAATTCAACACGTCCACACGCATCATACGCAGTTTAATTAACAAGATCACAACAAGCTGCCTTTTACCATCAACACCACCACCAACTCAACAAAATATTGCACCACATACATCGGACTACCTAACACCAGTACACATTTACACAAACACAAAAGATAATTTTTACGAAAATTCACCATATGCATCACCTCTCGAACCAACATCACAAGTTGACAATATGGCGAACGTCCCACCCATGAACATAATTGTTCAACAGCCTTTACACATACCGAATTTCTCAGGGGACGGTAATGACAAATGGGTGAACTTCATAGATCAATTCAATCAAGCAGCAGAAAATAATAATTGGACCGATGAAGACAAATGTAAAAAGGTCAAGTATTACTTAAAAGGATCAGCTAAACACACCCTAGAAAATGATCTACATTCACAGGCGGGAGCGGTTACATGGCAGGGTATTGTTAATAAATTGAAAACTACATTCTCCACACCCACGACGGAAGAATATCTAAAGCAGCTCTTGTTCAGTACAAAACAAAAACTACATGAGAGCGCACAAAAACACGTAGAAACACTGATTTATTACCACAGGAAGTACATCGCCACAGTCATGGACAGCGACTTCATAACCATTGTGGGACGCTCCTTATTACCGTCATTAGCTAACAAAATTGTGGCGCTGAAAAATTATATGTGAGAGAATACTATTACAAATGTCCAGCGTGCAGAATTTGGCCTCTTCAGGTACAATGAAACAATTACAGGCCACCAAACACGCTCCGAAGCAGACTCCAAAAGAGCAGACATTTCAAAATTCAAGGAAGAAATCACGAATATGGTGATAGTAAAACAAAGGGAACCACACTAATACAACCACCCCTATTCTCAACAAACATACAGTCACCATTCAAGACACCAAAATCACCAAACTTTCAACACCAACCCCTATGACTACCACTACAAGCAGGTGCAACAATCTCAAATAACTCACAGGCAGTCAGGTCCCTTAAGGATACAACCGGGCAGCAGACAACAGGTGCGGAAAGAGCAAATGCAACAGTATGGTCAAACGTGTAAAAACCAGGCAGGGTCCTTAATGGCGGCAGCTAGAAAACAGGAACACCAGCAGGGCGATAACGGTCAGTACAATACTACACACAGACACGTCCCTCCCGAAACCAAAGTATGCTGAGTTATTAATGCATGGCAAGCATTATTTGCCAAACGAGTCCCTCACTGCACTTACACGAAAATAGCAACTTTTAATTCTTTTAACCAACAAGTTCAAATTCCCCAGCAACAACAGACGACAGAACACAAATCTAGGACAGAAATTGTAAAATGTAAGGGAGGGACATCTTGCATTGAATTCGGCGACCCACAAACCAGCATCATGGTTTATTTTCATTTTTGAGGTGAATTTAGTTAATTGGAATCATTGTTAATGATCAGTTGGATATTTTCGTTCTAGTTAGGATGATTTTAATTTTTGTGTAGTTTGCCACATGACGCCCTGTCGACTAAGCGTACGACAAGTGTAAGTGGGATAGTATTTTTGTTTGGGTGCTAATTCAGGCACAGCCTTAATTTAGAGGGTTCGTGTTTCATTTAAGCTCTATGTGGGGCTGGTGCTTTCCTTATGCAGAGTACTGGCGACTGAAATAAGTATCGTGATGTTGATGATGAGCAGACATCGGAGGGCTTGGGCTTGATGCTTAGGTGTGAGCTGCCCTAATATGGCAACAAAGGCGGGGGTCAGCTCTTGCAAATGCCCAGAGGGCGCCACTTCCTTTGTGAATGAACTTGACCTTGTGTTTGAAGAATCATCTTTCTTGGATGGTTTATGGGCTAGGAGCAGGTGCGGTGGTGACACTTTTTTTATCTTGTTTCTTAGCAGTGGCAGACTTCTTCTGTCTCTTTCTGTTGCATCGACTTGGCGTGCCTTTCTCTTCATGCTTCAGAGAATGGGGTTACGGGAGTGCCAGGATGTGGCGGTGTGTTGTAGTCTTTTTTTTTAATTTTGAAAGAGCTGTTCATATTTTTATGCTGTATTGGTTTTATAAGTGTTTGAACTCAAATGGGGAAACCAAGTGATGAGCCGCGGTCCTCTTTTCCATCAAAGTGTTGCATAGCATTTTGTTTGCTAACAAAAAGCACCGCTTGGCTGTGGAAAAGAAAAGAAAATACATAGAGGCTGCACGCGGAATATTATTACCCTTGGGGAATCATAAAATTATGATTATTAAGTGTTTAATAAAATCGTAAAATTACTACGCATGAACCGCACTCGATCGGTTCATGTCATCTAACCTTTCTGTGGCCGTGTGCACAGTAAGATGAGCTTGGCTCTACCCTTTGCCTCCTAGTGTCACACAGCAGGTAGAACAACATGTGTAATTAATAAACAAGCTAAGGGTATAGCGTACTTGGCACTTCTAGACTCAGCCCACTTCTAAGAGTTGGCAAACGAGCGTTTTGTGGCAGAGACGTCAACTACTTTCAATGTTGTACGTCGCCACTACATCAACATTGAAGGAAGTGTGCAAAGCACTACGTAATACCCTTGAAAGAAATTAAAAGTTATTTACAACACTATCAGTTTCTTCTCGCAACCTTTTTCATTCATTTATAGTCTTTTGGTTGCTGGCTGTAAATGCTTTATTGCATTAATTGCAAATTATTATTTTACAAATAGTTCAAAAGCAAGTCATTATTAAGTGCATTGATTTTATAGAATTAAAACACATTAAGCAAAAAACAATAATATTAACTTTGATGTTAATTTTTTTAAAATATTCTGGTTATAGAAAATGCTTGCTTCTACACAATGCAAAACTATTTACAAGTTTCCACATATCTTGATATAAACTAAGGTGTTTTCCAAGCTTTAAAGTCTCAGACATAGCAAAAGACCAACCTGTATCATCTCTCTCAGTTTTTATCTGTGTTTACCCATTATTTACACTTGATGCTTGATGATTTCACACATACGACATTTGGTTATCACTAAAGTTCACTTACATGTTTTGTAGTCCACGTATTATTCTGAATTTGGTGTAGCTGTTTACAAGCCGTTCTTGAAGTTAGTTATGTAATCAAGGAATACAGGTGTAGCAATTGCTACAAATGTCTTCACCTTAATTATTTCTTGATAGATAAAGTGCTTAAAAAATGTCTGGGAGTATGTAACTACACTGTGATTGTTGGTTTACTACCATATACAGCCAACAGTGTACTGATTATTGCGTCAATGGCTATTTAAGCATTTGGTAATTTATTGCAGTACACTCACTGTTGCGGTGTGCTGACTGTTCATGCTGGTCACCCCTTTTTCCTTGGTGGTACATAGGGTGAGTTCAGCCATTTGAAGCGGGCTGGTGGCCACCATGGTGTCTCTTTGTAGTGGCCAGGTATTAAGTTGGCTGTGCACGCACATGGTGGCTGGATTCGCTGCTGGAAGTCGGCTTTCCTGGAGCAGTTGTCTCGCTGTATGGAGCTCTCCATTGCCGTCAGGGGCCACAGGACATATCGGTCTGCCCCTTCGACTTGCATGGGAGTTGCTTGCCCTGGAGTCGTCGACTGAACAGGTTACTCCGGCCCTTTGACTTCGTTGAGTTCCCCCCTCGTCATTTTGGCTGAGGGACCTTGATCTTACAGGTGTCGGGTGGCTCCGTTGCTATTAGAGTAGGCAGTTGAGGTTTCCTACCCTCTCGGTTTGCACGAGAGGTGCTGGGTCTGGAGTCAAAGTATAAACTGATGACTCCGGCCTGACAACTTGGCTGGGCGGTGCCCCTCTTCTCTTAACTGTGGAAACCTGCTTCTCCCTGGTGTCGGTTGTCTCCGGCGCCTTCAGGGGCTGCAGGATATGTCAGTCTGCCCCCTCAGATGATGATCTCCCTTGGCAGGAGAATGCGGTTACCAGAATGGGCTGGGCTGCAGGCTGATCTGAGAGAACCTCCTCACATCCATGCAGGCAGGCCCTTGGGACGGTCTCTGCATTGGATGCTGTCACAGGTTCCGTCTGGCTCTGGGCTGTGTCTGGTGTCTCAGCTCAGCCCTCCTCACGTCCATGACGATTGACATTATGGACTGCCTCGACAGATAACATGGAAATTGAAAGCTAAGCAGAGTACATAGGGTTTGTAACAGTGACGTCAGAGTCAAATGAGGTGCGGGCATCATTTGACCCCAAGGTTGAGCATATACATGACAGTTAGGGTAGCCACGCAATCTGGGGTGATCGCGACTACAGGTACCAGTTGTTCCATGGCCTGTAAAGCGGCCTCTTGGTCACTGGTAGCTCTGGTGGGTGCATCCCTTGGGGAAGACTGGTCCTCGGTGACGTCGGCTGCTACAGCATCCAGCATAGCAGGAACTTTGCTAAGGCAGTCGGCTGGAGCCAATGATACAGGAACGGTTCATCGAGACGTAGGTTCTGAATACACTTTTGGTCTGATGGAGCTTATAGTTGAAGTCTTCTGGATGCCGGCGGTCAGATGTGGGTGCTGGCGACTCTGGTCACGATCTAACGGGCTTCTCCAAGATACTTCTGTCATGCTAGGGTCCATCTTGTAGGCTGGCTGGCAAACTTTCGATGGAAAGCAGATGGAGTAGATGCCAGCGATTATTCCGGTTCCTAGACTCTTGGCTGGCGTGATTATTCCAGTTCCTAGACTCTTGGCTGGGGGAACTCCATTCCTGTCAGTGCGGAGAGGATGTTGCCTATTCCAGGTTGCTGTGTCCCATACGTCTTTGCAGGTCGCGACATCCATGCTTCCTTACAAGAGTGAGATTGGACTGGTTCTTCTAACGTCGTCCGGTGTATCAGATGTCAGCGATCCATTTGCTCCGTTCCGAGGTATTTTCCGGATAGGGATGCATTTGCCCTATGGTTACCTTCCGTATGCATCCTCGGCGGTCATTCACCCAATAATATTGTCCTGGCGTCTGATGACCTTGTAGGGGCTTTCGCATTTTCCTTCTAGCCTGCGCTGAACTGGTTTTTCCCTCGGCTCAGGTGGTGGCTGTGGAGAAGGATAGACTCTCCCATTACAAAGGCTTGTATTCCATTGCCCGGGGGAGAGTGTTTTTTTTGGAGATGTACGCCACTTGTCTGTCTCTGACCTTATCAACTCGCTCCTGGGTGGCGATGCGTATGGCTTCAGGTTTGGGTATCTCTGTTAGCTCGTATTCCCACTGCCAGTCTCCAGGGCGCAGGAGAGTTTGTTCCAACAATAGCTGACCATGGCTAGAGTTGTTGATTGCTTTGTTTGTGCACCGGCGCAGGGCAAATATAATTCTTGGGAATTTGGTGGTCCCAATGGTGCTTGTCTTCTTCCAGGCTGAGGCATAGGCACTTTTTGAGTTTCTGATTACGGCGCTTATTTGGGTTAGCTTGGGGATGGTAAGGCAGCATCCAGGTTTCAGTTCCCCATTCTTGACCGGCTAGCTGCCACTGTTTGCTAGCAAACTGAGTTTCACTGTCTGTTAGGATACTCTGCGAGTATCCCCAGTGTGGAAAAATCTCTGATTTAAATTTCCGGATGTTATGGTGAGTTTCGGGCTCGGTAGGAGGAAGTCTTCCACCCAGCATGAGAACATATCTATTATGACCAAGAGGTAATGATTCCCTTTTGTGCTGTGGGGATAGGGTCCCATTAGTTCTGCCGCTACTTGTATCCATGCGGTATGTGGCTTCTGTGGTTTCGCTGTAAGTGGCCTGGCAGTATAGACCTTGTGTTGGCAGCATTTCATGCACTCGTTTACGTGCTTATGGTTGTCTTGGCTCATGCAGTTCCAGATATATCTGGCGCTTGTGTCGGTGAGTGTTTCTTGGGTCCCAGGATGCCCTGCATTGGGATGGTCCCTTGGTACCCAGATTCTCCATTTGGCACCAGGTTGGTGGTTCCAAGACCACAAAATATTATCTCAGAGTTCGAATCTTTGCGGGTTTTGGCGTAGAAGATCCTTAACTTCAGGGTCTTGCTGCTGATGACGCTCTATCTGGCTTCGGCTTATCTGGAGTCGTAGTAGTCTTAGCCGCTCTTTGGGTAGGTATTCCAGAAGTTCTGGGGGTGTGATGTGGTCTGCCTTTTCCTTGGGTTTCGTCTCTTCGCTTAGCTTTGGTTGTCGAGATAACGCTTCCGAGAAGTCATATCTTTGCTAGTGCAGTGTTGAACCTCAAAGTCAAATTCCTACAGTAGAAGATCCTATCTCCCAAGTTTAGCTTTATTGTTGTGCGATTCTCGCAACCACTTAAGCGCTTTGCTATCCATTCTCAAAATGAAATGGATGCCTTCTAAGTAGTAATTGAATTTCCGGATAGCCCAGATTACAGCAAGACATTCTTGTTCGTTTATGTGATACTTCTGCTTGGTCGCATTCAGCCCTGTGTTGGCATATGCAATCACAAGATGTTTGCCATCTGGGTTATCTTGGTATAGGACAACGTCTACACAGTTTTGACATGCATCCGTACGAAGACTGATGGGTCCCTTTGTGCAGACAGTGAATTTGTTGGAAGCTCCTCTTGAGGGCCTTGTAGTTCACGCAGAACCATAACTATTCATCCTTTTGTGGTACCAGCACGACGTGGGAGTTATACTGGCAATTGGATGGCTCAGCAATGTCCTGTCGTTTCATGTCGTCTAACTGGTCCATTATCAGGCAGTGCCGTCTACCTGAAACCTTGAATGGGCAGTTGTAAATGGGTACCGTAATGTTCAACAATATCTTGTGTTGCACTGTGCGGGTCTGTCGTAGAGCTCCCCCAGATCCGAAGACACCCATTTGGTCGGTGAGTACTGCCTTCAGTTGGCCAAACTGCATGTGTGACAACTCGTGGTTGATCTCCCCTTCACTGAGCATTGCTGGCTTCTGTCAGTCGGGTCGATGTTCCCAGTGCATGGTGATGTGGCTATCACCACCCAGGTATACTTTCCTTTGCCCATGGTCCATAATGCATTGCTGTTGCTGCAGCCACAGGTGGCCTAGTATTCTCTCATCCTTGATGTCCGGCATCATGACGAATTCCACTTGGTTTTGGAGATGCTGTACTTCAATTGTGAGATCAGTTTGGCCATCTACATGCAGCGTACATTCTGGCTTCACCATTCACATGGTCTTAGTCTGAGGGTACAAGTTAGCCCCCTGTTCTGCGCTAAGTATGTCATGGCAAACGAAGTTCCCTGATGCTGCACAGTCTAGCTGCACTAGGACATTCTGACCATTGACTCATACTTCGATGTGAGAGGCCTCGGGTATTTTCACTTCATCGTCTAAGAGTTTGACAGTTTGCCCATCTTGGCCAATGGGGTTGCCCCTGTTGACCCACCAGTGACTGCATTTACCTTTGATGGTGTATTGGGTTTTGCTATCACTGCGGTGGGTTGCAGTGCTCGGTTTGCATCCCTTCCTTCCATTTGTTTCGGTCTCAGAACAGGCCATTGTGGAAAATCTTTGTTATAATGGTACTCTGGGCAGTACTAGCATTTAGGTAGACATGGAACCGGAGGTGCCAGTGGTAGTGGCTTACATGGGCGTTTGGATGACATGGGCGTTTGGATGACATCTTTGTTCCCGTAGGTTTTGTAAGCTGGGCTGGTCTAAAAGTGCTTGTGCTTGGAAATTCTTCTCTGCTTCTCGAGCATGCTCCACTTGCTCTTCCACTGTTTGCGGCTTCGGAATCATCGGAATGTTGTGCAGGTAGGGCAGTAGTAGATGGGAAATCTGTCTTACGCAGCTCTCTTCATCTCCCTTGGGGAAGATTCTTCGGTACATCCGCACCTTTCTCCAGGCCAAGATTTCTATGTCCTCTCATGGCGCTTGGTTATGGCTGTAGAATTCTGTCGTTAGGCAACCCAAAACTTTTTTCCTCTCCTGTGAAATACTGAGTGAGTCGGCTGCTTGGTTGTTTCCAGGCATATACGAATTTCCCGTACTTACTCCACCAGTAAAGGGCTTTGCCATTTAGTTTCACTTGGGTTCTGGCTACCCATTACTTTTCGAGAATGGCATGTGCTTTGAGCTCTTGCTCACATTCCACTGTAAAGAGGAGTGGATCCTCGTGCAGTCTGCCTGCAAATCCCGGCAGCTGTATTTCCGCTGTACAGTGTGACCCACTGTGGAGAGAGGCTGGTCCGGGATTGGATGGTTAGTATTCTGAGGCTCGTTTGCAAACCTCGCATTGATAGACTATGCTGGGTCTGTTGATGGGCTTGTCTGGACATCCAATGCACATATGATGATATCTCGCCCCACACAGAATACACCTGACTGTGTGGTGACCATAGCCGAGGCAAGAGACCCAATTACAGAATGCTGTCTGTCGAGTCCTGCAATCTTCACATCTAAATTCTATGCCGCCCATGTTAGCGAGGCTCATCCGCCCAGCCGAGGCAGGAATAGTGGTGCCATTGTTGGCAGTGTGCGCATTGAATTCTGTTAACTCCCGTACCGGAGTAGTTCGGTCGCAAACAGCGGTTGTGTTCGGTTGCGGCTGAATTGGTGCATTTGAGCTAATGCTTGCTGAGTCCAGCTGTCGACATCTCTGTGGTAGCTTGGGAGCCACAGGATATTTAGAGGACTCTCCAATGTCTGTTTGAGCCTTGATAGGGGTCAGACTGACTTGTCCAAACTACCTCATAAAACTTGGCAGTTACGCCCCACGTTGGGTGCCAGAAAAAGTTTTAACCTCCCTTTCCTGCTCTCTTGATGCGTGATGCCCTGCCGACTAAGCATACGTCAAGTGTAAGAGGGAAAGTATGTTTAGGTGTTAATTCAGACACACCCTTAATTTGGAGGGTTTGTGTTTCAGTTATTCTCTATGTGGGGCCGGTGCTTTCCCTGTGTAGAGTACTGGCCTGGTAGCTTTCAGGCAGGGAACGAAGTCTGGTTCTGCTAGAACAATCTTTTGTTTCAGGCGCTGAGCCTTGGGCGGTATACCTGGGTGACAAAATATGTTAGTGCTAGCGCAAGGTTCTGGTTGGCTGACTGACTGATTTAACATGATGCTGATTCTAAGGTTTGATTTTGCTGGATGTGATTCGTGGGTCATGTTGGTGGGGACAGAGCAACAGCGTAAGATAGGCTATAGGTGCTGTTGGCCGCTGTTCCGGTTGACTGAGAAATTCCATGAGCCACGGGTGAACTTCGTTACTAAGGCCTGTTGGTGGCTGAAATAAGTTTTGTGGTGTTTCTGGTGTGACTGGAATGAGCAGGCATCGGAGGTGTTATGCAATTCATACATAAACTTTGCCAGATAACCAACGATAGAGAGATTGTCACTACGAACAACTCACCCTGATGCCATCTTGAGTTCCACTGATATTCAGGGGGTGGTGTGCACTACTTCCAGGACCAAGTATTAATGCGCCCAATCACAAAGTCCGCTTACACATATTTACACACTTGCTTATAAAAAATGCTGAACATTACCGCCCGCAGAGACCGGCTGAGGTCTCCAAATTTTAGTCGCAATACACATTCACTATATACAGTTAAGTCATAACTGGTGATGAAACACTACTGAACTGACAGACGGTACAAGTTGTGTACAGGTCTGCACAGATGTCCCTTCTGCGTACATAAATCCACCACTCGAGTAATGCCATCCTTTCCAGGGTGGAGCTTGACGACCCTCGCTAAACACCATCCCAGGGGTGGAACACACTCTTCTCCAACCAGAACGAGCTCTCCCACAGGGAGTCCTGGTTGCTGGATTTGCCACTTCCCCTGTGGTTGTAGTTGCTGTAAGTATTCCTTATAACAATGTATCCAGAACTGGTTGGCTAGTGCGCATAGCTTTTTCTGTCTTCTGGACAAACATATGTTACCATCGTCAACTTCGTACAATTGGGGTACAGCAACAAGAGGCCTACTGATGAGGAAGTACCCGGGTGTAAGTGCTACCATGTCACATGGATCAGAAGGAATAGGTGTTAGGGACCGTGAATTTAGGATCGCCTCAACTCGAGTGGTGAGTGTCATCAGTTCCTCGAGTGTCAGAACTTGATTGCCGACTGTACGCCTGAGGTGGTATTTGACTGATTTAACTGCAGCGTCCTACAATCTCCCCTGATGAGAAGCTGCAGAAGGCAAAAAATTAAAACTTATGTCATGAGCTAAAGAAAAGTTTTCCAGGATCGGGGATTTGAGCAACTGTTTAAAAGACTGACGAAGTTGGTGCCACAATCGGAATACAGACTAGTACATAAACCTTGTCTTGACACAAATCGAATAAGAGTAGCAATGAAGCTATCTGCAGTCAGATCGGTTACAACTTCAATGTGGATAGCTTTCATGGCAAAACATATAAAGATAGATAGGTATGCCTTCTGGGTAGCACACCGATGCAGATTATTAACTCTGATGGAGATCGGTCCAGCATAGTCCACTCCAGTCCGCACAAAAGCTCCAGCAGGTGTGACTCTTTCAGTGGGTAAATCAGCTATTAGTGGAGGACTGTTGACAGGCTGGTACTGGAAGCAACGTGCACACTTGGAACACGAGACCGGATCAAGGATTGAGCTGACAAAATCCAAAACTGTTGAGACACAAGAGACTGCAGTAGTTGTGGTGGAGCATGTAGGTACTTTATGTGATGATAGTCTACCAAAGCTTCAACAGCACTGTGGTCGTTTGGCAATATTATAGGGTGCTTTGTGACATATTCAACATTTGCATGTGACAAATGCCCGCCCGCCCTGAGAACACTCTGCTGATCCAAAAATGGTGTCAAACACTGCAGTCGCATAGAACAAGGTTTCCCCCTTTGGAATTGTTTCAAGTCATCTTCAAAACTTGACCTTTGGATACATCTACACACTATGGAAGTTGCTTGCTCTAATTCAACAGATGATAGGATTTTGCTGCTAGGAGGTGGCCCCTGGCAGTGCTTCACAAAACGCATAACATAGGCCATGACTCGAACAAGTTTTGACCAAGACGAGAATTTCTGTAACAATAGAAACTCTTCAGGGGGATCGTGTGTGCTCACAAGAACCAACAGGGATGACTTAAGTTCTGGGACATCAGAAGTTTCATTCAATAGGGACAGTGGCCACTGGTCAGGTGGATCCATTAACCGTTGAGGGCCATGCCACCAGAGGGCATGACAACTTAGGTCATGGGGAAGCAGACCACGAGAAGCACAATCTGCAGGATTGTCTCTAGACACAACATGTTTCCAACACTGAAGTGGAACCCATTCCTGGATTTGAGCAACTCTATTTGTGACAAAGGTTTTTAACAGGTTTTGATCCAGGTGAGAGCTACACTAGAGTCAGTCCACGCATGACTGGCAGTGACTGTTAAATGTTGAGTGAGAAAGGCGTGACAATAGTGCATCAATTTTGCCAGAAAATGAGCACCACACAGCTCAAGTCAAGGAAGCGAAACTTGTTTTAGTGGAGCTACTCTAGACTTGGCAAATATGAGATTCATGTTCACATTCCCATCAGAATCACTACTTCTCAAATACACAGCAGCTGCGTAGCCTTGTTTAGATGCATCTGCAAAGCTGTATAGCTCTACACAAGCTGCATCAGGACAAGCAAAATGTGGCAAACTAAGGGTTTCAAGATGGGCAAGTCCCTAGATATACTGATTCCACTTCTCTCGTGTGGGTGACGGTAAGGGGTCGTCCCAACCCACTCCTTGGGTCCACAACCACTGTAGAAGAATTTTTGCCTACATTACCACTGGAGATAACCAGCCCATGGGATCATAAATACGAGCTATCTGTGACAAAACAAAACATTTGGTTTGAACACCATTGCAGATATTTAAATGGTAAAAGAAAACATCAGTCTCTGGGCTCCACTTAAGACCCAGAATATTCACTAGAGGCTCAGATGAGTAGTCAAGCACTTTGGGATTCTCATGATGAGATACAGGAATGTCATCCAACAACTGTGGTTGGTTACTCGACCATTTCCTAAGTTCAAATCCACCCCTTCATAAGAGTTTAATCAACTGATTCTTTAGCACAAATGCTTCCTCCACCGATGATTCACCAGTTACAATATCATCTACAAAAATTGTGCTTTTGAAGAGCATTTTGTGCCAGGGGATAATGGAGACCCTCATCAATGGGCAACTGGTATAAGGTACGAATTGCCAGAAATGGAGAAGGTGTGAGTCCGTAGGTTACAGTATTAAGTTGGAACACTGCAAGTGGGAGAGAGGGGTCTTCATGCCACAGAATAAGTTGATATGGTCGATCATCCTCATGGACTAGAATCAGTCGATACATTTGCTTTATGTCACAAGAGAAAACCACACTATAGAGTCTGACCCGTAAGATGACATCGCATATCTCATTTTGAAGCTTTGATCCAGAGAGGAGAGTATCGTTGAGGGATACACCATTTGAAGTCCTGGCACTGCCATAAAAAACCACCATCGATTTGGTGGTTGAACTAGCTAGTTTGTACACACCATGGTGAGGGATAAAACATTCAGAGGTTTCTGGACTTGCTACCTGTTGGGTGGAGTGGGCATAGGGTTCCATATGACTTGAAGTAGCATAATCAGCCATGAAGTCCTTGTACGTTGTTTTCATGTCTGGTTGAAATGTGAGTTTGCACTCCAGAGCATAGAATCTGTTTTCTGCATTTACTTATGAACTTCCGATACATTGTTCTTCAGATTTGAATGGGAGGCTAACCTTGTATTTACCCGATTCATCTCGAGAGTGAGTAGCCATGAAGTGAGTCTCACAGAAGTCAGCATCTGGTTGTTTTGTGACTACATGAGGGGGTTCCTCAGTTTCCCAAAACTGTTTGAGAATTGAGTCTAGCAAGTCCTCAGTCCCCACAAACATGGAAATCAGCTCTTGATCAGAACTGGCATTCAGTTCAGGGTATTCTCCCAGGAACATCCAATCAAACTTAGACTCCAGCACAACAGGCATGTGCTGACCTAGTTCAAGTCGGCCACTCATACAAACTCGTGCATAGATGTCAGCACCCAGCAACATGTCAACAGGACCGGGTTTGTCAAACTGGGGATCAGTTACTGGAAGAGACCCCAATTGGTTACAAACACATTGATACACAGTTGCTCGTGATAAATTAAATTGCTGGTGATTTTAGAGACCACAAAAAGAGAGTGAGTAAAGGAACATTGAGATACAACAGAGGATTGGATTTTAAAACTTACAGTTCCCCTTCCTCGACCTTTTGAACAGGTAAAGACAGCACTTTTGCAGCTGCCTCTGTCATGAAGGATGCCTGAGCCGTACTGTCCAGTAAGCATCAAACCACGTGTGGTTTACTATCAGCATCATACACAGTTACCAGGGCAGCAGATAACAACACTGAAGTACGACTACGAGCTGAAGAGACACTCACAAATTGTTCAGTCTCAACATCAGCACTTGAAGTATCATTTTCAACATGAGTTATTGGATTAGGCCTAGATTGACCATCAACATGAAGTAGAGTATGATGCCTCTTTTTTTATCGAAAACATGTATGAGCTGAGGAACATGACACTACAGTATGGGCTGTTCCCAGGCAGTTGAAGCAGAGTTTCTTACTGCGAGGTATCAACTGTCTTTCTGATGGTGAGGCATTAAAAGACTCTGAACATTTATATACAGAATGAGTGGTCTGCTGTCAGTCAATACATGGCTTAACTGATTGGGCTCAGAATTAGTTACAAATACTGATTTGGGTGGTTGTGGTACATGACTTACTTTTTTAAAGTTAGCCCTCTGGGCAATTTGACTGGTACTTGGTTTGACTCCTATATCAATGGCATAGTCCATAGTAGAAACACTTTCAAGCAGAAACTCTACAAGTTCTGAAACCTTAGAAATATCATTAGTCCGCCATGCACGCAGGCTTTCAAACTGATTGCGCAGCTCCACGTCCAACTTTCTCATCAAGAATGTGACAAGAAAAGGATTTTCCTCAGTTACATTACAGCCTAATCCCTCAAGGGCTCGTGCATTTTCATTGAATGTGCTGACAAAATGCCTGATGGATTTGTGATTTGTGATGTTGACAGAATGCAAATTAAGGATTCTGTTTATATACAATGTTGTCAGCTTTCTCAAATTTTGGTACTGAGATGTAAGAAGTTCCTATGCCACAGGATAGTTCTCAGAGGAAATTGGAAGATTTTTTACTAATTGTAAGGCTGCTCCTGTGAGACAACCTATTAAATATTGAAACTTTTCAACATCAGACAGACTACGATTGTTGTGAATGGTGGCCTGATACAACTGCAAAAACATAGGCCAGTCTTCCCACTGACCAGAAAAAGTAGGAAAATTGATTTTGGGAAGCCTTACATTTGCAGATGGATCTGCAACAGGTGGCATTGCTTCACTCTGAACAACATGCTTACCCAAAAACGAAGCCATAATACCACGAGCGTCAGACAGTAAACTAAACAGCTCATTATGTTTAGACGTCAAAATATTTTCATCCAAGTCATCAGGAAGTGGATCTGACTGCAGTAAGATGTCACATATTGAATTTACAGTACTATCAATTGCCTCCAGTTGTACATCAAGTGCGTTTACCTCATGCACAATTTCTACAGTAATAAGTGGAGCACTTGTTAATGCCAGAAGTCGCTCACTGGTGCGCCGTAATTTTGTTTCCTGAAGTTTCAATTTCAAGAGAAATGCCTTGAAAACAATGTCAAAAAATTTCTACAATGAAGAAAGCGAAAAGAAATGGTAGGCCTACAGAGAAGAAAAAGCCCTAACCTACTGTGTCATAGCACAAGTGAGGTTATGTAAATCTGATTAGGTGCAAAAATCAAAAATACTCTGGCGAGATCAAAAATATACGAAGTAACAAACACAACTGAGATGAGAAAAATGGGTAAAATTATTCACCCACGTGGCGAACTAATTTGCGACTGAGTAGATACCATCACAGCGCAATCAACATTGCATAAGTGATCACAAATATGTTGAATCCCTTGTAAATGGTGAAATGAGGGCAGATGTCTTGTTTCTTCACAAGATGTCCAAACACTGTGTGATTTTCTGCAGTAGCGTTGATTGGGAGCATGGGAGATTGCAATTACTTAGCACATGCAATCGAGTGATGAAATAAACACATAATCGCTGATCTGTATCACACGTGACGCAATCTGGCCCGGAGGACTAAAAATGTTATGCAATTCATACACAAACTTCGTCAAACAACCAACGATAGAGTGATTGTCGCTACGAACAACTCACCCCGACACCATCTTGAGTTCCACTGATCTTCAGGGGGTGGCGTGGACCAAGTATTAATGCGCCCAATCACAAAGTCCGCTGACACATATTTACACACTTGCTTATAAAAAAAGACTGAACAGAAGGGCTTGAGCTTGATCCTTAGGCATGAGCTGTCCTAATGCAGCAACAAAGGCGGGGGTCAGCTCTTGCATACACCCAGAGGAAATGAGCACCGGTTTAATCTTCTTCTTGAGACCACACTGCATCTGTAGAAAGGCATCTGGAGTCGCACACACTCTCATGTCTGTGAGGTGAAAAGCAGGGTTTTGTGGTTCTCTACTGTGTCGAGCCACATGATCGGCTGCCGACGAGCGGATACCCAATCTCATGCTTGGCGCTAAGTGGCAGTGAGTAGAGAAAATTAGGCCTCGCAGTCTGCAGTTTCCCACGTGGGTTTTGTTTTGTCTGCATCTTCCAAGTCTAGGGAACGCCCCCTCTGGCACAAAGATGCGATGGAAAGGATGAGCACCAGACCAACAAGCGAGTCCAGAAACTGTGTACCTGTGTAGGCTCCACCGTTCTACCTACCAAGAATGTAGAAATGTTGGCCAGGCGAGCGTTTGTGGGAAAGCAAGTTGTGTACCGGTTTGTTTGAGTCCAAAGTTCCGGGATCACGTGCGTTTCACTCAAGGGCAAGGTCAGCTTGGAAAGGTGCAATGTCTACAGGAACGTGGAACTCAAGGATAGGTTTCAACAAATGTTTATTCTGTTTTATAGGAAGTAAACACATGGTGACGTACTCCTTCCTGCATTTGTCAAGAGATAGAACTGAAGCTAAGCTATGTAGTCCCGGTAGAGGAAACCTATTTCTAGGTTAGTGGGGGCTGGGGCAGAATAGCATTGTGAAAACAACTTGAATACTAAACTGACTCCCTATCACATTGTTGCCCAGATGGGGTTGTGGTGTCTAAAGTGGATAGACGACAAAAGAAAGGCACAATGCTAGGAAAACTAAGCAAGGTGTTGATGGGATAATTTGAATAATGTAGTTTAGGAAAGGTTTTCCTTCTGGCACAAAGGTGCTGTGAAGGGAAGGTAGGTTTAGCGAGGAATGAAGCTGGCGAGTACTTCGGCGGCTAGCACAGTGACGACTGTCAGATCAGGCTGCTCAGTTCCAGTAGCAAGTGCAGTGGATGGCTGAAGACTGCTCTTGGGTCTTTTTTTTTTCTGGCGAGCCTACTACGCCAAGGTGAGCTCTTTCACAGTTCTGTGTGCCCGCCAGCATGCATGTTAGTACCTAACACGATTGGAAGATGGGATGCGACTCAGGGTAAGCCCTTTATGTCTTATGTTGGGTTTATTATGGAAAATGGATGCATACATTGTGGCTATAGCAGGACTGTCTGGTGCTATGGCCACAATTGTAGGCATGGACACACCCCGAAAGAAGAAGGGTCTAGATGGAAGAGCATAGCAAACCAGGCAAAGCGAAGAGGGCCATGGAAAATCTATGTGACAGTCGGCGGAGGATACAATTAATTCCTGTGACTGGATTAGGGCTGGAGGAAGTAGGGTAAGTTGTTAGTTAGTGAAGATAGACTTTGTGAGTTTGGTGCGGGGTGATATGAAATGAGTGTACTGCAGGTTTAATAACCAGGGTCGCGCTCCGCGGCGCTGGTGGTGCAGTACCAGATCCGAGCCACCCACCTAATAGAAGTCTGCTATCATCCTGTAACACAGAAAAAAGTGTCGGAATGTTACAGGCAAAGAGTAGGAAAAGAGAGGCTATAAGTAGGGGTAATGTGTTCATCACCTTGCTCGTGACCTTGCTTGTAGCTAAGTGTATTGGTGTGTGTATTTGTGTGCATGTAAGTGTAAGTGTGCCACTCCACGACCCCCACCAGATGCTGCAGAGAACGCACTATGCCACAAGCCATCTCGCAGCAGGCAAGTATCTGGAGTGTTTGCTGGGAAACTGCCAAAGCATTTTTTCACCCATGATGCTGCGAGTGACTGCCTTGGAATCGGCAGTGGTGATGGACCATACATACAAACAGCTGTTGGATGAGAGAAGCTTTGCAGCATGGGTGTATGAGGGAGTGTGGTTGCAATGCAAATCACAGAGCCATCTCCGAGCCAGTGGCTGTACTTGCTGGCTTCGCTTTGTTCTGTGATCACATAGTGCTTCGCTAATTATCTGTTAATTATTTTTGTTAATGTAATTTAATTTAGTGCAGTAATGCTGGTTTTCCATTGTTATTTTCATTTGCATGCATGGCTGAGGGCCTGCATTCGGAGGTTTAGTGATTTAAGGTGGCCTATGAGCCAAAATGCTCTTTGGCCTCTTATATTTCTGAGTCTCGTCGGGGTCATATAATCGCTGAGACTAGATATTTTCGGGTTGACATTTGTGGCACTTAATCATTATAAAATTAGTGCGCCGTTTCAACGAAGTGCTCATTAAATTTTTTAATTTTTAGTTTGTTATGCATATCTGTAATAGGGCAGTATCTATGTGCATCTGCCGCAATTCGCAGGTATTTATTTTGCACAATCTGCAGTCTCTTGTGATATACTGCATGTGCCCATGTGGGCGCAGTGTAATTTACAACAGGCCATATAAGCATTGTATATAACAATACAGCTGTGTTTCATGCTATAGCATTCAGTCTATTTAGTATAGGGCAAAGGGCGGACAGCCTGGCACATGCACTTACGCATTTGGTGTCGATATGTGCTTTCCAGGTGAGTTTTCAGTCCATATGTATGCCTAGATAATTAACAACATCTTTATGGGGTATGGGTTCACCAAATAGTGTGATTTGCGGGCGATTGGCAGCTTGAGGTAGTGTCCTGCTTGTGAAAATGATCGCCTTGCTTTTCCCAACATTAATTTCTATCCGTAATTTCGTGTAATAGTCTACAAAGGCTGTTAGAGCAGTTTGTAGCCTTCGTGTTGCTAGGCCGAGGTGGTGTGAGCGACTAAATTTGACAGCGTCATTGGCATAGCAGCCAAATTACACCAGACGGTGGTCGGGTTTCGGCGAATCATGTATATAAATATTAAATAATACAGGGCCAAGAATACTGCCTTGGGGCACTCCATCATAAATAGTCTTGCTTTCTGATTTTGCCCCTTTGCATTGAACAGAAAATGTTCTGTGGTTTAAATAGCTGGAACACTCAGGGAATTTTAATTCATATAATTTATAAATTAATCCAGTATGAAAAACATGATAAAAAGTCTTTACAATGTCTAAAAATACTGTGACTACATAGTTCTTTCAGTTAAAGGCATGTGTTTGGTATTCAATGATTCGCACCAATTGGTGTGTTGTGGAGTGCTTCTGCCTAAAGCCGAACTGCTCTTCAGGAATTAAATTATTATTGCTGATGTGGGTGTTAATCCGTCTTAGGATTATATATTCCGCCACTTTAGAGAGAGTATTTAATAGGCTAATAGGCCAGTAATTTTGTGGGAGTTTCTTATCTATCCCTGGTTTGTGAAATGCAATGACATTCGTAGTTTTCCATTCGCTGGGAAAGTATTCCAGCTTGAGTATAGCATTAATACTTGTAACTAAATACTCAAGGGCCAGTTCAGTCATTTTCTTTAATACAATAGCTTGAATGCCATCTGTTCCTGGTACTTTCCTGGGATGCATGCGGTGAATTGCAAGCTTTATTTTGTGTGACTGAGTAGATTTGGGTTCGTCTTCAGTCGGTTTTCTTTGTTTTAATTTAATTTTGCTGTAAATTTGTGTTGTGAAATTCCTATCGCAGGTGTCCTGATTTGGCTGGAAAGTATTTTCCAACAAACTGGTAAAGGCCTGTGCCTTTGCTTCAGGAGTGAAAGTAATCC
Source organism: Dryococelus australis (assembly GCA_029891345.1). NCBI lineage: Eukaryota > Metazoa > Arthropoda > Insecta > Phasmatodea > Phasmatidae > Dryococelus > Dryococelus australis. The sequence goes on from CM057000.1 coordinate 45,096,341, forward strand.
CTGTGTTAGTTTGTAAGGGCTGTATTTTATCTGTCTTAATAAGAGGGGTTTTGTTAAACCTTATTAATTATTTTCGCGTGGTTTTAATTTAGCTACTTAAGCATTCCAGACACTGGGCTGCCAAATGTTACTTCCTCTAAAATTATAGCTTGTACACTCTAAATATGAATCAGTGAGAATTTCAGTTTCAGTCAGTCAAATGTATCTGATGGATTTAACAGTTACTTCAGTGAATTTTGTTGATGAATCTGTGAAAAAATGCCAGATTTCCTTCACTTATTGATTCAGAGACATTTTCCACTGATTCGTCAGTAATTTTTTTTCACTGTTTACTCAGTGATTTATTTTTGACTGATGGATCAGTTAAACAGCCTGTAAAAATTGCCATCAAACAACGTTTAAAAATGACCACTAAACAATCTGTATCAAGCGAAATAACAATTATTAATCTAATAAAACCAATTCAAAATATTTTCTAAAATGTGTTTTGGCTTTCAAAATGCCATTTTATGAGGTAATATGAACACTTTCATTCTGTTAGTATGTCTTTTATTTTGTTTTCATGTGATTGTCACCGCACTCTGTTTAAAGATATAAACTGCATATAAAGTGATGAAGAGAGTGCACTCATATATACTATTTGTTTTAACAATCGTAATGGTAGGTACCAATTAAACCAAAAATGAAAATGAAGAGCATACAATTAAAATCATTACGATTTCACGGTGATATTAGAAGACACAAATTTCCACTCGTTAGTTTTAGTGGACATGGTAACATAGATGGCAAGGTAAAGTCCTAAAAGCGATGTCCAAATAATGTGTGAGTTCGGTCCTGGTCACGTGCAAAATTTTTTTAAATCACTGTAAATTGCACAATATAAATAGTAAACTATTGTTAATATGTTTATTTTGCGTAATTATTTGGTTACATTCAAAAAAACAATATTTAATTCTCAACTGCAGTCGGCCGTCACTTATTCATTTAGTGAAATAGTATCAAGTCACAAATCCAATCACTGGTTTTTCATTGATTCTAAGTGTAGCCATTTTCACTGATTCGAGTAGTTGAATTTCACTGTGAATCAGTGGTTTCCAACTGGTTTGATTTTAGAGTATATTTCATTATTTTACGCCTTAGTTTCTCAGTCTCAACATCTAGAATTATGGTGACTTAGGCGGTTTTTCTGCATAATTAAATCCTATATATACTGCAGAAATGTATCCCGTTTTTGTTTGTGTCTTTTCCGGAACACACTTTGCCACTCATTGCTGTATGGTGCTTGTAAGGACGTTCATAGCTTCGTCAACATCTTAATTTGCTTGCAAAGAATCGTTGTTTATTTCTGCAAGTTTTCTGATATAAAATCTGCAAACTCCTCCAATTGCCTGTAAAATAATCTTTAATTTTCCTCGTCGTATTTGCTTCTGTGTATTAATTATCAAAATCAATGTCAACTGGGTAATGATCTGATGAGAGATCATGTTCGACTCGTAGGTCAAACCCAGTTGTGAACTGTTTAGCTAAGACAATCAGGGAATATGTCAGGATGTTGATTAAGTAGTTTACTTGTGTATAGAGTGCACATGTGTATAGTGCGCACTATGATTTTTGCAACAAGTTCCAGGAAAAAAAAATTTCAAATAAAATTGCACCAAAAATTTGTGGCGCCCTGTTAGTAAGTATGGAACAAATTATTCTTTTTTAAATTAATGTGTGGTGATTGTGATTTGTTTGGAAAATACTTTAATTAAATAACTTGGGTGCAAAAAGCCAAAATAAAAAAATTTCGGGAAACCTTTTGCTCCTACTAATCAACATTTCCAGCCTCTTTTTTTCCTCCTTTCTCTTTTTAACAGTGACCCCCTCCTTTTTTTAGTGTGCTAGAATGTCATACTACCCTTATCTAAAAAAAAGGGTCTCCTCATCCCTTTTTCCCCACTCCCCTCCCCATGGATACAAAGAGGGATGGCGTAATTATCAACCAGGCAACATTTGGGGTGTTATTACAATGGAGTGGGGGGCTGTAAAGGAGTTGGGGGCTGTAAACATGTGGCAGCTCTGGTTTTCTGGCCTGAGAGGATGCCATTAGTTGGCAAAGGAGGGGAGGGCGGAGCAGGGTTTTGACCTACACATGACTGAAGGGTTCTTGGGAGAGAAAGGAGAAGAGTGATGTAAGAGCGAGAGATGAGACAACTGACAGTCCTGCCACTTCCCTCAACATCCCCAGACAATTTATGGCTACCATTCCCCCTTCCCCCCCCCCCCCCCCCAGCGTATAGGGGGCACCCCAGAAATTTCTTCCTTTATTTTGAGAAAAAAGGGTGCGTAAATATGGTATTGGGTGGGTTAAAAGTAGGCTAAACTGGGTCCATAATGTGATAATTTCTAGTCACTTGGTGCCCTTTGCAGGAGCATCCCATTGGCTGTTCTATTCTTGGAATTCCAATTTGGATGCTTGGTATTTATATTGCCTACTACGAGGAAGATATGACCTGTATTTTTATGTAATAAGTCTAGGTCAGCCTGTGATAGCGAGCACTCAGGCGGGGTAAAAATTTGCTAATAATTTAGTGTGTTGCTGGCCTAATTTTAACTTGATACCTATAGCTTCCACTGTTGAAAAGCGATAGAGTTGTGAACAAAATTGCCACTCCTTCGCCCCTTCCTCTTTCCTAAGGCCTGTGCCATCTGTATATAGCATAGCCTCGTACAGAAAAGCACGAATTTTGTGTAAAATATGTCTCGTTTATTGCCGCTATTTTAATTTTATGATGTGACAAGTATTCTATAAATTTGTTTTTTTTTTTTTGGGCTAAGGCTTCATGCATTCCAGAAAAGAACAGAGTGTAAGTGTACTTCAGGTGTATTTAAATTAGCTGCATTAGTCTGATTTGTCAGCATGGTCAAAAATTTTGACTAGCTGAATGGAAGAACCGATAGTCACATTAATTTTCTCTTGACTGGCTATGTTCTGCACTGGTCGTATCGTGATCATGACACAGAGTGGCTGTAGCACTTGTGCTAGGTTGGGGTATTTACTAAAGAGCATGTCACTTTTAAAGGCTGTGTTGATTGCAGCCATGATTTTCCTTGGTTCAACAGTGCCGGGGAGGGGAAAGGAGCTCAGCAGTTGAACATGCTGCAGCAACGGACACAGGCCGACCTCCATGGCCTGTGAGGGTGCTGCGTATAGGAATTTTGGTGAAGTAGTGCTGCACATGGGCCAGCTGGGCCATGGTGGGGGGTGCAGTGGAGCTTGCGCTGGACTGGGTGCTCGTGGCCTCTGCTATGGCTTGTTTTACAGCATTTTTTTTGCTGTTTTTGCTATACTTTTTTGGGTTTCAAGTCCTTGGGTTGTGGTTTCATACCCCTATTTTGATTGTGGCCATGGGGAATGGGTGCATTTCCCACAGGTGGGAATGCCATAATGTCATGCAGCCAGGTATATCTGTTATACACAGTCACGTGCGCTGCTTTGACTGTTGTTGACGGGCTTGGTGCGTCTCGGGTGTGAGACGGCTTCATTTCAAATTTTTGTAGGTGTAACAGTCGCGGAGTTGGCGCAATGGTTCTGCCCGCAGCCTACACATTTTACCTGGGATTGATTGTTTTGTATCTCACATTCTTTAGTGAGATGTGGCTGCTGCAGTATCAACATCTCGATGCAGCATTGCAGCCCGCTACCCCATGATTAAACCGTTGGCAGCGGGAACATTGTGCGGGCTCTGTTGGGTTGTGAAATTCCTTAACTATGATGAGGAAGCTTGCAAAATTTTGCAGTTTCATAAACGGTTCCGTGTTGTGCCGTTTGGCAATTCAATGGTGAGTTCGTTGATGGCTCGCCTGTTTCAATCTGTGATAAACCAGGCCCTCTGGACTGGCATTCCCATGCGTGCAAATTTCTTGTGGAGGAATTTCATTTGAGTATCTACCTGGATGCGGCAGAAAACCAGTTTCACTGGTATTTTGCACTGCTGTCGGAGCAGACTGTGCTGATAGCACAGCAGCTTTATGATTCTGACAGCATTCATGTGATCTTGAATCGTGCTAGTGTGCACTCGAATGCTGTCTGCCCCAGTGCATACAGCACTCCACGGCATTGTCATGAGTGCATTCAGCTGTCTCTTGAGTTGTTGGTATGCATGTTCTTGCGTCAAATAAACTGTGAACGGTTTTCTTAGGACTTTCGGGGCGACTGGTGCTGGCGCCATGTTTTGTTGTGCATCAGAGGTGCTTGATCTGGCTGACTGTCAGCTGTTTGCTGCCCTGCTGAGGCTTGTTTTCATTTTCACGTGAACGATTTTGCATGTGTGCCCATTATTTCATCAACCACGGGGCTATTTTCCGAGGTCACGGGCTGGTCCTTTACTGACTGTGTACCTGACGTGGTTCATGAGTGGACCTACAGTGTACCTACACCTAAGCGTTGTCTGGTGTGCGCCTTCATCCAAGTCTGCTTCCTCCAGTCCTCTCCCTCTACTGGAGATGAGGCTATGAAGGGGCGTGTGACTAGCGCTTTATGTACCTCAAGTAGAAAAAATTTATTTATGTAGCTAAAGGGGAAAAGTTTGGGGAAACAGCAGTTCCCTTCAATGAAGCCTTTAAAAAGGCACTTATCTGATGCTGTTGATTGTGTTTCAGCACTGAAAAGTGCTGAAGACACCACTTCTCCTCGGAGCTTTCTATCACTCTGATGAGACTGCAGCTGGAACATCCATTCTGGTAGGGTAAATAGTACAATCCTCTGACGTTACATATGGTCAACGGTAATGTAAACTCCATAGAAATCAGATGCGCTGCGGGCTATGCTGATGAGCTGAAGTAGTTTAATTACCATTGTTGAAAACGCGTTGTGAGTCAAGTTCATATTTATTTGGAATTGAACTTGGTTGATGGCAATCAGTTTTAGGGAATTTTTAACGTAGTGGTTTACTAATCATTGGTCAATTTTATTTTATGTTTTTGTTTGAGGCTGGTAATTTTAATTTTACGCATTTGGGTCAACATCCAGCCAGGACAGCTAGAATGCTGCGCGCATTGCCCTTGCACAGAGTTTGACTCCGTCATGCCCATAAGGTGATACGCAGGGTGCTGGTGCAACAGTTTCTGTCATGTTTTCATGTATTATTTCATCCGCCGCTGAACCTCAGCAAGTGTCGCTTGCAGGTGCAGTAAATTTTCCTGTGTCCATTATTTTACGACAAAAATCTGGACTCTGAACTGTCTTACCGAGCGTTGATTCCGCCCTGAACTGCGTTTGTTCATCTCCACACCATCTATCAGGAAGTTTGGCACTAGAAATTTTGTTTATGTCACCTTCACCGGTGCTGGCGTGCGAGCTCACCTCCATGCAACTTGCGCTTCACTATGTGCATTCGCCTCCGAGCTACACCCGACTTCCTTCACAGCTGTTTGTCTTCGTCTGTTTGAAGAAGGATGTAGTCACTCACTGATAGACTTACTAACTACGATGTAGTTAGTTTTTGTTATTTAGTGTAGCATTCTAGTAATTCATTAATATTTTTGCCGCTACGATGTACCACTTCTTGTTAAGGGTTTGAGCCCTCCGTATTGGTAAGTGTTTTTCTACAGATTATTTTTTAATCATCTTCCTAAGGTTAAGACCGGTGATTAATCCGCGTGGAATGTCTGTTCTTTTTTTTTACGCAGAAGTTTTTTGAAATTTGGTAATAGTTTGGTTTCCTGCTTCACATTCATGGCAAGTCCATGAGCATCTCGCACAGTCTTGTTTTCTGGGACTTGACCTTTTCTGGTCTCTGTCATCATGGAGTAATGGCATTGGCAGTGTGCTGTATCTGCTACCAGCACGACCACCATGGTGTTTATAGGCTGTCTTCTAGATTTGTGTGGACAAGGCTATCACCTGTGCAGATATGAACATTTTTCTTTTATTCCCTTAAATTTTCTTATTGTTTGTCAGGTCTTACAAAATATATTCCTTTATATTATCGCACAACTATCTTTCTATCGGAATATTGAAGTGAATGGAAGAATAATTACGGAAATATTATAATAAAGAACAGTTATATCTATTTTAATAATTTAAATACATCCAGGGGGGGGGGGGGGGCTCGTTTTTATTTAATGATACCTTTATTTTCATATGATAAATAATCTTTCTGCTTTTTATTAAACACTTCAGTGCCTTCACAAAAAGAATATTACAATTATAATGATATATTTTGTGTTTTTGTAAATTTTGTAAATCAGAGATTTGGGTAAATGCCATCAGGCTTGTTTTTATTTTGTTTTGTAACAAATTAAAATAATACAACTGACACTTACTTATTACTATATGGTCTTCTTTATTTAATAATTTACATCTGAATACTCTTTAAAGGTAGCAGATTTTGTTCTAAAGTGATGGCAAGGTAACAACTTTCTTCGGCCTAAGCTTGTGTTTCCTCTTTATTCTTTGCATTTGGTGCTTCAAATGTTTGGAGTTTCTTTTGACTGCAGATACTTTCACATAATATTATATTATTCACAATTATTACTATGAAACATTACTGGTAAGAAATCATGAAATAACAGGGTTAAGGTAAAAACAAACTCGTACCTCTGTAGATACCATATCCCATACAGCACAAGCCAGTTGTAACAATGTTGCTGTAAAGTTGCAAAGAAACTTTGTAACTTTGTGAGCATGTTGCAAAACATTATGGCAATGTTAATGCAATCGTACATACAATTTAAGGCGGCCAGGGCTGGGGACGTCGCATGGAAACATCCAGGGGTCATCACGGGGCAACATGCAGGGGATATATAATCGCATACAACAAACAATTATAATATATTTTATTCATAACATTTAAAGTATGAAACTTTTCCATGAACAAATTGGTTTAGTATCATAGAAAATCTAAAATATATAAAACATATTTTTAATGTATTTCAGCATTATTTTTATTGCTTTCTTAATGATTATTGATAGCAAGCACTTCCTTTCATTGTGTCTATGTCAACTATACAAAAGTGCAGGCCGGTGCAGACAATGTCCCTTTATAATGTGCAAGCAACATTTAATGAGCACGAGGAAATATTTTTTCCTGTTTAAATTTCTCAGAATAAGTGCAGGCGACATTTCAAAAATTGCAACTGTGGACAATTTTTATGCAACATGCATGCAATATTTGGAATTTACTGTGATGAACATAGCACATGTAAACGTTGCTGAAACTTTATGAATACCAAATGTGCTGTATGGGATGTGACTGCCAATGGCCTGCGTTAGGCTGGGTCTGGCATTGCTTTGTTTGCTTAAGCCATAATGTAAGGCTGATGGCATGCAGGATGTTGGGGAAGGTAAATTTCTCCATGGGTAGCATTGAGCTGTGCCCAAAACAAATGGTTTACTGTCTAAATGCTGTGTTACAACACTAAGTCTGCATGTACGGTATATAGTAGTCTTGCAGGTAAGCTAGAAATGGTTCCTTTCAGCACACTGCTGGTATAAAATCACAATGACAGGAAGTTAAATGAGACCTTTCTATTGTGAGAAGAGAGTGTTGTAAACTACGTGAAATATGAGTGATCTCCAAATATATAACACACCACCCAACAAAATGATGTCTGGTATACACAAGTAAATTTGGTATCCAGTTCTCTTCCCATTTTTATTACAGGTCCAATGTACAGCTGAAAAATAATTTTCACTTGTCTGTACCAATTATTTATACCTGTCTCGGGAGGTGGACAGACATTAAAGTCAAGTGCTGAGTGGCACCCAAATTGAGAAGTGGTTACATTTTTCATAGCAATGTTTTCTTCAAGCTATGTTCAGTGACATTAACCTGCATGTACCTCATTGTTATTTTACTTAAATATGTAAATAATAATTACTTCATTTCTTTCCTCGTACTAAATAATTTCACCAAGGGATTTAATCAAATTTTTAAAAAGTGAAATGCAGTATAATGTGGTTAGCAGATTCAAAGTTTTCAAAACTATGTGTTTAAATTATTGCTTTTTGTCTTGCCATTATTGCATGTGTATTGAAAATATTTTTAAGAGTTTTTATATTGTTCATACAATAGAATGTATTTATTATTAAAAGATAATTTTATTTATGTTAGAAATGTTAACTGTAATAGCTAGAAACATTCAGTCAGATTTTTGAAGTGTCTGGTGATATAAATAAGCTGAAGCATTAAGTGATATTGTTAATGTACTAAAACAATCTCAGAATATTATATTTAGTGTTATCACACATTGTAAAATAATCTTGTATTTAATATTAGAAGGCTGACAGCTACGAAGATGAGCAAGAGTTTGAAGGACCACGCTTGTCTGTTTGCCCAAACTGCCGACGGGTGCATGTTGGCACTCCTACTGCTAACCAATTGAAGGAAACGCGTAGGTTAGCAAAACTGAAGATGCTGAGTGCAAGGAAGGTAGGGTTGGTTGTATATTTCATAGCTTCATTGTCAGAAAAGCCATCATGTATGGGGAAGCACTTGTTAAAGCAAATGTATGACACTAGAGAGCTGCATGGAACTCTGCAAAAATCAGGTGTTGCTAACTACTGTAGATGTTGTTAAGGTCAACAATTTTTTTTTTTTTTTAGTGTTTGATTCCTTAAGTGCTCATTTATAATAAGAAGATTCCATCACCGTGAGTCTTTCTGTGAACAGTAAAGAGCTAAACTGAAACTTTGAACTTCTATATGCACCGGGATGATCATGACTGTTGTTTGTATGTGTGCAAGACCTTGTACTGGCAGCAGCTGCAGCGCGGGATGCTATCACAGTTGGGCGCGTACTATCTCCAGTCATGTACAGACACGGCCCTTGCAAGGGACAGCTTGAGTATGGATGTAGAGGAGCTAGTGTCTGTCTGGAGTGGCACTTATCTCTACAAGTTCTACGTTTACTGTTTCAAGCAACTCACCTTCAAGGAGAAAGAGTTCATAGTTGCTGATGTGAACCAGAGGTAAGGTAGGCTCGTTCATCTTGGTAATACAAATTTTTGTCTGCACTCACAGTACAAGTGTTTTTGAATATTTTAAATGATTTGGGTAAGTTGTAAGTGATTTAGTTGCAGAATGCACAACTACTCACAGGGCGGTACTCGTGGATAGACACACACAAACAAAAGTTGGAACAGTGCTACCGCTCACCACAGCTTGCCTAGCAAGCGAAACGTTACGCGACCACGCATCTGAGTGGAAAATGTGTTTGCCTGACGTTTGTTTGTGTGTGTCTATCCACAAGAACTGCCCTCTGATTACTTGTGCATTGTCTACTTTTTTTAATGTAATCAGTAACCTAGCGGCCTATTTCCTCCATATCTGATTTAGTTGCAAGTAACTTATGAAATTCCAGAAATAATAAATTTAAAATTTATATTGATTCACAAAATTGTATGTGACTTAGATTTTTTTTTCAACTCATTTATTTACTATGAATATTGATTAGTTGCTAACAAAAAAAAATATTAAAATTATTTTGAAAGTGGTACTTAATAATACAGATCGGAGCAACTTACAACACATAGCTGCATATTTCACAGTTAATATTGCTTAGGTGGGCTTTAATTTTTAAGTTAAGTTGCAATAGAATTATATTTCTGAACTTCAGTAACCTTGGGCATAATAGATTCCAAGTGAAATTTGCTAAGCAGCACCTTTCAGTGGAGGTGACTGACAGTAAGATTATCCACTGCTCAAGAAATGATTCTTGCTGCTAGGAAACTGTGATGAATGATTAGTTCAGCTAATGTCAATGGGTAAGCAGATCACATATTTTTATTTGAACACTAAAAAAAACTAGAGTGGGGAGTGAACCCAGGGCAACGTAACACACTCACTGAGTGACTAGCTTTCCAGCTGGGACCCACAGGTGCCTGTCATCCCCGGACATGACGTGAAATGTGACCCTAGGATGGAGTAATGCTGGAATGCAAGGGCGGGGGAAACTGCAGTATCCTAATAAAACCAGCCGGCAAGCGGCATCGTCCAGCACAATTCCCACATGCGAAAATCCGGAAGTGAACCCGTCAGGTATTGAACCCAGATTGCAGTGGTATGAGGCATACGCCCTAGCCACTGTGCCACCACTGCCCAATTTGAACACTTGTATAACTGTAAGATTTTACATTCTTGTTATAAGTATTATGGAGAATACTTCCATCCAATGACCTGTTTATTGAAGGTAATCTGGAGATACGGATTTCAGCTTCTCAAGGCAGCTCTGAATGCATTTACAAAACTGTTAGCACAATTAATACAGTAAAAGCCCGATATAACGCAGCTGTTGGGGGACATAACTCAGACCCGTGTTATAGCTTTCCGTGCTATTCCGGGAGTGGCCGAGTACAGTAACAAAAAAAAGGCAGTGTTCTAATGGGGCGTGGCACCTATCTGTCAAACGTGGGGCAAGTGTTGTTATTTACTGCTGTAAATCATTAAACGTTCAGCCCCTTGCTAGCAGAACTTAATTTTTTTATCTGCATCATCGGACTTGACAGCACCCAAGGGAGGGAAATAGAAGAAGAGAAACATACTGTGATGAAGGGGGTCACATGCATTCAAGCAAGAATAACTAAAAAATACCACATTTTCCAGACAAAGGATGTACTTGTTCCACCAAGTGTAGTGTTCGCTGCGAGTTGTTTGTAACGCGGGTTGGAGAAGGGAGTTCACCCCCCCCCGCCCTCTTGCGCCCCCATCCCCCCAATTCTCGTTTACGCCACCTGCTGAGCCTGATTGGGAGGAAGTGAGAATGAGAAAGGAAGCTCGCGTCCGAAAGCCGAATGCACGCTTGCACTGCAGATGGGATCTATCAGTGCCTCACGTGCTGTGAAACGTGTCGCTTGCTTGTTTGATTTGCATTTTCAAAAGGAAAACTATAACAAAAAAAAAAGTGAATGATATGTGGTATGCAATGAAAGGCCACTTTTCTGCATTAAGCCTTGTCCACAATAGCTCGTTCACTCGGAAATTTCTTTTGAAAATGGGAAGACATACCATATAGCCGGTATATACATTTTATAATCAAAGTGTCTACATCATAATTATAGTGATTACATAGAGCTATACCTCGTAGAAGATTAATAATAGGCCTGTAAATGACTTAGGAGCACAAATTTAGAGGCACATCTCAAATTTCTAAATTTTTTTTTCGAAAATGGGAAGACATACCAAATAGCCATTAAATACACATTACAATCAAAGTCTCTAGATCATAATTATAATGCTTACATAGAGCTATACCTCGTAGGAGATTAATTATACGCCTGTAAATGACTTAGAAGCACGAATTTTGAGGCACGTCTCAAATTTTAATGATTACATATTACGCTATACAACACATGCACATTTCATGTTAACTTGTAAGTGCCAGTAAATGCATGACAGCAGGACAGTTGGGAGTATGATATACAGTTTGGAATATGACAGTGCCATCCCCCTATACTGATCTAACACCCAGATAAGATGGAAAGGTTACATTATTATCTTTTTTTTGTCTGTTTACAACCAAACGGTATAACAGGTATAATAGGGTCATATAAAAAAAAGGATCACTAGGAATTCTTACATCAAATCTTCGCACCACGCCAACGAAATTGAATATGGAAAAACATACAATATAGGCTGTAATGAATCAGTAAAATAGATCTCGGCGCTGAAAGGAGGGACAACGTGTGCCTGCGTCCTCCGCCTCATCCAATCACAACCACACGCCTACCTGACAGCACACTTTCCACTTATTTTTTTATAATCAGGCCGGGGGACATAAATTACCCCACAGTATAACTGAATCCATGGTATACTGGGCCGTGATATTCTGGGATCTCACTATATATACAAAACTTCCACATATTGGGAATGCAAAATATATTATATAATTAGTAATAAGCCTGTTTATTATCTGGAAGGTTTTTTGTATTATTATTACTGGTGTTTTTATTTTCTTATGAGAAATTATTGTAATTTTTTATCACCTAATTGTAATTTATGTGCTTTATTATACACTACTGGTTACATGTAAGTATTTGTTCTGTCGTATTTCATCCTCCGTCTGACATTATTTACCATTTTTACCACATCTGATGGTGCTAACAGGTGATGTATCTGTCAGTTACAATGAACTGTAAAATTAATTTATTCTGTCAAAAAGTGTCCCTCACACCTGTTGCTGAGATGAAACTTGGACCTACATTGTGCTGTTTAGCAATCATGGCTCCTGATCTCCACTGCCTTGGGATGGTAGTCAGTTCATCTTGTGAAAATGTAATTACTGTACAATCTAGATGTGACTATGGATGACTGGCATTTAAACATAGATAGAATGTCTCCAATTACAAAGAATTATGATACCTCACAAGAAAATTTACTACATAGTCAGGTATTCGTTAACTGGAAATATACTTGAGTTCTCCAGGCCTTTAAGTTTTAAGTCAAAATTTCTGATAATAGAGTTATCTATGGTGGAATGGAGGCAGAATGGTAGTAACATGCATAGAGGGCATAGTTAAAATGGAGTTTGCAGAAGTTAATCACTGCAAAACCAGTGTTACCACATCAGTAGAAAACAAAGCGTGATGACCTTTCTCTGGAATGTGATGTCCAGTCACTGCTGCAGTTTGCAAGAGACTGGTTAGTCATGGTGGGCATGCTGAAGCTTTTTTCAAGCATACTAAAAGTAGACATAACAGAAACATTCCATCAAAACATAACATGGAATATTACACACTAGAAAACCAGAAAAAATAATTACAAAACTCTACAGATTCTCATTTTTTTTTTTTTTTTACAAATAACTTAAAAGTTGCTACTGTTTGTTAGGAGAGTTGTCTCTCGTAAAATTGTGAAGAAAAATATTTGTATGCAATGCATGGCTAGTCTCCTGGAAAGAACAATACAAAATGCAACAAGACACAAGATAAAACACTTCACCAAGACATTATTCTAAACCAGGAATTGTTATTCTCTTTGGAAAATCGGCTCTCAAGACCTCAATGTTAAGAGCCACCCAAATCTCTTCACTCACTTTTTGGAAAAAAATGGTGCTGCTTGAGTCATTTTCAGTTTGTTTGGATACATTTCCAATGCTTGAAAAATCTGACAATCTTGCTCGACAAAGTTAATTAAAATTTGTCGCTTGGTCCTCCGGGTTTGGGACAGATTAATACAGGTTAATTGATTCTAAGCAGGATACACTTCACAGTAATGAAATTCAGTGGCTGGCGTAGCTCATTGTCGAATCTCAAGCCCAAGGATTAACGTATTTAAAGTGAAAACATGTGCTGGCTATGCTGGCTGTTCACCATCTTGGGATAAGATATTGAAATAGGGGGTGCTGTTTGCATCCACTCTGGGTATTGAACGAGGGATTGGGTATTGAACGAGGGATTTTGAACGACAGTACCAATTTAACACTAGAAGTGAGTTTATGGCTTGTTGGGTTTTAACTACTGTGGTTTTAACATTTAAAATGTCAGAAACAAAACATGGTGAGGAAGGGGGGTTAAACTACATTTTAGTAGCTTTCCGTTGTATAGCGTGGGCGTGGTAGGTTTCCTCACGGGAACAAAATCTTGGGTTACCAGCACAATACGTCTCCAAGACCTTACCTTGTGAACTCCAGGTGGTGGCGCTCTCCCCTGGGTGGGCAGGGGGCGTAGTGGTACTGGGATAGTGTTTGAAGTCAGAAGAGGAGGGCTGTTTGGGGGGATGTTTCAACCACTGGTGGTCAAGTCCTAACAAGACGTTCCCGTATCTAACTATTTCTATGTGAATTTGGTGCGGTCGAATAGGTAGCTGAGTTGGTGACTCAAATAATGGAGTGGGTTTATCCACCTTGGGAGAGACTAGTTCAATACGTTATTGGACAATATTCTGAATTTCTAGTTTACATCTATATTTTGCATCGCCTTTCCTTTTGTAAGACATGGGTAAGCAGAAATTAAAGCTTTTGAGGATAAGCTGGTGTATAAAAAAACCCTAATGTATACATCTGGACACTCTGGTTTTCATCGGGACCACACATTCTGTTGTTCCGGCCTGGCCCTTCAGCGGTGGGTGGAACTTCCGAGTGAAACAGACCTTAGGCGCTACCGCTGTTTTATACAGGCATGTTGAGGTGAGGCTCCACAGTGGGTCGGGTGGTCAATGCACTCCTCTCTCCAGCCTGACCATGACAGCAGGTGTGGAGTAGGGAGGATCTTCAGTCACTCAATTCCATTTGTGAATTGTGTTCCCAGTGCTTTGGGCGCTCCCGAGAACTACCTAGCGGCAGATCTCGGTTTGCCTATTAGAGTAGGTGTTTCTGCCGTAGTGGCTTGATAAGCGGTTTCGCCAGCCATTCCTCAATAAGAAAATAATAATTTAATGTGGCCTTGAAGGTTTAAATTAAAAGGCACAACTCTACAATGAGAACAGAAGGGAGTTAACTTAAAAGAGAATACGTTATTTTAAGCATGTGGGGCCACACTCTTCCAATAAAAAGATAATCAATAATTGAGAATTAATTAGGTTGAATTCAGGTGATGGCAAACTGATTGTAAATTAAATTACGTTTGTGTGCTGATTGACTTCGCGAGAAAGGTTAGTTTTTATGTTGAGTCAAATTTAATTCCCTAGCTTTAATAAAGGCTTGTTCAGAAGGAACCTCACTAGTTGGGATTATTTACCAGAAGGGCAATGACGAGGTTGATCTGGCTAGAACCAAGAGGAGAACATCGTTGTTGTGACCTAGGGTTACCTCGAGATGGATGACCACGGAGGAAGGATTGGTAGATGAGAGCGGCGTTGGCAGTACCTTCTGTTTGGCCTTTGCATCCGACGGTCTCTGGGGCTGGAAGTCGCAGAAGAGGTGGAGGCTCTCTGGAATGCGGTGTTTCTCTGTGGCTGCTGAAGACTGTTGAGGACCCTCAGGAGGATGCTGGCTACCGATATGCGAAGTGATCCAGTGCTTGGCTTACCCTGAAGAGATATTCCTGTCCGTTACAGCAGGGAACAGGATTGGTGAGCACTTGTGGATGTTGTGATGCTCCAGCGGAATGTTTGCTGCCCTCCAGTGGCACACTGTAGAACTGGCACAACCATCCTGAAGGGAGCCGGTGATCTAGTATACAGTATAATGTTCAGAGAGGTATGTCAGCATAACAACTTCTGGCGAGTTGCGGCAAACAGCAAAATATAGCATTACATGTATGTAGTATCAGTTGGGGCTTGCCAAATTACCTTGTAGGCACATGTCCCGCCTAAATTACTGTTTTATTTGACATTACTTGCCCCATAAGGATTAATGCTCTCCAAGATGGGGTGCAGTCGTTCAGTAGAGGGCGCTTCCTAGAAGCACAAAAATGTATTACGTGGTAAATTTAAGTTATAATCTAGTACATAACATTTTGCTAATGACAATAGAAAAGTTTGTGGCTGAAATAAAGAGTAATATAACATATGTAAACACACATAGTATGGCACTATGACTGGTGATCATTGGCAGTTCAAATTGACAGTACTTTCAATGCAAAAACACTTATATTACTGCACTTGCTGAATTTTAATCAGGGAAAGTGGTTGTTGATTTCAACCCTGTAGGGATCACTATATTTTTTTGGCAACTGAGCATCTCTGAAAGCACAGTGTTCGATATCCTTGAGTAGTGTCTGTCTATGAATTAAGATTGAGCTGGAGCAGCTAAGAAGGTACAATGTCAGTGCTAACCTTTCAGCACAAACTCTTATGGCCAGTGTCACTAAAATGCTTTAAATTTGGACCACAATGTTTTTGGTTGCAATCCTCGTAAGTCATGGATAGCCTGCTGTTTTTGGAGTAAATTTAGGTTAGTTTAGAGTGATCACTTTTTGCACTCTTATTAGCTTACTGACATATAGTATGGAAATTATTAAAAGAAACAAAATATGGAGGGGGAAGAATTCGACACTATGGTCTCCCATTACGCCATGTGTACAACCTTGAACTGCTTTGTTTCAAGAAATTGAAAAATTTGTTTGCTTTTGGTTTTAGGTGGAGAGTCAGATTTTTTATGATTGCTACTCGGAAGTCATTTATCCTACTTTACTACCTGATCATTATTTTCCACTCTGTTATTATCATCATTGAACTCAGCTTGAAATTATCAGGTGAAATAACATGGGGCATATTTTTCAAAGCAATAAATATTATATTTTTTGCTGTTTATGCTACAGAGATTATAATAAAAGTAAGTGAGAAATTTTTATACACTTTAAACTGCTCTTTTTTTAAAGCTGATTATTCGTATGTATGTGTTCTTAGTATTGGACAATTGCTTGCTGCTTAAGAAGTTTAGAATGCTTGATTTTAATACTAGTTAAAGATATCATGTAACCCAGCTAGTTCATATTGTCAGTTTTACCAACCATAATGTAACTCCGATAAAACACTCTGCAACTCCACACTGGTTTCTGTTTGGTAACATTTTTTTTTTTGTGAGGAAATCAAATTTATTTATTTATTTACTAACAGAAGTCTGCAGGCTAGGAAACATTGTATTACAGTTTTTCATACAGAATTTTAGGCAGTACTGATGTTTACAGAAACTAGTACTTTCCAAATAAAAATGATTTGATTATAAATACTAGCCTACTTAATCTAAAACATGATCCATTGCATAATGGTGAAGATCAAATTGGTTAAAAGTCTAAACTACAGACATGCATCTGTCTTCGAGATACATTTGACTGTAAAATTGTACATGTATGTGTGGTGGAACTGTCTAGAACAACTGACAAAATTTTTATCTGGACAGTAATCGGTCCGTACTGTTGACAGTTTATTTCCGATGGTGAATGTTAGGTTAATTTCTCACAATGTTAATTAATTACTCGCTACATATTAAAAAGTTTAAACAGAATGTATGTTGCTGAATATAATGCAAAAATAATTTGGGCAGGTGGGCTACCTATTTTTCACAGATATTAATGTTTCATGTTGATGCGTTAGTAGTATGATTATGGGTGAACAGGGCTAGTGTATTTTATATGGGATCTGTGACTGTGGTTGTGAATGTGGCTGTCTTCGGCTCGACTCAGGGGGTGCTCAAAAGCTTTCGACTCTGGCTTGTCAGATGTACCCAAGGTGCTCAGCACTTACTACCATTAACTCTTTATGCATACCCTTCCATTTATACAACTTGGTGGCCAAATTGTTTCTATAGTATATGGTAGGTCTAATGAAAAATACAGTATTTATTCATCCAATTAAAAATTCTTTATATATATATATATATATGCGCATGTGTGTAAATATGCTACTCAGATTTTTAAAAAATGTAATCATGGTATGTATGTGTCGCCAAACCAAGACCATCATATGATTAGCAACCACTTGCACACGTATGTTATAATTACAGCAACTACCATCACTTTTATAGGCATAGTTGTGTATGATTTTGATGCATGATGCAATCCTGCACATTTCCGATGCACACACTACATAAGAGGGTGATAAAGGGCATCATTTAGAGCTGTTTTAAAGGTCAATGCGACAGCAAATAGTGGTCAAACTAGTTTATACAGAAGAATGAAATTTTTACATGCCATTAAGGAAAGCTAAAATAAGGAATGCCTATTTTAAAAATTTCGTTAAAATTCTTATTATTATACCATTTTTAATAATAAAAAGGGCTATATAAGAGCAAATTTCACAAGTTGCAGAAAATAGTGTAATCGGAATATCGAAAAAGTAAAAAACCAAAACAGTTACGTGTCACCTTCGTTCGTAGTAGATGGTTTATAGAAATAATTATTTTTACACAACGGCAATTTATATGCATTTCTGTAATGCATTGCAACATCATGTTTGAGTCGATAATATCCCACCTCACTGCTTGGAGATAGGACACTTTTATCTTATCCCTTCAGCATGAAACGAGCAGAGTAGATAATGCGAGCAGATAATGCTGGCCATTTGAGTGGTCGTGTTTTCTGCTGTGTACCCTCGCGATTGTTCATGGCATTGGTGACAGTGGAGTCGAGGGGGAAAGGGGCGGATAGGAAGTTCGTGAGTTTACAGATGCAATTCCTTCCCTCCTCCGTCCTCAACACGCGCTTCTTGCAAATGCGATTTCGTATTTCAAAGATGTGTCAAAACAAATAAACTGCAGATTAGATTCGTTCAACGAACTTCTAAATTACGTAAGAGCAGTTTTGACATGTAATAAAATGATAAACTTGAAAGGTAGCATATCCTATTGTAAGAATCTTTACAGTGCCTGATATACATAACTATAGCAAAACCTTCCCTCAGTTATTGAGTACATGCATGTCTGAAACATTTTGAACTGTTGTTAAATGTGAATGACCTGATTCAGAATGAATGTGTACATTTGTGTATTATTGTGTCGCAAAAATTGACAGCAATAAATGGTTTAGAAATTTATTTCCTGGAATTGTGACAACTTATGTCAAAATATTAATTTTTTTAAGTAGAGTTGAGATGTTTGGACGGCTCTTAAAAATGTATTGTCTTGCGATCTGAAGAAGGATGGCGTGAGGTGAGCAGTGCCTGGAATGAAGGGTGGGAAAACCCAGAGAAAAGTGGGGCCATGGTGGTCGAGTGGCTAGAGCACTCGCCTCCCACCAAGGTGATCCGGGTTCAATTCCTGGCGGGGTCGGTCCTCGGATTTTATGGGAATCGTCCGGGACAATGCTGCATGTCAGCGAGTTTTCTCGAGGATCTCCCATTTCCCCCATCTATCATTCCCGGTGCTGCTCCATGTCCACATCATTCACCCCTCATTGGCTCTCAAGACCATAGAGAACCACCCAAACCTCTCAACTCAACCTGAGAAAAACCGCCAAATAATGGCATCGTCCAGGTACGATTCCCACATATGCAAATCCGGGTGACACCACCAAAGTATTTTTAAGAAACCTATTTTTGAAGACTGTGGATAGCGTATTAGATTCTGCCATTTATATTCTGGTTAGGTTTGTGAAAATATGCACAAAAATTATGTGGATTTCGAATTAAAAAATACATGTCGTAACTTTTTTCTAGTTTATGGGTCGTTGTTGTTGTTTATTAATTTTTTTTTTTTCATGTGAGCGGGAATTTAAACTGCATGCGGAAGCAAAATTTCACAGACTGTTCTAGCACAAGAGTGTTCTCATTCCCGTAAATCTGTGAATAAAAAACATTCTCTTACTTATGTGGTGGTAATAGTTTTTAGAGCATGTTACCTGTACACTGTAAAAACTCGTATTTTCAAAAAAATAATGTTTAAAATTTTCATTGCCAAAAGAATTATTTTAAAAGCTGTATACTTTTTCATTGCAAGAAATATAATAGCTTGTCCAGTTTATTGTTATTTTATAAAGACTGACTTTGAAATGATAGTATTTTCTTTACAAAATCTGCAATACCAGTAATGGATTCATGCAGAGAATCAATCCTCTGAATAAATTTTTTTTTGCCAATGTCAAGTAGGCCTATAGAATTCTCTCTCCAGAGATTTCACAGCACACATAGCTACCACTCTATGATAACTAGATGCATATAAATAAAACTATTCCGTACTGCAAATTGTTTTCTTGTGTGGTATTTTAACATGCATTACATGCGGTAGCTACATTTGCAGTCCTTAGCAAATCTTACATGTGTATGGCAAACTGAAGTACTCAAGCGGGAAATCCGAGCAAAGTGTATCTATCCTGGGATGGATTATAGGAGGGCATCTTACTGATCATATAAGTTACTGCAGTTTGTGAATATGAATATGTCCTATACAAAATTATGTCACAAGAGAAATTCATGTTACATGAGAGCCTCAGTGGTCGAGCGACTGCTGGAGCATTCGCCTACAACCAAATAGTTCCAAATTCCATCCCCGGCGGGGTCACTGCCAGATTTTCACATGTGGGAATTGTGCATGGACGAGTCTGTTGGTCCACGGGTTTCCTCGGGAAACTCCCTCACCCCCCCTCCCATCCAAAAAAATTGTATTCCTGGTGCTGCTCAATATTCATCTCATTTTTAATTTCATTCATCAGCTCTGAAGAACTCCTCAGAAAGCGTTACTTGCAAGGTAACTTGGGACAGTTGTATTTTTTCCCCGTATGCTTGTTATACTACAGGAAACTTAACAAATGATACGTACGTTATTTTAGAAGGAAAGTAACAATTGTTTTTACATTAACATCTTCGCTAGCATAAAATTAAACATACCTTTAAATTCCCAAGGTACTGCATGAGACGTTATCGCAAGGAAACTTATCCGGACTACCTCGCAGTGCCACCACTACCCCCCCCCCCCCCCCCAATCAAACCAACGCCTATCTCCTTTTCCAAGAACTGTGGATGAGCAAAACCACAAAGTCTGCTGCCATGGGTACAATACCAGACACACACACTTTTCGACAAGTATTTGGCTTTAGCTATTTATCGTGCTCTTAATTACTTTGTCCCATCTATGAATGCAACATTCGTACTAGGGCTGATTTACAAATCATAATAGTACTTGTGGGACACGTGCCTGCAGGGTACATTTGGCACATGTTGATGCATGACGCATTTTCAACAGTGGTAATTACATGACTTCAACTCATCAGCATAGTCTGCAGCACATCTGATTTCTACGGATTTTGCATTGTCGTTGGCCACGTGAGGTCAGGAGATTGTACTCTCTACCCTGAGAGAATAGATGCTCCAGCCAGTGGAGATTGTATTAGTCACCGGCCCACCGAAGCTATGCACCTCATGGAAATGAGTTCTACTAATCACCATGCTAGATGGCACCACTAGTATGTTTCGTCGTTCGTCTTTCATTCTCCCAACCGGCTGGTGCCCCTCGCTCATCAGCAACCACCTTTCACCCTCAAGATGCCAGCCAATGAGCGCCGAGGCAGCCACCCGGCAGAGTATATATATATACGGAGTCAGAATTCGACTCAGGACCAGTCTTCATTTTCCCACCTTGCTAGCCGCCGGGGATCTGACAAACTTACTGTAAACCAGTCTTCAGTCTTCTACCTTACTCGTCAGAACTGACCAGCCTGCATCTTAAGCCTATGCTTACACCAGTCTTGATTTTCGCACCACACTAGCTGCTGGGAATCTGACCAGCTTACTGATGCCATCCTGACAGTCTTCACCGTGCTAGCCATCAAAGTATTTGCTGGCTTCATTCCTCACTAAACCTTCCTTCCTTCACCGCACCTTTGTGCCAGAAGGGAAACCTTTCCTAAAGTTCCATTATTGGAACTTATCCTGTCACGCCCTGCTTAGTCGCCCAAGCACCATGCCATTCGTCATCTATCCACACTAGACACTGTAGGCCCTTCTAGGCAACAATGTGTTAGGGAGTTAGTATTAGTTTCAGTTGTTATCACAGCACTGTACTACCCCACCCCCACTAGCCTAGAAACGGGTCTCCTCTACCTGGACTCCGTGGCTTAGCTTCCTGTAAAACTCTTGACAAACGCAGGACAGAGTATGTCACCACGTGTTTATTTCCAATAACACGGAATAAACATTGATTGAAACCTATCCTTGAGTACCACATTCCTGTAGACTCACCTTTCCCAGTTGACCTCACCCTCGTGTGAAATGCAGGTGATCCTAGGAATTGTATTCATTTGAGCCAAAACACATATAGCTTACCCACAAGTACTAGGTTGGCCAGACTTTCCACATACTCCAGTAGGTGGAATGGTAGAGCATACACAGGTACATAATTTTTTACCAACTTGTCGGTTTGGTGTTTGTTCTTTCTACTGCATTTTGTGCTGGAGGGAATGTTCCCTAGACTGGTAAGACCCACTCAATGCCCACAACCACGCACAGTGACTGCACAGAGTGAGGCCTAATTTTCTCTATTCATCGCGCCTTAGTGCCGAGCACTGAGATTGGGTATCCTCTTGTCTGCAGCTGCTTGTGTGGCTCTACACTGTTGAGTAACACAAGCATGACTTTCGTCTCATGGACGTGTGATTCCAGATGCCTTTCTCCAGATGTAGTGGTCTGAAGGAGAAGGTGAAACAGGTGTTAATTTCCTCTGGACGTTTGCAAGAGCTGACTACTTCCCTTGTTGCCGCAATAGGACCGCTCACCCCTAGTGACCAAGCTAGAGTCTTATGATGCCTACTCATTCCAGTTACACCAGAAGAACCACAAGATCTATTTCAGCCACTAACCTACCTGAGTCAAGTAGTTTACCCATGGCTTGTTAAATTTATCAGTCAACTGGAACAGCGGCCAACAGCACCCATAGCCTATCTCATGCCTTTTGCTCTGTCCCCACTGAAACAAACCTCATCTCTCAACCAGCAAACTCTAACCTCAAAAACACCAACATACAAAGTAATTCCGCCAGAACCACACCCTAGCACTAGCAATCTTAGTTGCCCATTTATACCACCTACGATTCAGAGCCTGAAACACAATATTATTCTGGTAGAACCAGACTTTGTTCCCTGCCAAAAAACTACCAGGCCAGTACTCTACACAGAGAAAGCACCGGCTCCACATAGAGGTTAACTGTATACTTGAACCCTCCAGATAAAAGGTGTGCCTGACTTAGCACCCGACCAAAAATACTCCTCCACTTCCATGTGACATAGCATTTGTCTAGTCAACAGGTTGTCACACGTCAACATCATGAGCGACTACAGACACGTGAGCCTAGATTGTACTGTTTGCTCAGAAACTCCATGAAGTCATCACACCAACACCCCCCCTTCCCCATAAAATTGTACTGTTGACTGAACCATCTGCACCTTCTGGCAAAGGGCAATTAGTACTACAGAGCACAACTGGAGGGCAGCACCCAGTCTACTCTAGCAGTTCCAGCCTCCAAGCACCTTACACACAGGTGATAAGAAAGGCTAACACCTCCTGCAGAGGAGGTAATAAATAAATGTTACCAACTTAGCAGTCAAGAAGTCTCAACCCCAGAGATCGAGGCTAGCTACCTCGCACCCAGCACCTCCAAGCACCACCAAGCTCCTCGCCAATATCAGTATGCTCTGCAGTCTCTGCTCCACTGCTCACAAGGGCCGGAGGTAGCCATTGGGTGCGTGACCACTGAAGCATCTGGAGATTCCACCACTCGCATCGGGGCCAGGATATAAACCCAGCTGAAGAAATTGCCGATAAGTTCAACACGTGTTCAGCAGCCGCTGACCTGCCTTCTGCAGCCACCGCAGATCCCGCAATTTCTGGGAGACTCCACCACACCAGAAGCTCCTGAAGACGTTGTTCCTCGCATACCACCTACTCCTGGTTTAACACCCAGAACCCCGTGGTAGCATGTCACGTCGACATCCCTTCTAGACTTTTCCTGCCCACCAAAGGGTGCGGCCACGACGGCAACTACCTCACTGGTAGCTGTCTTCCCTAGTGCTCCTTCAGAACACCCCTAGTAGTTTTGTGCTGTTGAATTGCGTTAACTGTTTGGAATCTTTTCTTGCCAGATTTAATTCGCCCACGCATTACACTTAGCTTTTGACCAGGTTGCCTTCACCTGGCTTTTCACATAGGATTAACTTCCGTAAATTACATTGAGTTAACATAGGAGAGAGTGCAGAATCACCATGTTTTCAAATATGTTTATTATATCACGTATTTTAATTTATCTCTTTGAGTTTAATTTCTCCTTTTAGTATTGAATTAAACCTTTATTCGTAAACTTAACTCCCCTGGGGAGCAGCCGGCAGCCCAGTAACCACAAAGGTAACTACACTCAACTTAAGAAGCAAACCGAGCTCTACCAACACGTAGACCTTCAGCAGCACCCGAATCACTAGGTACTCCTCCACCAGGAGATTCAACCTGACTGAGTGTTCTATACTTCGCCACCGCTGCTCACGTGGTCGGAAAAGGGCTGGAAACACCTCGACCTGATCGACCTCCTGTGGCTACCATGCCCAGGTATCTCAGCAAGGAAGTAGCATGAGTTGCCCAACGTTCTGTCCACTGCTCGCAAGGATCGGATGATAGGGACACCGGGTGTTGCCTCACGTCACAAGTCTGGGTACCCGGAAGTACATGGTGCGACACCAGGTGCCGGCTTATCTTCTGCTGGTTATTTAATTCTGTTTCTAAATGCCATACACTCATCACGGAGGTGTACGAAGGAAGTTAAAAAGGGCCCTATGCACCTTAGAAAGTGAGATAGCTAAAATACCCCCTTCTGAAACTGCCTTAATAAAAACCACTCCACGTCACCCCATATCTTCTGCAAAACCATTGTTTCCGCCTTTAATTAAATTACCTAGCAGCATCCTATTGTGGAAGCAATTCTACGTGGGGAAGAGATTCCTCTAGGTCTTGCTAGCCCTTGGTTACGGGTACAAGTGCAGGAAACCCCTTCTCCAGCCAACCCAGACAACCAGGACAACATCACCACATCATGCCTTCCAGAACCAATCCCTGACCAACTGCCTGCCAACAGAGTGAGCCAACCACCATGGAGGAGCACCCCTCTTCCCTCCAAACCTAATGTACTTTGTCAGTCGAGGTGAAGGGTAATGGCAGTGGTTCCCGATTTTGTACCGACGAGACGGCCCACTGGTCCTACCTTGTATACCGGCTAGGGACATCAGAGATCTTAAGGCCCCTGTCTTTCTCCTCAATGTACCTCATGATACTGGCATCGAAACATACAACTGTAAAATTGACCACGACTAAGGCTTCTTTTGTTAAATCCTACTTTGCAAAAATTAGAATAGTGTTTAGCCTCCCCAGTCTTTGGTTGAATTCTAACCCTTGTAAGCCCAACATGTAGAACCTAATCCCTAGCCGGGAGGGGGTCTTGCATCTTAATCAAAGCTTGGAGAAAGTAGTTCGAGACAACCAAACATAAAACTGGGCATGCATCAATATAAATACCAGTAGTGCTAGGCCCTTGACACTTGTAATGTGAGAGGGCAGTTTGGTGATAGTCTTATCTTCTGTGCTTTTCTTGACCATAAAGTATCATTCATCCAATCTTTCCGTTAATCTTTCAGTCAGTCTCGCAATCTTTCCTTCAATCTTCCAATATTTTCATCACTCTTTTGTCCAATATTTCAATCAATCTCGCAGACTTTCCATCAATCTTTCATTCAGTATTAAAAATTAATATTGGAGTCTTTCCATCAGTCTTCCGATATTTTCATCCATCTATCATCCAATCTTTTGATCAATCTGACAATTTTTCTATCAATCTTTCGTTCAATTTTCCAATCTTTCCATGAATCTCACGATCTCCCGAGCAGTTTTCTAATATTTCCATCAATCTTTTAATCAATCTCACAATCTTTTGTCCAATTTTTCAATCAATATTTTCAAACAAGTATACTAGCTGGCCAACCAAATGTCCCAAATACTACTAGTCTACATACAAGAAATGCCTAAGTGACACTTTTCGTAAAAATTGCTGGAAGTAATCCCATATTAATTCATTGTGCATGAAACACGTAATGTAGGCTGTTAGACAGGTTTTAGACGAAGAATAAAGTTGTAGTGAACTCTAGAGTCCACACATCTAATACCGACTCGAGTTCGGATAGTTTTTAACAAAGTTTGTATATGATTTTCTGTCTGTTTATGTGCTTTTTTGCACTTGATTTATAGATTTAAGCAGTCTCCAAAGTGAGGTATAGTGATGGTGTAGGGACCTGTGTTCAAATCCCGAAACTATAAAAAAATTATTAATTATCTTTCAAATTTAGAAAAAATCTGGCAATTTTTCCCAGTGTTCAGGTAATGTTATTAGATCATCATCAAATGCCTACACTATAGCATGGATGGTTGCTATTATAGTAGAAGGGAATAGTATAAGAAATATATCAGACAATTTTGTAAATTTAATTTAATTTTTCATGTAATTCATATGTCCGAAATTCACATTTCTGAAATGCTTGCATGATATGTGCTCTTCAATCACTCTTCTCGTGTCTGCATGCAGTGTAGCCTTGTTGCAATATTGACACTGTAGGCAAGATGCTGACAAAGGTGGTGGTCATGATGCCATATTCATTTATGCTAGTTGTAGGTCTTCATTACTTACATAATTCAGTCTAAGTCGAATGTCATTTAAAATCGATTGAGTTATGTTTATGATATGTTTGATATCTGATAACTGTTTATGGTCTGTTTTTGGTCTGTTTTATAAGGCATGTTTTTGAGATATTTTTGTAAGGCATGATTTGAGGCCCCTCTTTTGAATCATGTGTTGTGAGGTATGTTTTGAGGCATGTTTTTCGAGATATTTTTTTTAGGTATGTTTTTGAGGTATGATTTTTGAGGCATATTTGACATCTGGTTGGTTAGTTGGTATGGTCAGTTGACCTGGGTATTTGGTAAGCCTACATTTTCTTTGCCATTTAGTATGCTCATTACGAAATATTTATTGAAGGACTGGATGAAAGATTGATGGAAAGATTGAAAGATTAATCAAAAGATTGGAAGATTGATGGAAATATTGCAAGATTAATGGAAAGATTGCAAGAGTGATAGAAATATTGCGAGACTGGCCAAAAGATTGATGGAAAGACCAGAAGTTTGATGGAAATATTGCAAGATTGATATAAACATTGATCGATAGATGGGTAGACTGATGGAAGTCAGGGGTGGCTCTGGTCAATAGGTGCAGGAGCATGTGCCCTCCCAAATGAAATTTAACATGCCCCAGAAAATAAGTGCTCTTTTATAGATCTTTCTTTCATAATTTAATTTTAAAAGTAACATATTTGGTCATTAAGTTCTGTACCAATAGGCTGCGAATAGTGTCTCTTTACTTTAGGCGCTGATAATATTTTTCCTCGCTACTTTGGGGCACAGATAGTCTGTGCCCATGCTACTGTATATATTCTCCTTGCCAAAGGTACACAACAGTTCTCAGTAATAGCTGAAGTGTGGTAGTTTCGGGGCACAACCCACCTGTACCCACACGGTTCACGCAGTGCTGTAACAACTCAATAGATGGCAGGTCCATGTAGTTTGTACAGTCTGCTATGTGTTTTCTGATGTCATGATGCATTATGTTCTGTTACTGTTGCAGTATTATATTCTAAGCTTGAGAATTTTTGAATATTGACGCATGATGTCTGTGATTAACGGGGATGGGTAGGGCTAGTTTTAGGTTTGTCGGTCAGAGACACGGCTGGCTATCAAGATTAACGTATGGTTTGTTCACTGGAGCCTGGCCGGTATATAACCTCGGGCACGTAGTTTTGCGGCTTGGTACAAAGTTGGGAATGTGCCAAATGACCTTACATATTACCAACCTGCACACTGCAACTGGTTTACCTTTGACGGGCGTCGTTCGGGGTAGCTCCTGGCTCTGCTTCAACTGGGGTTGGCTCTTGTTAGAGTTCATACCCAGGCTCTGGGCGAAGGTGATGCTGCGGCAGGTGATGCAGGTAGAGGCCTGAGAAGGGCTGCTGGTTCGGCTGAGGTGGTACCGTGGGTTTGCGAAACTCACTGGTATGTTGAGTTCTTGGCGGAAGGTGACGACGACGGGATGTGGTTCTCTGGTGGTCTAGAATGAGGGCTGAAATAAGGAAGGGGAGGGAGCTGGAAGGGGAGACCTCTCCAACTGTCAGGCAGCTTGAGCTCGTTCCCGGTGGGTATCCTGCAAAGTGCATTTGGGACTGGGTTACAGCCCAAGTTAAGCTTGGAGTTGGTAGCTGCCTTTCTAATACACAACCTAGTACCACTCCTATAGGTGTAAGGCATATAGGTAGGTTCTACGGTCAGCCACGCAAGAGAGGAGCAGGTGACGAAGTACCCTAACTAAGTGTTGAGTCAAGCAGAGGCCGAGCCAACCAGAGATTTACCTGAGTACTGTAACCGGCGACAGTTCAGTGTGGGGTTTGTTAGAGTGGTGGGTTTACCCTGGGAGTCCGACAACAATGTGGGTGTGGACCAAAGGGGCCATACCTCCAGATGCAGTCTCTCACTCTTTTCGGCGACATTTCAGCGTGGTGGAAGAGTGAATGGACTGGACTGACTGACTGACTGACTGATGAACCACCTTGTGGTTATAACATAATGTGTGGGGCTTTACCATACTGCACACAAGGTGCACAGTATGGTGGCCATCTAATGTGTATTGTTTTAACGTACCTGCAACCAGTTAAGGAATCTCACAGCCCTACACTAAGTTTGGAAAATAGGCTGGGAATGTTGTGATCTCCTGCTCTTCCATGGTGGGCTGATGTCTGTTGACTCTGGAGTTACAGTCACCCTTAGCAATGAGTATTCGGAAGTTAATAGAAGAAGTGTTTATTCTGAGAGGAATCACACAGTGGCCCGTACTAACTCTCAATTTACTAAGATCTGTAACGGAAGGTAACCTATGCAAGCCAGGTGAAGGGGACTTGGGTCTGAATTAACACTGCAGATGCGGCTAGGTAGCTATTATACTAAAATTTACACATTGCATTGCCTATGCTTTTTTCGCTGTCAGGAGCAGTCCAATATGGTCTTCTAAGGTGTAATTTTTTTTTTAAAACAACTGCCTATTAAAATAAGTGTATATTTAATTATAAAAATTTCTCATATTCATGTCAGAAATGATTAAACATGGAGTTTATGCAAAAAAAAGTTGCAAATGTTGATGTAAAGGATTGGTAGTAGGTCTAAATTGGTCCAAAATTTTTCACATCTATATTGTGACCACCCTTCAATAACGACCCTATTTCCAGAAACAGTGAGGGGTCGTATCAATGAGGTTCTACTTGTTACGTCTCCCCTTCCTACCTCCTATCCTGACCACTTAATCAATAATATTTCAAGCATTCTGCTATCAAGACTAGGTCAGGGTAGACGTACTTGTATAGGGGTGTAGCTCTACTAGTTCACTAACAACTCAGGATTTATAACACAACTATTTTATTTAACACATGGAGACTGGTCGAACATGACCTACCTGGACTAGGTGGACTGCTGTTTTTACACGAATTTCAAAAAATCATATAATCTACATTTTTAAAGTAAATTCATATTACTATATATCAAATTAAAATTTGAAATTTTTTTCTATTTAGACAAATTACAACATTTATTAAGTGGTGCGAAAATTTGTGAGACATTAAATTTTGAAAAAAACTATGTTTTTGCAAATTAAAATAATATTTATATATATATTTGACAATGGTCTTGCGTTTGCCAGACTACTGTCACAACAATTTTTAACATTTTTAATAATATCCAACATTTTATATAAACCTGACAATAATACCGACAGCATTTAGTAACCATAAAAATTAATTTTTTACATAAAATATATACCATGTTCACATTATTTCAAAAATTTGGCATTATTTCATTACA
This sequence comes from Dryococelus australis, assembly GCA_029891345.1. NCBI lineage: Eukaryota > Metazoa > Arthropoda > Insecta > Phasmatodea > Phasmatidae > Dryococelus > Dryococelus australis. The sequence goes on from CM057000.1 coordinate 45,125,616, forward strand.
TTGTTTGGCAGATACAAACACTTTCATGAGAAGGTATTCTTTACCAAAGATATACCAAACATAAGAAAAACCTTATTTCTGTACAATACGTAAAATGTATAGTTATGTTACAAAAAGTTGACCTTTTCACTATATATGTTTATTATATAGTTTGGAAATCACAAACCCTTTCATGAGAAATTCTCTTGAAAAACCAAATAACTTAGGTATTGTAAACCAGAAGATATGCTAAACATATAAACAACTTATTTCTGTACATTACATAAAAGAATTGTTACATTTTCAAATATTTGACCTTTGCACTACATATGTGCATTTAGATAGTTTGGCATTCACAAACACTTTCATAATGAGTACTAATGAAAAACATAAAATAAATGAGGTATACAAAAACAAAACAAAATTTACGAAATATTAAAAACCTTTTTCTGTACATAATAGGAAAAGTCAGAAAATCACTATGAATTTTGGTCATTTTACATTATCTTACACAGTTTGTCAGGAAAAACACAGTAACCACAAGTGTTGACAAAAAAATTGAAAGACATTTCCAAAACAAACTAAAATATAAAAAACCAATTTCTGTACAAAAAAAGTATAGTAATCTTGTTTTAGAAAAAGTTGGCTGCTATATGACTATCTGTAGAAGATTTAGCACTCACAAACACTCTCATGTGAAGAAATGATGAAAAACAAAATTAATGAATCACTCAAAACCTAAAATATAAAAAATATAAAATAACATATTTATGTACATAAAATTTATATTTATGTTAACTATGAAGTTGGCCACTGTATTATTATAATTACAAAGGTTAGCACTCATAAACATTTCCATGTGTAGAACTGATGGAAAACAAAATAATTGAGTTATCAAAACCTAAATAATACAAAATATAAAAAACCTATTTCTATAAATAATATTTATAGTTATGTTTTACACATTTGCCACTGTAGGACTATCTTCAGATTGTTTAGAACTCAAATACTTCTATGAAAAAAATTGATGGTAAACAAAACAAATAAGTTATTCAAAACAATAAACTATAACCAATATAAAAACCTATTCCTGTACATAAATGTTTAGTAAAATATTATACAGATTTGGCCTTTGCACTACCTATTCTTAGACAGTTTAACAGTCACAAACATGTTTTTGATAAGCACTGACGGTAACACAAAATGAATTAGAATTTCAAAAATCGAAAAATTTTCAAAATTTGAATAACCCAATTTTCGTACTCAAGAAACCTCATTCATATGTTACACATATTTGGTTTTTTCATGGTATGTTATGAAACACTTTGGTAGTAGCAAACACTCTTGTGATAAATACTAATGAAAAACGTAGAAATTATTAGCTGTATGAAGTATCAAAAATACTGTGTCATTGGACTGAAATATATGTAGTTACGCATAGTTGGCTTTTTTACGGTATACCTTGAAACAGTCTGGCATACACAGTACAACACTGCAGTCAGGACACCACCAAGAAGTATCTTTCCTAGCTAGTTTCCCTGTCTGGTGCTTGCTTCTATCTGTGCAGACTTTACAAACACGTGTTGGGTTTGCCTTTTTTTTTTGCAGTGGCTGGTATCTTTCCTGGAAAGTATCTTCCGTTTAGTCTGTTTTTGCTGGAGCTTGGCAGAGAACTTATTTGTTGTTCCTTGTTGCCTTCTTCCATGAAGGCATTTCCCAACTGTATCAGAAACTTCACCAGTCTGCATTTTGTCCATTCTTCAGGATTCCTTGTCTCCCGATACAACACAAAAGCATTTATTTGTTGCACTCATGACAAATAGGTGAAAAAATAATTTCCATCATTTCACTTGCTTTCTTTTAAACGGATAATAGGCTATCATTTGGTCCGATCTGTCAACTCGAGTTTTGTGTATGTTGTAATCAAGGACAACATCTGGTTTGGTTTTTGTGACTGGCCCTTGCAGAGAGTGCACAACAACATCCATTGTAAAGGATGTATGACATGTTGACAGCATCAACAAATCTCTTGTGTCCCTCCATTTCAGACAGAGCAAATTGTTTCATCCGAGTTGAAATTACTTCTCCTTTTTTTTTAATCTTCTGCTTCACAACAGTACTTTGTAGAAGACCCTTTCTGTTTGTCATGCAGGTGCCTACTGCCTTTGTCTTTCGCTCCCACAAATAGTCAAACACAGCTGATGATGAGTAATAGTGGTCCATGTACACAGTGAAGCCCTTATCAAAATAGCTGTCTAGAAGTCTCTTTAGCAATGCCATTACACCTGGTTCTTCTGCTCCCTTCCCTGAATACACCTCTCTTCTCAGCACATATCCAGAATAAGCATCACATACCACAAAAAGTTTTATGCCATATTTATTTGGTTTATTTTTCATGTAGACACGAAAACTTATTTGCCCTTGAAAGCCGCACATACCTTCATCAACTGTCAAGTTAGCAAAAGGAGCAAAAGAAGATGAAAATGCAGAATTTAGATGGTCAAAGAAGCTAAGTATTTTGAAAAGAGGGTCATGATTAGGTTGACTGCGTGGGATATATTGTTTGTTGTTGCTGATGTGCAGGTTTACTTAAAATTGGTGCTTTGAAGAGTTCTCTGCTCATTATGGATGCAGGAACGGGAGTATGAAGAATGGAAGATTTTGACCCATACTTACTAAGCTTTGGTTGTTTTTTGACTATGCATATGTGTACGATTATGGCAAAGAATAGGTAAATATCCTGCAATTGAGCTGTTTGCCACTTGTGCCATAGACTATTTGGCTTCAATTGGTTTTGCCTTCTCAATTTTGTTATGATGGAACCTGCATAGCAATTTGTTTCAATTTTTATCAGCTTCATTATTTCTAGTGGCATGAAAACAGAAAAGCAATCGAGGGGTGTTGATGTGTCATCTAACTGTGCTGTTACACCTGTAATTTCTTGAAAGACAGGCAAATCTGGCATATAATCTTCGGCATTCCAACCAAAATCAGAATCCGATATTTTACCACACTGCTGTCTGTCTGTTCTATGCCTTTTTGGTGTGAAGGTAGATGGCATCTGTGAATCTGATTCATCGTCCTCTGCTAAAAGTAATTAAGAAAAAATGTTCTTTGAAGTTATAATTTATTCAGTAAAGCACCCCTAAACCGGAATTCCCACAAAATGAACTCCCAAATTAGAACAAATTTTCCAGGAAATTTCAAATGTCACAAATTACGCAAATTCTCTGCCACATACTGTACATGTCCGACAGATGCCCGCACGTGTGTCGGCATAGTCAGCACACAGTGATGGGTCATCTGTTTTTTTCTCCGTGCATGAAATTACCACAAACTTTTATTTTATTATTTATGTTTTGTTAATTATGTTGGGTATATGAAACAAACAAGCTTCAAGGGACAATACTAAACAGCAAAGACAATTAAAAACCAACACATAAGTTTTGAGTTGTTTGCTTTTTGTCCCAAATTAAGTTGCAGTAAATGTGCTTATTTTGTGAACTTATTTTTTATTGTTTTGTCTTTAAGGTAAAGTGAACAAAAGATACCAGTGTCCTTAGTGTGTCTAACACTCAGATTATAGTGGTTAGCAAAATAAAATATTTTATATTTATACACTATCATACAATATGACAATTTTTGTTATTTAATATTCATTTAGAAATGTTTTCTTATTCTTTGAACAAAGCGTAACTTTTTGACTCTAGATCACAGATAACTATCTGTAAACAGTGTGTGCAATGTACTTTCTACAGTAACGTAACAGTGAGATGCACGGTAAACATACCACAACACAGAAAATATAAATGCTTATGATTCAAAAGAATGTGGACATGCATCACTTTTGTGTATGAAAAGTAATTGTGCAGAGTGCCAACATTCCGTGCGGTACGGGAATGACTGTCCACGGTAGAGATCATTCATTATGAGAAGTGTTATCAGCTCTACATCAACCAAACTGAATATAAAACAACAGCTGTAGTGCTATCCCACATCCAGCGCTCAAAGCGATAAGGAACCTAGCCAGCCTGCTGTGAATGAAGATCATTCAGCTAGTACTAGTGCCGGAGTTTTATGATGCTCCCATTTCACATAAAAATGTATTTTATTTTGTTGTTAAATAGCTTCGTAACAGAGAGCCTAACATTTAAAATTTATATCTACGGATTGGCTTTACTAATACAGTGCCCTATTACTTATGTGCCGTATATAGAAGCTGTATTATAAGTTTCTTCTAAAATATGCCATTTTTCATAACACATGATAGTTTTCCATAATCTCATCAATAGGCCTCCCGACAATCCCGGTTGATGGGTGCTCTAATTTGATGAAAAATTGAAATGTAAATTCCTTGCTATTATAAGTGGTTACCTGCATCCGACACATCAAAGTCTGGGTCCAGGACAGAATCATCCACTTCCCCTTCCGATCCTTAGTCAACGACAGGTTCGTCGACAATGTCCAGATTTTCACTATTATCTGAATTATCAATTGTTAGTAAAACAAATATAAAAACATTATTTATTTAATAGTTGACACTTGGGAAAAAAATGCATAAAATCACAAATACATTCTGTAAAAAATTTATCACAGCTTTAGATTTTATATAAACAATATACAAAACATCATTCAGTGCTGCATACTTGCAACTAAAATTTGTATTATGCAGTACAAACACACAAAACATAAATCTTGGCACTCTTTATATAATTGTGATTTCCACACTTGTAATAAGTGCGGGTTAGAAAAGCGCCGGTCACAACAAATGTACTACAGAGAAACACAATGCGTGTGCCCTCTTGTGACAGCTTACCAACAAACTTCAAACAGTTGTAAAAACACTCAACAGATAAAAGCACATCACAGATGTTTACCAGATTGTGCCAGGCAAGACAGAGCCCGACTCTGACTTATGTAGCAATTCGTAGGAATTTTTTACATCGCGCCCGAGCTATGCTTGGGCTTTGCCCACTCGTTCAATTACCCTTGCCCAAGCCAGACTCGGGCTTCGTTCACAATGTGTTAAACATTTGACATATAAGTATATAAATGGAATTGATACAATACATTACAATGAAGCGTTAATTGAACAAGTATTCAGATTACAGTTACTCACAGGCAGCTCGATGCCATTAAGTTACAATACAATAATATTTAATTACCTAGCCGTGCCAGTTAATATTCATTAGTACTCAAGGGGCCGACGGGATCTCAAAGAGAAACGTTGCGCCCTAACTGCTAATTCAATTTATGCTCACCAATTAACACTGAGAGACCTCAGAGCTCCTCAAGGCCTTGATGTCGTGATGCTCAGGTTGCCAGCTCCGGCAACTAACCTCGTGGTACCTCAAGCGTAAAGTCATTGGGGGGCAGGGTGTGGCATCTACGTCCGTTTTATACGCTTCGCCCAGTAGGTCAGCTTGGCGTGCTTATAACACTCTTTCAATCCATAACCCGTTGTCCCTTAACTGGTAATTTCCATGTGACTTTTGAAGCTTAGGTGGGCGGACCTTTCTGGCTGCTACACTACCCCCCTGGACAAAATAACAATAATCCCGGCTGTGGCAGTGGTGGGGCAAAAATCCAGTTGATCCATCCAAGGGTAGTGGTACTGATGTGGAGATAGGCAGAGGAGTTGAGGACGGGCCGAATGATAATGACAAATGGTGACAGTCGCGGTAATATTTAGTAGCAGTGTCGTAGGGGCAAGGCTTTCACAGAGCACACCGTCGACCAACACCTACAGTTACTCCATATTCTTCCATTCATTACATTGTTCATATAAGGGGCGGAACAGAGTGTGTGTGTGCGACTAGAGCAAGGCACACTAGGGCCATGACCTTGATCATGGGACGCTCAGCTGGCCTCTCACTCCAGGGCAGCAGCTTGCCCCGTGGGTGGTGTTGTCCTTGCAAGACTGGTGCGCATGCGCAGGGCGCAACTCACACCCACGCAGAAACTGGCTGCAAGACTCGTTCAGATCTGTTACCTGCGGAACAGGACACACAGGCAAATGGTGGCAGCAGTGGCCCCCTCCCTTCGTGGCTCGGCAAGGCCACTGATTGGTGTCACCATGGTGATGGGTTGCGCATGTGCCTGGTGTAACTCACACCGGTGCAGTGTCGCCAACAGCGACTGACGTTTGAGGTAGTGCTTTGCTACTGCTCTTGGGAAGCCACCGGGAGTGTGGAGGTTGGCACACTTGGAGTCCCCACTCCACCGGCGACAGAGATGCAGTGGTCGGCTGGTAGTGAAGTTGGCGAGCACCACGCGCTGCTCTGCTCTGGCAGTGAACACAGTGCTGAGTTGTGTCTGTCATCAGTGCACTTCAAAGCGAGACGTGAGCTGGCTGCATAGGCGGCTCACACAACAGACCCCTCATACAAACTCTGTGTATTCTCCAGGGGAGAATGACATATACTGAAACATATTTATGACACATATTAAACACGGAACAAGAAAACACTGACAATACACTTGAATATACACTAATCTAATGCATGAAGGCATGTTTCATGTGCTGTGTGCACACCGTATCAAACTTGGGCAGCCCAGATTTATTGGTCTGGATGCGTACAGTGGCATTGCCTAGTAAATCGGTCACCCGGAAGGGGCCGCTATATCTGTCCATTAAGGCCTTCTGATGGCCTCTATTACGGACCCAGATGTAATAATTTACTCGTAATGTGTTATCCCTATGGGTATGGTCAAACTGGGGTTTCTGACATGGGCCTGCAGTAAATTAATCTTGGCTGTTTCGTGGTCCTGCAAAAGTTTCTCACACCAATTATGGGCATGTGGCGAATATTGAGTAGCGACTATCTGTGCCGAAAGGGCAGTTTTCACACTGTGGAGCAAATAGAATGGAGTAAACTTTTTCGCGGAATGGACGCTTGTGTTATAGTTGAATTGTATGAACTCTTAAGTTCAAATCCCAGTTTGGCTGATCTTCATTAGTACAAGCTGTAAGTTGGTCACCAATGACCCGGTTTGAGGCTTCAATGAGACCATTGCATCTAGGGTTGTAGGCCGTAATAGTTAATTTTTTGACGCCTAGCGATTTCAAAAGATTACTAATAAGCTCATTTCGGAAAACTGGTTCCCCTATCATTCAAAATTTGTTTTGGGCAACCAAACTGGAGTACGACATGCTTAATAAATTCCGCGCACGTGGTGTCATCAATAGAAGGGACAGTTTTTGCTACTATGTAACGGGTCGTATACTCTGTCATAACTAGAATGTATCTGTTCTTCCGTACAGTAACAGGCAGAGGGCCTTTACAATCTAGAGGCCACATAAATAAGAGAGGCTGCTGCGGTATAAGAGGTAATGTACCCATAGGTTTATCATTGGTAGCTTTAGTTTTCTGGCAAATGGGACAAGATTTTACATACTGTTTGACGTTGTTGTGTATTGTATCCCAATAATACGTCTGTTTGATTTTCTGTAATGTCTTAAAAATGCCAAAATGGCCACCTCCAAATATTGCATCGCAGTGGGCTTCGATAATTTCCGAGACGTACCCAAGTTATACGTCTCATATTCCATAGACACTCTATGTTTTCTAAATGCCGTTACCTGAATGGAAGCTGACAAGTCAACTATAAAATACAAAGTAGCATATCTTACAGCATCACTTTCTGCACTTGACTATCATTCACATAAAAAATTCTAAAAGTAAATTGAGTGGTAATCACTGATAACTGAGAAGAACATTTAGCTTACCACATCCCTCAACACCGTAACAGTAGTTGAAAATAAACATTACACATTACAGCTGTGTCAACCATTTGAATGATGCAGTCTCTAAGTATTATGTGCAGTGCATAGTTGCGAGTACTTTTATATCATAGAACATCAGTCTTTACAGTAAAATTACGCTGCACTCTGCCACCTTATGGATACACATCTATCAGCAGTGGGGCAGGCAGCCAGGCAGCTGACTGCATAAAATGAGCCCCTCCTGCCCTCTCCTCACCAATTTTTGCAAACAAAGAACTCTGACCATGTAACTAACTAACGCAGTGGAGTGTTTCCAAGGTGGCATCTGGGAAACAAGTGCCAAAAGGTATCCTTGCGCAGGATGTTTGGCAGAGGAAGGCATGATAGGGAAATGCTTGGACAGGGAACAATTTATTTACTTTCTGTTGGGAAGACAGCCTGTGGCAGTAATTTACTAAAGTGTTACCAGTAGAACCTTTATATAGACCCCATTTAAAGTGACTGTCTTTCTATGCCAACTTGGTTTTTAGGAATTGTAAAAAATTAGGGTGACAAAAGTTGAAAATTTGAGGGAAATCTAGTGGGAAATATATTTGTTGTGCCTTTTTTTTTTGTTTGTTGCTGACCATTGTATTTCTCTTGGTGAGCACTGTACAGGGGCCTGGCTGGGTCAGCTCATATCTAAAAACCGGTATACCCCAAAGGTCTCCAGTGCAGTTAACTCTGTTCACCCTCCACCCCTTACCATCAGTGTTAGTTCTATCATTGTGCTGTTCCTGGCTAGTCTTCTCACTTTGCTTGTGTTATTAAGACTTGTACTTATCTTGGATTTCATTGCTGTTTGATGATGACTTATTAGACTCAGTTTTTTTAGACATATGCTACCAGCAGTATGGAATACTACAAAGTGGCTCGTAAACACAACTCTGGACTTTTGAAACCAAGTCAAATCTCCCTCTCCTTGTGGTCTCCACCTCTCTATCAATCCTTCACAGGTTATGAGAGCCAGATACATTCTTGCTTGCTCACTTCAAGACTTCTCCTCCCCCTGCCTCCCCCTGGCTGCATCAACCCTATTACTGGGTCCTGGGTTCATCTCTCATCTCTTGGGGTTCATTGGACATTACAGACAGATATGACCCTAAGTGCATTTATACCATCAGTTGAATTTTGGTAACCTGGGTTTTGAAAAGTAGTGTTTGTGTGCAGTGTAAACAACGAAGCTTTAATTTTGTAAGCAGATGTCTGTTTATTAATTTAAACTAATGTTTTATCAGATTTTTTTTTACAAGAGGTCACCAAACATTGCATTTTTGCTCTGAAAAATGTAGGCTGTGTTTAATGTTAACATTTTTGTAATTTATTGGTGACAAAGAAGGTTACAGATGTTTGTATCTCATAATCATTTTATTCGGAAGAAATCTGGCTGTTTAGTAAAATTAATGTTTTATGCAAAAACAATTTTGATTTTATGCCAGAGACAATTGAACATAGACTTTCGATGCTTGGTAAATCCTAATGCTGCTCGATATTTTTTAACATTTTGGGAGTCAAGGGGAGTTTAAGTATAGGTCTGTCTGGTATAATTTTTTTAGAAGTTGTCTGTGTTATAAAATAAATTTATATTTAATTAAAAATGATATAATTTTTGTGATAGAGAGTATTAGACATCGACTTAATGAAAAAATGGCATATTTTGGTGTATAGAGGTTGGAGTGGGCCAAAACAAGTCCAAAATTCCCTACGATCTCTACAGCCACCGAACTGTTATAACAACCTATAGAAATATATAGAAAAGCATGAGGGGTTGTTTTAGTAAAGTTTTACTGTAAAATTGCTGTGTAGTATCTTACTGTTGTTACAATTATAATTAAGATTATGAAGATGTGATTATATAAAGATTAATTATTCTATAAAATGTGAGGCTCTATCTTGTAAATACAGATTTGGTCATGTTGTTATTTTTAATAAAAGTGTTAATCTTTATTTATAGAGCTTAAATTTATTTCACTAATTTGGAATAAAAGAATTTAATTAGAATTCTCTTTAGTACATTGCTTTTATTTAGTAATTGGAATGTACATATATGAACTCTTTCTGTGAATGCCAAAGAATACTTTTTTGTGCAGGTTGGTGTTTATGGAATTTACCTGTACTCCAAGCCGATCTTTAACCTATTTGACCTGGCATTCTTGACAATCACTGCAGTGAACATTGTTATTGACTGCTTTGTAATTGCTAAGTATACGGAAAGCTGGCTCATTTTCGTGTCTCATGCTCTCAGGATTCTGCAGCTTGCCAGACTTATTAGACTGCTTAAGGTATGTTTAGCTGAAGAATCATAGGCATACTTTCTGACATGGGGCAGGTTCAAAGAGAAACAGAAAATAAAGCGTGACAAAGATGGAGAGGGAGAGAGGGTGAGGAGGGGAAGTGAGAAAGGGAGAGGAATGGAGGTGTGGTAGAGAGGGATGAAAAATTGATTAAGGGGGAGGAGAAGGAAGGGATAATAGGGGGACATAGTGCATAGTGGGGAGAGAGAGATTGTGTATCTGTACACATGCATACAGAAAGAAAGAGGGGGGGGGGAGAGAGAGAGAGAGAGAGAGAGAGAAAGACAGAGAGTGTGTGTGTGGTTTTTTTTTCTTCTGTTTCTCTGTGGCACAGTATTCAGTAACAGTATGGGTGAAATGATGTGAGGATGATGGAGCTGCAGCAGAATGCAGTGGAGGGGGAAATAGGGGAGGACTTCAACATCCCGCCGGATAACGGGAATGTCCACTACATTTTGCAGATGTGAAAATCCATGGAGTGTGGTCTCACTGAGAATCACACCCAATTGGCTATGGTGGTAAGTAAGTTTTCTTACCACTACACCACCCTGGGGACTGATGTGTGTTCTCAGAGAATGTGGGAAACATGTATGCCAGGAAAAAAACATTGTAGGTGTGACCATTGGTGGCTTGTAATGAACTCATTTGATGTCCTGTTTCACCTAAAGTTTAAAACAAGAATTTATTTACTTTAAAGGTAATTTTTCTGTGTGTTTCATTGTTTCACCCAACTCCACTATAAATTTTAAAACCAAAATGTATATCTTAGGACGGTCTTTACCTAAAAGATTTAGCACCACTACAATACATAGCTAAGAGTAACATTGAAATGCTAGCCACTTTGTCTCAGTTGCGCAGGGCTGGAAAGTGGGAACATTGTGATATTTTTATGGGAACAATGTTTGAAAACTCTGTGTTTTCTCTTGTTGGTTGAAGTAGTTTTGCTGCCCTTACTTGTTCCACTTCAGCACCTGAAAGCTTTGTTGTGAGAACTAAACATTTCCGAGCTTGGCCAAATAAGCAATGTCCCACCACCAGCCAGTAATCTGTTTGCATTGTCCAGTATGTATCTCTTTACCATGGTGATGCATGGTTATTGGTGTGAAATATGACTCTAGTAAATTATATTGTGTGTAATATTAAAGAAACACCTTTTAATCAGTGGAATTATGATGACCAAAAAGACTTCTAGCTCATGGAGATGTGAAAAGTACATACAGTGTAGGCAATAAAATGAATTCAGCACAAAATACTTATTTGCAGATATACACAAAATGGTCTGCATGATGGGAAATTTTGTAGAGATTTGACATTGCCCTCACTGTCACACTCGGGGTGCAGCCCACTTCTGCTCTGCTCGTGCATCAGCCATGTACAATTGTGCATTCAGTGTACAGTTCAACCAAGTCGTTCATGTACGAATGGATGAGTGAACCGTGCAGTGATCTGAACCGTGTAAAAACGAGTAAACTCAGCCCAGTGTGTTTACAGTGATAGAGTAATCTGTTCCCCTGAAAGCAGAGTCTTAAATATAAACGAGAAAGTTTTAACTCCCTTATACTCTCCGTAATTAAAGTATAATAAGCTTCAGAGTGCAAAGGCATGTGGTCAACGTAATACTACTAACCAATGTCTTGAGATGCTCTAAAGTCATGTAATGTTTTTGCAGTGTTTGTGTCATACTTGTTTTGTTTAAAAAGAGCCTATTTCAGTTTTCCAGTTTCTGTTAAAATATAAAGTCAATGATTTCTGCAGTTCCAGTGTCCACCATGCCAAGCGCCCAAACTTAAATTCTCCAACCTGATATTAAATTATGGTTTTAATTTAATATAGTATTTTTGAAGGCTTATGAGTATGTCAAATGTCTTATTTTAATTTATAATGATTTTCTACATGCTTTGTCAGCCTATCCAGGCTTTTCCACATGATCCTTATTTTTCCAACATGCATAGCAACAGGAACTATGAACTTTAATTAAATTATTTCTTGCATCTGAATTATTTTCATAATTCCTCCAGGCCGTGTTTTGTGGTTTTAAGTGTTTTATCGTGTATACTTGTTCAAATGTATGTAATTTGTATTTCCTTCATGATACTGACGGGAGATCTCTGTTAGGTAATGGGATCTCCGAGCCATCATTTTCAATCTAGAGCAACGAGCCAAGGAGAGTGCAAGTGCTCGCATCACGGGGGCCTTAAATTTTTTTTGTATGGACGCTTAGCTGAAATAGTAAGTTTATTAATCCCAGAACCTTTTCATAAATTTTGCTCCCCCCGCACTTGCACTCTCATCTCTGTCAGACTCATGGCCTGGAGATTTTCACACCGTAATTTCTACTCACGCTTAACAGTGCTTTTTGCAGTTTCTGCCTATGACAGGCCTGGTATGCCATGTCTGCTTTATTTGAGGGATGTACAGTATTTTTGTGTGTATGTAATCTCTCTGTCAATATATGCTTTCAGATGGACCTCATCTTATTTTGTTGCATTTGTACTGAAGCATGCTGCTCATTGAACAAACACATTATGTTGTAAACCACCGGGTATGATGACACTAAGTCAAAATGAAGAAGGGTTATTTAATGCCCTGACTGGCATGGGCAGAGTGAGGAGTGAAACCTCTGTATTCCTTCTACTAGTGAGGTGGCCTTCAAATAAATGTGCATTGTCAGTAACACTGGGGTCATGCTCCAAAGAGGGATTACTCTCGTTTGGGCAATTTTCCATTATATAAAATGGATCGTGCCGGTTTACGGGTTGGGATGTAATCAAGAGATATTGGTACTACCACTCTCCAACATTTTACCTGTGGTCCGCCCGGTGCTTGTACTCCACTGCGCTGGTGGCAGCTGGGGTGCGGCCGGCGCTGGCTGTGGCAGAGCGGTGCTGGTACTGCAGATGTGTATATGAGTTGGACGTGGAGGAATGGCAGTGTGTAATTCGAGTAGGAGTTCCGGGTCGATGCCTATGATGGCTAAGTTACAATGGATCATCAACAGGTACTCAAATGAAATACGTTGCAGTCTGCGTATGGGTGATGTAAATAATGGCTTCACAGTTTCTGACTCTGGGAAGGTAATGTTATTTATTTCAGCTTCTAACCTCTGTAAAGTCTGCCTGAGCTAGTACTTTTTGCCACTCTTGTGTTTTCGTGGTATAAGGCAGTGATAATAATCAACGCTGTAGAGTAAATATAATCCCCATGAGGGAAAGCCGATAAAGTAAATAAAATAAGTTATTTAAGTGGCCTAGCTTGTACTTCTAGGAGTATGTCTAGCCACTTCACTTTCACTGTCTCCCACTTGCTTAACCGTACGCCTGCTGAGCATGAGTTACAGTGTGAGGGAAGTTTGTTTGACCAGCAATACGCCTAGGTGAGATAGTGTTCCTAGTGCCTTGGACATGGCCGAAATTAGTCTGTTGATCTACCTCGGGTTTGTCTCTTAAGTTGTGTGTGATCTATCTGCCTTTGTGGCCAAATTGTGTGGTTGGCTTTACTTTATGTTACACTAAAGAAAATTTCACTTAATAAAAGATTAATTCTCAAGATTAACAAAAGTGTTGATATTGAAAGTGAAATAAGAACATTAATTAACACTGTTATGATTGAAATTTACTAACGCGTGATTAAAAAAATGATATTAACTCGCACAAGAACAAATAGCAAGTATACGAATGAAAAGATATTCTAGCATAATAAAATAAAATATCTGAGACAATTTAAATGTGATATTATTAAAATTTAAATTCACAGAAGCATGTCTTGTTACTGCCATGTGAAGGAGTCCTGGCTAAATTGAATTTAAATTAATTGTTTACATAAGTTGTGAAATATTTAGTATAATTATGGCCAAGGATTCCTGACTGAATTAAGGGGTTTTTCAGAAGGAACCTAGACGTGTGTTCTCAAACGGTTCTTTACCAGAGTGGTAAAGGGTTTCCTCAATCAAAGCCTTAAGGGGTGTTCAGAAGGGACTACGTCGCAATGACCTTGAATACCTGGGTATGATGCCAGTGGTAGGCATTTGGTGAAGGTTAGGGATGATGTTTGTGTTGCGGCTCTCTGGCGGTCGGTGGTAATGTCTTGAAGTAGCTGGTGGAAGCCGCAGGGATGGAAGCCTCTTGATGGCAGTGTCTGTCGGTGGCCTAATAGGTTGAGGACTTCTTAAAGTAGGGCCCTCCAGAGCTCGTTGACGTCCACTATTCACTGACACATTGCGCGTCTAACAGCTCGAACGAGGGACTCTGCCCTTTTCGAAGACTCCAGCCTTCACAGCCTGGAGATGAGCAGTGTTTCTGGAGTGACCTCTGCCTTCACAGCCAAAAGGATGAGGGCGCTACCATGGCCCAGCATACACTGACATTGCTAGGACTAGGATTCCTTTTATACTAATTTCTGCCACTTCTAGACATCTAAGGGTGAAGAAGAAATTAGCGAGGGGTGCAGAATAAATTAGCCCTGTCTCTCGGAGTAGGAGCTTGTGACGTCACATGCATGAACCATGGATCGTTATTGGCATGAGGCGTTGACACATCTTGCACTGATGCTCTCGTGGATGCAGTGAATTCCTGGCAAGTGGCCCACCTCCCCAACAGCAGCACGCAATTCAAAGTGTGCGCTGTTCTTCCAGCAGGAGTGGCAAAATAGAACTGTCTTACTTCAGGGGCAGGGCGATGATGCAACGACTTATTGTTGAGTTCAGGTGTACTGTAAAAGCTAGGAACATGTGGTAATTAGGTGAGTTGAGCTTCTGACATCTTAGAGATGTTACGTGTCGTGCCTCCATTACCATTTTGGTGAGAATTGACTAGCCCAGTAATCAAAGTGGCTTTTGGATGGGGCAAAGCCGCTTCTGTAATGTGCACCTATTCTAGGTGCGGGATGCATCATGCGTCAGTACTTAACCAATCTTCGGTATATGGCACACTCCAGGAACTCCACGTACTCAACTTACGAACTGTGTAATGATGCTAACAGAATTTTTGCCTCAATTCTTTCATTGACGTGTACTGCAAGGGGACCGCCACTTGGCTGTCAACCTGCTACTGCCCTGAGATACCATCTCCACATGCTCACCTGTGTCGTAGTTGAGCTGGCTCTCTGGAAAAAACTTAAACATCTTTAATAAATTACTAGCCATGCATCAGGGTTTCTCTCAAATCTGGCATATTCCGCCCCTCACTAGCAACCAAGCCACGTTAGAGTTTTGTTATCTTTAGTTTAGTTGCTAATCATTTTTGTCCCATACTTTGTTCTACGTCACTGTTTTTGAGATATATTATGTGAAAAGTAGAAATTTCTTCATAATCGAGGAACCTAACTTCAGTTGCTAAAATTGCTCCTTATGGGGAAGTATGAATTCAGATAGCAAACATTTTGCATAGCAGACACTTCCCTGTAATGTAACTTCTCTATTAAACAATGACTTGAATGTAAGATACACATTTATCATTTGTTTGTACTGCTTTAAGCATTCCTGTTAGCTTATTATCTTTTAGTATAACAGAGTCTTCCACATCGTATCAAACTGTCAAGGCACTGGCTAGAAATTTACTGCAACCCTAAACTGTATTTTCGACCAGTATTACGAGGTAGAGCATATTCTTTTTGCAATCTATCAATAACTGTTAAAAACTATATACTGTAATTTTAATCTTACAAATGAATGGGAGATGGCAGTTTGCTAAGTCATGAATGTGTAATAAATGAAGTCATTTTGTATCCACAAGATTCTGTTCACCAACATGTTATTCAAGTTGTTGGCATTGTGAGATCAGCAAAGTTTGTAAGCTTTGTATATATTTTATATTGTAGCACACGTATTTCTGATGTTGATTAATACTTAAGTCAACTTATTTGCATTTTTTAAAACATGTAATGCATATTTTACCCTCTTTATATGTACTGTATGTGTATTCTACGATATATTTTTTTTTGTGAGATGGCAATATAATTTTCATGTGAATTTTTATATTTGAGACAAGTCGATTTTACTATTGTAATGTTCCGTATTTTTCTCTGGCCTCACATATTTATAATTATTTTAGGTTTTTTTGTTTTGTTAATTAACTGTTTTGAGACCCTAACTCTATGTTTTTAGGACATTGGGGGTGTTAAGTGGGATTTTGAGCTGAATTTGGATTTTGAGCCCTGTGATTGGTTAGAAGGTTCAGAACCTTCCTTAAGCGAGGGATAGCGTCAGGAGGTTCATTCACTTAGCTACAGCATCTAGATCAGACAGGACAATGATAGGTCGCATACCCGGGTGGGTGGTTGCATGAGGTATTTTAATTAGTATAAATGTTAGGGAAGTCCGAATATCGCCCTGAATATTGAATACCAATAAGAAGAGATGTCACGCGAGGTATAACAAAACAGTAAGTCGACCTGAGAGACCCCCCTCTGCATTAGTGTTCAGTAGCTAGGCGACTCGTTTTGAATCAGGTCGTTGGTCCGTAAGCCGTGCACTTACATTTGCATCCAGACTTCACCTATGCTTCCCTTCACATGGGAGAGGCCTGCTATGTTATGTTCCAACAAGAAAATTACCTTCAAGTATAAATGATTAAAGCTAAGAAATGATTTGAATTTTTATAAATAAAGTAACAGACACACACAAAACATCTTTTTCAATGTGTGGAAGGTTTTGCTCAGCTGCCATTTGGTTGAGTTTTGAGAGTACTTCTTTCCTCGGCAGTTTACCATGGCTAACCAGAGAAGTTTCTTCATGCAACCGCGAGCTAGAGAAGATACTTTTTAACTCACGTGAAAATAATATTTTTGAAAGAGTTTCATATTTTTTAAATTTATTAAAATTTAAAGACAGTTTTTTTTCAAAACAGATCATAAGGGCATATGAGTTTGTCACTACCAGAACTATTATTTTGATTTACTAAAGTCAGTTTTTTTATTTTAAATTGCCATCTGAGGGAACAATATTCATTATTTTCATTAAATTTAATCATTCTGAATTTTTAAATTAAATGCTGAGATTTTTAATACATTTTTCGGACTTTTGTTGTTTCATTAGTGATGTATGATCCTATCCTGGTAATCCTAAGCATGACTGATTGTTTTTGTTCCTCTGAGTTAGTTATCCTCCTGAACAAGTATTACAGAAACGTATACAAATGGCTTACGCACCTGAAGTGGTGTGGTAAAAGAACATTTCAGTGTGTGTTTTTCAACTGTTCTACAGCCTGTATGGGGCCGGGCAATTGCATTCCGTCAGGTTGAATATTAAGTCACTGTAGTACTCTCAACATTATTAGGTCACTATTTAGTTTACATAAGGGAGGTAGAGAGTTAATATTGGACATGGTACTGCGCAGCTTGGGTATGCACTCTACCCATCTATCCACTATGTCTTTTTAAACTGTCACATCTCCACTCATGTGACTACAAAAGAGTGCCCATTACTCTGGCCAAGGTAAATAAAGTTTATTTTTTGCATTTTACACCTTCCCATCCCACGCATATATCTTTGTATTGTTGAGCACCACATACTACATCTGACATGTTGTACACTACACATTACAGTTATATTGGAGCGCCTCTCTCTCTCTCTCTCTCTCTCTCTCTCTCTCTCTCTCTCTCTATATATATATATATATATATATATATATATATATATATATATATATATGCCAGGCTGAGTGAGGGGCTCCCCATGTTGGAGAAAGCTTATGTTTTGGGTTTCTTTGATTCAGTGACTGCCAAAAATGAAGGGGAGTTAAACCCCAGGGTAACCTTTATTTGGTAGGTCTCCCGGTATGAGACTGTGATTCTGTTTACCTTTAGGGATGCCAAATACTGTGAAGTCAGTTTTAGGGGGAGCCTGGAGGGAACTAGGCAGGGACCTTAAGTTCCTGTTATGCCCATCCATTATAGAGTTGGCCTACATGTGGGTACAAAGTCAGGAGTTACAGGGATAACTTTTCGGCAATTCGGTACCTGGTTCTGAAGATGGACGTGGAGGATATTCCCAGCTCCCGTGCTCACTCTACAAGTGGGTGGAGGCGTATCATCGAGCTTGACTGGAGGGGAGAGACGGGATGTGTTTCTAGAGTAATAACTGGGTTGGGAGGTTCAGGTAAAACAAATCCATGCCAAGACTAATCATCCCCTAGAATAGCCTCCCCTCCCTGTCATATGGCCGCAGTAGCACTATGTTCGCTGGGGGCGATCCATATTTGTGGGCCGAATAGAGGTACTAAAGCTTTCCCATGTTGAGAAGTGCCACTGTTATCTGTGGTGTTTTCCACTGGCGTTAAAGTAAGTAGCTTCCTGACAGCAGCCCACAGGGCCTTTCTACATTGCTTACTTAAACTGCTCTGCTTGGCATGAGACATTTAAACTCAGTTGTGAACTGTCTAACTGAAAGCTTCTTTAAGGGGAGTCTTCCAGGACACAGTGTATTACCCAGTGTTCCCAAGTCTGGCCTTTGCAAGCTGGGACAAGAATAGAGGGTAGCTGTGATAACCTTTTATACTAATCTTCCAAGCTTGTGGGTTCTCCGAGGGGTGTGGGGGGGGGGGGCTAGCCTCTCTCCACAGGGGCTGTTTATGCTGACTGAAGGGGTGTGTTTAATTTCTTATTGCCTCGGCTGGAGGCATTGACATTCCTTATCGCCTCGGTGATATGCTGGAGGCTGGATGCTGTTGGAGTAGACTGGGTGTGGCCTTCCAGTGGCAAACCTTCCTGGAGGGCAGTAATATCTCAACCAACAGTAAAATCTCACATCGGGGGTAGGGCGACAGCATAACATCTTCTTGAAGTTTCTGCGTACAGTACTATTTCTGGCTACACGTCTGTAGTCCCACTTGACGTATGCCAGCATAATACCCTGTAGGCAAGTGTCCCATCGTAATGTTTAGGAGTGATGATTGGCCCCGATGTGAGTGATCTGCTTGAAGATGAGGCGAAGTCGAAGTGTAGAGTGCATATCCGAATGTGCAAAATGCGTCATGCATATATATATATATATATATATATATATATATATATATATATATATATATATAGACACACACACATACATATATATATATATATCTCTGTGTGTCTCTATATATATATATATATATATATATATATATATATATATATATATATATAATTTACTTGTGACACTATGTAATTTTAGAGATGCACTCTTGGCAACAACCTCTTCCCAGTGTAGTAAACTCCATTCTATTCCCACACTTTGCTCGTGCTTCAGCTACTTCCAAACACAAGCCACCAGTTGGTGGGTCACATAGTTCCTAAATATCTTCTTGGCATACGTTGTCTGCCAAAATATTTGTAGAAATGTTATTTATGTTTGTAATACGTCTTCTTACATATCTTCCTAAACTATTTACTTCAGAGAGAAGACAATGAAGGGAAATGCATAAACTATGTATGTAGTTTTTTAATACCGATAACATCCATATTTGCCCTGATGCTTGCCGGAGCTGGACCATGGGGGGATAGAGGTTATGTGGACAGGTTATTTTAAAAACTGAAGTTCTCCGGTTGGCGCCAGCACTCAGAAAATGGTAGAGCACGATGTTGATGAAACCTTGGGGTCGTTCGGTCGCCGGCCGCATGGCTTCCCCCATTGATCCGCATCTTGCAGGTTATGTGCAGATGAAACTCACATAGCTATAGCCATAAATGCCTTGACTAGTGATGGCTGTTGGTTTCCCTCATATGCCAGTTCACACCTGGGGCTATTCATGCTTCCCCCACGCCATTTACGAAACATAACATTTAGAATTTACGACTGAAGCGTTCGAAACGTGACCATGAATGAATAAGACACTGGAAACACTCATCACACGTGATTTATTCATCTCTCAATTCCCACATGGGGCACGTAGATTTGAATTCTCCGTTCAAATGGCCACCACTGAAACTGATAACAGCATGAAGCTTACATGGCTTATGGTGAAAAGTCAAGCCCCCGGCCGTGAACAAACAGACTGGTGTACGAGACAGCTCTCACGTTGGGCAAGCAAAAACAAGGTTCCCATACGTTAAATTAAAAAGCAGGCAGAGTTACATTATGAATGGTTAAGAAACGGTGAAGGCCCGGAGTGGCACGGACACGCGACTGTCTAGCCACACGTTCAAGAAGCTACTGTCATGGTGGCAGGTGCGAGGCCCTGTGATTTGTTGCTGCTGTGGCCGGATGTCCTGTGACTTAAAAGACACTCAAAATAATGAAAATGTGTAGTGAGACGAAATCACACAAAGCGTGCATTGATTACCAAATATTCTGAACACTCAATAATTATAAAAAATATACTTCCTGCAAAATAGTTATGAGAGACTTGGCTGCTTGTGGTGTGGGGTTGTCATACCGGCAACTTAACCTACAATATCCCACTTTTGTAGCGGTGGGCGTATGGTCCACGGAAATGTTCCCTACTACAACTGATTACATTTATACACTTAATATTTAGGGCAGAACAAGTTAGCAAGTACAATCACATAAATAACCCTTGAAACTATTTTAGTACAAAACTCGTGGCCTTTCGCCATGTGGTTGGCCCTGTTGCCATATCTAAGATTGATATCACATACGGATCGGAAGGGGTGGCCTCTGCCATGATGCGGCCAATGCGTGGTCGCAGAACAAATGAACATCAAAATGTAAACACAACACTCTTAAGTCTTAACCTAACATGACACTTGGAAGGTGTTGGCCTTGATACTTATGTGTGGACACAAAGGAACATGAGGAAAGTAAATAAACAAACACATAGCACTCACATACTACTCTTTTCAGTGGGGCACTAGCCAATAGAACTGTCAGTAGGACTTGTAATATTTACTTACGTGTACCAAAACACATGTGACACTAGCACTGGCAAATAGACACATTACGACATATTCAGTGTTATCCTTCAAAACAAAATACATAAACATACATGACACTCATGCTTCCTGTGCACGATGTCGAACACTCGTTGCACACAAGTAACACAGTAACACTTAATGAAAATTAAAAAGGCTTTTGAAAAACACATTATACACTGACTTGCACTCGTGGTACACACACATTACACTGTTGTGACGTGGTGCCTGACGGTGCCGCATGAATGCAGGTGTGGTGGACGGGCTCACCGTTGTGGTTCATGTCAGCCCCCATCTCGTCTCCACAGGGTAGCAGCCATGCAGGTCATTGGAATGCAGTGGTACTGGAATGAACGTGGAGGAAACACACACTGTGCGAACATTTCTACATTCCTGAAGTGTTTGTCAAGCAACCCTTGTGAAAATTCCTTTGGTTTGTGTGTATTCAAAACTTAGGTTAAATTTTATCAAGGGTTATTTTTTAATTAATCTAATTTATGTTTATGCTGTGGTGAAATCAGGTTTGCATGTAGATACAGTGAAGAATTTTAAAAGATTTGTTGATAGGGTCATATGTTTTGGAATTTGTGTTTCAAATTCTTTAAAACACAAATCACAAAAAAAAATTAATTAAGTTCTTTTTTTTTTTTTTTGTTGTTAGGTATTAATTCCTTTAGTGAAAAGATTTTTATACCTCAAAATACATGAATACCTGATTCAAGCACATGAAATTGGGAATAATTTTGTTTGGGCAGAAAAACAGATGACACTGTTGCTAGACTTCATTGTCATCTATGAGAAGTTGCACAAAGAGCTGAAGTCTCAGTTTGACAACTCTCGCTTTGACATGATCCGGAGAATGGGTAAGTAACATGTACATGGACTACATGGACTTACATTGCTGCTTTCGGCAAATGTGACTTATAGAAATGAGTGTTTATTGGTGTGCTTTCTTTCCAGCAAATATTCAGGCGATGCACCCTAACCTTGGGATCAATGTGAAAACAATGCATGCCATTCAGAACACATTGGTTCAATTGAAGGAGACTGTGAGGAAACTCAAGGAGTTAGATGGTAAAGTGAATTTGATTAGCTTTTGTACCCTGTTCCTGTAGTACCTAGTTAAAATGTTATTCTTTATTGTTGTGTGTCTGTTATTAAATCAACTGTAGAAGTGTAATGAAGGAAGAAAGCTGAGAGAAAAAAATGCATGGGTCGAATGTAATTTAAAGCTAAAGAAATTTATAGTCTCATTAGTTTTCTATTAAAAATTAAATTTCTGTAAATCACTTTAAGCAAATTATTCATTTTTTTAGTTAGAATATTACAGGGCTTGAGATTTCTAGTAATTTATTATTTATGTTTGTATTAAAAACTATAAGTTAATGACAACTAATGAGCCTACTTTCCTTTATATTGGTGCAAATAAATTTTAGTGAAGTTCTTAAAAGCTAAGATGGTAGGTAAGCATCAATGTATCATTGATAACAATATCATTAGAGATGAAACCAGAAACACGTGAAACGGTACCAAGACAATTTAAAAAAATACACAAGTGACTTACCGTGATTCATATTACAAAAATTAGTAAAATTAAGCTAGCTTACTATCAACTTGTTGCTGCATGTCCAGTTGGTTCCTACTGAATGGTGTAGTGAAGTCCCATAGAGACATGGCCAAGGAGGTTTGCAGTAGTTTCTGGCTGCTTGGAATAAATAAATAAAGGGCGCCACTCAGTGTTTGCCCCTCACTGAGAGCCTCAAGACTGTTAGTTCAGGGTGTGTCAGTCCAGCCGTGTGACGATTTATTCCCCTTTGGCAGGAAGGGGGTAAGGTGCATGTAATAGCGTTAACAGTGCTGAGTACCTAGCTGCTACATGTCTGCTGTAGGCTGCGGATGATGCCTCTGTCACTTGCACTCTGTAATTGTGATGCAGGCTATAGAGTTCTATACACAACACACAGTTTTTGTTACGTTTGTTTATTTATGAAAATATGTGTATGGACAGACACTTTACTCACTGACATAGAATAGACAAACACATGCACATACCAGTAGTGACTTCTTTTGTCTCCGTTGCACGGAAATATGAAGTAAAAACATCCTGATTCCGAATAATGCTGCCAGGAGGGTGTCGGTGCTGGCATGGGAGAGTATAGCAAGATGGTTCCCACAAGTTAACATGAAGCAGAATTACAAGCTCAGTTGAAAAACAATGTTGGAAATCTCTCACGTGTGAAACACATTCAGCCCCAACTGTGGTCTATAAGAGACTGACTAAAAATGACAGATTTGACAGTTAGTAGATGGTGGCTATCGGCCACGTCGACGACTATATATCACCAAACATATTTCAAACACTTAACTAAACAAAACCTGCTCATTAAAAATTCCAGAATTTAAATCCATACAGTCCAAAGACTCCATGAACATTCTAACATTTGAATGTAATGAGAAACATGAGAAGGTAGCAAAATATATCATGACAGCCAAAATAAAATATACAAAACTCTCGGACACAAAAACTTCCTACCTGTACCTAACCATTCTTAAATAACACATGGAGAACAAAACACACATTCTGAAAAGAGCTTTATTATGATTGAAATTATTTGCAAAGTCCACATAGTGTGGGGGCGTGTTGGAGGGGGGGGGGGGGGGAGCAGCAGCGTGTAAGGTAGAACCATCAGTACTGCCGTGCTTAAAGTTCAGCGTCCAGTGAGGTAGGAGAAACTTGGTAACTAAAGTATTGAAAGCCAACCCTCTCCTTACATGTTCATAATTCTTGTCTGGATTAAATACTTTGATCCCGCACACAGCAGTCCTTTCTGCCACGTTTGAGCACTAACATATTCATCATTGCACTGCCACTTCCATTTGCACTTCACCAGAAAATTCGCAGTGCCTCGAGGTTCTACATGACCCCTTCGGTTGTGCCCACATACTCACATCACAACACTGACGTCGGCTCAGCGTCCCTCTTGGTGCTGGTGTTGCCATGGGGGTGGAGGGAAGCTCAGGCCGTGTCTCAATTGGCCCAGAATGTGCTCTCACTCTTACGATGGCATCATTATGATGCCAGAGAAAATGCTTTCTGGTTGTCTCAATTCATCAGAGAGAGCACAAAAGAGCAAGAGCACAGAGAGAGCACAAAGTTGTGTATTTTCTGGTGCTCCCTTGCACTCTCTGACCACGCCCCATATTTGTTTACATAATTTTTGTGTTGGAATAAGGTTATGGCATCTTTCTGGGCCGAAACTACGTTGCATTTTAACTGTGTGTATAATTTCAACTGGTTTAAACAATGAAATAACATATGTAACACAGATTTTTGACTAATTCTCGTTTGTTTTTGTCACTTTGCTGCAACATGATGGTAAAAAATAAAATAAAAATAATAATACTTTATGCACTAATGAATATTCTGGTAGTACTAAAGTTATTTGTGAACTATTTTCAGCACACATTATTTATCTATAGGCATTACCACATTTTATCTTAACATGATTTCCCACCTTTTGGCATCAGCAGTTTGCCTGACGTCGGAGAGAAATGAGAGAGTGGTTGTCTCAATTCCACAGCAAGAGCGTGAGAGAGCGCGAAGCAGTAATCTTGGTAGGTTGTGTGAAAGAGAGCTCTCTTGAAAGAGTATTCTATGAGTTGAGACACTGCCTCAGTTAACGTTGGGGGTCTGGGTCCTGCCACCGGGTGAGACAGGTGGCCTTCGATTGGAGGGTGTGTGTCAGGTTCGGGCTAAGAGATGAGAGAGGAGGTACGACGACAAACTGCATCACGGAAGTAGGATTCGGAGCATCAACTTCAGATGTAATCATACTAATGTTTTGAATGACATGGTTCACTAACCTTAAATATTTACACTGCCATCATTTTGAAAATAAGTGCCTGAACCACTAAAAACACATAAGTTTTCATGGCCTACCATAAGGCTATTTGTGTGTGTGAAAAATTTGGTGGAAATCAATTGATTAGTACCCGAGATATGTTATGAAAGCCTTTTTTTTCTTCCTAATCGGTGCTATCTTACAAAACTGCCTGAAAATTGTTCATTATACTATGTGTCTAAAAGTAAACTGTCAGCATAAAAAAAGATTGGTTTGCATTTGGATCAAATTGTTAAATAGATATACCAAACATATCAAAATGTTTATATGGCCGCCATTTTGAAAATAAGTGTCTGAACCCATTTAAATCATATAACATTACATGGCCTTCTGTAGGTGTGCTAAAGTTTGTGGACATTAGTTGAATTATTTAGGAATTTTGGCCAAATGTTCATTTTACTCAACTGACACCACTATGCAAAAAATCAGACAAAAGAGGATCTCTGTATGTATAAATGATGCTTCTAATTAATATTGTTAGCATACAACACTTGGTTAAATTTTATTGAAATGTTTTATAAATATAACAAACTAATCTAAATGATTTATATAAACCCCATTAAAATATGCCTGCTGCACATAACACGTGTTAATTTACATACCCTACTGTAGCAATACTTGCGTGAAATTTTGTTATGAATCTGTTGATTGACATAGATATGGCATAAAACCTCAGTTTTTCATGTCACTATCTTCATAAATGGAGGACAAAAGTTTATGTATTAGCACATTCCATGATTGCCATAGATATAATGTACAAAGTTAAATTTAAATCTGTTACATAGTTTCCTAGATATAGCAACTAAGTTAAAATATTTTTTAGGTGTCATTCAGAAAATAAATAGGAGGCTTACACAGTTAAAACTTATAACATAATATGGCCTACCACAGTACAACTTCTTCACCAAATTTGAAAGCAATCTGTTGATTTTTTCGCCTGAGATACGGCATAAAAACTGTATTGTTTTGACGCCGGCTAACAGCCAGCAGCACTAGAGCCCATGATGGTGCTCACCACGCACAGGTCACATGTCCTGCACGTGCTCAAAGAGGCCAATAATTTTGAACTTTCACATAAGTATTATTTTTCAGTGTAAAATGTGTTTATATTTCTATTTGCAGGGTTTAATATGTCTTAAAACATTTTAAAGTGTTTGTTGCAATTTAAAAATTGCTAGGTTATGAAATTCGAGATTTAGAACACTAATATTCCGGCATGAATGCAGTCATAAAGAGACACTGAATTAATATGAAAAATCCACAGGATAATTATAAAATGTAAAACAGTATTTATTTTGTGCCATTTTATTTTCAATAATAAAATATTTTACTCTGCGTGCATAGCACTTCCGCTTATGTGAACCCCGTAGGAGGCCATGGTAGGTCTGTAGAATGCTTGTCTCTGGACAGTCTGTCAAGGAGAGCTGGCAAGGTAAGACACTGTCATGTACGCACTACAACTTTTGTTCATTGATGTAGGTTTCAATAGTCAATTTACTTTACCGGTCAACCTTTGCTTGTGTACGTTTTGCCAGACATTTTCCCAGCATTATGCTTCCTCTTTACTAATTTATTTCACCCTTGTGGCACTTTTAACTTAATTGAGGAGAAGGAGGAGAAAGATGTTGGAGAGGTCACGCGACCCACGCAACTTGAATCAGGCGCCATCCGCCTATGTTTATGGCATTTCAGTGTAACTTCTACATTATTGCTACGCGTAATTTCAAGGGCATTGTTTTTACGTATGTATTTGAGGGTAATTTCCAAGTTTAAATATTTTACGGCAACATCATGTATAACCACGTGGGCGACAGACGCCAAATGTTGGTATACGCCATCATTGCGTTTTGAGAGCTTATTTATGTAATATTGTATGTGTAATATTTTATTCAGGGTTCTATGTTCAATTTTTCTAGGGTTCCGCGTAATTTTCACGTAAATTAATGCCTTTTTGTACTTGACCATGTGGTCATGTTAATGTTTGATTTTACCGCCATCAGGCATGCTACATGCTTGCAATCATTCAAATCGTAAAGAGTATAATTTTCTCTATCAGAATAATATTTTGTCTGAATTTAATTTGCCATTTTCACAAAGAAATATTGCAATTCCACCTGCACCACGTGGTCCGCTACGAATTTCATTCAGCAGCATCCATACCATCTAAATTTGTTTTCACACATGTGTTTGTTTATTGTGAATACTCATCTCGGGTCCCATCTTGTTTCATGTATCTTTTGAGGGTTTATGTAATTTTGTAATTTGTGTATGGTGCAATGACTCCCGTCCTAGCCGGCTCTGTGTGTAGGCCGTCACCACACTACTCACGTGCTGGGGGTGAGCCCTGACGAGTTTGTGTTAGTGATGCAGATTAATCACACTTGTTAATATGTTTCATCAAGTGTTTTAATTTGTAACTCACCATGTCCTGTCTTCAGGGAAAAACTGTCAGTCCACCCTAACGGCTGTCGGCTCTCTTCCGTTGTGAAGGTTGTGGTTTCA
Organism: Dryococelus australis; assembly: GCA_029891345.1. Classification (NCBI taxonomy): domain Eukaryota; kingdom Metazoa; phylum Arthropoda; class Insecta; order Phasmatodea; family Phasmatidae; genus Dryococelus; species Dryococelus australis. The sequence continues at coordinate 45,152,900 of CM057000.1, forward strand.
CGCACCTTGGTGAGATCATCCATTTAGGCATTCGCTAGATTAATCGTGGGTTGTGGAGCACCCAAGCAGAATTGGCTAGTCATGACCGAGATTATCATAATTTCATTTCATTGGCACGTTAATGTGTACATATAGTAACAATAAAAATAGGTCTACAGTGAACTTACCTCTTTTATTCAGTAGTAACTGTGTCCTAGCCACATATATTTGGTTAATTGTTTATTTCAAAGTGATGTTTAGTAAAAGTTTAGTATTGCCTATGTGTTTGTAAGTATGCACGGGTGAGATGGACACACAGAACTCACAGCATTCCTGAGAACCCTGTGTCTCAATATTGTGGTGATTGGGAAGCACAGCTGGCGCCCATATTACCAGTAAGTATTTGTGTCATTGTTCGTCTCATGTCTCACCCGATGGCATCAGTTTCATGTAGGGCTATCGTCCAAAATGGTGGAGAAATGAGGCTTTGAATAGTAAACTTTAATGAATATAAGTGATACTGTGAGCATACAAATGTGTAAGTTGAAAGTTTCTTGCAGTTTCGTAGAAAAAAAATTTTGAGCTATAATGTTATATGGCCACCATTTTGAAAATATGTGTCTGGCCCTCTCAAAGTTGACATTGGTTAAGAGCCAGCAGCAGTTAGGCTATGATGGCACTTGCCACAAATTACATGTGGGTAGCACGTTCACACAGTCCGCCACGGGTCCAAATGTGTTGCAAGTATATTATTTACGCATGCAGCTACGGGTAGCTACTGGGTGTGACTACCTTCAAAGATAATGTGATGGTGACTATCCTATCATCCTAGCTTGACCTACAACAGCGAATACTACAGATTCTATTAGAACAGTGCGACGTAAGGCATAGTACCAGGCAGCTTGGGGGTAGGTTGGCTACGGGCTGTAGGGGAGTCAAACCCCAGTGTGAGGCGGATGGACATGGCTGCCTGTACAGGGAACTCGATCCTCCTCACTAATAATAGGGTCGCCAATGTACGGGATGCCAGCGATCCCAAATGTTTGAAATGTAGTGAAAATTAATCGGAGATGGTGATGGGGGTGTGTAGTCTGCCAGATGATATTTTAACTGGCCGTGTATGTCGGCGTGATGGGACAAAATCTGCAGGTGGATATATTGCACAGGGTCGGTTGTCTGGCTGGGCTGGGAGTCCAATCCAAACTACTTTTCCAGATACAAGTTTAATTTAGCAAAATCTAGGAAGGACGGTGCCCTCTGGGTGAGTTACTCTAGTTTGTCTACCAGACTGCAGTTTAATATTACTGGTGGTCTTGGGAGTTTGCCTAGTGGGGTTGTCACAGTGGCTAGCCTCATCTTCCTGAGCGAGTAACTTAACTTGGTCCTCGTAATCAGTAGTGGGGTAACCTGGCCACTGGCCACCGAGCAAGTGATCTAAGGGGGAGATGATCTCTAAAGGAATGAATGGAGAGATAGGCTGTGGAACTAGATTTTGGCTCACAGGTTGAGGTTCGTCCACTGTTGTAGAACTAATGGATGCATGTGCTAAGGCACGACGTTCCCTACATAGTTGTTTACTAGGTAATCCACCCTTTCTACTATACATCTGAGTGTTGGAATTACGCAAGGTTAAAACAAGGGGTTGGTTAACTATGAATAAAGGTACGCAAAGTTTAAACTGTGGTTTATTAGGGGATTCGTCCCTGGAGAGAACCAAGCAAAAGGAGTTACAAGTACAATACAAAATATAATTCCGTAGCAAAACACTGGGGAAAGTTTATACTATGTAAGACGTGAGTGACGGAGTCAGGCGAAGGCAAGCCTGAGGAAGCTATAGCAACGCAACTTTACAGCAGCTAACAAATTAAGGGGAAGCTAATCAGGTAAGTAATACGGAGTTAAAGGAAGTTGACTGGAGTAAGGATTACCGGGTTTGAGGTGGGGTATACCTGTAGCTGGAGTTGACGTCTCACTTTCAGGTCTTCGGTGACGTGCAGGTCTGAGAGAGAGAGAGAGATAGAGATAGAGAGATAGATAGGGATAGATAGAGATATATAGATAGATAGAGATATATAGAGAGAGATAGAGAGAGAGATAGAGAGAGATAGATATAGAGATAGAGAGAGATAGATAGAGAGATAGAGATAGATAGATAGAGAGATAGATAGAGAGAGAGATAGAGAGAGCCAGATAGATAGATAGAGATAGATAGATAGAGATAGATAGATAGACAGATACATATATACATATATAGATATAGATAGATATAGATATGGATATATATATATATATATATATATATATATATATATATATAGATGGAGTGTGTGTGTGAGAGAGAGTGAGTGAGTGTGAGAGAGAGAGAGAGTGTGTGTGTGTGTGTGACAGTAAGTGTGTGAAAGAGTGAGTGAGTGTGTGTTTGTTTTTTTTTTTTTTTCACAGACTGGCAGCGGCCTTAAGGTGCAGGGTAAGGCAGGAAGGTTAAGGTAGGAGGTAGAGTGCCCTTTGTCAGGCAGACAGGAAAGTCTTCACAGACTGAGTAAGCAGAAGTGGGGAGGTGATAATAGAGAGTTCTTATGGACTCGAGGATAGGATAATTCCTTGTGGACTGAGGAGGATGAGAGTGAGTTCTTGCGGACTCAGGATAGGCTGGGAGTCTTTGCAAACTCAAGTCTTTGCATACTGGAGTGGACTCGTGTCCTCTTCAGTCGTGTCCTCTTCAGTCGCCGAGCCCGGCGCATCTCTGCCGGGACTGACTTTTGGAGCTGTATTTATACAAAAATGTTGGTTTTCAGCAGTTCTGTGGGGTGCAGGGGGTAGTGTAGCCTTTCACAACGGGGACGCTTTTATCGGAGGTGCAGACGCGCTGCGACTTTATCATCCCATGTGGAGACGATGACAAATTAAAACCCCTCTCTCTGAGGCAGGCTGGTCGTGACATCATAAGGTTACGGAGGTGCTGCCATCTCTCGAGATTGGAGGAACTTCTGCCGAAGCTAGCCACGAGTAGTAGAATTCACAATAATAATTAATCAAATCATGGGGGTGCCTTTTGCATGCATAAATCTGGATGGACAATGGTTATTGTAATTATGCAAGTAATTTATAATAATATAATAGGCTACCCAGGCTTGTGGGCTTTATTAGCACGATACATTTATTCTGGTATGCGACTTACATATTCTGTCCCTGAATATACTTAGTTCATAGATGGGGTGAAGTTGTCTGTAGAGCACGCAGTCTCACTGTGCAGCATGCTGGCATGTGTCATTATGTATGTCTTTTTCAGTGCAAAATATGTTATAGAGTGTAAAATGTTCTTTTCCTAATATTGCGCCATGTTGGATTTTGAAATTTAAAGTGTGCACTGTGCTAAAGAGCTAGATACTGATTTTCAGGAATGAATGCCTTCAAAAGAAAATTCTTTAATAACAATATTTCTGATTTGAAATTGCTGTAGTAATATTGTATTAAAAATAATTTGTGTGCCATTTATTTTCACATATTGATATGTTTGCTCAGCATGCATAGCACTTCCACTTTACGAACCCCGTAGGCAGCCATGGTAGGTCCACGCGACCCCTGCCTCTGGGCAGTTGTTCTAGGAGAGCGTGTGAGGTAAGACGCTGTCACGTACACACTTCGTATTTTTACACTGAGTTAGAGTTCCATAGTTTTCATGTAGTTTACTGGTTAACCTTTGCTTTACGTTCGTTTAGAAAGACGTCGCCAGCATTTTGTGTCTGCTTAAATAAATGCTTTGCAGCCCTTGTGGCTTTTTGAACTTAAATCGAGAGAATGAGGAATGATGTTGGAGAGGCCATACTGCCTGCACAACTTGTGAATCAGGTGCCATCCGCCCAAGCTTATTTCTTTTAATTGTAACTTCTGCTTAGTTGCTATGCGCAATATTAAGGGTGATATTTCTATGTATGTATTATCAGAGTTTTTTCATGTTTAATTGTGTTATGGCTACATCGCCCACTGCCATGTGATTCATTATCGCCAAGTCCGTATCTGCGACATCCTTGCATTTAGAGGGTTAATTCTTGTAATATCATGTTCACCATAGTTAATCTCAGGGTAATATGTATGTTTTAATTCAGGATTCTTGTAATTTTTCGTGATTGATGCTTTTTATGTATGACCACGTTGTCTGTCACATGTTTGGATTTTCCCGCCATCAGGCTCGCTATGAGTTTTGTATGTTTGATTACTGAAGGGAATAATTTTCAGAATGCCGTTGTTATTGTATCCGGTAATGATTTGCTGATTTCTACGTAGAATTACTGCGATTCCATCTGCACCACGTGGTCTGCTACAAACTTCATCCAGTGGCATCCGCACCATTTAAGAGTACTTTCACGCATCTGCATGTTGACTTTGCCTATTCATGTCATGCCCCATGTTCTGTAAATTATATTTGTGTAATTTGTATGGTGGTATTATTTTCTGCCCTAGCCGCTAAGTGTATTGACCGTCGCCAGACATCACGTGGTTCGGGGACGTGTCCCGACGAGTATGTGTTAGTGACGAGAGTAAACGTGCGAGTAGTTCATCACAGTGGCTGTAGACCCCCTTACCCTGTGGAGATTGTGCTCTCATGCACCACGGAGAATCATCCATCTAGGAGTGCGCAAGTTAATTAACGTGCTGGGGGAATCACCCACCAAAACTGGCTAGTCACATCCGAGAGTAACCGTAAATATTCATTTCGGGCACAATGTGTAACTTATCAAAATAAAAGTATTTCTACCAGTGTAATAATATGTCTTCTTGTTGTGTTGCAACCCAGCTGACTCCCAAGTACAGTGAAATGTTCAGTAATGAAAAGTGTTTTGTAAGTACGCTTGGGTGAGATGGACACACAGAACCCACAGCATCCCTGAGATCCCTGTGTCTCAAAGTGCGGTGTATGGGAAACACAGCTGGCACTCATCTACAGTAAGTAAATTGTGTCTTCATTCGTCTCGTGTCTCACCCGACGGCGTCAAAGTTTATCAGTTTACATGGCCTGCCATAGTGCTACTTGTTTGCCAAATTTGGTATAAATCGGTTATTTTTTTGGTGTTATCATATGATTTTAATTTTCCATGTGATACTATTGTACAAAATGGCAGGCAAAATAAATTTTGGGTGGACATATTTGATGGTTGTAATATATAAAGTTAGCATAGAAATTTTCATTGGAATTAATTAAATAGTTTTGATGATTTAACATGTAAAACTAAAATAGCTGTATGGACACCATTTTGAAAATAAGTGTCTGACATACCTAAAACATGTCAGTTAAAATTACCTACCGCAATACTACTTGTTTGCCATATTTGGTAGGAATTGGTCAATTGTTTCTCGAGATGTAACAAAAAGAAAAAATATTTGTGTGGCATTATCTTTCAAAATGGAAGACAAAAGAGGCTCCCTGTAGATACATTTGATGTTTGTTATACATACTTCAAGCATACAGAGTTAAGTTGAAATTGATTAAATGGTTTCGAAGATATAGCATACTATGCTAAAATAGCTAGATGGCCACTATTTTGAAAATAAATGTCTGGCATACTTGAAACCTATTTCTACATTTGAACTGCCACAGTACTACTTGTTTGCCAAATTTGGTAGGAATCTGTCAATAGTTTCCTGAGATGTTACACAAAGCTTTATTAAATCATGTAGTGCTATCTTACAAAATGGCGAAAAAAATTGGTTGTTGTTTGGCTTATATGATGATTGTAATAGATACTGTAAGCGTTGAAATAGGTAAAAAATTATGGTAGTTATACCAAATAAACCTAAAATATTTGTATGGCTGCCATTTTGTGAGTGCCATACAAATTTTTATTACTTATATTTACCTGGCCTATAATAGTATTAGTTATGTGCCAATGAAGCAAAAATTAGTGGAGTAGTTTTCAGATATAATGTAATGGGTTAATTTTTTCACGTGATGCTATCTTCCAAATAGATGGACCAACAACAAATTTACCAGTTAATTCAATGCTTACAGCTTGCACTGTCACCATACAAAATTTGGTGTAAATTGGTTGAATGGTTTCTGAGATAAAAGAGGTAAGTTCACTTTAGACTAGTTTTTATTGTTACTATGCATACACATCAACGTGCCAATGAATTATGATAATCTTGGTCATTACTAGCCAATTCGCATGAGTGCTCACCAGCCCGCAATTAATCTAGCGCACGCCTAGATGGATGATCTTACCAAGGTGCGTGAAAGCACAGCCTTCGCAAGGGAAGAGGGCCGACAGCCGCTAGGGTGGACTGACGGTTTTTCCCTGAAGACAGGACACGTGAATTACAAATGAAACCTTTGATACATTAACACGTGTGTTTACTCAACATCACTAATTCAAACTTGTCGGGGCTTCCCCTCCAGCATGTGGGTAGTGTGATGACAGCCTATACACAGAGCCGGCCAGGACAGGAATAATTGCACTGTATGCAAATTACATAAACCCTCAAAAGATACATGAAACAAGATGGGATAACGAGGTGAGTATTCACAATAAACACATACATATGTGAAAACAAGTTTATATGGTGCGGATGCCGCTGGATGAAGTTCGTAGTGGACCACTTGGTGCAGGTGAAATTGTAATGTTTCTGCTTGGAAACGGCACATTAAATTCAGACAAAAGATTATTCTCTTTACGATTGAAGTAGTTACAAACTTGTAACATGCCTGATGCCAGTAAAATCAAACATTAACATGACGGCGTGGTCAAGTACAAAAGCATCAATTTACGTGAAATTACACGGGACTCTAACAAAAATTTAACATAGAACCCTTAATAAAATATTGCATATACGATGTTACATAAATAAGCTCTCAAAACACAATGATGGTATATACAAAGATTTGGCGTCGGTCAACCACGTGGTTATACGTGATATTGCCGTAAAATATTTAAACATGAAAATTACCCTCAAATACATACATAAAAACAAAGCTCATAAAATTGTGCTTAGCAATAATGCAGAAGTTAAAATGAAACGCTATAAACATAGGCGAATGGTGCCTGATTCAAGTTGCGCGGGTCGCATGACCTCTCCGACATCTTTCTACTCCTTCTCCTTGATTAAGTTAAAAATGCCACAAGGGCGCAATAAATTAATAAAGCAGAAGCATAATGCTGGGTTAAATCTCCGGCAAAAACGTACGCAAGCAAAGGTTAACCGGTAAACTAAATTGATTAAGGAAACCTAAATCAGTGAACAAAAGTTGTAGTGCGTACGTGACAGTGTCTTCCCTGCCAGCTCTCCTCGACAGACTGCCAGAGACAAGCGTCGCACGGACCTATTATGGCCGCCTACAGGGTTCACATAAGCAGATGTGCTATGCACGCCAAGTAAAATATTTTATTATAGAAAATAAAAAAGGCACAAATTAAATTAAATATTGTTTTACACTTTTATTTTTTCTTATGAATTTTCCATATTAATTTAGTGTCTCTTAATGACTGCATTCATGCCGGAATATTAGTGTTCTTAATCTCGGTGCTGTGGGCACTTTGAATTTCATAAACAAACAATTAAAAATATCAACAAACACTTTAAGACATTTTAAGACATATTAAACACTGCAAATACAATATAACACATTTTACACTGAAAATAATATTTATGTGAAAGTTCGAAATTATTGGCATATTTGCGGACATGCGGGACACGTGACACATGCGTGGTGAGTGCCATCATGGGCTCTAGCGCCGCTGGCTGTTAGCGGGCGTTAATATATACCACTCAATTATTTACAATACAAGATTGCTTCTACCTGTTCATGTCCTGTTTCTTCAACAAAGCAAAAAAAAACTGTGATTTCAATCATTTTACAATAGGCTACACGTGATTTTACAAATGGGTGCTGATACTTCACCCACTTCACATATCTATTGTTTTATTATGTAGGTGGTCTCACAACTGGTTCGGTAACTATGATGAATGTACGTAGGCTCTTTTTTCTCTATCAACTCACACTTTGCATGCTTAGAGTTAGCTCCACATAGTCAATGCCACTATACCATTCAGATGGTTTAACTGTTCTGCCATACCTGCTTTTAGAGACAATTATTGCAGTCATTGGGAAATGTATTGCCTAACAAATTAGCATCCTGCCCATATGTTGTTGCCTTTTAATTTCTTGATTTTTGCACATTCACATGCCACTTCTGTTCTGTAAAACCATCCTCACGTAACACCTCAATATCACTAGAATCATGATGTGGGTTCACATTGTGTTCATGATTAGCAGATGCCCAATGTCTGCATCATCACAGTACATGCTCTTTCTACCGTTTGTTTGTTTTATCTGAGCATACCACATTGGCAGAATGTTCAACAACTTTGCCATTAGGCAGTTTGACTACATAAGAACGTGGGTAATCAGCTGATATAATAATTGTGGCATCCTGTACCATCACCGACTAGATAGAACACAGCCTCTGCTGTGACGTCATCACCTGTGGGCCATCCTTCTCCGCAGATGTGCTACAAGACCATGGTTAATAAGTTGACAACTGGCATACATCTTCGTGGCTTTATGTTGATTGTGTGTAATCATTTTTAAAAGTGTTAAATGTGTGTCACAGCATACGTTAATAAAATGAGGCATGTCTTTAAACCACTGCATTAAAAAAGTGATTGTTATTCCAGTATTAAGTGCCGGTCCCGTTCTTTCTGTTTCCAAAACTATATTTTTTTTATTGTTCCTTTGATATTAATTTATTTGTTTATATTCTTGACATACACAAGCTGTAGACTACCTGAAAGAAAAGCATTGTATCATGAAACAGTGCCTATTTGCTAAACAAACCCCCAGCTATTAACTCCAGAGAATGGTTAAAATCTCCACTTTTGTGATAAGTATTTAATTCAAAACTAAGTATGCCTGAATTAAATTACATTTATTTCCAAAATGGTTAACTCACTATGTAGCGGCTAGAAAATTTTTAATTGATTTTGGATGAATTATTAGCTAGGGACGTATACAAGCAAATTCTAATCTCAATATATATCATTATCTTCAGTACTTTTTTTCTTTTCACTTAGGAACTTCAGCATGCATATTATACCAGAATAAATTGATTTTTTGTGCCTAAAGTAAAAAGTGGTTATTTGTGTAACGTACAACATGCATATCTGTGACGTATTTATTACAAAGGAAAGTGTTTTACTTGTAGACTACTAAAAATTATTTTGGCAGCCCAGCAACACAATTTTTTGTATAAGAACAAGAATTTACATGACAGGTTTGTTACCGGGAAATGATAAATTCACTGATTATTGCCATCCATGTTGAGAGATGCAGTTGCAGTGGAAGTTTGCCGTTTTCTATAAACTGGAGAAAAAAGGGTATTACCGAACATAACGTGACAAATTTTCGGAATGAGTAAGTGCAACAAAACAGCGAGAAATTGAAACCCAGCCGGGCATTTCAAAGGCATGTATAACAAATGTAATACATTTTTTTAAAGTCAGGAGCATAATAAAAATGTGGAAAAAATATATTTAAAACACCAACAAATTTTCATCGGTTACCTAATTTTCAGTAATTTAATTTGAGAAGTATTAAATAATTTCACAGTGTTTTCTTATTTCTGTTATTGATGTATATCCTATATCATGTAAAGTGTAAGTTTTCATTTACACTTTGTGTGGTCCTAAACTTTTGATGTGTACTGCAAGTTCAAGAAATATGTTCCCATAAACTGGCTAGATCTTGACGGGTGTGTTTCAATAACCCTATTTCGATTGTTTCACATGATGTAAATGTGAATCGTGTCCCTGTATTGCCTGTTACTGACAACTCACAAAAATAACGGAGTAGTATTTATTTTGCAATGCTGTCTACTCACACATTTAACCACGCACATGTACTGTTCTTTTTTTCCTGAATAGGAAATGAATATGTTTATTTTCTGAACGTTACATACACTGCCAAGTTTATTAGAATTTGTGATTTACTACGTGATATGCAAGTCCATTTTGGTTGACCCTCTGCGCACTTAACAAAATACTTACAATACGGGATGACACACTGCGGTGCCTGAAGACACAGTACCCAATAGGTAAGAGATCTACAGCCATTGGGGTGGACCGCAAGTTTACCCGGGGACAGCACACAGAGATGAAATGAACACTACTGTACAATGCAATTTCCAATGCCTACCCATCACAATACATCCCCCTTACCACGCGAGGTGTGGCGACGATCAAGGATAATGGAGGGCTGGTTTACACAGATACGTGGTCGGTGGTTAGGCTTCGTGGTGGGAGACACTAACACGTCGCAATGAAAACTATATGAAACGACATGATGCAGATAACAGGACACGGCATGGAAGAATAAATACCAGCACATTCAGTGCGGAAGAACTTGAGGATGGCGCTGATGTCTCCTGACATGCATGGCAGTAGCCACGTGGACAGACATAAAATACACGGAAAATTCCTCACGACGGCCAATATTGTGCCGCAAATTACAGCGCCATGATTTTAATGTTACATTTCCACAAGTGATAATTTAAACCCTGGATGCAGCGTGACTAGCGTGAAACATAAGTGTCCTGAATGACCTCATGGTCAAAGAAAAAACACTATAAAATTACAGACATTACACGGAACCCTAATAAAACATACATAAACCCTGATAAAGATGAAAGTGTACAAAACACAATACAATAAACCCTTAAATTGCAGTGATGGCATTGATACAAAAGTTTCTGTGGATGACCGCGTGATCAGAAACGAAGTGTAAATTGTACATGATGACTTTATAAAATCCGCAAAATACACACATAGAAATATTGCCCATAATCAGTTACATTAAAATAACACAAGTAGGTTCTCAAAGTCTCATCTCGTGGGCGGATGAAATCTGATACCAGCTTCACGCGGCCTCATGTTTCCACAGATACAACACAACTCCTCTCATCATTTACATGATAAAAGCCAACAAGGGGTGTAATTAAATGATTCAAGCAGCTAGCATTATGCTGGGGACAGTTTTGGCAACGTATGCAAGCAAAGGTTAACTGGTATACTAAAGTAAGCTATTGAAATCTAGGTCTGCACAAAACGTTTGAGGTGCGACTTACCTGGCCAGTTTCTCGGGAACAACTGCCCAGAGGCAGAGGCGCTACAGACCTACCATGGCGGCCTGTTGGGTCTACACAAGCGGAAGTTGCGAGCACGCTTCATAAAAGTTAGAAATGGCAAATTAAATGGCACATAATAAAATAAATGCATATTTTAAATACAGAAGTTAAATTATAGTTGACTGGTAATACTTTAAAATGTTTTTGTACTGCCTTTTTGCCTGAGATATGTTTATCTTTTTTAGTGCCGCGCGCATTTCGAAATTTCCAGCTGGAAAGAACACAATAGCACTCAAATACACATAACAATTTTAAAACAAACATGGTACCCTACAAACTATTACAGTTGATGTCAAAGAATGTAAGTAGTAATTTTCATATGGGAAGTCTGTGACCTGTGGCGGTAATTAGCCACGTGTTGGTGTAGCACGTGTACTCATCGACTAGTGCCATCATGGGCTGAGTGCTGCTGGCCAGTAACCGGTGTCAAACACCCCCTCCCTCGGAGACCATGACGGTGCAAGTGGACCAACCCCTCTCTTCTTTGCCCCTTCCAGGTCTGAACTGGTACTGCAGGGTGAGGACAGACAGAGCACAGTCTTGGGGCTAGTCACACTCTTTGCCGTTTGTGAGGTGGTGGGGTGTTGGCTGCATCGGCGACATAGGGGCTAGGTGGTGGTTCCCTGCACTGCTTTCACTTGAAGTGGTTGGTGGTGCTGCAGGTTGAGGTCAAGGTGGTCTGGACCACACAATGCTGCGGTCTTCGAGGCATGGTCAGATCATTGCACTTTACACTTCTTGGTGCACACACATCCCTAGCTGTGTTCCCAAATGTCCTGAAATTATCCCACTCTTCTAAACTGTGCCCTACTGGCACTGGAAAACCACGAAAAGGTGTGTTGTTTACACTGGCTAAACTCACATTTTTATTTTCATTGACACTCAGATTTGGGTTTCCTCTGACACTTCCCGTAGCCCTGAATGGTGTTGATTGCCCTAATGGCGAAAAACCTTTAAATGGCATCATCACCAAAACACTTACATTTGCCTCCTCATTTACTTGTGAACCTATAGGAACACCACTTGTGGAGTTATCGGTACTCGTTTCACTGATTGCGCACCTTGAAATCTCAGTTGAATCGTGCCGCGTGACTCAGTGTGGTCCTTCTCGCTCGGCTCCTCTTTGCCTCTTCTCTGGTGGCACGCGGGCAATATATAAATCATCATGGTGTTTTTTTTGCTGCGCACTTCCTTCCCAAGCTTACAAGAAATGTGGCACTCCCCAGTTTTCATGTTATCCATATGGGTCCTAATCATCTGGGCGCTAGTCCCGCACAAAAATGATTTTTTTCCTGCTGATAATGTGTTTTCTGTTACATAAAATACATGCCTGGGGTAAGTTTGGCCGGCGGCCTTTTGCATGGGGGTACCTTCGTGGTAATGTACTGAGTTTGATGTTCTCTCGCCTGCTCGTGTATTTTCTGTTGGTGGGCCACGATTTCCTCCAGCAGTAATGGGGGGTTTCTTCGGGGTTCTCCCAGAGCTCGGAGCTCTCTATCCTGAACCATTTCAGCTGGGGTTTTTCTGAAACGGCGTTCACTCTTTTTCTGATGCAAAATAAACATTCTGGTATGAGTTCCGCCCAGCATTTGTGATCGTCCCCCAACCTTTCGCGAAATTGGATTTTTAAATCCTGATTTCGGCGCTCAGTAGGATTGGCTCTGGGGTGGTAGGTCGGTGTGGTGTGTTTTCGGAACCCCAGTTTGTGCAATAATTTTGCCACGCTTTCCCCATGAAGTGTGTGTCATTGTCCATGAGCAGTTGCTCTGGGTATCCCCATTTGGGAAAGAACTCTGTTTGCAGATTATGGGCTACAGTATGTGTTCTCACGTTACTAACCAGATAGGCTTCAGTCCAGTGGGTAAAGAAATCCGTGACAACAACTAAGAACCTCTTTCCGCTTGGAGTACGTGGGGCTCATAATGTCGAGTGCCACTGTTTTAAACGATTTGGTGGGTTGGCTCAGTTGTTGTGGCGCGTCCCCGTCTGCCCTCCACGGCTTCCTGGTATTACACGCTATACAGTCCTGCACGTGTTGCCGTACATCCCTTTGCATTCCCAGCCAGTGAAAGTGTTTTTGCACCTTACGTTTTGTTTGCTCAGACCCAGGGTGACCATGTTCCAGACTATATCAGACTATCGACACAAAATCTCCACTCACCATCCATTTTAGGGCCAAATTGATACCTGAATTATACAGACTTTGCATCACCTCAATCACATGATCATCTAACATTTCACGTACCTGCGTGCTTATTAATGATCTGGAAGAAGGTACCTGGATCACTTGGTTTGGTATAGATCGCCTCCTTGTGGGTGACAATGGCATGCTCGGTCACGGCAGTGTGGCCCAGCAGCCCTTTGGTGTAGAACACCCTGGCATACTGGTCCAGCAGCTGCTGCATCTTCTCCTGGTCCTGCTGCGGTACCTCGTGTACAAACTGCTCCAGCAGTACAGTTGGTACAGCAGCTGGGGGCGTTGCTCCCACGGCGTACAGCATCCACCTCCCCTTCTTACCCATGTGCAGACAGTCGAGATGCGGTTCAATCACAGCCTGATTTTCTGCTAACCAATGGCAATCTCAGTATCAATTCTTCACACAGGACTGGTACGATATACACATCAGCTTAGGTTTGCAGCTCTCTTACTCCCACCGTTACATGCATCACACTCGTGGCCTCGCCTTGCTGGTGTGTGGTGGCAAATTGTAACTTATGTGGTGGTACCCTCGTAATAGTGGCATAGATTAGTCCCTCACATACGAAGCTGTGACTGGCAGCGGTGTCTATTACAGCAGTTACACTTTTCCCTTCTAATTCCACAATTACATGGCATATCTGGGCACCTACTGCAGGCTGATTTCTCTGCATCAGTGGTGAGGTTGGAGCAAGTGCAGGTTCACCAACCTCCCTCTTTAGTTTCCCTCGTAATGGTCTGATGTGGCCTGTCGGAAGTTTTGGTGTTGCTCACTGTGTATTCTGCTTTGTTGATGTGAATGGCGGCCGACTCTGTAAGTGGTTCATCGGCGTGAACACATAATCACGGATTGAAAAACAATTCCACATGACAAAAAAAATGCATGTCACCAGTAGTATCAACTAATTTCAGATACACCGGGAATCCGTGAATTTCTTTGTCATTTAATATTGATGCGTATTTTGTATTTTCTCTTTGTAGCCCAACAGAGGATTAAATGGCTGGTGTAAATGTAAACGCCTGGACTGAATTTATTCAAGACATTGGCGGCTATCATCGCATACCCTACTTCCTGAGAGAGATCATATGGTGTTCGTACATGATGTACACAGACCGTGTGTGTGTTGCAGCTTTTTTGTTTAACTTTTATACATGCCATAATGTGCTGCTTGTGTGCAATAGCCATTACAAAGCAGATCCTGGAAAGCACAGGAAAATGGATGATTTGTTTAATTATTGGGGGGTGAAGGTGACTTAGGTTATGAAAGAAGGGAAAGGTATAAGTATTATAATATTGGTATTATGGGTATGTTAACTCTGAACGACAACGTTGCAGTTGCTGTAAGAAGAGGACCACCTGCTGCAGCTGTGCTGGTTCCAGGCTGCGTTCCCCCATGTGATCCCTTTAAAACACCCAAAAAAAGAATTTACACAAAGCATGTACATAGATGGTGACGAGGAATATTACTGTAATTTAGTGTGTGATAACTGTTACAAGAGAGGATTATCATACGTATTTTGGTGCTGGTTGTCACCTCCCAGGTGACTGGTACTCCTAGCAAGCTCTCACATCCCTCTCACACAAACATGCTTCGCGGATGAACTGTTCCAGGCTGGTTTTCGTCACATGTCGTAAGTATGGTCTCCAGGTCTGGGCTCAGTAAGGCGACAACAATTTCTAACACTCCCAGGACCGGTTGTTCAGTGTGCAGCCTCTTATACAAACCGACCTTCCGTTGTATAAACTCCTGGACTCCCTCTCAGTCCTGCTGTTGCTCATGGTAGAGTTGTGCCTGTGCTTGGATGGCGCTGCCATCAGTGTTGAAGCGACCCAGTAGTTTTTCACAGAACTCCTGCCATCTGACTTGGTATTCTCGCATGAGGTTCCACCAGGTGGCTGCTGCTCCTCATAAGCGGTTCGCTGTCACTTCAGTCCAGTCGTCATGGTGGACGCGATGTCGCACAGTTATTCTTCACATACGGACAAAAATACCTGGGAGTTTTCGGTTTTGTGGCCGGAAAACACTGGCAGTAACACATTCCGATCAGGTCTGGTCAAGCCCTGTGGGTTATACATGACTACGACAGGTTGTTGTTCGACCCTCACATTTTGAGGTGTTGCCGGAAAATTCCTAACACTGTCACTGCTCCCAGCTGTTGTAGTCAAGCAAATTGAATTTTACCAACCTCTCACAATGTGTGCATTGCTCACTCAGTAGTTTGAATGGATTCAGTCTCTCCGCAAACGCGGTTGACGTAGTTGACACGGTTGCCAACACAAATGGCTGAGGCAGGGGCGCTGCAGACCTACCATGGAGGCCTATGGGGCCTACACAAGCGGAAGTTGTGAGCACGCTTCACAAAAGTTAGAAACGGGAAATTAAAATGGGACATAGTAAAATAAATGCATATTTTAACTACAGAATTTAAATTATAGTTGACTAGTAATATTTTAAAATATTTTTGTACTGCCTTTTTGCCTGAGATATGTTTATCATTTTTAGTGTCGCGCGCATTTCAAAATGTCGAGCTGGAAAGAACATAATAGTACTCAAATACACATAACAGTTTTAAAACAAACATGGTACCCTACAAACAAATTATACTTTATGTCAAAGAAATTAAGTAGTAATTTTCATATGAGAAGTCTGTGGCCTGTGGCGGTAGTTAGCTACGTATTGGTGTAGCACGTGCACTCAGTGGCTAGCGCTGTCATGGGCTGAGTGCTGCTCTGGCCAGTGGCCGCCGTCAAATATATCTGATTTCTATATTCTATAATCTTATCGTATACATGCTTGTTCTCCATACCCTGTACCGATACCAACCTAACTTGTTGCAGTTCCCAGTGGTGGTACCAACCTTTCTCTCCTTGCATATATATATATATATATATAATTTATTTATTTATTTATTACACACACATTACAAATTACTAGAAGTAATATCAATAATAAATTGGAAATTAAACTGTATTTATATGCATTTGACATTCATGCTGCAACAGCAAAATATAAATAACAGAATGGAAAAAGTATTTTTTTTGGGCATGTCCACTGTCCAGCCAGGCAGCCATAAAAAAAATTAACCTACACTTAAAAAAAATAGTTTATTATTGCTCAGATAGATATTTGCTGTAGACCAAATACATGGTACCTATGGTATTTGTGTAGACTCAAGAGCTAGTATCCACCACTCTCCCGCCAGTCAGAGCGAAGCGATCAGAAACTATCAA
The DNA here is from genome assembly GCA_029891345.1 of Dryococelus australis. Lineage (NCBI taxonomy): Eukaryota > Metazoa > Arthropoda > Insecta > Phasmatodea > Phasmatidae > Dryococelus > Dryococelus australis. Next base: position 45,169,482 of record CM057000.1, read on the forward strand.
TACTTCTGTGGCAAAACATCAATGAAAAAACATTGGCCATCAATATTGATGCATGTAAACATGCTGTACTGTGCAAATACGCACTATACGGGCAACTTCGCCCCATCTAAAAGTGACCCTAGCTCAGGGGGAAGTCATAACAGTGACAAAATTAATAATCATATTGAGCAAGGAGATTCCACAAGCCTGGACAGCCAAATACGTAATTGTTATTAACCCATGTAATTACAATAACCATTGCCCGCCTGGAATCCAACATGCAAGAGTAACCCTATGAATAAAATAAATTTTGTTGAGATTCAACTACCTTTCGCTTAGCCACGGAATAAGTTCCTATCAACCCCAGAGATGGCAGTACCCCTGTGGCCTTGTGACATCACAACCCACCAGCCTCAGGACAAGGTGTTTTAATTTGTCGTCGCCTTCAAGCAGGGAGATAAGAAATGGGCGGCACTCTAGCGCCATGGTAAACATACCCCTGCGTTGAAAGGCTACGCTACCCCTGCACTCCGAAGAACTGCTGATCAGAAGATTTTCAGTATCAATACAGGTTCAGCACCCTGGTCCAGCAGATATGCCGGGCTCGCCGGCCGAATTGGTTCACGAGCTCTCCCAGTCTGAAAAGACTCTCCTCAGTTTGCAAAGACTCTCTTTTCTCTCCCCAGCCGGCAATACGGCGCATCACCTGGAAGCCTGCAAGACGGCATTACTCTACTCCGCACACTGTGAAGACTGCAGCATCCCAACAGCTTGCAAATGGCTCGTCCACTGACTGTGAGGGCAGCACTCCACGTCCGAGGTAATCCTACTCCACGCACCCTCTAACCCTTTACCCTAGTCAACTTCCGTGACTCTGCGGTAACAGGCCGTCGCATCCTAGTGTACCTCTTGGATAACTTCCGGTAACTTTGGTTACTCTGTGGATAGCATATATTTACCGTAAATTTTGACAGGTTAGATTTTTGCAGCTTTTAATTATTTTCCCAGGTTCACCTTCACCTGACTTGAATATGTTAATTGCTTATACAATTCACCAGTTAGCTATTATACTGTATTTGAATTTAACTGGGGCTTTCCCTTTTCTTTATTTTCATATAATAAAATTTATGTTATACTTATTTTCCATTTACAGTCATTCTGTGGTAGTTCTCATTGTCATTAGAATTCTAGCTGTCAGTGTCTAATAATTTGTGCCAGGTAATTCACTCCCGCTGGTGAGGAGCTGTGTAGTTTCCAGAACTAGGGCCAGAGCTGCAGAGGACTTTAGTCCACAAGGATACACTGAAGTTCCTGGGTTTCCAGTGGATCCGCATTCACCTCCAACGACGTCCCAATACCTAACCGCTCCTCTACACGCAAGGGCCTTGGGAGTGACCGAATAAGCCACACCCCCAGGACTGCACATTGTAGAAGGGATCACGGGACTGGGCTAGATGTATAGCAGGAAGGGATGTTTACAGAGTAGACAACAGCGCAAGGAATGCAGCCGACAAGGAACAGCCGACACCTGTGAAGGGGACATGGAGGAGGTCGAACCCCAGTCTCAGACTACCGAAGCCGTCCCTCAGCCGATCTCTCCGCTCATCCCCCTACCCCATGAAACCCCCTTGTACAAGTATTTAGGCGCCTGTTGGCCCAGGTATGACCCTGAGGGAGAATGACTTGCCAAGATAGAACGGTCACTACCTACAGACAGTGCTACTAGTGACACTGTACCCAGCCAGGCACCCGCTACTTCGAGCATAATCAAACTCTCATCCAAGAAGCTCATTTGGGTTGGACACCCATCAGAAGTAGAGCTAACCAACTTCTGCGTCATTAAACCAGCATCGGGGAAAATGGTATGGGTTGGACTCCCGCCTAAAGTAGTCCCCAAGCCACGTGCGGCACCACCCTCTTCAGATTATGCCTCCGAATGTCGCCCCAATCGTCCCTTTCGCATAACCCTGATTTCCCCAGCCAGGTCATTAACCTTCACCCCCACTATCGCTTAACTAAATCACCACTTTACATTCACTGGGACAGCTGGCATCCCGATTATTGGCAGCCTTAGTAGTGAGGGAGGTAGAACTCCCTGGTCGAGAGACTAGCTCTTTCCGCCTCACTCTGCAGTTTGACTCCTCTCGTTTCCGATGGTATTCTACCATTAAGGTGGAGTGCTAGTTAGGATATTGTTGATGAGACACCATTGTCTGGATTTACCTTCAAGTAGTTTAGCTATCTTCCGCTGCATAGCAGCAGCATCAAAACATGGTGCCAGTGTGTCTGCCAGGTTGTTGATGAGCGGAGGGGTGAAGGGAGGTGGAAGTACGAGAAAACGTGTACCTGTTCTCCGTTTCTCAGCCTCAAAATGCCATTAGCGAGCTTGGACAGATGGCAGATAACAGAACCTACATCACTCCATTCTGGGAATGCAACATTTAATCATTTTATTTAAATTCTTTTGTCTTTAAACTCCGCTTTTCTTACCAAACTGTTGATAGTCCCTTCGCGGGCATTTGCTACAGTCTAAAAGTGCTGAATTTCTAAATTCCATGCAGAATCAATTATTTAACTTCACCACCACCCTTTTTACCGTTCAGGCAGGTAAAAGGGAGGTAAAATTAAACAGCATTGGGACCAGAGCTTGCTGGGGCAACTCAGCAAGCTCTAAATACTGAATGAGCTCAGCTGAAAAAAATTTTTGTTGGGTTTGATGAGAGGGGGAAGGGGTGGAAGGTAGCCTCTCCTGACCACCTCACAACAAATGAAAATCGTCTGGGTGGACTAGGTCCCTTACAAGGGACCATACCACCCCCGTTCTGAGCTTCGGCAATGATTACAAATCGGCGGCGGCAGATAACAGACAGATCAGCAAGACGCCAAGACTCGTACCGAGGTCTGTGGGAGGGGGGGGGGGCACGGAAAAGACATCTTGTTACATCCATACATGTATAAAATGAAGTTGACACGCGTCTGTCTGTATATCTACTTGCCACATGTATGACACTATAAAAATTTCCTACCATTGCATGCTGTCGATGTTGAAGTAAATTATTAACATTTTCTACACAATCATCTGCAAATCATAGAATTTATTACAATTAAGACTGATTTCCACAATCGTGCTGTTAATAAACGAGTAGCATGAAAGTAATGCAATATAAAAATCCATACAATGCTTTATGTATATAAAAGAAAAGACATTTTTTGAGGATGTTTGGTTTTCTGTAATATAATTGAAACGGCTCAGTGTCCCTAGTTTGGGTCGCCACTTTATTTGACACCAGCTATGACGCGGGCCCTACAAACAACTATTTTGTCAATTTATTACCTCGGCTAAGCTCTTGGAATAAGTTATGAGCATGAGAACAAATTAGTTTATACTAATTAGTAGTAATGTGAAAAAGAACCCTTATTCAGCCAAGCCCTAGCAATCAGCTGGAAACAAATACTACACAAAACCCTTGCAACTAGTTTTCTCAGTACTTAGCATGTAGTTAAATGCGGACAATAACACAAGCAATAGTGACAACCACCTTGTCAATTAATTAAACAAACTTTATGTTGTCTTTTAGGACCAACACAACGCCAATAAGAGCCAATGTGATAAAAATGATTTCCCAACTATTTCAACTACACATATCTTGCACAAACCTATGATCATTAATTTGATAAATTACATAAAGAAAGTACTCAAGATTAGATCGCTTTTATGGTCTTTAATTATATTATCAAACTAAAGATGTAATGCAAAGTTGGACCATTTAACAACGTTATTTGCGACATCAACAAACTAAAGAAACTACACCATTTTACTTCTCATAAAAAACATACTTTATCTAATTCAAGGTGTAATTATTACTACTAAAAAGATTATTCCTATGAAAGAAAACTTTGGACTTACTCCCTGAGCTAATGGGTACCTTAAGTAGCTGCAATTGACCCCAAACCATTGTGTTCATGGTGAAGATGAAATCTGCCATTAGTCCGAACGATCTCCAACAGGACAGGTAACAGGATGCTCAAAACTACTGCAGTGGCTGGAACAATATTAGACTGCTGTCATCAGGAAACGTCAGTGGGTCCTTTGCGAAGATGTGAAGCTGCATGTCCTGGAATCTTGACTATTCTTATAACCTAATACTCCTCTCTTCTGTTAAGAAAATTTAGTTGTCAAATTAGTACCTTTGGGCTCATCAGGGAAATTATATATTCAAGTAGTTAGTGATATGACATATCTCACTTCTGAGTCTTCTATAGCCCAAAATCATTCTTAACTTAATCCAACATTCCTAACAGTCAAACAAAAACATATGACTAACTGACAAAAGTTTTCTATGAGTAATGTTCATTTTTACAAGTAAACAAACATTTCTTCTTAAAAAAATTTAAACCAAAGAATACCATATTTATACCAGTTTTGCTGGCAAATTAAATATTGAACAATAGTAAAACATCCTAGTAACATATTCACTGCAATATTATTTTTAATACCCTAGTTAATCAGATAAAAAAACAAAAGCATTAATTAATCATTCTACCTTAAGTTATTAATGCCAACAGTCAAGACACATACAAATTCCCAGATGTTACATAATATAGGCCCTAGGTTTAATTCAAAGAGAGGGTTACAGACAGGTTTCCTGTTATTATAATGTGTCTTTATATGATTTTGTTAATGGTAATATTACATTATTTATTGCAAATACATATTCTTTGAGGGTCTTGCTTCATACCAAGGGAGAAAGTTTAGCGATCATATATATATATGTTGTCTGTATACATATATTTTTTATAAAGGCAATATCTGATCACTTACTTTTTGTTTACGTACAACAATCACAGTTTTACCTCTGCTTGTACGTGGTACCCCAACCTGAGGAGCTGCCACTTTACTCGATTCTATGGTTGGTAATGAGTGCTCTCTTGGTTGGATGTAAATTGGTAGCGAAAAAGAGGACTTGTTATAAAGCCAAGCTTAAAGAATGAATTAAAGTTAGACTTAAAATCAAAAAGATTTATTGTAATAGTAAAATAAACTATATAAAAGCTAGATTAAAAGAACATTTTTAAAAATGACATTAAAATGGATAACCAAATGAGTGAAATGAAAAAGAGGCCCAATGAATAACTTAACTATAATCTTGAGTGTATGTCCCTTTCTCACAAATGTTTGTGCAGTCCTTTCCTTTCTAGAACTCTAGCACACAAATTAATTTGTTATACATTAACGCCATTACTAGGGTGCTGTGTATCCCACTCCTTCATTCCGGTATTATTTGTGTATTATATGTTGCAATTTATTTAGTGCAAGTTTGTTACAGTAGGTAGTACATAGAGCTTTACGTCGCGTTAACAGCAGGGTCGTCAGAAACGGAGCAAGTTGCTTAGAGAAGTAGGGACAGGGAACTGTTTATATCTTGAGCAATAAATAAATGCCATATAAACCAGCCCAGCATTCACTAGGAGTGATACCAGACAGCTTCAGGATGGTCGGGCCGGAAATCAAAACAGAATACTCGTGAAAGTGAGTCTGGTTTCTTCACTACTGCACCTCACTCCTTGCGAGTACGATACCACCTACAACAAATTGCTAATAGGTCATTATGCATGGATTTGTGTGTGTGTATTTTGAACATAAAATACAAATACCTAAGCTCTTTCAAATGAAATGGGCAATGTACATTTTCATACAAAATTTATTGTAGTACTTTATTGTGCTGCAAGCTCATGCAAAAGATCCAAGTCTAGTGAAACACAGTATGTCAGTCTGCGTGGCCTAAGAGCCAACGGCAGAAACCACAAGCATTCTGAGAAACGTTCACTCCTAAACAGAAATCCGATTATGAGAAGAGATAACGAGCCAGCCTCACCTCCTAAGTGCTTTCCACATCCTTCCACCCTCCTACCTTTGCCCTCCTGCTAGCCTCTAGCCTGAAGAAGTTTCAAGAATTGCCACTGCGATCTCTGCAAACAGCACTTGATTGATGGTAGAATGTCCCCAAATCTGAACAGATTTGTCTTTAAAATGATCAATTTTATACTTCTAATGGCCATTAATTTGGCATTTTCGGACATGGCACTGATGTGTTGCAGCAATAAAAATGTTAGTTATTGTTTCTTCTGTAAACTGCCGTAGATATTACGTGGTACACTGTGTATGTGCTGAGTAGGAAGTAATTTCCTACAAGCCTGCACTCATCGTCAGTGAAAATTTGATGCTTTTTATGTACACTGGTTTGGCTTTCTTGGATGTTGTAAAGGTGTTTCCTAGCCATACAATGCTAGCATAATGACTTTAATGTAGCGTGTCCTATTTTTATCTGTATCCGAGTATTGTATAATCTATAGTGGACAATTTCTCTGAAGTCTGCACATTAACCTTATGCAGAGTTGCACATTACCCTTATGCAGAGTTGCAAATAAATGTTATTTAATAACAGAAATATTCTACTTATGTAAACCTCGTACACATATTTTCAACAGGTCTAGTATTATGAAGCGCCAGATTAATTATATTGATTATTAAGTATCTCCACTAAATTTAAAAAAAAATTAACAAAATGAGGTATACATAACAACAATAGCTTAACAAAGTTGTGTATGAAATTTCATCAAGAACTGCCATAAAAACTGTAACTAGTGCTCCACTTTAAGCAGCGACCCATGGAATACAAGCCCTCCACGACCCGTCGGGTCAATAATGCTAGCCACTTACGCCGCAGTAGGCCTACTTAAGATTCTGAGAGGGCAGTCAGTGGCCTAACCACTTACCCATCGAGGTAAGGCACATGTCAATATAAAAACATTGGTGTTTCAATACTATCGACCATCGATGGCCATCCCTAGTCAGACTGAGGAAGATGGAGGCAGTTTAGCAAGCTGACTCCGGCCACAGGCTGAAAACAGCTAAGTATGATGATAATGATGTGTCTTTTAATTCTGAGAATAATCATATGTTCTGCAATATCAAAACTCAAACCACAAAAGCCATGTGTGTGAAGGTTCACTACTAAGCAACTCTTATTTTAACCTTGCAATTATTAACTTCTCTTAAACAATTTCTTCTTAAATTTTTTAGGATAACCTAACTTAACCCTTTCTAGTGAGAGAACTTTTTTCCATATTATAGTTATGTTAATTCTCGCCCCCCCCCCCCCCCCCCTGGTCAACTTCTCACGATGCTAGAACAATTATTTTCTCTCTACAAGTATCTTGATTTGCATTTTTTAGTATAGATGCAAACAGGTCCTTCACAAGGTGTAGGGGGGCAGCAAGTTTATTTGGCCAGGCCTCACTTCATAGAGGGCCTCAAATTTAGAATATAGACTTTGCTTTTCAGAACAAAACAACAGAAGCATTGAGTTAATATTCTCATGACAAATGGATGTATTTTTTTAATAATGTAAATATTCAAAATATATGCAACTTGTAAACTTATAGTTTTTTATTCAGTATTTTTTCATATGTGAGAAGGGGGCCTCAAAAATTAAAATGTCCCAGGCCTCTTATCAAACTCTGAAAGGGCCTGACTGTAAAGGATTGGCTTTTTTCATGAATCTTCGTATTTATACTTATCTGTGTGATAATTGGTTCAACACATTGCATTTACTTGCTTAAAATTCATTTATACAGTGCAGTCACGTAATGTTCAATATTAAGAATATACTTTGCAGGTATCGTCGACAACCAAGAATACTCTATGTTGATTGACCAGATAGATGAAATGTTCAGAGCTGCTAGTTCTTTTGACAAGATGGACAGTAGCCATACTATCTTTTCAACATTGAATTCAGTGCCTTGGGTAAACGGAAATGAAGATTTTGCATGCTTTATCGAAGTGAGTGTGTCTGATGATAAGTATATTGCTGTCTTTGTACGTCTAAAAAAAAATAAAAAATAAAAAAATAATAATTTACACTCTTGATTCTGATCTCTCTTTACTTTGTCATCTACAGAGATATTAATTTCTTATTTGGCTGTTTCAGTTTTGTGCCCCTGCTAATTAGTAACTTTTACACTATCAGCATATGTATAGACTATAAATATGAACAGGAAGACACTGTCTTAAAAATAATTGCATAATTTTACCACTTTAGCGAGGGTGAATGCGAAGTGAACTGAGTATTGAACTTAGAGTTGTCTATCATACCTGAGAAACAGGGCCTGTTTTTCATGGCCAGCATGGAGAATGCGTAAATTCAGAGTGGGGAAGCAGCAGAGTGGAGATGCGGGAGAAAACAGGATCACCACAAGATAACCCCTGAACTGCAGTAATGTCCACCACATTATCCACACAAGAGCTCTTGTAAAAATTCCCATTCCCAGCTCACTATGACCTAAGTGCAGAGTAAATTACCCCAGAAGTTGAAAAGAAGTGTCTTAATGCTGTCATATTTTTTTTATTTAAGGAGCGAGGAAATACACGTATGTACAGGAAAGATGAAAAACTGTACACACCAGGTCAGACACCACTTAACGTTCACGTAGTGATTTCTGGTACTTCCATTATCCAATTCAAGCCAGGAGACTGTAATCTTGAGGTGAGATTATGTTCCTTCGTGGAAATCAAAACTAATAATTAAGAACAATTTATTTTTATATTTCATATCCCATCTTTAAGCCGTAATGGATTAACATAAGTTATTGTGTTTAAGGTCACTGTTTCATTTTGTTAGAAGAGTATATTTACACAATAGATGCTGTATAGCAGGTAAAAGAATCTTGTAAACACTTGTCAGGCATATTTTTTAGTACTATTTTGATGGTCTTGAGTTCTTTGGTTGACTGTCACAATCCCAAAGGCCTCTTACGCATGTTCCAGTTAATGCTGGTTTGGCAAACATGCCATAACAGACTGAATTTTAATATTCGGGACTAGAATAATATCATCCAAGCATGTATAGTGTGTAGCTTTTGTAGAGATGGAATCTAACACCATTGTCATAGACTGAAGTTAGCTCTATCAACTGGCTCTATCCACCCTTCTGATTGACTCACAACAAAAATGTGAGTTTAGATTGTACTGAAATGGAAGTTATGGAATAAAAATGTAATTTATTGTGGTGACAGCTTTTATTTGACAGTTGAGTTTAACAGAATACATAATATAATAAAACACCAAATGTATTTTTCACGTTTACAATGCATGCGACTACGGTAAACACAACTGGAGCAATATTCACACATCACTTAGCCCATTTTCTTTGTGATGTGCATGTCACATTCATGTTAATGTGTCTTTAGGCTGGTCAGGGACTGCCGGCCGCATTGAGCTGATGAGTTTTCATTACGGTTGGCAGCTTTGTTTATCCATACACCATGCGCCATGCGTTTGGGTTGCATAGTTGCAGTCATTTCCGTGAGAGCTGGAAGGTTCAAGGCAGGTCGGGCACTGGGTGAAGGTGTACATGAGCAGTTGTGTGACTAAGGTAGACAGCGGTGATTGTGACAGTAAACAAATTATGAGTTGCGGGTTAACCGGGCACTTATGCCAAGTAATCTGTAGTCTTAAAGCTGACGACTGGTCAGCGGGTGGCTGATTAACACCAGTAGGATGCGACAAGTGGTAAACTTGGTCGTTTACATGAATCTGTCCATATATAGTTGTGAATGCTGGAAATTAGTTCTTCACACAATGGTGTGGATTATAATATTGCATGCTGAAGTGTGTTAACTTGTGGTGATTATGTCTCACAATGCAGTAAAGTGGTAAAGTGAGACATGTTTGCTGGAGATACGAAGCTTCATTGGGAGCCTTGTTGTATGGAGGTATATTTGGTTTCTAATATATCCTGCTATTGTGTTCGTTTTGGGAATAACGGACATCTTATAAGCCGGCGAGCTCATTGTCACACTATGGGTAAATGGAAACGTCCTGTTGGTTTCGTCTTACATCAGAGGTACTAGTGTGATTTGCTGCAGCTTTCGCAAAGTTAATGATTTCTGATTTTTGACGTGCATATGAGTTTAAAATTGTGACCATAGTGGAAGGCAATCCAGAAAATCCGATGATAACAATGTGGGGAGATACAGTTTGGCATTGCAGCTTCGAATCTATTGTCTACATTCAAAATTCAATTACACCACTCAATTGCCATAGGATCAAAGAATATGTTACATTGAGTGAGGACTGCAAAGCATCGTGTATGGCGAGGGAGAGGGGGGCATATCGCAATGTTGAATTGTTTTGCCGCATCTCATAACTTCCTCGTAGTACAACTTTTGACTAGGAGAAGTTATGATGCTCGTTTAAGTTTCACTGAATAGCCCTCATCAAGATTAATCAACGTAACATATTCTTTGATCCTTTAGAAATCAAAAATTGTGTAATTGAATTTTGAATGTTGACAATAGATTCGGAGCTGTAATGCTAAACTGAATCCGCCGATTTTGTTATCATCGGATTTGCTGGATTGCCTCCCACAAGGGTTGCAAATTAATTGTATTCACGTCAAAATATTTTTGAGACTTTAAGCACCGCACACCTTAGTTATTCTCTAATTGTACCAAACCTATGGTAAGTCTTGCGATATGTCGAGTCAAATCATTTTGCTATAAAAGCAGCCATCCAGTAACATAAACATAACAATTTACTTGTTTTTGCTTGACAATAAGAGCCAGTGTGTAGATTCACTTCTTTAATAATGCTATGATCATGTGAATAATTTCCAGTGCGTTTGATGTGTTGGAACTCGCAACCCAGAGTTGGAACTCACAACCCAGAGACCTGCTGACAAAAAATTAGGTTGCAGAAAAAAGCCAGAAGGATACTCCAGTGCCTGTACGCCCTACCCAAGGGTTATCCTGCCACACCACTGCTTAATCAATATAGCACTGTGCCAGTTATGCTGTTCCGTCGTCTACACACTAAGACACAGCGACCCCATCTGGACAACAATATGATCCAGTGATAGCAAGTTAGAAGCTGTTTTCACAGCGCTAGCCTACCCAGTCCTTATTGTTACATTAACACTGGTCACCTCTACCGGCATAGCATAGTCAGCTTCCCAGCAGACACTCGTGCTGGCACAGGAAGTAGTGAATCAACATGAGTTGTTTCCCTAATAAGGAAATAAAATGTGTTTTTTGCCTCAATCCTAAGTACCACACTTCCTGTAGACTAGCACTATCCCAGTTGACTTTGTGGACGCAGTCAACACAGGTGAGCCCGGGAATATACTCATTCGAGCCAAAACACATTGTTGCCACCTACACACATCTAGTATGGCCACCCATTCTATCTACACTGTAGATAGAATGCTAGAGCCCCACACAGGTACACTGCTCTCAGACTAGTTTGTTGGCTTGATGCTAGCTTCTTTTTCACTGCACCTTTGTGCCAGGAAAGGGGGTTTTCCCTAGACTGAGATGACTCAGCAGAGACAACACCCACGCAGTTACCCTCAATGGCGTGGCCTGACTTGCAACATGCACTGCGCATCCATTACAGGTGTTGGAATAAGGTGACCGCCCAGTCAATGACCCACACATGGTCTGACACGCTTTAAAGACCACAAGGAACCTGCCTGACCGTGCCAACATGAAGGGTGTGTATTTTCCTGATGATCTACTTCAAGCACCATGGCCTTAAGGAGCACATCAAATAGACATTGCTGACATCTGGGCGTCTGCACTAGCTGACCCCTGCTTTAGTAGCCTCCAAAAGCTAAATTTAGTCCTCGGGGACAAGCTCAGGCTTTGCATTATCTGCAAGACGCTGTCGAACCATAGGTGCCTAAGGATCTATTTCCTGAGCCAGTACAAGTCAGCTCTGAAGTTCACCTGTAGCTTGCCACCTATCTCAGCTGACCAAACCAACTGCCTATGGAAGCCATCACCTTCTTGATCCCAGCTGTACTTTCACCAGTTACATGGCCTTCAGCAAGTCAACCCTTCACACCCACAACTGTTGCCAACACGCCCACTGCCGGTCCGTCCAACATCACGTCCATCGCCCAGTTATACCCTTAAAGGTCATAAGTCCTTGCCGCCAGATCTAGTTGTCAGAACCAGACTTTGTGCTCTGCCACGAAGCTACCAGGCATGTCCTGTATAACGGGCATGCCCCAGAGCCTCATCAGGACTAGAGTACGCAAGAACCCCCCATCTAAGGGTGCATCTGATGCCACTTCTGAACAAAAAGCAGTCTCACTGCACGTAAGTCTTTAACCCAACAAGATGTTATGTGTCAACACTTTTTTGGTGTGATATGAAATAATAGTCTAGAAACGTACAACAATGAAGGAAAATGACTTTTCAAAAAACAATTTAAAAAGTTACGTATATGAATTTCAAATTCATGTGTTTTTCACATTGAAGGCTTGAAGAATATTTCTTGGAAATATGTTATGTTGTTGTCCGTATTTCAGTTTCAACACTTCAGATAAGATTTAAATACAAAATACATAACTAGAAGATACTTTATTGGAAGTGAACAAAGTGTCTGATTTCACACAAACTGCAACATTGCCACTAGTATGACTTCAATACACTTAAACCACGGCTGCCACCAGCCCTGAAGCTGAAACCCTGGTTCATGAATATAAAAATCCTGTAAAATCCTGGAATCATTGGGTCAAATCCTGTAAAATCCTTGGAATTAAAAAAATTCCAGATTAGAGAAAAAAATATTGGATATGAAAGACATTTAAAGTAGTTCTTTTGATTTGGAATGTACAAACCATGGTAATTCTTTTCTTCACTCACACTTATATTTTCATTTATACAGTTGTATAAATGAAAATATAAGTGTGAGTGTTTGTTTCCTCACCATTATGATATCAATGCCAAACGCAAAACACAGTCATCAAATTCGGATTGCATGCATAAAAATGGCAATTCGCTGCAAAGGTTCTTTTCAATAATGGCCTTGGCCTTTGCATGCGATCATACAGCCAGGAACAAAAATATGTAGATAACTGTATACCTGCACCAGTGAATAATATTTTGCTTAATTATTCTCCTGGGTTGTGAGAATCTTTCAAACAAATGCATCAGTGAAACTGACATACATTGCTGTGAGCACTAGTTCGTACTACGTAGCAGCCACTTTGAGCAAAGTGCAAAAAAAAGTAGCAAATTGCATTTTGCAATTTGAAGCAAATTGCATGCATAGAAACTATAAATAACTTCAACATAAAAACAGTTCACATTAAAAACGTATAAATAGTGCTAATCAAATATTTGAAACTATGCACACACAGGGCCAGCGCATCGACCACAATGCACAAAGGCATGCCATTTCACAGACATAATCAGTAACGAAACACACATAACAGTATATTTACTACTGCCATGGAAACACAGATTTATCACAACATCGTAACATGCCTAGGTAGGTTTAAAAAACACAACGTCTACAAACGTGATGTATGAATTTGAAGTATTTTTCGGAGTAAGAATAATTTACGTTTCTTGTAACAAAAAGCAACACGCCATGTCATGGCTCGCCACGTCTGCCAACTTCACTAGGTAACTGCCCCGCCATCATATCTAAATATATTAAAATACGTATTCAAACAAAATCTCTTTTCAGTTGTAAATTACAAATTCCAAAATTATTATTTTGCTGTAATAAGTATGAAAAATACTACAATTTAAAACATGGACAATTTGTTGCTTACTAGCAAAGTGAAATTTCCCGAGTGTGAAATAGACGAAGAAAGAGAAAGAGTGCGACAAGCCTCCCCAGAAGACAGTTTTACAATTGCTTTCTTGCTCGATAAAACAATACTGTACCATTACGGCCTACTCACGATATTTTCCACTGTTATTTTAAACTGTAAAAATGAGATGTGTTGCCATCGAGGCTACTTAAATATTTAAATATTTTGATAGGCACCATTTAATTTACAAATAGTGTACTAAAAAATGAGGTTAAAATAATATTTTAACTGTGAACTATTTCTTACTGATCGTTCCCAACACATCGCTGTACTCGCTGTTGTAATTCATATTTAAAAAAGAAATAAATATTACAAGTTATAGAAGATATTAAGGTAAAGGTTCGTTTATTCAATAATACAGTACTCTAAAGTTAACCACAGTGTTATATATTTGTGGAATACAGGTTATTGAAAAAACAGGTGACATGTTATGCCTAGAGTTTTTTTTCAAAGATTGATTTTCATAAGTTGCTTCCAATCGGAAATGGACTATATTCAGTTTCACATGTGAGCTCTATTGAAATTTTGTTTTTAGAAGCCAATTTTGAAGATATAAACTTTAAATAAAAACCAAAATGTCTCAAGATCTGTATCGAGACAAACAGAACAATCAGTTTTTCAGTAATTTTTAATTTTATTACTAAGTTTTCTAATCTTTTTAGAAAACAGGCTCTACACTAATGTTAGAAAAGGTTTTAATAACAAAGAAGCACATATTTTTCTGCTCAAAAAAGTCCCAGGTGTTGTGTATCTATCTTTAACAGGAATGCCAGAAAACCAAATATCATTAACATGTATTCTCCCGTACAAAATTCTTACTGTTTGCGAACCAGACAACATCCTTAATTACAATATGTTTCAGAATCAAGCACTGAGTGGAAGACTGCCTATTATTGACTGCCTTGCCAACATCGACCTTGAGCGGGTATGTGAGCACGGGCATTCCAGTGAGTTAGTAGAGATGTTGCAGTTTGCAAACATGATTGGGGAGCTGGGAATCCTCACAGGCAGACAGTACAACTCAACAGTTATGTGTGATTACTTACTTGAGGTATGCACTTCGCTTTTCTCATGAACGAGGTTATCATCTTAATAGTTCTGTAGTTCTTTTGACTGAATGACAAGTCTGTCACTTTTTTTTTTTTTCATTGTATTAGTGCAGTTTGGTATGTGAACCATATATGTAACAAATGTACATGAAACGTTCAGTTTTTAGCTTTTATGTTCAGTTGTTAATCCTATGCCAACTATTTGAGGTACAATTTTCACACAGTTGCAGTGACTGAGTCGGGTGTTTGTCTACTGTGGTAAATAAGAAAATAGAATGTTCAGAGTACTAACACTTAAATATTGTATATTCAGTGTGTGCAAACTTTGACAAAAATATATATTAAAGGGTTATATATTTTGAACATGTTCACTCCAAGAATGAATTTGTTTAGTTTTGGTCATTGTGTACATTTACAGTATTTCATCCTCTTATGTATTTTTCGTGGAGTTTCTGAAAGGTAATCATTATCGTCACCTTGGTAACTTTTTCACTAGTTATATTTTTAAAATATAGTTTTCTCTGAAAAAGAGTTCCATTTGTGGTAAAAACAGTTGCACACTTGCCTTGTGAACTGGATTTCACAAGTCAATCCTTGTAGAGACACTCCCTTCAAGTTTATTTCACACGAACTCATCTTAATTGTTCCAAGGAAGCAAGGAAAAACTACTAGGTCATGCGGCAGTGATTTGTGTATGACATGACACCCAGGGAGGTGGCACTACCACATGACATATTTAGTCAGTGTGTGTTATTTTCCCTATAATTAAATTCAGTCTTTTGCTCTATAATAGTTCCAGTTAAGTGATAGTTGGTTAGCTGCCATGTGGTGCGCTGGGTACCCATTAAAATTTGTGCTTAAAGGAAAACCATAGAATATATTTTTTAATCTCTTAGATCAAATATGGCTATAAGGAAGCAGTTCCATCCAAGACTGTAACATGCATTCCCGGGAGGAAGCTGAATTCCTCACATATTCAATCTGTAACAAAAGGATATTACTGTATTACAGACAATGTAAGCCAGTGTATTAAACTACATATGGTATTTTGTACTTTTCTCCTTTCCCGTGATAAAATTGCACAGGAAAGCTCAGAAAGAGTTATTTTTGACTACACTGCTGGACAATTAAAACAGTAGACCACAGAAAACAGTGAAACATGTAAGTAGTGAAAGTATGGGCTGGTGTGCACATGATTCCATGTTGGTCTGTTTGCTTTTGAACACTCACCCGACAGTCGCTCTGCAAGCACTGACCAGCGGTCATGACACTGGCGTGTCTCGATCTGACTAAAAACAGTCGGATGATCCTATCGCTGTATAGCCGACCATGTGAACTGTTCAGACCATACTGTCAGGTGCAGGTACGTGAAGATACCCACACGCTGAGGACTGACACAGGATGGATGAGATCGACTATCAGTTGAAAGGACCTATGAGTTGTGGGCCAGGCACGGAGGAATCCTGTGGTGACCTGGTCCACAATACTGGCCAGTGTTGGGGCTCCTGCATGCCCACAGAACATTTCCCAATGTGGAGGCAAATCTGCTATCCTGGCACATATTATGTGTGTCGAAAGGAACTCTGCAACAATGGTGGCTTTGTTTGCAGTAGTACCAGGTCAGAGAAATGTGAACTGCAGCATACTTGCAATGTAAGGTGTTTGGTAATAAATGCCACTTCATTACAGGAACTGATGGTCATCGCACCTGGATGTGGAGAGACCCTCGTGAATGCCACAATCCCAATCTCGCTATTGAACAACACCCTACCCCCACGACAGGTTTTATGGTTTGAGGAGCCAAAGCCTATGATAGCTGATCTGCTCTTGTCGTGCATGTGAAACATTGGCTGACCAGCCATTTGTATATGAGATTCTATGCCCCCATCTGCTCCCATTTTTGGCCAGGATTCTAGGCGCACATTGCAGTAGAATAACACCCCATTGCACATGGCTTGGGTCACCCAAGACTGCCTCCATGAGTCCAAACACTACCATGGCGCTACCTGCCCCCTTGGCATACGTTCCTAATTGAGCACATGGGGACCAGTTGAAATGCCAGCTTCCGCCCTGCTACAGTAATCACCAACATTGGGGGCTCTGCCTAAGGACAACATCCGGCATCTGTCGGAGTCCATGCCATATCATGTTGCAGCATGTATCGCAGTGTGAAGGGGTGTGACGCACTACTGAAGATGACCGGATGGTGTACCCCAGATCCATGTGTAATTTTCCTGTTACTTTGTTTTTGCAATCATGTATATAGTAGTTTTTACACTACCTCTACAAAGTTTCAGTACCATCTGATGCATCCTTCTGTGTGCACTTTTTTTACTTTCCAGCAGTTTTTTTTATAATGAAAGTAAGACATAACTATAGTAGGTAATTGTTTTTTACCTTTCCTGGAAAGTGGAAAGAATTTTATTTCTAGAACACTTATTTACCAAGATGCATGTGTATGCACTAACATTGATTTTATAATTAATATTTTTCTAAGAATTGATTTTACAGACAATTTCTAGGTGTTTGTAAGCTGCTCTATGTTTAATCTGCTGGCGTAAAATAGAGCATAAATAAACTAAAGTTAAAACAAAATATGGTATTTGCATGAAATAAGGTGAACTATACATAAGTTATCAGAAACTGAAAAGAAATATAATATCCCCACAAGAATAATTCTGACTGAATAAAAAATTTGACATAAAATTGACATAACTTTTTAAATATAGAATGTGTGTACCTGAGTGATTTTCCTAGAGACTTATGATGATCAGTAATAGCCCACAAATACTATTTCACAGGTCCTGTCTCTATCAGTATATGACCTCAAAGATGCAGGAATGAAGTTTAAAGATGTAGTTGGCGAGCTGGATTCACTTATTTGGAAGTCTGTCGCAGCTTCTTTTGTCCCAGTCATGCTTCTGAAAACACTAACTTACGTGGTAAGGACATGAAAGTTGGTGATAATGGGTTATTTAGGTGAGGTATATTGAGAGTTATTTATTGCCTGCTTGATGCTATTTTACTGTTAGAAGTACAGAAGCAAAGAAGCACTACGGATGAGTACTCATTAGCATTCATCTGCCCACAGGCTGGTGTATGGTATGTGTGAATGTAGGCAGAGCTCATCTAGACATCCAGTTGTCTGTCTCACACAAATTCTCAAAGTCCACGTGTTAGTCATATGTTACATAATAATATCAAAAAGGATATTTCTGTCTCTGTATTCTTTACATATTGTGGCCCATGAAATAGGCATTCATTGAATGTCTTCAGTAAGTTGAAGTGTTCCTTGAACTTTCCAGCTAGTGGCCATTGAGACCAAATTCAACAACCAAAGCACATTATTGTAAAACAGACACGTGTAATTCAAGAGCTACCACACAACTGCCTGTTCTGTGGAGAGTAGGATTGGTGATTGGCAGAAACATCAAGGTCACTCGCAGCACACTTTTTTCTATCTACTCTTTCCGACACCAGTATTCACCTGCCCATGTTTTCCTTTGCTGCCAAGGAACAGAAACACACTTACAAGTCTGCAGAAAGTATATGAACTGTTTGCAGAGGGGCTGATAAACATTTCTCCTACAACCTGCACATAGTCAACAAACGTACACCTCGCATACAGTTGCCATGTTGTATGCGGGCAGATGGATTTTAGTGAGTACTTATCCTAAGGATAATTATGGCACACACATCAAATACATTTTTGCCTCTAAGTGCAAGTTACCAAAACTGGCATGCAGTCTTCATCAGGGAGCATGTAACTATGGTGTGTTAATGAGAGTGAGCACTTTTGAACAGTGTCTTCGAAAAAAAAAAAAAAAAACAAAGTTACTGCCCAAAACTACATACCGTATTTCAGTGTGTACAGGCCGCACATTTAAAAAAAAAAAAAGACTACAGAAAGAGGGATGTGGCTTATTTACAAGATACAGGCATTTTTAAAAAAATTTCCTTCACGAAACATGTTCAGGAATTTATCTACATACAGTACATTTTAATGTTTTAACTTAGTTTCCAAGAAAGTAAAAAAAAAAAAAAAAAGAACAAATGAATAGCTTATCACTCATGTTTAAACACTTATGAGCCGCCCAGCACACCACCCTTTCTCTATTTTTATTCTTCCTCTTGCTCTGTATCCCTCCTTTCCACCCCCCCCCCCCTCACTCACCATCATCAGCCGCCCACGACCAGCCTAACTTGCTCGGTCCCTCCCTTCCACTCCCCCACCCACTCTTCCACAACCAGGTTCTTTGTCACTCCATTCCGCTCCCCACACACTCCTGCTATGTGTCTTTTTCCTCTCTTCAAACTCACTGTTGCCCACACAGCCACTTGGCAGTGGTTGGAGGAGAAATGCAAAGGAGGGGAAGCATTATGAAGGCTGGGTGGTCTACCAATATTCTTAGAATGCCCCCTTCATCCTCTTTCTTGTTTCTCATACTGTCTCTCTTTCTCTCTCGCTCTCTCTGGTCGGATGAGACAGCCAGAAGCAGCTGTGTGTGTATGTGATGATGTACGCGCTGCGACACACCTAACAGCAAACTAATTAGTTTGACATTGTCATAGTTTGCTGTTGCTGAACTGGTTGGCCTCCGCACTAGCATGATGAGGTCCAGCAGTATTTACACAAATACTAAAATTCAGTGCGGCTTATACATACCAAAATATGATATGTATTACGGCACACATGCTCCTAGTTTGGCAGCAATTTAATGAAAATAGTTATAATGTAATGTTTAAATTTATTATTATTTCTGGTGTCAGTATATCTTGTTTTATTCACATAAGAACATAAATTTGTATATTATCAACACATTCCATGGTTTTACTTGGATGAGGCATGAATAAGGTGAGATAGTCCATGGCAATGTTAATGTGACATTTAGCAGGAGGATACAGGATAAGAATAAAAGCACGTAGTTCCTAAGCACGATTTTCAAAACTGCTTAGATACCCATAAATTGCTTATAGAAAACATAAATGAAAGATGAGCTGGACCAAGTTTCACCTTCTGCGCATGTTCTTAGCATTTACCGCACGAGTTGTCAGTAGAACTGTCAAAATCATGCAATCAAGTGTTAGTGAGATTTCTTTACATCTGCCTATCAGCTTATCCGCAACGGATGGTAAAAGAGATTTCCAAATGATGTTTACGAATTCCTGGTCTGGCATGGTAGGATTGTGTTTACTTGTATAGTATTTCAGCATCTCAATGTGACAGAGCGTGTCTTCACCTACAGTCTGACGTTTGGTGTATATAAGATGCTTAAAACGTTCAGAGTCAGCAGTACTTGTAAAGGTGTCCTTTAAGGCAGTTGTTAATTCTGGCCACATGACTGCCTGTTGGCAATTTTGAGTAATGTTTTCAAAGTTATGTTTAGCAGTGCCAAGCAAATAAAATTTAATTCTCTTGCATCTATCTGCCTCTGTCCATCCATCAATATCAGCTACTTCTTCAAAAGCTTCGAGAAAGTCAACTATGGCCTCACCCTGTGTACCGGAAAATGATGGCGGTTTTTCTGGCGGAGCAATTACAATTTGTAGTGGTTGTTGTGGAGGTGGGTTGCCCATATTTTGTGATGTAGGTGTAGAACTGTCTCTGTGCAAGTTGATGTAGTGGTGGGTTGGGGTGTAAATGTATTTGAAAAATATGAGTCTAATGCTACGTCCTCGTAAAATCAAAAACCGAGAAAATCTGTAGGTGGTGTAACTGATTCTGTAGAGGAGTGTTCTGTGCTTTGTGTAGGGGTGGTGTGTCATTAGGGAACTGTTCTGGCAGACGTGAAATGAATTGTCTAGGTTTGGATTCTGTATTCCACTATTCGTGGTATGCTCTGTGTTCTCTAATAACGCCCTCTGTCACGTTCGTCTAAAGCGTATTCAAATTCTGAAGTGTTCAATTTTATTTACCAAAGTTTATCAGTTGTTGGCCATTTAATATATTTACTGTTATTCTTGGTATTGGTTGTGACATTTTTCAAAGTTTATAGATGATTGTTATTATATTTTAAATACGTAATTAAAAATTCAAATTGTTGTTTTGGTTTTGCAAGTGTCTGTGTGTGTGTGTGGTTTTTTTTTTTTTTTTTTTATAGTTGACTCCCGCATATTCTAGTTGTTTGAATTTTAAGGATAAGGTTAACTTTCTCTCTCCTCCCCTCTTACCAAAGAGGACTAGCTTATATTTGGAAGCAACCCATGGAAGCAACTGGTACACTAGTAAGAAGTGGTAGTGGACAGCACATTGTTTTACATTCCTTGCAGCACAAGGAACTATGAAAAGATCCCATCCCCATTAACTTGTCGCAAGTCGAGCGAGTACACCCTCCCAAAACCCCACCCCCAAATCTGCCCCTATTTTTCCTTTTAACTTGTTTTCCCTCTCATTCCGAATTTTACAAGAATTCTAAATATGGTATTGGTTATTTGCTCATTGATGTTCAGCTCAGTCTTTTTAAAAGAGATTCAAGTATTTTGGACGTTTATGGAAATTATCTAAAGTAGGGGTGGGACGATACCATGTTTTCAATATTCGATACTCGATACAGTTTTCAGCTCGATACCCTTGATACAGTCTATACTGGATAAACTTGAGTAAAAACATTTCAATAATGCACTCAAATTTTTGTAAACTACATTTTCATTGTTCTTGGCCAAATTTATATAAAGTTTAAAATCAAAGAAAAATCATGCAAGATAATATTCCAGGTAATGGAAATAAATTTTTTTGAAATTTATGTAACTTAGCATCTACAGTAGGCCTGTCAAGTGTTTAAAAATTTAAAATATTTATATAATACTAAAGGCACATCAGGCACATCAATTTTTTAACTAAGAAAGCTTAAAAATTCTTATTTAATTAATCAGGCATTAAATTTTTTCTGGAATAAGTCAGATAGAGGAAATGTGGGAATTGTTTATCGCCAGATAAAAAACAACAATAGTAATCCTTCCACTACCGGAAAATAAATTGATTATTCTGTTTGTTGTGCGTTGGTCGTTTTCACAGCTTGTGCACACACAAAACACTTAAAATAAATATGAAATACTGGTTGTAAATAAACACAAATGACACGTGAAAAATCGAAATACGTACCTGCAATCAGAATACCGGACACAACTTTCAAGAGTTATAGAAACATAGCATGGCCACAATGTATCCTTGCACCACAATTGCTCTGTCTATGAATAAAACAATATTGTGAACAAATGCTATGATCAGTGTAGGTTACCATTCCAACCTAACTTATTTTTGTTATGGCAAAGTCATTCTGGTGGGACTCCATTAATTTTATTGCCAACGGATTGGATGGGGTTGGGAGAGACTTTAGTTTAACGTCTTTCACGAGATGGCATTGTTTAACACCTCTTCTTACGACATTGTTATCATTTTTAATTACATATTGTTTCAATGGATGAGAGTAAAATTTGCTTATATGAAAAAAATATTCAAATGAATATATAACAAGTCAAATTTCAACCTCACCAAAAGAAAACGCTGTAAATATGTAGTTTGTATCAATTTGAATATTAAACACATTTGGGACACAAATATTTTTAACGATGTTCATTTTCCATACAGTAAACTTGTTATTTTTACACTGCAAAACAGAGTTGAAATGGCGGTTTTATAGGCCACGTACATTTCTATCATTCTAATAACCATTTCAAAATACTTTATTTTCAATACGCACTGACTTACTGTTCGTAATTCTTATTTGCAACTCCTGAATACATGTTGTTCTATTACAATCCTTACTACATGTTTAACTATCTGAATCATTTAATAAATACGACACTTCCAGGGCTTTCCGAAACTAGTAAACTGCAGAACAAAACTAAACGGTGCCGCTTCGTGACAATAGGGAAAATGGCGAACCAAGCCATAGGCATGTGTCTATAAATGTATTGAATAAAAGTATGTATATGGCCATAGCAATAATCAATACTTTCAATATAGCCCAGTATTGAGGTATCGAAGTATCGAATGTTCCATCTCTAATCTAAAGTATAAGAGTGGTAGTGCTGACGGCTTCAGGACGGCCTTATAGAACAGTCCTGTGGTGGAGGCTTCTACTTCTTGCTGTTTGATTCTGAATGAGTTTGTTTTGGATATATATGTATATGTGTATATGTGTGTGTATATATATACACACACATTCATATATATCCATATTTATATTATTTATTTATTTATATTTATATATTTATTTATCCTTTTCAACTTTATTCAAAATTACTTTTTTTTGTTAATTATTTTTCTGACACTGCTGGTTTTGAGTATCGGGCAACCTAAATCATATTCTTCTTTCCCCTTAAACTTCCACTGCTGCCACAATATGCCAGTAGGCAAACTGTTTTGAAGGTTATACAGTATTTCCATGCTGTTTTAAGCATATGCAGACAGTCTGTGTGTGTGTGTGTGTGTGTGCGAGCGTGCGTGCGTGCGTGCATGCGTCTCTCTCTCTCTGCTGTCTCTGCTCTCTCTCTCTCTCTCTATCTCTCTGCTCTCTCTCTCTCTCTCTCTCTCTCCCCCCCCCCCCCCCCCCCCCCCCGCGCACACACACACAAAATTAATTTTGGACACTCTACAGACAGGAACTTAAAAATAAAAAAAAAAAAAAGGTTATTATTATTATTAACTTCTTCTTCATTTTTGAAAATGTAGTTTTGTTATAGCATGCATTATTGTTTATGGTTAGTTATTTTGTAAATCCTACAAAATAAAATATTGAAACCAATCCGTAATTTTATATCTAGGCTATGTATCAACTATTTATCGAAAAAGACAATTTTTCAGTTATAAGTGTATGGCTTTTAAACTGATAAATCAAGTGTGGTTTCTGTTTTGTTCTCATAAAATTAGGTTCAAAGAAATTTACACTCTATAATTATTTATATGTATATGAAAATTTGAACTTTATTTGAGACGGTAGAAAATGTTCGAATAGAAGTTTCTCTGAGGCGAAGAAACATAAAATTCTGGTTTTATTCGTAAGTATTCTGTGGGGTAAAGAAACAAAATTCTAAATGTCTTCTGTGGCCTTGCATACTTACACGTTATGGTCAAGGAGGCTAAATTGATGATTGTTTGTTTTGAACCTCCAGCATGTTCAAACTGGAAAACAGTGTTAACAGAATGGTTGTGATCTGATTATTCACTGTAAAAATTATGGCATATTTTGTAATTACATATTAAATTTTTTGTGTGAAATTAAGCCTTACAAACACATGAAATTACTAAATTGCCACCGTATTTGTTTTAATCAAACTGGGCTCTTTATAGTTGTTTAACCCACCTATAACGTATATATGGAAATGCATAATTAACTTAGTTTGGAATATAGAACCTTGCTTTGTCAGTTATCATACAATTAATGCTTCAGATCATTAGAACAGTTATAACTTAATTTACAGTTTCAGTAATATATTGTAAAATATTAATGCTACACATGTAATTTTCATGTAAAATAACATCCAGGTTGTTCAAGAATTAAATAAAATTAACACATTTATTTTTAATGATTGTTTTCATAAAAAATATATTCTAGCCAAAATTTTTAAGTGTTGTTATTACTGCTAAGCAAGTGACTATTGAAAATATGAAACTAGAAACCTACCAAAATTGCAAATTACTAACTAACAAAATGTTAATTTGAACACTGCCTCAATTTATATCTGTCTACCCTAGTCAGTATTCAACTGGTTAAAAGTTCATTATAATCTGGAGGCCCTGTGTGGCCTTTCAGTATGTAGTGATGCAATACAAAACCTGAATACACATCATCCCACAGAAGGAAGTAGTCTAACGTTTGATCTGTCAGAAGTTAGGCACCACTCCATTAGTTCAGATTTTAATTATCTGTGGGTTTTTCATGAGTGCAATGATTGATTCTCATGTGCAGGATATGTCACTGGATGTGATCATGTCTTTTGTGGCAAGATCCGTAGTCGTGAAACTACACGGAGCCAAAGTACTCATAAATACTAGTGCAGTGAAAGATATGGTTCTTCTGGAGGGCATGGTGCGAGATGAAGAAGGCCATGAGTATGTCGGCTCAAGATGCATTCCTCGCACCATCCAGCTCTCTCATGTGGTATAAATTTTACTTTATCAACTTTTGTTGAGTTTCACTCGTTCATTGTAACGCTAGAGTATGTAACTGCTTGTGGTTTATAGTCACACTATCAATTCATCCACCAAGGTTTCTCATTCCATGGGATGTTCCTGTGTTGGATCGTAGGTGTATGCATGAGTGATGTGTGTCTTGCTCAATTTGATTGGTCATAAGCTCCACTTCATCTTTTTCCCCCCACCCCTTTTTTTTTTTTAATGAGAGCATGCATATTTCCCTGGGATTCCAAGGTGGCCACAGCATCCAGCTAGCTGCTAGCTATTTCACCTCCTCACAGTGCCAAGCCCATGCCTTCTTTCATTATGAAGATATTTTTGCTGGTGCAACTTTTAACTTTCCCACATATCATATCAGCTGTATCATTTTTAAAAGATACCTGCACAGTGCATATTGCTGAACAGGAGTGTACTTATGTATCAAGTTTGAATGACGTGACCTATAGAATATTCTGGCTTTTATTTGTTGATGAAGTATACTAAGAGAAAGTGACTGATGCCATTGGAACTTTGCAAACATAATAAACCTGCAGAGAAATAAATGATTTTGACCATTACTGATTGCTGGCAGCTGCCTTGTGTGGTCTGAAGTTGATACTTGTTCATTCAGGCCAGCCTGGAAAGTGAAGTGTGAGAAGAGACGCAGTTGAATGATGAATGGTGAGTGAATGAGAATACCTGAGAAATTCCCCACATCAAGGTAGTGTCTGCCATATTACCAAAACAAGACACCACAATTTATTTTGCTACCTGCACAAGCTTGTTCTTTCAGTCCCCTGTAAATTGTCATCACATCTAAAATGCATGTTACTTAAGTGCAAACAGTATTTTTAGTATTTGTAAAATTAAAATCTGGGACCATGTAATAAATATTGGTTTTGGTGAACATTGCTTCGAGATATAATGCATGCGCCAGATATGTCTCAACGTGTGACACATTTCTGCTCTGGTGAAAAGTGCACACTACGAAACGACTTTGCCCCATCTTGAGCCACAATCACCCTATGGGCAAGTCGCCTCTCAAACAGAACAGTAATAGAGGTGGGATACGTGGTCCACCAGAGTTGACACAGACTCAAAGGAACCTTCAACCATGTGATCTCAGCTTTTACTGTTCACCTCTTCTCTACAAGAACTCGTCCCGTCAACTATCCAAAGAAGTTACCATTTCAAATTTGCCGCTCCCTCTAGGACGGCCGCGATATTTAAACTTTGCACCACTGAAGAGTAGCAGGCCACCAAACGGAGTCTCGCTGCCTCCTTGAGCGCATGAGGGAAAGATATGTAGTTTCCTCGCACTGAACGCCACTCAAATAAGGATCCAGGAACCCATGTTTGACATCAGAGCTTCCAGCCCCCCAGGAGTGGGGATGATTCCCCATGCACTTTTCTGAGAGCGACCAAGCTGGAAAAAAGGAGTTCCAGCGCAGGCCTCTGAGCAGTCTGCTACACCTCTCACGGCTTAGAACCCAAGGATGTTGGCCAAGAGCAGAGACATCTTACACCCACAACTGTGACCGTAGAAGAACCAGGGTTCATTGATGACTACAGCATCTCTGGAGAACCAGCACCTTCCAAAGGCCTTCAACCTTTTCAGCAACTGCAGACAGCATCCAGGAGGACCACTGCCTTCCAGAGGCTTTCTACTTCTTCGGCCTCCGCCAGTATCTCCAGAGATTGGCCAACAGGTACCAGAAGGTCCTGCGGACGCAGTCCTCTTCCATTTCCTCAACCGTTTCCTGCCTCTACCACACAGATAACTGTAGGTCATAGCGACGACATCCCCTCTGGACATCACCTAAGGTCTTAGCCAAATCACTTCTTCACCACTTGGTAGAATAACGCCCTCTTTGATTGAGCAATTAAGTCCCTTCCGGACAATCCTCTTCAATGAAATTAGGATTATTATGATTGGCTATTTTATTTTTTAATTAATTCACATCATTGATATTAAACACCAGACTACATCTTTTTATGTTTTATCCAGGTTGCCTTCATCTGGCTGTAATGTAACAACTTCCGTTTAATTCAATTTTCAAATGTTTTCAATTTAATTTTGATTCAATTTCGGAAAGTGTGGAACCACATGTCATTTTATTTAAATACAATTTTATTAAAAGTATACATTTATATTTTCAATATAATTTCCAGTGTTCTTTCTCTTAGCTCTAGTTATCTCCCTTGACCCTAAGGTACTTGTAGTATTTAAGCTTGCATTGCTCTCACTTTAAGGTGAAACTGGCTACCTCGCAAAGACGGCCACAAAGGCAAATGCACCACACCATTAAGAGGCAAATGGAGATCTGCCAGCGAAATACTGTGTATCTCTCTGGTATATCTTCGGGAGCGCCCAAATGCACTAGGTACTCCTTCCATCCATGGAATCAAGTATTGCTGATAGCATCCTACTCTGTCCCGCTGGAGAACGGCCAGGATGGAAAGAGATCTACGTAGTTCTACTTAGCCCTCAATGGAAACCACACCCAGGAACCACTGGCTGCCTACGTAAATATCCTACGCCTTGTTTCACCGCTGGCGATACCCCTGTGTCTCTCGACTTCGTTCCCGTTCGTAGACCAACCAGACCCACCCTCTATACAGGCATCCTGCCTAAACGAGAGCAGAAATCCCTGGGTATGATCTCCGCGACACTGGCCTCACACAATTTAAAGACCACCTCTGTCACTAGAACAAAATCTGCTTATCGTAGACTGTTGAATGTGAAGTTTGTCATAGGGGTTGTAATTCCCAATTCACCAACCAGGATGAATACCCTCAAGCTTACAAAACAGTAGTCCTTTTATCTTCAACGTCGTGAACCCAGCCAGAGCTGGAGCAACTTGAGGGGCTTGTGTTCGATCCTCGTCGACGTCAGAGCTTACTGCTACAACACCTATTTGGTAACGGGCTGACTCTGGGTAATGAGGTTTCAATCCTCTAATAATATTCCATTTTAAGTTCAATTTGTAATTAAATGACTCAGTCCAGAGATCATGCCCCTCCCAAGTATAATTAATCCCCCATTAGTGATCAGGTGGCTTAAAATGCTTCAGTCTTTACCACATAGAAATTACTGTATACAAAGGTTTACTGAATTGTTTAGTGAACAGTTTAAACTTTATTTGTTATTCCTTAATAAATTCCCTCTACCAACACTTTCTTATCTCGCCCCATTTCACCGTATTTATTTTGATGAGCTTCCAATATATTTTTAACATGCTTTATCGCTGAAGAAAGTGTTGAACTATTGTGTGTTAATTTTTTCACCAAGAAACAGAAAATCGAGAGCGCAAGCATACTTATGATAATCCCAGAAGACGGGATAGAGGTGTGTCACGTCGTAGAAGAAAACAACCAGTTGAAGGTAGAACCTTTGACATTGGCCAAATGTGAGCTGCATGCAACAAAAGGTGACAAGCTGGGAGAAGCCCTCCAGGCCTTCAATAGGACGGTAAGACTTAGTTTTGTGACAGGAAACATTGTCTGTAGCTGGTTTGTAGTTTAGTAATTATAATTTTATTTAAAAGCCTTGCCAAGTTTTCAATTAGCCTTTCTGGAGCCATCCTTCACATGTAAAAATTAACAGTACTATAGACTATTGCAACAATTCTTCTCTATAACAGAATGTAACAATTTGTTCGCCGAATTCTCCACCAACATTTGTATAAGTTTGTACTTCAGTAAGGATTTACTTTAAAACACAAACACAATTATGGAAAAAGTTTTTATTTTGAAGGTTTTTTTCAAAGTGCCAAAATAACTTAACTGACTTTTCAGCTACATGTTTATTGTACAGCAAGCATTTTTTCCTTCCTTTTACTAATGTACATTATGACAGGAGATATCAAGTTCGCACTTTCTCAGAGTGCTGCTAGGTGCCAAGGCACTAGCCTAGACCATAGCTGGAGGTGTGAAGGGAGGTGATGTCATGTTCATAACCTAGGATTTCCTGGTTAGTATGGAGATCTCAGGGTTTAAGACGGTTAGGTACCACCACTCTTCCAATGGAGTCTGAAGATTTCGTTGAGCAGGGTGCAGACAGATGTGGATTGTTTCAGAATACCACACAGTGAAACTCACAGCGTTAAATGTTCTTAATATTTTTTGTGAAAACTATTTCTCCAGTGTGATATATTTTAATTTATAACAGGGTGTCCACATTCTGGAAAGTCGGGAAATTTGCTTGAAATCCTGGAAAAGTCATGGAAATTCCTCAGTTGCTCTAAAAGAGTTACATGGTGCCAAAAGAGTATGTGAAAACCTGGCTGTGAAGGCAAAAAAAAAGTATGTTAATCTGACTGTTGAAGCTCAGTCAGAGAAGTGGAAGAAGAATTTCACTGATTTTGTGTCTCACAAGGATGCTCTTGAACTTGATGAATTTTTTCATACACTTATCGGTAGAGCCAAGATTTATTTAAATAAAAAATTTGTCATTAAAATTGGTAGATTTCGTCTTTATCGTTATAAAAGATTTACTATATGTGCATCAATGCGTACTTGCGAAATTCAGTTGTGATGACTTCGGGTTAGTACAATAAATGATTATCACAAAAATATTTTAGCTCAGAATGATCAAAAATAATTTGATATTTCAGTGTAATTGCTTTTATTTCTATGCATCCTGCATATAGTTAACAATAGTGTAACTTTCACATATATGTTCAAGTAAACACTTTTAATACTTAACATTTATACAACTACATATTCAAGAATGAGCATCTCTGTATTTAAACTAAAGGAAAAAATCACATTTTATAGTTAGTTTTTTTATGGCACAGATGTTGAATTTTCCAGAGAATGTGGATTTTCATTTCATTACTACACAAAACTATTTTGCATATTAACTAACAGAAAAATAAATCTTTCATTGAAACGACATAATTGTTATAAGTTCTTTACTTTTTCAATTTTGCCAGTCTTGTTTAATAGAATATCATTTCATCCACACTACATAGCATGTGATTCAGTCATCCTACATGTTAATAACCCGAAATAAATAAATAAATAAATATATATATATATATATATATATATATATATATATATATATATATATAAACACACACATTCGCCATACGCCAATTTTTAAAAAATCATTGAGTTAAAAATGTACATTATTTTGATCAGTAGATAACTCAAAAAATATAGTTTGAAATTGTTAAAATTGTGTTTTTTAAAGACAAAACAGTTTTTTCCTGGCCATATTTTAATTTATTTTGTGTTTTAACTCTAATTTTGGTGTTTTGTGGTGTATTAACTTGAATTCCGGTGTTGGCGGTGTAATAACTTGAATTTCAGTGTTATATCGCTTTTATTTCTATTCACCATATAATCTTGCCTCTACTTATCAGCAATGACCAGAGATTCAAGGATTTATGACATGTCATGTAGCTGTGTTTCATTTTGTCACATGGAAATGCTTCCATAGAAAGTGGCTTCTCAGTAAACAAGTCTCTTCTTGTTGAACATTTATTTGAAGAATCTTTAGTGGCTCAACGTATTATTTGTGATACTGTGAAGAGTATATGTGGTGTAGAAGAGGAGACTATTACAAGTAGCATGCTTACTTCTGTGCGAGCTGTAAGGTGAAGATACAAAGCTTATTTGGAGAAGAAAAAGGAGTTGAATGCAGAAGAAGAGAAACAAATAAGAGAAAAAAGTAAAATTGAGCAACAGCTCGGGGAGCTAGAAGAAAAGAGGAAAATCATGAAATTGGAGCGGGAGAAAGAAGACATTGAAGTTGAACACAAGGAAAAACTTCTTGAGAAAATGAAAAGGTTATAGAAGATGTGTCATTAGTATTAAGTTCCTTAAAGTTGTGTTTTGAAAGACTAGACAATGACCGACTTAATTAATGACTGTGTAATTCCTGTTTATTAATTTGTGCAAAATTAATGTGTTATTGCATTCTTACAGTGTTTCTTGCATTTATAATTTTTTTTACAATTGGTTTGTGATAGTCACTAAATAAAAAAGAAATAAAAGAAGTGGAGAGAGAACTAGGCCAGCAATGGGGATGGTGGAGGTTGGATTTCCCCCCCCCCCCCCCCCCCACCCAGAAAATTGCAAAATAGGGAAATTATGCAAAAGAATTTTAGTCAGGGAAATTTTAAATTTTGGTCAGGGAAAAGTCAGGGAAATTTTACTACAGATTTGTGTAGACCTGTGTAACATATTAGCACCTTCTAAAGAGATGGTAAATGTTGACTAGCTGCATTTCCATAGTAATGCCCCAAGTTTACCAAATAAATTTTCTTCTGGAATTTACAGAAAATTTGCAAATATAGTTATTAAAGCTACGATATTGCTTGATAATTTTGTCTACATATATTGTAAATAGTTCTTATTTCTAATGTGTCATGGAGCAAAACACTGTTTTTTAAGGGCAAAGTACAGTCAGTTTTCAAAAGAATAATTTTACAAAAAAATTGTAGTACTCTTGTACAATGTATTTTTCAGTATAAAATTTATTTGTGTTGTACGCAATGTGAAATATATTTTCCATTTGTTGTTTTGGCATTTAGCGACAGCCATGCTAGTGCTTGCTCCGCTTCATGAAGTGAGTTACAATTAGGTGGACCGATGGGTGTAATTTTGTGTGTTTGAACAAACCGTTTAGTCTTTTAGTAGCTTATCCTGTAATCGGGATATTTCCTAGGTAATCAGTTACACCTTTATTGATGACATTAAAATACTTACAGCATGTTCTGCGACTCAACCTACATACTTTGGCAGCATTTTGTATAGACCATTAGCAACAAAAAATGTCATACACAAGTACACTATGCTGTACTGCATATGGCACATCATCCAATAACAGTGGTAAGTTGTTTTCCAGAAACTTCCTGTAAGCATGAGTATAGAGAGTGCTCTCAAAGAAATGTGGTCCAATTAGTTGATTGCAAGTAATCAGCACCACACATTCATTGAAAAGCATTCTTGGAAATACGTTTCTGTCACGTTGTGTGGATTTTCATGACATGTGCGAATTGTGTTTGTTGTGAATACCTTGACATGTGAACATAGCTTCGTCGGTGAAGCGAATGTTTGGTAGTGTGTTCACATGTTCCTGCATCCATTCACAAAAGTGCATACGAGGTACGTGATCTTGGCGCTGAAGGTGTTACACTGTTTGCAGGTGGTAGGTATACAGATTATCTGCATACAAAATCCTCCACACCTGCATTGGAGCCTCTCCAGTGTGCCTTGCAATTCCACGTACGCTTAAACATGGATTATCCTCAGTTGCATTAAGTACAGCCACATCATTCTGCTGCTATGGCGCTCCTTTTTTCTTTGTGGGCAGGCATCTGTTTCCTTTAAGCACTGGAAGACTTTGGTGAATGTCGTATGGTGAGAGCAATGCGGGCAGGGAATCACCGCCGATACTCAGCTGCTGCACCATGCCCATTTCCGTCATAGTATCCATAAACAGACACAATGTCTGCATACTCTGCATGTGTAAACTTTCCTGGCACTCGCCTCGACACACTAACAAAGACTAGCCATGCCAATTACACACTAGCAGCCTGCTTAGAGTTAGATTGGGCACATTTTGAACAGCTGGTGGGGGACTTACAACATGAATGTCATCAAATGCATTAAAGATTTACAGTAATTCTAATTTGTGAATTTATTGCATTTACATCCCTTTAACTCTGAAATGGGACTGCATAGCGTACTTATGTATGTACTGTAGATGACTTTTTTTGGTGCCAATGATCTGTATAACACGCTGCAGAAGTATGTTGGTTGAGTTGTGGAACATAGTGTAGGATACTACCAAGCAAATTTTTATTTCTGTACTCACTTTATTTTTCAAACTATCGTTCTCCAGAATGTAAATTTTTTAAAATCCTGTGTAGTGAAAATGGGTTCTTAATGGCCAACAGGTATGTATGATGTAGTTATACATGTTTTGGTTTAGCTACTTTGGCTTCAGCGTGGGAATATATTGTTGGCTGGTTGCTGTGGATTACGAAGAAACACTAAAATGTAAAATGTTTTTGGAAAAGAATGTTTCTTGAAAAATTTGTCTATATTTTAACTTTATTTTGCTTCAGTTTCTGCAGCCTTTGTTAAGCAGCATTTCAAAACATAATTTTATTACACATTGAATTTAAATTTGTAAATATTTTATTCAAGAATTTTACCCTTAAGAATAACCACTGCTTGTACTTCTATCCATCATTTATTTAGATTCAATGTCATTAAACTTTAAAAAAATTTGTTCAAACTAATAACTGCAAAAAGCCAAGCCTTATTCATACTTACTTGAAAATTTTATTTATGTATGAATATTACTTAGCAATTTAATTTGGTAATCCAGTATTTCAAAACTATTCCTAAAAAAAAAAAAAAAAACTAAGAACAAGATTAAGATTCTATTGACTGAATTAGCATGATATGGGCTTTATTATTCCAGAAGTGTTCTAAACATATGTAGTAGGTCTAAACAAAGCCCTATAGTTGCAAAATTGTTAAGCATTTTCTAAAGTTAACATTATTAGTATTTTTTTTTATCTAACAGAATGAAATATTTTTGTACTTAATAATGAGCTTCAAAACAAGTTATGTTATAAGTTTTAACGTGGTTTGGCTGCTAGTGAGGGGGGGGGGATATGCCGGTGATAAAGTTCAGTAAAGATGTTATATATTCCCAGGGCCCCAGCGGTTTCCCCTCACAGCACACGTTAACAAGAGAAGCTAATACAAGAGTCAGTTAGCACACTTTTACAGTTAAAAAGCTGAGCACGTAGGTAGTTTCTAGAGTGTGCCAGATCCCAAAATTACATTAAACATTAAAATAAAATAAGATGAGGCACATTTGGAACTGTGTATTTGAACTGAGCGAGATCACACGTACAGCAAGATACAATATGTCCCTCGAATTAAGCGGGCCTGGCATATAAGACCTGCCAGAGGCCGACATGGCGGAAAGCACTGTAAAGCATAAGCAGAAATTAAGTATTGAAAATATCCGGGCCCACAAGTCTACGGAGATGAGAGTGCGAACGCAGGGGGAGAAAAGTTAACAAAAAGGTTCTGGAAAATAAGACTTACTATTACAGCTACACTGGTTGGACAAAGAAGTTGAAATTCCTCGGCGACACGAAGCACATGCACTCTCCTTGGCCCGCCGAGCTAGACTAAAGATGGTAGCTCAGACATGTCGTTACCTAACGGAGATCTCCCGCCATCACTGTTAGGGAAAAACCACAAAAATACATATACTGAACAGTATACAAGTAAAACCAATTAAACAAAGTAGAACACTATGTGAATTTAAAGAAACTGTTCCGACGTGTCATACCTTTTGTAATGTCTCCCTCCAGTCCTTGCTAAGCATGTCACTGGAAATGAGTTTACCTGAGAAAAGTCGGTGTGTCTTGTAAAACACATAGGAAATTAAAAGCACTTCACACACACAAGACCCTTCAAATCAACATTATTAAATTAAACTATGTAATAATTTAAGAAGTGAACAGACTATTAGAATTCGGGTGTTTGATATGGCGGTTGCCAGATCTGCCAAGGTCAATTTACTTTACATTTTACAAATTTAATAAAATACAGTTACGCCATTCTAAGCTGAAACAAGTATGACACAAACACACAAAAATTATAAGAAATTAGTGTGTCACTAGGCAAGGGTTCGTAAATTTAAGTAGGCCACGTGGCCAGGCACTCTTTATTAAAAAACACAACACTCAAGGGAAGCAAGTGGGAGGTAATACTTTCCTGTGTTTACTTTAGCCTCTGCATTCTGGGGGAGACAACACTTCACAATAAATGGTGAGGTGGCACGTTTGGGTCATGAAATGGTTCACTGACCCGTTAGTGCATGAACATCTCTGGAGACATGTGCATCAACGCAACTGCCTCCCGAGCAGGACAGTGAGGATGATGTCAGTTTTTGTCAAATGTAATGACACAAATGTAGTACCACCTTTAAAATTAATATTAACTTCTTATGAATTATGCCAGTGCAACCACAGTAAGAAAATAATATACCATATTTACTTGAAACTAAGACTCCATTGATTCTAAGCCAAACCTATTTTTTTGGGGAAAATCCTGAAAAAAAATTATTGGTATACATTGAGGCTGCAGTAGGAAATTTAATTTTGAAAGGAAGTTTGAAATTTAATTTTGCCTTCGATAGAAATGAATTTCCTTCAAAACAAATTAAAATATTATGCTTTTAGAAGCAAATAATAATAGCATTGCGTGCTTATTCTCTCCAGCGGCCCAAGTTTGATTCATTGATTTCAAATACCCAATTTTACCAGCCGCTGTGTTTCTGTTATATTCTGCAAAAATAATTACACTTGTTTTGAAAAAAGAAAATATTGCACACGTTTTTCTGTCTCCATAAATGAGCATTGTGTTTTAATCCTATTATTCAACAAATACACCATACCTGATGCACACACAATAGCTTGAAATGTAATCACAGCTATAGTTTTTGTGTTGGAATCTAAATCGCAATGTAAAACATCACTATTTATTTTACAGTATCATTTACTGCAATTTTAAAACAATATTGCAACTGGTAATCATCGATGGCCAGTGGCCACACTGTTTCACCAACATGTATTTGCTGCGTGATCCACTAGATAGCTGCGCTGTTACTACACATGAAGTTTCTAGGTTTCCCACTGGATAGCAATGCTGGTCATTACAGGTAAAGATACAGTGCATCACTCTGGATCCTGTTTTCACAAAGACTTATGACAATAATAATAATACACTTGCAATTAGGCTACCACCTGGTGGCGAGCTCTCTCACTTCTCCCTTACCAGACTAAACTTCTCTTTTACTCCCTTCCTGAACTTTCCAACCCTCCTCACAGATACCAATTCCTCCCACAACACATTCCACTCCCTCACAGACCTCACAAGCATAGACTGCCTACCCCGTTCCATTTTCCTCCACACCTTCGGAAGCTTCTCACTGTTGTTTCTCTCCCTCTAAACAATCCCTTACTTAGCTTGCAGAGTAGCCCACCTCCCATCCTCCCTCTTCATTCACCACTCTGTACATCCTGACCAGCTTTTCAACTTTCCTCCTGTCCCTCAATGAGCTCCACCCCATTTCTTTCATTATCACTGATTGATGGCCTATAGTTCCCTTCATCTTCACCATCCTGCCCCTGCCTTCTCCACCTATCCTTCACCCAGCTTGCTGCCCTTATTTGCACCTTCTCCAGCTTCTTCACCTCCACCTCCACATACAGGTCCCATACTACTGCATCATATTCTAACATCGGCCGTACCATTGTGCCATTTGCCTTCTTCAACTCACAGCTGACTCCCTTCAGCACCGTTCCCAACATACCCACAGCCCTTCTTTGCTTTGCAACCACCCTCTCTACCTGTTTTTTTTTTCATTTGAGGTCTCCCTGCAATACAATCCCTAGATACTGTTGCATGCCAGAATGCTGCACAGTGCGACTGTGCACTCTACGGACAACTCCGCCCTATCTACAAGCCACGTGCGCTCCGGGGTGGAATATATAAGCTGCAATCTGAATTAAATGTATCGCACCAGGAAGCCCACAAGTCTGGGTGGCCAATCACATCATTGCATATTACGTGCGTAATTGCAATCCCCATTGCCCGTCCAGAATTATGCATCCAAAAGGTACCCCCGCGATTGGAATTATATTTATTGACAATTCTACTACTTGTGTCTGGCCCCTGGAAGAAGTTCCTCCAATCACAAGAGATGGCAGCACACCTGTGACCTCGTGACGTCATAGCCGGCCTGCCTCAGAGACGGGGGTTTTAATTTATCGTCACCTCCATGCGGGGCGATAAGAAACTTGCAGCGCGTCTGCACCCCCGATAAATGTGCCCCCGTGTTGGAAATCAATACTATACCCCCCACATCCCGAAGAACTGCTGACCAGAGAAAATTTAGTATAAATACAGCCCCGGCTGCCAGCATCAGTGAGTGGCGCCGGGCTCGGCAGCCGAATAGAATGTAAACCCAACTCCCAATCTGTTGAAGACTCTTCTCAGTCCACGAGGGCTCATCCTCCTCAGTCTGCAAGGACTTACTTTCCTCCAGTCCAAAAGGATTCTGCTTCTCTCACTCCAGTCCGCCGAGGACTCTCCTACACCCAGTTTGCAGAAGGCTTTCCTTCGAGTCCAACCAAGGGCTACTCTACTTCCTACCACCTACCCTCCTTTCTTGACCCACACCTTAAACATGTGTCAAGAACCTCTCTCTCTCTGAACCTGCACGTCGCCGAGGACCTGCACAGGAGACGTCCAACAGCTACAGGTATACCCCACCTTCGCCCGGTAATCCCTACCTCAGTCAACTTCCCTTGACTCTGCGGTAGCGAGCCATAGCGTTTCATGTTACCTACCTGATTAGCTTCCCCCTCAATTAATCTAGCCGCTGTAAATTTTGTTGCTATAGTTTTCATTCTATTTAGCAGCTGTAATGTTGCGGAGCTATAGATTACTTTCCTCAGGCTCGCCTTCGCCTGGCTCCCTTTGTTGACGTGTTTTTCATGTTATATTTTTTAAAATTATTATTTTAATTGTTTGTAAAACAATTAAATTTAATTGTACATTCTGTATTAGTGATAATAATTGCGTTTACTCACCAGGGACCAAACCCTGCAATAAACAAGCAGTATTCTGCTTCTTCTTCTATCTCTTGTCCCTCCCATCTGTACATGTACCTGCTTATCACCTTCTTCCTTGTAAACCTCACTACCTTAGTTTTTCTTACATTTATCTTCACTTTGTTCTCCCTGGTCCACAACCATATCTTGTCGAAGTTCGCCTGCAATTTTTCCGCGCTCCCACTTCTGTATACACTACACAATCATCTGCAAACAATTTTATTTTCCCCCTAATCCCTAAACCCATGTCATTTGCTACTATGGTAAACAACAACGGACCCAGCACACTTCCCTGTGGCACCCCTGACGTAACCACCCCGTCACCTGATATTGCCAACTCCCACTTTCACCCTCTGTCTTCGCCCCCTGAAGAAGTCCCCAATCTATTCCACTACTCTCCTGTCCGGTATCAGCTCCTCCACTTTCTTCATCAATGTTCCATGGGGCACCTTATCAAATGCTTTCTCAAAATATATGAAGCAGGCATCCACATGCTTCCCCTTATTAACTACCTGCACCAGATCCTCTTAGCCCAGCTAGTTGAGTTCGACATGAGTATCCCTTCCTGAAACCATGTTGTGACTCCTCCAACCAATTCCTCTTGTTCATAACCCTCACACATCCACCCTAGGCTACGATCGCAATGGAAATTTTCATTGTTTTGTGAAGGACTTTTTCATGTTAGGGAGTATGAATAGAACATGTTTTGTTACAAAATCACTGCGAAAAACAATATTTCAAGTTTTGCATACAATTCCACCTTTAGAACAAGTAACTTCTGTGACCAGTTTCAAGTTGTACATTCAGCTTACTTAAATAATTTTATTCAGGTACTCCACTGAATATTTTTTAAACTTATGTATATTGATTTAAAAATTGGAAAATTAATATTTTAATAATTTATTTAAGATATATACTATGAATGTCACAGCCATAGCAACTAAAAATAATTATTCAAATAAATAGTACAGTCGCACAAAAAGTTTTTCAGGCTAAAAAATTAATGGTATGATACTGAACTCCAAGTAGCACCCTTGTTTTAAAAAAATATTTCCTGAAAAAATGTGCGGCTTGGAATAGTGTATATGGTATTTACTTAACACTGAAATGATTTTCGTACACACAACATGTTTGTTCATCACTAATTGCTAAGTGTATCAAATTTTTTACTGTATTCAGACATGCTTTATGCTTTCTTTATTTACTAAGAACATTTGCAAGTATCTCATCCAGAGTATACCTTTTTGTTGTGTTTTGCAAAGTATAACTATGCTCTGACCACATATTGTTGTTTGGTAACATAGTCATAATATTAAAATTGAAATCCCCCAAAACAAAAAAATTTAATACAAATGCTAAGTGCACAAGTAATCCACTATTGGATTTTCATGTAAGGCACATCATAATGGTGTCTGTTTTTCTTGCACATAACAAAAAACATAAAGTTCTTCTTCAGTTGTATATGTGTAAATAAAGAAATGACCACGGCATAAGTCTTAAAATTTATCACACTATCATGTGGTAAGTCATAAAAAGAAGAGGAAATTTATACAATATCTCTATTCACCACAACCTGTTTTACTTTTGTTTTATGGCTCCTTGAGCTACTCACTCCCTTTTTATGTGACTTGGCCTCTGAGGCTTTAACCAGTTTGCTTAATGGTTTCCATTGCATGCTTGTACTGTAAATCAGTGCTAGTCCATGACAGGCTTTGTCTACTATATGTCTTGAGTAATTTGAATATCCATTAGCAGTATAACACACTCGCTGAGGAGTCATTCTGAGAGACTACCGCATCTTGGAAAGCCACTCACATGTAGATGTGTATGAGGAGGATGTGTTGCATGAGGGAAGTTGTATGTAGGGAGGTTGGTGAGACTGGAGTGGGGAGGACAAAGGAGTGAGGATGGAAATGGAGGATGAAACATGCTGTAATGAAAAGGTTGTGATGTGTAGGAGTGAGTAGCAATAAAGAAATGCAAAACAGAGGAGGATTCATCTATTGGCCTAGAACCACACCTTGAGATCATTAAAACATAGTCTTGTGTTGTACTGAGCTATTAGAATATGTAGCTGGCGCCTGCTCTTTCCTGCCTTTCAAACATCTTTTACCCGAGAACTTCTCAATAGTTCATCCCAAAATTGTCTTTGATCTCCTCTGACTCGAAGAGCCTTAACCACCATGTCCATAACTCAACTCATTAGAATTCTCCCTACCCCAGTCCACATCAAGTTGCCACATCCTACTTATATGTAGGAAATACTGACACCAAGTTGGAAGCAGCTGAAGCCAAGTGTGCGTACCGGAGCACGATTTGCCCACATGAGGTGTGACGGGACTCATAGAGAGTGATCAGCAAAACTGTTACAGTAAAGATTGTCACATGGAAGCTTAATATCAATCACATTTAGGCATCCATAGGACATAGCATCTGTCTGTCAGGGTGGCCTGCAAGAAACTGCTGTACTTGGCCACACACGTATGTCAGCAGGATACTGTACCACGAGCAGAAATTTAAACACACATCATTTATAAGACATGAAACCTTTAGCACTCTTTTAACTACACACAACAAATGCTCAAAAGCACAAACCTGTTAATTGAAATGTTTTTTTCATAGATTCTTTGCTGTTCCAGTTACTGTGCGTGGAGCTTGCACATATTATAGTTAGGCACTTACAGGTGTTCTACACACTGAATTAGTATCATAATGACTATTGCGTATTTATCAGACACTTTATTTATGAATCCTTGTTTTGAAGACATGTGCACCCAAGCTATGAACTGTGACATCATGGGTTGCAAGTAGCATGACTCATAAGTCATTTGTCCACTCGTTTAGTATAAATTATTTTTTTCTCACTGCACTGGCATGCTTAACACTGAAAATATGTGCCTAATTATGTACTTACCATTGCTCTTGTGACATTTCCCTTTGTGCCATTTGTCCTGGCTGCCTCACAAATGTCCTGTGGAATGTAGATGTACTTTGTTGTTTGGGCAAATTGTACAAAATGTCAGACACCAGTGATCCTACATGTCTTTGCTCTTGAGAACCATCTATTGCTCGCTTTCTGGGGCTTCTCTCCCTTCTCATTAACCTAAGTTTCCGTTATGAATGTAACTCTGAGACTGATTCTGGTGGTGTTGGCCTTGGCGATTCTAGTTCATGGGCATATTAGGCTCCAGCATGGTTGGCATAGCCACAGGATCAGGTTATGGACAAGATTGAGGTTGGCTGCGCTTCCCTTATAGCATGTACGACAACATTGGGCTAAATGCAGCAGAGAAGATGCCTGCAACAAGCCAGAGATAACTTGATTTCTTAACCTGTGCTCATATTACAGGTTTTGTTTTGGATGATACTTACTTATATCAGTATCAGTTAGTACTCCGTGCCGCATGAAGTTACACCTCAGTAGTCATGTTCGTGTAGGACTCTTTATACATTGCATCTGCTTGTTGCTTGATGTCTAAAAAATTCTTCCATTAGTTTCATATTGCTTTGATTACATTGTTAATTATTATGAGACACACTCCAACTGCAATATATCAACTCAATGAAAAATTAAAGCCATCGCTTTTTGGCTGAATAGTTTGGCAGGCAAACCATTCTGACATTACTGTAGTTGACTTTAAGTATAGAAGCATTTTGTTCTTGCTAGATTGTGAGGTATCCTGACGCGACCACTCATGAGATACAAGATGAAGAGCAGCACTCGGGCATCCCAGGTCAGCTCTCTGCCAGTCCAGCAATCTCCAAGGCCAGCGAGGAGGCGTCAGGCACACTTGCTGAGGGAGGAGGTCAGTAGTTTCTGAATTCCACTCCAATCATAATTCTCATGAGAGTGTGTGGAAATGGGCTCGAACAATTTGTGTCTTTGCAATCATAATCATTGTGTACGTCTTGCACAAGCAGATACATTAAGGAAACATCACAATTTTACAGAACCATGCCATCAATACTTTTATAGGCTGTTCACAGTAAAGTGAGCACTTTTGAGGCCCTAGTTACTTTTTCTTTTCAACTATGTTTTTATCGTGGAACCACCTTTTGAAATATATATTGTCATGTAAGTAATAAACAGTGTGTATATTCCACCACACTCAAAAGTTAACACTAAGGCTAAAATAAAATATATTTATTGACTATTGACTTTTATTCCAAATGAGAGGGTTTTCAAAAGTGCTCACTTTACCATGAATAGTGTATGGCAAATTAAGTACTTGATTATTTTTCATGTGCAAACCTTCCAATTGAAAATTCTTAATTATCCTATTTTATATTTTATTAACATTTGTTTCTAGGTACCTGAAATTTCATTCTGTTCTTGATTAACTAAGCACTTCTGTAATACCTTCTAAAGATCTACTTTTCTTCTTGTTCTGTATTCTTCTGCTATATGTCAAATTAACCCTACCATGGACCATCTACTTTATTCACATGTCATCTGGGTGAAAACGTGGAATTTTAGGAAAGTATCTATGCACATTTGTGCACTTATATGTAAAAAAAAAACCTAATAAGTAGCCATAAATTTAAATGTTACACTTGCAATACATCAAGTCTTAAGGATTGTTTTTATTAATTTGCTGCCAAATTTACTGAAGCATGCATAGCAGTGTGTAATTTAGCATACATATACGTACATAATTATGGGTAGTAATTTTTTTTTTCAAAGTGTAGCCCCATCGCTCACTCTTAGCGGGAATGGCAGTTGGAGGATGAGGCT
The DNA here is from genome assembly GCA_029891345.1 of Dryococelus australis. Taxonomy (NCBI): domain Eukaryota; kingdom Metazoa; phylum Arthropoda; class Insecta; order Phasmatodea; family Phasmatidae; genus Dryococelus; species Dryococelus australis. The sequence continues at coordinate 45,211,697 of CM057000.1, forward strand.
GAGGTACTTCTCCCACTGGGCGATGGTAAAGCAGTCGTCGCCGCTTGTATGGAGTTTTTGTGGTGCCTAGGCTGCTGGCTTTGGCCACTTCTATAATCGAACGTCGAGCCTTGAGAGTGGTGCACTTAATAGCGACAGGCAAATGGGTACCTTGGTAGGGGTATAAGCAGGTGTGACATTTAGGGGTCTGACTACCCTAGTAACATTGGCTGGCCAGATGAGGTTCAAGGTAGAGCTTGATGAGCTGGATGCAGACCCTTTCTGATGTGCAGCCTTCTCTTTCTTCCAGATGTATTCCTGGTTGACACATGAACGACTACTCTAGCCCTGCTTGGCCGCTTTGCCACGCCTAGCCGTATGGTGAGGCATAAGGGGGGAGGGAGGTTGATAAACCAGATGGACAGACAGTGGGTGGCCAGTAAGGGGTAGACACAGCTTGATGGAGAGTAGGGTGCCGGGTGTGAGGTTAAGTACATTGCCTGACTACTGGCCTTCAGTCTAGTGGCTTGGTGAGCGGCATGTCACTGGCAGACCCAAGTACCAAACTGAGGGTTACAGTAACAGGGCTAGAGGCGACCACTCCCGCAGCTCCCTGGCAAGTGTGACATCGTTGGCGGATCCAGGTGTCATGTAGAATGGAGCTCCTCGGGGGTTGGCCTATCATTTCCAAGCAGGTGACCTGGTGAGTGAAGCGTCACTGGCGGACCCAGGCACTTACCGGAAGGGTGGAAGTCCAAATGACAACTGCTCTAGTGAGACCAAGGAAGACGAGCTTCATAAGCTGCACTGCGAGACAGTTCCCAAAACTTGAGGGAGGATGTGGTTTCGGCTCATGGCTATCCCTGGAAGAGTCTTACTACGACTGGTGATGAAACAGGAAATAGTGGGAGTTTGGGGTGGGAAATAAAGAGTGCTGGAAGATACAACATAACCAAGTCAGATTTACGCCTGTTTTATTGATTGCTCAATCAGACACACATAAACCAGCCTTTACCCTGACTTAAGGCCTGAAGGGCCGATGCTAGGTTCCCAACTGATAATTGACCTAGTATCGGAAGATGCAGCAGTGCGAGGGGTGAGGGCGACCCCAAGTCAGCGGTACTCGTACTCAAGTCAACTGCGGGTGAGCGACGAGATAGCTGGAAGCGCAGCGGGCTTTGGTGTGGTGGCAGGCAGCGAGGTGGCATGCAGAGTAGAACACTCGACAGTGCTGCGAATGGCAGTGACGACTTGAAGAAGTCGGTTGACTCTTGAGCAGAGTAACGTTCTGCAAAGCTAGACGTAACATTGGTGGATGCTTGGGCAGAGTAACAGCATACTACTGATTTGGTGTGATACAACCTCTCAGTGTGCTCTCGGTCAGAGTGACATTCTGTAGATAATTGATGCGAGACAGCCTCGAACTGAGGACTGCGAGCCCTACTTTTATGTGGTACACAGGGCCAGTGCAGGGATTGTGGGATGTGGTGAGAGAGAAAATGTGAAGCGGCGGGGGATGGCTGAAGGTGGCCGAAGCTAGCGGCGAGTACCCCTCTCGCAACCAAAGGCTGGAGGGGTAGTGTGTGGCAACATGATGCAAAGTGGGTTGCGGCACAACAGGCAGCAACAGCTGGGCAAGTCAACCCTCTGCTTTAAGGTGTGCTGTGGCGTGTACAGTGTAACTGCTTCTTAGGAGGGGGCAGCGGCTGTGGCAAGGCTAGATGAGAGGATGACATTGTTCATGGCGCATCAAAAGGTTGCTTTCTAAATTGCCTACCTTACTGTGGACATGTAGTATATGTGTACATAGTAGTATATGCACATAATACATACATTATTTTCTCACTATAAAATGGCAAAATACATTTTTCTTGGATGCAAGGAATAATAAATTATGGAGAGAGTTTACGTATCTCCTCCTCAAGATGTTTTGTAATGATATTATTTTGGTACCAACACTTGAATTCCTCACTATAAAACAACTAACACACAACATGCCGTTTTGACACAGAAGCCTCAGCAGAAAATTCTGTTGCTTGTAGAGTGTACTGTCTGCATTTTTTCTCAAGTTTCACTTTACACTGTGCATTTCAAGCTTATTTATTACAAAATAATAATTATTATATTATTATTGCTTTTTTTTCCTTTTCTAAATAAGGTCAATATCTTCTCCTTAGGTGCTTACGAAAAGTCACCCGGTGAACTCGATCAGGTTAAAACTTTTACTTGGTGCGTTCAAAAAGTTATTGAGTTAAAGTTGACTCACGTTTGGAAAGTCACCCGGGTTAACTCGATCAACTCTGGGCTAACTCTGCTCGACAGCAGGGTAAACTTACTCTAGCAGATGACACATGTGAAATGGCGCATAAATATATAAACATTGCAGCAATAAAACAAACAAGTAAACAAAAATATGTTGTGAAATATAGAAACGATCAATATATGTAAAATTATAAATGTTTAGCTGTTTTGGCCAATCATTGTAGCCCGGATATTAAATTTTGTACTTAACTAAGACTGAATTCAAAGGTTTTGTGTTATATCGCAGTACTGCTTAATGCAGTGTTTTTTCTTTACATTGTTTGTTCATAACATAATTTAACAAAATCTGTTCATAGTCGTCATCATCATCATCATCATCATATGGCACAGTATTTAATAACTGCACTAAATATTCTTTGAGTGTCCACCGTCTCAAAACCAAAGTTACTCTAAAACATTCATAGCAACCTGGTTAACTGCAAGTGATCGTGTAAACCTGGTCACATGACTGAGTTAACCCAGTTAACTTTACCAGGTTACTTTTCGTAAGCACCTCTTATAACTCTATCGAACATATGCTTATTTCTTGTAATAAGCACATTTTTTTTCTATCCAGAAGATTCTTAGTTTTAGTAGTGTAGCAGCTGTTACTGGTACATTTACTTCATGTTGGGTAAAGATACTACTCTGCCAACACAGTAACTGTGATCCACAATTTTCAGGTTTTTCGAAATAATTTTCTTGGAGTTATATTGCACTCTTATACTATATTTTGTTTTAAGTACATTGAAGATTTCTTTGCTTAACAAAATTAAGAAAGTTATAAAAGTTATTAAAAACTATGCCTTCAACTTTTTATTAAAATTCTGTTGGAGTGTACTTATTACCTGATTTTCTTTTGATACTGTTCTTGGAACTCTTCTGTGTAAAATCAGTAAAGTCACACAATTTAACTAAGACTGATTATTGCAGGTAAAATACTGTACTATAATGTTTGTTTATCCCAAAATCATGCTGTCAATTCCATATGTAGCAGACTGATAACTTTGGACATTCAACACTAGTGATGGCCCGATAGCTGATAACCGATATTGGATATAGGCATTATCGGTACATTTACCATTATTGGAGATCGGCACTAAAATATTGGCATATCAGTAATGGCCATTCTAACCTCAACGTAAACCCGGATACCGTTTTCGCGGATATTTTAATGCTAAAACGGATCTACGGATAAACACTCGAAACAGTGGATAATCCAATCACCAAACACTCGAATATCAAATATTTACCAGCATCCAAATGCTCCCACTACTAAGAATTATTCCATAATTTTTAACACGGCAATGCGAGTTCCGTGGCAACGCGTAGGGCTACGGAGCGTTGCCGCGGAACTCGCATTGCCGTGTTGAAAGTGACAGAATAATCCTTAGTAGTAGAAGCGTTTTAATCCTGGATTTTTATTTTTTATTTTTTTTTTCACTTGTAGCAATCTTGAGAGTTTCGGTTAGTATATAAGCAGATTCAGGGTATAGTTTTATTCACTTAGCGCTATGTCACTAGAGAAAAGACATCACAATGTTGTGGAGGCATTTGTGCACGGGTTATTACCCTAGGAAGGTATACTGGAATATTTTGTTGTTTTCAAAGGATGTTAATAAAGACAATAGATCTTGGACTGTTAAAATTGTTGATGCAGAAGAAAGTTATATTTTGTTGTCATTTTTGTACCGTTTTGGTCTTCAAGTAATTACTGCTAAGGCTGATAGTGGTTTGTTGGAAATGTGTTTCTTCAGAATGCCGCAAACCAAACTTTTCCAGGTAGCTGTTTCCTCTCATACACTTAAGTGACAAATGTCTGCATACAGTATGATAATTGAAAATATCGGTTTACAGGGATCTGTAAAATCCTAAATATCGGAACCTGCAACGGTATCGGGTTTTTTCAGTATTGGGCCACCACTAGTCAACACAAGTGTGATGTCGACTGTAGGTGATTTATTTAGTATTTGAAAACTTCACTGCCACTGCTGCATCTGGCTTTGAGAAGGAAAACTATTCTGCAAAGGATATGATTTTTGCCATTAGATGAAGCACGTCACCAGCACTACACAGAACCAATGAAAGAGATGTACCTGGCATACAGGACAGAAAGTCAATAGATCTTTCTGTAATACAAGAAACAGAAGAAGAGGAAGCTAAGTGAAAAATTCTCAAGGTTATTTATGTAATTACTGGTATTAAAGTTGTATTTATTGCTATGATGAAATCAGTGTAATGTCTATTGCCAGCTATCTGGGTGTCTGTTAAGGGGTCATCAGAGGGCAAGAAGCTTCCTTATTTGTCTGTAGGCTGTTAATGCTGCTGGTTGTATTAACTAAGGAAGATAGGACTCTGTCACATGCAACTATTCAGGGGCTTAGGGCTGGTCGTCAGATTAGGAAGTGCCAATCCTCCTTGTGGTTGTAACTCGTGCACTGACTTCTCTTTCTGGTAGAATCACACCCAGTTTTTTGCATGTGAGACACACAGCAGCTGTCTACTATCAGCACTCTCAGGGGACTTAGGTTCTGCCCTGCACTAGCATTCTGTCACTGTTCTATCTCATTTCCCCGTAATTGCTGAAAAACTAGAAGTTTGGGGTGTATGGCTATGTTTTTGCAATTTTTTTAAATAGCTTAAAATATTTTATTGTGTAAAAAACTATTTGAATACGTGCATTAATACTTGTTTACATAATGATGAGCTCTGGAATTTTTGTATGCTTCCTTTAACCAAGTTTTTCAAACTGTATTACAAGCTATTGTTTTTTGTGAGATATGTGTTGGAATTATTGCAGTACAATATTATGACTCTGGAATTAGTTACTTGACAGCTGACATACGGTATACACCTTACACCATATTCTCTGATTGGTATGACCTAGAATTTTTCTTGAACAACTAAATAATCTGAATTGTGGCAGAAATTATGTTTATTTGTGAAATTCTATAATTATTCTCATATTTACATAACCGCAACAAAACTGCTCATTTAAATGTATCCAAAACTACAATACTGAGCCACTTTTACCATGAGAAGTCTCACAAACATTTAAATTTACAATTTTATATTTGTTAAATAGCATTAATCTTTTTTTTACATCACATGTGTTGATACCCGTTAAAACTATGTATTTGCATTAAACACATCTTGTTTAATGCCCATTCATAGTCACAAACATGCATAAATAATTGTTTAGAACAAGAACAATTCATAAATGGATTACTATCAAGGTTGGAAGATTATCGCTGTACATATGATTTGATATATCAACCCCAATTGCCAAGCAGAAGTGCTCGTTCGCAGCAATTCATGGCCAACCTAAATTTTATTATTTTTAAACAAATGGTTCTGACCAAAAATGTTGGTGGTGTTTTTAATATAAATACGAAAATATAACGCAGATTAATATTTTTTTAAGGTAATTGTAATAATTATGCACTAAACATTAGCACAGTATTTGTAAATACTTCCGACTTTACTCATCTTCCGCCCTTTGTGGTATGATTCTTGACTGGTGTAGGCTGTTCACAGTAAAGTGAGCACTTTTGTCTTGAATAACAGTGTTACGTAAACTTTTGAAAATTCTGAAATAAATTTTATTTTATTTTATTTTTTTTTTAATGCATGTAACAGTAACAATTATAAAATTTGTGAATATTGATTTTTCTAATAATGTCACAGTTTCACTTGACTGAGGCAAAGTGGTAAGGCCCATGAGAATATTAATTTTCTCTATGGTGGAAGAATACACAGTAAGCATACAAGTAGATCTTATGCAGGGCTTTCAAAAGTGCTCATTTCAATGTGGATGGCCTATATTTCAATTAGAATAATGCTAGTTGACTGCATGTGTTGCAAACTCAGTTAAGAATGCCAAAAATAGTAAATTTTTTAAATTGTTCTCTGTTTGCGGGAGTGTGAAAGTGAAGGCTACCATGTGTTTGATGAACTGAACCGAGTGTAAATACTGCAGTGTAAACATTGAGTGGATGCAAAAAGACATGTGCATGAACACTGCCATGCTGTGAAAAAGTACATACAGCTGCACTGAAGAAAGTTTGTGTAAAGTGAAGAGATTTCTGCCAGTTCCTTGTCGAAAAACTTGACAGAACTACTGTTAGAAATTTTGTAGAAACATTTGTACTTTGTAAAGAATACTTTCTTACACACCATGCCTCAACTCACCACTACAATGAAAGTCCGATGTAACGAGTATGCTTTATAACAAAAAGTCCGCTATAACAATAACTTTTATCGGCACCAATTGCTCATATACTCGGAAAAATAATTCTGTAATAACGAATGCAGTGTAAGCTTATTTTCATTATAACGATAGCTTAAATAGCCGCACTCAGCAGTTTCGTTCAAAAACAATGCAAGAAGAAATGATTGCATAAAAAAAATTACGAAAAGGTTTTGGTTTCCGTGTGTGAACTTAGTGAAACATAGCAACATTGCAGCCGCCAGCTGGCCGCGCGCGGACTTGGCAACGCCGCACAGCATGGCTGTCCCGCGCCGTGCTGTCCAGCCCGGCGCTGGCAGGCAAGATTGGGGGGGGGGGGGGGGGGAATTGATAAATTGTAAGAACGTTTCTGGCCATAATAAAATGACTTCTCAGGTCCTGCACTGCATCGTCAAGGAATAGACCTGAGAGTACAAGTAAATTATTTATGCGTGCTATTATTGCACTGAACAGCTGCTAAGAATAGGGTAATCTGATCGCCGGTGTATTGTGCAATTGAGTCACCAGCGAACGTCCTGATTAAATTCTGTTACGGGAATGTTTTCGTTTGTTGCCATTTCCCTTACTTCAAACGAAAGCATTTCTGTGGTCATAGAAAATCCATTATTCCTAGTGGCACGCACGTGACTAAATAACTATTATTCCAGTTCCCGGTATTTAGACATTTTGCCTCGCAAAGCACTTTTTTTGGGCAATTTTACAGCGTATATTTTACCCCACTCCAGCACCGTACATTTTTATCGTCGACCAACTGCCCTTTTTCCATATTTACGTGCATATTCCATAACCATCAATTTAAATTTTGCATGATAACTCACTTGTTCCTTTTCCACTATCACGAAGCCGTGTTCCAATTGGCACTTTTTGTTAACAAAATGCTCACGTGACCTGTTTGTCTACCAAATCTATGACGTATTTTTGTAATTTGCGTTTTGAAAACTTCGAACTTGACAAATTACAAAATCGCCGCCATATCAGATTTTATTTTTGAAATTGTGATGACACAAAATAACACAGCATTGCATGCTAGGCAGTTAAGCGCCGTATTGTTTCGACTAAAACTAACAAAATACCAGACACAAATTAAGAAAAATGAAACTAGAAACGAATTGGAATACTTGGCCTCACGTTTGTTTATCTGTGAAGCAGGAAGCATGCATAAAAGAGAGAGAATAGAGAGAATGTAGGGTCTAGTCACGCACTTTAGTCACGCGTATCACAATATTGTGCTGTTGATGAAAGATACCTGCAAGTGCAATCGCTTCACAGGAGCGTGTAGTTGACAGTCATTTGTTCCCGTACGTCAACAAACCTCAGGCTTTAGAAACAGTTCCATGTAGCCTGTACATGCTAAAATACGGTATACATTGTATGTGGTACTACACGTAGCAATTGTTTGGGTGGCATTATTTATGAAAGTTACCATTTCATAGTACGGAATATGCATTTGTGGACATTTTTGTTTCACGACATTCAGAAAATATGTTATTGTTTTTATACTAATTTTAACGTCGCGTAAATTAGAGTAGCAACCTGTCGGACCAATTTAAGATTGCCAAATATTTTTATATTATACAGTATAAGACGAGTACGTATAGAAATTTTAAAGGCCTAAATTATGTAACTCCTCGCACATCTGCAAATACCGCGTATACATTTGGAGAGTTGCTGGTTTTCCAAGAGGTCCTGTAATTTGCCATAAGGGCAAGCTGTTAAAGAGAACAAACATCGATTCTTATTTCATGAATGAGTGATTGTGAGAGTTTTTTAAAAGTGTATTTTAGTGCTAAACTATCGCACATTTTGCTAATTAATATTTATCTCGTGAATCAATCTGCATTTTTATAATCACTAACAAGACTGATTTTTCGTTAACTGTTAATAGTGTAATAAAATTCGTTAACTGTTAATAGTGTAATAAAATTTCTTCACTCAATTTTAGCAAAAAAAATGTGCCAAGTGACAGTTGTACATAATAACTTTGCATGCACATGTCGCCCATCTGTCTCCGTGTTCCCACCCACAGCGGCTGCCACGGCGACAGGAAACGCCATGGCCTTGGTGGACCTTGCGTGTGGAGACAGCTGCGCGCATTGTGTGTTGCCTTGCCACCTTCCCCGCTCCAAAACCTTTGAATGCGTCACGTCTGTTCTCCGTTAGCAATTGAAGTGTATGCCATGTAAATTGGGTATAGCAAAGTCGATACCTCGATACCCTCGATTATTACAGGTATCAAAGAATCGAGAATCAAATGGTTAATTGCTATAAATCCTCACCCACCTTCACAAAATTTTTTGAGGTTATGTTGCAAAGCAACAGGTCTTTGATTTTCCAAATAGGCATGTGTTGACCGGAATTAACCATTCAATTATGGTGCGACTATGAAAGAATTAAGATAATACAGTAGAACCTCGATTATCCACGATAATGCAGGCGAAGAGATAGTCATATAATCAAAACTTGCGGTTAAAAGATTCATTTTTATCTTGATGGCTGCCATGTGGCAGACTGCTATTTTCAGTATTTGGCTACCTCATTTCACTCCGACGTCACTCTGTATGACGCGGCTTTAATGGGAAAACTGCACTCTTTTTTTTTTGTGCACACTCTGGCATGATTCATTACTACTTGTATACTGTTGCAAGAACTACAAACACACGTAGAAATCTACAACACAATATCTAAATCTGTAAAGGTCCGCATAGACGAAACACTAAAACAAACTGTCAGCCATGGATGAAAGACCACCGCCGCACACGTTGATACTGTTGGAGATAGCACTTTGTTGCTCATAAGTGTTGCGATCAGCGTTAGTGATTAGTTGATAGGCTGGGCGCCCTCGAAGTCGGGAAGTTGGCATCTGCCTGCAACCAGATGTGGTTTGTAGATAAGAACCCTTGCTAGTGGCAAGCTCCTAGAACTTCGTGTTGCTGACGCAGAACATGCATTGGCTTTTAGTCTGTTGCGCGATAATTATTAGTAGTGGGGGCATAAGGGTCCTGGACCAGGATTCTTAATATACCAGGATTCCTGGTATTATTTTTTTGATTTATTTGGTTTACCTATTATTTAATGGTATATTAGATAAAGAACAGGTACACTTTCTGAAACATACATATTTCCTGTTTTTACCATTTTCCTTTTTGAGGTAGTCAAGATTGAAAGAATTTTTTTTATTTTTTGTGTTTACCTTTACCAAAAAATAACGATCTCTTTTTTATAAAAGTGGGTATTGAAAGTTTTCGATGTCCTTAGAATTTTATTTAGTTAGACGTGAAGAAAATGCCTTGCGATGTGTGGTATTATTTTTCCGTTTACATAAATTACGCAAATTACGCTATTTGCAGTTTGTGCTCTGCAAAAATTTCGTATGGTGGGGTTAGTCCCACAACTAGCAAATTGAGAAAACACTTAAGTAAACACGACAAGTACAAGAGAATTGCCAATAATGGTTTTTCAAACAATCTTTTGGGCAAAGATGTGTGTAGCAGCAAGTCATCCAGTGTCCCTGCAACTTAAAATGTTCGGTAGGAGTATTTTCATTTAGCAATACTAAATTAAAGGTTATTAGTATTTCAGATTCATAACTGAATAGCATCAATATTTGTGTACATATTTGTTAGCTTCATAAGTTGACTTAAAATATTGCATTGAGAAGTTGAGAACTTGTTTAACTTTTTTGTGTAATACTGTGTGTCTATTCATTTCAAATAAATCATAGGTTTATCAAAAATACTTATCTAATTAGGCCTAACAAATTCATATAAGTCTCAATGTTACATAAATATATGAAATTAACTTCACTTAGCAGACCAGAAAGTCTTTCCTGTAATTGTCTTCATATTTGTGTCTGTCTAATTTGACGTATGAAACAAAATTTCAAAAAGTTCCATTGAGTGTAGGCACATGTTGATAATCACTATATCCTAATTTATGGTATCAGAATCGAGTGAAAGGTTTTGCAGTTGGAATTGAGAAAGATTGAAATTTTGACATCCCTAATATAGATTTAATTTTAATGAGTTATACTATCTTTCTTTTAAATTTTTGGGTTGTGCCATTAAAGTAAATATACAGCACAAATAAAAAATTTGTAAATGTGGAATTTTTAAAATCTTTTTTATAACGAAAGTCCGCTATAGCGACAGTTTTTTGTACCGATATAAACTATCGTTACAATGGACTTTCACTGTAATTTCAATTATGATTTCCTAAGCCAGAGACAAGATGACATATTGAAAAGTATTTTCACAGCAGCGATGTTATGGGCCACAATGGTGTCTTCAAAAAGATAGGAAAAAATTAAGTTTTATACATATATTTATGGAAACACGATTCTACTTGATTGTTTGATTCCTCTGCCCGAAATACAATACCTTTAAAAAATATCAAAGAGCATTAATATATTACAACACTGATCTATCCCCTTTCTTGATAAATTATAAGATTGATCACACAAAAGTAACTGTGACTGTGACAATGTGCTTTACATTATAAGTTAATGTTTTTTTCCTTCACTAAAATAATGTACTGATTAAAAATAATGGACAATTAATTCCATTTAGGTTTGACTAAATTTATTAGTTTGTTCTAGCAAAACTATGTGAATTGTTTTGCTATAAAATTTATTTGATGGAATGGTGAAATTTTACTGGCGAAATTAGCTTATTTTACTAACCATAAAAGTAAGGCCCTACTGATTGGGAAGAGGTGAAGCAAGATGATGGTTGGTGACAGCCTACTTACCCAAGCTATGAAAGGAACAATGTACGTCATCATCAATGTCTTTCTTCTGTGTATCAGCGACTTGGGGCAGTAAGCACCAGCTCTTCTTCGTGTAGTGGTTGTTTTTAATAGTGTTTGTAGTTTCCCAGTGTAATTCACCCCAAAATTTGTTGTATATGATCTAGCAAATAGGGAATTATTTCATGCATTGTATTTCTTTTTTTTCTGCAGAAAATTACATGAGCTGTACCATAGTAATTGACCCATAGTCATAATGTATGGGTAAAGCTTGATGCATGACATATCTCCAGTATTGGTATTTAGAAGACCTCAGCTCCATCCCAATGTTTAGCATTGTTGAAATAGGAATTTATTTTTACAGTTTTCTCCCTTCATGAGCTGAGATTGTTCTGTCTACTATTTAGCTTGTTTTATTCACCAGCCCACCATAATTATGCATGCAGGACGAGTTCATTTCTCCACCGCTAGATAGCACTAGTTGTATTATCTTTCGACTTTGCTTCCCTTCCTCCAACCGGCTGGTGACATCACAGCTGTGAGCCATGCCATCCCCTTGCCCTCATGAAATCGGCTAATCAGCATCGGCAGCAGCCCGAATGAGTATAAAAGGAGGTCTCGTTTGCACATCGGTCTAATATAGTCTCTAGCACTTGCTGCTCAGAGCAAGTCTTCCACCAGTCTAGCACTCGTTGCTCAGACAACCTCTACTTCTTCGCTGTTATTGCAGCACCCATTGCTGCCCCTGCAGCATAGTGGTCTGCCCACTCTGTGATTTTAATTAGGTAACTCTCTCTGAAGCTCCCTGCTAACTCCCATTCCCCTCCTCAACATGGACGTGTTCGAGACAAGGAAACCTTTATCCTTCAGTTCTTCTCAAGACTAACCCTTCCTCACCTTGGTTAGTCTCCCTGCCTCGTACACAGCACAGCATACTGTCGTCTATATAGGGAAATACGGTAACAATAGGCGAGACAGTTGCATAGCCAGGCCACGCCACGCTTCGCTCACACTACATCACAGCGCAGTACTGGTTGCCCCTACCGGCCACTTCAACGTAAATCCAACTTCCCAGCCGATTACTCATGCCGACATGCAGTAGCATGTACATCACCATGTTATTTTCATTGTTGGGAATAAACAAGAACTGAGCTGAAACTTTGAGATTCACCTTTCCTGTAGACTTCGTACCTAGCTCCCAGTTGTCTCCTCAAAGGGAAGGGAACGCAGGTGATCCCGGGGAAGTTTTCTCAAGCAAACCATCAGACTCAACTTTTACACCCACACACACACATACATATAGTTCGGCCAACTTTTCCATCCTGAAGGTGGAACGGGGGTGCCACACAGATACTCTGTCTTCGGTGTAGCTTATCGGCTTGGTTCCGTAAGCCTCTCTATAGCGGGCTCCGCCAAGAGGGACAGATGTTCACTAGGTTGGGGAGACTGCAGACTGCCAAAGCATCACCCATGTATCTGACCTTAACCAGTGCAGCTCGACTTTCAGCACCCACCGCAGGCTCTTCCAGGTGCCTGAATAGGGTGTCCGTTCATGGCTCAACACATAATTGGGGGGGGGGGGGGGGACAAGGAGCCTGCTTCCATTCCTCGACGAGGGTGGTGTACTGTGTTTCCTCATTCCTTATTCCAAGAGACGTGGTGTCAAAGGAAAAGTGAGGTTGACCCCCCACTTGCCTCTGGATGCCAGCACGACTACTCCCCAGCCTTGGTGACCTACATCGCCACTTTCCAGCCCAGAGAGCAAACCCAGACACTCAGGCACCTGCAGGACCCAGTGATGCCGGAGATACCCAAGCACCTCTTCAGCAACTCCACATGCACAGGACCGTCGGAGCTGCCTCAATGGATTGCAGAACTGGTACACCTCTCCTAGAGTCCACAACCTCCTCTCGTAGCATACAGGGTTCCAGACATCCTGCGTCCCGCACCTACACCACAACCTCCAAGGACACAGAAACCACCGACTGTACTACCCATTGTTGCACAAGCATTCCCAGTGATCTAACGCCCAGGTGTACAGAAACCAATGGCAGCTCGTACCCAATTGTGTTGAAAGGAAACTTTGTGCCCTGCCGGCAGCCAACGAGGCTGATTCTTTATAACAGGAGGATTCCAGCAGCCCAGAAGAATCAGACCCCAGGAGTGCTTGGTCTAGCTCGTGGCCAAACACTGACGAGGCTACTCTTTGCGCATTAAGTAAATATGAAAGTTGTAAGAGGCAGTGTCACTTGCCCTCAGAAATTGTTTTTATTCAGTGAAAAAATATTTAGAAAGAACGCCCAAGTACATTAATTAGTTATGCCATACTCCAGCAGAAACTAGAAACATAACACAACTGTTTGAATGTAGAAATTAAGTAAATCTGGGAAATATTATTGATCATTTACTATCAGTAAATGGTCCACATCAATTTGTGCCCTCAAAATTTCTTATGACATATTAATTGAATTTGGAGTGTAAAAAGAAATACATCTCAAATACTATGGAAAAGATTGACCATGCAACAATAGAAACTGTTACTTATTTTAGGAAAAGGGAGCAGGGTAAATCCTTCAAATACAAAAACTTTTTTCTGTCTCAAAAGTTTTTTTATCGCTGCTGGGCAATCAGCGTAGCCCACAGTTATGTTACATAAGTTGTACAGACATATTTTTAGAACACACCTACCACAGTAAATTGTTACCACCTGATTTGACTAAGGTAGGTTTAGTGAATCAGCTCATCCTTGGAGCAACTTTTCAATATTAAGCTCTTGAGAGCTGTCTAGCTATCAGCAAGTACTAAATTCAAGTTTTTTCATCATACACTCATTCATCCTTCAATTCTTATTGGCAGTGTATTTTCCATACAATCATTAGTTTTTGTTTCCCTGTAATTACATTTCTGATAATTGTGTTCTATGAGAAAAAATATTAATTTATGTCAATTACTTAAAGTGAGTGTTTCACAGCTATTACTCTTCTTCTTAACACAAGTGTGAATTGTTCAGTTATACATTTTAAATATGAATACAAATAGTTAGTTCTTTATGTTTAGTGTTTACAGTCTTTACTTTTAAATATACAATACATGCAGTGACCTGAGGAGAATGTCTTAAGAAGTCTTTCTACACAATTAGACTCAAGAGTGAGTTTAAGAAGAAAAGTTTGGAATTAACAACATAATTTCGAATACATACATATACTTAGTCACAGCACTTACGGCAACACATTTGGAATTTATTCTCTGCCTGGTACACCTTGACACTATTTTACCAATAGAATTAGCCACAATTATGTATACCACTTACATTATTTTCGACTTTGCAGCTTTTTTTTTTTTTTTTTTTTTTTTTCAAAGTTATTTTTACATCATTCAGTTTCTCGGTTAGGAAACGTATAAATAAAACAATATAAAATATTTATATTAAAATTGGGTTACAAGATCAACTTGTGAGATATGGAAATAAAACCTGAGTTGGTTAGGCATTAATTACCATGTGAATGTTCCGTAATTTAAAAAAAATGTTTTGCATCAGTTACAAAACCTAATAAATGGTAATCCTCGCAAAAATAATTATTGAAGTACTATATTATATATTAGTATTTACCGAATAGTTAAATATTTACTGAGTAGAATAGTGCCATGGGAAACCAAACAAAGAATAATGTGATTGGAGTTGCATTTTATAAACTTTAAAGGTCTGGGGAGTATTACTCGTTCACCCCACGAATGTGTAATACTGTTGACATGAATAAATGTGAGTTATATATATCTCCCAAGAGCGGTATAGAACTCCTGCAGACACGCCAGCAGTTGAACAAACGTTGGTCTCTCTTCAGGCAGTGTGAACCAACAGCAAGCCATCAGTGCAAACCTGCAAGCATAATCATTAGTGAGAGAGATGATGATACTAGGTAGGTAGCAAGGCAGGTGTTAAGGACTCTGTCTGTAGCTATTTTGCACTTTTGACGCCTTGAAATACACTAGCTATATGGCCTACGCTTGCTCAGTTGTCACTTGCCAGACAGCAATAGCCTCTGTGCGCAAGGCACTCAACTGGCATGCAGCCTGTCCTTTGGTGACTTGCCTGAACACGACTTTAATTGGTGAACCTATATTTTTACAACATGGTAATAAAGATCAAAAGTATGTGTGTCTAAAGACAACTCTGAAGTTTCTGTACAGAAAATTTAGCAACTAAATCTAGTTCTGAAAACACCAGTTTTAAACATTTTCACACCAAAAAAAAAAAAAAAAAAAACAATCCTTGGAGTTTAAATGTCTCAAAACTTGTCTCTTGGCATGTATCATTTCTTTAGACACCACCACAAAATATTTAGCAGTTTTTGAACATTGTTTTCTACCAAACCTCTGTAACGTACTTCATGCAGCAGCCTGGCAGGGTCCTTAACGTCTCGTGGACTATAAGGTCATTAGAGAAGGGGCAAAGGATCCAGAGAAACAAGAGTAGGAATGGAATTGGCCATAGCTTGCAGTAAGGAACGTCCCACCATTCGCCTGGAGTAATTTAGGGAAACAGTGCAAAACCAATACGTACGAGGATGGTTGGAGCGGGATTCAAGCCCACGTTCTTCCAAATGTGCATCCAAAGTTTTGCCACTGTGCCATCTTGCTCAGTGTTGATACTTGAGGGTTTATATTGCATAAGTGGGATTGTGTTTGAAAATGTGCATGACAACTGAACTATGGTTGGATTTTTTTTTCTCAATTAATTCAGCAGTTATGAAATGTTTTTATTTGCCTGTAACAGTAAACACTTCTGTGGTACTATGGACCAAAAAAGGACTTGAAAAGTTGCTGTAAAGAAAAAAAATTGATGTTGGTTGCGACTGAATTAAGTTATACATTTTTTGAAGGGCTGTTAAAAACATGGTGTCAGATTTTGTGATTTGCTCCCAAAGTTCTTTAAGTATGCTAGTCAGTATCTATATTGTTTTACATGCACACACCAGTTGATTTTTTTTTGAGAGGTTAATTTAAAACCTGCTAAGTTAACTCTAGAATAGTAATAATTTGTGCTACATATTTTGAGTAGAATTTCCTTCCTAGAAAGCTCGAACTAATTATGTACAGTACAACCTTAATGTTGTTTCTCATTTTAAATGTGAGTACCTAGTACACATTAAATAATGCATTTTCGTCAGCTTTGCAGAAATTCTTATGAGGTTGGTAATATTAGCCATCCTGAATAGGACTGAGTGATACTTTCCTATGTTCCCTGCCAGCTCTTATATGTACGTATGTCTAAAATCATTGCATAAAAATTAGGGATGGGCCAATACCACATTTTGCAGATACCAACAATACTGATTCTCAACTGCAGATGCTGCAGATTACAGCGATGCCGATACCAGTTTTGATGAGCACGATCATAATTCCCAATATTTAGATATACTTTTTATTACTTAAATTTAAGTATTCAATTTTGTGAACACTTTAAGTGCTTTGTATTAGGTTTGTACACCATAAAAATGAAATACAGCACTACACCAATTTTAATAATAAATGATAAGATAGACAATTTAAATGGGCAAATAAGTAACTGAACAGTCAAGCTAAAACTGTTACCAGCATTCATTACAAACTGAGTTCATTAGACACCCTTCAAAACTTCGGGCAATCTAATGTGAACTTGGATATTAGATCTGAGAAATGAATACATAACCTCAAAATGCATGTTTGTTTAAACCAACAGCCCAAAGATGTCATTAAAAAGAACTTATTGAAATTAATTTAATATTAAATATTCACTTGAAATTGAGAGAATTTTTTTTATTTATACTAATATTTTCGCTTGGTATAACTTCGCCGGCCGAGCCATACTCAATCCCTTTGTTAAAATGACAACTGATATATTTGCTACCATTTTTGCCAATTATCCTTGCCGAGTCTTATTCAGACATATAACACACTAACCAAAATTGCAGCAGCCAGTTTTGAATAAAAACTACACCTGTCAAAATCTAGTGTACTGTATTTGTTTTCACTTTCCATTTTCAATAACAACAGTGTCATAAAATGTGTGATTCGTTTTCATTGCCCACAATCTACGAGTGCAGTAAAAGCATAAGAAGAATAAGTATACAGGTTGCTTTCTCATTGTTGCCAACCTATGAATGCAGTAAAAACATAAGCAAATAAAACAAAAAACTTTTCCTGGATGTCAACAACACTATAGATAGCACCAGTTGTCGATTAACTGCGTTGTTTTGCATTCACGTAGTTCCCAAAAACGATTGATGCACACAATCTTTGGTGAATGTACTAACAGGAAATACAGTAAAATGTAAACAACGGAAACAAATCACCAAAAAACAATTGTTCCAAATATATTTTGGGTTTCGGACAGAATATCTTAGATACGGTAAATTAATGCTTTACGAAATGTAGCATGCCAGGATATTTAACACAGTGTTAAATAAATTAGTGCTAATAATCGGTGAATAATAGTCTGCAAATAATATTCAAATGCCGCCGATGCAGATGGTCGTGGTATTGGCCAGTTTATCGGTATTGGCCCATCCCTAGTAAAAATGTTGAGTTGTGAAACTGAAATTATCTTTTTACTATGCATTCCCAGGATTCAAACTCAGAACCCCTTGCAGCAGTGGTTCTCGATGCTCGTGCCTGTCGTGTTTATTACGAGATGCACCTTACAAAATTACATCAAGTCGTCCATGACAGTTTCTTTTTGTTTATGCAAGAAACAACACACACTATTTACAATGCCAAATACTGGATACATTACACTCCCCTTTCCATTAAGACAACCAACCCTTATAAATTTACAGTCTTCTTGAACATCTGCAATGCAATGTTTTCTCAGGAGGTGTTGGTTGTGAAAATTCTTCAAAACCTTCCTCTTCCTTACTCCTAATTGAGCTGGTGGGGCTGTTGTTTTCTTTTGGGCCTCCCTCTTCAGCTTGTCTTTGACTCTGGATCTGTGGCCCGGTGGGTATCGCCACCCCTGATTCTTCAGTGTATGGTATGTTTGACTCCCTTTGAAACCCTACACCTTCTCCAAGTGTTTCTTCCCTTCTCATATTTACCTGCCACTCCTTATGTTCTTGTGTTGCTGGCATGTTAACTGCCAGAAACTTGAAGTGGTCAGCATGCACAAACTTCACGCTGTCTCCCACCTGTACTTGGTAAGTAACAGCACTCACCTGTTTTTTTTTATCTTGACTTGGCCCCATCTACAATTTTCTCCCCTCACTACCTTTACCAGAACTGCTTCCACCTCTCAAAAGCTCCTCATTGGGCCTTGTCTTCTGTCCGCCCGGAGTTTACTTTGCTCTTGCCACTCTGCCATTACACTTGAAAATGATGGGTTCAACAGTGCCAAAGGAGTTTATGGTTGCCTTTGTAAAAACAATTCTGCCTGAGTTTTCTTCGTTACTGAATGTGGGGTGTTCCGGTATGCAAACAAAAATACATCTAGCCTGTTCTGTAATGTACGGTTGTGGTTGCCTCGATCTTCCTGCAGTTGACAGTCGAGTGCTAGCTTGGTAGTCTGCACTTGCCTCTCTGCTGCACCATTCTACTGTGGATGATATGGTGAGATCTTAACATGTTTCACGCCATTTGACGATAAAAACAACCAAACTCATCAGACTGAAATGGCGGGCCATTGTCGGTTACCACTACTTCTGGCAAAACAAATGCTGCAAACAATGTTCTCTCTAAACTTTTCCACATTGTGAAATGTTGTCGTGTTCATGGCAATGACTTCTAACCACTTGGAAAAGGCATCAACTACAACCAGAACTTCTGTTTATGTTCCTCCGCAAAATCTATGTGCACTCTTTGCCATCTTCTACCTGGTCAGCTCCATGGATGCAGTGGTACTGGTGGTGCAGCCTTCTGGTTTAACTGACAAACTTCACAACGCTGCACCTCTTCCTCAATTTGGTTGTCCATTCGAGGAACCCACACATAATTTTTAGCTAACATTTTCATTCTTGACATGCCCGGATGTTCCTCGTGTAACATTTTCAACACCATTTTGAAGCCTAGTGGGGATTGGCGTGTATGAAAACCAAGTACGGGCATGCAGATTCAGCACTATAAGGGTTTATCACAGGGCCTCGAGTACGATTGATAATATTTTATGGGCACCAGCTAATCTCCGAGGGGAATCCGCTCGGTAGTAGTTGGTAGCAGTGAAAATAATAAAATATATATAAGTTACTCTTGGACTGTGATATTTTGGCTCCCCAGCACGCCCTTACAAGTACACACTGAATATGTTGAAATTACATAGATTGCACATGCACTAGGATATTTGGGCTCCCCAGCACGCCTTACCAATGCAGAAGAACACTTGACGTTGTACACATCATAAGAGCACTGTAAGCATGTGGACTGCAACACATGGTGATGATTCAAAAAATAATGCTGGCATTAAAATGAAAAGGGTCTCGCAAGCGAGGATAACATACACCAAGTCAGTTCAGTTCAAAGAAATCATTGATTATTCAACAATCAAGTGAGATGTTACACAATTGCATTAAGGTTAAGCAGGCATGTGGAATAAAGCCCTGCACGTGCTGAAACTGCCAAGTGCCGTAAGCATGAAAAATAATAAACTGGTAGGTTAAACTGAAGGTGCAGCGAGTCTGCTCCGGAGGGTGATTTGCTCGAGAGGTGCACAAAAGAAATTGAAAGCATTCCAGATAATTAAGTTATTGCAGTTACATGATAAGTACAAAGTTTCTTCACCTCCGCGTTGTGTCGTAGCGACCTACCCTAATGCCAGTTGAATCAAAACACAGCTTCCTTATCGGGTGTGTTTACACAAGGCCAAGGCACAGTCAGGAGAGTTACGTTTGGTTGCATATGTTTTGGCTGTGACGTCACGTTGACTGGTGACAGAAACGCCGCGGTTGAAGACTGCCCACCGTTTTGTGTTGCTGACATTGAACCTGTCTGGAGCGGCTTGGCGTTAGGCATCGGGGTAGCAGACACTCTCAGGGTTGAGTCATCTGTCGGGGCTCTGGGCACGCAAGTGCTCGTGTGTTGTACTGCACTTGTGGGCGGTGATGAAGCTGTTGACAACTTACCCCACGCATCTTCCAACTTTTCTAACAGATCCCTATTAGGCATTGGTTGAAAAGCTGACGTAACCATATCTGTATTAGGCTGGTTTGTTTTGTTCGGTGTGCTGTTGTTATCTTTTGTCACCTGACTGGAGGGTGTTTGATCCCTATTGGGCGTTGAATCACTGGTCCCCACTGCTGGAGCATCGTAATCAACCGTTTGTTAGGAATTAGGGGGGGGAGAGGTTTCATGTATTCCCTCGCCTGTTTCCCTTATGTCACCACAATGTAGCTTCACGATCTTCCTCGCACTGATTTTTACAGTATAGGTAGAATTCCCCAGTTTGCTGTTAATGGTATAAGGTTCGCTCCACTTAGCCGCTAATCCAGTACAAAAATTTGTTTCTCCTGCTGATTGCAGGTGCTCACATATGTAAATAAGCTCACCTATTTGAAGTTCACATGGTGGTCTTTGTGTGTTGGGGGTATTTTAAAGTTACTCAGACATACTATAAAAATTACAAATGAAATGATTTGTATCTGTAATATCGGCAAAATGGGGTTTGGACCCAACTCTAGTTACAATCAAGCCAGATTTTATTCTTACTTGCATACAACAAAAAGAAACTGAATTACGTGACAAAGATTTTTAACTTTACTACTAGTAAGACATTAAAAAATTGAACTACTTCTCGTACTTTTGCTGCCAACATGTGAATATTGTAGTCATTGCTTACATTAAAAGATATGCAGTTACGGAGAGTGATTTTTTTTTAATAGGTTGATCATGAGCCACCTATAACTGTAGGTACTCACAATTCATCAGGGCAGTAAACAGGTTGTGCTAGCCGGTAGCCATCTCGCAAGTAGGCCGACATCTCGAATGGGTCCACCTCCGCGTATGGCTGTTGTGCGAGCGTGGTTAACTCCCACAGCAGTACTCCGAATGACCACTGGAATTCAGACAGTTTTTGTTTTTTTATCTAAAGATTGAGAGATCCCCATCATGAATTTACATATATTCCTGCATAACTTAATTTCCAAATTCAATATTTGAAAACCAAATTTAAATAACTATTCATGTTATTGGTGGAGTATATACATATTGCAATAAAAAGTACCTCCTAATCAAGTGAAAACTATTTATGTATGTTGTGTATGTAACTAGTAAATGTTAATATTGTAGAGGAAGTTGAAAGAGAGAGGTTGGCAGCAAGTAGGGAACAGGATGGTGGAACAGACTGATTTTGTGAGAAACATGTGGAGAACAAAATAAGAAAGCACTTACAAGAAATAAAGGTATGGGAATAACGAGAACAAAACGTGGCACAGTCGGTGAGAACTAAAGTTCCAGATCAATTAATGTATTGATTGAGAGGTCGAATTCACTTGTGCAGTTGTTGCACTCACGTCACTTGTGATCGATGGCGGGTTCAAACAAGCACATTTTGAATCTTTCAGGTAATCTCAGTGAAAACTAGAGAAGATTCGTACAAAACATCGACATTTACATGATTGCATCCGGAAATTCTGAAAAATCATCTGAAATAAAAGCAGCGATTCTACTTAACTTTGTGGGAGAAGGGGCCATCAAACTTTTCAACACATTTAACCTGTCAGATGAAGATAGAACTAAATATGATAAAGTGTGTGAGGCGTTTTATTTGTACTGCTGACCAAGGAAAACCATGACATATGAACAGTTTCTACTATATTCAAGAAAACAGAATGAGCAAGAGCTGTTTCAGCAGTTTTTGACTGGCCTGAAAAAGTTAGTACAATAGAATCCCGTTGTAGCGAGCACTGCAACTGCAAGAACACAGATATTACAAGGTCTTTTTGAGGAACCGTCAAAAAATCACAAAAATATTCCATGAAATATGGTAATTTTATGAGTTGAAACATGTGAGGCGAGATCGTATGAGGCAGGCTTGCGGCGGGGCTCGTGGCCATGTGAAGCGCGCTTTTGTTATCTGTCTGCCGTAACTCCTCTCCCTCGCCCTGGCTCCTTGTTTCCCTAAGTATCTTGTGCCGCTCTCATGTGTCACATTCTTCCGCCTTGCCACCTAACCCCCCCCTCTCTCTGTTTTCATGAACCGGTTCTGCTTTTCTGTAGTCGTTCATGGTCATTGTGCTGTCAACTGTGATTGGTTTCAAACAACTTGGCGTATGTGGGTCGAACGTTATTGTTAAATGAAAACAAATTTGATTTAAACATAACAGTCCAAGCGATATCTGGAATCGAATATAGCTACATATTAACAGATTTTTGCCGGTTTTTTTTCATACTGTGGCATTTCAATCAAAGATAGGGAAACAACTACTACTCTACTACATTTTATCGCTGTGCTATAATGAACTTAATTTTAATCCATTCTTATAAAGTTTTCTTGAATTTTTGCTGGTTTTGAGTAAGTCTCGCACCATGCAGGTTTTGTTAGTTGAAAACGTATAATTTTTCAGTGACTACCATATTTACTGGCATAATTCAAACCCTCATTTTTAGTGTGCCGAATGAGGGGAAAAAACTTTTCCTTTCTTATTTTACACAGCATGTTTCTCTCAACGAGTCATGTAATGCCAACGAACCCACACGGCACATGCTTTGTTCGACTGTGCCAGGTTGCTGACACTTCAAGGTTACTGGTCCTGTTAACGATTTCTGTTTGCCGCGCCCACGCTGCAAACATGTAAACAAAATCAATCATTGAGTTTATATGTATGCAGGTGGTTTTTTTAATACGATGGGAGTAGTTTACATTTATATTAATTTTTTTTTTTAGTAGGAATGCTTAATGGGTAAATATGCCAGTTAAACTGCTGCATTTAAACTTCAGGTAATTGTGTGTGCAGAGGAACACTGCAATAGAGAAGCGGACTGAAAATTCTATGTTTCTGAGTTTAACGTGCATGTCATGTTTTCCCAATACCGGGCCACTGTTATGAAGTGAACCGGACCTGTAACGACGGCAGTGGCAGGCGGCCCTGTAATCTTGTAGCGACCAACCGACATCTGCTCCGCCCGAGGATCTAGTTACTCGCATGGTCGTGCTGCATAAGATCTAGGCGCTCTCCCAGCTACATGCACACGGCAATGTTTTCGCTGCTAGCCCCAGCACACGAGTGATTTAATTTTGAATATGTATCTTCATATCTATTATCAATAAATAAAGTGCTGTGTTTTTAAAAAACGTATCCCCCACGGTTGGCGAAAGACTACTTACAAGACCTCATTTTAATGTTTACATGCACGTGTATTGGCAATTCCTTGCATAATTCACGCACCCTAATTTCTGCACTAAAATCCTGTAAAATAGGTGCAAGAAGAATTATGCCAGTAAATAAGGGTATTTGGTTTGAGTCGGTCGTGCAGAGCTGTGACGGGCGAGTTACCACTTGCAGGGCAGTGCTACGGTGGCCAAGTAAGCAATAGCGGGAAATGCTCCGTAGGCCAGGCAACTGATTGCGGGACAATGCTGCATAGGCCGAGCAACTGATAGTAGACTCAGTGGCTATACTTGCGTGGCACGGTCAGATTTTCTGCTCATTTTCACGGAATCAGTTTTTATATAACAGGATATTTTTACGTTATGGTGGTTTGAACACAATTTAAAAGCAATTTTAGGGCGATTTTTAAGTAGTAGGGATCAAGATCTGTCTAATTTTGAAACAGCAAGGACACTCTTATAGCGAGGATCAAACATGGAATCGTGAAATCTTGCTATAACAGGACTCTACTGTACGCAGTTGTGTATTCTGTGTGAGGCAGATGCAATTGTGTGGGATTGTATTTTTAAGTGTGTCAGGAACTCTACATTACAACACGAGTAGTTACACAAGGCCCAACATTAGAAAGAGCATGTGAGCTTGGCAGATTAGCTGAAACAGGCACACAACTACTGCAGTGCCTTCACTATGAGTTCAAAAAGACAGTAGTCTCGGAATCAACTGTTCCAGTATCAGTTAATGCCGTATTCTCTTCCAAGAAAAATGATTGGGTTAGAATAGGCAAAATAAAAAGGAATACACTGGCAAGTGCAAACAGTGCAATTACAAACATTCATGGAACAAATGCCCAGCATATGGCAAACAGGGTCATAAATGTGGAAAATTTAATCACTTTGCATCAATGTGCCCCGAAGTTCTAAAGGAATTAAAAAAGTAAGGACTCTGGAGAAAGAAAGCTTAGGTAGGGATGATGACTACCATGTGGTGAGTGTTGTAAAGGTATTTGCCAAGGGACATAAAGCAAGTCGAGAGCTTAGGAACACAACAAAATACAACAAAATGTCATTAAGTCATTGTAGTTGAGGACAGGAGAATAAGATTCAAGTTGGATACAGGATCAGAGGTCAGTAGTATTTCAGAAAAACTATTTAGGAAAATTGACAATCAGTTGAACGTAATGGACACAAATGAAGTCCTAGAGAGTGACAGTGGATTTAAAGTGAAACCAATTGGAACTGTCAACCTGAATTGTGAGGCAACAAATAATGTAGTAAAATACATGTATTTTAGGATTGCAGATGCTAACAGTACTCCTATACTGGGTCTGCAAGCTTGTGTTCACCTAAATTTGATTAGAAGAGTGCACCTAATTGGTACTGATGATGTAGTGGTAAAAGAGCCTGACAAAAGTAAATTCACTCAAGACAATAAAGATGTATTTACTGGCAAGGGAAAATTTCCAGGTAAATGCACCATAAGTGTAGACGAAAATGTGCGGCCCCAAGTCAGACCTCCAAGGCAGCAACCACAAACAATTTCGTACAAATTGAAGGCTACACTTGCATCTTTGGTGAAAAAAGGAATTATACAGAAAGTGGAGGAGCCAAATGCCTGGGTTCACAACCTGGTGGTTGTGGAGAAACCGAATAGCACAAGACTTTGTCTGACCCACAAGATTTGAACCATGCAATTAAAAGAGAGTTCAATGAAATACCAACAAGAATTCCATGAATTAAATGAATGTATGTTTGGTGACACTGGCGGTGTTGTCGTCTACTTTAATGATATTCTTGTAGCTGCATCATCACAACAAGAACATGATAAAATTGTTGCAAAAGTGCTTCAAAGAACAAGCAAACAAAACATAAAATTTAATCCAGAGAAGCTTCAATATAATGTAATAGCAGTACATTTTATGGGGCATTGATTTTCAAACAGCGTAATCAGACCTGACGCTGAAAGAATAGCAGTAATTCAGTGCTTGCCTGACCCACAGAACAAGCAGGAACTACAGAGACTACTTGGAATGGTCAGCTATCTACGACCATTCATACCAAATGTGGCAACAGTGACAGCACTATTGCACTGGATGAACAGCTATTCTGAATGGGTTGTCACCATCAAATCAGCACTTAGCAGTGCCCCAGCTCTAGGAACATGTGATGGTGAAAAACATACTACAATCCAGTGTGATGCATCCCAAGAGGGTCTGGGATGATGCTTACTTCAGAATGGACAACCAATAGCATTTGCATCCCGTAGCCTCACTGAGACAGAGAATAAATGGGCACACACACAAAAATAACTATTAGTAGTAGTCTATGCCATACAGAAGTTTCATTACGACATATATGGCCACGCTGTGCAGATTCTAACTTATCATAAACCACTCGTGGCTCTGATGAGCAAATAAGTGTCAAAAATTATGTCGTCCTGTCTGCAGTGTCCGAAGCTCAAGTTTATTGAAATATAACCTGGATATGTAATACCTAACAGGCAAGATGATGCACATTGCAGATTTGCTGTCTTGAGCATACATCAATGAATAAGTGGATGATGATGATGAAATATGCAAAATTGTACATACTTTGGCCACGCATCTTCCAATAAGTGATTTGCAGAAGGAAGAATTCAGTAGAGAACTGGTGTCAGATTCTGTGCTCAGTGAAGTAGTGAAACTTGTGAAAACAGAGTGGCCTCATAAAAAGTCCAGCATAACAGTGCATTGTCTTCCATACTGGTCTGTACAGAGTGATCTTTTTGTAGAGGATGGATTGTGGTTTCTAAACGACAAAATTGTCGTTCCAAAAAATTTGAGGCCTAACATCCATGAAGGTCATTTTGAAGTTGGTAAAACAAAATCAAGGGGGCGAGGAAGTTGTTCTTTTGGCCAGGAAAGCCAAATGACATTGAAAAGTATATAGCAGAATGCAGAGTTTGTGAAAAGTACAGGATCAGAAATGGAAAAGAAGTGCTGATTCCACATTCAGTACCTGGGAATAGCTAAAGACATATTGCAAACAAGTGGAGAAGAGGGAAAGAAATTCCGGCTAGCATTAATGGAGTATTGTAACACTCCTCTCTCAGGTCTGAAAGTTGCACCAGCGCAAATATTGATGAGCAGACTAGTCAGAACAAGGATACCTATTACTACAAATAACCTGACTCCAAAAGTGCATCCACAAATCAGATCACAATTACTACAGGCAAAGGTGAAAAATCACTATGATAGGCAGGCACAGAGAATACCCAGAGTATTCAAAAGGTCAGACAGTAGTAGTTCAGAAGGGTCGTGTATGGGGGCCAGCCACGATTGTGGGAAATATGAAACTCCACGCTCATACATAATTAGGAACATGTCAGGCAAAGACCTTCGACGAAACACAAAACACTTGAGACCGTCATACAGACAGTCGGAAGCTCAGATCCCATACAGAGCTGTTAAGCTGTATGAGACAGTGAGTAGAGACAGATGTAGGGAAAATTCTCAAAATTCTAACATTATTTTGGAACAGTGTCATGAGGACCATGGTGTAACGAGGGGCAGTAGGTTGCCAGACTTCAAGGGATCTGTCAATGGAAAATGCACAGGCTATGTTGGAGACCATGTAGAAAGTAATTTAATTCCAGACATATAGAGCTGACCCTTAGTCTTTGTATGTAACCAGAGCAGGTCGCAAAATTAGTAAACTCCTAAGATTATCAGTGAAGGCATAAAAGTGTCGTATAGGAGTTAAGTTGTAAGCTGTAATGCTTGGAGGAGTTATGGTAGTGTATGTACCTTGGAGATACATTGTGTAAATAACGGGTATAGGCCATTCACGGTAAAGTGAGCACTTTTTAAGGCCATTCCAAATATATATTTTAAGCCAGTGTTTATATTTAAGCCATTTGTTATTATCAGCATTGTCACGTGACTAATAAATACGTTGTATACTTTCACCACTCTCAAAAGTAAATATCTGTTGCTGCAATAAAACATATTTATTAGTGATTAATGTCTGTTAGGAGGGCCTAAAAAAGTGCTCACTTTATCGTGAACAGCCTATAATATGTAACTGGTAATGTTTTGTGTGTGGTATCAACTTTGAAAACATAGATAATACCTAGCAGGGTAAATAGTTCTAAGGTGGCATTAGTGGAGAGTTTTAATAAGGGGAAGGTGTTGTGTAAGCTTTGTATTCTGTGGTTTTGTATATAACAATATGAGATTTCAGAGAAGGGAAAGTGTTGTGTACGTAACTGGTAAATGTTAATATCGTGGAGAAAGTTGAGTGATAGAGGTTGGCAGCAAGTAGAGAACAAGATGACAGAGCAGACTGGTGTTGTAAGATAGTTGTGATAAACATGTATTGAACTAGAAATAAGAAAGTACTTACAAAAAATAAAGATAAGGTAAGAACCCAAACAAAACAGCTTCTCTTGCAAAACACCCATCCAGTATAGCTGATATACAAAAACATTTTAAAAGTTTAGTGTTCATTAAGTCTTAACAATTTTTAATGAAAGATTTTACTGTTGCTGCAACTCACCACATCCGAAGCAGCAGTGAAGTGTTTGCTGATGAGGCTTTCTATTGCAAGCCACTTGATTGGTCTGTTCTCATTATCCCCAAGACAGTAGTAATCAGAGGGGAATAAATCTCTGGACAGGGCACTGTCAGCTACTTTAACATGTAGTTTCTCATCCACCCTGAAATAATAAAACGCAAACATTCTTTACATTAACTGACTGGTTTGTAATAACAAGTTCTTGCTAAGGTTATTTCACAAATGTAATGAAATGGATGGGTGATCATTCCTGATAACACAGTAAGTTTTATTGTCGTACCCATGCTTGATTAGCCTTCTTTTGCAACCAAAACAATCAAAGTGCTTCTTTCCTTAAATATGAAATGGACACCAGCAAAGTTAAGTCAATTATTTTGCTATCGTTCCTCAATTTCTGAGAAATATGTAGTCCTAATTGCCATGAAGATTTTATTAATAATTTTGCAAATGACATACACCCATTTTTACATTAGTATGCTTAGTTTCATGTTAAAGTTACTACTCAGCATTTGTAATTGAGAACAAATAACTCGTCAGTCACACATTGTGCACTGATGATCCAAAAAGAGATACAGAATGTGCTGCATTGTGGACTATAAATTTGAATCAGGGACACTAGTTTCTGATAGGCGTACAGTGAGCTACTTGGTGAATCTGTTGAACAAACAGGCAACATTTGCCTCGAGAGTAGTGGAATTCACCACAGTGCAAAGTAAAGGACCTCTAAATAAGTGAAGTTTAACCACTGTAATGATTGGTAAACTACCACGGATTTCACTGTTACACTTATGTGCAGCCAATCGTGACTACTTATAGAGTAAGTACAGTGTACTGAAAGTAACAAAGAAAAGTCCAAGGAGTTGAGATCGAGATGGGGTCCCTTCCCAGCACAATCTTAGGAGGAAAGGTATTGTAAATTAGGCCAGGTAACTCACTAGACATCTGATATTTATTGACATATGTAAAATAATAACCGAACAGTCATTACTGCCATGTCAGCTACAATCTACTGTTACCGAGTTGATGTAATAAATATTCTGGTAATTTAAAATATGAGATTGCTACATACAAAAATACTGTTAACTACTTTAACAACAGGTCTTGATACCCTTATTAACTTTAGTTCATGAAATGTTATCAAAGCAGTGCTGCTTGCAATTTGATTTGTTATGTTAATGCAATATCGAAAGCTTATGAACAGCAGTAAGAATGTGTTTTTGGCAACAGAATGGATGCAAATGTTCCAAGGTAGGCCTAGGTATTATCCATGGAGGTAATAAGTTCTTACTTCTTCCCTTTATGGTGTTATTCGTAGAGTGAATATGGAGTAGAATTATCACACTAACTGGGCAGAACCATTCTCCTTGTCCCAACACTGAACTGCTTTTCTACCAGTGCAACTACTGTATCATGAATAACATGGAAAGGATTTGAGGTTACAACACTGTTTATATAAATAAGTATAAGTGCTTTGAGAAGTTTGTATACTTCCTCTAGCCAGTTTGTAATGCTGTCATATTTAATTCAGATTGGTAAAAGTATATTTTATTTGATAAAAGTTCTTGTTTTTGAAAAATTAAGATATAAACAAGCATGTTCATCACTGTTGGCCGTGTGATTTTGACAACTGTATTGGTTTGGGGTAGGTCTCTGTTGGGTACATGCACAGAAGATGAAAAATCAGTCTCTTCTTTAGTATATGATATTATCCCTATGTAAACAACGTCAATTGATCAACATGAGTGTCAACTTGCAAACATTAGTAAAGAGGAAAGTGTCAAGACTTCTCCTTCTGGGGCAGTGTGACTTAGAAGTGGTGTTTGTGAGTGTGACATGGAGAGAGGACTCACACGCAGTTCCTGGCAGCCAGGTCCTTGTGGCAGATCTTCTGTGCATGCAGGTACATCATGGCCAGTACCACCTGGATCGCCATGTCGACCAGGTCCTGCGTCAGCAGTGTGCACTGCTCCTCTCCTCCCAGCCGGCTGTTCAGCAGGAACCTGCACACATCCCAACCAACTGTGCCACACACACACTTTTACTATAAGTACTAACCCATTAACATCTACATGGATGAGCAGAGATTGTACCATGGTGTGTCATGATGCAGCACTGAATAGGCTTTGCAGTACTCACATTTGAGGTACATAGGTAGGTCAGTTAGGGCTTAATATCTTATCTTCAGCGAGGTCTTTAGAGATGAGGCAAATTGCTCATAGTAACAGGAATGGGAATGACCTGCTGTATGGAGCCATCCCATCGTGTACTGGAGTCATTTTGGAAAGAAGAAGAAGAAAAATGTGCACACACACACACACTTGAAAAACCGAGATCAGGATGGCCAGACCAACATTTGAACGCAGGTCACATTCCCAAATGCAAGTCTGAAGATTTGCCACGTGAAACCTCGCTTGGTCTCACACTTGAGTATAAGTCATTTGCTATCTTTGTCAGAATGCACTGTCTTGTTGGACTTGGTCACGAGGAATTACACCTCTGGAATGCTAAGTAAAAGTCCAATAACTTAGGTGAAACTAATTTATATTTTTATGGCACCTTACATACTTCCTACTGAACTATAGGTTTCTAAAGATTAGTTGAAAGAAAACTGATACTTCATGGATTTAGCTGACATACGTATGGGACAGAGCTATGTTCCTGGCTGTCCTAAAGACTTTATGAATTGAGATGATGTGTGGGAAATGGGGTTTCCCCTAGAAAACACACTAGACATAGGCAATGTTAGTTCTATTACTACACGCGAAAAATCCAGACTTAATTCTGCAGGGGCTGCAGCAAGAACTGGCTGGCTTACTGATCAGCAACTATCAAAGACACTTTAAAATGATTAGTTGCTCTTCATAATACAATCAAGATGCCTGCTGTGATCTGAATTCAGTTCTTTGTCAATCTGAGATGAGATTTTTTTCACACAGATAAACAGTATGGTGATGATAGCAGATAGACAGATGAATTCATGTTCTATAATGTTCTTCAGTTCCTTGGCTGCAGATATTAGTAAGATACTAAGAAAAACAATAAAAAGGCTAAGTTGAGCACTAAAATACAAGATTTAGGCCTGTATTTCCTTGAAATGTGAACCCAAGAGGTATGAAACAAAACATTTCACTAAAAACTTGGGCTTGGAAGGCATATTATTAACACATGCGTGTGATAAAAAATAAGTGAGTTTTTAATACAATAAATTTACATGTTAAAATCATAGAACAAATTTTAATAGTTAAGCTTAAAAACTGATGTCACCTCATTCAAGGTTTTAACTTGTAAGTCAGTTAACTAGGGTTACCTACTGGAAATTAAATGTAAGAAAAACCTCCAAAAGAGCACAACTTCTTTTTAAAAAATGTATAACTCGCTGATTGTGCAGCAATAACAATTTTTATTGCAGAATCACATTAGTTATGTACTTAATAGCTTTATATTAACTGGCATTCTTATTAAACAATTATATCAGTGTATTTACATAAAATAAAAAAAAACAAACAACAGTAAAATTTGATGCAGTATTATTTTGCACAAAATTCTTTTAAGAATTTAATTTCTTTATGCTGATGTCATGTCCTTGCTTCAGAATTTTTGAAAGAAGGGCGGTATTGCTTTCCTGTAGCATATACAGTAGTAAAACCCTTCACATGACATTATTTTGAAACTGGACTTTGAAAGTATAATTCCTTTCACTGACTCAGCCAATAAACAGTTCCTTTCATTTGCCCATTGAGCACTAATCAAAGAGAACACATTTTCAGTGGAAGCATTGCTGCCAGGGATGGCAAAATTAAACTGACCGATCTTCAAAGGTTCGTGAATAGCCTCAGTGTTTTCACAGTTTTGGAAGAAAGTAGACCATTGTTGATCCAGTGTTCTGCCTTTATCTAAAACAATATTACTAAAGGCTATTCACAATAAAGTGAGCACTTTTGAAATCAACCTTAGAAAAAAGTCACTGCTCCTGTCTGCATATATTTTAACAGGCACACTGAGTGACATGCGCCCAGTTAAGTTCGTAACGATGGAGGGGAAAGTAGTTCAATATCTTAACGTTGACTAAAAAGTGTTAGGAAATCATTTGTGATAATTTAAATAATTTCTGTCATTTCTTCTTCTTCTTCTTCTTCTTCTTCTTCTTCTTCTTCTTCTTCTACTTCTTCTTCTAATGTGTCGAAGTGTAAAAATGAGCAGATTTGTATAATATTTATGTTTCTAATAATTTCACAGTTTCACTTGACCAACGTATGAATGAAGTGATGAGGCCCATGGCAATGTTAATTTTACATAAGGCTGAAGAACACACAACGTGTATACAAGTAGATCTTAAGCAGGGCTTTCAAAAGTGCTCATTTTATCCTGACCAACCTTTATATTAATACTCGCATGGGAGTCAGTATTGTCGGATGTTTCATTAGAAAATGCTTGTACATAAAGACATTCAATTTGAATATAACCTGCCTATTCATATGTTCAGTAAATATTATATATTACAATTTATGGAAAAAAAATCCTAATACAACATACAAGAAAAGTTGACTATCACAATGAAAGGGTTGCTGGAAAAACAATTCAAGAGTGAACAATATAAACTGAACCTGAAATGTTACATTCTGTGCTGTGAGGTAAACATAAATGAGCAGTGCATCACAAGACTGTTGCAGTAGTAAACTGTAGCACTCACCGCTTGAGGTTCCCTTTGTTAGAGTAGCTGTACACTATGAGAGGCTGCTTGGGATCATCCACATTCACCGCCAGCACAGAGAGTAAGTTTTTGTGGCAGAGGCCATAAAACATAGTCCCTTCTGACAGTGTAAGAGAGATCTGGAACTTTGATGCTTGATCTGAAAAGAGCAGGTAAAAAATTATTTTGTGGTGTTTTCTGTGTGAAAAAGGCAGATATATATAAGGTAGTGACTTATTGTACTCGCTCGTTTCCATTTTTAAAATCCTGCCTTTCCTGCATGAGGCACAAGTACACACAGAGTAAAGATTGGGAGTGTGAAACAAGTTTCAATAGGTCACAAATTGGTGGGCAAGGCACTAATGTTTAAACCCCTCTACCAACCATTATTTAATCTATTACCTATATTGTTAAGCAGCAAGTAATAGGGTCATCTCAAGTCAGCATGGAGAATACACAACACTATAGGTTACTCATGGTAAAGTGAGCACTTTTGAAAGTCCTCTCATTTGGAATAATAGTCAATAAATATATTTAGTTTTAGCCTTAGGCGTTAACTTCTGAGTGCGGTGAAATATACACACACTATTTATTACTTACATGGCAATATTTATTTTAAAAAGTTGGCTGAAATAAAAAATAAACTGCCTTCAAAAGTGCTCACTTTACAGTGAACAGCCTATATATGTGCTAAGAAGATGAGAAAAGGTGGCAGTATGTACAAGGAGGTGGAAATAGCATATTGAGGAAAACCCTCCACAACATGATAATATTAATCACTCAATACTGCTAATCAATGTTGTATATCCCAAAAATTTGTTATAATATCAATTCCGTATCCAAAAATTAAATATGCCTAAAAAATTATATGTCAATCTGGCAAAATCAATAATGTGAAATTTTTGTGGTCACCTACAGTTTTAGCTTTAGTTCATCTTAAAAGGAATCACAGCACCGTTACCCTCCTGCCCCACCTGTTTACCCATTTCCATCCATTTACCAGCCACCAATGAATTTGTCAAATAAATTCATCTAAAAAGTCATCTTGCCACAAATCAATTTATTGTAAACAATACCATATCCTCAAATATGATTTAGTTTACACTCTATACTTATCTGAATGTAAGATTTATTTTATTCCAAATTTTATTTCCAAAAAGTAAAGGGCTATCTTATTTTTGTATGTTAAGATTTTTGACGTCAACATTTTTGCTTGGGTAGTACATATTTATAGTACAAGCCGCTTAACAAAAATTTTTTAATAGACAGTGCTTTCAAATTAGAAAAATATCTAAGGAATCTATTGTCCACTTTCTTTATTGTTTCAAAATTTATTGACAGCAATGTGACTGTCTTATATTCACATTCAGAATCTTCTCATTTTGTGTAGTTTTATTATGAATGGTGATATTTTTTAGTCACTTGACAATGGAGAATGTCCAATACAATTCTGAATGCAAGACTTTCATATTCTTTGTTGATTTATCTAAATAATTATTTTCCTTTAATCACCATAAGTTCATGACACACTGACAAATCAATCACTCCAATCTTTGACATCTGTGCTTGGTACTGCTGTATTCACAGCAAATAATAGCTGACCTCTAAGAATAATTTCAAACTTGTAATAAATTAAAATGGCTAGCAATCTTAAAACATTTTCTACTTACCAGAAACTGTTTTCACAATGACTTCTATCTCCCTGTTATCTTTAAGGAAGCTTCCATGATAGATGCGGCCAAATGTTCCTTCATGCAGAACTGAGTGAAGGTCAATTGCTTGACGAAAAACTGTGAGTTCCTTGAGTCTCTGTGTGGCATCGACAAGTCGAGGGTCATGAAGAGCAGCCTGGTCACAAATATGCAGACAATGTTACAGTGACAAATATGGCAGCATTCCAAACATCTAACTTACATAAACATTAGGGTTGAGCAAATATTCTGCTATGTCAAAATGATAACAAAAAATCAGAACTTTCATTTTACTTTTGGTAATAAAACTGGTTGCTAATAGTTAAAAGTAAATGAAAAATTTTCTGAGTTCAATAAATATTATAGTGGTTCATTAATATCATAATGCTCATCAAATGTTTGGTTGATTAACAATGGAACAGTTTTGTTTGAATACCCACTTGTTAGTTTTTATTTTTATACTAGCAGTACCCTCGCCTGCTTCACTGGGCATCTATTTATTATTCTATATACATAATTAATAATAGCTTTAATAGGTTTTATTATTATATCTTTTTATTACAAAATTTCAAATTTACATTTTAAAAGTTGACTAAATAAAAAATGTTCTCCGTAATTACAACTTAAAGTAAGAAAAATTAATTTTGACATATTATTTTAAATAGCAACCAGCTGTGGCTTAGTTCATTTTTTTTTTATAAGTTTTCATTAAATTTACATTAACAGTACAGAGAAGTATAATCCTCAAACAAAGTTCGTATTTTTGCAAACAGGAAATATTAGCCTCTTATTACAAAGTATTAATTTTCATAGGTTTCATCAAATTTACACTAGCCTGTTACAGCTTCTCTGTATACTACGTTTATTGTTTTATTATTTTCTGGTATCAAAATATATTGGTTTTCAGGAGTTCCAACTCTAGATAACCCAACCTATAATTGGCCATGAGAAAAACATCCCTTGCTCAAATCTATTCCCACAAATTCGAAGGTAGTTTGGCGGCAGGCCAGAAGGATGTAATGAATTTAATAATTTTTGAGGGTAGTGCACACTGTCCTCATATCGGTTATGGCACCATTGTATTTGTAATGTTTAACTTGGCTGGGAACTTATTGTAAAATCATTGTATTTATTTCACTATCTGTATCGTTTCTGGGAGCTACTATTGTCTCTATAAGATGTTCTAATTTATGGACTATGCAACCCAATACAATTTAAACGCTACCACCATTTTCGCTTGGAAAAGGCAATTTTCCTTATCCAAGCTTGAGTAATTGTGGAAAACCGTTATCGTTGAATTGCTTAAATGGGCTCTCATGTTAGTGCAGAAATTAAATGTTTGAACGGAACCCCAGAATGGAGATGATTTTAGACATGCCTTCACAATGTCTGTACGTGTTCCTTTTGCTATGACAGGAAGTGTTTGGTGAAAATCACCAGCAAAAACAAAAGTGACACCACCCATAAGTACATGTGAAGTTCTGAGATCTTGGAGCATCCGGTTTACTTGTTCAACATGAGCTCTATTGCTCATAGAATATTTGTCCCACATAATCAATGATGCATCTTTTAATAGTTTGTCAAGAGATCCATTTTTACATATGGAACATACTGAATTATGCTCCAAATATACTGTTAGTGGTAGCTTATAGGTGGAATGTGTGGTTTTTCCATCATTTAATAGGGTTGTGGCAATCTCAGAAGAGGCGACTGCCAGTACTATTTTTTCCCCAACTGTCTCATTTTTGCTAATATTAGGTTTGTTGTAAAATTTCTTTATACTATCTAGATGTGGATGCACATTTTCTCTGTGCAGTAAACCGCTGCAAGCATTCAGTGCTAGACTCTCTAGTGCGTGTTTCCGATGTATGTGTTCGGTGGACAGCAAGCCGCTGGGAGCATTAATTGGCTATTTAACTTGTCACGTGTCCCACTCTTGGTTAAGTGGTTAGAGCGCTGACTGCCCTCCCAATGATCAGAAGGTGATCCTACCATGGCACTTTGGTTGCTACTCTAGCCTGGTGGTTCGTGGTAAGTTCTGTGGGGGCTGCTTAGGGGGAGGATACTGTCTGAGGGGAGGGGAATCAAACCCCAGAGTGAGTCGAACTGTGATCGTTTTCCGTCCAGGGCGAACGATCTTCCTCACTGCTAGAGCTGCCAAGATGTGGGATGCCAGCTATCCTGGGGTATGAGTCATGAAAAGAATTAATCAACAATGATGATGGGGGTGGATGATCCTGCCGTAGGGATGGTTGCTATCTGCAGTGGCAGCATAGGTCAATGGGTGGGAATATAATTCACAGAAGAAGGACCTACTCAAGACTTTAGGGTGACTTTTGGTGGTAGTCACACCCTGACAATCTTCCTGAAAGCCAAGTGGATAGTGGACGTGTTCTGAACGTCTTTCCTCTGGTAAACCTTCGGTGGGGTTACTGCTACTGCGGGCGAAGGAGTCTCCGACTGGGGGTGACTGATGTGTTCCTGTAACCACGGCCAACAAGCACCTAGATAGGTGTCAAGGTCTAAATTCGGGCTCTGTAGATGTAGGCGTGTCCTCACACTCAATCTCTGTGTTCATCTGTAAGTGAGCCAACCTCTGCAAGACTCGTCGCTCTTTGCGCCGGTTATGACTCTGGATACCACCCTTCTTACCCCGCATCTAGACCTGCCTTCTGATCTTTCTGCAGACGTACAGTCCTGGGGGTGCGTCTTATTCAAACACACCCGAGGCACTGACGGAGAGAGGTGTGGTCGGGTATTAGGACACCACTGAGGTTAGGCGAGGAAGCACCGGAAACTCAGGAGCCACGGTATGTCCTTTCGGACTCGACGTCTTCTTCAAACCCCGTCTCCTGTAGAATTCAGCACGTCTCATGACTAGGTCTCAGCGGGGTTTTGATGCTACAACTTTCACTGTGAACTCAAGTGCAACAGGAACTACAGTTAAATGGAAGGTAGACACAGATTCCAAATTAACGTAATACTTATTATTACAAATTTATGAAAGTGGGAAGTCCCAGTTGAATTATACAGGCTAGCTAAAATTGATTAGTTATGTAAATTAATTCTGGCGAAGGTGAGCTTGGTAAAAGAATAAAATAAAATTTAGATTAACGTTGACATTAATTTATGTAAGTTTACACTCTTCACAGCGTCTCCTCAAAAGGGGTTTGTCCAGAAGGGAAAATGCCGCGATGACCTGCTACTGCGGAGTCAAGGAATTTGACTGCAGTAAAAGGGGTTGCAGGGTATGGGATGTCGGGTTACCTCTGGAATGACGTTCAATCTACTGTTGCAGGAAGCGGTTGAGACTTCTGCAAGCTGCCGGAGGTTGAAGCCTTTTCAAGCTGCTGAAGAGGCTGGAGCCGTTGCAGGCTGTAGGAGAGGAGAGAGGTCTTGGGCAGACCCAGGGAGTGCTCACTGACCTATGCAGCTGGCGAACCTGGCATCTCTGGCGAGAGGCGTGAACGTGCCTCCTTATATAGTCGAAAATCCCTTGATCAACAATCTTCCAGGGGTGCGGTGGTGTTGTAGCCTTTCGTTGCAGGGGTAGGTTTATCAGGGTTGCAGCAGTTCTGCACATTTCTTATCTCTATGCTCTGAGGCGGCGACAAATTTACCACCTCAATCTTAGGTTGGCGAGTTGTGATGTCACAGGGCAGCAGAGGTACTGCGATCCCGTGGTGTTGGCGGAATTTTCTCAGATAATCTCAGGGTAGTGGTCTGTCGGGTAAAACAATCTTGGCTAACAGGGTCACATGGCTCACATGCCGGATCACGTTAATTATTTTTACGTGTCTGAAGCTGTCAAACGTGTGGAGTCCATTCAGTGAGCACATGAAAAGTAGTTTGCCGCTGTTTGTATCTTGCCCTGAGCTCTTGCTTGCTCATTGATGATGCAAAGTCTCCTATAGTGTGCGCAAACGCGCTGCGCAGTATTGTGGCATGCGTCAAACTAAATCAACATTGGTATTATCTATGATACAAAAATTAATTAAAAATTAAAATAATTAATTTGTAATCTTGACAAACTAAAAAAAAATTAGTTGTATATTCAATTACCTTTTTCAGTTACCATTTTCAAAAAAATGATATCCGATATTGTTTAGTATGTCTTAAGAACAGTTAATCATTAAGCTAATGCTCAAACAAACAATAGAAGATCTCTTGTTAACAAAATAAACTCTAAATAATCACAAAATCATTCGCTGGGCATCAATTTATTATTTTGAAAATATTTTTTTTCAAACGTTCAAATTTACATTTACAATTAAGTTTACTAAATTAAAAATTCTTGCTAAACTAATACAGGTATGGCAAAAATTCAATTTAGTAGCTAATAGCAGACTTGCCAACTTTTTAAATCCTCAATTAGTACAATATTTGAAAGTTTATCAAAACATGTAATCAGGTATCTGCAACTATTATGTACAATTTTAGCATATAAAAACTGCAACTGTCTCACAGAGAGGCTTCGTCGTGTATTTTGAAGGAGGAGGTATATTATTTTTTGATATTTCATACCAGTTATATTTTTACTAACTTTGCTTGTAAGGTTGGTTTATTTGCTTAGTTTATACTGGTAAAATAGGTGATGCACCCAAAATAGATAGAATACATCAGATTGTTTTACAATGCAAACGTGTAATGTTCCAAATTAACAACTTTGGTTTATTTTTAGTACTAAATTCTAGAATCCAACACTTCAATTGTTTTTAAATTCTGTTTCTGTAAACATGGCCTTTGTCTTTATCTGAATATAAACAAATAAAAAAAGGAGTGATTTTGAAATTTTTGACGAAGCCTCTATTCAAGATAATTACTGCAAAACTTACATGCAAATAGTTAAATTTATTACTAAACCACTTTCATGGCATAATTATTGTATGAATCACTACTCTATTGGATAGACTGATATTAATACTAAAATTTTACATTATAAATTTTACACATCTGTATATAAAACTAAATTCTTACCAAGTGGACTATGAAAATACTGTATGTATAAACTCACCAATACTGCTGTCTAGATGACTATCCAGTTTATATTATATATCTAACACAATGTTCTATGTTATCTTAATAAAAATTCACTGAGTTTTCTTGTGTTACACTAGTTGCACATTATTGCTTCAATGAAACTGCAGTTACTTTCTTTGCCTTCCGTAAAAATTCATGTGAAAACTTCTGTTCATGACAAACCTCTGTTTGGTTGCATTTTACCACCAGCGTACTCTCTAGACACTTGTCTGAGAGCTGCAACCTGAATTTTGTACTGTTTTTTGTCACCAAACTGAAAACATTCACACTCAGCATTGCTGTGTGGAATTGTCAGCATTGACAGCATTACCTTGGCCAATCTATCAAACTTTAGAATTCCATCAATTCCCATTACAGCACCAATACTAACCCACTTTGCATCAAATATTTTATCTTTATTGACAAGGGAAGGTAAGTTTTCTATCTGATGTGCTGTAAATTGTTTATGCAGTTCATCAACAGCAGTGTCAGTGGATTTATTTTCCTTAACAGTCAATATGAAGGGGAATAGATCTAAACTTCACATCAAAAAAAGAGGCATTTTCAATGTCATCAACATTTACAACTGCTGTCTTTTCCAATACTTCATGTTTTATTGGAAATTTTCCGAGGATGTAGTCACAAGCAGTTGTAAAATATTGTCTAACTGCTGTGAAAAACATGGTTTTCTTAGATTCTTTAAGTGTGTCAACCACCTTAGAAGTTGGACAACCTACAACTATGTCTGAATTCTGCCGTTGGTTCTCAAGTGGGTGATATCTGACTTCATACAATGACTTGTTTTTGACTTCGACTGACTTCACAAATTTAGAAAACAGTTCTTGTACAAGACCACAGAGCAGCTTTCTTAAAATGTGTGTCTGAGGAGATGCTGACTGTAACATTACATTTACTTTATCAAAAGATGGAGTTGTGTGGAGTAAAAACAAACAGAAGGGTTTGTTTAAAGGCGAGGATAGGAACACAAACAATTTTTCTTCTCGTGAAAGATTTGTATTCTTGTTTTTTAAGCTTATTTTTGCAACACATTGAGAAACACCACAGAAAATAGCATTTTTCGTAAGTACAACTTTAGTGTCCAACTTTTTCTTTTTAACCGTGTTTGAGAGGGGCCTACCTAGTTCATCTGTACATCGTTTTGCACCAAAAGCAGTTCGCATACTGAGTGCTTATTTTCCTGTTCACATACAATCTCCCGTGCACCAGACTCACAAACTGTTTTGCTGGAAGAAGTTACTGATGATGATGAAGCCATTGAAGCTAACGAAGCACTCTGTGTTAATGTTGCAGGGTTACTGGGCACACAACTAGAGCTATTCTTCTTGGGAATTCTGTACATCTTGAGTGACGAATTCTGCTTCTGTGTGGTGATCTCGTCTTTGAAAAAACTGAGCAATGGATCCCACTGTTCTACAAACCGAGAGAGACTTTTACCAACTGACAACCACATGGTACACACATGCTTACATATCTTCCTTGCTTCTTTGGAATGCAAATTTTGAAATTTTTGTAATGTTTCCTTCCTTTTTGCACTTTTCTTAAATAGTAAAACACGTCAATCAGAATGTCGTGAATATTAAACGTCAGGATAGCACTTGCCTTCTCTGCTGCCAAATTAATCAAATGGCAGGGACAACCAATCACCACAAGTGTTTCCTGCTTCTCTCTCAAAACAGCTGCTATGCCATTTTTATTCCCCCCACAGGAGTGTTATTCCCCCACAGGAGTGTTATCAGCAGAAAATGCTAGTAGATGCGCCAAAGGCAAGTTCATATGCTCCAGTTCCGAAACAACCAGATTACCGATATTTCAACCTGTTGCATCTCCCTGCAATGCTGGCAATGACAGCAGCCTCGACACTATAGTTTTCAAACCCTCATCAAAAAAATGTAATGACAATAGGATAGAGTTTTGAGTCTGAGTTATTACTACCATCTGTCGCTATAGAAAATGGTACACTTTG
Source organism: Dryococelus australis (assembly GCA_029891345.1). Taxonomy (NCBI): domain Eukaryota; kingdom Metazoa; phylum Arthropoda; class Insecta; order Phasmatodea; family Phasmatidae; genus Dryococelus; species Dryococelus australis. Next base: position 45,253,193 of record CM057000.1, read on the forward strand.
TATAGCACAAACCCTATTTTCTGTTACATCTGCTGCCATTTCTCTCATAATGGCAGCAGATTTTGTTCTGGCACAGCCATACTTCTTGGCCACCTCAGACTTGGGAAACATCTTCCTGAATAATGGACCCGCATGGTCAGAAACACTGAGTGGAATATTATGTTCTACCAAAAAATTTGTGAACAAGCATTCCCCCCCGTATTACCTCACTATCTGCATTGTCATTCCTCACAAATATATTCACTAAGTTTTGCACTTGTTTCCCTACTTTTAACGTTTGAAACGTGTTTTGCACAACTCAAATGCACAGTTATGTCGTTTCTTCCGCCATGGGCAATATTTAAATCACACCTACAAACAGAACAAAATGCAAAATGTATTCCTTTATCAGACTTGATAATACATGAGAACATCACAAAACACTTGGAAATAGTTCTTCTTTGGTTTTGGAGGCATTTTCTGTCTGTTGGTTTCCTTATCAATATTCGCCACGTATTCAACCACACACAAGCAAAAATAACTTACTACAGATCTCTTGCACGCAGAAATGATAATTCAACACCAGCTCATATTAAGAATTACGTGAAATAAACCATAAAATACCACATTATTCCAGCACCATTCGCACAACTTGAAGAAACATAAACAATGGGAACGGATATCCGCACGCCATTTTGTTTCTCCGGAAATATTTTTATTGGTAGGTGAGTAAAGAGATTTGGGCAGCTCTTAATAGTGAGGTCTTGAGAGCCAATGAGGGTGATTGAAGTGAATATGGAGCAGCGCCGGAATGCAAGGACGGGGGAAACGGGAAATCCCCAAGAAAACCAGCTGACCAGCGACATTGTCCGGTGACCTGGCTGGGGATTGAAACCGGTTCACCTTGGTGGTAGGCGAGCATGCTAATCGCTCAGCCACCTCGGCCCCGTCTCCGTGTGTTCATGTGCGAGTAGTGTGAGTACCGCCTGACACCCAGGCAATTTTTCTGAATAACAACCATTATTAAATTCAATCAAAATAATTCTGATAAAGAATTTTCCTTGTTTTATTTGTAATTCAGGCATGGCTACCCACACCCCTTCTGGGGTGGATGTTGACTCACTCAGCTCAAGCCACCCAGTGCCACTTTATCATAATCAAAATTGAGAGTATAATTTTTTCTAAATTTCCTTATCGTGGTGTAATTCGCTTTTAACTAAATAAACAAGGCAATAGGCTGAGAGAGAGAGAGAGAGAGAGAGAGAGAGCCCTGGAGTTTTTTTAACAATACATTGCTTAACTTGTTTACTGCCAACACATTTTTTAATTTTCACGTAATTTCTTTGTCAGGGATAATCAATAAGTGTTCATTTGTTTTATAATTCAACGTCATGATGTTTTAGTGTGCTTGTTCTTCGTATAATATATGTTTTGTATTTTCTTTTGTATCTCCCGCGCTTTTGGACTGGGTCTTGGCAGACCTCCACCATTTTCTTCAGTTGGTTTTTAAGCGCTCCCGGGGGGGGGGGGGGGGTGTCACTCAATGCATGCCTCTGGGCCTTCATCATTTTTTGCATTAATCACCTTGTAGTGTCAATAGTCAATCTTATTGTGGAACTGTATTTTATTTTTCATCACCCAGAGGCAGCACCACCCCCATGTCCCGCCATCTCAAAAGCACCAGAATTGTAACACTGTGATTGTTCATTGGCTTTGTGTCATTTTCTAACAGCTTAGGTTGTCAACACGCCATAGTTGTTGGATCAATGAACATGCCTCCTAGGAGAAATTTTTGCAGTGAGTAAAAAGGACTGTTTCATAAATTATGTTTTATTTCACTGCTGGGTTCTTCATGGCCATATCATTTTGGGTCTTCTACCCACTGGTGCTCCATACCTCCAATCATGGCTTTATGGTGTTTTGACATGTGAGACAGCTACTTAACAGTTTCTTGTGTAAATCAGTGGCATGTGAGGAGGCCTACATCCTCACTAGGCAGGCAGACAGGTATAACTTTTCCATAATACAATATCATCGTCGGCGTGGGGTTAGTCCAGGAACATCTACACGGACGAATGGCCCGCTGCTAGGGAAGAGTCTCTGCTCGACCGAGCAGGCGCGCTTATTATCATAATGAACCTAAACAAACCTTCTAAAAATCTGTCACCGCAAATTACCAACACCTTTTACCCGCTCCTGAGCCCACGACAACTTGTCATTCATTGTGATAGTATCATCTTATTTAGCTGAAACTTGATTATTCTGATAAATAAAGAGACATTTGGAGTCAATTTTATGAGTACATATATGGTAATAGTCATTGTACTTTGTATCTGTTTACAAGTTACGCAGTTCACGGAGCCAACTCCAAGCCTTTGTCGCCTCTTGTACACCATCTGTCAACCACAGGTACGACTACGCTAGCCACTGTAACTGGCCACCTGTCATCCTGCCACAGGGCGTAGCTTTTAATTATAATTATTGATCAATGATATGAGCAGTGTAAAATTACGTCCCCAAATTATGTGTCATGGAAAATGAATGTAACGAGGGGTTAACCCCTTGGAGAAGCAGTGAATATGCAAAGTGAAGACCACATGGGTGACCACCCCACACAAATTAGCAAACCCCGTGCAAATGCAAGTGCAGTTTCGTAGTCAATGCCGCTTCATAAACATGAGTGTGTGAAATTCAAGTCATACCAAAGTGGGTAATATTTAATTACCATAACTATGCTTTGAACTGGCCGCTGTAAGTTACCATTGCAAACTTGATGACTTAAACTTTCCATCAGTATACGTAATACCACAATAATGTTTCTAGCTGTGCCTGGCTTATTTATGCATCAGTTGTTATAATATTTTATTTGGTCATTTTTTCTAATGTTCTTGTGTGTTTTCAGCAGACATTTCAAATATGCATATTACAGTAACATTAAATCATGTAGTTTCAATGTAAAATGAGCTATAGACATGCAACAGCATATCTGAGAGTAGATTAGAAAGAGGGTTTGTCACCAAAATTTCATTCAGGAATTTTGTGTTTTTGGGCAGTGTGGGCGAAGCCTCAACTGGCTCCCCAACTGCAAACCCAACTGTAGCAGGCATAGAGGGTGGCATGCATATGCAACTCAGGAGGGAGTTCATCCTTTTTTGGCAACTGTTTAGTGTATCAATAGCTTAAATTGTAATTTACCAGAACCATTTGTGCTTTATTAACCCCCGAGGTGACCCTCTCCCAGTGTAGACTGTGTGCCCTACCAGTTTATGTAGCACCTAATCTCATCTCTGACCCACATTTTGTTTTTTTTTTATACCGTTTAGGCCAATGCAGGGCCACAAGGCGCAAACCTGCATAACTTTTGCATTGTATCATCATCATCATCTGAGTGTGAATATTGATTATGTTTTTCAACCATATCGACATATGTTCTTGGTGTACCCGTTCCACAGGGAAACATAAGTGTAATGAACTAACAGCCATCAAATACCTCTTATTTACCACGTAAGTGAACATAACCTGCCATTTTCAGGGATCATTTGTAATATCAACCTAGCATCTTGAGGAGCCAGTAATACGTCCTTTTCATCTGTGATATAAGACACAAGAACACACAATTCTTTAGCCCAGGCTTTTCGTCCACGACCCGCCTCCAAGAGTCTCGTGCTAACCAGAGAAGGCATTATCATTTAGGTTAACTGGTGCCTTCTGGACATTCAGTACATACCTATCTCATCATCATGAGTCCTGTGGACCGTCCTGAAACGTGTCATAAGGTTCATACATGGAGGATTGAAGTGAGATAAACTGCCATTATAATACAGTATGTTTGAATAATTGAAGAAATATGAACAGTAGTAATTGATTGCTGTGACAAGAATAGTATGTAAATCTGTACTTGTCTTTTATTCACATAATTTGCTTCAAATTTATTTTTTATTTATTTTGCAATTCTTTGATCCAATACACGAGTGATAATTCCAGGATGTGGTTGTTGTCACATTTTATCATAATTATAACATCTTTAAATTAGTATTATCATTAAAAATGCCACAGTTGATCATTTAATATTTTCTAAAATCAAATTGTGTTGGGATAAAACTGTATAAGCAGTAACATTAATATTTTTTTAAATTATTATTAAGAATGTGGAGGAAGTTTTTTGTATAGAAACTGGTATAATACATTAACTTTTCTTTTATTCAAAATATTGAGAGCCATAGTGCTTGACTTCACCCTGAGACAAGAGCCTCGCGTTAAGAAATTTGCTAACTGTAATCCAGGTACTACCAACCACATCAGCATCATCTGGCTCAACGTTTCCAAATGTTAACCCACACATTTGACCATCTATCCTTTGCAGACGCCAAGTATGGAATTTACCACGTTCCAAAACCCCAGGCACATCACACTTCAATTTCCAACATTGTCGTCAAATTCAGTCACTTTTGACACTGGGGATAAATTGGGACATTTTACAGGCATCTTTATTTTGACATGTGGCAGCTTTGAAATAAAATTATGTATACAGCTTCATAAAGTTTGTTTCCGACAGTAATTTATAGAGTATATAGTTTCAGTTTATTCAGAACTAGAGTTGTTCCGATACAATGTTTTCCGATACAGATACCCCGATACCAAAATCTGATATCAATGCCCTTCACATTGAGTTTTCGAAAAAGTATTGCTGTTAATAATATGATGTCAAAAACATTTTTCCTAGACTTATTTAAATAAGTAAATTATGTATTAAAATACTGTATATAATTTATTGTAATATGGCACAAAATACAAGTTGCCCTAAAACTTTCAAACCCTCTGAAAATGCAAATAATATGACACCAAATGCAAGTCAAATTTTTAATGTCCCACACGCACTATCAACTAAGAGCGCACTGAGAAGTTATCAGTCGGGTAGTGTCATGACTGTTGGTTTATGGGGGGGGGGGGGGGGGGGATGACCTCTCTACACCACTGCCTGTTGGCGATACCTTGCACACGTGGCAAATGTCTGTCTTTTAAAGTAATTAATCATATTTTACTGCTAAGAAAACTTGTAATTTTGAGACACAAGTGAGGCTTTTATAATTGATTTCTTCAGTGTCTTTAATAATTAATCATTCAAAACCACGTCTTCTGATTTTCCCTGTCATGAGTTACACTGCACTCGACTTGGTGCTTACCTACCCATTATTAAATGGCAAAAGGTGTCAAATAGGCACTTACATATTATCAGTTTATTCAAAGACGTGTGTCTATTGAAATAAATTAATATGAATCCTCAGATTTCCCTGCAAGAAGTTACTGGAAATGAACACTTACAATACAAGTGGCACGATGTTCAATCAATTTTTTGCTGACAAGTGGTTGAGTATGTGCTTTTGGGCATATAATTTTATTCACAAAGATGCTGCCCTTTGAGTTAAATAAATATTAAGTTTTAAAGTCATGTTAATTTTATGCCAGATACGATGAAACACCAACCTTACCAGATAAAACAACCTTTAAACAGAAGAAAAAAAAAATCTTTACAAATAATAATTCCTCGTTAATATGTTTTGCATAACATTTTCAGGTGAAACCATTTGCTTTGAAATACAAGTGATGTTAGGTGCAACTATTTTGAGCAATGCATACCGTATTTACTTGAGTATAGTGCGCACTCGTGTATAGTGAGCACCATGATTTTTGCAACGAGTTCCAGAGGAAAAAATTTCTTAATAAAATTGCACCAGAATTTAGTGGCGCCTGTTAGTAAGTACGGAACAAATTATTATTTTTTTACGTTTATGTGTGGTGGTTTTGTTATGTTTGGAAAATACTTTAATTAATTGTGTGCAAAAAGCCAAAATAAAATAGTTCCCGAAACCTACTGCTCAACATTTCCAGCTACCTTTTTCTTTTTTCTCCTTTCTCCTTTTAATAGTTATCTGCTCTCTTTTTTTTGCAGTGCTAGAATGTCGCACTACCCTTATCCAAAAAAAGAAGGTTCTCCTTGTCCCTTCTCCTCCTCCCCCATGTATAGAGCGCACCCCAGAACTTTTTTCCTTTATTTTGGGAAAAAAGGGCAATTTCCATATTTACGAGTAAATATGGAATTTGTTCTTCTTTTTCTTATAATGTGCTATGTATATAAACCGAAATACAGTCATTTTTGTGCCTAAAGAAAGTAACCCAACTTCATTGTCTACTAAAGTATCGGCCCAATACCGTACCCGATACAGATACATCGAAAAAAGGCTAAGTATCTGCCAATACTGATACTTAGTATCAGTATCGGAACAACTCTACTCAGAACAGTCACCTGTACAAAAAAAAGAGTCTTGTTTAAAGCAGGCTTCACACGATGCAAGATGAGTACCAAACTTGTGCGAAATGCCAACCTTGCACGAGAATTTATCGCTCAAGGTTGTGTGCAAGGCACATCTTGCATAAAATTATGAGATAGAGCAGGTCCTATCTTCTTCGTGCAAGGCGATGCAAGTTGTTTTCCTATTGGTCCTTGTATTCTGGTCATGTGACCTGTTGTAACATCAACCATAGAGTAAAAGAAAATCACAATCTGAGGTGTGCGAAGAGGAATACAGGGAAATAAAAAATTGCTCGAAAATAACTTTAAAGTATGGATTGGAGTTCAGACAGTTTGCTGAGAATGACATAAAAACGATTCTATTTTGGAGGGATAGCTTTGAAACAAATAGCTTGTTGAAGTAAGCAACTTCATATTTTGTATTATAATAATTTGGCTGTTTGGTACACACTAGGGCTATCAACTAATTATGATGCGAGACGGCACTCATCTGCATGTGAACTCATTTCGTACAAAATTTAGTTGGCATTCCCGTACGAATCTTGCACAAAATGCATCTTGCATCATGTGAAGCCTACTTAAGCATCCCGAGTTATTCCAGTATCCCAAGAAATCTCAGTTTACAGTACTAGGTGCTTTGATTCTGCTTTTATGCCTTGGTCTCTGTAATGATTCAGAGCATTAAATCCTGAGTGTCAGTGTAGAAGGTTTTGGAAGAAAGGAATTACATCAGACAACAGTGAAAGAAGTATTTTGATACCAACCTTCCTAAAATTAATAAATGAATGATTTATAAGTGCATGTGTACATATTGTTGTAAAATGTCAAAGTAAATTCGCACTAAAGTAGATAAGTTGTTATGTTCAAGTGTTTCTAAAAAATATGAAGTAAATAATTTTTAAATAGCAGTCTTTAACTATGTACAACTTAAATGTGCCTTAAGGCAAGGCTTCACCATGCATGGGCCTATAAAGAATTAAATGCTAAATTCGGACATGGATCTCACAGTCGTTTTTTGTGGTAGTATGTTCATAAAGATTTTTTGTTAGAGATTGAACACATCTAGATTTATAAATTGTTTTAATTTTAACTTTTTTTTATTTTAAATTCATTAGTTTATTATTTATAAAAAGTAACAATTTTATGAAAAAATTAAAAAGTGCATTTAAAATTAAAAAATTAAAATTTGGAAGGTTTAGAAATCTAGATGTGTTTATTCTATAACAAAAAAATTACAGCATCAATATTCCAAATGTAAGGACTGTGAGAATGGTACAGTATGTTATGTGTGGACCTGTGACCATGAATATATGCTATTCATAGTAAAGTGAACACTTTTGAAAGTCCTTTCATTTGGAATAATAGACAATAACTACATTTTATTTTAGCCTTGGACGTTAACTTCCGACTGACTCTCGAGTACTGTGAGTGTTTCAAAATCATAGTAGCTCAATGGGTAAAATATGTAACACTGGCCACAGAGAAAAGTGTCCTTGCCTGTGAGAGATGAGAGACCTGCGAGGAAGCGTAGAAAGAGACGCGGGAAGGAGAGTACTTGGACATGGGTTTTGCATAGACGTGTTGGCTGTTGTCATTGCAGTCACTAGCGACAGTGTAGTAGTGTGGGGTGCTGCTAGCTCCGCTGACCACTGATGCGCGAGAGCACGGGGATCGTGCCACCTTTCCTGCTCCAATGCTGCCTGCACTGGCTGGCCCCAGGGAGTCCAGCCGGATGAACACATTCTGGTTGCTGCCGTATGCTGCACTGTTATAGTCCACACTGCAAATGTCATGTCAAACTACCTTTGTTGCTGACAACATTTACAAATTTTCACTACCTGAAAATAAAAAAGGAGAAATCATCTTCGATTTATCAGTTTTTTTGAGTTATAAAATTGATTAAGTTTTGAATAGTGAAACTTTAGGTCTACTGTGTTAAGGCACAGAGAATGACTTACTAGATTACCTGAAGTTGATACTGGTGGAATTATTAGTTTACATTACTGGAATAATTGCATGTTTATACAACAAAAAAATAAGTAAATCCAATATGGCATCTATTTTGCCCCTTAACCTTGAAACTACACTCATTTGCAAAAAAAAAATCTATAACCATGAACAAATTGCACGAGTACAATGAAGTTTTCCAGACAGTATCATCACAGCTCAACATGTGTCCCATTTGTGTTTAATGATGTTTGCTTTAGTTTTAGAAATTGTTGGGCATGCTTGATTATACATTAGCATATGTGACTTACATTAATGAGTTCATTCCCAGTTGGTTGTACTGAGGTAGATTTCCCAATGTGGCAAATTTTCTCTATATAAATATTCCCAATGAAAATAAGTGCTGGGATGTTACTGGTCCCTGTACTTGTATTACAGCTGATGTATTCGTAATCCCCAAATGGGGAAAAAATTGTAAATTATAGCAATAGGCAATTATATTAAATATGTTTATGTTGGAATGATTATTTATACAGAATATCTCCTGACACAAAACTTAAAATCTTATGCATTGAACAACGTTGCAGCGAAGGCTTAAGGGTGCAGGCGGGTCAGTGTCTGAGCAACTGGTGCTGGACAGCTGAAGAATGATCAATCTGGCCGAGTGTGAGCGACTGGTCTGACACACTGATCACTTCCCAAGCGACAGACTCTGGGAATGAAGACTGGTCTTGAGACGCAGACCGTCTCTGCTTTTATACTAATCTCTGGCCGCTGCCCGCTACTGATTGGATTGTGCCGCTAGGGCGAGGGGTAGTTGCAGAGCTGGGGGGTGCGAATGCATGGCTTGCCTCTGTGACATCACCAGCTGGCTGGAAGGGGATGGGAACCAAAAGACAAATGATAATGATAATACTACTAGAGCTATCTAGCGGGGAGTAAAAGAACTCGTCTTTAAGCTATGTTACGGAGGCAGAGAGTACAATCTCACATATTAACAGGATAAAATTAACTTCCAACTCTGCAGCAAATGACATAGAGATGGAGCGGAAGTCATTAAAATCTCCATTGTTAAAAAGACGTGCATCAATTTGCCCCCTCTCCATTGCGACTGAAGCTCATCCTTGAGGTCGTGGAAAGGCGTATTCTCCATGGAGCAATATAGTATTTCCTCTACGGCCTCTGTCTGAACAAGATAATATTAGAGCTCATCTCCGAGGAGAGATGGAAGATGATCTGACGAGGAGAATTCCACTTTTCGCTCAGTAGTCCAAGCTACAGAGGGATGCTAATGATTGGGTCTGCTTTGGTGAAGGTGTCTGCACTTGCAGGTGCTGCCTTGCTCCTTCTACCGCCGACACCCCACTCGACTAGCGTTGCTGCATGGTAGGAAAAAGGTTGAAACACCCCTCCCCCCTCCCTTGCTATCCTTGGAGAGGAAGAGTGTATCCTCCTCTACTAGTCGCCACCACAGACAATCAAACAGGCATCCATACGCAGAGACAGAACACATTCCTTGTCTGAGATTACCAAGGCTGTAAATGTTAATAATGGTCTGCTCAACTTTTGCTGTCTAGCATCCTGAAACAAAAGCATGTTTTCTCAGGTCACGGTCAACATTCCTCTCGGCCACCACTCTCAGAGGGATGGAGGAATAAAAGGAAAATTCCTGTATGGAGATGCTAGGCAGTCCCCTTAATAGCAATTTTTTTTCTATTTTGCCTTCTGTAAAAGGCACAGCTCTATGTGCTGCGTCACGGCATGTAGCTCCCCTTCTCATGAACTTGACCTTCCTTCCCAACAGCTGGGATGGGATGAAGGTCGTTCACAACACAGGTGGCGTCTAACTCACTTTTACTTGCCCGCCGTGAATCAAGGAAAAAAGGGAACACTCACTGTCTCGCTCAGACGCTTGTACTGATCCTATATATATCTTCTCTCTCTCTCTCTTCTATCCCCCCCCCCCCCCCCCGAGGAATAAAAGAGGGAAGGATAGCCGTTCATCCAACTGGTATCTGAAAATGCTCCGTGGGTTGTTTTTGTCTCAAATATCAATGCATGTTTTCTTGTCTGCATTTTCTACGGGGATCCTGGTGGTGTGTCTCGCGTACCCCTTTCATTGCAGCATGCATTCACAAACTAATTCTTACTTTGGTGACTCACAACAACAAACACGTGAACTGCATGCAAAAAGAATTGACTGGGAGGAATTATCTTTAAACAGATGTGTCACCATTTTTAGCACTTCACTCTCCAATAACCTGCAGCAATGCTGTGGCTGGCTACTCGGAAGATTTGTAATGTTACTAGTGTCACACAGCATGCTATTTTTACGTATTTTCTACTCACAAACGTAAGGGATTCTAGAGAGCCGGGTGCATTCCAACCCGTCTCCTGGCTAAGGGGTTCTTTGTAGAGTGAAGTGGCGGGGTTTTACACACTGAAAAATTCATGAGTGCCTTCGCCACTACAAAGGAAATAGTGGATAGAATTATAAGAAGAAAAAGTGCACGTGAACCCTTGTAAAACTATTACACCATAAATTCATTCTTTCTCTTCTAGCAGCTGATCTCTTACTTAGTCCTATTCTGCTTGATGAAAATATCTACACATAATTTAGCAAAGAAGATCAATATTTACTCATCCCATCGGTACTTATGAAAGATCTCCACCAACTTTTTTTCATTACTTTCTTTGAAATACTTTCTTTAAATTATATCTCTTATCTTCTTGCAGCCTTACTCAAATAAAGTCCATAACTGGTGGCAGAAAGTATTTACACATCATTTAGAACTATGATTACCCTTAACGTAACTGGCAAAACATGGCACTGAAAGAAAAAGGACGATTATTTATTAAAATATGACTCTCTTCTCGCAACCTGCTCTCACAGCTTCAGTCAGTCTTTGGTTGCTTCTTTTAGCCTGCCCTATTCATTTACATTACTTCACATAGACTTTCAGAGCAAACAAAACCTAAGGAATTTTATATACATATTAACCCTAGAGTGTGTGGGAAATTATGTCAAAAAACTAAATATAGCACTCGTTACACCAACCTGTTAAAAGACTCGCACTGTTCGTCGTATGGCTACTCTGTCTAACAGTAACTGCTGTAACACTGGGGTAAGTGCAGACATGCACTGCGTAGCACTGTGGGTTAACTAACTAGCTGCACTGACACTAGGGCGTCAATCACTGTGCATTGCCTTCTGCTTCCTGCTAGTGACGGTGTCGCCTTCTTCCTACTAGGGGCAGTGGCAGGCTCCATCTCGTTCAAAAGCAGCAAAGAATGACACTGCATAGAGCCTCCAGGCACTGGTGTGGCATGTGACGCTGCTTGCAGGGAACACTGCCACTGTAACTTCGTAGATGGCCGTCGGGGCATCTTCTTGTAGTGCCTCGCTGTGATGTTGGCTCTGCAGGCACGTGTGTGCTGGACACGCAGCTGTGGCCTGCTGAGTTCTCTGTCATTTAGCTGCGGGTGACTGCTGGTGTCAGTAACCAACTGACTGGCTGCGCTGCTTGTGCTAGGCAGTAGCATGCGGGCTGCTCAGCCCAGAGGCTGGCTGTTCCGCTGTGACAAGCTGGTGCAGTTGGATGCAGGGCAAGGCTGACTGGTCTGCTGCAGATGTTGATCCGGACACTTGGTCGGGCTACAGGCGTGTTGTCTCAGGAATTCAGACTGCGTTGGCATTGCCCTCTTTGCAGGTCCAGAACTAGGAGGCGTTTCGTCCTCCAAATGGATCCCCCTTACGTCCATGCTGGTTCTTGTTCGTGAATCCGTTGGAACTAGTCATGTCACAGTTTACAACGGTAACTACATGAGAATTTGTAATAAAAATTCCGAGGGTGGCCCCCTTGGGTTTACCCTGGTGGTACTCCTGAGCGATACTCTCTACTGTGTGTGGCTCCAGATACTCGAAGAAGGCAACCTCCACATTAGGAATTGTCTCCGCTTCTAGGTTAGCCACACGATCAGGAGTGACAGAGGCCGTGACGATGAGCAGGTCCGACATGAGTGGCTGGACCTTGTGGATGCTGGGTGCTGTCCTTGGTGTGGATGGCGGTTGCTCTGCAGAGGTTGCCAAAATGACATCCGTCGTCGCTGGCTCCTGGCAGGCAGTGCTCACTCGAGCTTGTGATGCAGTCCGTCGTGATGGAGTCTTCGCTGGCGATCTGGCGGAACTGACTGAAGTGGTTCTACTGGTGACAGTAGTCAGTTACAGGTGCTGATGACTGGTCGCTCGCGATCTGCTGGACTTCTCCGGGAGATTTCCTTAGCGGTAGGTGTCGGCTTCTCAGGGTGGTGGATAAACTTCCTTCAAAACTCGGAGGGTGTGGATGGTACAGTCCTTGTACAGACCTCCACTCTGTCGAAGTTAGATGACCTATTCCTAACTTGTTTGCAGCAGTGGCTATTCGTTTCCCGTGATTCTTCTTTGTTCGCATTGGCAATGACAGACGTCCGGTCTTCCTGGCCAGTGGACATAGAGGCTACTTCCTTAGCATCATCCGACGTGTCAGGGGGTAACGAGGGTGGCAAATACTGAACTGGAGTCGGGGCAGATTCAGGGTACGGGCGTAACTGGTCTCTCGTAGCTTTCCTTATCCTAACACTGCAATTTTCTGCCCAGTATATGTTGTCTTGTCATCCAATTATCTTTTAGGGTCCTTCCCACTGGGCCACCAATCTTGCGCTGAACTAATTGCCCCATCTGCTCAATAGATGGCTGCGTAGTAGTACAGTTTCCCGTTTCTCTCCGACTCGTTTGAAGCATAACTCTACAGCTTGACGAATTTCTTCGGGTTGAGGCATTGTTGTGGGGGGTACTCCCACTGCCATTCACCTGAATGTTGCGAGTGCATCCCAACAGAAGCTGACTTGGGCTTGAAATGGTGGCTTCGTTGGTTCTCTGGCAGAGAGCGAACAACATCTTCAGCAAGTGGCGATCCCAGTACTGTTTGTCTTCTTCTAGAATGAGGCGTATGCATTTCTTGAGTTATTGGTTGCACCGTTCCGTAGGGTTTGCTTGAGGGTGATGTGGTATCATCCAAGTCTTTACTTCCCAGCCTTGGCATACCTTATGCCACAACGCATTGGTAAACTGGGTTCCATTGTCCGTCCGAATACTATGAGAATATTCCTAGCATTGTAATATCTCCTATCGAACTTAGCTATGATATGTTGGGTCTCTTGGCTGGTTAACGAGAAGGCTTCGACCCAGCAAGAAAACATATCGGTGACCACCAGCAGGTAGCAATTTCCTCGGATGCCTCTTGGATAAGGTCCCATCAAGTCCACAGCAACTTAATTCCATGGTGCATAGGGCTTTCGTGGTTTGGTAATGCTGTACTTCAAAATCAAATTCCGATAGCAGGAGGTTCCCAGTTTGGCTTTGTTGTGCTTGGCCTCCTTAAGCCATTTTAGTGCCTGACTGTCTGTTCAGAGAATTAAATGGTTCCCTTCCAGGTGGTACCGGAACTTGTGTATTTTCCCAAATGACCGCAAAGTATTCCTGTTCATTTATATAGTACCTTTGTTCCGTCTAGTTCAGCCTGGTGGTGGTGTAGGCTATTACCAGGGGTCTGCCTTCAGGTCCTTCTTGGTACAATACGACTCCCAACCCATTCTGGCAGGCATCAGTTTGCGTCCTTGCAGACAGTGCAAGCAGTCAATATGTTGGAAGCTCCCTTTCAAGGTGTTGAATGCTGTATGGTGAGGAGGTGTCCACTTCAATCGGACATCCTTTCCGAGTAGAGGATGAAGGTGTGCCATTACCTCTGCAATGTTCGAAACAAAGTCCCTGAGCCAGTTGCAGAGCCCCGAAAATCTGCGGAGCTGGTTTTTTGTATGGGGAACCTCAGCTTCTTGAATGGCCCGGAGTGAACAATCTTGTGGATAGTTCTCTTCCATGGATGTGGCCTAAGTATTCTATAGAAGTTCTGCCAAAATACCTCTTAGAAAGTTTGGCCGTGAGCCAATGTAGTTCTAAACGTTCCAATACTTGCTGGAGATGAGAGAGATGCTCCTCCCAAGTTTTGGAGTAAATTATTATGTCGTCCAGGTAGGCTAAACAAAGCTGGCCCAAGTATCCGGTGAGAACTTCAGATGACATCAATCACCGGAACATGGCAGGTGCATTCTTAAGTCTGAACGACATGACTCGGAACTGTAGAATTTTTCTTTCTGGCTACATAAATGTAGTGTAGGGGTGGCTATCCGGATGTACGGAGATCTGCCAGTACCCGGATTGCATGTCTAAGGTGCTGAATATGCGGGCCTCCCTGATGTCATGTAGCGTGTGCACTAGGTAGAGAATCTGCAGAGGAGTGGGCAGGGTGGTGTCATTTAGCGCTTTGTAATTCATGCAAAAGCATAGTTGATCATCCCTTTTGAGTACCAGTACCACATGAGAATTGTAGGGTGACATAGATGTCTCAGCAATCCCTTGTCGTTTCATCTTAACGATTTCTCTATGATTACTCACCGTCATCTTGCTAAAACTTTGTACAATCTATTGTAAATAGGCATGGAGTCGTTGAGAAGTATCTCATGTTGTACAGTGCACATCCGGTGCAAGTTTCCATTCGTTCCAAAGGCGGCTGCATGTTCGTCTTAAGATCTTCAGTTGTTGAAACTGTTCTATTGTCAGGTCATGTTGGATTTCTTGTGTGTCTATCAGGTGGGCTTCTTGCTGTTCTGCCAGGTAGTCCCAATGTAATGTGGCTCGTCGTTCGTCGCCCAGATATGCCTTGCGCTTCCCGTGATCCATAATGCATTGCTACTCGCGAAGTCATGGATGTCCGAGGATGACATCTTCATCGATATCCGGAGTGACGACAAAGTCAACATGGGTCTTCAGGCTGCGCACTTCGAAAAGCAAAGAGATTCGTCCGTTGATTCTCATCTAGGAGCTTGACAGTATGTTCCATTTGCCTGGCGGAAACGCTCCTTTCTTCCTGCGGCATTGCCATTTCCCTTCGACGACTTGGACGGTGGCGCCCCTCTGTCTAGGGCAGGTCGCGGTGCTGGGGTAGCATCCCATGTCTCAGTAGATTTCGGTGGTTGTGGGGCGGGCTTTTGAGCGCAGTCCTAATTAAAGTGATTCCCAGGGCAGAATCAACATTTAGGCAGTTTCGTTGGAGGTGGTGGGGGTGTCTTGATACGTTGCTCCCCTGTCTTCTCTTCATGGAAGGGTTTGGTTGGCTTGGCCTGATCAAGCAGGGCTTGCACCTGAAAATTCTTTTCTGCCTCACAAACTCTGTCAATTAACTCATCTATTGTTGCAGATTTCGGAAGGAACAGGAAGTTTCAGATTATTGACAACAATAGGCATGTGATCTGGCAGATACAAGCATCTTCGTCCCCACTTGGAATGAAGTAGCACCTAGTTATTTGGGAAAAATTCTGGGGAAAAAATTATTGGTCTACTTACATATGAGACGGTTACACCACCACTTCAGAAGGAATTAAATTTTTGAAGTAAGTTTGAAGTTTAATTTTGCCTATGACAGGAATGGTTTTCCAACAAAATAAATATATTTCACTCTTTAAAATGATAATATTCTGCTTTTGGAAGCAAATAATAGTTTGTCTCTTCTCTACAGTGGCCCAAGTACTGTATTCTGAAAAAACAAAATAATGCTAAAAAATGTTTATGCCAAAAAATTTATGGTACTCAGTTCTAAGCCGCATAATTGTTTTTTAAAAATATTTTCGGAAAAAATGTGCTGCTTAGAATCGAGTAAATATGGTATATTAAAAATATTTTCACCTTCCAAAGGTTGGAGAAGCGGGAGAAATGGGGAGTGATATCTACTCACTTGAGAGCCTCCTGAGCCCGAGCCTTCTTGCTCTTCACATACACCAGCGAGGCGATGGCAATCACCACCACAATCATGACACAGGCACAGCCGACGGCCACGTAGAAGGTGCCGCTAGAGGTGATGACTGAGCTGGGGTCTACCCGCACTGACTCGTTGCGGGGGCTCGACGCTTCTACAGGAGGCGACGGTACAAGGTGTCATACATTTGTGAATATCTAAACAACTTCAACATAAACTTTGCTTTAATACATTTCAATGATGATGATGAGTTAGGAAATTTACTTTGTGTTGTAAACTCTTACAGTGTGGTTGTTACATTTCTTAGCTATGCACAGAAAGACCAAATAAGCAGAATGTTCTGATTATAGTGGGCTGTTGATATTTGACACTCAAGACACTGAATCAAATCATGGATTGTATTTGTAACATCTCTGGTAAGGATTTCTTGCTACATCAGCAAGACACCTTAATGGTTACATCCACCAAGGACCAACTCTATGTCTTAAATAAAAGCAAAAATTGGTGAATCCTGAAGTCTACATCTTTTAGGTTTATATACATTAGAGTGAAATATTGCCATAGCAGTGAAAAGTATACAAAAAAAAAGACAAAAGTAAGACTTCCAAAACTGTTCAGTTAACTGCACCTCAGCCATTACTACTCGAGCATCCCTTGGACTCCCAGCCAACTGGAACTATTTTGAATTTCAAGGCAAAGAAGTGATAATGCAAGATTTACACACATATCAAATGCCTGCCAGTTTCTTGAAGCACTGTACTGGCATGCAGTATTTTCAATGTGCAGTGTGCAGCTGTATATAACTATGAGAAATTTTCTAACTGAAAATCAGAAGCAAATTTAAGTATATTTGGTAATGTATGTTTTCAACTTCACATTTATGAGGCTGAAAATACAGTTGTTGGTGGTGTTCAAGAACTCTAAAATAATATTTATGATAATCATTCTGAAAAGGCCCTCTTTTGGAAATAAAATGGTTAGAATAGAAAGAACCTATGGATAGTACATAACCGTGCACGTTATTTCAGTACAAAAGCACCTTCTGAATGTAGCTACCTGAAAAGTCAAAATCTACAATATTCTGCCAATACATAAATCTGTACACTAAGGTGAATTTCCATTTTTCTGTAATAAATATTTTCGCAGGATTATTGGAGAAAAAGTGAATTAAGACAGCCTAGAAAAATTTTATAAAACAGCTAACCACAAACTGAAATTACTGTACCGTACCAAATTTTGGTTTCAACTAAAAATTCTTAAAGAAGAATTTGTTATTGGGAGTTTTTATGCCGAAGATTAAAATTTTCTTTATTTAAGGTAAAATAAATCAAAAAGATAATGACACCCAAGTGGGCAGTAAAGAAAAGCAGGAGCTCCTGTTTCTTTTTACATTGCCTGCCAAAGACCAGGCATGCTTTCTTATCGCCCCCCTGCCCCTGCTTGCTCTTTCTGGGTAGCACAGCAGTTTTAAGAGTACCTACAGTATTCATTTACTTTTACCGTTCATTTCCTCTTGCTTTCTTTTGGGCTTTGGCTTAGTATAAGGACCACATAATTTTTCCCAGCCCTTTCATTTTATTAGCGACTAAATACTTAACTAATTAACTGATATTCTACTTTTGATTCAATCCCTCTGTGTTGACATCCAGCAGAAAGGGAGGCCTCTGGACATCTTTTTGATATCCCACCCCTGTAGTCAGTCCTTTTAGTAATGAATCTTGTCTCATTTTTGTTGCATGTTGCTGTTGTCTGCATAATCCCTGGTTCGTTTCCATGTTATCTCACATTGGTGTTTGTTTCTCCATTCCTTTAGTTCCTTGTTAATTGATGAGTCATCATAGGTGATCTCTTCAGTACACAAAATTGGCCGGGGGGATGCTGCAAACTGTGTTGCCTGCTGATAAATCCTTTTATAAAGTTTTCCAACTTTTCTTCAGATTTATCCTCAATCTGTGTATTGGGACTGCTCCCACTACAAGGTTTTATATTATAAAGCAGTTTTACTCACTGTCAAATCCAGGAAGTGGCTCCACTCCCACTTTTATGTTTCTATAGTGGTTTTATACTTTCAAATTCAGAGATAAAAATACTTTATGGGGGATTTTCTGTTTCCTCTTCTGGAAGATTCATCAATAACCAAACATAAAATTCCTTTACTCTGTTGACAACTTTCTTTACAAATTCTGAAAACACTACCTTCTGATGTGTTAGTATCCTATCTTCTCATGTCTCAATGTCCATTCAGTATCCAGCACTGGAGGAGGCAAGGAAGTTGGCCCCATGCTCCGAACACATTAGAACATCAGGTAATCCATGGCCAAGTAGTCTGAGCATGCCTGCCCACATTTCTGGTTGAGCAGAGATAGTGCACTTAGTGACACCTGGAACTGAATCTTTATAGGAAGTCCCAGTCACTTGCCCGCTGCCTGGACCACTCTTGCAGTTAGCCTTTCACCTGGTACACACTTAATTGAACAAAATTTGGAAGCTCTCTTTAGCTCCTTCATTCTACATCTTTTGTATCTTCTCACTACATGTAAAATTTAATACCGCTTTGGACATAATAACATCTGGTACCTACTTGGGTGTCTAGCAAGTGATACGTCTGTGAAGTGAAGTGATTTGCGTGGCTTTTAACATTGAGGTCTTGAGAGCAGATGAGAGTAATTGAAGTGAGTATGGAGCAACGCTGGAATGATGGGGCGGAGGTAACAGGTGATCCCTGAGAAAACCCTTCGACCAACGGCATCGTCTGGCACGATTCCCACATATGCGAAAATCCTGAGTGACCTGGCCGGGGATTGAACCCGGACCACCTTGGTGAGAGGCGAGCAGGCTAGCCGCTCAGCCATTTGTTCTGTGAAATTATCAACAAAATTAATTTCACTGTCAAGTTATTTCTTACTTAAACGCGTACAAAAACCAATAAGAAACTAATTTCAGTGCCGGCAATTCAACTACGGGTGATTCACGGTTAACTAAGCAATTTTAAAAGCCCTGCTTAAGATATGCTTTTTCTCATTTTATATCCTTCTGCTGTACACAAAAATTAACATTGCATTGGACCGTGCGCTATCCAAGTAAAGCCATGGGATTGTTAGCAATGTAAATATGTTACTTATAATGTGCAAAGTCATACTTTAATATGTATAAAACAAGAAATGCATATACTAGTATCTTCAGTGGCCACAAATTTAAACATGTTACTCGCAGTGCAGTGTCAATCATTAAGAACTATTTTTACTAATTTGCTTCCAACGTAATCAAGAGCTTGTATGTAAGTGTGTACTGTAGCATTTAAGTTTTTACGGGAAGTGATTTTTTTTTCCAAAGATATGTTTTAAAACTGCTCACTTTACCATAAACTACATATAAACTATTAAGATTTAGTCATCACTGTCAAGATAATTATATGATGCCACTGTCAAGAGAAAACCTTGTAACACCAAAAACATTTATTTTGCAGGAGAGACAAACAACATAATTAGATTGATTTCAAAGGCAATTTTTTGCTGTTTGAAACAAAATTGTTATTAATCATTTAGACACGTATGATATTTAACTCGTACAGTATTTTAAGATGAATTTGCATTAAACATAAGAAGTGGATGAACGAGTTTTTCGCTGTTTGAAAGTCCACTCTGAAGTTAAAAAGTTTCTGTTTTTTGTTTGTAGATTATTTTATAACAGTCCTGAAGACACAAGCTTTTCGTAGCTGAACAGTTGATTTATTCTATGTTATAATGGTGTAAAAATCTAAAAACAATTAAAAGTAAAATTTGAGGTTTTATTATGAGGGTAATGATAATGTTAGCAAGTGTACATGCAGCAAGTGACAGAGCTTTTTTTTTTTTTTTTTTTTTTTTTTGACTGATTTCCATAGTGTTTAAGTGAGAACTAACTATTGGCATGCAGTGCACCTTTAAGACATATCTTGTTCCGCCGGAAACTGAGCGACGTCTCGTTGTACAAGCTCACATTGAGCTGCATTAACACCAGAATCTCAGCACTCAGAAGGCCCGAGCATGGAAAATGTACTCTGGAACAATACATTTATGGTTCTTTAAAATAAATAAATTAAATTATAAAGTTTTCAAGGAGGGGATGGCACCTGGAGTGTTCTTTGACTGGTATACTCATTCATGGGGTATTTATTTTCAGATGGAGTCATACAAGCACGTATCCAGGAATCTTGTTTGGGAGAGAGGAGGGTGCGAGGCGAATGTGACAGAGAAGAAATATTGAAGTTATGGAAATTATACATTAGAGTAATTTTCCAGATATATTATCCTCTACAATACATACATAAATCTTAAGAAGTGTTTCTTGTGTGTAACTAAGCCCAATTATTAAAATAATATATACATAAATGTTAAGAAATTTCCCCAAAATTTAATACAGTAAAATTCTAAATTCATGGATATCAACTTTTATTCATATGACATGATCTTCAGTTTGCACACTAAAACACTTCACAGTTGTGTGTACTATTTTAAAAACAAAAAATACATTTTAAAATAATAACAGCTTAAACAGGGAAAAAAGAGCCCAGGGATGGGATATGTTATAAAAGTGAGCATCTCAGTTGATTCATGGGAAATACAATTCTTCTACTGTCAAAAATGTTATATCTCACAAGTTTTATATTTGATTGTTACTTTTCTTTACAGTTTATGTGAGGAGTGTTTTTACCCTTAAGGTGTGTTCGGAACCCCTGGATATGTCCCTTGGTTCATATCCAACAGGGCCGGTATGTTACATAAGCCTCTTCACTGTGGTTATTCACTATGAATAATTATATTTGTTCTTATCTACCTTAAGACAATAGTGTTCTATGTTACATTTTTACTGTGGTCATACATTAACAATGTGGCCATGTTCTTCTGTTGTTCTCATCTATCTTAATGACTAATTTTTTTTCTCACTGTGTTCATAACCAATTTATTACTGAACTACCCATGTAATGTTTCAACTAATTTTTTTAATGTAAGTGTCTGCCTGTTGTGAAGTACCAGCATTTTTAAGATCTCCACGTGGAGCAATTGCTCAAGGGAATCAGTATAGTTTTCAGAAAAAATATGTATGTATTTTATATAATACTTTAAATTTTCTATAAATAAAAAAATGATTTTGTTTACTTTCAATCAGTTAGCAGTATAAACCTTATAGTATTGAGGATGTTCCAATGTTCGTTAACTCTGCTAAATGTAGAAATGAGTGTACACCGAGAGAGTTACAAGAGTGCACTACAGGTCTTTCGCCTAGGGTGCCAAATTACATTGCACCAGCCCTGTGTCGAGAGTTTTCACAAGTGAGAAATGTATACTAAAGTTGAAATGAGAAAATCTTTGCGCAGTTTTTGAAGGAGGGAACGTAGGATAGGATTATTCTGAATGCTCGCCGCTGAAGGAAGGGAAACCACGTGACAGTGCTAGCGCTATACAGACCAAACTGATATCTCTCTCTAGTACCACACTGACACTGTTGTACACTGCTGACATGACTTACAGTTTTTCTACAGGTAATATGCACGTGCCGAGTAGCTCTCATCTAACCTTCCCCTGGCGCTGTCACTATTGAACTGAACAATCCCACCCTTTGTGCAATGGCAATGGACTCTGCCAACTCGCCCGATGCATTTTAGTTCTTCAGCACAGTATTTTCTTATTAGGATTTCACTCTTTCTGATTGGCTGAACCAATCAAACATCAAAAAGTGATCATGTATACAAAAGGTTTGATGGAAAAAGAGAAGCCATCATACTTTTAATGTTGCTGGAGTCACATAGCTCCAACAAGTATATGGCACGTTGGGCACAATTTAAACAGAACAGCCAATCAATCATGTTTATGAAGCTTCTGATGACAGCATGACAAAAACTGCCACCCGACCAACAGTTTTGTACAATTCTACAAACATGCAGGGCTGCTAGCAATTTATTTCAGACTATATAGCTTGGGACCTGAAATTATACAAAATTTGTTACGATTATACAAAATGAAACAAAAGGAATACCATAAGTAAAATACTGATTAAAATTTTTTCTTACAACTTAAACGGTACTGACAAACACCTCAGTATATCCAACACTGACCAAAAGAATTGCAGATTTGCAATCACATTCCCTACAAAAAAAATTATGCGATGCAGGTTACGAATCTGAGAGAGGTGTTACTAATACATGGTTACAGATTCTCACACTCACAACTTAATATGCATTGTCACTAGAACTGTTCCGTATAAATTACATTTATGCTGAAATTTCAATTTGGAATTGCCTGACTTTCCCTGTTTTCCAGACAGGATCTTACATTTTACCTGCCAGTCAGGTGAAATCTCTCGGGGTATGTATTCAGAGGGCTATGGGCCCGGCGAGCCAAAGCAGGGAAAGAAAAATACATCCTGAATACTGTAGCGGGGGAGGGGTGCGTTGTCGTGGAAGAGATACTGCAGGGTCACTAACTCAAGGAAAAAGACTTAAAGCTTTCTCAGGGCTGAAGCTGGGATGTGTGAAACAGGTTTTTGCGAACACCAGGCTCGATCGATAGCGAAGCTCTTCAGAAAAGTAGAATTTCAAGGCAAGTCACCTTCTTGACTAGAGGTGGGAGGGGTACATGGACAGGGGCATGTTCCTCTGGACTCGGGCTGGTTCTTTGGACGAGGGGTGTAGGGTGGGAGGGGTGACTACAAGCAAACAGCTCCCGATCTGAGGGCTGTAGCAAGATGGCAACAACCCAGTTGTTGCCATCTTACACATTGCCGAAAATTTGACAATCGCGAGCAGATGGGTGATTGATCTCCAGGACCTGGCAGACACAGCTGAAGGGGAGGAAGGTGTAAGGTTGGTTGGCATTCTGAACTCGGGTCGGTTTTGAGGGGTGGAGGTGGGAGGGGTGGCTACAAGCAGGCAGGGCCCCCTGATCTGAATGCAACTAGGCAGGTGATGCTATCTTGCTACATTGCCAAAAAAATTGACATTTGAGAGCAGCCTGGGGTAGCAGTCAGGCGAGGGGTGAAGGTGGGAGGAGGTGGCAGACAGTCCCCCCCACACCCCCTCCCCTTATCTGAAGCTCTCTGGACACTCGGTGTCATCTTCAGTTGGTCATAAACGCTTGGACTAGACAGACGTGTACCTCACCAGCTCTCCCTATTGTCTTTACCGCACCTCTAGAAACTTGGCTGCCAATGATGTTATGATCGCGTGTTAGCGCAACTACGGACCGGCGACCATCGCACCTACCTTCATCTCTATTGCTAGTGGCGATTTTCATTAAACGATATTATTTGCACTGGGGTTCAGATTTCGTTCATAGTATTCGTAAACAATAGTGTGAACTTTTATTTTAATTTATTGGAAAATACATATTTTCGTTTGATAGTGTGTTTATCGTATAAACCCCATTTCTGTGTTTGGCAAACGAAACTTAGTAGCAGTTTAAAAATACAGTTTGTGTTAACAAGTGCGCTCTATTTACCACACATTACATAAATTTGTAATACGTCCGTTATTTTAAAAATAATTTTCTCTTCGAGGATGTTTGTGCATTTTTTTCGTTATATATAAAGTGATATGGGATTAAGCTCTATGCTTCGATGCAAGTTGATTATTTTGAAACAAGTCATTTGGGGTAAGATTTTCTATCGTTAATTACTTTCTTGTAGATCATTATATATTTTACTTATCAGAATAGATATATACTATTGTGTCTGGTTTAAATAGTATTGAGTTTTTTTTTACCATACGATGTCATTCACCAGGCTGAATCGTGTAAGGTACATGTCATTTGTATGTGTAAACTTGTTAATGTGTTATTTATTCATACTGACTAGCTGGATTTAGTTTTAAGACAGTAAAACGTAATTGTTCGTTATACTTGTCTCTCATGTTATTTATTCATACATAGAACTCGTTTGAAATATATTTCGTTTAAATACTCTGCCTTGGGTAATTTCATACTGGCTAGCTGGATTCTGTTTAGTCAGTTTGCACTTGTCGACACCTGATGTTATTCAAGTAATTAAAATTCTCTCTTGTGTAAATTATATTTCTAAGCTCGAGACTCACATTACGTTTAATTCCATACTGGAATAATTGCACTTATTGTTCACTTAGTCGTTTGAAATTTGCGATTCGATGCATGTAATTTATTCATACATTGAACACACTGAAATTCTCTCCCGTTTAATTGCATTCGGAATAAGTCGTCAATCGTTTGTCATTACGAATACATAAAGCGCATATTTCAAGGTCGCCTACCTACCAACACCATCTACAAGCAATATCCCTCAAAAACATAAAATTTACACTTAGGCCACTCTTAAAAATCGTTTAAACACTCTTAAATTCTCTTGTGTGTTAAATATATTCGTAAAATTCGCCTATCTACCACCAAAATCCCTACAAACACAACAAAATTAGAAAAAATAAAAAAGTGTACACTTAACTCACTCTTGCACTAAACTGTAAACCTATATAACACATTGCAACCCACCACTCTGGTCAGTCGCCTTAAGAACACCATACCGTCAACATCGTACAGCGCTCCTGCTACCCCCCCCCCTTTTTTCCCCCAAAAAGAAAGACAGAAGTACAACAACAAAACCAAGAAAAAATTTTTCTTTATTTATTGGATTAAAAATTCCTACTTTTTTGACTAACCCTTTCATTTTATATGACCCTTTCAATTTAATTAACCTTTTTAACTAACCCTTTCAATTTAATTAACTTTTTGACTAAACCCTTTCAATCAATTTAATTAACCCTTTGATATCAATCATATATCTAGGACTGGTCCGCCCCTACTACTAATATAGGCTGTTCACGGTAAAATGGGCACTTTTAAAAGCTCTGCATTACTTTTATGCACGTTGCTTATTCTTCCGCCTTATGCAAAATGAACACTGACAGAGCCTCGTCTCTTTATCCATGCATCTGTCCAGTGAAACTGTGAAATTATAAGAAAAGTAGATATTTTACAAACATGCTCATAATTTCTCTTTACTATAATCAAAGGAGTCATAGAGATAGAAATGTAAAGAAATAATTTAAGTTATCACTAAGGACCTGCAAAATTCGCGTTATTTTTTGTCATCGAGCTAAAATTCATACTACTGTGTATACTTGAGCATGCGTCGTTTCTCCATGGGCTGTTGCCTATATGTGAAGTCACCCCCTTTCTAAGTAACTTGCACGTGATTGGGGCACACGATTTGGAAGTGTTCATTTATTGGTGCAGATTTTCCCCGGGTGTGTCAAACAAAGTATCATACAATGACAAACGTATTGCAAAGGAAAAGTGTTTTCTAAGTGTGAAATGTCCTCAAATAATAATAGCGAATTTCGCAGGTCTCTAGTTATCACAAATGCGTCACCTAACTATTTTTATTCGATGTTAAGATATGGAACTACTTCCCATTCATCGTTACTAACTTTACTGTGCGCGTGTTACTCAGCGCGCCCGTTAGAATATACGCAGGCAAGGAGCAGTGACTTTTTTCTAAGGGCGATTTCAAAGGTCCGCCATTTTACATCACTGGGACGCTACTCCCTCAGCGCGGGGGTAGATCGGTCCCTTGTGAGGAACCTTGGCCACCCAGTTGGTTATCAATTAGATTGCGGAGGCGAGGAGAAGATAACCCCCTCCCCCCTCCGCACCCATCAAAACCTACTTCAAGCTGCAAGGCAACATTATTGTACAGGATTCCCAGGGTGTTCGCTTTATCGTGGATAACCTAACCGCTGCGGAAACTATAATGTTCTGTTCACAGTGGCTGCAAAGAAAGCATCGTGTAGACTCGGCAGTGATCGGCCCCGAAACCCGGAGTTATGGGAAATACGGAGACTTCCGGTAGTTTGTATTTACGGGGCTCAGCTCCGTTTTTCGTCATTACGGATTGCGTTTCCGCATATTTACTTTACATTTCCGTAAAAATTTCCGTCAACATACGGAAATTTTTAATAGTACACTAATCCGAGGTTAGTATAAGAGCCCCTATTATGTTTGGATACAACGTTGAGAAATAGTGAACAAAAAGGCGCAGGTGCGGTAGTTATGGCCGCCCACAAACGCATGCGCAATAACCACGGCTTCGTCGATGCACTGCCTCGAGTGTTCGAAAATTCACCAGTGCATCCACCTATGTGCACCGGGCGTTCGAGAACTGCTGTTTTAGTTGGGTGCGGTTAAAACCGATTGATCTACCGATCCAACCGCCCTGAAAAATGAAATTAAATACACCCTCTTCCGGTAACTTTCGAGTATTCGAAAACACAGAGAAGTACTTCGAATGTCGGAGTTTCACAAACGGGCAATGAGAACTGCAGAATTTGTGAGCAAGGGCATTAACTTGCGTCTGGAAGCAGACTCGTATAACGATGAAATATCAACGTGACGTTCGAGAAATACCTTAGCCGGCGTACATTGGTGTTTCAACCACTGGTGGATCCATCGATGAATTTCCAAACAAGTAATGTAAATAGACAGCAACGCACCGCAAGGGAACGAACATCGGACACGGCAAGCGTCGAGCGTTCACGAACATTTCCGAGAAGCGAAACTTTCGTCGCGCGCTAAAATTGTTCATGATAAAGTAGGCATTGTTGGAATCAACCTTGGAAAAAACTCACTGCCCCTGCCTGCAGGCTATAGTATATTTTAACGGGTGCAGTGAATGACATGCGCCCAGTAAAGTTGGTAACGAAGGATGGAAAGTAGTTACATATCACTGAGAGAAAATTGAACAAAATATTTGTTTGTATAGGGCCAAATATAATATATTTAGTTGCCCTAGCAAAATATATTTTTTGAGCAAACAAAATTTAAAAGCGACAAAATTACTTTTGTTCGTCTAACAAAATATATGTTTGAATAAACAAAATCTCTGTGTTGGGCCAAAAGAAAAATTAGACTGTCAACTAAATATTTTGTTGAATCAACTGTGTATATTTTTTTTTGGCAACTCATTTGACTGCCTTCGTTCGAAAATATACCTCAAGAGTTTGTTTGTATTTTATTGTGACAGTTAGGATAGTAACCGTGTTAGTGCGTCTATTGATGCTTAGCAGTTGTACAAACACATTAATAAAACAATGCAACAAGAAACTGACAAGTAAATGTGTAAAACTTGAAATATTTGTTTGCACACGTTGCCTTGTATTTACATTATATATATATATATATATATATATATTAGCTGAAGTTACCAAATCACAGTACGCGAACGCAGGTGATCTAGGTTCGAAACTCGGTCGTACTAGCGATTTTTTTTATATCGGGCCAAACTGTTTAATGTGCGTACATGAAACCAAACAAATCTTTAGTTGCACCAGCCAAATCTTACAGTTAGGGGCAACCAAATGAGAATATCAAAATAGTTTGGTTTCAGCAACAAAATATTTCATTGCCCCTATACAAAAAATAATAATTTAATTGCACCAAACAAATCTTGTTTTGATTCAACCAAAACTTTTTCTCAGTGGTCTTATATTCGATTAAAAAGTGTTAGGTAACCATTTATGATAGCTTAAATGATTAATTTTTTCCTTTTTATTTTTTTTTAAATTCATCGAAGTGTAAAAATGAGCAGATTTGTTAAGTATCTCCTTTTCAAATAATTTCACAGTTTCACTTGACCAACGCATGGATACAATACCGAGGCCCATGGCAACGCGAATTTTAAACGAAGCGGAAGAAGACACAACGTGTATACAAGTATCCGGGGTTGTCAAAAAAAATGCTCAGTTGACCGTGAGCAGCGTATAGACGCTCGTGCCTTGGAAATGTTCCCCCGCTCAAGTCTACAAATGCAGAGGTACAAACCCGTGCTGACGGAAAGGCTCACCTGAACGTCTGCACCTTGGTGGGCACCAAGCCTTTGGCAGGGACGTTCAGTTCGGGCCGCCTCAGCGCTTCGTGGTTGTCGTACACGAAAGACCACGCGTACGACAGCTGAAACAGAAAGTAAACACGCATTAAGAGGGCGCCCTCACAAGAACGAACGCAATGCCTTGTGATCTAGAGTACAGCGTAGTGATTACATTTGCTCTGAGTTCACTAACATTAGCATCTTCGGAAATAAGGAAATTGCTAAAGTGCCGGCATGCGCGGCCACATTATTTCGCGCGCCGCAACTGTGAGACGCAATCAAGACACTTTCCTTACAGTAGAACGATTATTTGTAGGTAATTCGACAAAGCACGTGATACATTAACTACACCTCGACCAACTTAATTCTCACTTTAAATGTAGAAAATGTGCCGTTTTTACCTTACTGTTGTAATCAACAATGCTGATTTACTTTGGATATGACGCAAACGCTTATTGTTTTCTGATGCCTTGCCGTGTTGCGATGGTGCCAATCATAGACCGTTTATTGTAAAATAAAAATACAACGAAGGCATTAAAGATAAAACTCTTATATGTTTGAATTATATGATATAAGAATTATATAAACACCTGGTTATGAAGTAATCAGTTGTCCTTAATTAACTAAAAAAACAGGGTGTCCCCCCCCCCCCAAAGTCCATACTTCTCATTCTGCCCTTATGGTGGGAGCACAATGGAAAGACAGTGAAGGCAAAATGGAAATACATCATAATGCAATTTTTCCTAGTAAATACAGCAAACAGCAATTGAGATTAGATGCATAGCTAAAATAACATTTTACGTTTTCAGTTATTTCAAATCAATAGAATTTTTATGATTTACGACAAAAGTCACAAACGTAAAAGCTTTTTTTAGTGTTAAAGTCTGTACAGTTTTCATGAGCCCATTGTTGACATATGTTACACTGAATCCACATTTCTATATGTTTACTGTTTGCATATGGCTCATTACAAATAACGCACGTCACATTTTCTTCTGGAAGTGGATTATCCACAGGCGGCTTTGGAAAAGTTATATGCATTTTTTATTTGTTTCTTTGCTTGTCTTCTTAATTTTTGATGAAGCATTGAGCTGTGGCAATAAACTTCTCTTCATAGTTTTAGCACTGTTTTTTTTTTTTTTTTCGTAGAAGTTCATTCTTAAATGGGAGCTTGTTAATATTTCTGACTTCTGGCACTAATGGCGTTTTTTTGGACTCTGTTACTCTTTTAGCTTTAGGGATTGGCCGAATGTCTTTTGGAGAAACACAGAAAGCAGGAGCAGAACACACAGTGTTTGAAGCATTCGCAGACACAGTCTTCTGAGTAGACGAACTTGGTGATACAACACAATCGAAGTTCGTATTTACTTCATCAGGAGC
The DNA here is from genome assembly GCA_029891345.1 of Dryococelus australis. Classification (NCBI taxonomy): domain Eukaryota; kingdom Metazoa; phylum Arthropoda; class Insecta; order Phasmatodea; family Phasmatidae; genus Dryococelus; species Dryococelus australis. The sequence goes on from CM057000.1 coordinate 45,282,521, forward strand.
CTCTCTATTAGCACTGAGATGGATGATTGAAGACACACTGGAATTACCTGGATTAATGGCAGGATCGTCATTGAATGTAATAGCAGAGAAAACTGAAGGCTCACTAACATAGTTCGAAGAAACAGCAAGAAATGTGTAAGAAGAACAGGTAGGTAAATCAATGGCTTTTCGTGAAGAACTCCTCATAAGAACTGACTGAGACAGCAGGTCCTTCATGACAACTGTCGAAGATATCAGATGCGTGATTGGAAGTAATTGCCGAAACAGGAGTCTTGCTGGAATAACTTTGATGAAGAGCTGAGCTCTCATAGAAACAACAGCATTGCAAGCAGTATCTTCATTACAAGAAACTGCCGGGCGTCCAGATGCCAAAGATGGGTCTTCGGGTACAAAGTGAACTGCAGAAGGAGCAAAATCAACTTCTGAGAATACATATCTGTTTAAAAGCCATATCTCACACTTTTTGAAACGTGGTGTTGCAGAACTCGAAGTAGCACTCTTCTCGAAGGCTTTATTTACTAGCTGAGGTATATCATACTGATTGATTCTGCGACCTGGGCGGTTCTTCTGGATAGTGTCCACAACCCTTTCAAATCCATCCTTGAATGACTTGAAAACTGTTACGTCTAAACGCCGAAGCTTGTGTGTCGTATGGGGAGGCACCGACACCATTATGACTCCCTTTTCACGAACCCACTCAATAAATTGCAAATTTAAATGAGCTGCATGATTGTCAAGAACTAAGAGGCAGGGGTGCTCAAGAGATGGCCGAACATAATCCATAAAAAATTTCAACCACTCGTATATGCTTACATTTATCCAGCCAGAGCCTGTGCACTAGGCAGTACTGCCAGTTGGTCCACCATCTAACATTCTTTCTGGTATCCTTTTTCTCTTACCAAATATGTAACATGGTGGCAGAAAATTGCCTGCGGCATTGGCACAAGCGTTAACTGTAGTCAGTTCCCCCTTTTCAGGTGTACTTATAACTCCAACTTGCCTTTTGCCCTTGGTGGAAATCTCTTTTGGAGGTCTGCTTGAAGATGTCTTTGCACCAGTTTCGTCCGTGTTGTATATGTCCAGAGGTCGCTTAACAAACCCATGTTGCTCATATACTAACAATAAAATTAACCATATCCTTGTTAAACCCTGCACGTCGAGTTATGCTTGTAGACTCTGGTGTCCTGAAGGACAACTCAGGATGCCTTGCTTCAAGCCAAGCTCTGCCAGCTTTTCCATTTTTAAAAGATTAAGAATGTTGCTCTTGAGAGCCAATAAATATTCTAACTCTTATAGGGAATCTTTGGTTAAGCCAAAGATTTGTTCTTCCAACTCTTTAACATGCCTCACTATTTCCGATTCCATATAAGAAGGAAATACCTTTTCGAAACATCCTAATACTTGTTCTGTTGATCCGGTCTGCGTAAGGTGCCAAGTGGAACTCGATATCGCCTGGAAGCTTCTGCTAAGCTTGTGCTTTTAGCTTCTTCCATAGCTTGCCGCATATCATCTTCAGACCAACTCCCTCGGTTACTTTTTTTTTTATGCACCATCTGAAATAGGATCACGTGGAATATTACAATTTGTTTGGATGCATTATTACCTAGTACTCTCATAGTCCATGTCTCAGTAATTAATTATTCTTAAGTAAATTAAATCATAATTTATGGAATAACGTTTTACCATGAAAGTAATTTTCATTTCATGTGACTAAGATAAAATCAGTTTATTTAATTATTAAATAGGTGCTCTGTTGACTTCCATTACACTGATAGGCCTTTTCACGTTTCTGCTAAGGTCAGCTATCTTATCAAAATTATATAGTGCTGTTTGATTAACCAATCATTTTAAGGCATAAAATAAATATTATTCTGTATAACCGTATGTAAATCTGTTACCTACATATTCATAGTAAACTAATTCAAAATCCCTTATAACCTTGGTTTATATCCAGTACGGCAGCCTATATTATAGTTTTAATAATGCGAAGTTAATTTTAAATTGTAAATATCATGCTAAGCATAAAAAATTATTTACACCATATTCAATTGTTATAATGACATACACCACATTTTCATAACACTATATTTATATTTGCATTGTAAAACATATAAACATATTTCTATTTTCACAACTAAGATCCCTTTAAAATCAGTATAAGCACTGTATCACTAATGTACTGCATTTGTTAAACAACCTCCTGTAAATCATGCTCAGTGAAGTAAGTTAATATTGATGTATTATGCTATATTTCGTGAAATGGAAGGCAAGATGGAAGCTTTCCATGCTGCCCTCAAAGCAATATTTCCATCCTGCCCTCATAACAAATAATTACACAGTATCAGTAAACATGTACGTTGTAAATCGTTTGGCATTATAAAAACTTCGATGCCTAGATATAAACAAAATATTATCACATAGGAATGTATATTTACCCTTACATTTTATATGAACTGTTCCAAACCACTACATTAATAAAAATTAGAACTTACCATGAGATCTCAGTTGTTGACATGCCACGAAATGAATCTATACTTACGATGTCAGTGTTGCTACTACAACATTTTGTTGTGACCTTCCCTTCTGAAAATAGTTATCTCTATGAATGTCAGTTACATTAACAGTATCATCTGTTATAGGAAAAGAAAACTAATGATTTTCTATCTTTCCCTCTATTTCCCTTCTGCCCCCTCTTCCCCTAGTATATGGTGCCAATAGTCAAGTTACTTACTTCAAGGACTAAATATGAGGTAGATGACAAAATCACATGGTCAACAGTGTTTACATGTAGTTTTCTAACCGACCCACCCTTTCGTATGAATAGAAAATTTTGGACTAACTTTGAGTTTACTCTAAATGTGTTAAAACTAGGCCAGAGAAAGTGTAAACGTCTCAAAGCATTTACAAACAGTGCTCTAACCTTAAATCTTAACCATGTTTATTTCGACAGAGCGACTGGCAGAAAAGCAGTCCAGTTTTAGAACACGGAAAGTGGTTGCCAAGGCAGTGTCTCAACTAGAATGTGTTCTCTCTTGCTTACTACTCTCACTCTGGCACACTCTAGCGAATCGATACTTGTGCCCTCTGTAAGCCTTCGGCATTATTTCTCTGACAGGAAAAGTAATAAATAACGAAAAATGAAATATTTCTGGCCTTTCACTTTCCTCGAAGAAATGTACAGTGTTTTATGAACTATTGCCTTATTTTAATTTGTTTCATTTTTGCATTATTAAAAACATTATTATGTGCAAATCTCAACATTTAATAATATAAACACAATCAACCTAAATGAAACATACATATAATAATATAAATTTGTTATGCTCCATATCAAACTGAGTATTGTTATTACACATTTTACAATCGCGGTGATTAAGTTACGTTGACAAAATATTTCTAACACTGCTTTAGAAACAACAAAATATATGTCTGGATATTTGAGGTTAGAATTGGAAACAACATGGTTGCCAGAGAGGGTGTGAGAGTGAGCATCAAGTGTACATCGTCGTTCACTCTCCTTCTCGCGATCTCTCTTTGGAGTTGGAACAGCAGAGAGGACACTCTGTGACGTCAAGAGTGAGCGAGAGAGTACTCTCTCGGCGGATTGCGACACTGCCTTACGCAACCGGCATGCGCACTCTACCCCTCTACGAAGAACTATCGAGGCCCGCCCTACCTGGAGCTGTCTGATGCCGAGAAGAGCGGGAATGATAAAGTCGACACTGCCAAGCGCATTAAAAGCGTCATCGCCTCTATGCGCAGGGCTCTAAATTAGCGTGAATTATTCTCGTCGTGCTGCGTGTGTCTATGGGACTTGAAGTGGTAACCCTATCACTATATTGGTAGAAAGTCCGTAGCGAGGTTTAACTCAGGTCCCTCAAGTACTCTCGTATATTTTGAGAAACAGCACATTGAAAAGCTGTTTTTTAGCCATGTTACTGGCCTCATAACACAGCGTTTCGGGTTCCTTCCCCGGGGAACTCAAGTCCGAAATTTTGCACGCTGGAAATTTGTCACAGCGGGTTTTCTCGTAGTACTACCACTTCCTTGACCAACTCATACTGGCGCGATTCCACCAGGATCTTATTTTAGGGAGGACTCCAACGAGAGCAATTTTAGATCCTGCCCTTCCAGTTTCTATACTCACACACATCAAGTAGGCATTTTTAACGCTTAAGGTAACAAGCGTTCAGCTTCTGCATTAGCGAACGACTCTATAATAGCTAGAAATTGCAATATCAGAAGTGCATCCGTGAACATTCAGCTGTATATAAAAATGTACAAGGATATACAATGTTGGCGACTGATTTGCGAACTAACCGACTTGAAGCTCAAAATACTTTTACCTTATTGTTATGGTAAAATGGACTGTTCAAGGTAAAGTGAGCACTTTTGAGGCCGTGGTTACTTTTTCCTTGCAGCCATTTTAATCCTTTAACGACCTTTTAAAATAAATATTGCCATATAAGTAATAAACACAATGTGTATATTCCACCACACTCGGAAGTTAACGTCTAAGGCTAAGACAAAATATAGTTATTTACTATTATTCTAACTGAAAGGACTTCCAAAAGTGCTCGCTTTACCTTTAATAGCGTATACAAGGTAAGTATATGTGTGACAGCGAGGTCATAAAATACAGAGCAATTTGCTCAGAGAAGCATGAACAGGGAAGGACTCGGCCATGATGGCCGGCGGCAAGGTATCATCCCAGCACATTCGCCTGATGTGATCTCGGGAAACCTTGGGAAACCGAAATGAGGAAGGGCTGCGCCGGGAATTGAACCCGGGTCTTCTCGCATGCGAGTCCAGTGTGGTCCACCACAGCATCACCTCGCTCTGTCCTTCCTCTTATTTTGAACACTTTTCCAGCGCTATGCCTGAGTGTGGCTCAAGCTGCACTTCGATAAAAATGTGTCTTTCTCCTGAAGAGAAAACGGTTACGGACATAATTTCATTATTTCTTTAGTGTTTAAAAGGAGCTTACGATAACACTACAATCCAATTCCAAAATTTAAAAAAATAATGCTTAGCTGTTGGAATGAACGTGATTTGTTTTATATCCCGTCACATAAATTAAGGACAATCGATCGGGACACAGCCAACTTACCACTCCATTGACTGACTATCAACAAATACTGTACGCTGTCCAGTACACCACAGAAGTCCGGTGTACCAGAGACCAATAAGACGGGTTACAAATATATAGACTGACATTCCCTCAATGGTGGGAGCAGGCGACTCGATTTTATCTCGTCTTAAATGCCACTAAATACATGTTCTCGTTGAATTGTTAAGATTGAAGCGAATGCATTTATGACGAGCTATTAATCAGTCTATACAGGATCTGTTAAAGATAATCCGTTTATATTATATTATCTAAGTTCTTGCTTCAGAAACATCCTAATTTGATAACGTATGAGTGGAGAGATTTTGACTGTTCTTAGCAGGAAGGTCTTGAGAGCCGAATAAGGCTAATTGCGATGGGTATGGAGCGGCGTCGGAATGCAAGGGCGGGGAGAACGGCAGATTCCTGCGAAAACCCGCCGAACAGCGGCATCGTCCGGCACGATTCGTACGTGCTATACATAGGGATAGGAGAATCTCGCGAGTTCAATGAACTGTAGGCTAGTCTCCACAATCCTGTGTTTACTCGAGTCTCAGTTGTTTGTTCATTGGCTGCTTCCCTAGTGAGTAGTCAGTGTTACTACACACCTGGTAGTAAAGGATTCGCTATTTGTTTCCTTTCCAATCTGCAATTGGCTCAGAGTCGTCCAGGGCGTGTCTAACAAACTGCGATCCAATTGCAAAGTCAACTTCAGTGTGCACATGTTTGACGTCTGCCTTGTCCTGAAATGAACTCGCGAGATGTTCCTATTCCTAGCTGTACATGAAGTACGATAGTTTGATGAAATAGTCCCCTTGTCTCCAAATGAATCCGTCAATTTTCCAGGTCTTTAGTTATAAGTGAAACTTATAGGCGAAACTTAACTGTGGTTGGTATATGTGGTAAGCTGTGTATAATTTTCAAATTCATTACCGCCCAACCCTGGCCTTTCAAGCGCAAAAATGAAGTTAATTACCAAAGAGTTACGAAAACTCTGTTTCTCAAATCGGAAACGGGGAAACTCAGAATTAAATGTGTTTAAAGTTAAGGCGAAAACTATAAATGGTCAAAAATTTCCAATTTGTATAGGGTAAGCATCGCTTACCTTGCGTCTATGGAATGAACGCCACTGATTTGCTCTGCGGTAGGTAATCATTTTTGTTTGTAGTTACGGTTTAGCTAGCTCAGCTGCGATATAGGATGTTCACGGCAAAGTGAGCACTTTTGAGGCCCTGGTTACTTTTCACTTTCAGCCATTTTTATCCTCTATCCACATTTTAAAATAAAAATTGCCATGCAAGTAATTAACACAGTGTGTATATTCTACCGCACTAAGAAGTTAACGTCTAAAGCTAAAATAAATTATATTTATTGACTATTATTCCAAATGTGAGGGCTTTCAAAAGTGCTCACTTTCCCGAGAATACCTTATAATAGTGTTAACAACAGCGAGTTAACGTTAAACTCGATACACACAATCCGTAAAGATCTACTAAATAATGCAATTAATGACTTAAGCTGTGATTGGACTTTATTCACGCGTACAAAATCTATGTCCACCTACAAACTTCGATGCAGAAGAGAGAAAAGTGAATTACAGACGCTGGCTGTTATAGTTAATGACGGAAAATATACAGAAAAATTTTAGAAGCTCTTAAAATTTAATTATTAACAAACTATCGGGGATATATTTTTTTCTGTGCATTGTAACATCACCCCGGATACATCCTGTATACGTGACTAAATCGCATTTTATACCGAGCGTTTAATAATTTGGTATGCAATTTTGTATGAAGATTGAATTGGGATGCATTCCAGCTACGTAGTAATCAATCTTTGTGTTGTCACATTTAGTTGATTTGTTGGAGACAGAACAGTCAGAACTAAATCCTCACGAATCATCTAGGTAACTGCCAAAATTTCGCGTTATAGCAATGGCGAGGACGTTTCTTTATATTTGGTTTTCCAACAATTCAAATCTTCTGTTCACGACAATGAAATGAACCGCAAATTAAATATAGGCCCCTATACCAGTAGCATTACAGCTAGAAATGCTTGTAAGACAAAAATCAATTTATACAATATCTATCAACGACGGTGTATAGCTAAAAGCTAAAGAAATTTAGAAATGAAGTTCAAATCTGTGAGCACTGTTGTAAAAATGTAAGATGCAGTTCATTGAGCTAGCTGATGAGTTCGTCAACAGCATCCACCTCCTCCTCCCCCCCCCCCCTGGGACATCACCGCAAAAGCTTCTCCTCAAACGCCAAAACGCTGCAGTAGCAACAGGCTACAAGCGAAGGCTTGGCAAAAAACATGTAATCGAGCCGAAAAGTCTTAACTGGAACCATAAATATGGCACATGGAGCAGTTGTTACAGGCGGCAAAGCTAGACTTGAGGGAACAGCTCTGCGTTTCCTGCTCCAGAGTAAACTCGTCCATGGGCTGTTCACGGTAAAGTGAGCACTTTTGAGGACCTAGTTACTTTTTGCTTTCAGCTATTTTTAATCCCGTAACCACCTTTTAAAATAAATATTGTCATCTACGGGCTGTTCACGGTAAAATGAGCACTTTCCAAACCCTTGCTTAAGGTATACTTGTATTCACGCTGTGTATTCTTCCGCCTTATGTAAAATTAACATTGTCATGGGCCTCATCACTTTATTCATGCGTCGATCAAGCGAAACTGTGAAATTATTAGAAAAGTTAACATTTTATAAAACTGTTAATTTTTACACACTAAGGCGTTTAAAAAAAGAAAACGTAAGATATAATTTAAATAATCACATATGGTTACCTAACACTTTTTATTCGACGTTAACATATGGAACTACTTTCTATCCATTGTTACCAACATTACCGGGCGCATGTCACTCAGTGCGCCCGTTAAAATACATGTTGGCAAGGACAGTGACATTTTGCTAAGGTTGATTTCAAAAGTGCTCACTTTATCGTGAATAGTCTAAGTATTAAACACAGAGTATATATTTCACTGCACTCGGAAGTTAACGTCTAAGACTAAAATAAGACCTGTTTGTTGATATTATTCGAAACGTGTGGGCTTTCAAAAGTGCTCACTTTACCGTGAATGATCTGTAGCAACTGATAATCCTAGCTCATGAGAGCAGAACCGTTAATGTGGTGTACAACGACGTCCTTCGGTAAAGGACATTAGTAGCTGCTTCGTGTGTTACACGCGGGTTAAGCCGCGCACAGTAAGTTAGTTAATTAATATATCCGTCAGGGCGAGAATGCTGTCGGAATAGTAAAAAATTTCAGAGACAATAAATTTCATCGCACAGCAAATATCTAACATACAAACTAAAATTAAGTTTAGATGTAAAAATAAATCACAAAATTCTTAATATTCCTTTCTTTACAGATTGCGTGGTATCATATCATTAGTATCTTGCTTTGAGAAATATGTTTAAATAAAAATTTGACTAGGCCTATCAAATAAAAATCTTAGGCGACGCGACAGATTTTCAAAGATATTCAAGATTATTTAACCAACTTTATTCAATTGGAAAATTCGATGGTAGTATTTCGTATTCAAATTTTCATGTCGGAAGGTCTGAAAGAGAATAGTTGAAAGTTAGACAGGAGCCTTTTTGTTACGCCTTCCGTATAGTACAGATGTGTGTTGCCTCAGAGCTGTGACATTACAGCAGTAACAATACAACTCTGTAGGCTTTTTGCACTTAACTGCTCACTGTCGAATGCCTCCATGGGATATACTTTCCTACTCGTTTTGTATCCTTTTGCCGCATGAAAATTGAACATTTCTACCACAAGCGGGCTGCTTTTTTGTATTCTGCTCAAGTCCTTTCAACATTGGCTCTCAAATGTCCATAACGGTCAAAAACAAGCGTTCAAATCATATACTGTAGATGAGGTAGACCGATTCTTCGTCTTCAGCGCATGTATCCAACAATGACCTGCCACGAACCAGCACAACTGTCAAGTCACAAGGTCGCCAATGATGAACGTGTTTGTTTACATCTTAGTTTTCAAGGACAAACCTTTATACATAAATAAGCTACTTTTACCAGTTTGAATTGAACCGAGCTATACTAAAAATTGGTTAGAGGAAGTATACAAACATCTAACGCACTTATTTACACAAACGTGTTCTGGTCTCAAGTCGTAGGCATCAATGTCGTTTATGAAAGTCGCTCAGGCAGAAAACAGAGACAGGTTCTGCGCAGCCAGAGAGATCGCTTTACCCAATAGTTACTCTGCGGTTCACACAGAGATGTGTCGTTTGTTTACGTTTGGTTTTACATATAATATTGCACGCAGCTTGATTATACCGTAGTTGTATTACAACTCGCTCAAAAGAAGTGTGCTAGTGTCTTTCTTAAAGCACTCGTCCGTGTAAAAGTTGTGATAACGTCAGTCTAAAACGCGTGACAGTCGTTCAAAGTTGTGACACGGAGGTGGTTACCGAGCGATTGGCATGTGCACTCTACCTCGTAATCCCTCCACGACCGCCACAAACCTTATCACTTAATTCCTGCGCCGAACAAATGAGACATCGTAATTATCAGGAACGTAATTATGTCACTTATATGCCACTTATTACTATTAAGTGAACAAAAACTGGAACTAAATGTAACAACAGCATATGCAGCACCCACAAATTAAAAAAAAAAAATCTCTTTTAATATTAAATTAATACATCGAAATACTTTTCTTGCACGTCGCCAACTTGGAGCACATCATTTGAAGGCCGCGCTACCATTGATTCGCACACGCGCACAGCACACACCTGCAAGGTACAATGGAATCAGCACACGCACAGGAACGACGGAAGTTACCCTTAAAATTAAAGGAAGCGATGTTCGGTAAATCATACTCATGTGTGTTGGTATCGCTGATATTTGAAAAAAAAAGAAGAAAAAAAAAAAGAAACTTGATATTTTGATGTCAGTCTTAGCCTCGTTTCACACCGAACCAATGTGTCGTTTATTTTTGTAGACGTGAACCAATGAAGTTTTCACACGCTTCTTATTTCTGAAGCACGCTTGGTTTTTGTCGTATAATACAGGTTTGATCTGAACCACCGAAAATAAACTGCTATGAAATTAAAACGAAGTCTTTTTACCCTCGGAAATTCGCAATCACAACCAAAACAAACACTGGCTTGACATGAATTTTCAAACAGTAGTCACATTCGTTTCCACTATCTATATCGTTTATCTACACTCTTAATCAGTCGTATACTCGGTAAGATTAGCCACGCACGACGCACACCCAAAGAAAATTTTAGATTTTTCTCAACTTTCTTTGCGTGTCTCCGTTTCCTAATGTGTGTGAGTGTGCTATTACCTGTGCTAAATTAATTTGGCATGGGCTTAAGTGCCGCAGTTGAAATAACGTGGGAGCAGAGACTTTAGATTTGAGGTTTTTTAGTTAAGGGCACCATCTGGTTGGAGGTATTTTGCGCGTCCGACGTCTAGAAGCGTGAGAGCGCTAAGGGCGACCTAGCTGCTAGCACCATATGTCTGGTCGCCTTTACGCGCAAGGCACTGAACTGATGCGCAGTCTTTTTCTCGTCTACTCGCTTCCACGGGACTTTCAGCGGCGACCCTATCGTTTTGTAGCGAAATGGAGAGTGGAGAGATTTGGGTGGCTCTTGACATCGAGGTCTTGAGAGTCGATGTGGGGGAAGTAAGACGAGTACTGAGCAGTGCCGGAATGCTATACCGGTAGAAAACAGGAGAATCCCGAGAAAACCCGCTGACCACTGGCATTGTCCGGCGCGACCCACTTGCGGAAATCCGGGAGCGAACCCGCAGAGAATCGAACCATGTTCGCATAGGTCGGAGGCGATGTTATCTGATCACTACACCACCGCGGCCTCCTTTTGTTGTGAGATAATAAACACAAATGTGTGCTGGGTGTTCCTATGCTATGTTAAGTAGATTGTACCAGAAGTTTCATGCAGGCTATTCGCGGTCAAATGAGCACTTTTGAAAGCATTGCTTAAGATTTACTTGTATGCACGTTGTGTATTCTTCCGCCGTATGTAAGATTAACATTGTCATGGGCCTCATAATTTTAGTCATGCGTCGGTCAAGTCAAATGGTAAAATTAATACAAAAGATAATATTTTACAAATCTGCTAATTTTTACACACAGATGCATTTAAAAAAAATAGAAAGCGAAAGAAATAATTTAAACTACCGGGAATGTTTACCTAACACTTTTTATTCGACATTAAGGTACGGAACTATTTCCCATCCATCGTTACCAACTGTACAGTACTGGGCGCATGTCATTCAGTGCGCCAGTTAAAATATGTGCAGGGAGGAGCAGTGACTTTTTTATAAGGTTGATTTCAAAAGTGCTCTCTATCGTCAACATCCTTTGCCAAAAAATATTGTGAAACGCTCGTATTAAACTATTTTTTTATTTCAAAAAATGTATCGATTGTTTGGAAACTCAGTGCCCGAAATCCAGACTTTGTTTCTTTGGACCACCAGTAATACAATAAGCCCTATACGCATATATCCGGAAACGTATTTTTGTATCAAATGATTGTGTTCAAACGCCTGGAGAACAAGGCTGTGCGATCATGCATGTAGGACAAGTTGCATTTGTCGCAGGCGCGTGACGCTGAAGTAATACATAATGCAGCGTCGCGCGCCTGCTTCCTAATACTACTTACCGGAGATCCGAGCCCGAGATAATGTTTTCTTGCGTTCGGGGCACGATGATACGGGCGACAATAACAAGCTCGCCCAGCGCGCCATCGTCCATACGCGCAATTCGCTTAACCGGCGTGCAGTGATTCCGCCGTCACGTTTTCCTGTGCTAATGAGATATGTATAGGTTGTTCGCGGTAAAGTGAGCTCTTTTGAGGGCCTAGTTACTTTATTCTTTCAGCCATATTGAATCATTTAAACGAATTTTCAAATTAAAATTGTCATGTAGGCATTAAATACAGTGCGTGTATTCCACAGCATGCGGAAGTTAACGTCTAAAGCTAAAATAAAATACAGTTATTGACTATTATGTTTCAAATGAGAGGTCTTTCAAAGGTGTTCACTTTACCGTGAATAGTCTATAGCCCTAACAGTCAAAACTTACTACATATGATGAAAGCCCACAGATGTATTTGCTACTGTACGGTTCTGCTTTTCTTCCGCCTCTTAAGAAAACTGCGCAGGTAAGCTCTAAAATTTGCTATTTATTATTATTGCTCTTTATTTCCTTTCTAAATACAATTAAAATGATAAAATATAAAAATTGGGTTTGGCTGTGTTGGGGACACGGCCGTTGTTTTGCGTGAATACGTCTACGTTGACGCGCTCGGGTGCCTTGATGTTTATTTTAAGTTCCTGGCACCACTTCACTCGATCATATGGGGTTTTATGGGCATCACTGAATTGCTTTTGAGAAGCTCTTTCCAACCGTATACGATTTCTGTATTTCGACTTTGATTTTTGACGAGTATAGGTCGAAATTGTATTACGTTTTCTTAATTTTTTACATTAAACTCATACAATTACACCATAACGCAATCGAGTAAAAGTTATACTACCCGGAAGTTGTGAGACGCGGTGAAACGAACTCCAAATTGCGCTTCGCAGTCCTCCCTCAAAGTTACATATTCTTTGATCCTTTGGCAATCGAGCGGTGTAATTGAATTTTGAATGTAGACGATAGATTCGGAGCTGCAATGCCAAACTCTATCCCCCGATTTTGTTATCATCGGATTTTATGAATTGCCTCTTGCAAATTAAAAAAATGTATTCACGTCAAAACGTACGGGCTTAGGCAATTTGTTTATATCTTTTCTGGAGAAAAGTCGCATTCCCAGGAAATACAGTTTATTTGCTGAGGTGCACGTAAACGCTGAAACAACGAATGCACAAAAAATATATCCGGACTACTAATAACTCCCTAAGGGCGGATCAGTCTTCATGAAACCACTTATCTACAAGATAATCCACGGTCGCTGACAAGCAGCGAGCATGTGCGTGTAGTGCGCGACGAGAATATCAACCTGTGGCGTGAATACAGGCTGGTCACACAAAAGTAAGACCTTTCAAAGCAAACCTTTGAGAAAAAAAATTCTCTGTTCGTTAGCAGTGCATATAGTGGACACACTGGTACGCAGGCTACCATTTAAGTTGGCTGGAAACTAAGTAAAACAGTTCAAAGTTTCGTCGTTGTTCTTGTGTTTTTTTTTTCTCCATTATAAGTGCGAATTGGTGTATGTAGGTTCCTAACAATTTCAGTTTTCATTTGACCGGCGCTTGAATAAAATCATTCAGCCCACGCCAATGTAAGTTTTGAATGTGGTAGCAGTATACAAAATGAGGAGAAAAGTAGATCTTAAGGGTTGGGCCTACCTTGCTGTTGAACTAAACTATCGTACGCCTCCCCCTCCCACCCAGAAGAAGGTTTACCTACGAAAAGAGTAAGTACGTGAGTGAAGAGATTTGGGCGGCTCTTAACATCGGGGTCTTGAGAGCCGATGAGGGTGACTGAGGTGAGTATGGAGCAGTGCCGTAATGCAAGGGCGGGAGAAACGGGAGATCCCGAAGAAAACCCACCGACCAGCGACATCGTCCGGCACGATTCCCACTTGCGAAAATCCGGGGGTGGCCTGGCCGGGGATTGAACCCGGGTGGGACTTGGTGGGAGGCAAGAAGGCCAACTGCTGAACCACCGCGACCCCCGCCACAGCAGTATGTCGACGACGTACGGCTGTAGATGATGGAAGCTTGCAGCTGCCTCTCGAGCTGTGGGAATTCAGTGTTATTGACGTGGTGCGGCGGAGCGCGGTCTTGTTTACGGAACGCTATACGTCGCCCACTCAGAATGTCGAGGGGCAGGGGGGGGGGGGAAGCAAACGGCAAGGTTGTGGGAAGTCTTCGAGGGGCGAGAAGGCCCGGTAAATGTACGTACAGGCGGTTCACGGTAAATTGAGCGCTTCTGAAATCCCTGCCCGCCTTCCTGCATGGTTTTTTTCTTTATATTTTTTTTTTGGCCAAGCAGCGCGGGAGCTATAAGGGTCACACTGGTACGTGCTACAAGGGCGCCTTCGCCGCTACGCGCACGGCTCTGAACTGACGTGCAGTGTTCTCGTAGTGCTGCTTGTACCTATGGGACTTTCACCTCTGACACTATCGTTTTACTGTTGGCATGTCTGTAGCTAAGTTCAACACAGGCTCCTCTCGTAGTTTGGCTCATGTCCGGCTAGTGTGTTTTACTGTTGGCATGTCTGTAGCTAAGTTCAACACAGGCTCCTCTCGTAGTTTGGCTCGTGTCCGGCTAGTATGTTTTAAGATAGTGCAGTCTGGGAAAGCCATTATTGACTATATTGGAGAGCTCCAAAATAATATTTACAGCATGCGCGGTAACTTTTAAATATCATACCGACTCGTGGCTGGTACAGCCTATAGCAAGGAATCAGTGCCCGATATTCCCAGCGTCATGCTCTTTAGTAATCTGATTTGCAAAAGTTTTTGTACCTCTCGTTTATGAATAGTCGATAAAATGTCCCGAGTGCGTAAAATACAGCGTATATCAAAATATTATTAAATGATCGCAACATTTGAGCTCATAAAGAAATGTGTAACCGAACGGACTAATTTGTACGTGCAGTACGCTCCTTTCTGATGAACGTTTTTTTTTTTCCTCTACCGCGTGTGTAGTCCCCCCCCCCCCCTCCGGCCCCTTTCCAACCCTTCTACGTTAGCTAGTTATTACGGGAGGTAGGTAACCATTGCCTCTCGTGCAGCGCGGCTATGCTTGCCCAATCCCAGTAATGCCACGAAGCCCCGACCCCTATAATTAATGTAGGCCTGTACCCTGCATACCTAGTCGTATGGGGCTCAGTCATCAGATACACTTAGGTCGATTAAATACGCCCACGTCAAAGAAACCACGAGGCCTGTTCGACTTTGTGTACTTACAGTCTCTATGCTTAGGTCTCGCCTCTGCCCTGGACAGCGACTTATGTGTACGTTAGGGTATGTTAGGAAAAATACATTTTTGTTAATATTACTTTAAATTAGTTAATTGTTTAATATAATAGGATACTGAATTATTTATTATTTCGTTTGGTCGTGGTCTTTTCTCTGAGGACTGTAATATTGTAAGAGTTCACTGAGAAAGACGTAGGAGATGCATATATTTTTGTAGTACTCAGATAAAGATCTAATGTTGTTTGCACCAATATTAATGTCACAAGTATAGTAATATATTTATTTATCTGTGAGCCGTCAGTAGCTAATGTTGCTGTTTATGTAATATACGGTTATGACGTTAATGTAACTGTAATATTAAGTACTTTTGTAACAACGTTCCCTTGTTACTGCTTTGTCAACATTAAGGTGGTTTTTATGTTGCGGCATTGTGTTGAATTGACGGTAACATTTTTGTTAAAAATTTTTCTTGTTCTCCCATTGCAAAAGAAAAAATCCGATATAAATTATGTACAATTATTTTCACGAAAATAAATATTACCTTTGAATAAAAAAGCTACGACATTGTGTAGGTGGTGTGTTGGGGGGGGGGGGGGATAACCCACGCCTCGCGTACACGAGAATGTCCACTTCACTACAGCCATTGTCCTACCAACTTCTCTACTTTAAAATGTGTTTTGGTTTCATATCGTGGGTATTTTACAACACATGCAACATTTTTATTATAGTGTAATGTTAATAATAGTTTTTCTAACACTACGCTTAAAAAAAACTGTATTTTTATTTCGGTCCGAACATTTCGCAATTCCCTTTCTGGGCATTATTGCCCTTGTAGCTTATAATTTACTTGAAACCAAATTTAAAACTCCGTAAGCGCAAAAATGCGAACAATACCCTTACAAAATGTCGGCATTTGTTTTTCTCTCACTCCCAGTTCACTCTTATCGGAAGTGTTTTAGAGTAAACTTTCGATCCGGATTCTACACTCCAGTCCACCTTGGCGACTGTAGTGGATTACTCGCTCCAACCCTACTCCAGCTCAGTCCGGGTGTGTTTACGGTAAAGTTTCCATAGGTATTTTTCAGTACGCTCCAGGTTCAATCCGGATTGAAATGCTGCCCTAGACGTACTACTCGATTCGCTTCTGGGTCCAGCGTACAGCAAAAGATCAACGCCTGGTGTTTTGAGCGTCTTGCTCGCGAGTAATCTTATTTGCAAAAGTCTCTGTGTCTCTTGTTTATAAATAGTTAATGCTGATAAAGGCTATTAACGATAAAGCGAGCACTATTGAAATCAACCATAGAAAATGTCACTGCCTCTGCCTGCATATGTTTTAACGGACGCACCGAGTAACATGCGCCCGGTAAAGATGATAATGATGGATAGAAAGTAGTTCCACATCTTAAAGTCAAATAAAAAGTGTTAAGTAACTATTTGTTTTTTAAAGCACGGAAGTGTAAAAATGACCAGTTTTGTATACCTAATAATTGCTTTTCTAATTATTCCACAGTTTCGCTTGACTGAAGCACGAATAAAGTGTAATAAGGCCCGTGGCAATGTTAATTTTACATTAGGCGGAAGAATACACAACGTGTATACAAGTAGATCTTAAGCAGGGCGTTCAAAAGTGCTCAGTTTATCGTGAATAATCTACAGAGGAAAATTTCGCGTTTTAAAGGACCTGCAGCCTAGACTCCACGGTCCTATGTACTTCCGAGCATCAGCTTGGTGTTCGTTGGCTGCTGCCCCAGTGAGTATAGGGTGTTCACGGTAAACCGAGCACTTTTGAACGCCCTGCTTAAGATCTACTTGTATAAGTACACGTAGTGTATTCTTCCTCCTTATGTAAAATTGTCATTGCAACGGGCCTCGTCACTTTTTCGTGCTCTGGTCAAGTAAAACTGTAAAATTACCAGAAAAGTAAATATTTTAAAAATCTGCTCATTTTTACACTCCGATGTATAAAAAACAGAAAGCGAAAGAAATAATTCAAGTTATCACGAGTGGTTACCTAACAGTTTCAATTCGACGTTAAGATATAGAACTACTTTCCTTCCATTGTTACCAACTTAACTGGGCGAATATCACTCACTGTGCCCGTTAAAGTATATGCAGGTAGCAGCAGTGACTTTTTTCTAAGGTTGGTAAAAAAAAAAAGTGCTCACTTTATTGTGAACAGCCTTTTGTCAGTTTTACCTCAGATCATGTGGCACGGGATTCGCTGCTTGTTTCATCGCAGGTCCGTTATTGGCTCGCAATTCACTTGAGCGTGTCTGATAAACTGTAATCTAACTGCAAACTTAAAATTAATCAACGTGTTTTTGAACTGTAGATCGACCTGAAATGAACTGAGCTTATATAAGTTAATTCGTGACCGAACGGTTCTGTGAGGCAAAGTGCCCTATGAGCTTTCGTGTAACTGATTCATAAAACTGGCCGCTTCTCTAGGTTATGACTAGCGGTAGCGATATTTCGCGAAAAGATTTCGAGCCAAGATATAGTTCAAAGCACTCTAGGGTCGCTCAGATTTTTTGATTAGCTGAAACATTTTCTGGTCCATGTAAAATATTTGCACACGAATCACGAAGGTTCAGTGTCGGAGTTACGGAATCCTCAATGGCTTGGTCAAATGCGGAAAAGATACCAGCAGCCAATGGAGGTATGACAACAACTAAGGTGAACATATTGTATTGAAGTATACTGCGTGTTCCGATTTTTACGCGAAAAATCTAGTTCGTGCCCCTAGTGTTGACACCCAAAGCCTACAGCTCATTGGCTAAGAAACCAGTTCTATGTCAGCTTAAAAGCAGCACGTTTAAAAAAAAACTCGTATTTGCCATACCTGAAACGTATACCGTATTGGAAGTTTTAAGACATGCTATATGCACCGCTGTAGCTGCAGTTGTGAGCTCATGAATTTTTCTGGCCCCTTAAATATTAATTAATTGTTTTACTAACTCTTATTAATAGTAATGTTTATCGAAGAGATGTGCAGAAACACAGTAAGAAACTGTATGTGAACTCGCTCGAATATGAGCCACACACGACATGGATACAGTATAAAAAATATTGGGAAAATTACCTAACAATTGTAAGGGAATATTTGCAAACTTGTTTAGGAAACACATTTGTCTTTACATGTACAATAGAATTGCCACACTCTGGAGTAAAATTCTCTTACATGTCAGTTCAAAATCCCATACATGGTTGGGAAAATTGGCTTACGACGTGTCATCTCCTCAGCATTGTCTCAACAGTTGGACGGGAGGAAGAAACAAAACGAGAGGCCATGTTGGACAGCTTATAGGACTTATATTCCTTAGGAAAGGTATAATACTAAACAGTAAAAGTTAATCTTAAGGCATACAAAAATCTGTAAAATACCATATTATCAAATAGTTACGAATAAAAAGATTGTAAAAAAAAAAAAAATATGAAAATTCATGATACTGTGGAAAACGGATAACTTTTTACTCCCGTGTTCAAATCTCAATATACGCAGCTATCTTTTACTCACGTAATTTTTATGCCAAGGTAATTATTAAAATACCTGGAAAGGTACTGACTTCAAAGCACTAATAAATATACTAGAAATTCTACACAATCTTTGCTTTGTACAAAGCACCATGGTTCGCGTCCACCAACAGGCAAGTGTCGAAGATTTTATATTTGTGGTTTCGCTTATTATTCGTCCGAGGTTAGAGATAATAATAAAATTAACAATACGAGTACTCCTGTTTATTTAAATATAATGATATTGTACAATATAGTTAACAATATTGGGATTTTCCTACACTTTTGTCAAGGTACTTTTCCGTACGATTAGAGGATAGTACTTTACTTGTTATGCAACTTTAGTCTACATTTAAGAGGTAAATTTATCTTACATGTAGAGGTAATTAACTTCCCTTACATGCAAGGGAATTTTACCTCAATTTTTTACAGTGTAATGGGGAAAACCATTGCCAATATAGCTGCGAACTCCCTAAATACAAGCAGTAAGTGCAACCGTAAAATAAGTTAAAATTTAAAACAGTTGTTTAAAACTCTACTGCACACCAAATTAATGCCGCCACTGTTGCAGTGTCCTTGCATACCACATACTTAGAAACCCTGCAATTTTGCGTTATAACATTGTTCCATGTTAAGACTCCACAGTCCTAAATAGCATACCCCCGTAGACGAGTAAAGGTAATTTGTCCATTTGCTGACGCCACAGTAAGAACTCATTCTACTGTTCAACTCGTCCAAAAGTGGCCGTGGTATGTAATTCTGTGGCACCTCGCATGTTCTGGTATTACAACGCGAAATTATAGGTTCTTTACTGTTAGTCAGGGGCAAGATATTACTAGGTCTACCTGTTTTCCGCGAAAAATTTTCGCGAAGGCTAGACTTCAATACCTTACGGCATACATGCAGTTTTCTTTTTGTGATTGTTTGGGATAGGAACATTTAGTGAGTTCATTTCAGGACAAGGTAGACGTCAAACGTGTGCAGGCTTAAGTTGACTTTGCAATTGGATCGCAGTTTGTTAGACACGCCCTGGACGATTCTGAGCCAATAGCAGACTGGAAAGGAAACAAGTAGCTAATCCCATACTACCAGGTGTGTAGTAACACTGGCTACTCATCGGGGAAGCAGCCAATGAACAAAAAACAGAGGCTCGAGTAACCACGGGATTGTGGAAACTACCTTACAGTTCACTGAACTCGCGAAATTTTCCTATCCCTACTTATTGGCCACATGGTCTATGTCAGCAGACAGTTCCTTGTGATCTTTGAATGAATAGTGCAATGGGGGTGAATAACTATATGGAGATTTTTGGACATTCGCCATTGCGATGCCCGTGATTTGCGGGCAGACACCTGCAATGCGTGGCAGTTACAACCATCCAATCACGAAAATGGATCTTACCTCTAGTGTTTTGGAGTACAAGAATTCTTGGAATCTTTTTGCGAAAAACAGGTGGCCTTAGTTATAGAATATAAAATTCTTCGTTTCACTCTGTGATTGTACGGAAATAAAGGCCTTATTATGGAAATAAATTTTTACTAGGCTATAGTGTTCTTCAAAAGGTCTTGATGCACGCAGATGAAACGCTGAATATAATTCCGCTTAGGTAGGTATTTTCAAAGCTACACTTCATCTTAGTCCTCAATGTAGATATATAATTTTCTTAATTTACGAATATTACTTACACGTGACATAATATTATGAATGAATGTAATTTTCACAGCGTGTTTTCTTCATTCTACGGCACGTTTAACTTTACATTAGCGTTGGGAATATCAAAGGAAGCTGCGAGGAACAAATGCCTGCTCCCGGGAAGAGAGAAGATATACGAAGCAGTTTCGTCTCCTCTAAAAGAGGAAAGAAAACTGAATCGTTACGAGACCTCAAATGTTCATACGCACATTGCGAGTTAATGAAGGTGGTAACTGCTTGAGCGCGCGGGCGTCGTCGAGAATTTAAGACCTCTTCGGGGTGGCTTCGCACCTGGATCTCCCGTAACTCTCAACACTTTTAGTCCCCTTGCAAAATAATTGGAGTTTACGGATCTCGTCTGCATGGAGGTTCGCGCGAGTGAGGCGGAGAACCAGCGGGAAGCTAAGGACGGCGCTAACCGGCGCATCTAGAGTAAAATCGCCTCTACGGTAACTGGTGTAAAGTCCTCTCGTCTTGAAACCACGCCACTAGAAGTGGCAACTTCAACATTTTATTGGCCAAGCAAAGTGTAATGTCATCATATAATCTAAGTTTCTCGCGTGTACAATTACCATTACCATGTTTTTAAATACAGACGTCTGTAAAGACAATTTTTTTTTTTTGGCCATTTCGAAGAGCTACAAAATTATCTTCGTAACACGCGAGGTGCAAAATTTATATTCACGACTTAAGGCTGTTCACAATAACGTGAGCACTTTTGAAATCAATCTTGGAAAAAAGGCACTACCCCTACCTGCATATATTTTAACGAGCATCCTGAGTGACACGCGCCCATTAAAGTTGGTAACTATGGAGGAGAAAATAGTTCCGTATATTAAAGTCGAATAAAAAGTTTGTAATAACTTACATTAGTTCTCTCGCTTTCTGTTTTTCTTCTTTTTTTTTTTTTTTTAATTCATCGAAGTGTAAAAATGAGCAGATTTGTACAATATTTACTTTTCTAATAATTTCACAGTTTCACTTGGCCGACTCATGGATAAAGGCACGAGGCCAATGCCAATGTTAATTTTACATAAGGCGGGAAACACACAGCGTGTGTACAAGTAGATTTTAAACAGGGCTTTCAAAAGTGCCCATTCTACCGTGAACAGCACGTAGTCCGAAACGCAGGTTCTTTTCATAAGCACGCAGTACGCGGTTATTTTCGAGTGCGCGTATTTCACACAGCGTGTGTCGCAAACCCCCGCCCCAGGCAGGCGTTAGCTTTAATGGGGTTGGGCAGCTCCACGTTCCCCTCGGAGAGAGAAATCAGCCAAACTACTCTACTGTGAAAGAGAGGAGAAGGGGAACGAAACCTCATATAAACCGAGGATGGAGGGGAAACCTGACTTTGTGCGCCCCTCCTCAAATATAGATGGTTCGAAGTTAAGTGAGCAGTTTTGGAAACAACATTTGAAAATTTCTCTGCTCCAAACTGCATTT
Organism: Dryococelus australis; assembly: GCA_029891345.1. NCBI lineage: Eukaryota > Metazoa > Arthropoda > Insecta > Phasmatodea > Phasmatidae > Dryococelus > Dryococelus australis. The sequence goes on from CM057000.1 coordinate 45,304,220, forward strand.
ATTTTAACGTACACTATTACGTATCAGGTGATGATGAATTCCGGAGAACTATGATAGTTTCCGTAAAGTTGCTGTCCATCCACGATTTAATGCAATTCGTGAGCGAGTGCGCACAAAAGCGATCGGGCTGGGCAGCCATCTTCATGGAAGTGACTATATTGTTTGTCCGGCGCAAGAACAACTGAGGTCCCCATATACTAATGCTTTGTCCAACATCAACACTAGGAAAACTAATCTGCACTGAACATACACACTGATATCCTATCAGTGAAGTCGGTAGCAATGTAGGAAAGATTGTACACTTTATTTAAAGTCGTATTAAAAATGTGGTGCTTCAGTTTGTAGACATATAGGTTCTTCGGTTAGTTTATGTTTGCTTTACGCACACAAAAGTAACAGTTCGCACATTAATAACCAACGTGTCCATGACAATTTCATAATTTCGCTTGCTCGACGCATGCATAAAGTTAATAGGTCGATGACAACGTTAATTGTACTTGAGGAGGAAGGACACCAAATGGTATAAAAATAGGTCACAACCATGTATTTGCCGCCCACGTCTCTTCACTCACTCACTCACCCAGGCCTTTAGATGTGCTCAGTTAGACACTTAACAACGTTAGGTCAAAAGTAAGCCATTCAAAGAAATAAGAGGATAATAAAACAACAAACAAATGCAACATTTGGGCAAGCTTTTATTCTATTTTTTTTTTACGGGAAAGTTTCACGATCGGACAGCAGACTACTTGACACATCTCGAGTAAGTATTCAAGCTCGTAAGAAAATAAACATATGAATGCACTGTGAGAAAGATTTGTTCATTCCAGCGAACAAAATACTTGTTTGTATAGACACAAATATATTTAGTTGACCCAATAAAATATTTTGTTGACTAAACAAAACTCGAACAGCTACAAAATTGATTTTGTTCATCTAACAAAATACACCTTTGAATTAACAGAACCTCTTAGTTAGGCCAAATAAATTAGACTGTCAATCAAATATTTAGTTGAATCAACTCTATATTTGTTTGGCTTCATTCGAAAATCCAGCTCAAGAGTTTGTATTTTTTGTTACAATTAGGATAGTAACGGTGTTTTTTTAGTGCATTTATTGATGCTTAATAATGGTACAAACATACTAATAAAGCAAGTTAAACAAGAAAATAAAAAGTAAAGATGTAAAACTTGAAATATTTACTAACGCGCGTTTTCCAATACGTATTTGAAAGTGTGTATTTAAAAACATTCCAATATCATCAGCAGTCAGTTTATTTAATGTTGCTGGTGTAGCATTCGGGCGCAAACGACTTACATTCAAATCTCGGTTGGGCCTACACATTTTTTTTTATGTTAACCGAAACTGTTTAATCTAGGTACAGCCAAACAAATATTAGTTTAAGGCAACCAAATAAGAACAACAACATAATTTGGTTTCAACAACGAAATATTGCAGTGCTCCTGTACAGACAATTTATTGGGTTGCGCCAAACAAGCATTTTTTTTTCTAATTCTACAAAACCTGTTTCTTTGTGTGAATCATTTGTAAACCACTTGAGGGCAAATTTAAATTCTCACAAAGACTATTGTCTATAAATATAAATACACACACACACACACACACACACACACACATATATATATATATATATATATATATATATATATATATATATATATATATATATATATATATATATATATATAATCCACTCACGTTTACAGAGGAACGTGAGGACCTAGCCTGCACATCACTGAACACACAAAGGCCTATTTTTCCAGTACAAAGACTCAGGTCACGTTTTTTCCCCTCCAGACTATAAGTTTAGTCAAACTGTAATTTAAAGTAGAAATTAATGGTAATATAAGTTATGTAAACGGTTTCTTACTAAAAAAAAAAGTTCACCTGTGAACGATGCCTTTAAAAATGGTCTACATATAACCAAAAGAAGCGATAGGTTTTAGGGAGGCCCTGTCAACAGATTTGGCAATTGGGCAGGTTGTCATGAGAAACATCTAAGGGATATTGTGGAATGACACATGGAAAATGCATCACGACTGAACAGCAACAGCTCCTCTGGGTAATGTCGCGCCCAATTTGTGTTCATGTGAATAGTTGTATGCAAATATTTGCTGGTGTCAAGGCGGCAGTTAATGAGCAACATGTAACCATGTATAGTTCTAGTATTAAACGTGATATGATGAGACACTGAAAATTCTTCACTATGTAGAGCAATCAAACAAACAATTTGGCTGCCCGAGGCTCGCTCCCAGAGCCTCGGGCAGCCAATTAGCGCTCACATCAAAATTAACCGGTACGCCATTTCACTTCTATGTACTCGTCTATTCTGTGACCTCACGCTAATAGAGTTTCTTTGAAGCCCAATAGGATGACTTTGGTAGGTAATTGGGCTTAACGTCTCTTCGAAAGCGCAGGGAGGAGGAATTGGGGAAGGATTCGGCTATGGCCTTCGCCAGAGACCCATCCTAGCATTCGCCTGGAGTGATTTCGGGAAACCATGGAAAACCGAAATTAGGATGGCCGGATCGGGAATCGAACCCCGGTCCTCCCGAATGCGAATCCAGTGTGTTACCAACGCGCCACCTCGCTCGGTAATGACTTTGGTGAAAAGTTTTGCGCCGATAGGTGTACTTAAAAACTCTGTTTACGTCTTTATTTAAATATTTGAGTGCGGCAGACATTTACAGACTTTCGAGGCAAACCACGAGTCGTCTGTATCAACCATAGTGTTAAGGACTGTTCACGATAAAGTGAGCACTTTTGACATCAACCTTAGAAAAAAGTCACTGCCCCTGCCTGTACGTGATTTAACTGGCGCACTGAGTGACATGAGCCCGGTAAAATTGGTAATGATAGAGTGAAAGTAGTTACATATCTTAACGTCGAATAAAAAGCCTCAGGTAACCATGTGATATTTCAAATTATATTTTTCACTTTCTGTTTTTTTAATGCATCGAAGTGTATAAATTGCCAGATTTGCAAAACATTTTCTTTTGTAATAATTTCACAGTTGCGCTAGACTGACCCATAAATAAAATGACGAGGTCCAAGGCATTGTTAAATTTGCATAAGGGGAAAGAATTATCAATGTGCATATAAGTAGAACTTAAGCAGGGCTTACAAAAGTGCTAATTTTACCGTTAACAGCCTATACATTAATGTCTGAGGGTTGTATCTGTGTTCGTGGGGAATATATGTCTTTATAAAAATAAAATAGTTTAGCTTTATTGTTAATTTATTCGCACAGCTGTTATTTACAGCATTAAATTATCTGTTTTCCCTATTATTATTTTTATTTCACACTGAGCGCAACATTTAATGTCTATTTCAACTCTAATTAACGAACATGTCACCCTGTTGATTGGCTACTGCTAGGGACCTGAAAAATTAACTGTTGCGTTTTGGGATAAGCTAGACTCCAAACAAACGCACGTTTGTGCTTCTGTGCGATTGGTAGAGACCTGCGAAACTTGCGTTATTATTCGAGGACATTTCACACTTAAAAAAAAAACACTTTTCCTTTGCAATACGCTTGTCATTGTACCATACTTTATTTGATACGCCTGGGGTAAATCTGCGCCAATAAATGAACACTTCACAATCGTGTGCCCCAATCAGGTGCAGGTTACTCATAAAGGGAGTAACTTCACATATAGGCAGCAGCCAATGGAGAAACGATACCTGCTCAAGTATACACAGTTGTGTGAATTTGAGCTTAACGCCGAAAAATAACGCGAATTTTGCAGGTCCCTAGCAATTGGCTCACGACTTAACCTGACACCTCCTGGAGGACTCTGTGCCAACGAAAAACACACAACAGAACGCAGGCCTCTCGCTATGCCAGCAACAAACCAATGAGATACCAATATCTGCGAATGTCACGTCTAGCGTAGAGGTCAGTATCGAACACGCGATATTTTTTGGTCGCTGGCTATTGTTTGCTGCAAAATATTCACTGTTATAGATGGGCTGCCGGCTGGTTGGTAGTTACCAGGTGCTGATTGGAGAACGGCGTTGTGCCATATTGGTGGCCAGTGCCGCCATTTTACTGCTGGATTTTGCGGCACAAGAGGCTGCTTCACTTCTGTATTTGTTAGTGATTGAAGAGATTTGGGCGGCTCTTAACAGCGAGGTCTTGAGAGCCGATGAGAGTGATTGATGTGAGTATGGATCAGCGCCGGAATTAAAGGGCGGGGAAAAGGGAGATCCCCGAGAAAACCCGCCGACCAACGGCATCGCCCGACACGACACACCTTAGGGAGGCGAGTAGTCTAACCAACACACCACCGCGGCCCACAGTGACGTCAGAGGCAGGGCCCGGCCGGCACTCGGGGCTCGTGTCGCGCTGCGGTAAAAGAACTGCCACATATCGATTGTAAGCGAGTTTCGCTTCTCTGTCATATTGACACTTGCCACGCGATACGGCGACTATAGCTCTGCGACACACACGCACGCACCTCCTACCCCTTTCGCTTTATCGTCCGTCTCGCTAGCTGCATATCTCTCTCCTCATCGCTACCACTCGTTTATTTTTTCATATCACTGGTAAATCTGCTCTTTTGCGTTTTTATGGTTGGTACTATCACTAGGTCCACCCGAATTTCGCGAAAATATTTTTGAGCATGCTAGGTTTCAACACCCTACGGGCTTACCAGCAGTTTTACATTGCTTATTGGCAGCGTATTTTTTGTGAGGAGATATTTTTTACTTGACGGGCCAATCAGAAATAATGTAACTCTGATACCATACGTCTGTGATTCGTGAGCGTACGTCTAATTCCACGTTGCACCAACATCTTCCCCGATCTGAGATCGAATGATCCTAGTTCCGAACCAGGATCCAGTTTGATCTAAGTTCCAATTTAAAAGTGTTGCACCAACGAAATTTCATGATTCTGGATCCGATTCGTCGATCTTGGTTCCAAAGTGAGAGATCGAGATTAAGTATGAGACAAATGTTGCTATTGGTTCGTAATGTATGACGTCATGGAAGTAGGCGTATTTTTCTCTATAGATAGAACTAGATATGCTATGTTTTATCGCTTTTAAGAGAAATATTCTTCTACGAATTTCACTGATTAGTATTCAAGTGCGTACAATGTTGTTTTAATTTCCCAAGAAAACAATCGAACGTAGTTCTATCTGTTGGCGTATTTTCAAACTACATTTGTCGACGATGGCAGCTGATCTCGGATCGAAATTTCGAACCGCCAATTTCGGCGGTTCGAAATGAACTTTATCTCGATCTCCAGTCTAGCTCTGAACTCGAATGGTGCAACAGTTTTCTGTGTCGATCTTAGATCCGATCTCGGATCGAGTTTCGAACCACGGTGGTGCAACCGGGCATAAGAAGCGTAACGCCTAGGTCACCCAATCAAGAAAGGGGACCTGAGGTAAAATGTTAAGGAATACAACTGGTCGTGAAAATCTTTTCGCGAAATTCGTGTGTTCCGGACTATCACTCACCTTCTCTCACATTCAGCAGTCACTGGCATATAACACGCAGCTAGTGTTGTCAGACATTCGGAAAGTAACAAAAAGAATGTGTGATAGAGGCATTGTGTTTCTTAACAAACCAGAATTAATTATGTTACTATACAAACATTAAATACCAGGCTTAGAAACTAACACATCTACTGAAAAGAAACAAAATATTATTCAGCTATATTGATAAATGTTTGTTGTTAGAAAGTGCCGTACTGGGAAATTTTTTTCTGCAAGTATGTTTTTTTTTTTATATATATATAAATCATTGCAGGATTCATTATAATTGGAAAACGACCTATGTTTTAATAAGTTCGCTGAAATTATGTTCATTTCATCTCGCTGTTTGATGTTAATTAATAAAACTGCAGATACCTAGAAAAACATAATATATTATTTTTCTTTTTGGATTGTGAACGAATGATATGTAATCGAATTATTGGAATACAAATAACATACTTTGAAAAGAATGGAAAAGTCTTCGAACGAAGCTACGATCATTATCAAATTTTAAAATTAAAATTGGATAAATTTTTGTTAGGTTGTGCAATAAATCTATTTTTTTTAAAAAAGATCGGAACATTTAGCATACTGACAGGAGCAGCGCGCATGACAAGACGTGCAAAAACGGAATTGTTCCATGTAAAACTGCAGGAATCTACGTCTGCAGTGAATTAATTTCCCTAATCAATAATCGGTTAGTACTCTGCACAACGAAATAAGTGAATAATGGATGTTTGTTCTACTCGGTTGTGCTGGTCATGATTGCGGAACTAAGAGGCGAACTCATATAAAACTAGATTTTCTATACACGAAAATAATTAACTGTATAGTACTCTGTTTTTGCGTTGTGTGCAGTGGTAATAAATATTCCGCTGCACAACACGCCCTTTGTAGTATAAACTGTTGTTGAAGGGAACATACATAAAGCGCAAATTTTGGAGAAAAAAAATGGCGTTACCTTTGCGTTGGTAATACCCAGTAAGAAATAGTTCTTATGCAAAATATTATTACACTGAGAGCGCACGTATGCGGTTCGTTGTCACTCTCGTGTAATTTTATAGATTCGGTTACGCTTTGTTTGCGCGAGGCGGAGGAATATCCTGGAAGAAGAACATTAGCAGGGCTTCAGAAAAGTTTGAAGTAATCGCGAATTTACTATAGATAGAGACCTGGGAAAATCGCGGATTCATTTTGGGACAAGCTAGAACTCAAAACACTTGCATTTCTATGACTTTAGCCATTGGTCCACACGGTGTTTGACACCTCCTGGAGAACAGTGTCCAATTGTTGCCTTCCACTGTGATAGCAGACAAACTATGTGCAGTTTATATCGGCATATGTGTACATAAGATTGTAGAGTCCAAGCCTGCAGGTCATTGAACTCGCGAATTTGTCAGGTCTCTAACCATAGTCTCTCTTCATTGTGCAATGGCGTTTCGAATTCCACGCCGCATGGACGAGATAATCGCCAACGTCTTGGCGTAGCATGTAATGTGTCGACTGTTGCAGGTGGTGTCCTGAACACCGGCTTTGTAGCTGCAGTGCCACAGAATACTTCAAAATACAGAAGTGAAGCAAGTACCAGTAAAATGGTGTCACTGGCCTGCGACACGGCGCAACGCCGTTTGCCGATCAGCGCCTGGCAATTTGTTTGTAAGGCGGCGTTCCAAAACGTTTCTCTGAGATAGAGATCCGAGAATCTCGCGGGTTAATTTCTAGGCAAGTTGTAATTCACACACTTGTGCGTTCATGTTACGTTTGTAATTGGTCGTCGTGTTGTTTGACAACTCCTGGAGTTAAATTCGCCAATAACAAACATGCAATAAATTGTGCTCCCAGCCAACATCCTTTAATACCACAACAATCAATCAATAAACAGTTGATATCTGTATGAGAGTATATAAGACTGTGATCTAGCCTAGGGCCATTGAACTCGCGAATTTGTCTGGTCTATACTTTGCGAGTGAACTTTTCTCTCTGGCTGTCCCGAAACACCCTGAGTAAATGTTTTATTCGCTCTCGCCAGTGTCCCAAAAATACAGAATAATTACTCTGAGTATCTCGCCAGAGTAAAACTTTTACACGCACTACTTCATCGAGTAACGAAGGGTAAACAGAAAATAGCGGAAAGTTTAGTAGAATTAAACAAATCGAAAGGAAATATGAACATGCTGTTTACGGACACACACGGGAAAATTACAAATGACTATAGACCTGCAAAATTCGCGTTATTATTTGGCATCAGGCTAAACTTCGCAGTGCGGTATATACTCGAACCAGTGTCGTTTCTCCATTGGCTAATAGATGTGAAGTCACTCCCTTTCTGACTGGATTGCACGTGAATGAACTACACAATTGCTAAGTGCATTTTTACTGACGCAGAGATACTTAGGGCGTGTCAGATAAAGTATAGACCAATGACCAACTTAATGCAAATGTTCATGTGTATTAAGTTTAATGTGACCCTTAATAATAACGCCAATTTTGCAAGTCTCTACACATGACGAGAGATGAAAGTCGTATTTTTAATTAAAAGTTAACTTTTATAAAGGTTACATTTTTAGACCTAAGTTTTATGATTAAGTTATCGCAAGTAAAGATTGTTATGTATACTTATAATGGATATTTTGAAAAACAAAGCATTTGGGGTAAGGGACAGAAATCTTTAGAAATTTACATCGGATGCTTAATCAGTACATATGTGTACAAACAGAATGCTATTTACATCATATTCTTTTCAGGACGATGTTCACTTTTGCTTTCCTCACATGTTACTCTCTGTTACTTTACGCTGCTCTCGGAGCAACGTTTTGTAACTCCGCCCAGGCGGCACCCCGAACAACAGCAAACTCTTCGCAGCACGCAGTGAGCCAATCAGACAAAAGTCTCGCACTTTCTGCGGCTCGCGTCACCAGCCAGCGAATTATTTCGCCTTCATGAAAGTAACCGCCAAGCCATTTGACTTCTGTGTACATGAAGTGATGGTGCTTTTGCCTATTCTGCGATTTGAAGGCCTGGCAGAGCCTCATAAAAACGAATCTGCGGAATTCGCTTTATTGTAGGATTCGCCGTGTTTTGTACGTTCGAGTTGGTGTTGTTTATTTAATGGCTTCTACCACAGCGAGGAATCATTTTTCTCTCTGGCTTGGTTGGATGTGATTTACCATTCTTTCGAGTTAGTAGTGTCCTATTGGTTCAGATCCGTACATGACGTGCCAAACAAACTGTTGTCCAACGATAAAACCAATACATTCACAAAGTGAGCGAAAACATTTGGGCGGCTCTCATCATTGAGGTCTTGAGAGCCGATGAGGGTGAAGCGAAGTGAGTATGGAGCAGCGCCGGAATAAGAGGGTGGGAGGACGGGAGATCCTCTAGACCGGCACGATTTTCACATGCGAAAATCCGGGAGTGACCCGGCCGGGAATCGAACCTGGTTCGCCTTGGTGGGAGGCGAGTAGTCTAACCATTACACCACCGTGGCCTCCAAAACGTTCACATATTACGTTTTTTAACTATACTCTTTCTTCAAGAAATCAACACGAAATTTACATGTCTCTACTCTCAAGTCATAAAAATTAAAGGTGAAACAAAACCACAGAACTTTCAAAACATATAGATACGAAACCTTATCTAAGAAAGAAAAATGTCCCTCTATAGTACTTAGAGTGGCACCGACGTAATATTACTGGGTTGAAGAAAATAATACGTTTCCAGTCTTCATAAGGTTCTCTGCAACGTAATACTATGCTACGTCAGAAATGTTAGATTGCAAATTACTCAAATGAATAGAATCGATTGTGTATTTCTCTACGTTGGGCAGAACATTGGTTTGGGACATTTTCAACTTGGCATTGTACAGCCAGAGAGCCTGTACAAACGTATCCGGTGTTATGCGAACTAACATGACGATTGTAAATGGAAAAACAGAGAATAACATAATCAATGGTTATGCAATCGTTAGAGCTACGAGTATTTCGCGGATTGAGTTTGCAGCAAGCTAGGCCGGACAGTCCTATAGACACTCGAGACATTATCGTTTGCTTATTGGTTGCTGTGATCAAGTGTGACCTCTGTACAGGGCTGTTAAATACTCACTCACACCACTGCCTCCTGCTTATTACTGGCTCACAGTTAAAAGGGGCGTGTCTAAACAACTGTCGTCCAATCACAACAGTAGGAGAAAAAAAAACAACAGTTTGGAGTCTATCTCACCTCCGAATGAATTCGCGAAATACTCGTGGCTCTATTTATCGTGAATATAGGCGACTCATTTCTAGCTTCGTGTTAATTGTCCGTAAATTTTTACCGTATTCTTAAGTGCTAGACATGAATAAGGGCGTCACTAAGGTGCGGATAGAAGGATAACTGGCCCTTACGACCACGGTGCTGTGATGGAGGGCAGTCGCGGAGGAAAAGCGGCGTGGAAACTGGAGCGTCTGGGCCTGAAAAGTTTTAATGACTCGTAAAAATAGTTTGGAGGCGTGTCACGCGGCAGTTGTGGACGGACTTCGCACCGCTCACCCCAACCTAACATTGCTGCCTTGCTCCTTCCAGATTGAGTTCTGCCCCGGGATGCAGATACCATCGAGGATGTTGAAGGCCTTTAATTTGGAACGAAATAAGGAAGTGGTAAAGTTCGAAGTACTTTTTTTTTTTTCCGAATGGTTATATGCAAACTTTTACTCCCCAGCGCGTAAATGAGCTCATTTAGCACGTAAGTAAAATGGCTTCTGAGATGAATTGAGTTACCAGAATTACCCACCAGTCACAAATTTTTTTATTTAAATATTTTTTTAATTTTATAAGTTTGAAGCACATAACTGTGTAAAAGGGGACATCAGGAAGGAAGAAGAGAACATAAAAAGTTCCCCTCCCCTCTCTCCTAGTTATTCATTTCTATTAACAAGAGCATGTTTCCAAACACTGTTTCCTGTAGCATTTCTAATTAATGCATGCAATATGTTGAATTATTTCTTGCCGACTGGGTTTTTACGGCGTCTATGCCGGTTTTTCCCAGTCTCTTCTAGTGATAGCATAACTATAAGTACACTTAGGGAGGTAGTCATGCGATTCATGTTTCCTTGAATGATTTCCTTTCCTTGTAGGCGTAAGGGGTCAGTCCTGAGACGCAATAAAATCCTATCCTCCCCAGCGGGCTTCCACTTAACACTTAGGGCAGTTAGAAAAAAAAAAGAAAGAGGACATACGTCTCTCGAAAATGTTCGCGTTTGTTAAAAATTTTAATTTTATAATCGTAAGTTTATAATGCACGCATTAGACAAAATATCTTTAAAAGTCGCCAGAGGGCTTTTTCGAGTTCGCGTCTCAATAAATATAAAATAAATATATTTAAATTTCTAATTTATTTGCAAATACACGCAGCTGTAATATAAAACATTAAGCTACCGCTCTCTCTTTCTCTCCCCCCCCCTTCTCTCTCTCTCTCTCTCTGCCTGCAATAGACATTCGTTATTCTCAGTAATCACAATACTTTATGTCAATCTCTTTTCTTATTAAAGTCCTTATCGCTGTCCTTATTTCGGTTTTTCACTTAAGTCACACTTATAATTTACGCATATTCAACCCAACTGTCGATTGCCATCATACCAAATGTCTGTCACGCATCCAGCTCAGTAACACCGCCCGCCAGTCTCTCTATCATCACTGTACCGATGAGAGCCCGTGGTGGCCGAGTGGTTAGCCTGCTCGCCTCCCACCAAGGCGAACAGGGTTCAATCCCCGGCCGGGTCACCGGGTTTTTGCATGTGGGAATCGTGCCAGACGATGCCATTGGTCGGCGGGTTTTCTCTTGAATCTCCCGTATCACCCGCCTTTTCATTCTGACGCTGCTCCATACTCACCTCAGTTACCTTCATCGGCTCTCACGACCTCTCTGTTAAGAGCCGTCCAAATTTCTTCACTCTCTTCACTGTACCGATGCTCGCAGTCCTCAGATTTCACTCCGGCTGGCAACTGTCATCGCAACTCGTCGCTTAGTCGGCTTAGCCTGCGGGCGACACTAACACGCACTTCTAGTGCCATATCGCTCCTACGTGCAATGGCGTGCAGTGTTTCCGTCGTAACGCTGAACCGTGCAAATTAGATGTGTAACATGAGGGTTTTATTACACGCGATGAAAGGCCACAGATAGGCATGCTTTATAAATGCGATATTTGACCATTTTCACGAATTTTTTTCTGCAAGAATACACTTAATATGACAATAGTAAAAAAAAAAAGGGCATAGATAATCGTCTTTTATCTTTTATGACTAAAAGTCGTATTTGTAAAACATGTATGTACCGAGATACTCGTATCCGCGCAAACAACTATTTCACACAAAAAAACACGAGGATCTATCCCACTCTTGAGACCGGCCAACTATCCTAAATATATACTGTCAACTCGGAGGGCCGCCGCGCTTATATAGACCCGCTGGCTCGGTCCAGAAGGTTCGCCGCGTCCATAGTCGGGCTGAGGAAGGTCGAGGCAACGACCAAAACATCCTTGCAACGATAACCCAAGCAATACAATCTTATACGGGCGGAAGGTGGCGCGAGTCCCGATAGGATTATCTCCGCTCCTCTGTCACTGCGCCCTGTTCTAGGGCTACCGTTTGTGCCGTCTAGAAAGTACTTCACACGTCAGAGCAGAATGACGCAGAACAGCAACATATAGCAACATAAACGCCTCGCACCTAAACATATCTATTGGCGTCACAAAATTTAGCTATTACTAAAGATTTATATATTTTCTTCAAAGACTCCTTAACTAAATCATTCGAACGTTGGTTTTCGTGCAATCTACTGACTGGATACAAGCATCTCTGACTATAAAAGGCCAAAGAAACGGCGATGGATCTGCGAAGAGTCAGATTTTTGTACCACTTCTAGGTTTTGGTTCCTCTGATAAAGAAAATCCTACGCACGGGTCTGGGAGAAAGGTTGCGGAAATCCCACGGGAAAACATTAAGTAGGTATGAATTCTTGTTCGAGTCCTGATGTTGACCGCCATCATTTACGAGAGAGATTATGCATATTGCTGGATTTTTGTTTATTGCACATTTTTTTGTAGCGGCTATAATACTACTGGTGTAAAAATTGAAGGACTGCAATTATTTTGATGTTGAACACGCAATTTTTAGGTTTTCATCACTAAACCTTTGTGGCCACAAAATATTAATTTTGTGTTCACCACAAAAAAATTTTTGGTAGGGTGAATACCAAACCGCCACGAAAACACTTCCCAATGCGGGGAAATTCAATACTTCGCCTGAGAACACGCTAAACTTAAAATACGCGAATTTGATAGAGCTCCGAGTACTTCGCAATTTCTTTCGGCGGTAGGGAAGACTTCAGACCCGTATTGTTCGGTTCTGTCATGATTAGAATGCAGCTCTTTTAAAACACACCCTGCGTAACTTTGAGCTGTTAACAAACGAAAGGCGACATTGCGACCGAGTCATTTACAAATTCTGAATAAATGCTTCGTCCTGCCGGCCTGTTGCAGTAACCAACAGACAAATATGCTGACTCTAATACACAGAGGACTGCTATCGCACGACATTTTTTTTTCATTTCATTATCTGAAAGAGATTTATGTTAAGGACCACGTAAATAAATTTATTTATAGACAAATGACTACAGTTTTCGGAATATAACACCGAAAAGTCGAACATATTGGAATATGGAACATGCTCCTAATAAACTTCGCCAAGTGAATCACATGGCTAGAGACCCGAGAATTCCGCGGGTTCATTTCTAGACAAGTGGAATTCACACACTTGTAAGTTCCTGTTACTTATGTGGTTGGTCGATGTATTGTTTGACACCTCCTGAAGATAAATGAGCCAATAACAAACGTGCAGTAAATTGTGCGCCCAACCACCGCCTTTTATTACCACAACACTCAACCAATAAACAGTCGATATATGTATGAGAGTATATAAGACAGTGAAGTCTAGCCTACAGGTCATTGAACTCGCGAATTTCTCTTGTTTCTACACATAGCATACGTTCTGCATTGTATATACGACATATTACTAAAGTATCATGGATATTTAACAATCGGTACTCGGGTACTGGCATACTGATTCTATTTTAAAATAAGTATAGTGTATTCGCGGTTTCTTCGCACTTTCTGAAAGAAACTTTTGAAAAATCACAGCATGCAAGACGTATTTGGTTGTTTCCTAAATATTTTATATATCACAAGCATATAATACTCATGTTATCGGCTGTTCACGGTAAAGTGAGCACTTTTGAGGCCCTATATTTACAATTTTCTTTCAGCCGTTTTTTTTTTTTTTAACCACCTTTTCAGATAAATATTTTCATGTAAGTAATAAGAAAGTGTGTGTATTCCTCCACACTCGGAAGTTAATGTCTAAGGCTAAAATTAAATATATTTATTGACTATTATTCCGAATGCGAGGGTTTTCGAAAGTGCTCACTTTACCATGAATAGCCTATAACTAGAGACATTGAAAATTCACGCTGTTACTTGGCAACAGGTCGAACTTCAAAGTATTGTCCATACCGAAGCCGGTGTCGTTTTCCCAATGGCTGCTGCATAGATGTGGTGCCACGTCCTTTACGACTCGTGAGTGTGATTGGGGCACACAATTGTGAAGCGTTCATTTATTGGCCCAGAGTTACCCCGGGTGTTTTAAATAAAGTATAGTCCAATATCAAACGTAGTGAAAAAGTAGACTTGTTTAAAATTTAACGTCTCCTTAAATAATAGAGCGAATTTTGCAGATCTCTACATATAGTATGAAAGTAGGCCTACCTACCTTAATTTTGTTAGACCTAATTTTTAGAGATGATGGATTATCGCGGGAAAAGTTGACTGCTTGCTACGATTCAACGTACTGTACAAATATCCCACGGTTTTCTTTCCTTGTTGGCTGTCGTGCATGTACCAAGCTACTACCCCGTTTAATTGGGCCAATGAGGTTTCTGATACTATAAGGCAGGACATTCGTGACTGGTCTGTAAACAACTTAGCCGAGTCAAAACTTTGTCCATCCAATGATGAAAGAATAAGCTAGTTAGCATGTCATGAGTATATGTTGGCTCAAAAAATTTTAGGATTTTCCATCATCTCTACTAATTTTACTTATATTTTATCTACAAGTTATGGTTCGTTTAAAATTAATACGGATTAAAACAGTGAGCAAACATCTATGCTGGTAACGCCTGGTAAGAAATAGTTCTAATTCAAAATACTGTTACACTGAATGCGAACAAATGCTGTGCGTTGTGTTTTTGGTGAATTTTTGTAGACGCAGATTAGCTTTGTTTGCATGAGGCGGAGAATTATCGTGAAAGTAGAACTTCAGCAGAGCTTCATAAATGTTGGAAGTAACTATGAATGGACTGGACTATATTGATCATATTGCCAATATATTTTTAACCCTCCGAGGAAAATATTGTTAATATTTATTAGTTTCTCTTGGACGAATAAAAATCTGATATTTATTGAGACAGATGTTTTTTCGCGAAAATATTTATGGCCATGCTATACTTCAGTATCCTACGTCTACAGCCACAACTTAATTTGGTGGTCATTGGCCGCGCATCTATGTGATAAACTGATAATACATGTTCTTATTTGACTGGGCCAATCAGAATAAAGTAGGTTACTCCAATATTGAACGTCCATGATTAGCGAGCAGAAACTTGAGACACGTGACATTTAAAATCATCCAACAACGGAAGTGCATCTGAACAAAAGTGCTTTGGAGTACAACTGGCCTTGAAATTTTTTCGCGAAAAACTGTCCCTCGTTTATGTGTGTGTGTGTGTGTGTGTGTGTGTGTGTGTGTGTGTGTATATATATATATATATATATATATATATATACTATGACGCTGTATGTGGTGTTAAGGGTTATTGTGCGTGAGTGAAGGAAGTGACGAGCTGGTGCGTTGCAGGGAGGGGGGAGGATATGTCAGTAGGGAGACGAGGGCAGGAGCTACGCATAGCAGCGCCGCCCTTGCTGCGGCCTGGAGGATGAGGGGTTGCAGAGGGGGGGGGGGGGGGCTCTCTCGCGAGAGGAGGCGCCTCTGGTCGCGTGGGAGCGGATCGATAGCTGCAGGACAGATTACTGGCGCCGCGGCGCTAACAAGGGGCGCCTGCTGCCACGCCGCCGTCCACGGGCGCCTCTGCTCCGTCGTCTGCCCTCTTGGCACTTTGAAGTCGGCAAACTTTTACCAGCGTTAGAGACAAGCTAGAAGTGAGTCGTTTATTTACACCATTGCAAGGACACCATAATCTATTGGTCTCTGTTCTGTCTTAATGTCGTCCTACTGGTCACAACCGCACTACGCTTTCGTCATTAGCCGTGTGTTAGCCAACTATGCGTGGAGTCGGCAGTCTGCCAATAAAATTGTACTTCGTAATGAACAGTATCTACAGTCCATCGTGTTCGTTTCAGAAATGATAGAAAGATTTTTCCTTTTATTTGCGAAAAAAAATTGTTAAGTGCTATGTTGTTTCCTGGTAAAATCGCAACAATAATAAGGAAACAGAGTAACTACATCAAGGGCAGTTTTGTATTTTATGGTCAGAGAAATATTCATGGCAGTTTAGCCCGCGCTACACTCGGGCACAGTCTTCAAAGTGTTAACCAAAACTGTTATTTTTTTCTGGCGAGCCCCGAATCCCGCTACGCCAGCGTGAGCCCCTTCACAGTTATGTGTGCCCTCCGGCATGCTTGTAAGTAGCTAAGACGGTTGGAGAATGCGATGCGTGTCTCAGGGCAAGCCCTTTGCGCCTTAAGTCGGGTTTAATTAACAAAAATGGGTGCATGCATCGCGACTATAGCAGGGTTGTCTGGTGCCATGGCCGCAATTGTAGCCATGGGCACACCCCGAAAGAAGGAGCTAATAAGGGCCATAGAAAACCAGGCAAAGCGGAGAGGGCCTGAAAAAAACTATGAGACAGTCACGAAGGATAAATTGTATTCCTTTTATTGGATTAGGGCTGGAGAAAGTAGGGTGTTTGTTAGTTCTCAAAGATAGACTTTGTGAGGTTAATGAGGGTGATATGATAACCCTCTTAACCCTCCTACACTCTCAGTAATAGACTACAGATGGGAATAGAAAAATGTTCGCGAGTTTAGTAACCTGTAGGCTAAACTCCACAATCGTTTCTGTAGTCGCGCTTCAGATGTATATTCCTTGGTTTCTGCCCCAGAGATTAACCATTTGTTACCCCTAGAGGAAGTGAAATTACGCGAAATGATTTCAAGAAAAGTTATATTTCAAAACACTATAGCGTTGTTTACCTAGCTTAATTGGCTGGATTTCTTATTGACGCATTTTAACTGTCTACACACGAATCATCTAGGAACCTGCCGATGTTGCCGAATTCAGAGTGGTCCCGTAAAATATGAAAACGCCTTCCCAAGCAAAAACAGCAACCAATGTGCAATATACAAACCACTGTTGCATGCTTATAGTGTTAAAGTACACCGTGTACTGATATTTCTTCGCGAAAAGTCACTAGCTCTAGTTACCCCACACCTGGCAGTACGGGATTCGCTAGTTGTTTTTGTGCAATATCTGTTACTGGCTCAACGTCGTCCGGGGCGTGTCTAATGAATTGTGATACAATTGCTGACGAATTCAGTGTACAAGTGTTTGATGCCTATCTTGTCTTGAAATGAATTCGCGGGATTTTACAATCCCTAAATATAGGGACAGGAAAAATCCGCGTTTCAAACGACATGTAGGCTATAGTTACGAGACCTGCAAAATTCGCGCTTTTTTCAACAGCAGACTGAACTCCAAGGTGCTGTGCTCTCTACTGACGTCCGTCAATGACTGAGAGTATTTATGGCACAACGAGTGAAAGACGGGATAACTCCGAGAATACCCGCCGCATCGTCCAGCATGATTCCCACATGTGAAAATCCGGGAGCGACCCCGCCGGGAATCAAACCCGGTTCGCCTAGGTGGGAACCGAGTAGTCTAACCACTACACCACCGCGGCCCCAGCTTAACCGAGTCTAGAAAATTACACCAACGGGACGACGCACCGCATTCGTGCGTACTCAGCTTAGTAATATTCTGCATAACCACTATTTATTACTAGACATTTCCAACAGACTTATGTTATCTTTGTTTCTAATCATATTAAATATAAATGAAATGTTATCGTTTCTAAATAAAATATAAATAAAGTTCAATTTTACCAATTTTATGTTAACAGAAGTATAAAAACTCTTATGATACATAACATATTTAAGTAACTGCCAAACGCGTTTGGCATGGTGTGATTTTTCAAAGGGTTAGTTCAAAAAGTGTCAATATACCACGAATAGGCTATAACAAGACCCGAGAATTTCGCGGGTTTATTTCTAAACAAGTTGAAATTCACACACTTGTATGTTTATGTTACTTTTGTAATTGGTTGACGTGTTATTTGACACCTCCTGGATATAAATGAGCCAATAACAAACAGGCAATTAACTGTGCGCCCAACCACCGCATTTTACTACCACAACAATCAACCAATGAACAGTTGATATCTGCATGAGAGTATATAAGACTCTGAAGTCTAGCCTACAAGTCAATGAACTCGCGAATTTCTCTGGTGTCTAACTATAACTAGGGGCACCTGTTTTTCGCGAAAATATTTCAGGTTCAGGACAAGTTGTGTTCTAAAACACTTTAGTTCAGAACCACTTTCGTGATTGAATCGTTTGAATTGTTGCACGTCTTATCTATCTGCTCGCGAATCACGAACGGTCAGTAGCGGAGAAACTTAATTCTGATTGCCTCACTCATGTAGCGGTCTGCTTTCACACACTGACAAGCACCGAATAACCGAACGAACACTGCCGAGTCTGCAAATAGGAAATTGAAATCTAGCCTCCTCGCAAATCTTGTCGCGAAAAAACAGATGGCCCTAACTTTAACTAGAGACCAGAGAAATTCACGAGCTCAATGACCTGTAAGCTAGACTTCACAGTCTCATATACTCTCATGCAGATATCAACTGTTTATTGGTTGATTGCTGTGGTAGTAAAAGGCGGTGGTTGGGCGCACAAATTATTGCATGTTAGTTATCGGCACATTCATCTCCAGAAGGAGTCAAACAACACGTCCACCAATTACATAAGTAACATGAACGTAAAAGTGTTTGAATTCCAACTTGTCTAGAAATGAATCCGTGAAATTCCCAAGTCTCTAACCAATAAATGCTTTCAGAGCAAGCATTTTTTTTGGAGCTCTTTAATGAAGGCGTCATAGCCGAACACTTGAGGGACCCTCGATACCTTTTATAGTTCATTTGAGGGGCCGCTGTGATAAATTATTTAGAGCGTTCACTCCTCATTACAACGAACTGCGTTATATTCCCGGCGGGGTTAAAACCGGATGAGGTAAACATGGCGGACGTTGCGCGTTGTAACCGGCCACAAACGTTTAAGTCTGAGGTCTGGGCCACCAACGCATGAACTTGAGAAACTGCCGGGATCCCAACAACAGAGCTTGGTAAATATTCGCGAGAAGTTCGGGTGATATTTTTCTCCGCAGTTGTCACAACAGCATCCGAAGCAGGGACACGGCTACATGAATCAAGGACTGGTTCTATAACGAATGTGGCGGGAACCCAGAAGAAAGGGTCAAACGGGATGCTGTGTCCGTGGCGATCCCGCCCTTCTTCGTGATTTATTTCCACCCTCCAACCCCACATTCAGTAAAGGCTGTTTACGACAAAGGGAGCACTTTTGAAATCAATCTTAGAGAAAACTCACTGCTCCTACCTGCGTATATTTTTACGAGCGCACTGAGTGACACGCGCCCAGTAAAGTTGGTAGCGATGGGTTGGGGGGGGGGGGGGGAAGTATTTCCATATATTAACGTCGAACAAAAAGTGTTAGGCAACCATTTGTGATAACTTAAATTATTTCTCTCGCTTTCTGTATTTCGTAATGCATAGAAGTGTAAAAATGAGCAGATTTGTACAATATTTACTTCTCTGATAATTTCGCAGTTTCACTTGACCGACGCATGAATAAAGTGATTAGGCCCATGGCAATGTTAATTTTACATGAGGCGGAAATATTGCTCATTTTACCGTGAACAGCCTATAGATTCATTGCTCCACTAGTGTTTAATAGGACCTAACAAGGTTACTATTACAACCCATAAATAACGATATTCCTGTCTAAAACACTATGTTAAGTTATAAATGCTCGAAAGGGGACACAATATGCTGTAAATAATTTTACACAATAAAGGACATCTGATGAGGGGAAAAAATCAACTCGTCACCCTAATGGCTGATGACTAGCCAATTATGAACGTTGTAACGTATGGTAAGTTTGTATGGTGTAGTGTTGACCAATAGGAACTGTAGTGAGCGGTAAGACCTGCAGAACTTGTGTTCTTGCAGTGCAGTATATACGTGTGATCTAAAAGTTGCGCACATCAAATCCAAAGCATGTGTTTAATAAAGCTGTATATGACTCAGATACACACAGGAACAATGCATTGCATAACATAACAATGAAAACATGGAAGAAACATGTCTTTACAACATATAGTCGAAATGGCTGCCCCCTTCAGTTATGCACACGCGAGCACGTCTCACCATATTCGTGGCCACTTTCTAGAGTACATGTACACTGATGTTGTTAATCTCTGTCGTAATGTTTCTCTTTAAGTCCGCTATTGTATGCGGATAGTTTTTATATACATTGGTTTTCAGGTACTTCCAAAGAAAAAAATCTGGAGGCGACAAATCTGGTGAACGCGGGGGCCATAATCTTGCCGTAATGAGATGGTCACCGAAGAATTCGCGCAAGAACTGCATGGTTGCATTCGAAGTGTGGCATGTGGTGCCGTCTTGCTGGAACCAACAATGACGTTCATAAACGTCAAGGAGGGCAATAAACTAAGTAACAATGTCTTGATACACTTAACTGTTCACTGTTGTTTCGAAAAAAAAAAAAAAAAAAAAAAAGGGGGGGGCCCACTATTCGACGACGTGACACAGCACACTACACTCCGAATTTTTGACAAGCAAGGGTTTTTCGTGTAACACATGTGGGTTAGCAGATGACCAAATCCTACTGTTTTGACTGTTCACATAGCCACTTAGGTGAAACCAGGTTTCGTGAGTGAAGAATACCTTATCCAGCTGCGCAATTCCATGGTCGTCAACAAATGACCGGAACCATGTACAGTAAACTAAGCGTTTGTCTTTACCCGGGCCCTTAAGTTTCTGAACACAGCGAACATGATTTTCACGAAGGTGTAACTTCTTAATTGCTTGTTAAGCACTTCCGTACGAAATGCCTGCTTGAGCTGACAGTCTTCGAAGCCGTTTTGAAGGTGGCCTCAACATCGTTCTCTCCACATCAGCCAGTTTAGCCTCCGTCAAAATCGCCGGTCTCCCTGATCTCTTCTTTCCTGCAACTGATCCGCTTTCCCGGAAACGGTTTATTAATCTCGTTATCGTCTCATTGTTAGGAACTGCCGTATCCGGATACTGCAGATGAAACTCGTCTGCAGCACGTGCGTACGAACGAGTGGCGAAATAATGTTCAACAATGAACACTCGCTGATCTTTGGGAAAACACCATGTCTGCCAGGCAACTAACAAAGCTACACTGTGAACGTCGTTTGACCTATGTGTGATCGATACCTCGTCTGCTCGTTGTTTATACGCTTAAAGTACCATCTATCGGTGGACGCTACAACGATCACAACTTTTGATACCACATATTACACCCTGCACTTTCTTGTGCGCGACTTTTCGATCACTCGTACAACGTGTTTCTGAAAGATGGGGACAAACTTCGGCAGTGTATTCCTGACGATGATATAAGACTAAAACGGCGGCACCACTTTTCTTGTCAATGACTATTAGGGGGAGATAAGAACCCCTGAAAAATCCTCATTTAAATTGCCGTACTCTGTATTGTGGATCTCCTACCTCGTGTGCAACACACGTTCTGTTTTGAATGTTCAGCATGGATTGATTATCTTACAAACGCTTCACCCGAGAGTGTTCCAACACGACGACTTTTGATTCATTTATACGTGCTGATTCACAGCTTGGCTTTAAATATTTCTTAGAAAGTTGTGTTACAAAATTTGATGCAAACATAGGGTGTCAAAAGCCGTTTTCAAAAAGAAGGGGGGGGGGGTGATATTACCTACCGCGTTTTTATAGGTGTAAGATATCCTTTATAAAAACACCATTCTCTAATTTGTTGCTTAATCACAAGTGGTCTCTGATATTTATAACTAAAAGAATTCTAAAACTCAGATTTTGAAGGCGCATAGCGGTTTTTCACCAGTAAACGTGCGCAGACTTAAAAGTGTTTAACGCCTCGTGGTCACGACCAGCCGTACAGAAACATTGTGATGGCGATGGAAAACAACATAAACAAGTTTTGTGTGTGTTCTGTTCCGAAATAATTATAAACAGTGACTATAATATTTCAATACAGCAAACTTGTGGTGGAGTAGGGTCCGACACTACAGTAAAAATTGTAAACTATATAAATTTTTAAGGGGAATATGTACGGAAACATTTTATGTGAAATCGTCCGTTGCACGAAAACGCGTATCTCGGTAAATAAAAGTCATCGAAATACGACTTATTGACAGAAAGGATAAA
Source organism: Dryococelus australis (assembly GCA_029891345.1). Classification (NCBI taxonomy): domain Eukaryota; kingdom Metazoa; phylum Arthropoda; class Insecta; order Phasmatodea; family Phasmatidae; genus Dryococelus; species Dryococelus australis. The sequence goes on from CM057000.1 coordinate 45,326,372, forward strand.
AAACTATTGTCTATATCCCTATCGTTTTACTTTTGTCATATTTATTGTACTCTTGCAGAAAAAAATCCGCGAAAGTGGTCAAATATCGAATTTTTAAAGCTTGCCTATGCAGTTTCCTTAAGCGGCAAGAAAAAAGTACAACAATACGGACGTAGTTTAATCTGTGGCCTTTCATCGCGTGTAATAAAACCCCACTGTTACAGATCTAATTTGGAAAGTACAGCATTACGACGGAAACACTGGACGCCTTGCGCGTACGGGCAATGAGGCACTAGACGTGCGCGTTAGTGTCGCCCGTATCGCTCCCTCGCTTCTTGACCTTGGACGCGCAGCTACATAATACCCTTAAGGGTTGTCTGCGTTTTACAGCTTATTGTTGGTTTGCAAGGTCGACCCCTTGCATTGCGCCTTTATTGCAGTACTAAAGTGTACGGCGGGGCTGTTTCGCTGAGTGTAAAGGGGCTCGTGTTTTCTGGCTTGTGTTGATTGGGTTTTTTAAATGTGTAATACTTAGAGCTACGAGTATTTCGCGAATTAATTCGGAGGAGAGGTAGATTCCAAACACTTTTTCTTTTCTCCTACCGTTGTGATTGGACGACAGTTATTTTAGACACGCGCCGTTTAACTGTGATAATGTCTCGAGCGTATAGAGGGTTGTCCAGCCTAGATTGCTGACAACTCAATCCGCGATAATACTAGGAGCTCTAGTAATACTGAATTATGTTTGGAAAAGAGATAGCGATGGTGCTGATGACAAGTTGTCTCTGGAGATGGGGCACGCGTGGTGGGGATCGTGTCGGGTATATAAACCGGTGTATGTGGTTGGTTCGGGGAAGCCAGGGCAACCTCCTACAATGCAAATGAAATAAAGTTCCCGCCACATCTCTACAAGAATTTCATCGCTACTAATAAAGAACATGTTTTCCAAACACTCTCTGTCTCCCGTAGAATTTCTATGTAATGCATGCAATAATTTTGAATTCTTTTCTTTCGAAGGGGGTTTTTGCGGTACTATGCCGGTTTTTTTTTTCATTTCGCTTCTTGGTTATAGGTTAACTATAGGTATACGCAGGGAGGTATTCATGGCCCCAATCGCTGGCCATGGCTGCCCAATCCCTCTTTGTCGTGACGAATGTCTCCTTGCATGACTTCCTTCCCCTGTAGGCGTAAGGGGTTCGCCCTGAGACGCGATTAGCTCCAGTTCCTACGTCGGGTCTACACCTAGCACTTAGAGATAGTGTAGGCTAGGGAAAAGAATCGGTTCGGGGAGATCGTCCCGACAAGGGCCAGAGTTGAGCGAAGGAGATCGCCGTCGGTGAAGGCCAAATCATGCAGGGAGATTCGTTAACGGCAGGAGCCGGGCTAGGAGATGGGATCCTTGGTAGGTCCAGGAAGGTCAATATATAGTGACGGGAAAGTTAAGTATCGAGCTGGAACTTAGAAAAATTTCATTAGTGTGTGGACTTAGAATATTTTCGGGCAGTGTTCGAACTTAGAAAAAATTTAGCCAGTGTGTGGACAGAGTAATCCTGGCCGTGCCCAGGACTTTGATTACATTTTGTCAGCGTGAGTACTTATGTGTTTTTGGCTGCGTGCGAACTTAAGAGTATTATCTACCAGTTGGGGACTTGGAAGTAATTTAGGCAAGTTTTCGGACTTCGACATTTGCTAGGGCAGTGTTGCAAGAAGTCTCCGAGAGAGGTAATCACTGCCTATTGTGCGAAGAGCAAAAACTTTGCTATTTTAAGAAGCGGTGAGTGGGGACTTCTGGAAATCTAATTTTTTTTTCTGCGAATGGAGTACCTAAGTGCGGGTGCAGGAAAGGTGAATGAAGTAAGGTTTTGGATGGATGTATGACGGGATACGTTACGAAAATACAGTTTTGAACTTCATTACGAACAGCAGACTGGTGTATGTTAAGTGTGTGTATAGATTGAGGAGTATAGGCGAGAGCAATACCTACACCTGTGGGGTACTAGTGGGGGCAATACCCTTATGCTCAAACTTTTATATGTGGATATTTGGTGACATGGGTTGGTGCGGAGTGTGTGTTGGTTGGTAATGTATTCAGTAGAAAAAAAACTGGTGAGATTTTTCAGACGCTCTTTCCTGAGACCATTTAGGTTTTGGAGAACTTTTTATAATGCGTGTTGTCATATGTAGGACAGATGATAAATGTAAAAATTTATTTCTGTGAAAACCTTCTTGTGCAGTATGTTAAGGAAATGGTAATGCACATTTTTATTAGGTTTTAATGTAAAATTAGAGTGTACATTTCAGAAGTTTGTAAGAGTTTTTCTCAAAGATTTGTGTTTTATGTTTTAGCAGTGCTTCTACTAAACTATAGGTGTTTTAAGAAGTATGGTTACATATAGGGACACCTGTTTTTCGCGAAAATATCCCAGGACAAGTTGTGTTCCAACGCGCTTTAGTTCAGAACCACCATCGTTATTGTATCATTTTAATTGCTACGCGTCTTATCTGTCTGCCTGCGAATCACGGACGGTAGGTATCCGAGAAACTTAATTATGATTGGCTCATTCAAGTAACAGACTGTCTTCACTCAAAGACAAGCGGCCAATAGTCAAATGGAAACTGCAAGCATGTACATAGGATGTTGAAGTCTAACCGAAGCGTAAATATTTTCGCGAAGAACAGGTGGCCTTAGTTATGCCTGTTATATTTAAAAAAAAAATAACTGTATGGGAGATTTTTATGTAAATATATATTTATTTTTTTTGATAGAAATGCAAGGAGACTTCTTTTACCAACTTACAAATTTGTTTATTGAAACATAAATGCAGTTGTTGAAAAGTGACAATAAAAAATAACTGTAATTAGCCCTTTGTTCACGATATTTGTTCTTCTGCAATAGAGTATTTTTAACTGTACAGGCTGTTCACGGTAAAGCGAGCGCTTTTTAACGCCCTTCTAAATTTTTGCTTTCGCCCAATTTCTATCTTCCCGCTGCTTTTTAATACAAACATTACAATGTGGCCAACAAACACGGTGTATAAATTTCACCACTCTCAAAAGGTAACGCCTAAGGCTGCAATGAGATATATTTATTAGTGGCCAATGCCTGTTGGGAGGGCCTTAAAGAGTGCTCTCTTTACCATGAACAGCCTATAGTAACATTGCGGTATCTTTTCTATGGACAGATTGTTGCACTGACTTCTCACCTCCACAATTTGCCTCCCAACCCCCCGCCTAATCCTAACACTAACAGGAAGAGGAAGGAAAGGAAGTACATTACCTCAGATTACCCATAACCAGCAATATAACCAATAAGCAGAGTAGGTATTGTAATTGTCTTACTGTACTGTCTAAAGTAGATGGGCGTCAAATTACACACACCAAAAACAACTCAATTTACTGATATACTCCGTAATTTTGACCAACAAACTTTCTCCGTGCAGTATACAGTTCATTTCTCTGATCAATTTGATTAAGACACAATATCGTATAAATCTATATCACTAGGGGCAGTGACATTTCGCGAAAAGACTTCGAGACAAGGTACACTTCAAAGCACTGTATGGTCGCAAAGGATTTTTGATAGGCTGAAACATGTTCTGGTCCGTGTTAACTGTTAGTGCACCAATCACGAAGGTTCAGTGTTGGAGTTACAGATTACTGAGTGGCTTGGTCAAATGCGGAAACGGCACCAGCAGCCAATGGAAGTACGACAATAGCTAAGGAGTATGTATAGTACTGAAGTCTACTTTATACAGAGATTTTTACGCGAAAAATCACTGGCCCTAATTATGCGCTATATTCACTTAAAATATCATTCGTGCCCAGACAGCTTGTGAATAAATTAATACTCTTCACAAACGTCTTCGTTTCCAGCAATTATTGTTTGTTACTTTTAAGTTTCTTGACGTCCATTTTTGTCGTGCACGATTATTATTGGCCGGAAACGTCAAACAATCAAAGAAATTTTAGAACCGGTCCAATCTTCAGACAAATATGGCGGCGTTTATGACATTTCGATGACGTCATAAATGTCCAACCTAATTTCACCAAACTTATTGGAAGCAGTTTGACGAAAAACTTGACAGTGTGACAGGGGCTTTAGTACTCTGTCCTCTTGACCTTCACTATACTTACACTGTCTACTGCACTGTATAATTTGTGTTGTTAACCCATTCAGACCCAGTGTACACAGTTGAGTACAATAAGCACGTCGAGGTAATTTTTGGTCTGTACTGCACACTGAGGTGATCAATTACCAATCATCTTACTTGTGGGTAAACTATTCGCAAACCGTCTTACTAGTCTACATCATAATTGATTCATATAACTGTAGCCGAACATATAGCCTACAGCTCATCAGCTGTGACTACGAAACAAGTGTTGTGTCAACTAAGCACAGAATGCATCACAAAATATCTTGCTTGAAACACCTGAAACCGTAAATTAAAGTTGGTATGAAAGGGCTAATTGAACACAATTTTAAGAGACGGGTTTTACATCGGTATATAACAATAACAGTAAATCATCAGGGGGAAATCATTCCAAGTCTATATAAATGCCTGGATGGGCCCTTTGGGATCGGGGTACTGGGACGAACTGTCCCCCTTGCCCCTCCCTGTGGGCGGCGCTGATCACGCTCGCAATAAATCTTATTTGGAGACCTCCGTCATTTCTAAAAATGGCTTTCCGGCTGCTGTATCTTAAAATATGTTATCCAGGCACGATCGAAACTACAACACGAGCCTCTATTGAACTTCACGACATATGCTTTCCGTAATTTACTGTATGACAGGGTCATCGCTTAAAGTCACGTACACTTTAAGATATTATTTGTAAATTTACCATACCAGTGTATACGCACAGTGACAAAGCGCGAGGTGGTAAAGTATTTTCCCACACATGCCTGGAACATTCCTACACTTGCTCGTGAAAGAGTCAAATGCGTAGCAAAGTTCCCAACTTTGTATAATAGCGATACTAAATATTCCCATATGTTCAGCCTTATACGTAGTACTAATACCATACACTGTATAGATTAAAAACTTCCATTACAGTTTAGGAAGTATACCAGAAAAATGTTTAAAGTGTACGTAGCTTTTGCGAAAATATTTTTGAGCAGGTTAGACGTCAATGTCCTGCGTGCGCATGCATTTATTAAATTTCTTTCAGTTATGGTCCGCTTGTCTTTGTGAAAAAACATTTTATTTCCTCACTGGGCCGAACCAGAATTAAGTGACTACGATAATGAACCCCTATGTTTCACTGCCATGACATCTGAGACACACGATAGTTGAGCAATCCTCCAACCACGAAAGTGGGTATGAACTTAAGTGTTTTGAAGTACCAGCAGTGAAATTTTTTTTCGCAAAAAATAAAGGTTCCCGTACTGTTGAGACTCAATACTTGTCGGTGTTTGTGGTCTACGCATAGACTAAAGATGAGGTGGACCGCTTACTTGTCTTCTGCCCATTTTCCTGGCATTGACCTACCCCAGTCCTACACAACTGTCAAAGTCACATAGTCAGCATTGATGAACGTGTTTATTTACATCTTAATTTATAAATGACAAGCACTATTATATTAACAAAACACTTTTACCAGTTTGAATGTAATCAAAAAGTAAGAAATGATTAGAGGAAGTATAAAAACATCTCAAAAGCACTTGTTTACTAAACAGTGTTCTAACCTCAAACCCAATCCACGCCACCTTCGCTACACGTGTAGGCAGAAAAGCAGTTCAATGTTGGGACACGGAGAATGGTTGTGCAGCCAGCGATATCGGCCTACCTCATCTTTAGTCTATGGGTCTACGAGGCCGAGACCTCAAGAACGAGTTCCTTATTGAACAACAAGGGGCCGCTCGCGGTCAGTTGAGACGAGAGTGTGCAAATCCTGCGATTTAATCACGCCTCTAAATCATAATTCAGTTCACGTAATTATTGGATGCAGCCGTTAAAACACGTACCCTGTGTACAGGCAGCATGGCGAGAAAACTGCACGGAAGTTCAGAAGACTTGATGCGCCTTGTTATAGTCTCATTTAAGATAGAAACTGGAAGGATGAAGGAAGAGAATAAAACGTAGTAGAAGTAAGAGAGAAGGCAAATTAATTAAGGTTTGGGCAGAACCATTTACTTTAACATTAATGGCCATTGCAATTAAACATGAATAATATCTAGGGATAGGAACATTTCGCAAGTTCATTCCAGGGCAAGGTAGACGTCAAACATTTGCACACTGAAGTTGACTTTGCAATTGGATCGCTGTTAGTTAGACACGCCCTGGACGACTCTGAGCCAATAGCAGACAGGAAAGGAAACGAGTGGAGAATCCCATACTACCAGGTGTGTAGTAATTCTGGCTGCCCACTGGGGAAGCAGCCACTGAACAAACAACTGAGGCTCGAGTAAACACAGGATTGTGGAGACCAGCCTACAGTTCATTGAACTTGCGAAATTTTCCTATCCCTAATAATATCTGATCTGGCCAATTGGAGAGATGGGATAAAGGTATAAAGTCTAAGTCAAAGGTATAGAAGTAGAAACATGGTACAAAGGACTCATCAGGTCTCGCACCTGGACAAGCTAGGCGCATGTCACTCAGGGCACCCGTTAAAATATACGCAGGTAAGGACAGTGACTTTTTTCGAAGGTTGGTTTCAAAAGTGCTCACTTTATCGTGAACAGCCTTTAAGAAAATGTCTCCTCAGACACACGCCATCAATGAGCAAAATATAACTGCTCGTACGACCGCAGGGTATTGAAATATAGCATGCGCGGAAATCTTTTCGCGAAATTCGTGCGTCCCTAATGATAACTCCCCTAACTTCTTACTCTTCATACCTCTGCATACCACCGTCCACCAAAACCGATTACTACGGAGATTTCACCGATGCACGCAAGTGCAAGGATTATCCTGCAATCGCTTATTTTGAACTTTCCACATACTTACAACTAGTGATTTTTCGCGAAAAAAAAAATATGAGTGCACGGTAGGTGTCAATACTATAAGTACCCGAAAGCAGTTTGTCTATTGCCATTGGTTGCTGTCTGTCATTTTCATATTTGACCAGGTCGTTCATAATAGGGATTTCCCCTACTTTTTTTTTTCTGTCCGCTGCGTGGTAATATGATAAGTTTTAAGAATCACGCTGTGGCGTTTTCTTTGTTTATTAGTGCATAACTCGATAATAACACATTTTAAAATAGACAACGCTTTTACGCGAGAAAAATGACGCCTTCCATGTTGACGTGCTTATGACTCCAGTATACGTGTTGAACTCTCTGTTGTTTACATGCAAATGCCCTAGCGGGCAGCGTGTGCATTTGGAATTTTTATTATATATTCTGTTGTTTCGGAGGATTTAAATGTTATTGCTGCGTCATCGAACACCAGCAATGTTGCATAGTTCCACCAAGCAAAAATACAACGAAATGTACTCATGGTAACATACCTGCGGATAGTTTAATTGGGAAAACAACGCTCGAAACGTTCATAAATATAGTTAAGAATCGTAAAACACAAGGCAATGTGCGACAACGGTATGTACGTGCGCACATGTTTTGTGCGTGAAAAATCATTTCAACATTAAGTAAATGTGTTTTCTTGCCGTAATTGCACTGGCCTAATCCGTAACACGGTAATATTGATTTTAAAGGCTGTGCTTATACGGCCATAGATAAATTGCCTTTATGCTTCATAAAATCTTTGTGGTTTACACTATACGACAGGTAAATTTTTTGCACTTGTTATTAAAATGCAAAAACGTCCATTGTCAGATATAAATACTAATAATATTATCGTTGAAAATTGCTTCATAATTTTGAGGTAATATGCTTCTGTTTATGCTCGTTATAAAGGCCAACGTTTGTATTATGTCTTGAATAAAACTTCTACTATGCTAATTTAATATGTAGAGGATTAATCTTATCTTTAGTTTTTAAGGCTAGTAAAAATAACTGGGATTCCAAAATGACATTACATTGATACGCGTGCGGAAATAGAAAGTTCGTCAAATGTGCCCACAAAAATCATCGCGTTTTTGAGATTGTGAGGTGTCTCGTAGGAAGACATTTAAATTTAGCATAACAACATTGATATCAAAGAAACGTGGTTATTCGTGAGAGTAAAATTCTTGAATAAAATATTTATCTACAAGTTTAAATTCACTGCCCATTGCTGTACTGAAGTGGTAATTTGAAAGGCCGACTTCATTTTAAACATCGACGAAGGCGGCGACAATTGAAGCAAAATCATGTTAAAAGTACCAGTAAATTTTTCAACAAACATACGTTTCCAAAAACAATTTCAGCGGCTCCCGTAATTCTCGGCAACCGGCGGGAAATACGTTCGCACGCATGCTGACATTAAGATGGCGAGACCAAATACGTGTGCAACTACGTTACATGCACGTTAGCCAATAGCAAATCGTTTTGATTGTTTACAAAAGCGTTTGAAAATTTTAAATTTTGTTCTGTAGTATTATATACGGTAATTATTTTAAGGGCGTCAATAAAAGCGCAATTAATTTTTCAGGAAAAATCCCTGTTCGGCAACTTTGGCACGGGTCCTACGTGATTCATAGAGACCTGAAAAAGTCCCGAGTTCAATGACCTGTAGGCCAGACTCTGCAGTCTTATATACAAACATGCATGTATCAACTGCACGTTGGTTGTAGGCTATGCTGTCACAGAGGATAGCGTCGATTGCGTCACCCTTCTCCAGGAGGTGCGAAACACCGTGTTCACCAATGGCTAATGTTATATAAACACAGGGTTTTGAATTCTAGCTTGTCTCATAATGAATCCGCGAATTCTTCAAATCTCTAGTAATTAACATGCATACAGTTAACATGTTCCAAAAACGAATTTGACCAATCAAGCTAGGTAAACGTCCCTACAGTGTTTCGAAATATAACTTGTCTTGAAATCTTTTCGCTAACTCTACACATACATCATAATATAAATATACCCACTTATAATCACACCAACTCTATTTGTCAAATATTTTAAATAATGTAGAACAAAACAATGTCGCACTATATGTACCTGCAGGACAAAATGAATAGGGGATGATGCATTGGGCGAGTCCATAGTAGTAATTGCTGTCCTCGATAAAGTGAGCACTTTTAAAATAAACCTTAGAAAAAAGTCATTACCTATTCTTGCATATATTTTAACGGGCGCACTGAGTGACGTTAGCCAATAAAGTTGGTAACGATGGAGGGAGTGCAGTTCCATATTATAACATAAAATAAAAAGTGTTAGGAAAATATTTGTGCTACGTTAAATCATTTATTTCGGTTTCTGTTTTTTTAAGCATCATAGTGTAAAAATGAACAGATTTTAAAATTGTTAATTTTCTAATAATTTCACAGTTTTATTTGACTGACGCATGAATAAAGTGATGAGGACCATGACAATGTTAATTTTGCATAAATCGGAAGAATACACAACATGTCTACAAATAGATCTTATACAGGGTTTTCAAAAGTGCTCATTTTACCGTGAACAGCATATAATGGCGCGGGGAACATGAGGTAAATAGAAACAAGATAACTCACAATTGGGGATAGGAAAATTTCGCGAGGTCAATGAACTGTAGGCTAGTCTCCGCAATCCTGTGTTTACTCGAGCCTCAGTTGTTTGTTCATTGGTTACTTCCCCAGTGAGTAGTCAGTTTACAACACACTTGGCAGTATGGGATTCGCTACTTGTTTCCTTTCCAGTCTGCTACTGGCTCAGAGTCGTCCAGGGCGTGTCTAACAAACCGCGATCCAATTGCAAATTCAACTTCAGTGTGCACATGTTTGACGTCTGCCTTGTCCTGAAATGAACTCGCGAAATGTTCCTATCCCTACTCATAGCTAAAATAAAATGGTCACGATATAAATGATTAAAATTATACAATTTATGCTATCAAAATATGTACTCATTAAAATACTAACAATCCCGAATTACAAAAAAAAATCTTAAATTGAAAAAATTACCCTAAAACTAATTAGGAATTTTTTGACCTCGGTTGGCAACCTTTTACGAACCGGCGGCCTGTGCGACTGCCTATGTCGACATACACTTGAGCAGCACACATTGACTGAAGATGATGTGGACTGTAGATTTTAGATTTGAGCACGTCCTCTATTTTGACTCAAGGACTGACAGGACTCCTGTCGATTCCACGTGTTTCAATAGTAAAGGCCGCCGTTATGATTTGATTCTAGCCTCCAACCCGTGTTTCTTGCGAAAAATAATTACATTTTGCGTAACTTCATTGTATATACTTTTGCGTTATATTTATGTGGAGCTGAAGCCACAATTATGACTTGTACTGTCTCGTGGTTGATACATTAAATCAAAGTGTCGCTGTTTTTGTTGCCATTCGTACTTAGTATTGAGCGGCTCCCAACGTAAACATTTAATTTCCGGACCCATGCTTACTGGACCATTTATACTTCTCGTTATTTACACGTCTCATCCCTACCTTTTTTGACCAACACTTTTGAAACAACCTGTGTGTGTGTATATGTATATATATATATACATATATATATATATATATATACACACACACACACACATTATACATCCATGTGTACATATATATTAAATGATCCAATCACGACAGTGGTTCTGAACTAAAGTGCGTTGGAACACAATTCGTCCTGAACTATTTTCGCGAACAAAAGGTGCCCCTAGCTATAGTTCATTCACGATTAATTCCGGCTTTTCTGAAGCCCTGCTTAACTCTTTGAGACCCACATTAATTTACGGTTTAAGATGTTGCAAACAAGACATTTTGTGATGCGTGCTGTACCAAAGTCGACGCAACACTTGTTTCGTTGTCACAGCCAAACACCTGTAGGCTATATGTTCGGATACAGTTACACGAACCAATTATGACTTATACCAGTAATACACTTTGCGAATCATTTACCCACAGGTAAGATCATTGGTCATTGAGCAGTACAGACCAAATATTACTTACACGTGCGTAATGTACACAATTGTGTACACCGTGTCTGTAGGCTAGGCTCCGAAGTCCTGTGTAAACTCGAGCCTCAGCTGTGTGTTCATTGGCTGCTGCTCTAGGGAGTAGCCAGTGTTACACCACACCTGGCAGTAGGGTATCAGCTACGTATTTCCTTGCAAGTCTGCTGTTGGCTCAGAAGCGCCCAGGGCGTGTTTAGTAAAACCGGGATCCAATTGCAAACGCGACTTCACTGTGTATGTGTTTGCCGTCTATCTTGTTGTGAAATAAATTCGGGAAACTTTCCTATCCCTAGTTATACTTCAAGAATATTCTTCCGCCTCATGCAAACAAAGCTTGGGAAGTTACACCAGGGCAGGGCCGACACACCGCATTCGTGCGCGCTCAGTGCAATAATATATTGCATAAGATCTATTTCTTACTAGCCGTCACCAACAAACCTATTTTCTCTCTGCCTTTATTCATATTAGTTAGAAATTAAATATTATAATTTGCAAATAAAATATTAGCAAAAGTTCAATTTAACTAGCAAAAGTGCATGTGATATACGTAACATATTTAGGAAGCAACCAAAACGTCATACATGGGGTGTTTTTTCAAAGGTTTTGTTAAAAAAAGTGTGAAGAAACTGCTAATAGACATTATTTCATGTGTCAGCGCTGGCCTTACCAAAAAAAAAAAAAAATCGAGTACCCTCAAATATAAACTACGATTTATGTATGTTTGCATGGTAAAAACTGTGTTCCTTACTGTTTTCGGTGGTTACAAAGTGTTTATTTTCTAACCAGTTCTGGGCAATAGTGTTCCTGCGCAAAAAAAAAAAATCCGTGTCCTGTGTGAAGCGAAGCGCGTATTTCAGTGCGAGATATTCGGGCGGCGGGAGTTGGTAACTGGTTTCTACGTTTTATCGCGGGCGAGGTTGCGCGTCACGAGAGAAGGGGAGACTGGTGACGCCCCGGGTTCCCATCTCTCCCCCTGCGCTAGTTCGCGCGCTCGCCGCCAGGCGGAAGCACCGGGCGCTGATAGCGGCGCGCCGACAACAATGAGACATTGTTTCTACGTGTTGGAGTCGCTTGTCGGTGGGAGGAGGGACGCACGCGACGACTGTTTCGGCCGGTGATGGGATTCGCAGCCGGTTATCTCGCTTCCCACCCCCTTCCCCCTTCACCTTTTCGGTTCCCTGCAGCAACCTTCAACTAGCCGCTAACCGTGCGAGCGCGGTCCATTGTTGCCGAGTCTGGCACGGCGACAACGCCGCCTCTGCGCACTCCAGCACAAAACGCCAAATGCCCAGGGAGCTACATGGGGAGGGGAGGGTGCTCGAGGGACAATGGCTAACGTTTCCCCTCCTCCATCACTCCTACCACCTCTTCTAACCCAATACAATACCCATAATGCAGCGTGGATGCCGCGCGAAAACTTACGACTTTCGGCATCCGGTACGGTGGACCAGACATGCATAGTGGCCACGAGCTACCGTGACATGGCCATAAAGACACACATGAGGCTTGTGGAAGGAGAATGAACTGAGCGAATCCGACCTCCCTGGTATAACAGTATTGTTCGATGTTTTACAATATTTATTCAACATAACTCAAGGCAAAAGTACAGTGTCTTTCCCCACCGCACGGTATACATGAGTGAGCGAGTGAAGAGATTTGGGCGCGGTCTTGAGAGCCGATGAGAGCGATTGAAGAGAATATGGAGCGGCGCCGGAATGAGGGGGACAGGGGACACGGGAGATCCCCGAGAAGACCCGCCGACCAACGGCATCGTCCGGCACGATTCCCACTTGCGAAAATCCGGGAGTGACCCGGCCGGGTATTGAACCCGGTTCGCCTTGGCGGGAGGCGAGCGTGCTAATTGCTGAGCCACCGTGGCACCCACGGTATACGTGCACAGAGGGGGTGCAGCTGCACCCCTCGTTGCATCATGTCGTTAGGAAAATATTAAATAATTTTGCCAATTTCTTATTTTCACTAGGCAGTCTGAATGTTTGAAACGACCACTAAATTAAAATGGGTTTGATGTAGAGACCTGAAAAATTCTCGAGTTCAATGGCCTGCAGGCTGGACTCTACCGTCTTATGTACAAATTTGCCGATGTCAACTGTGCATTGATTGTCTGCTGCCACAGTGGAAGGCGACGATTGGACCAGCCTTCTTCAGGAGGTGTCAAACACCGTATTGGCCAATGGCTAATGTTATATTAACACACATGCTTTGAATTCTAGCTTGTCCCAAAATGAAACCGCGAGTTCTTTTTGGTCTCTAGTTTGATGTAATACAGACTAGTTGTAATAAATATTTTTAAATATATAATTAGTTTGTATTGTTTGGTCTCGTAACAGCTTATTTTCATTTTACGATTTGCATCCCTTTTCGCAGCGATGCATTCTACTGTGCAACTTCCACAATTCATTAATAAGTGTTACTACGTCAAGGTTATTCTCCTCGGGTTAGGAACGAAACGAGTTTTCTTATGCGAGAGTTTGACATAGGGAAACATTTCCGCCACTATGCGCGCAGCGTTCCAAAGAGGCCACTTTTAATTAAAATTTCAAGCTACGTGAATAATACAAGAGAAATATTTTATTTAGTTACGCAGTTATGTTATGTTTGATTCATAATTATTGAATTCACACACTGGCATTTGAGATAAATTAGAACTGATTCAGCTATATCCACAACTGCAAGAACACCAGTTCTGTTGGTTTCTGTGCTAGAACTAGCTATCGTCCTCTTGGTCCATACCTAGGGACAGGTGTTTTTAGCAAAAAATATTCATGGCCATGCTAGACTTCAATATTCTACGCCCACAACCACAACTTCCTTTGTTTATTGGCCGCCCGTCTACTTGAGAAGATGTTGTCTTATTTGACTAGGCCAATCGAAATAAAGCACTCCGATAAGGAATGTCCGTGATTCGCGGACATACACCATTAGGCATGTGAAATTTTAAATCATCCAACCACGAAAGTATATATGAACAAAATTATTTTGGAGTACAGCTGGTCTTGAAATATTTTCGCGAAGAACTCCTGTCCCTATACATAACACTATCCTGTACTTTACAGCGTTCATTACGGGCCGGTCATCAACCAACGGACAGCCGAGTTAATACTGACCCAATCAAATGTCCTCTCTCTTATAAAAGGATTTACAATCAATCATGTCCCTATGAGTGGCTATAAAAATATAATTCTACCGTTAGCAATATTATTGTTACTGCGCTATGGTGTTGTTGTCAGGTCACGTTAAACACTAACCGAACAAAGACTCCACATCCACACGTGTTTTCTTCTTAACAACAAAGAAATTTTCTGATTAGCTTTGCTCGAGCTACACTTGAGCATAGTCTACAAAGTGTTAATTTTATTTTTTTTGTGTAGAAAATAGAGACAATCCAGTACACATGCGACACTAGCGCGAGGCTCTGCAAGCACGCCCCTGCGTCTGATTCGCTACTGCAGGCTGCCAAAAGTTCCCTATTGGCTGTGCTGCCAGTTGCCAGGCGCTGATTGGATAACTGCATTCCAACATTTTGCTGGGTTGGAACGCCATTTTGCTGGCGCGTGGGTAAACGCTGCTATTTCACCCATGTACTGTATATCCTTAAATACCCTGCGTCCAGGTTTTGCATAGACAATGCTATCCAATTAACTCTTTTACGTCTGCGCATATTTGCTGGAATTCAAGACAAGTGAGTAAATTATATCCACCATTGCACGAACATCTGTTCTGCTGGTCTCTCTGTTCTCACTGGTCAAAACTTTCTATTATTTCACACTTTACCGGACAAGTTTACTGTACTAGACAACATTCATTTTTTGTTAGCTGTCAGCCGGTATGGGCTAATACCAAGTTGGCAATGTCCAAGTTTAATATTCCTCCCTTAGTAACATAACATTCAATAAATTCCATTAATGTGGGTATCATAACACTTCGAGAGCTGCCAGCGCAATATCACCTTGCAACGAGCTTCGTGAAAACTGCTGGCCACGTCATATATCTACAACTTAAAACACCCGATTTTCGAGAAAAGATTTCACGACTACTCTTGTTCTTTCCAAACTCTTCAACTCAAATACTTTCCTGTGATTGGCCGATTTATGTTTGTTTCGCGTCTTGTGCATCTGCCCGTGAATAAGAGACGTTCTTTATTGGATTAACCTTACTTGCGATTGACCAGCCAAGTAAGGAAACGCATTGTCTCAAAGATACGCGAGCAATAAGCGAAGGGAATAAATTTTAGAAGGTCGGCAGGGAAATGTGATCTAGCCTGCTCAGAAATATTTTCGCAAAAAATCGGATGTCCTTGAATATAACGTCGGCATTTTTTTTTTTTTTTTTTTTAACGCGAGACGACGTAATATTACGGCAAACTCCATTCAACTTTGTTGAAATCCGGGGATGTTGTATGACGTTGATAGCAGACAGATGGTTAATTATGTATTGTGCAGAGTGTGAAAGGTTTAAGGGCACTCCTTTGTAAAGTATTACGTGTAAAAGTCAGTGTATGCACGTATTCGCTTATATCAGTAAATAAATGCTTTGGGTAGCGCCACCTGTTTTTCGCGAAAAGATTCAAGCGAAGGCTAGACTTCAATATCCTATGTGGACACTTGCAGCCGTACTTTCACTATTTGTCACTTATGTTTGTGTACAGATAGTCTGTTAGATGAGCGAGCCTATCAGAATTAAGATTCTCCGATACTTACAGCCCGTGATTCGCGGGTAGACAGATAAGAAGCCTAACGATCCAAATGATCCGATCACGAAAGTGGCTCTGAAATAAAGTGCGTTGGAACACAACTTGTCTTGAAACCTTCTAGCGAAAAACAGGTTCCCCTAGCTATGGGCAGAGACGTGCAAATTCCCGTTAATTTTTGGCATCAAGCTAAAATTCATAGTACTGCGTATACTTGAGCAGGCGTCTTTTCTCCATTGGCTGCTGCCTATCTGTGAAGTCCCTCCCTTTCTGAGTAACCTGCACGTGATTGGGAGACCCACGATTTTTAAGTGTTCATTTATTGGAGCAGAATTACCCGGGACGTGTCAAATAATGAATGGCCCAATGACAAACGTATTGCAAAGTAAAATTTTTTTAAAGTTTAAAATGTACTCAAATAACAACGGGAATTTTGCAGGTACCTAGCTATGGGAATACAAATTTTTGTCCAAAAAAGTAAAAAAATCTATTATTTACAGCCCCCGCGTTCTGTTTTTAACATATTATGATATTAAATGCATTAAAAAAGAAAAGAGAGAGAAGATGATTTTAAAAATGACATTTTCAGGGCTTTCTTGCACAGTTCTCTAAAGGGAAAAGAGAACGCCACAAAGTGGCGGCTGTAGTTCAGTCCACTGACTTTCTTTCCGTGTAATAACTAGAGACCGGAATAATTCGCGAGTTCAGTGACCTTCTGGCTAGACTCTACAGTCGTATGTACAAATTTGCTGGTGTCAACTGTGCATTGGTTGTCTGCTGTCACAGTGGAAGGCGACGATTGGACCAGCCTTCTCCAGGAGGTGTCAAACACCGTGTGGGCCAATGGCTAATGTATATAAACACATATGTTTAGAATTCTAGCTTGTCCCAAAACGAAACGGAGAATTCTTCAGGTTTCTAGTAACAACTTAGGGAGACCCGAATTTTGCGAAAAGATTTTCGCGCTTGCTAGACCCCGCGGTCATACCAGCAGTAATATCTTGTTTATTGGCGACGAGTGTCTGTGAGGAGACATTTTCTTACTTAACTGGCCGATCAGAATACGGCTACTCCGATACTGCACGCCTGCGATTCGCGGGCAGACACTTAACCCTTTCAGACCCAATTTAATTTACGATTTCAGGTGTTGCAAACAAAACATTTAATGATGCGTGCTGTACTTAAGTCGACACAACACTTGTTTAGTTGTCAAAGTCAATGAGGCGCAGGCTGTATGTTCGGATACAGATATATGAACCAATTATGATTTAGGCAAGTAAGACGGTTTGCGAATCATTGAGTTTCGCAGAGCACAGCAAAGACCAAAAATTACTTACACGCGCGTAATGTACTCAAGTGTGTACACTGGGTCTGGACGGGTTAGAACGCGAAACGCCTTGATCATCCAATCACGGGGATGGGGAACTGAGCTAAAGTGTTACGAAATTCAACTGGTCGTGAAATCTTTTTTCGCGAAAATCGGATGTCCCCTAGTTATCATCTCGCCCTGGTGAGAAATGTAGAGTACATTGAGAGAGGTGGCGCCTGCACTCACCGGGGCCTTGGCGAGCGACTGCCAGGAGAACTCGAGGTCGGTGATGTGGGCCGGCACGGGCACCACGAAGTTCATGGCGTACACGTTGACGACGCCGTCCCGCACGTAGAACAGCTCCGCCGACAGTCCTGCCAACACCACAACAAAACCTATATTTAACCATCAAGACTTACCAAACTGTATTTACAGTCCCATAGCACTGACAAGGATAGAGACCGTCGTTCAGGGTTATACAGGATGTTCACGGTAACGTGAGCACTTTTGAAAGCCTTGCTTAAGATCTACTTGTATGCATGTTGTGTATTCCTCCACCTTATGTAAAATTAACATTTCTGTGGATCCCATCACTTAATTCACGCGTGGGTCAGGTGAAACTGTGGAATCATCAGAAAAGTAAATATGTTACAAATCTGGTCATTTTATATAGCCTATTTCGATAATAAAAAAAAAAAAAACCAGAAACCGAAAGAAATAACTTAAGTTGCCAAAATGATCACGTTACACTATTTATTCGACTTTAAAATATGGAACTATTTTCAATCCATCATTACCAAATTTACGTAATGGGCGTATGTCACTCAGTGCGCCCGTTAAAATATATATGCAGGTAGGAGCAGTGACATTTTTCTAAGGTTGATTTAAAAAGTACTCACTTTACCGTGAACGGCCTTTATAACCACGTTTGAACACCGACCTTTGAAAATGTCACTGCCTCTAGAGGCTCCTAACGGTGATGCCCTAGTTACTTTTTTCCTATAAGACATTTTTTATCCTTTCACCACTTTTTAAAATAAATATTGTCGTGTAAGTAATAACACAGTGCATATATTTCACAGGACTCGAAAGTTAACGTCTAAGGCTACAATGAAATATATAAAAGTATAAAAAGTATAAATTAATAAATATACGTGTAAGTAAAATAAGATGAGCTTTATTCAATAACATTAAATTTTAACTTAATCTATAATTTTTTTCATTCGTATCGCCTATTTTGTTTTCATCTCTTTTTTCTTGTTTTGTAACGGCATCTTTTATTTATATATGCTGTTTAATAGTATAGACTAGTCATGGTAAAGCGAGATTTTTGAAAGCCCTATCCTTAGGGATAGGAAAATTTCACAAATTCATTTCGGGACAAGATAGACGTCAAACACATATACAGTGAAATCACTTTTGCAATTGGGTCATAGTTCATAAGACCCAACCTGCAAGCATCTGAGCCAATAGCATACTTGCAACGAAACACCTTGCGAATCCCATAACTGCCAGGTGTGGGGCAACAGCCAATGAGCATACAACTGAGGCATACAACAGTATGCAGAGTACTGAAGAGTACAGCCTACAGGTCATTGAACTCGCGAAATTTTCCTATCCCTACCTATCAATTATAATTACGATTCAATAAATACATTTTATTTCAGTCTTAGACGTTAACTTTCAAGTGCGGTGGAATATACACACGGTGTTTCTTTTAAAAGGTGGTTCAATGATAAAAAAAAAAAATGGCTTAAGGGGAAAAGTAACTAAGGCCTCAAAAGCTGTCACTTTACTGTGAACAGTGTATACTTCTAACTATCTGACGAATTCTGTATCCCAGAGCTATGGAAGAAGTGAAAAAAATAAACGACTGCTCCTCCCGGCCTCGCCGTGATACGCCCTTCTCCAAGGGAGTATCAAGGGGGCTCTAAAAACCAGTTTTTCCACTTATTAATTTTGCCGTGACTTTTAAGACTTTTAAAACAGCAATTAACAATTTTCAAATTAACGCAAGTCTTTAAGAGATTTCGTTTTCATTTTCAACAGATGAAGTCCAAAATTACAGCTGCATACTAATAAAGCAAAAATTTACTCAGCTGTTAACTTTATGCTGTCAATTTATATCACTTTTCTCAAAAATAAAAACAAGAATATATCTACTTAAAAGGGCAGAAAATATGCCCTTTAATCGCGTGACCTGAAGAGTCCATATCCATTACAATTTGAATGATTAATTATCTTTTGTGCCGACGACCCAGGAATCAGCCGATCTCTTCGAAGAAGGCTAATCCCCAGGTATTTATACCACACATTTCCGTTGGAACCTCTCCCTACTAGGGGCTATTCGAAAAGTCCAACCAATAGGAGACCGCAGAACTTTCTATTAAATTCTACATAATGCTTCATAATTGTCGAACATCAACTCCCGTAGCGCTGTGTTCACGTATTTCCGGCGCCACGTGTTCACCTGGCGCGGCGCGCTTCTGTGACGTCAGTCAACCCAGCGCCGCCACGCGCGAGTTTGGCACCCCACGCCAGCAGCGAACCCGCCGCAGTATGGCGGTATGTCGGTTATAGGCTGTTCACGGTCAAATGAGCTCTTTTGAAAGCCCTGCTTTAAGATCTTACTTGTATAACGTTGTCTCTTCTTCCGCTTCGTGTAAAATTAAAATTGCCATGAGCCTCATCACATCATTTTTATTCATGCGTCGGTTAAATTAAACTGTGAAATTAATAGAAAAGTAAATATTTAATAAATCTGCACATTTCTACACTTCGATGTACTAAAAAAAAAAAAAACAGAAAGTGAAAGAAATAATATAAGTTATAAATGGTTACCAAACAATTTGTTACTTGACGTTACGACCTGTAACTACTTTCCATCCTTCGTTACCAACTTTACCGGGCGAATGTCACTCTATGCGCCCATTGAAATATATGCATGTAGGGGGAGTGTCTTTTTTCTGAGGTTCATTTCTAAAGTTCTCACTTTATCGTGAATAGCCTTTAGCAGGCGGAAGCCATGTCGGTGACCAGCTTCACGTGTCGGGTGACACCTCGTTGTTACAAGACATCGCCGTGTTCTTCAAATACGTGTGTGACAGAGTGTAAGAAATCTTAGTCTATAAACACGTAGTAAATAGAATCCACAACTTCTGAAGTGTTTTATCAGGCGGGAAAACGATGCTAATTTTGGACAGACGTGCTGCGTAG
The DNA here is from genome assembly GCA_029891345.1 of Dryococelus australis. Classification (NCBI taxonomy): domain Eukaryota; kingdom Metazoa; phylum Arthropoda; class Insecta; order Phasmatodea; family Phasmatidae; genus Dryococelus; species Dryococelus australis. Next base: position 45,346,571 of record CM057000.1, read on the forward strand.
TAGGCGAGCGTGCGAGCCAGGTGGAACAGTCATACTCGCAATCTGCTCGGAGTGCAGACCCCGTGAAAAATGTGACGTCGCGCAACCGCTCGTGTGTGGGAGTGTGGGATACGTCGCCGCGCTTCGTGTGTGGGGAGCGTGGTATACGTCGCCGGCGCTTCGTGTGTGGGGAGCGTGGTATACGTCGCCGGCGCTTCGTGTGTGGGGAGCGTGGTATACGTCGCCGGCGCTTCGTGTGTGGGGAGCGTGGTATACGTCGCCGGCGCTTGTGTGTGGGGAGCGTGGTATACGTCGCCGGCGCTTCGTGTGTGGGGAGCGTGGTATACGTCGCTGGCGCTTCGTGTGTGGGGAGCGTGGTATACGTCGCCGGCGCTTCGTGTGTGGGGAGCGTGGTATACGTCGCTGGCGCTTCGTGTGTGGGGAGCGTGGTATACGTCGCCGGCGCTTCGTGTGTGGGGCGGTAGCGCCGCGTGGTGGACGTGGTATCGACGCCGGCGCTTCGTGTGTGGGGAGCGTGGTATACGTCGCCGGCGCTTCGTGTGTGGGGAGCGTGGTATACGTCGCCGGCGCTTCGTGAGTGGGGAGCGTGGTATACGTCGCCGGCGCTTCGTGTGTGGGGAGCGTGGTATACGTCGCCGGTGCTTCGTGTGTGGGGAGTGTGGTATACGTCGCCGGCGCTTCGTGTGTGGGGAGCGTGGTATACGTCGCCGGCGCTTCGTGTGTGGGGAGCGTGGTATACGTCGCCGGCGCTTCGTGTGTGGGGAGCGTGGTATACGTCGCCGGTGCTTCGTGTGTGGGGAGCGTGGTATACGTCGCCGGCGCTTCGTGAGTGGGGAGCGTGGTATACGTCGCCGGCGCTTCGTGTGTGGGGAGCGTGGTATACGTCGCCGGTGCTTCGTGTGTGGGGAGCGTGGTATACGTCGCCGGCGCTTCGTGTGTGGGGAGCGTGGTATACGTCGCCGGTGCTTCGTGTGTGGGGAGTGTGGTATACGTCGCCGGCGCTTCGTGTGTGGGGAGCGTGGTATACGTCGCCGGCGCTTCGTGTGTGGGGAGCGTGGTATACGTCGCCGGCGCTTCGTGTGTGGGGAGCGTGGTATACGTCGCCGGCGCTTCGTGTGTGGGGAGCGTGGTATACGTCGCCGGCGCTTCGTGTGTGGGGAGTGTGGTATACGTCGCCGGCGCTTCGTGTTTGGGGAGCGTGGTATACGTCGCCGGCGCTTCGTGTGTGGGGAGCGTGGTATACGTCGCCGGAGCTTCGTGTGTGGGGAGCGTGGTATACGTCGCCGGCGCTTCGTGTGTGGGGAGCGTGGTATACGTCGCCGGCGCTTCGTGTGTGGGGAGCGTGGTATACGTCGCCGGCGCTTCGTGTGTGGGGAGCGTGGTATACGTCGCCGGCGCTTAGTGTGTGGGGAGCGTGGTATACGTCGCCGGCGCTTCGTGTGTGGGGAGCGTGGTATACGTCGCCGGCGCTTCGTGAGTGGGGAGCGTGGTATACGTCGCCGGCGCTTCGTGTGTGGGGAGCGTGGTATACGTCGCCGGCGCTTAGTGTGTGGGGAGCGTGTTATACGTCGCCGGCGCTTCGTGTGTGGGAGCGTGGTATACGTCGCCGGCCGGTGGGGCTTTCTTGGAACATTGCCGTTTCCCTTCAACCTTTGCATTCCAGTAGTATGATTATGATGAGTCTGAGGCAAGGGTGTGGGGCATCGGATTCGGATTTGCCCGGTCGCCATCTTGTTACATCACCCGTCCGCCAATTTTTTCCCCTTTTTCCCCTCATAATCGACCAAATTACCCTTTAAATTTTCCCTTTTCCCTAAATATTTCTCTTTTTTCCCTAAAAAATTCCCATTTTCCCGGAGCAGGTGAGAGGGATCAGTGACTCCGAGTAAGACAGGAGACCGGGATCAGTGACCCTGGGGTCAGGAGAGTAGGACCTATGACTTTGACCTTTGACCCAAAAAATCCAAAATATTCAAAAAATTTCCAAAAACATTCGCAAATAATCCCAAAAAATGTATTACTACAAATAATTAAAAAATTATAAAAACTTTATTTTTATTATCTATTTAAAAAGTATTAAAAAATACTTAAATTTACTAGAGATCACCCCTAGCCCATACTCCTTACGCCATCTTGGTCGGCGACCACTATCAAGGTAGGCGACCACTATCTTGGCGACCACTATCATCCATCTGCCATAACGGAAGCCAATGACCATAACCTTGACCCCATGACCTTGATTAACCTGAATATTAAAAAAATCGAGAAAAATTCATAAAAGTCAGCAAGCATAATACATTTCAAACTACTACCGCCATGTTAGATACAGACTACCTCAACCTTGACCCCACGACCTAGAATGATCTAGAATGACTTGACTATAAAAAACCTGAGAAAAAATTCATGAAAGTCAGCAAGCATAATACATTTCAGACTACTGACACCATATTATATACAGACTACCTCAACCTTACCCCATGACCTCGAATAACCTCGAAAACAAAAATTTGAGAAAAAATACATAATCAACATGCATAATACATTACAGACTACGGTCACCATATTATATGCAGACTACCTCACCGTGACCCCATGACCTTCAATGACCTTGAAAACAACACTTCCAAAGAAATCCTTTAGAACCCAAAAATTTAAAACAAATTAATTTTTAAAAATTATTAGAAATTCATTTATTTTAAAACTTACATTTCCGAAGGGGGTCCCCCCTCCCCCATCTCGACCATTAGTTACATTGGTTCCATCAATTACTCACATTAGTTCGACTCCCTCCGTATTGAATTCTATTCCCAATTCATATATAGTATCGATTATGCCACCTGCTATAGACCTATACCGAATGCTGACATTGTCCATTCCTGCAAAGCACGTAAACTGCCACATTTAATTGATGTATTCTTAAATGTAAGTTTTTTTATTTGAAGTAATTTTTTATATATAAACCGGAAGGGGGATTTTATAAAATATAAAATACATAATATCTAATAAATATCTTCTTTATTTACAAAATTTTACATACAAACATTTCTTTGCAATGATTTCTTCAAAGGCAAGAGGAGGTAATCACATTATTTCGTAAGAGGTTGGTATGCTCTCGTTCTTAGCTCCAGATGATTTACCGAATCGAGTGTCCAACCCGAACCCTTCACCATCATTTCTTCTTCCTCGTGAAATACCTTTTCTATATTATCTTCTACACTCTTTTCTATGTCGTATACATTTTAGAGAGGTACATTAGAAGTCTTGAATGCCCTCTTGTTGATACCATCGTCCATCCGTTCCGGTTTTGTATAATTGCATTCTAGCCATATATTATATTTTAGAAGCCCCTTTGTTTCAATCTCTTCTGTAAGTTGGTTTATTAAATTTTGTTTCATACTTGCTAGGGACGAACAAACGACGAAACTGTCAGATTCAGAGCAATGTAATCTTTCAACATGCCCTGAATGCAGATTACTTTAGACGAAATCCATTAGCATTAGGTTTGCCTAGAACATGAACGGGTGTTACCGGACACGAGTTTTACACAGTTTAACATGTTTGTCATACGATTCATAACATTGTGTTCTCTGACGGTCATGCATTTGAAGTCGCACATTGTCTGGGACATCTATTACTCCATAACACATGAACTTACGCTCACATTTGTAACAGCTAATAATCAGATATGGCCATCGTGTCTTCTTCGTACATTTGCCACTCTTCTCGTACCTACGCGTATTGCTACTTTTACTGTACGTCTTACCACAGTAGCGGCACGATCGACCCGATAGCGACAGCGAATGGTCCGTACCATCCACATGCACATCCTCACTTATGACATGTTTACATCGTTATTTCACAAAGCAGTACTTGTAAGTCCATCACAGGTTTGCGGCGGTGACAACACTTTTTTTTTTTGTTGTGCTGGCAGAGGAACAAATCCTTTACATATTTTCGAATGTTGGTCAATTTTTGTTAGTACGCGCAAACTGGCGAAGGCACTTCTCACACTTATATGCCGTGAGGAGCGGGTTCATCTTACATTGATGCTTTTCGTATCGTCTAGCATTGCTGCTAGTCGCAAAAGATTCATCACAGTACACACATCATAGTCTTGGGTCGCGATGTTGATGGCTGCACTGCTGTAGGTGGCCCACCTGAAGAAGTCGCTGGTGCTTTCGGTATCATGCCTGAAGAAGTCGATGGCACTGTAGCAGGTACCATTAGCTCTAGAGTACCCAAAGGCATCGCAGATGCAGAATAAGACTTTGATGCGAAAAGGCACAATCTAGCCAAGACGATACACCTTTCACGGGAGCTGCTGTCAAACTAAGATTCTCATCTGAACTCTCTGCTGCTTATATACGAGTATGTATAGCCAATGACGTCATGCTGATGCTGAACCAATCGTATTGCGTACATCAAACAGCCAATCATGGAGGCTCACTTCTTCAGGCATGATACCGAAAGCACCAGCGACTTCTTCAGGTGGGCCACCTACAGCAGTGCAGCCATCAACATCGCGACCCAAGACTACGATGCGTGTACTGTGATGAATCTTTTGCGACTAGCAGCAATGCTAGACGATACGAAAAGCATCAATGTAAGATGAACCCGCTCCTCACGGCATATAAGTGTGAGAAGTGCCTTCGCCAGTTTGCGCGTACTAACAAAAATTGACCAACATTCGAAAATATGTAAAGGATTTGTTCCTCTGCCAGCACAACAAAAAAAAAAAGTGTTGTCACCGCCGCAAACCTGTGATGGACTTACAAGTACTGCTTTGTGAAATAACGATGTAAACATGTCATAAGTGAGGATGTGCATGTGGATGGTACGGACCATTCGCTGTCGCTATCGGGTCGATCGTGCCGCTACTGTGGTAAGACGTACAGTAAAAGTAGCAATACGCGTAGGTACGAGAAGAGTGGCAAATGTACGAAGAAGACACGATGGCCATAGCTGATTATTAGCTGTTACAAATGTGAGCGTAAGTTCATGTGTTATGGAGTAATAGATGTCCCAGACAATGTGCGACTTCAAATGCATGACCGTCAGAGAACACAATGTTATGAATCGTATGACAAACATGTTAAACTGTGTAAAACTCGTGTCCGGTAACACCCGTTCATGTTCTAGGCAAACCTAATGCTAATGGATTTCGTCTAAAGTAATCTGCATTCAGGGCATGTTGAAAGATTACATTGCTCTGAATCTGACAGTTTCGTCGTTTGTTCGTCCCTAGCAAGTATGGAACAAAATTTAATAAACCAACTTACAGAAGAGATTGAAACAAAGGGGCTTCTAAAATATAATATATGGCTAGAATGCAATTATACAAAACCGGAACGGATGGACGATGGTATCAACAAGACGGCATTCAAGACTTCTAATGTACCTCTCTAAAATGTATACGACATAGAAAAGAGTGTAGAAGATAATATAGAAAAGGTATTTCACGAGGAAGAAGAAATGATGGTGAAGGGTTCGGGTTGGACACTCGATTCGGTAAATCATCTGGAGCTAAGAACGAGAGCATACCAACCTCTTACGAAATAATGTGATTACCTCCTCTTGCCTTTGAAGAAATCATTGCAAAGAAATGTTTGTATGTAAAATTTTGTAAATAAAGAAGATATTTATTAGATATTATGTATTTTATATTTTATAAAATCCCCCTTCCGGTTTATATATAAAAAATTATTTCAAATAAAAAAACTTACATTTAAGAATACAACAATTAAATGTGGCAGTTTACGTGCTTTGCAGGAATGGACAATGTCACCATTCGGTATAGGTGTATAGCAGGTGGCATAATCGATACTACATATGAATTGGGAATAGAATCCAATATGGAGGGAGTTAAACTAAAGTGAGTAATTGATTGGGCGAAGTGACTAATTAGTGCAACCTATACTTTAAATAGATAAACAAATATGACTGTCACCTGGCCATACATAGGTTATGTAAACATATGAAATCTAAAATGGTTGTCGCACGAATGTGAGACATAACTATAAAACAAATGACAATAAGAAATATGGAGGACTGCACCTAGCAAGATGGCTGCCTCCCAAGATGGTAGCCTCCAAAACATATATAAACAAATTATTTACGTAAAACAACAAATATGGCCGCCTCCATTAATGTATACACATATGACGTAAGAAAAAATCAAATATGGCAATGGAACGACGGTGACTAATTAGCGAACGAATTGAGAGAGACGGTAATATATAAAAAAATATGGCTGTCTCCAGTAGCATGAAAACAAACGATATACCAAAAAGAAAATCAAAATGGTTGAATGAGTATAGGTGGAAGGAGTGGAGGCGATGGAGTCATTCGTCTGATGGGAATAGAACTAAAGTGAGTAATTGATGGAAAGAATGTAACTAATGGCACGGTTTGGGGGGACCTTCGAAAATGTAATTTTTTTTAAAATTAATTTCTAATTATTTTTAAAAATTAATTTTTTATAAAATTATGGGGTTTAAAGGATTTGTTTGGATTTTTAGTATTCAAGGTCATTTAAGGTCATGGGGTCACGGTCGACGTAGTCTGCATATAATATGGTGACAGTAGTCTGTAAAGTATTTTGCTTGTTGACTTTACGTTTTTTTTTTAATTTTAATTTTTTGTTTTTTAAGGTCATTCTAAGTCATGGGGTTAAGGTTGAGGTAGTCTGCATCTAACATGGCGGTAGTAGTTTGTAATGTATTATGCTTGCTGACTTTTATGTATTTTCTCGATTTTTTTATATTCAAGGTCATTAAACGTCATGCGGTCAAGGTCATAGTCATTGGCTTCCGATATGGCGGATTGGTGATATATACCATAATGGTGGTCGCCTACCAAGATGGCGTAAGGAGTGTGGGTTTGAAGTGACCTCTAGTAAATTGAAGTATTTTTAAATACTTTATAAATAAATTATAATAATACATTTTTATAATTTTAAAATAATTTTTTAAATATAAATTTTTTGGGTTCCTTATGAGTTTGTTGGGAATTTTTTGATTATTTTGGATTTCTCGTGTCAAAGGTCAAAGTCAAATGTACTGCTCTCCTGACCCCTGGGTCACTGATCCCGGTCTCCTGTATGGCTCGGAGTCACTGATCCCTGTGACCTCAGTCGCTTATCCCTGACCCTGGAGTCACTGATCCATCTCACCTGCTCCAGGAAAAATGGGTATTTTTTAGGGAAAAAAGAGACATTTTTAGGGAAAAGGGAAATTGTTAAGGTATTTTGGTAGATTTTAAGGGAAAAAAGAAAAATTTTGAGGAAAAAGGAAAAAATATGGCGGGAGGGTGACGTAACATGATGGCGGCCCGGCCAATCCGAATCCGACGCCCCACTCCCTCGCCTCATACTCATCACAATCATACTAATTCCGTCGCTGCTCTCTCTTCGTCTCACTTCTCTCTCACCAGTGCTAAGTAATAACTGCTAATCCTCTTCAGGCATGGTGATCTACATACGGACTAGGGGCGCCGGTTTTCCGCGGAAAGATTTCAGGACAAGCTGTGTTCCAAAACACTTAAATTCAGAAACACATGCGCGTCTTATCTGTCTTCCTGCGAAGCTTAATTCTGATTGGCACACTCGCGTAACAGATTCTCTTCACAGAAAGGTAAGCGGTCAATAGCCAAAGTAAGGCTACAAGTACACTGTTTGAAAAAATCTATGTAAAAGTACGGAAAATACCGGTTATAAATTATCTGCGTTAAATTACGGTCTCTTCGTTTCTTTCAATAACGCTTTCCCCGTAAATTCCATTTAAATCTCCGTAAATTCACGGAACGTGACCACAAACTTGCAAGTTTATTTATTTTTACACACTGAGATCTACACACCTTTACTGGCACTTAAAACAAATTAGAGGTGAGTCAGCTATATCAACTACTGCAAGAATGCCGGTTCTGTTGGGGCGTGTGCTAGAACTCACCAGTGTCCTATTGGTCCGTACCTCACCGGACACTAGTCTGTACTTTACAGCGTTTATTTATGGCTGGTCATCAACAATGGAGAGCCGAGCTGATATCGACCCAATCAAATGTCCTTTATCGTCCCTTCAAGTGGCTATAAAAAAATTAATTTTACCGTTAGCAATATCATTGTAACTACGCTGTTGTGTTATTGTGAGGTCATGTTAAGCATTAGCCGAACAAAGACTGCACATCCATGCGAGTTTTGTTTTGAACAATAAGGTAATTTTCAAATTAGCTTTGCTCGATCTCCACTCGAGCATAGCCTACAAAGTGTTAAATCTGCTCTTTATAAAATAAAAGGCTAACAAAAATGTTTTTACTTTCGATATTTGGATGATACACTGTGTATAAAAACGACTATAAAAATAAAAAACTTTATCCGGAAGCGGGATTTGAAATCTGAAAAATGTTTTGGCAGTCCAACACAACTAGCCACTCACCTTATTACATAAATCAATGTTGTAAATATGGAATTTATATAAAATCATGCATGTTACCTCTTAGTTTCTAGTCATGTGAGGCTGTTTGCGATTTTTTTTTTAATTTCAGGTTTACAAACAGGGGTAAGATAAAGAATTTCATTTTCGTAATGTATTATCCTGTGTAAAACAGATATGGTGAATAAAAAAAAAAAGAAAAGAAAAAGTTAATTGCTTGGTTCTGTAGTGGGATTTGAACATGAATCGAAAAATTAATAATCAATAACTCGAACCACTCACATACCACACCTTTACACGAAGTATTTCGTAAATATGGATTTTACATGAGAGTGACGAAAGCGCCTGTCTTAATTTCAGGCCCTGTTAGAGCGGTAACTATATTTACCGTTTATACAACTAGGTTACGAAAATATAGTTTTATTTTAGGTTTGTGCGTGTTTCATTGTGTATTCAGAAGGATTTGTCCTGTAGCGGAATCCGAACAAGAATCAATGAATTGGCACTCCATGAGTGAATCGCGACTATCCTACTGCTATTTCACGCGAAGTAATATTGCGAAGACGGGATCTTATATGCTTCAGGTATCATCTGCAGTGTTCACGTCTTAAAATTGAAGCTATAAGAAATCGAAGAGCTTCCGTATTTTATATTTACGGAGTTCATTTCCGTTATTCGTCATTACGGAGTGCCTTTCCGTAAATTAACCCTACTTCTCCGTAAAAGATTCCGAAACTCTACATAAATTTCTAACAGTGTACGCACATAGGATACTGAAGTCTAGCCTCCGCGTAAATCTTTTCGCGAAAAACAGGTTGGCCCTACATATGGGTAGAGACACTATCATATCACGTTATAATCCATTCACGGTTACTTCAAACTTTTCCGAAGCCCTGCTAAAGTTCTACTTCCAGGATATTCCTCCGCCTCCTTGTGCAAAAAAAAAGCTTAACCTAGTCTAGAAAATCACACCAAAAGGACAGCGTACCGCATTCGTACGTTCATAAGAACTATTTTTTTTACTTGGCATTACGAACATGCGTATTTTCTCACTGTTTCCATGTATATTTATTGTATGCGATATTATAATTTATAGATAAAATATAAATAAAATTTCAATTTAACCACAAATAAGGGACTTTTATGCCAACACAAGTATGAAATTCTTTGTGACACATCTCATATATAGAAAACAACGAAATATGTGAAAACTTTCGCGGTGCGTGCCAAGAACGCTTTTAACCAATAGCGAAGGCCGAGAGATTGAGCAAACAATTGTAAGAAAAACGATCAACTAAGTATATTTACCAATAGCCAATGAACTAACTAATGACTACGGGCACTTGTTTTTCGCGAAAATATTCCGTGTATATTTGTACTCCAAAGCACTTCAGTTCACGTTATTTTCCTGATTGGATGATTTAAATTATCACGCATCTGAACTGTCTGCCGTCGAATCACGGACGTTCAAGTCTCGGAGTAACTTAAATATGACTGGTCCAGCCAGGTAAGAAAATGTCTCTTCTCAAAGGCACCTGGTCAATAATCAAAGACAAGCTGCAAATGCGCACACACAGGGCATTGAAGTCCGGCATGCATGTAACTCTTTTCGCGATAAATAGGTGGCCCTAGTAATGAACCCTCAAGTAGGTCATTATATAGTAGTGAAATTTAGCATGTTGCCAAATAAAGACTTGAATTTCGCATGTGTTTATACGTTAGACATTTTGCTTTGTGGTTTTTATTAACGAGTCTGGCTTAGTTTGGGCTTTATTAATTTTTATAAATACAGTTTTTATAAATACTGTTTTATTACAACATATTTAATCTCCTTTATTCCAGTAAACAGTAAGCAAAAATTGTAGACGATAGACAATTACATTGCAGAAATAGAAAATGGGTGCATCATTTTCGCTTCTAATTCGTTGTACGTACATAATTAGACTATTTAAATAAATTTATTAAGGTTGGTTGTGCCCATACACTTGTAACGTTATGCATGACAGTGGTGCGAAACGTGTTATAGAAAGTTCCTATATCGCGAAATGGTAAGATCTATACATTTATTTTTAACATTCGTTATTTGTATTCCCTTGGTGAAAAAATACTTTCACTTTTACTGTGACAGCTTTCATATCCACTCGAGTAGAGAGAGGCACGAAAAAAAAAAGAGGATAAAAATAAGCGAGGAAAAAAAAAGTTATCTTTTAGCTAATGCCTTTGATCTTATTTTTTTTTTTTTCCACGGAGGTGTAGGGATTAGTTGGAAAAGTTCGTTGAAAAATGTGATAACCATAACAAACATACAATGTTTTCTTGCGAAGCTATGTTTTGGAATTATTCATTAAAAACTGTTAAAAGGTATTTTACATTTTAATTTAATTATCATATCGCTGAAAGCACGTTAATGCTTCGAAACCCTTGGAAATTAATCAACATTTATGACGTGATAGATGAAAAACATTTGCAAACACTCTGGCTGTTTGGTTTATCGCTGTCGTTTTTTGCTCGTCATTTTCTGTTTGTTTTTGTATTCCAGAACTCACCTGCTGTAATAACAAAAATTTATTTTCTTCCATATACCCAGCTCTTGCAAGTTTAAACGGTTACCTAATAAAATAGAGGGAAATTAGTGAAGTGTGTTCTGTTTTTTACCTATCACACTCATTAGTTTCTGTGATGAAAGCTAAAACAAATACGGAGTTAAAATCTAAATGAAGAGGTGTGTATGTATGAGCTCTATGCATGCATGTATGATTGTATGTCGATATCTGTGTAGGTATACGTACGTGTATATATATATATAATGAAAGTGAAAGCGTATATATTTGTGATTAATGCACAGATACATGTATATATTTCCATATGTATATATACACGTGTAAGTACATATGCATTTATATTCTTGCATATGTTTACATTTACATACTTGTATATGTTTGTACAAAGGTATGTACGTTTGTATGCATAGTTTCATTATTATATATGTGCTTTTTAATACATATCTATGAGTAAATAGTTACATATATATTATGTTTGCATGAGTCCGATCGTACGGTCCAGTGGGCCTAAAGACCCGGGTTCGATTATTGATTTCTCGGGTGTAGAACATTTCTTGTCCTGGTAGGGTATATTTAGTGTTGTGCTGTTAACTTCACACTTGCAGCGTGGTATAGAACATGGGCCTTATCACTTTATTTGTGCGTCGGTCAAGCGAAACTGCGAAATTATAAGAAAAGTAAATACTTTACAAACATGCTCATTTTTACATTTCAATACACAAGAAAAACAGACAGCGAAATAAATAATTTAAGTTACCACAAATGGTCACCTTACTCTTATTATTCCACTTTTGTCCAAGGTTGATTTCAAAAGTGCTCACTCTTGATCGTAAACAGCCTATATATATATATATATATATATATATATATATATATATATATATATATAGTCAACTGAGTCTTTTTGAAAGCCAGGCTAATTGTTTCTTCCTATCCAACGTGCAACTTTCCACAGCCACGTGTAAAAGTTAACTCTGTGTGTTTGTGGTATAGAATATTTATAGATAGAGTCAGTGATATTTCGCGAAAATTCGGAGCACACTACAGACTTCAATACTATATATACACCTCAGCTGTTGTCATGCCTCCATTGGCTACTGGTGTCGTTTCATTTGGCCCGCCACTCAGAATTCCGTAGCTCCGACAATCAACCTTCGTGATTCGTGCGCAGACAATTGATTTAGAAAATGCTCAATTACCGCGAACAGACCATATCCTCTTATTGTTCCCCAATGCACTGCACGCTACAGTGCAGCTACTACATGCTGTTCGCGGTAAAATGAGCACATTCGATCTACTTACAATCTATTTGTATGCACATTGTGTGTTCTTCCGCCTTATGAAAAATTGTCATTGCCATGGGCCTCGTCGCTCTCTTCATGCGTCAGTCAAGCGAAAATGTAAAATTATTGTAAAAGAAAATATTTGAAAACTCTGCAAATTTTTACACATCGACGCATTAAAAATAATCAGAGAGCTATAGAAATAATTTAAGCTATCACAAATGATTACCTAACAATTTTTATTTTACGTTAAAATACGGAACTACTTTCCTCTGCATCGTTACCAACTTTACTGGGCGCATGTCACTCAGTGCGCCCGGTAAAATATATGCAGGTAGGAGCAGTGACTTCTTTCTAAGGTTGGTTTCAAATGTGCTCACTTTGTCGTGAACAGCCTTTATAACACTTTCAGTACAGGCCGGCTGTCAGCCAAACACAATGGCGAGTTGTCAGTGCCCCAATGAAATCTTCTTTCCTCCGTAACGTATCACACAATCCGAATCCGGTGCGTTCGTTTGAGTGATTTACATTTTAAGTGATGCCAACACCGCTAACTTCATGAAAACTGCTAATGACAAGACATTACCTCATCGGTGTGTTCAATGAAAGCAAACGACGTCGAACTACGTCGCCTGAATTCAATAGTTATACGCAGTTTCCGTCCATATGTTCTTTTATAGCCTATCCGCGTTTTCTTGACACTTTTTGAGTCAAACCTATGAAAAATTACCCCATCTATGATGTAATTGATTGTTTCCTAAATATGCCATGTATAGAGACACGAGAAATTCGCGAGTTCAATGACCTGAACGTTAGACTTCACAGTCGTATATACTTTCATACAGATATCGACTGTTTATCGATTGATTGTTGTGATAGTAAAAGGCGGCGGTTGGGCGCACTATTTCTTGCATGTCTGTTATTTGCTTGTTTATCTCCAGGAGGTATCAAAAAGCACACCTACCAATTACAAACGTAACATGAACGTACATGTGAATGAATTCCAACTTGCCTAGAAATGAACCCGCGAAATTCCCGAGTGCACACTAATGCAGTGCACTGGCCCCTTGGTGTAGTTGTCTACACCTAGTTAAGCTTTGTTTGCAAGTGGTGAATGAATATTCTGGAGGTAGAACGTAAGCAGAGCTTCAGAAAAGTTGGAAGTAACCGTGAATTGACTACATACTCAGCTTTATATACATTCCATTATGTTCATCTGCGAAGTCACGCGAAAATATAGTGTTATATTCACGAAAATATGTATCGAGCAGTCGAAGCGTTCTTTTAGAATCATGATAAAATTAGGAAAACTATGAAACAACATATGTGCAATTCTTGTCTTCAAAGGAAGATATGTTTCCAGATTTGCATTGCCAGAGCTGTACTTGGCGAAGTCCTTCAATTGCTTACCGTGTAAAAATTTCAAGCGAAACAGGCATATTTTTTAAGTTTCGCCTCTTGTTAAATGAACTCGTGGATTTCCCCTAAATATAATAATAAATCTTTCCGCAATTAACTCCTTAACGTTTCAACTAACACTTAATTTCATATGTTGCAAAATAAAGAATTTTTGGTCTTAGAAGTACATATTAACACCTGATATTTACTTACCCAGTCGAGCCTATGAGAAGTGTTATTGTAGTTCTGTTACACAAGCAGCAGCAAATTACAGAGTTTCAAATTGACAACAGCTGCCAATCGTATAGTTACAAGACGCCTGAGGGGCATATCCGAGTTCGTGAGGGATGGAGGTATTAATAAAAATAAAAGAACTAAATTAGATTTTCAATTTATTCACACAGTTGTTAAATACAGCATTAATCTGCCTATCTCCGCTATTGCTCCTTCTATTTTTCAGTGAGCCCAATATTTAATGTTCATTTTAACTCTAATTAACGTCCTTCTTAATGTCTCTGTTTGGCTATTATCGATTAATTCCTAATCATCATTAACACACCCTCAATCTGTCTATTGCCGTTATATGTAATGTCTTTCCCTCGCGCACTCAGAACTGTAGTCCAGCCTGCCAGTCGCACTCTTTACTGCGCCGATGCTCGCAGTTGTAGATTTTCCTCCCGCTGCTCACTTATCTCGCCGCTCGTTTCTCTTCTCGCTCGTCGTCTAACGCTGAAACTCCAGCCACTCATTCACTCACCAATCCCCGGCTCAGAGGCCCGTCGCACTATACGTACTCTGCTGGCCTTGACCTGGAAAGTTCGATGCACCCCGTGTCACGCTGACAGAAACCAGGGCTGTAAACCACTAGAAAACTCCCCAGATAAACGCAGAGACTCAATACACCCAAGGACAGCAGTGCACGCTGCAGCAAGGATTATCGTGTCGGCTTGCTTTTTTTTGTACCATACGCAGTTCTTGGTTTATCGCTCGCCTGTAATTTAATACACTGCATTGTGACTCGCCACCGCTATCGTATAACTACTCTGTACTTTATTTCGCGAGGGACAAAGCAGCGAGCGCGTAACAGTATTAAGAACAGGAAAGATATCTCCGTATTGGTGTTATAGGCTGTTCACGGTAAAGTGAGCACTTTTCAGGCTCTAGTTACTATTTTCTTCCAGCCATTTTCTTATCCTTTAACCAACTTTTTAAATAAATATTACCGTTTAAGTAATAAACGCAGTGCATATATTTCACCGGACTCTAATGTCAATATCTAAATTTAAAATAAAATATATTTATTGACTATTTAGGCAAATGAGAGGACTTTTGAAAGTGCTCACTTTACCGTGAATAGCATATCGTTTGTGAATGCGCACAGCAGCGATATTCACTATATCTTTTTTACAGCATACCGTAAATAAACGAGTATACTCGGGGTAAAGGGTTAAAGGGTTAAGAGGGCGCGGTATATTAATTAACGCTGAACACGTTAATTTACGTTTACAGGTATCTAGAAGCCAGTATCGAAAAATCAAGAAAAATACAATCCTAAATAACAATTAGTAATAATTTTTACGTAGTGATAGATTCCTTCAGCGCGGTATCTGAGGTCGCACTAAAACATGCACATTTACGAAGTTAGAAATAGCTCGACAGTTGCGCATACAGACGTGCAAAATTCGCGTTATCTTTCAGGGACATGATAGACTCCACTGCCTTATAAATATTGA
This sequence comes from Dryococelus australis, assembly GCA_029891345.1. Taxonomy (NCBI): domain Eukaryota; kingdom Metazoa; phylum Arthropoda; class Insecta; order Phasmatodea; family Phasmatidae; genus Dryococelus; species Dryococelus australis. Next base: position 45,361,972 of record CM057000.1, read on the forward strand.
CCACACTGCATGGTTTTTATTGGCTGCTGCACTGTAATCAATGTCACGTATCTTCTTTATCTCCTCAAAATAGTTTGGCCTTTCCAAGGATGGACCTACATCATTGGATCAAGAGTTCTCCGAGACGTGCCAGACATACTTCTGGCCAATGGCGGAAGTTGGTCAAATGCACAGTCACTCTGTCATTAAATAATAACGTGAATTCTGCACGTCTCTAGTAATGCATCACAGTCAAAAAACCCGTAGAATTTCTTCAACCAATTTAGTGTTTACAGTGAGGAAAAACAATACATTTACAGGAACAAAATTCGTGTACCTCTAACTGAGGACATGTAAATTTCGCGTTTGAAACGGTCTGCAGGTTAAAATCCACGATCCTGCGTATTTTGTAACCTCAGCTTTCTGTTCATTGGCTGTTGCTCCAGCGTGTAGCCAGTTTTACCTCAGACCAGGTGGCACGGGATTCGGTGCTTGTTTTCGTACAGGTCTATTACTGGTTCAGAATTCACCAGTGCGTGGCTAATAAACTGTCATCAAATTATAAACGTAATAGCAATGTACATGTTTTTGAAGTCTAGCTTGTCCTTAAATTAATTCGCGAAATTTTCCAATCTCTATACCCATAACCCATATAGACTGTAAAAACAGGGACAGTTATTAGATTGGTTAGAGATACAAACTAAATATAGTTGAATTAAATTGTGATCGCAAGAAAAATGTACGTCGTATTTTTCTGTGATTGTTAGGGACCCCCGATTTTCGCGAAAAAATTTTTACGATCAGTTGGATTTCATACCACTTTAGCTCAGAGTCACATCAGCGAATGGGTGATCTAGGTGTCTCACGTTTTAGGGGTCTGCCCGCAAATCACAGACGTGCAATATAGGAGTATCCTATTTCTGATTGGCGAGTCAAGTAAGAAAATGTCTCATCACTGACACACGCCACCTATAAGCAAAATAAAACTGCTCACGCCCTTGGCGTATTGAAATCTAGCGTGCGCGAAAATATTTTCGCGAAATTCGGGAGTTCCTAGTGATTGTGTCTTCAGCTATGAATATAGTCCTTAGAACAGAGCTTTCTGTTCCTTCGACAGCACAGCTAGTTCCGCCAACAGGACAACTTCAGAAATATTGGGTCTATTCCTGCAACAAATACAACTGTAATAAGCAAAAAGAACATTCTGTTGCTGGCACAGAAGTCCCAGATGAGCGCCCTGCGATACCGACACTTAGGTCAACTGTGAATATTCGTCCAACATATCGCGAAGACACTACACAAGGAGTAGGTATTTCCCTAAGAAAATGTTCAGCAATAGTGATGGACTAAGATGGTGCATTTGTTAAGCAAGTTACTTAGTGCCAAGAAAGTTATGTATTGGTTTCTTTCTTTTTTTTTTTTTTGTATACATTTGGTTTGTAAGGTATGGATGCTAATCCTGGTAGTGTATTATTTGAACTTTTTTTTTCCCCGTAGGTCCCATAACACTTCTACACCTGCTGCTTATATAAATCAACTTTATGTACTTGATATTACACGTTTTAGTTATTTTACTGTTCATTAAAGTGTTATTAATCAAATGTTGTTGCTAATGGGTGTTCACGATAAACTGATCACTTTTGAATGCCCTGCTTAAGATCTACTCGTATGAACGTTGCGTAATCTTCCGTCATATGTATGATTAGCACTGCCACGGGTCTGATCACTTTATTCAAGTGCAGGTCAAGCGAAAATGTAAAAATATTATAAAAGTAAACATTCTACAAATCTGATCATTTTTACACTTTAATGCAGTAAAGACATTTCAATATTCACAAGTGTTTTCCCAACACTCAATTCAACGTTAAGATACGGAACTACCTTTCCTCCGTCATTGCCAACTTTACTGGTCGCATTCCAGTCACTCGTGTTGAAATGCATGCAGATAAGTAGGGACACTCGAATTCCGCGAAAAGATTTCACAACCAGTTGTATTCCATAACATTCGTATGCTCGCGAATCGCAGACGTATAGTATCGGAGTTACTTTAATTATGATTGGCCCGTCAAGTAAAAAAAAATCTCCTCGCATAAATACGCCACCAAAAAGCAAAGGAAAATTGCTGGTGCGCTAGTAGGGTGTTGGAATCTAGCATGCGCGAAAATCTTTTCGCGAAATTCGGGTGTCTCTACAGATAAGAGCAGTGACATTTTTCATAGTTATACTTGAAAAACGATTAATTTATCGGGAACAGTGTATACCACGGAACCAGTTTACAGAACTGTCCTGTTGTCACATCTCAGTTGAATTTTTTTTTCTCGTTCAGCGACGCTAATCGGCAGGACGGCATCTGCTGCGGAAGACAACAGCGCGTACGGTCGAGCGCGGGAGACGGCGTCGCGTGCGTTTGTTTGGAATCCATTACGCCACTCGCGGGCTGATCGTTTTAGCTTGTGTCCCCTGTGACGCGAGGATCCGTGTAAGGTTCAAGCGGCCGAGGGTGCGTCAGACAGAAATCAATACGTCGCACGTGCGCGCAATACGGATCTACCGTCGCCTCGCGCGCGCGGGGTCCCAATCGCGTCGTGAGCCAGGAGACCGGAGAGAGAGAAAGAGAGAGAGAGAGGGAAAGAGAGACATTTTCTCACAGAATTTCCCAAGCGAACCTGTCTTCTTTCGAGCGTGACGATACTTCTCGTTGCGCGACCCCTTGGCCCCCTTCCTCGGCGGGGCTGCAAATTAGATTTCTCACTACTGTGAGGGGTAGCTCAAGCCGGGGGCGCGAAGGATGGCAGCGGACGTCGATGCTATGGTGGATGTGAAAATGTCCCGAGGTGTGCTGGCGTCTTCTCCGCACTGTACCTTGGTTGTTTACTAGCTTGCACAACCACTGAAACTTAGTTCCATAACTAGAGACCTGAAAAATTCGCGAGTCTTATGTACAAATTTGCCGATGTCAACTGTGGATTGGTTGTCTGCTGTTGCAGTGGAGGGTGACGATTGGGCCAGCCTTCTCCAGGATGTGCCAAACACCGTGTTGGCCAATGGCTAATGTTTTATAAACACAAATGTTTTGAATTCTAGTTTGTCCCATGATGAAACCGCGAATTCTTCAGGTCTCTATCCATAGCTGACGTCACACCAGGTGTGTAACGGCTAGTTAACTGTAAAATTTCCGTAATTTTTTTTTTTTGGCGAAAAGTACATGTATGTTGGCACGTTTGTCTCTGGACCGGACTTCATTTGAGGCGCCGTTGAATATACACTTCATAATGGCGTGTGCGGATCACGTGCTGTCTTGTCATAAAGGGAACGAATAGAGCGGAGAGTTTTGGGCGGCACTTAACATCGAGGTCTTGAGAGTCGGAATGCAAGAGCGGTGGAAACGAGAGATCCCCTAGAAAACCCGCCGACCGACGGCATCGTCCATCACTATTCCCAGTCGCATCCTACAGTGCCCCTATGTATAATCCAGCACACAGAGTAACATCATATAGGCATTGGCCAATGAACAGATGAGAGCGCCTTGGGTGTATACAAAACTATGGAGTTCAGCACAGTCGCCAAATGAACTAGCGAGTTTGACCGCGTCTCTAGTAACGTGTTCTCCTCAGAGGTTGGTAATAAAGTGGTCGCGATACGCTCAGATTTCTCCGGCTTCACGCCAGTTCCTCCTGCGTGCAGTGTGTGTGTACAGTTGCTAGCAAGCACAGCCATATACCTGCAACACTTCACCCAGCCTTCATTACGTTGATGGTGGATTTCGAGTGGTTTTTCACGTCAGTAGTGTTAACACCCCACTTTCAGATTACTAAGCGACGAACGATGTTTTAAACAATCTTGCAACGATATCCCCAAAATCCAATCATATTAACGACAAAAGTCGGCAAGCTCCCTTCCCCTATGGTTATCCACGCCGAATTCCTAGTCCAAAACCACCTAACATCGTAGTAGGGGCGTGCTAGTCCTAGATCACATGCATTAATCCGATGAATTAAACCGATAATCTAATTAATCCGTTAATCCATCAATTAATCCCAATCAATCCCATGTGATCTAGAACCTACATGTCCCTACTACTGTATAGAGTGATGTTAGGGCGTTTTGGACTAGAAATTCGGAGTGGATAACTATAGGAGAAGGAAGCTTGCCGCCTTTTGTCGTTAATATGATTGAATTTTTGGGGTTGACGTTGCAAGATTGTTCAGGACATCGTTTCTCGCTTAGTGATCTGAAAGTGGAATATTAACACTACTGACGTTCACCAACACTTCTCGGCAGTAGGAGATACCGTGGACAGACATTATTTCTACGAACACATTAAATACAAAATTCCTTTATGTGCTCCTCACTATCCAAACGTTTCATTTGTAGAGACTGTGCCGATTCGCGTTGTAACGTGAGGTCCGTAAACTAATGCGAATTCATTTTGGCATCTGCTTGAACTTCTTAGTCTTTCACATCATCGTGTCACGTCCCTTGATTGTATTGCTCATGATATGGTCTACGGTCCAGATTTTCCTACAATTGTTTGCTACTGACTGAGGAACTGTCCGGGGTATGTGTGTACCATAGGCCAAAGACGACGTAGACCGACTTTTCATTTTCTGCGCATTTAACCAACATTGACCTACCCCACACCAATACATCTCAAAGTTACATTTTCGACAGTAACGAACGTGTTTATTTATAACTTTATTTTCGAAAGACGAGCACCTTTATGTGAATAAAATACTTGTACCAATTTGAACTTAATCAAACTTCATTACTAGAGTCACGAGTATTTCGCGAATTCATTCGGAGGCGAGGAAGACTCCAAACGCTTGTTCTTTTCTCCTACTGTTGTGATTAGATGACAGTTGTTTAGATACGCCCCGTTTAATTGTGAGCCAGTAATAAGCAGGAAGCAGTAGTGCGAGCGTGTGTTCAACAAACCTGTACAGGGGCCGGCACTAGATCGCAGCAACCAATAAGCAAACGATAATGTCTCGACTGTCTATAGGCCTGTCCGGCCTAGCTTGCTGCAAACTCAATCCGCGAAATACTCGTCGCTGTATTCATTACAAATTCGTTACAGGAAATATACAAACGTATAAAGGCTGTTCACGATAAAGTGAGCACTTTTGAAATCAACCTTCGAAAAAAGTCACTTCTCCTACCTGCATATGGTTTAACGGGCGCACTAAGTGACATGCGCCCAGTAAAGTTGGTAACGATGGAGGGAAAGTAGTTCCATATCTCAAAGTCGAATAAAAAGTGACGGGTAACCACTTGTGATAAAATAGATTATTTATTTAACTTTCTGTATTTTAATGCATCGAAGTGTAAAAATGAGCAGATTTTTAAAATATTTTCTTTCATACTAATTTCACAGATTAACTTGACCGACGCACGAATAAAGTGATGATGCCCATTGCAAGGTTAATTTTACATAAGTCGGAAGGGTACAAAACGTGCATACAAGTAGATCTTAAGCAGGGCTTTCAAAAGTGCTCATTTTAGTGTGAACAGCCTATACTGAGGTATTTTCAATTAACCAAATTCACTAATTTTTTTTTTCGTGACTTCTTCAGTTAAATTCATGACTTATCGACAGTGCGTGGCACAACGGCAACCACGCTAGGTGCGCAAATTTCATTACCTTGAGTGTATAACAAATGTTGTTGATAGGCGCGTGATCATAAAAACATCATCTGTGGTTCCATCCTTCACTACGTAGCTTGGAACATCGATGTCGATCGACAATGAGGTGATCATTATATATTAGATTGATACAAAAAAAAAAGACAATTTAATTACCATCCACTCAATTGCATTACTTTTCACGGCTTTCATGACCACTTGCTCAATTTCACTACTTTTTCGTGATTTTCATTACTTTAATGACCAGTAAGCACTCCAAATAGTCGTATTGGCAGAAAAGCTGTTCAATGTTGGGATACAAAGACTGGTTCTGCGCAGATAACGTGATCACTCTACCCGTATTCACTCTACGCTCTGTACAACTATGGTCTGGCTATTCAAGTAACACTTAACCCTTAACGTTTAAATTAACATTTCATTTCATCTGTTGCAAATGAAGGAATCCTCGGTCTCACAAGTACTTACCAAACCTAATATTAACATACCCAGTTGAGCCTGTGAGAAAAATTATTGTAGTTCTATTACACACGCAGCAACCAATTACAAAGTTTAAAAGTGGCAACAGCAGCCAATCGTATTAAAAACAGGAAAGTTATGTCCGTAATGGTGTTAGTTTGTGAACGCGCACAACAGTGAGCATTTTCGAAATGAACCTTACAAAAATGTCACTGTCCCTGCCTGCATTAATTTAATGGGCGTACTGAGTGACATGCATCCAGTAAAGTTTGTAACACGGAATGGAAAGTAGTTCTGTACCTTAGCGTCGAGTAAAAAATGTTATCTAACCATTTGTGATAAATTAAAATACTTCTTTCGGTTTCTGTTGATTTTTACTGCTTCGACCAGTAAACATGAACATATTTGTAAAATATTTACTTTTGTAATAATTTCATAGTTTCTCTTGACCGACGCATGGCTAAAGTGATGAGGCCCATGGCAATGTTAAGTTTACATAAGGCGGAAGAATACACAACGTGCATACAAGTAAATCTTAAGCAGGGTTTTCAAAAGTGCTCATTTTACCGTGAACAGGCTATAATTTCTTTATTTATTTTGCATCAAGCCGTAAATAAACGAGTATGCTCGGGCTAAAAAGTTGAAGGGGTTAATTGTGCAAGGATGAATTCGCGAAATTCCACGAAACTCTAGCTATGACGAGGTTCCAGGTTACACTGTACAAAAACCTCTTCAGATTGAAGCAGAGGTCACTTGTCCATTCGCTGCTGCCACGCTCTCCTGTTTGCCCTGGCCACACGGGTGAAGCCCAATATCGTGCGAGGGTAGGTTCAGTGCTACACGTCCAACTGACATGCACTCGCGCGACGACTCGAACGTTCGCAAGCTACATCCCGAAACGAAGAGCGGTCTACGTTCAGTAGCCACCACGGTTTTTACATCCGCGATGTCTTTGTCTGACTTGTCCTAGCGGAACTCAAGCGGCCTGCGCTTGTGGACGGCCGCCTGTGTTCGTCTGCGTTGCTCTTCTCGGACTAGTGATCACAGCATATGTAAGTAAACAGAAGCGAAATGCCGGGGCGGTTCCTCTGATCTGTGCGTATAGTCATTTCACCGTTACGTCGAACTTTTCTGAAGGACCGTTAATGTTCTACCTCCAGGATATTCCTCCGCCTCATGCAAACAAAGTTTAACGGGTCTGGAAAATTACACCAAAAGGGACAACGCACCGCATTTGTGCGCACTCAGTGTAATAATATTTCGCATAAGAACTACTTCTTACTAGTCACTGCCAACACACGTACAGAATTTTCTCACTGTTTTTATTCACGCCAATTATAAGTATGGGTAGTGAACTTTCGCGAAATGATTTCGAGACAAGCTATATTTCAAAATACTGCAGGGTTGTCTACCTATCTTGATTGGCTGGATTTCTTTTTGAGATGTGTTAACTGCCTGCACACGAATCGCCTAGGAGCCGAGCCGATGTTGCCGAACTCTGAGTGTTCCGGTCAAATATGAACACGCCTTCTTAAGCAAACAGCAACCAATGGCAATAGACAAACTTTTGTTGGATACTTAAGGTATTAAAGTATACCATGTGCTGATATTTTTTTCGCGAAAAATCACTGGCTCTAATTCTAAATGAAATGTAATTTATAGAAAAAGTATAAATATATTTTTATCTAACCAAAAAAAAAAAAAAAAGTATTTTGGTGTTAGCACAAGTATAAAAAGCTTGTGATACATTACATAACTAGGAAACAGCTAAACGCGTCCTATGTTGTGATTTTTCAAAGGTTTGATTCGGAAAGCTTGAATAAATCATGGAACGACTATGCCCATTTGCTGGTTGGCGGCGCGAGTCTCTGAAACCCGGACTTGTGTCTGATTGGGTACAGCGTGCTGCGGTAAATATGCTGTTGGTCGGCATGTCGCCCTAGGCCTTGATTGGAGAATGGAATTTCACCATATTGTGGCAAGTAGGGCGATTTAATTACCTTGTACTGTTTCAGTAATGTTTCTATCGTTTGATATCACGTTATACTTCAATGCCATATATGTGCATACGGATCAACTTATAGTATTTACTTGGCTTCTGCTATGTCAGTTATTTTATAGCACCACATTACCGCAGACTGCGCCCCCACAGCTGATTTTTTTTTTTTTAATCATTTGTTCAAAAGTCCGTAAAGACGTGATAAATTATTGGCCACAGTCTAGGGAGAAGAACATTTCGCGAGTTCAATGACCTGTAGGCTAGATTCCTCAGTCCTCTGCATACTGGAGCATCATCTGTGTGTTCACTGGCTGTTGCCTCACACCTCGCAGTTATGGGATTCGCAAGGTGTTTCCTTGCAAGTCTGTTATTGGTTCAGAGGCGTGCAGGCCGTGTCTAATAAAATGGGATCCAATTGCGAAAGTGACTTCACTGTATGTGTGTTTGACGTCTATCTTGTCCCGAAATGCAATTGCGAAATTTTCCAATTTCCACCACCGCACCTTCAGAAGCGGACCTCAGGTGAATATTCTCAAGTTTAATCTGTGAAGAGTGGCATGGAGAGATTTGGGCCACTATTAAAATCGTAGTCTTGTGAACCGATGAGGGCGAAGAGAGGTGAGAATGGAGCAGCGTTGGAATGTAAGGGCGGAGGAAACGGGAGACCCCCGAGAAAATCTGCCGACTCAGCGGCATCGTCCGGCACGATCCACACGCGTAAATCCGGGATGGACTCAGATGGGAATCGAGCCCAATTCGCCTAGTTTGGAGGCGAGTAGTCTAACCACTACAGCACGGCGGCAACCCCATTTATCTTTCAAAGCATAGATTCTGAACTAAGTTTAACTTAGATTATCTTTTAAACTTTGCAAAGGCATGTGCAAAATACGTAAATATTTTAGGAACGTTAAGTATCGTCAATTCACGGTTATTTCGCACTTTTCTGAAGGCCTGCAAAAGTTCTACTCCCAGGATATTCCTCCACCTCGTGAAAACTAAGCTTGACCAAGTATAGAAATCTTCACCAGAGGACAACGCACCGAATTCGTTTGCACTCAGTTGTAATAACATTTTCATGAGAACTATTTCTTATTAGGCGCTTACAACAAGCATATTTTATCAGTATTTATAATAAATGAAATATTATAATTAGGGGCACCGGTTTTTCGCGAAAAGATTTCAGATCAAGATGTGTTCCAAAACACTTTAGTTCAGAACCACTTGTGTGATAGGTTCATTTGAAATGTCACGTGTTTGTTTTTCTTCCCGCCAATCACGGACGCTCAGTGTCGAGGAAACTTGGTTCTGATTGGCTCACTCATGTAACATACTTTCTTCGCATAAAGACAAGCAGCCAGTACCCAAAGTACAGATGCAAGTGTGCACGTAGGATATTGAAGTCTAGCCAGAGCGTAGATCTTTTCGCGAAAAACAGGTGACCCTAATTATAATTTACTAATAAAATACAGATGAAACTTCAATCTAAGGAAAAATAAGATACTTGTATGTTAGCAGTGGTATAATACAACACGTGTAATACATGGCGTATTTAGGAAGTAACTAAACACGCCATACATGGGGCGATTTTTCAAAGGTTTGTTTCAAAAAAGGGTGACGAAACCGCGAATAGACTATATTTTCATATTCCAAAACTAAAATGCTGTTGGCCATTTTATGTTTAATTTACTATGCAAAATACGAGCGCGATATTTGCAGTTGAAAAGTAGCGGAATTGGTAAGACGGCATATGATTAAAAGACAGAATATCTGTCTCATTTTGGGCGGAGGTTCGATTCTAACCATCCTGTAGTTCTGCAACGGCCGAGTGGCTGCACGGGGTGGAGCTGCTGCTGGGTGCTGTACAGTAACTGAACTGGGCCGGTCATGCGAGAGATAGAGTGAGCGCGGAGGTACTGAAATAACAGGCCACGTGTGATTCCCGACGCTTGTTTCACACGTGGCCGGGCCGGGGGCTCGTATTTCTACAGTGCTGAGCAAAATTTTTCTCACCTTAGGCCGTGTCTCAATTTAAGGGATACTGTCTCTCTCTCTCTCTAGAGAGAGAGAGAGAGAGAAAGAGAGAGAGAGCACTCGTTCACACACCTGGCGAGAGCACTGTTTCGCGCTCTCTCGTGCTCTCGCACTCTCGTACTCTGGCTCTGTGAATTAAGACAAACACTCTCTCGGTTCTCTCCGACGTCAGGCAAATAGCTGATGTCAAAAGGCGGGAAATTATGTTAAGCTAAAATCGCGGTTATAGCTATTGTAAGTAATTTATGCGTAGAGACGTGCGAAATCCGCGTCATTGTTTGGGGACACGTTAAACTTTAAACACGCGCACCTTTGCACTACGTCTGTCATTGGACCATACTGTATCTAACACGCCCTGGTTAACGCTGCGCCAATCATTCAGCACTGCACAGTTGTGAGCCCCAATCACGTTCGGTTCGTTTAGAATGACCGTGGCTTTACATCTACGTAGCAGCCAATGGGAAAACGACGTCGGCTCCGGTACGTAAAGTTCTTTGGGGTGCAGCCTGATGCCAAATAATAACGAGAATTTTGCATGTCTCTATTTATGTGTGTTCAAAATAATTCACAAATAATTATAGCACTACCAAAATAATCACTAGCGCATAAAATACTATTATTTTTGTTTTGCATTTTACAGCAAAATGACAAAAAAAGCGAGACGTAGTCAGAAATCAGTATTTATATTTTTATAAATAGACTACATGTTGCGTATGTCATTTCACTGTTTAAAACAGTTGGAATTATTCACTTACAGTTAAAATGCAACGTGGTTCTGGCCCAGAAAGCTGCTATAACCTTATTCACACACGGAAATAATGTAAACAAATATGACGCCTGCGAGAGAGCGCCAATGAGTATACAACTTGGTGCTCTCTCTGTGCTCTCGCTCTTTCGCGCTCTCTCCGATGAATTGAGACGACCAGAGATCGTTCTGTCTGACGTCATAATGACGTCGTCGTGTGAGCGAGAGCACGAGAGAGCGCTCTCTGGACCAATTGAGACACGGCCTTAGTCCCACCAACTTGGGCCCTTCCATAATATGTTTCAAGATAAATAGGTTCAAACTCGTTGTACCACATTTATTTTATATCCACTTTCGTGAGTGAATGATATTTTATCCATTCGGTCACGCATTAACCCCTTAACTTTCAAATGAACATTTTATTTCATCTGTTGCAAAAGAAGGAATACTCGGTTTCACGATTTGTAGAATAATTACTTTCCTATAGGCTATTCACGGTAAAGTGAGCACTTTTTAAGGCCCTTATGAAATTCTCCTTTCATCCAATTTCCATTTTCCTGCTGCTTTTTAATATAAACATTGCAATGTGATCAATAAACACACTGTGTGCATTTCAACTCAATCAAAATTTAATGCCTCAGGCTGCAATAAGATATATTTGTTAGCGGTTAGTGCCCGTTGGGTGGGCCTTAAAAATTGCTCACTTTATCATGAACAGCCTATAATAATTTCACAGTTTCACCTGACCGACGCATGAATAAAGTGATGAAGCCCATGGTAATGTTAACTTAACATAAGACGGGAAAATACACACCGTGCATACAAGTATATCTTAAGCAGGGCTTTCAAAAGTGCTCATTTTACAGTGAATAGCCTATAGCTGCCAAACTAAAGTGGTATTCACAATACAGCGACGAACTTTATTCACGTCTTCACAACAGAGCGTTGTTCTGAATCCAGCCGCTGGTGACACAGTCCGTGCTGCCATCTGTTAGCCTGCAAGGAAGTTCACAATGAAATGATAAAAACGAACGAAATGAATTCAGTGAAGGTTCTTGCCATTAAGTTGGTAAAATTGTTATTTTTTAGTGATATACGAGTTTTTTAAATAAAAGTATTATATTAAAAATCGAACTTATGTTGTAGAACATGAACAATTGTTCAGGCATCGGAAAACATACATTTGTTTTCCTGAATGTAGCAAAAATATTTACAAATTTTGACTGCAATTAGTATCTCTGCAAACTGTTTTTATGTGTATTTTCATTTGTTCTTTATCTCAGCCTCTCGCCAGTTTATTTACTATGAAGCGTAGCAATGTTATTCCTCTTTTCACCCGACGCTGGCGACGAGCGTCAAAAGCAATGTTCGTCGCTCGTGCAAAGTCCTCGACGCTCGACGCTAGCGTCAAGACTGATGCTCGACGCGAGGCGTCGCGTCGTGTCGCAAAGCTCTATTGTGAATACCTCTTAAAAGCATCGAGCTTCCCAACCTGAGCAGAATAAACCTACAGCACGGACATTCGGTTTCCGTGTCGCTTTAATGCCGTTTTAGTAGAACAAGTAGTAGGCCACAGAGAGAGAGAGAGAGAGAGAGAGAGAGAGAGAGAGAGAGAGAGAGAGTGTGTGTGTGTGTGTGTGTATGTAGACACATAGGAGAGAAATTATGTCAAGTTTCCTTAAGAGTAGGATTGGCTGAAACATTTTCTGTGAAATTGTTGTTTGCGCGAATACGCGTCTCTCAGTAAATAAACGTTCTACAAATTCCACTTTTGTCAAAAAAAAAAAAAAAAAATTGCTATGCACCAAGTTTTTTATTTTTGTCATGAAAAAATTCGTAAAAATGGTGAAATATTGCATTTTGAAGCTAGCCCATGCAATTTCCTTAAGCGGCAAGAGAAAAGTACAAAGATACAGGCGTAGTTTAATCTGTGAGCTTTCATGGCGTACCTATAATAAAGTCCCACTGTTACAGATCTAATTTGCACAGTACAGCGTTAAGAACGGAAACTATGCACACCTTGCGCGTAGGAGCTATGAGGCGCTAGAAGTGCGTGTTAGTGTCTCCCGTATGGCCCCCTCGCTTCTTCACCTTGGACGCACAGCTCCATCCCACTCTTAATGCAGGTATGGCTATTTCACGCTTGGTTGCGCGGTGCTCTGAAATGGGTTATTATTGTGACCGCTCGACTGCGCTTGATAGTTTCGGTCGGCTTGTGGCTAGGAGCTTCCTCTCAATTGGTGAACTGTTATGAGGCTTGGGCAGGATCTCGAAACTCAGACTGGCTAATTGCACCGCAGCAACGAAGCCGGTATTTCAGACACACGTTGGCCCACAAATGTTGACACATTTCGAACACTGTAAAAAAAATATATTGGGGTAAAATTCCCTTACTTTTTACAGTGAGCATACTACAAATTTTCTGCCTATACAAGTCGTAGTATTTGGGACATCATTCTCCCACGAAGACGCCACAGAAGTGCATTTTACTGATCCTACGTGCAAGACCAAACATCAAGATGTCTCTAAGGACGTACCGACCATCCATACAACACAGTAAGCAGGCTTCGTTGTCGCAACGTAATGCTGACTCATATAATGTATTTTATGTTTAATGATCTATGGCTTATAATTCTCTAACTTTCAATTTCTCTCTTCACGTGCATTTCTGTATGACTTGAGAACTGAAAAACTAGCGGATTCATTAGTAGGAAAACCTAAAATAAAAAAACCGTTACGTTTTGTGTATTTTGCATTTGGAAAACATTCTATTGTTCTCAAATCAAATATGCCCATAAATCTAAAGAAAACAGTTTGCGACCAGTGCTGTCTTACGGCTGTGAGACCTAGACACTCAATGAATTTACAAAAGGAAAACTTAGAACAGTCCGAAGAGCTACGATAGAAAGTTCAATGCTGGGTTTTACTATATATATATATATACACACCAGATCCGTTACTAAAGACAAAGACATCTTGGAGAAGGCAGCCACCTTGAAGTAGCAATGGACCGGCCATGTTGTTAGATGAAAGATGGACAAAAATGGTGTTGGAATGGAGTCCAAGATATAATCGGAGACCAAGAAGAAGACCACCAGACCGTTGGGACAAAGACATATACAGGGTTGCTGGAGTTAACTGGCAGAGAATCACCCAAGACCGTTCTACCTGGAGTAGACTATTGAAATATTACCTGAATTCCCAACTCTAAGAGGCCACATCATTTCATGATTGAACTGGTTGATGGGGATGACATATTGTATATGTTACGTTTTACGATTGGCCCACTCGTTATCGACACCTCGTGGAGAAAGCTGAAGCAATAACAAAAATACAATATAATGCGTTATCGCCTTTCACAGTAACAACAAGTAACCAATGAGAAGGCTGTATATCACTGTAAAGTCTAGCCTGCAGCTCACTGAACTCGCAAAAGTTTTCAAGTTTCTAGTTAAAATACGTCAATTCTTCGCGTGCTGGTAAGCAGTTTACCGTGACATTACGATATCGGAATTCTTTGAAGACACGAACGAAGAAATGCTCCTGTAGCAGTTTCTATAAAGGTTCTTTTCAACTAACATCCCGACAGAAGCAGTCAAAGTGTAAACTACTCTAGTGGACAGTATGTATTGTATAAGATTCTAAGTAGGAAAGAACATTGGAGTTGTACGCTTTCAACTGTGTTCACTCTAGTAAGCATGACCGAGTTGTGTGAACCAATAGGCCGGTTGTAAATGGGAATACACAAGCTTAAAAATTGATGCGCTCGGACGCCTTGATGTTTATTTTACGTTCCCGGCACCGTTTCACTCGATCATATGGGGTTTTATGGGTATCGTTGGATTGCTTTTGAGATGCTCTTTCGAACCGTGTACGATTTCTGTATTTATACTCGACTTTTTGACGAGTATACGGAGAAATTTTGTTAAGTTTTCTTAATTTTTTTTACATTAAACTCATACAGTTTCACCATAACCACGCCGCACAAATATTTTAATACACTCAATCGATTGGTCTTGACGAGAGCTGTCGATTGAAGCTCAAATGAGCATCGTAGCTTCTGCTAGTCAAAAGTTATACTACTCGGAAATTATGAGACGCGGCGAAATGAATTCAAAATTGCTGTCCCTCCCCCCCCCCCTCCAATTTACGCGCGATGCTTCGCAGTCCTCACTTAACGTATTATATTCTTTGATCCTTTGGAAATCGAGTGATATAATTGAATTTTGAATGTAGAGGACAGATTCGGAGCAGCAATGCCAAACTCTATCCCCCGATTTTGTTGTCGGATTTTCTGGATTGCCTCCCACTATGGCTGCAAATTTAAAGACGTAATCACGTCAAAAACAAGCTAGAAGCGAGTCGCCTATGTCAGCTACTAGTAATGCCTAGGGCCACCTGTTTTTCGCGAAAAGATTCCAAGACTACTTGTACTGCAAATGACTTTATTTCGGGTATTTTTTCCTTATTGAACGATTTAAATTGTTACGCACCTGAACTGTCTGTCCACGAATCTCGGACGTTCAGTATCTGAGAACCTTAAATCTGATTGGTTCAGTCAGGTAGGAAGATGTTTCGCCTCAAAGACACGTGGCCAATAATCAAAGGAAAGCTGCAAATGGACATAGGGCATTGTTGCCCACACTGTAAAAAAAAATATTTTTCAGACTGTTGGCTCACAGGTTGCTGAGTAAAGGCTTTGTAAGTATCTGCCAGGTTGTAAAAACTGAGAAGCTGAAGTGTGATACAATCTATATCGGTGGTCGCACACATTCTGTGTCCTATTTCCACTCTTCTGTCTGTAGTGTTTAGCCGGGCAAGAAATACTTGTCACACGAGACGTCACACTCATCATACGCAATATATTATTTATCATTTCATTACACAGTGAAGAAGAAGAAGAAGAAGAAGAAGAAGAAGAAGAAGAAGAAGGAAAACAAACCTTTAAGTAAGTACGATTTTTTTTTTAAATTCTAATTTGTTTTTGGAATAAATTCGTGAAATTTTCAGGTTTTCAGCTGTCTAGGATGTTCACGGTAAAGCGAGAAATTTCAAATCAGTAGCATTTCTTGTTTCGTACATATTGGATTATGAATTCCCATATGAACCCCGCATTTACGTTGGTAACAATCCAACACTTTCAAATGGACGGCGCATGAATAAAGTTATCAGGCTCTTGACAATGTTAACCTCACGTATGGCAGACGGGTAAAAATGAGAAGGCAAGTAGTTCATAAGAAGGACTTCCGAACCGTGAAGAGAAAATGTCGCGTTATCATTAAAGCATCACTCTTGATTTCACAACCCTCTAAATCTCGAGCCGGTGTCGTTAGCTCATCGGCTGCCTGTCTTGACGTGAAGTCATTCCTCTTATGAAACGACTGCACAGACTCAGGAACGTCATTAATGAAGCGCATATTCATCGGCACAAAGCTTACAGGGCGTGTCAAATATAGTACGGTCCGGTGGCAAACGTAGTAGAAACTCACACGTGCTTAAAATACCATGCCCACCTACAGGAGTGTCTCCAGATTCTTGACATGGGGGGGGGGGGGAGAGGGCCACTGCCTCTTGATAACTACAGGAAACAATATTAAATTAAGGACATAAAATCAGTATTTTACGTAGTCGTGGCATTATTGCATTTCATTTTTAAATCATTTACAGAACAGTTTTATTTCAATGTGAGGGTTTTTGGGAAGTGAGAGCATGTCCTTTGTGGAATCTCCCCCTCCTTCCTGTGTATTGTCGCGGTGTTTATGGATTATGACTTATGGTCATATCCACACAAAAAGGGTTTAGGTTCATAGCTGAAATGATAGTTAATAGTAGAGCTTTTATGGTAACTGATGGGGTTTATTAATGATATGTGAGACACAAACAATACAATACTGAAATAGTTATAGTAAAGGGGAGCGACTTTATAGGTTATTAAGTTATTAACATAAATTAAGTTATTAATATCTCACGCCATTTCTCTTTATATCTAAGTCGGACAGTCCCCACCTTATTCTTGATGCCGGAGGCTGTATCTAGCTGATCATCGGATGGCAGCGGAAGGACACAGACGCAATCATGTTGTGATCTTCGCTGGCTGCTGGTCGGATGTGGGAAGAGGTCGGGCCCTGCCTTACAGCGGCCTATATAGTCGCGTTGTTTAAACATAGCTGTCCCCGACTGCCTGCTGGTGGAGGGGGATATTGTTGTCGGCCCTTCTTTTGCAGTACGCTGTTGTAATTCCTGGTATCCTGGTTTACTGAAGTTGTGATGCCGGGTTCATACGAGGATTCCAAGTTAGGGCTCTCTCATACAATCATAACAGCGGACATAGTCTGGGCAGCGGAGGCGAGCCACGCATGTCCGAGGCCCGGGTGCGTGCCCAGGTGCGGAAGGCAGGAGCCGCGGTGTTTATAAAGAGGCGTGGCAGAACAAAAGGAGGCCAGGGCTATGCAGATATATGTAAAGGGGCGACGAACACGCGCCGGGCTCCAGATCCTCGGACTGCCAGACTGCTATCAGGTTTTCCAGAGACTGCGTTCCAGGACAAAGCGATGCGGGGGGCTGCACGACGTCTTCACGAGCTACCGAGGTCGGCGGGAGCCCCTGCCGCCCGTAGACCGAGTTGCAACTTTAACCATCAGTGGTAATCATAACCTTGAATAGGCGAAGGTGGGACTATCAGGAATTCGATAGGCCGAGAATAATATGCTTGTAGTTCATCGTAATTATATTGCACCCAGATCTTCGTGATATTTTTATAAGCTGAGCGGCTTCAGTAAGGAGTCTGGGGACTCGGGCCGAGACAACTATTAGATCTTGTAATGATCTTGCTTTGTTACGATGCAAATATTGTATGATAAAGAGTGATTAAAAGACGTGACAGTGTGAACTTGTAAATAGCTCTTCTTACTCTTGCCGTCGAGCTAAGCATCCCCTAATTAACCTTGTCTTGGTAAATTTGGTAGTTTGACAGTACAGAACACTATCCACCACTGTGTTCCCAAAAGATAACGAGCACCCATGAAAACATTAGGAATACTTAACCTTAATTTCACAGTGTTCGGAAATAGAGACAATAAAAACTAAAAACCAAATGATGAGGCCCTGGAGTGAAACATCAATGAAATTAATCCCTCATAACTAGAGACCTGAAAAATTCGCGAGTTCATTGACCTGCAGGCTAGACTTTACAGTCTTATGTACAAATTTGCCGGTATCAACTCTGCATTGGTTGTCTGCTGTCACAGTGGAAGGCGACGATTGGGCCAGCCTTCTCCAAGAGGTGTCAAACACCGTGTGGACCAATGTCTAAACTTATATATATAAACGCGTGTTTTGAATTCTAGTTTGTCCCTAAATGAAGCCGCGGATTTTTCAGGTCTCTACTCATGACCCGCGAACCATTTACCCGATTTTAATGATCGAGATATCGTCGTATTTCTATAAAATCCTATATAAAATGAGAATTAAACGGATCCTGCCTACAGTCACCTAGCAACACAAGTTGTTGGCCATTCTGTAGCTCGGCTTCGAGTACAGCGCCGCGCCGGGGGCGGTGTAGGTTCACTCGAGCAAAACAAACACAGCGAGGGTTGATGGGCGCCAGGCAAGACGGAGTGGATGATTGGTTTGTTTTGAAGGGCGGGCTGTTCCCCCCACCCCCACTCCACAAGTCTCTCCTGGTCCAGACAGCTTCCTCCCTGGTTACCCCGGGATGGTAAGCAAACAAAAGTCGCAGGGATGGCGGGCGGGAGGGAAGAATCTGGTCGCGAGACCAACTCCGTGGAGAGAGCTTTTAGCCCCGCGCCGCCGGCGTGGGAGAGCACGTCCCCGTAACGAGCCATGGAAAACCGAGCCTTCTCTTGTTGTGGGAAGGAAAAAAAATACTGCTTTCCAGTTCGAGAACGGCGCGGAGAGAAAAAAAATTCATGCTCAACCCTTCAGCTACTGGTTTACAAACTGTGGTGTCAGCCAATTCACCGTGACTCGCGGGCACCGTAGTAAATCACCGTCAATTCACACAGTGCCTGGTAGAGAATTTGGTACAGGGAAATACATGTTATCGAAATTTGGTTTTTTGAAGCTAATTTTGAAGATATAAACTTGAAACAAAAAACAACGTGTGAGAAATGATACTCTCAAGCTCTCTATCGAGGCAAATATGACAAATTGTTTTTCAGTAAATTTTTTTAAATTCTAAATTTTTCTGGTCTTTCCAACAAAGTCTATATAGGCCCTACATTATTGTTACAAAAGGCTTCGATAGCAAATAGGTGCGTATTTTTAAGCTCAAAAACGTTCTTGATGGAATACAGGGTGGTCCGCATAACTTGGACACCGCAAAAATCTTCGGAACGGTTGCAGATCACGAAATGCGGTTTTCGCTAAATGTAATTACTTATGGGGGCAAGTAATTAGCCGTAAAGTGACTATTCGTAACACGCGTATGTACAGAAATAATTAAACCACATATGATTCTCCCCCTAGAAACATAAGTTTATTTCAACGCCATCTGAAACTATATGCAAAGAGGAATTCAGTGATATAGCACATGCAATGTAAAGTAACACAGAAACGCCAAGAAATAGTGTGCAAATATTACAAAGTTAGGTGGGCCAGTAACATGGGGCACTGGACCTGTACTCACAGCTGTAAGCAAGTAACATGCGCCGTGACTCATCCTGGAAGGAAAGCTTCCTAACAGCAGCGCAGCACCAGTCCCCATAATCTGTTATGGTAAGTGGTATTGCAGTGTTTAGCTGTACGTGAGCAATGAGGTTCACGAATGAGGAAAAACTGGACACACTACTTATTTACGGCGAGTGTGGCAGAAATGCCAAGCAAGTCGTCCTAATGTACGGGGAAAGATATCCTAATCGGACGCCCATCTCACGGCATTCGATACGAAGAATTTGCACGCATCTCTTGTCACAAGGAGATTGGAATTCCACAACACGAGTGCGGCGAAATACTACTACGGGCGAGACGCATCAACACGATGTGTT
Organism: Dryococelus australis; assembly: GCA_029891345.1. Lineage (NCBI taxonomy): Eukaryota > Metazoa > Arthropoda > Insecta > Phasmatodea > Phasmatidae > Dryococelus > Dryococelus australis. Next base: position 45,381,830 of record CM057000.1, read on the forward strand.
GGTACATGTCGATGGAAACCCCCACATGGGTACCCGATAACTTTCCAGGTTCGTGGGAATAAGTCAAACAAGTGTGTAACGGATGCTGCGCCAATGGAAATGCCATCCATATCACGTGGCTCTTCATCAGGTATTACACGAAGGCGATTTCCAATAGCGAGTTTAGTTTTGTAAGTTTGTTCTGATGTCTGTAAAGGATGAAAACAAAATTTTTGAAGAACATACTATTTATCGGTGAAGCGACCTTCACAAATCATGGACGCATAAATTTACGAAATGTGCACTATTGTGCGACAGAGAATCCGAGTTGGGTCCGGCATGTGGAGCAGCAGCGACAGTGGGAAGTGAATGTGTGGTGTGGAATCGGTGGAAACTACGTCATAGGCCATACTTCAATCAAGGGACAATGACCGGTTGTACGTAGGCCCATTTCCTCAGAGACATCTAACTGGCACTTCTGGAAGTCATAACGCTCGACTTACGTCGTGATATGTGGTTTAGCTTGATGGTTGTCCTACTCCTTTTTACTTTGTGGCGAGACAAATGTTAAATGAAACCAGGGGTGTAGTTGTAAACTTAGCAGTCCCGGAACGCTCCGATATAAATATCCGACGGCAGGATAAGGATAATGATATCTTGCGCACGGGGAAGGTGGTGGGTAGGCTTAGGTTTAGGCGCTCTTTCAGGGATAGAAGGGTTTGGGGAGGGGGGATTTGTGTAGAGAATAAGACCTAGCGGCCGCCATTATTTAACAGACATTTGAGTTGATTATGTAAGAAGCCTTGTCACGGGCTTAGAAAGAGCAGAGACAATAAAAACGAGGAAGGGAAAGTAAAACATTACCTTTACCGTAAACAATGAGCATTTATCAAATTATAGATGAAATACGGAGGTGACAGCTTTAATAGCTTAATACATTTAACGGCTGTCACTTGGAGAAACAGAAAACGCGAGGGAAGACAGTTCCCGTTTTTTTTTTTTTTTTTTTTTTTATGTTTTTGAAAATAGAGGAAAAAGAACAAAAGAACGGTGCGTTCCGGCTTCACTACACCCCTGAATGAAACGTTTCCAATCCGGTGGTTAGGGCATTGTGGTGTTGTTAGATAGCCAACTCGCTCCCCCGACCTCAGACCTCTCGATTTTTCCTGTGGAAAACACTGAAAGATAGGGTGCACAACACGGTTCCTAAGACATCAGAAGACATGCAGGAACATATTGCGGCGGCTTGCAAAGGCATTACGCCAGAAACACTTCAGGCCGCTCGATCGTGGCTCGCTGCATGTGCGTTTACAAATGTATACTGCTGTCGATGGTAAACACATCGAGCACAGGCCGTGAAAAGACCTAGTGTGAAGCGTGCATCCATTATATTTATAGCTGTGATTTTTCTGTACTATGAATGCGGTTGTGATTGCATTTCTCCTTATGTTGGTTTGTTCTATTTTTGTTGTGCATCTGTGCGCACTCATTGCGCGGTGCAGTTAATGATTAGGAAACAAATCTCTTAAATTACGCTTGTATCTGAATAAAATGTAATGTATTGATATCGGACTTGCACTCATAGTGCCCGTCTTGCCTCCACTGCTGTGCTTTCTTTTGTTCAATATAGCACTCCATGTCCCTTGCTGCACTAAGGTACGTGCTACGCTGCTATAAGGAAGCGGTCGCCCAGGATGAGTCACAGCACGTGTTGCTTGCTTACAACTGTGAGTACAGGTCAACTGCCCCATGCTACCAGCCCACTTAACTTAGTAATATTTGCACATTATTTCTTGGTCTTTCTGTGTTACTTTCCATTGCGTATGCTATATCACTGAATTACTATTCGCACATACTTTCAGATGCCGTTGAAATACATGTATGCTTCCAGGGGAAAAATCACATGTGGTTTAATTACTTCTGTCCATACACGTGTTACGGATAGTCACTTTGCGGCAAATTACTTGCCCCCGTACATAATTTCATTTAGCGAAAATAGCATTTCGTGATCTGGAACCGTTCCGGAAATTTTGAGGGTGTCCACGTTTGGCGGACCATTCTGTATATCTTTATTTAATAGGAACTCCAAATAGCCGAATTCCCTATATCAAAATCTCAACTAGTGAACAGCCTTAAGAGTACAGAGGGGAAATAGTCGCTTACTCTGTGAACTACAAAGATGGCGGCATTGTGCAACGAAATGTTGGAACGACGTTAACCAATCAGCGCCTGGTAACCTGCTCACCAGCCGGCAGCCAGGCCAATAGGGAACCTTTCACAGAGCGTGGTAGCCACTCAGACACAAGCACCATTCCAGAATCTCGTGCAGCCAATCATCAAATGGCTACCCCACATCAAAGTTACCGCCATACCATTTTGTTTTTGTTTACTTATCTACTCTGTAGTGAGTAAGTGAAGAGATCTGAGCGGCACTTAACAGCGAGGTCTTGAGAGCCGATGAGGATGAAGCGAGGTGTGTGTGGAGCAGCGCCTTAATGAAAGGACGGGGAAAAGGGAGATCCCCGAGAAAACCCGAAAACTCGCCGACAAGCGACATCGTCAGGGCACGATTCCCACATGAGAAAATCCGGGAGTGACCCGACCGGGGATTGAAGCCAGTTCGCCTTGGTGGGAGGCGAGCAGGCTAACCGCTCAGCCACCGCGTCCCCTATCTCCACTGTAACCAAATACTCCAGAAACCGATCGTCGAGGCAAGGGACATGCTTCAGTCCACTGATGATGCATCGTCATCCCCTGCATGTACCTGTCGAACATTAACATCATTAGAGAACAGCGTTGCATCATGTTGCTGGATAGTGACGCCATCTTGCTGGCGTGTGCGGGTGGAGATCGTGGTAGAAACGGCTGTTTCGCTTCTGTATTCCCAAGTATTCTTTGACATATAGGTGCCGGGATTTGGACCCCGCCGTGTCAGCCTCCGCGTTATGGTAACACAGCGATATAGACTTACACGGTTGGTTAAGAATTCCTGAAAGCTTTGCTCAGGATTTTGTATGCTTCTCCCACATGTAAAATGAAAATTTCAATGGGCTTGAATGCTTTATTCGTTCTTTTTTCAACTTAAACCCTTGAGTTTTAGAAAAGTAAATGTTACACTAACTTAAGTAAATTCGTTCTCTAATGTGTTTAAAGCAAGGACCACTAACTTTATTCGCCAAAAATTAAACATGACACTCGTTAAAAGTCAATTGTTAGTAGAGACCCGAGAATTTCGCGGGTTCATTTTTAGGAAAGTTGGAGTTCACACACTTGTACGTTCATGTTATTTTTGTAATTGTTCGACGTGTTGTTTGGCTCCTCCTGGAGATAAATGAGCTAATAACAAACACGCAATAAATTGTACTCCCAATTACCGCATTTTACTACCACAACAATCAACCACTAAACAGTTGATATCTGTATGACAGAATACAATACTGCGAAGTCTACCCTACCTGTCATTGAACTCGCGAATTTCTCTGATCTCTAATTATTAGCATGTCTAATAAATAGCAATCAATTGCGACGTATACTCAAAATGTACCTGATTATGAAGTATAGCTTGTAAAATTAATTTATACAATTTTCCTGTTACTCGTTTTTAAACACAACTAGTATCTCCGTTAATAATTGGTTAATAGTGGTAGCGAAATTTCGCGAAAAGATTTCCAGACAAGTTATATTCGTTTATCTTACTCGATTGGCCACATTATGTCTTGAAGCATATTAACTGACAATAAGTAAGCGAATCACTTTGGTTCACTGTCAAAGTTGTTGAATTCTAACTGACCCGGTTAAAAACAGAAACTGCTTCTCATGCAGAAAGCGATCAATTGCAAAATAAGCATTTCTGTTTGGGCTTACAGTATTGAAATCTACCATGTTCTCAGATTTTTCCCGCGAAAAATAACTTGCTCTATTGATTAATGATGTGACATTTCTTAAGGCTTGGCTACAATAGCGTTGACGCTACAATAACGTATGAGTCCATGGAGAGTAATGGCACTGGCTACAATCGACGTAAAACGTTGCCGCGAAGCTAAACGTCAAACGCAACGGGTTAAAAGTTGAACATTCAATTCTTTGCGTTTAACGCTTAACGCCAGCCAATCAGTATACAAGTTGTCACAAACTAGTGGAAACAAATGGTACAGACGATTGACAACCGATGGCACCACTATCGCCGTACTTGTATATTCTGTTAATGTTATACGAAATCACTATAGTACAAATAAAGAAAAACGCATTTCGAAATAATTGAGTGTAGCTTTTAAGTCTGCGGAACCTTTTTTTTTTTTTTTTTTTTACAAAAAAAGTTTTGTTTTGATTTCAAACACAAATATCTGTATATATATACACCTACTTTATTTTTATTTTTATTTTTGTTAAAGTCGATTGTAGACATGCCAGATTTATTATGGTGACGTTTAACGTTTAACTTTTACGTCAGGTTAATTGTAGACGAGCCTTTAGTCTTCTCAAAACAAGGCCTAACATCTAGATATTTCATTCCTATCGGCCAGTAGCCATTTTTCCATAAAAAATTCCCCTTTTTACCTTCAAAATTGATTAAATTTCCCTAGAATGTTTCCTTTTTTCTTAAAAATGCCCCTTCTTCCTTACATTTTTCCCTTTTTAAACTAAAAACACCGAGCCTCTCAAGTACAAAAACGAGCTGGCAATTTTCAACCGATTTAAGTAATTTGAGGGGCTCGCTCTAAAAATTTTCCTTTTTCCCAGAACAGGAGACGTGGACTCGTGACTCAAGAGAGGCGGACTTTTGGCTCAGAGCCAGGAGAGCAGGATTGAGGACTCAGGACCTTCGACCTTGACCTTTGACCCAAAAATTACAAAAATTCTAAAAAATTCATAAAAATCAACGATCATATTATATTACTGACTACTACCACCATATTGGACGCGGGTGACCTTGACCTTGACTCCATGACCTTGAATAACCTTGAACCCACAAAATTCATAAAAAATTCATAAAAGCCAGCAAGCATATTATGTTACTGACTACTACCACCATATTGGAAGCTAGCGACCTTACCTTTACCCCATGACCTTGAATTACATTGAAAACAAAAACTCGAGAAAAAATTCATAAACTTCACCAAGCATATTACATATTGGATGTATGTGACCTTGACCCCATGTAAATGACCTTGAAAACAAAAACTCAAGAAAAATTGCATAAAAGTCAGCAATCATATTATGTTATTGACTACTGCCACCTTATTGGGTGTATATGACCTTGACCTTGACACCATGACCTTCAATGACCTTGAACTCAAAAGTTACAAACTTTTTTTTTTAGGAATTTTACAAATTATTAAAAGATTCTAAAGAATTATTAAAAAATATATTTAAAAAAACTAAAATTTTTCGAGAGCTCACCTCACCCCTCGTCTATTACTCATTCCACCATTTTTTTTTTCGTCCGTTATTTGTTTATACATTGCTGGAGTTCTCTCTTACCTTCGTTCGACTACCATTTTGGATTTCATCACCCAAATGACGCTTGTGTATTAATTTACCCACCAGGCGACAGCCATGTTTGTTTATGATTTTAAAGTGTAACTAGGTTGCGCTGTCGGCGCCCTTCATGTTAAATTATATTTTTATCATGTAGGTGATGTTAATTTCTCGATTCAGCCATCAGGTGAGCTGACAACATTCATGTTTATAGACATAGGAAAAATCTGTAATTTTTATTTTATTAAAAAAAATATTTTTTTTTCCAATCAACATTATACCTACGTACACAATTAACAAAATGAAATTTTTTAATTAAAATTTTACGGCCGATGGAAGGCTACGACACATAGAAATTAAAATAAAACAATTATTATACAATAATTATTTTGTTACAAAAAATTTAGAAGAAAGCAGTTCATCACCTCATCTGATATAACCCCGATCCTTAAGTTCTCTAATGATTGAACATACCTCAAGCGTCTGCTGCTTGCTTCACATCACTTGTCGAAGGAAACTCGTAGGTGAAATGTGTGGGAACGTCGACGGAATCATCATCATCTTTACTGTCAACACTGTCACCATAGTCATTTTCATCTACTGTATGCTCAATCATTCCGTCATTAGCATTAACTGTCTCGTCATAGTCATCTGCGGAAACAGTACCCATCGATGTTGCAGGAGGTGTTGACGACATCACTTGCTGGCTTTCAGTAGACGAACCCTTGCAGATCTCGATGTGTTCCTTCATTGTATCATCTTGCATAAACTGCATGCGGTCATTGTCGTGATGCTTCATCGCACGAAAAGGACTCTTCGCACAGACCGTTATCTAATGCCGACGAGCATTGCAACTTTTACTGAAGGGCTCGTCACAGTAACAGCAACCAAGCCATGGCGAAGTCATCGATCGCAGCACTGCTGTAGGTGACACCCGTCCGAAGAGGTCGATGGCAATACTAGTATAGGAATGCCGCTCGAAGAAGCCGATGGCACTGAAGTAGCTACCATTAGCTCTAGAGTACCCAAAGGCATCGCAGATGCAAAATAAGGCTTTGATGCGAAAAGGCACATTCTAGCCAAGACGATACACCTTTCACGGGAGCTACTGTCAAATTAAGCCTCTCATCTGGCCTCCCTACTGCTTATAATATAACTTACGAGTATGCAAGCCCTAAGACGCAATGTTGACACTAAACCAATCGTTTTACACCATTAATACATTGTGCGGACACCGACCAGCCAATCACCTAGTTACCATGTCATTTCAGATGACCCCCCTCACAAAACTGACAACCGCCCCCCTCCCCCCACACACACATACACGCGTACCTACACACTCCTATATACCTACACACTCACCGTCACACTTGTACACACACGCACCTAAACACACATACACACAACCAACACAAAGAGCCAGAGATATTCCAGTCTGCAGACTGACTCCTGCTGACTGACTCCAAAATGACTCCTCCTCGTACAGACTAACTCCAAAATGACTCATAATTACTCCTTCTCGTTCTCTTCCTTTTCGTCCTCTTCAGGCATTGTTTTCGTAATTCGCGGGCAGATACTTGCAATGCGTGACAATTAAAATTATCCAATCACGGAAGTGGATCTGAATTCTAGTGGTTTGGAGTGTAAGTGGTCCTGGAATCTTTTTGGGAAAAACAGGTGGCCTTAACTATAGTCTATACTTGGTTACGTCTAACTTATCCGAAGGCTTGTTTAAGTTCTACTTTAAAGTCACTCGTATGTGAACGAAACGTTAACTGTTCTGGAAAATAAAACGAGGGTAAAAAAAAAAGGTATGAATGTTTGAAACGTCTGTGCTATAGATAGAGACCTAAATAATTCGCGGTTTCATTACGGGACAAGCTGGAATTCGAAACATCGTAACTTTGTATTGCTTATACTATTGGCCCACCCGTTAGTTTACACCTCATGGACAGTTCTGAGCCAATAATAGACGGACAATAAAATGCAGACCCAATCACCGTCTTCCACTAATACAATTAGCAACCAATGGACAGTGATATTTGCATGAATTTACTCACGGCGATGGAGTACAAGGCCTACAGGTCACTGAACTCGCGAATTTTTGTTGTCTCTAGCTATAGATCATTCATGGTTACTTCACATTTTTAAACCAAACCTTTGAAAAATCACCCATGTATGACTTGTTTGGTTGTTTCCTTAATGTGTAGCGTATTTTAACGGTCTTGTCTACCAAGCCTGCAGCCGCGAACCTCAAATGGGCAATCAATGTTAAACGAAATTCTTTCTCATTCCGCCAATTGTAAGGATAACTATTTCAAATAAAAAGTATTCTACGTGAAATTTCTTAAGGAATGATGCTACATCAAAATATTTTGCAAATTTTTGGTTTTATATGTTTTTTTTTATAAAATGTAGATATTGAAATATACATATAACAAAAAAATAAAATAAAAGATCGATATATATATTTTTTTTTTCAGAAACAATTTTATGTAGCAATATTCTCTGAGAAAATCGCGTCAATTTTTTGAAATAGTTATCTTTAAAATTGACACAATGAGAAGGAATTCCGTGTAACATTGATTTCCCATTTGAGGTTCGCGGCTGCTGGCTCGCAAGGCAGGCCCATTAAGCATTTTATATTTCTGTCAACATAACAGTATTTTATGTTCGGTTCAATTTGCCTTCTGCTTGTATTTAACCACAGTATTTAATTGAAATTGATATGAATAAAACAGCGAAAAAATTGTATTGGTGATGCCAAGTAAGAAATACTTAGTTATCATGCAAAATATGACTGTATTGAGTGCTCACAAATACGGCGCGTAGTCCCTTTCGAGACTTAATTAAACTTTATTTGCATGAGGCGGATGAACAACCGGAATGTATAACTGCAGGAGGGCCTCAGGAAAGGCTAGAACTAACCATGAACGGACCATATAACATTTAATCTTGGGACCACCAAACATGCCGCACGTGGGGTGATTTTTCAAATACGTGAAGAACCCATTAATAGACTAATATCAGCAAAGGAACGATTAATTTTTCTTATGTGGCGGAAGGACAGATAGTGAATTAAAATGATGGAGTAAGCAAGGTGTTTCGAAATGTTATGTTGATACTGACATCCACACGAAACAGGAAAACGCCAACAAAATGGTGGAAATGCGCAAACTATAGGCTATTCACTGCAAAGTGAGCACTTTTGAAAGTCATCTCATTTGGAATAACAGTCAATAAATATATTTTATTTTAGCCTTAGGCATTAACTTCCGAGTGCGGTGGAATATATACACTGTATTTCTTACTTTCATGGCAATATTTATTTAAAAAGGTTGTTAAAGGATCAAAATCGGCTAAAAGGAAAAGTAACTACAGTCTCAAAAGTGTTCACTTTACTGTGAACAGCCTATATCTCCGAGTAGCGCGGGTGTCTCATTAACAGAACTGTGCGCCGCAGAATATCTCGGAGGAGAATTTTAGCTGACTCTGGATCTACGAATAAATGATGAATACGCCATCCGGCTTCCTTTGTTCCGTTTTTGCAAGAAGTCTAGCTTCTTCGTTGCTTCTGTTTAACCAGCTGTCTTTTACGGGCCCGCGGTTAAGCAAACTTTACAGCCGGAAATCACTCGACGGTAAATAACGTTTATAAATATTATTTTTCAGACGCCGCAATTTCCCGCCAGAGTGTTAACTACGTACGATTCAGAAAGCGGAGGTGGAAACTCACGGGCTCAAATTAAAGAGGGAGGAAATTACCGAGTTTTCGTCTCTTGGAAAATTAATGATGAATTTTTCTCCCGACGACATCGTTGATACTCGCCCTTCCCATCGCAGATAATTATTTCTCTTCTTTCCGTATTCCTTTTCGCTGTTCGTTTGCTTTTCTTCGTCGTACCCTCGGTCGCCAATCCGGAAAGGGTGATTTTTCCCCTCCTTTATATATATATATATGTGTGTATGTAAGTATAGAAACGGCTGGCATAATCATGAGCGATGAATCAAACCTTTTCAGGCGGAACTTCTCTGTCTCCAGGGACAAAGCAGGGCGCCGTCTCTCCCTTAATTACACCGCGATAAAAGGCGCCCCGGCGAAGCCTTAACGAAGTGGCTCGGCGCCAAACTCTTCCCGCGCGGTGCTTGGTCCAGGGATGCCAACCGAGCCAGGTGCCAGAGAAGTTTGTCCCTTCACCTTTCCCCCGTTGGCAACACTAGCGTGAGTCTTTGAAGCGCCCGCCTCCTTCGCACTGCGTAAGAAGTAAGTATAGGTTTTTTTTTTTTTTTTTTTTTTTAAGCTGGTGTATTAGAAACGGATTTTCCTGACTGCCATTTCACAGAATATTAGAAACAATATATGCGAAAGACCCACTTGTACCGCGAAATCTAGCCGCACGCTCCAGAAAAATGGCGTCACTGGTCAGTATCATGGCGCAACGAGCGTTCGTCATTAAGGTGATATTTCAATTTTTTTGAATTTGGTTATCTGGAAGAGCTTTCGTAAATTGCCCCCTTAATGCCGTTATTAGTTGTCAAATCGTTATAGTTTTCAAAATATAACACCCAAAAGGTTTAATTTCCCGAATTCTGCAGCATGCTAGGCTTTATTTATTGGATTTTTTTCAATAAAATTGCATGTAATGCAATCCGTATGGTGTGCAGACATACTGATTCAGTATGAGTGCGATTCATCAGGTGAGCGAGAATTGGCACTCCGAATTTCGTTGAAATTAGGGGCCAGACTTGTAAGTGTATTCTTGTCCATTAAAGTGGATTTGTTAACATTAATTTAATAAATAGTTTAAACCATAAACTGTAGAGTAAAAGTTGTTTTTGTTCCTTTCGTAGCTTGTAACACAAATGCAGTATTCCACGCTTAGACGCTAATTCAGCACTTTTAACCTGCCTATAACCCTCTTGTGTTGGAATTTGAGTGTTATATTTTGAAAACTATAATGATTTGACAACTAACAACAACATTGAAGGAGCATTTTTCAAAACGTCTCTCATCTAACCAAATTAAAAAAAAAAAAAAAGAGAAATATCACCTTAAGTGCATAACAGATCACTTGCCAGAAGGCCATCCAACCAAATGAAAAGCTTTCTCAGCACGCAACAGCCAAACATACACAAGGCCCGCTTTACAAAGCCTCACGCAGTTAATCTGAGAATGGGTACGACCACATCAAAGCAACCGACACGCCATATTTTAGTCTCTGTATACTTAATGCACTCTGTTGCAAATTTGGGGACCACTGATTAAGTGAGTGAGTGAATGGATTTGAACGGCTCTTGACATCGAGGTCTTGAGAGACCGACGAGGGTGAAGTGAGGGGAGTATGGAGCTGCGCCGGAATGAAACGGCAAGGGGAACATGAGAACCCCGAGAAAAACCGCGAACCAGCGGCATCGTCCGGGCAGGACCGACCCCCCACTTGCGAAAATATGGAGTGACCCGGCCGGGGATTGAACCCGGATGGCCATGATGGGAGGCGAGCAGGCTAACCACTCAGCCACCGTGGTCCCCACCACTGGTTAGGCCCATGACTATTAAAATTATGTGTGTGTGTATATATATATAGCCTAGGCCTATATTGGTTGTTCACGGTAAAGTAAGCGCTTTTGAGACCCTATATACTTTTTACTTTCAGCAATTTATTTTTCCTTTATCCAACTTTTAAAATAAATATTGCCGTGTAAATAATAAACATACCCTGTTCATTTGACCGCAGTCGGAAGTTAACGTCTAAGGCAACAATAAAATATATTTATTGCTGAAAGAAAAAAGTAACTAGGGCATCAAAAGCGCTTACTTGACCGTGAACAGCCTATATAGGCTTAGGCTCTATATATGGACCTCTCGTGATAAGTAGGGGCGGGCACCTGTTATCCGCAAAAAGATTCCAGGGCGAATTGTGTTCCAGCGCAATTTAGTTCAGAACCACTATCGTGATCGGATAATTTGAATTGTTAAGCGTCTTATCTGCCTGCCAATCACTGACGGTCAGAATCTGAGAAACTTAATTCTGAATGGCTTATTCGAGTAACAGACTGTCTTCACACAAAGCAAGCGGCCAGTACTCAAATGAAAACTGCAAGTGTGCAAATGGGATATTGAAGTCTAACCTCCGCGTAAATCTTTTCGTGGAAAAAAAGGCGGCTCTAGCAATATTGGATAGCAGTTTCTTAGTCATGCCCAGGTGAGCTCCGGGCGAATAACATGCCTGTGAGGAAACAAGTATCGATTCCCGTGCTACCTGGTCTGGGGATAAAGGCTGTTCACGATAAAGTGAGCACTTCTGAAATCAACCTTAGAAAAAAGCCACTGCCCATGCCTGCATATACTTCAACGGGCGCACAGAGTGAAATGCGCCCGGCAAAGTTGGTAACGATAGATGAAAAGTAGTTCCATATCTTAACGTCGAATAAAAACTGCTGGGTAACCATTTGTGATAATTTAAATTATTTATTTCGCTTTATATTATTTTAATGCCACAGAGTGTAAAAAAATACCAGGTTTTTTAAATGTTTACTTTTTAAATAATTTCACAGTTTCACTTGACCAATGCACGAATAAAGTGATGAGACCCATGGCAATGTTAATTTTACATAAGGTTGAAAATTCACAACGTGCTCATTTTAACTTGAACAGCCTATACACAGGGATAGTAGACAATGAACAGAAAGATGAGACTCTAAAACGTGTGGTACAGCGTAGTCTAGTTTGCAGGTCGTTAAAAATCGCGAAATTTCCCTGTCCCCAGCAATAAAACTAACATACTGGTATTGTATTCATAAATAAGACTCCAAAAAAAATCGTCAATTCGTTTTGCTGTCAACTCACGTACACGCATACCTACACGCACGCATACACGCACATCTACACGTTCACACAACTCGGTAGGAGTTTATTTTATACGTGTCTGTTAGCTAACTCGTTCCTCATTTTCCCGACAAGTCCCAGCTGCTCTTAATGTTCATGCTGAAGGATTTACAACGTCTCTTGTGTGTGTGTTTGTGTGTGTGTGTGTATGTATACACTGTAAAGACGTACGAGCCTCCCCGTTTGTTTTCCTCGGTTTGTTTAAGACCTCGATAAACGTTAATATTTAAAGTGTCAACCAAGAATTTTTTTTTTCACACCACAAATAACTTTCACTGGATTACCTAAGGCTATTCACGATAAAGTGAGCACTTTGGACTTTAAGAAAAATTCACTGCCCCTGCGTGCGTATATTTTAATGGACGCACTAAGTAACAGTTTCCCAGTAAAGTTGGCAACGAGGAATTGAAAGTAGTTCCATATCTTAATTTCGAATAAAATGTGTTAGATAACGATTTGTGATAACTAAAATTATTTATTTCAATTCTTTTTTTTTCTTTTTTTTTTTTTTTTTAATTCATCACGGTTTTAAAATTTAAACAATTTTGTATAATGTTTACTTTCCTAATAATTTCACACTTTCACTTTACCGACGCATGAATAAAGTGATAAGGCCTATGACAATGTTAATTTCACATAAGGCGGAGGAATTCACACCGTTAATACAAGTAGTTATTAAGCAGGACTTTCAAAAGTATTCAGTTTACCGTGAACAGCTTATAGTAGCAGTGATGATCTGCGAAAAGATTTTTCATCTAATTGCAAATACTGTATGTATAAAAACTCTGCGGCCTCATTTCTTTTGAACAATCCGAGGATTAGACTCGACTGTTGCTCAAGCAACACTGGTCCGTTTGTAAATTTCTTTGTCCAAAAAAAGAAAACTCGCGTTAAGGCTCCGTTGTTTGAACTGCGTTGTGGAGTGTCTGAAATCCGCACGTTTTTACAATAGCCCGTCGAACCCGTCAGTCATCCTTCCGCACGTCTCCCAGCCGAGCGACTTACAACCATAGCCTAAAGATGAGGTGGACCGCTTATTGGTCTTCTGCGAATGTACCCAACATTGACCTGCCCCAAGGGAACACAACTGTCAAAGTCACATGGTCAACAGTGATGAAAATTATTGTTTATATCGTTATTGTTAACTGAAAAGCACTATTATATGAACAAAATACTTTTACTGATTTGAATTTTATTAAACTGCATTACAAATCGGTTAGAGCAAGCGTACAAACATCAGAAAGAACTTGTTTATTAAACAGTTTTCTAACATTAAAACTATTCCATGCCGTTTTCGCTAGACGTGTTGGCAGAAAAGCAGTTCAATGTTTAAAAAAAAAAAGTGAACAATGTATTGGAGTACCAAAATTATTTTCAGAGTTCAAATCCCACCACCGGACAAAATGTTCTTATTTTTATAGTCATTTTTATATACAGTGAAACAGCCACATAACGAAAGCAAAACGTTTTTTGCTATAGGCTATTCACGGTAAAGTGAGCACTTTTGAAAGCCCTCTCATTTGGAATAATAGTCAATAAATATATTTTATTCTAGACATAGATGTTAACTTCCGAATGCGGTGGAATATACACACTGTGTTTATTACATACATGGCAATATTTATTTGAAAAGGTGGTTAAAAGATAAGATATGGCTGAAATGAAAAAGTAACTAGGGCTTCAAAAGTGCTCACTTTACCGTGAACAGCCTATACCACTTTTTGTAACGAGCGGATTTAAAAAAATAACTTGCAAGTTTGTGGGCACGTTCCGTGAATTCACGAATATTTATGTGAAATTTACGAAGAGAACGATTTTGAGAAAAACGAAGAGACCGTAATTTAACGCAGATGTCTGGGCAATTAGTAACATGTATTTTTCGTAATTTTACGGACAATTTTTCTAACAGTGTGGCACAAGAACTATTTCTTACTAGGAATTAACAACACACCTGTTTTCTCCCCGTTTTAATGCCTATTAACTATGAATGAAATATTATATCTTATAGAAGAAAAAGTTGCATCTAAAAAAAAAATTAGGTACTTTTACGTTAACACGCGTACAGACTAAGATGTTTGTGATACATAGCATATTTATAAAACAACCAAATACGTCATACATGGGGCGATTCTTCAACTTTTTGACTAAAAAATTGCGAAGAAGCCGCGAATAGACTATATATCTAAGCTTGTTGCCAAATGCAACAGCAAAAATTCTGGGTCTCTACTAACAATCAATGACCATGCATAGACTTGGGTGAAACGAACAGCAGTGTCGTTTTGCTTCTGCGCAGTGGCATGCTCTGTGGCTTCAGTCGGCGCCTGGGCGTGGGCGCAAGCACTGAGAAAAAGGTTTTTGCTGAATCAAACAAGATTCGTTCGGTGCAACCATTGTTTATATAGGGGCAATGAAATGTTTTGTTGCTGAAACCAAATTATTTTGTTGTTCTCATCTGTATGCCCCAAACTGTAATATCTGGTTGGTGCAACTAAAGATTTGTTTGGCTACACGTATATGAAACAGTTTGGGGAGATACAAAAGAACATTATAAACTCGGCCGAGTTTCGAACCTAGATCACCTGCGTCCGAGCGCTACGCCTTAGTAATCTCAGCTAACGTGACAACCGACGATTCTGGAATGCTTTTTAAATTATAAGTGCACTGCAAATACCGGGCAACGTGCGCAAACAAATATTTCAAGTCTTACAGCTTTACTCGTCAGTTTCTTGTTGCATTGTTTTATTAATATGTTTATGCGATTGTTAAGCATCAACAGATGCACTAACAAACACAGTTACTATCGTAATTGTCGCAAAACATTCAAATAATCTCTCGAGCTGTATTTTCGGACGAAGGCAGTCAAATGAGTGTCCAAACAAATATATACAGTTGATTTAAAAAAATTTTTAGTTGACAGTCTAATTTTGTTTGGCCCAACACAGAGATTTTGTTTATTATAAACATATATTTTGTGAGGCGGACAAAAGTAATTTTGTTGCTTTTCAAATTTTGTTTGCTTAGCAATATATTTTGTTAGGGCAACTACATATATATTTGGCCCTAAACAAACAATTATTTTGTTCGATTTCCTCTCAGTAAGGGAGCGGTAGAGCAGTCTTGAGTTTGGGAATTGCAGTTTCCTGTCCCGCCGGGACGAAGGGAGGCTGAACACACTCCCTCGTGAACATGATTCAGCCTTGCGCCTTGTCAAGAAGGGGAGTCTCCGAGTGCTCGGGGGGGGGGGGGGGGGAGTGAAGACTTCAAACTGTCGGGAACTATGAGAAGCCTGTTCGCTTCAGCGGAACTTGCACCAGACCTCTGCCCTGTGACAGCAGCTACATCGCGCGAGAACGAACGAAACATTGACGGAGTTCCAAGTGTCGAAAATCATTCATTCCGCCCTGTAGTTTGAAGACTAAATTTCTACATAATATAAAAAAAAAAAATTGAATGAAATTTCTAGTACAGTTTAAAATCTTAACAATGTTTTTTTTTTTTTTTTTTGGTTTAATCGTTAACTCTTAAAACAAACAAAATTGTTATGTACGATTTCATCTAAAATATGCCTTTAAAGTCGCATAAAAATAACAGGAAATTACTTTGAAATGCGTAACATGTCTTGCCTCCGAATAACAGATAACTTTTTGCTATAATAACCGAAATATTATTCTTAAACATTTTATTCATATGCTATTACATTACATATTTAATATATAAAACATATATATTTTTAATACTGTAATATATATTTTACTATACCAGTTCCTACAACACTCGTGTGCATATCGGGACGAATAAAAATGTGTTTTTGGCTTGATATGGAGAGGGCAGAGTGAAGTGGAGAGATATGTGCGTATATAAACATCGAGATCTCGAGAACCGATGAGGGTGACGGAGAAGCGCCCGAATTCAAAGGCGGGGGAAACGGAAGATCCCCGAGAATACCCGCCGACCAGAGGCATCGTGGGTTTCCTGCGGGTGCTCCCACTCTGTGTGACAGAGTGCTGTGCGTTAGTACGCATGTCCTGCGAATATGTTATTACACTATTTAAATATATATTTTAAATTTCATTTTTTAATTTATTTTTTTAATTTATGGTAGTGATATATATTATATATAATATTTTATATATATCGTGCTAAGGCAGATTTCCCCTCGCCATCTTGGATTTATGAAAATTTCGCCTAATTCTCTTAAAATTCAGTTTTGTTTCATTTTTTTTTTTTGAACGACAGAGCACAGAACATTGTATGAGGTCAGTGTTTGTTGATTACTGTTGATATCATCACCTTTGTAATCGTTCGCAAGAAATAATCTCGCGTTTCGCCTCGACAGTTACCAGCCAAAATTTAGTAAATGTAGCGAAGCTGTAGCAGTTCGATAAAGTCTGAGAAGGTGTGCGAGGAATTTCAATAGACCTGAAATAGAAGCTTTGGCGAAAAATCGATAGATCCAAGATGGCGGGTGCGAATGCGCCTTAAAATTCTGTAAAGAGCAATAATGTATAATATTTCAAGCTGGGAAAACAATAGTTTTACTATACCTGTCTAAAATTTATACGAAATAGACTAAGAATATACTCTGGTGCACTGTTAAAAATTTCCGTATATTTATGGAATGTTTTACGGAAATGTACAGAGTATATACGGAAAGACAATCCGCAAAGACGAAAAACGAAGTTAAGTCCGTAAAAACAAAATACGGAAAGTCTCCGTAGTCCCTTCGGCTTCGAGTCACGGGGACGAACAAACCGATTATACACGACGCTTTCTTCGCCACTGTAACAAGAAAATGATCGTTTCTGCGACAGTTAAGGTTATCCACGCGACTATGACCTTTTCTTTCAGACATAAAAAATAGCATGAGGCGTCTGTAACATTTGGCGACATTAAAATACATTAAATTTAATAGGAATTGAATTGTTGCTTTTGTATTTTGAGTATAAAGACGAAAGTTTTACCACAATTTTTAAGTGGGAGTTGTAGGTGAATGGTTAGAGTCGTGGGCTGGTAAACGGTGAGGTTCCCTGAAATTTACGGAAAGTCCGTTTCTGAGAATCGATGTGTCCGTAATTTTACGGAGAGTTTACGGACACTTCTGGATAAATTTTTAAAAGCACTTTTCCGTACAATGAAGGAAACTTTTTTTTTAACAGTGTACTTTCGGTGTGTTGATTTAGAAAACTTCTCAAAAAAAAAAAGGGGGGGGGGTAACTCTGGTCCTGCCATGTTTCTGGCAGTTTGGGTTGTTCTTATGGCTCGTTGGTACAAGTGACATTTTAACTACGCTAGTCATGTAACCGCCACAGGCACTGACACACACACACATTTCTTCCCTATGTGCTCAGTCTCTCTGTACCTACGTGGCAGTCTCGTCCTGCGGATCGCCAGTTCTGGTAGACACGCACCTCTGGAACGCGCGCGACCTTCGCCCCACCCCCTCGACAAACCAACTGCGACCTGGGTTCGACTTGCGCCACACGTGTTCTCGAGTTACGCCCATCCTCCCCCCCCCCCCCTCTTTCCCAAACATGGTGAAGCTCGCATTTTGTTGCTGCTCCACTTTGAGATTCTGTACACATTTCCAGCAATTCAAGACAGTCTACAAGTGTGACGCTTACATTCGCACTGTGCGATTGTCACTTGCATCGGTCTCTTTCCCAGTCAGCCTATCACTGCATCATTGGTAGACACTAGGCTGAATAAATATTTATTGTACTACCAGCTGTTACCCTCGGCTTCACCCGCGTGAAAAAAATCAAACCTTCATTATACTGACCACGTGCTCTATCTTAATGGCTGGTGGCATATTTGATATATTTCTTAAGAAACTGTTCGTTTTTCCAGGATGAAAAGTACCCTGGGCGCTAATCCAGACAATAATCGACCCCTGTATCAAATGTCATCCAAATCCATGCCGTTATGACGTGATTGAGTAACAAACCAACATAAAAACTTTAGCATTTATAGTATTATTAGGATAAATAAGTCGTAACTGAAGAGTGCTAGCCAACATAAATACTACTCGAAGGTGTTTCTCTCATAGTTGTTATGAATAACAAAATATACAACTTACTGTGTCCACTGCAGTAAATATAAGAGACCCGAAAAATTCGAGAGGAAAGCTACAATAAAATAATCGCGCGCGCGCATGTGTATGTGTGTGTCTACGAGATATTCGGAAATTCAGTGCCTAAACTCTAGACATAGATTCTTTGCGTCCAATGGTAACACAAAATCCATATACACTTACATCCGGAAACGTATCTTTATATCAGATGAATGTGTTCAAATTAGCGGCGTACAACGCCCTCGAGAACCAAGGCGGTGCACCGGTCATGTATGTAGGATAAGTAGCATAGCAAGTAGGCGTGCGACATTGCGTATGTAATAAATTAGTGTCGCGCGCCTACAACCTATGCAACTTGCCCGACATGCATGATCGCACCGCCTTGTTCTTCAGGCGTGACACGCCTCAACTTTGAACACAATTATTTGGTATAAAAATACATTTCCGTACATAAGTTTACAAGGCTATTGTGTTACAACTGGTCCGAAGAACGGAGGTTAGGCACTGAGTTTTCGAACGTATATATATATATATATATATATATATATATATATATATATATATATATATATATATATATATTCAATATATTCTAATTTGGTTTACGTGTTGAGATCTCCTGGACACCCTTGAGGTAACAATATAAATAATATGGAGGCAGGGTAAAATGCACACTCAATAATTAGCTTACATTGTGGACAGCAAAAAACAATGGGCATTTGATTCCTGCATGGTACTGTGCACCACTGTCGAATATAACCTACGCTTAAAATAATTGTCAGAACTTCGTGGCTTCATGATAGGCAGGGACACCCGAATTTCGCGAAAAATTTCACAACCAGTTGTATTCCATAACATTTTATCTCATGTCCCCTTTCCTGATTGGATGATATAGGCATTACGCGTCTTCGGCGTATGTTCGCGAATCGCAGACGTATAGTATCGGAGTTACTTTGATTCTGATTGGCCCGTCAAGTAAAAAAATTTCCTCACATAAATAATCCACCTATAAGCAAGGGAAAACTGCTGGCACGCTCGTAGGGTGTTGAAATCTAGCATGTGCGAAACTCTTTTCGCGAAATTCGGGTGTCCCTAATGATAGGTTGTCATTTGACGAGGAGGAGGGAGGAGGGGGAGTGATGGCCCTGTGTGACTGTTTACTAGTGAAACACTTTACTGTATTTCAGCATTTCATTGTGCCAGTCAGACAGATTCTTCTCGCGTGCACGGAAGAAATGTTGCAAGCATGTGCATAGGGCGTCGAAACCTCACAGACAGGGAAAATTCGCGAGTTCAACAGCCTGAAGGCTAGACTCTGCAGTCTTGTGTACAATTACGCCGACATCAACAGTTGTCTACAATGGTTGACTGCTGTCACAGCGGAGGGCGTCGATTGGACCAGCATTCTCCAGGGGGAAGGTAAGCGGCTGATCAGTTTCGTCGGCTACTGCGCATGACGTCATCGGGCAGCCAGCGCACCTGACGAAGCCCTAGTCAGTTCGCCTTGGCAAGTTCGGCTTAGCTTGCCAGTGTGGCTACACTAATCATTCAAATCAAACCACATTTTCAAGCTTTGTCGTACACTATAATATTCACCAATCTACATTTATGTGATTCACTTCATAAAAAAAAAAAATTATCACAATTTATTTTTCTTGATTAACGATTCTGCAGCACACATTTGAAATGGTCTGAAGTACTACATGCAGGTGACCTAGCATTTCAAGTAGCAACAAATCATGGAACACACATTTGATCAAATTTTCCATAAAGTAACAAACTATTACTCCTGCAGACACGTTCACCTACACTCTGTGGGAATATCTGAGGTCCATATTCTAATTTTTAACAGAAAACATTGCAGAAGAAGGCTCCTCTAAAATGTAATTTCTTAGTTCACACTTAATTTCAATTGGCGACGTATGTCTATTTCGGTGGCCCTTTTCCCTAGTAGGCCTATATGTAAAGAAACATTTTACTATGTCTTTGTTAAGTTTAATCGTCCTAATGTACCGAACACTTCAAATTGTTCATAGATGATGTGATGAATTAACTGTATGTAAGTGTTGTATGCACTATTTCTTCAGTGTTAAATTTTATTTATTTTTGTGAGCCAGTAATTGCATCTAGAGGGCAGGTTTTCTCATACCTATTCCTATTTATAATCTTTGTAATTTGTTTCCAAGTTCCCCAAGTAATCTGTTTCGATTGTTGTACAATATGTAGTCTTGTTTTCATATTACGGTAATTCAGCGTTCGGTTAATGAATATTAGATATCAATTGAAATGTGATGTTAGCGAAGAGATTATTTCCGGTTGATTTTCCATTCGTCACGAATAGTTTATGTATTATAAACGTATTTCGAATTTTCGTCAGTCGTTTCTGTTTTCGGGAATTTTTTTACGAATCCGTGTCATTGCTGAGATACAGTCGGACAGACTTTAAATATAAGAGTCATATTGTGTAAATTTATAAGAGAGGACATATTCAACGGCTAATGGAGTTATTTTGCTCCCACTTCCTGCATTACAATTAAAACCATTATAATTTAATTGGAGTAATTTATTTCACTGCATATCAGGGTGGTGATAGTTTTTTTGTTATTCGTATCATCGCAATAACGCAAGTCTTATATTAGAAAAAAGACAAGTATTGTATATCTACATGTAGTCCTGTATTAGAGAGTACTAAAACATTTCCATGTTCCTTGTTTGCATTTTCAATGTTCTCAAACAATTTCGAAATTTTAATCTATCATTTAGTAACTGTAAAGTAAATTTCATAGCCTTCCTTTCAATGAAAATGTATAAAAATAGCCACGGACAAGCAATATTAACGGTGTTATAGTTGGGGACGCCTGTTTTTCGCGAAAAGATGACAGGTCAAGTTGCGTTCCAAAGTACTTCAGTTCAGAATCACTTTCGTGATTGGATCATTTGAATTGTTACACGCCTTATCTATCTGCCCGACAATCACGTACGGTCAGTATCGGAGAAATTTAATTATAATTGGCTCGCTCATAGGACAGACAAAGACAAGCGGCCAAAAATAGAAAAAATAAAGTGAAGACTGCGTGTGTGAACATTGGACATTGAAGTCTAGCCTGTGTTTAAATCGTTTCGCGAAAAACAGGTGGCCCTAGTTATAGTTTATTTTCCGAACTGGTATTTCAACGAAGTCTGAGAAGTGTATCCTGTATGCTTACTAGAATAATTCTACAATATTTCTCCTAGAGATTTAACAAAACATTAGTGTAAGTTGTGGTTTTCTTGCTTAACATGGAAATCAGCATCGTGAAGACAGCGGAGCAGATGTAACACAGCTCTAGGCAGGACAAACATTCAACGGTATTAAAACGAGTACTACAAGCCAGACTTGAAACAGATATGAATCGACTAGATCATACACCGAAGCCCTTAAATGTTTTTCAATACCGTAAGCCCTTAACGAGTTTAAATACCTGCGCAACTTTGAAATAAAATCTTAGATAACACTCTAAATTCGTATCAGTGGGAAACCACTGATTCGTAGTGAAATTCAAGTACTCGAATAAGTAAAAATGGCAGCTCTTAGAATCAGTGAAAAACCACTTATTGTTTGAGTGAAAAAATTTCAATGTTTGAATTAGTGAGCTGAAACAATTTCACTGATTGAATAAGTAACGGCCGACTGCAGTGGTAAATAAAATATTGTTTTTATCGAATTTAGCCAAATAATTACGTAAAATAAGTATATTTACGATATTTTAGTATTAATATTGCGCAATTTCCCGCAATTTAGGTAAAATAAAAATTACTTTCTGAGGTGGCCGGGATTGAACTCACACACCCTTAAGGGTCCTATGAAATGAAACATTATCTGTGAAATCGTTGTTTGCTTCTAAAAGCGTGTCTCGGTAATTAAATGTTCTGGAAATACGATGTTTTGCCAGAAAGGATAAAAAAAACTAATTGTCTACATCGCTACAGTTTTAATTTTATTATATTAAGTGTATTAATGGAGAAAAAAATTCGCGAAAGTGGTCAAATATCGCATTTTTAAAGCTTGCCTACGAAGTTTTTTTAAGCGGCAAGAGAAAAGTTCTATTATACGAAGGTAGTTTGATCTGCGTACTTTCATCGCGTGTGATAAAACCCCATAGTTACAGATCTAGCTTACACAGTAAAGCGTTAGGACGGGAACACCACACGCCTTGCGCATATGAGCGATGAGGCACTAGGCGTGCGTGTTAGTGTCGCCCGTATCGCTCCCTCGCTTCTTAACTTTGGACGCGCAGGTACATAGGACCCTTAACACCTCACCCATAGGTCATTACCTTATTACCTGTGCTATACGACGGCTGGTTGAAAATCAAGAGGAAAATGTAAGTCTTATAATTTTAAGCAAAATCATGAAGATTGAAACTGTATGCTCATACTTTTCGTTTTTGGTTTAATTGGTACCGTTAGGATTTTTAAAACGAATCGTACTTGCACTCTCTTCACATTATATGCAGTTTCAACCTTCAAACAGAGCGCTGTGATGATTACATGAAAAAGAAATGAAAGACTTAATAACGGAATGAAAGGCTGAATGCTCATATAACCTCGTAAAATGGTGTTTTGAAAGACGAAACACATTTTAGAAAGTATTTTGTGTTAGTTTAATTAGTTTATTCGTTGTTATTTCACTTGATACACGTTTAACGGCCAATTTTAAACGTTGTTAGAAGGCCGTTTTTACACGCCAGTCAAAAATCAACCACCGAAAAACAGTGAAAAAAATGACTTGTGGATCAGTGGAAAATGTCACTGAATCAATAAGTGAAGGAAATCTGTCATTTTTTCATTGATTCATCAGTAAATTCACTGAAGTGACTGTTGAATCATCATGTATGGTCGACTGGTTGAAACAGTGGAATTCTCACTGATTCAGATTTAGAGTGACGTTTATGTGAGCCTTTAAAAGCATTGCAAAACTACAAAATTACAGTAAAGATTGTATCGACAGAACAATTAATTCAACATAAAAAGTGCATAGTGGAAGTTTTTCAAACGAACTAACAACCTTATCGAAAATATTTCTTGTCAATTTAAAAGTAATACGCTACTGAGATTCTCAACATAGGTCATCAGAAAATATAAACCATAAATCGGGCACATGTTAAAATATGTTTTGTGTTGTTCAAACACTTAATTTGATTCTTTTTAAATTCAGTCACTATATGGAGATAATTCCAAGAAATAAACAACGAATAATCAATACTACAGATACTGCTGGTTGTTCTATTCTTATCTGTTTTCATCCAATAAAGTTTTTTTGATCAAGATCTTCCATGCTTTGTTATTTTGTATATAAGATATTTCTGAAATACCTTGTACTTTTAACAAGCTTCAAGTTTGGCACTGCGTCTTCCTTCTATTTGCATGTGTTCGCTACAGAATAATCCAATCCTTTCTCTTTTATACTCTTGTAAGAGCATTCTTCTCAACATTCGTGTTGCAAGAGAGGTCAAATGTGTGATCAAGTGCTCAGTTAGGGGCTATATAGAAATAAGGTAAAAATCATGAAAGAATAGTATGTATATTTTATGTATTCTCTTGCTGTTTTTCTCATGGAACATCACTCTTAGGCAGATATAAACCCATTTTCATGTTTTCATTCTGATTACTGATATTACTACTCAAAAAGCGACATAGTACGTAGAATCCCGTTAAGATGCGCATCTACACTGTTGCTCAAAAACGCGCAATAATAATACAGTAAAATAAATCGGTTCTACGTATATACTAAATCACTGAAGTTTTAAAAAACGTATCTCATGTGCTATCAGATATTCGTTACATCAATGGTGAGGAGAGAGAGAGAGAGAGAGAGAGAGAGAGAGAGAGAGAGAGAGAGAGAGAGAGAGAGAGCGAGTGAACACGTGTAGCCTAGCTCCCTAACTGCCTGCCACCCTGACCGCCAAGTGACGTCAGAGACCCAGCGGGAGAGTAAGGGGTGATGCGCGCGCCTTTAACTTCTCTTTCGTAGTACCATGATCATTCTCCAGTAAATGTCAAACACTGCGCGGGGCCAGTAGCTAGCCATATAAACGCGTGTGTTTTAAATTTTAGCTAGTCCCAAAATGAATCCGAGAATTCTTCGGATCTCTACAGCTATAACAACTACCCCTCCCCCTCCCCCCGTAAACATTTCGCGATAAAACAAAATCGATCACACTGCTGTGCAGACGACGGCGCGGTCAAACGGAAACGAAGTCGGTTCTCGCATTACACAGCCAAAGTTCGGACGGGCATGGATGCCACGGCATTTTCCTTCCACGTGCTTATCTTTAATGTTGCCCGGAGCATGTTCTCGACCTCGTCTGGCAGCGAGACAGTGAAGTCACGCAATCTCCGACGACAGTCCGTCGATAGCCGGTCGTTTGCTCCACCCCTCCCCCCCCTCCTACAGCAATTCCTCGACTTGTTCCATTCCGATCGATCCGCCGTCTTTATAAATATCGGCGGCGAAGGCGGCTGGTAATATTGGTGAGTCAGCCGTATCGAGAGTGGAGCTTCGCCCTCTTCCACGACGACAACCACTCGAACAGTCACAGTTCGTGTGTCAGCGGTGGCCGAGGGTCGTCTTCAGGGGTGCACACTCTCTGGCGGTCCGCGACACACGTCTGCCCAGATTTATTGCTACATGCGAAGACAACAAACCACTCCCCCCTCCCACCTACTTCTACTCATCACAAATCATTAGAGACCTGAATAATTCGCGGTTTCATTTCGGGACCAGCTAGAATTCAAAACACCATGGTTTGGAAAATTTTAACCATTGGTCCACAAGGTATTTGGCACTTCCTGGAGAACGCTGGTCCAATCGTCGCCTTCCACTGTGACAGCAGACAACCAATGCGCAGTTGATATCGGCATATTTCTACGAAAGACTGTAAAGTCTAACCTGCAGGTCGTTGAACTCGCGAATTTTCCAGGTGTCTAGCGATTATTATAGACGCGCGAAATTCGCATTATAGTTTGGCATCAAGCTAAACCTTACAGAGCTATATATACTGGAACAGGCGTCGTTTCCGCATTGGTAGGGACGCCCGAATTTCACGGAAAGATTCCCGGGCATGTTACCTATATGTCAATAACTAACGGTCGTACAAGCAGTTATATTTTACTTATTGGTGGCATGTGTCTGCAAGGAGACATATACTCACTTGACTGGCCAATAAGAGTAAGGTTACTCCGATACTGTACTTCTGTGATTCGCGGGCAGACACTTAAAACGCGAAACACCTAGATCATCCAATCACGGATGCTCTCAGCTAAAGTGTTATGACATTCAACTGGCCGTGAAATATTTTCGTAAAAATCGGGTGTCCCTGTCAATTTTCTGTTGCGTAGATGTGAAGTCACTCCTTTTTTGACTGAACTGTACGTGATTGGACTGCACAGTTGTGACTTGTTCATTTATTGGCGCAAAGTTACCAGGGCGTGTCAAATAGAGTATGGTCTAATAGCAAACCTATTTACAGAGGTACATGTGGATAAAGTTCAATGTGTTCCCGAATAATAACGCGAAATTTACAGGTCTCTGACGATCACAGAAAATTTACATTTTACGAGTAGTTTAATATTTTTGTGCTCAATTTTAATTGTGTGTTATCTGCCAGTTGTAAAAAGACAGTGCAATACTTATATTTTATCAATGCGTTTCTGCCTTTTTGCAAGCAGGAAATAAAAACGGTGAAAGTTAGATACAAAAGTACGAAAAGACTAGTAAATTATGACACGAAAATGAAGAATTTTTGCATAATAGGTAGGGAAAAGAAGATTTCGCGAGTTCAATTCACTGTAGGCTAGTCTCCAAAATCCTGTGTTTACTCGGGCCTCACTTGTTTATTCATTGGCTAATTTTCCAGCGAGTAGTCAATGTTATTAAAGGCTGTTCACAATAAAGCGACCACTTTTGAAATCAACCTTAGAAAAACGTCACTTCTTCTACCTGCATATATTTTAACGTGCGCCCTGACTGATAAGCGCCCAGTAAAATTGGTAACGATGGATGGGAAGTAGTTCCGTATCTTAACGACGAATAAAAAGTGTTAGGTAACCACTTGTCGTAACTTAAGTTATTTCCTTCACTTTCTGCTTGTTTTTAATACATCGAAGTGCAAAAATGAGCAGATTTGTTAAATATTTACTTTTCCGATAATTCCACAGTTTCACTTGACCGATGCATGAATAAGGTGATGAGGCCCACGACAATGTTAATCTTACATAAGGCGGAAAAATACACCACGTGTATACAAGTAGATCTTAAACAGGGCTTTCAAAAATTCTCATTTTATCGTGAACAGCCTATACACACTTGGTAGTATAAGATTAGCTACATATTTCCGTCCAGTCTGCGATTGTCTCAGAGTCGTCCAGGGCGTGTCTAACAAACTGCGATCCAGTTGCAAAATAAACTTCAGTGTGCACATGTTTGACGTCTACCTTGTCCTGAAATGAACTCGCGAAATCTTCCTATCCCAAATAATTAGGGCCACGTGTTTTTTTCGCGAAAAGACTTACGTGGAGATTATACTTCTGTCTCCTATGTGCACACTTGCAGTTTTCATTTCACTATTGGCCGCTTGTCTTTGTGTGAAGACAGTCTGTTACATGAGTAGGCCAATCAGAATTACGTTTATCGGATACAGACTGTCCATGATTCGCGGGAAGACAGATACGACGCGTGACAATTCAAATGATCTAATGACGATAGTGGTTCTGAACTAAAGTGCGTTGGAACACAATTCGTCCTGGAATCTTTTTGCGAAAAACAGGTGCCTCTACTAATAATAGGTGAAGCCATGCTGTAAGATCCACTTGTATGCACATACATAGTTTATTCTTCCATTGTGCGTAAGAGTAATGTTGTCATGGGACCGATCACTTAACTCACGCGTCAGTCATGTGAAACTGTGACACATAATTACACAAGTAAATATTTTACAAATTTGTTACTTCTAACTCTTAAATGCATTTACAAAAAGCAAAGCAAAAGAAACCATTATAGTATTCTCAAATGTTAACCTAAAATGGTTTTACTCAACAAGACATGGAGCTGCTTTCCCCCCGTCGTTACCAACTTTTCTAGGGTACATGTCACTGAGTGTGCCCGTTATAATATAAGCAAGTAGGGACAGTGACATTTCTCAGAGGTTGATTTCGAAATTGCTCACTTTAGCGTGAACAGTCTATACAATGATTTTGTGGTAGCAATTTTGAAAGAAGGCTGTGTATATATTTGACTGGTTTTAAATACTCAGTAGAAATTGAAATCTTGACCATGAACTGCCATAAGAATAAATTACAATTCGCTTTTATTAATTCATTTTTTAATATCTAATACAAATAAATTGTACATGTCCAAACAAACATTAGGGTATACAAATGTTAAAAGTTAAAAACTGACTTAAAGATAAACATAATATCGGGATAAAATGGAATGGTCAACGAATTTTATCTCTGGTTAATCGGAGAGATAGAAAGTTATAGACTGATCAACGTCAAAAGCATTTATCCACTGGTGAGGTTGATTTATTGCAGATTAAGAAAACATGGAATGCGATAAGGCTCCTTATGTAGTGCAAGAAAGTGTTTGATTACAATTTTTACGTGCTGAAACAAAACATTTGATTTCAATAAGTTGCCTTAGTTACCTTGTGCGAGTGAAGAGATCTGGGCGGCTCTGAAAAGTGAGGTTTTGAGAGCCGACGAGGGTGAAGTTAGGCGAGTTTGAGCGCCACCGCAATGCAAGGGTGTGCGAAACGGGACATCTCCGAGAAAATTCGTCGACGAGCGGGATCGTCAAGCACCATTCTCACGTGTGAAAATCAGGGAGCGACCCCGCCGGGAAACTAGCAATTCAAAAACAGTAATAAAAGAAGGAAATCTGTTTGGTATTACGTGGCGCTGAGTTCCTGTGAGATCTCCATAAAATTACAGTTTAAGGTGTTTCAATTAACAACAACTTTGATCAGTTTTGTAGTTATGCTAAGACTGCATTGCTTTTTCATCGTGACCTGTGAACTACGTGGCTAGTGATCAATGACAGGCATCGACTGTTAGCATACCAGAGTCGAAGCCAAAGTACAAGAACCATATAAGTAAGGATAGGAAAATTTCGCGAGTTCAATGACCTGTAGGCTTGACTCCTCAGTCCTGTACATACTGGAGCCTCAGCTGTGTGTTCATTGGCTGTTGCCCCACACCTGGCAGTTACAGGATTCGCAAGGTGTTCACTTGCAAGTCTGTTATTGGCTCGGAGGCGTGCAGGGCGGGTCTAATAAACTGTGATCCTATTGCGAAGGTGACGTCACTGTATATGTGTTTGACGTCTATCTTGTCCCGAAATTAATTCTCTACATATAAGGTACAGGGGACTCTGACAACCTTGTGTCAGCCTCCAGGCGCCATGTTACTGTCCAGTGTGCAGCTCAAGTTTATGGTACGTCTTCGTTCCCTAAATATGCTGTGATTGGACATTAACCTTGCCGTTTACAGTTCCAGTCGTATTCAAACTTCACGTGTAACATGCATACCTACAGCTGTAGACACGTGGCCTGAAAGCACTACTAAACTAATTTCTATTTCCTAAATCTGTAGGGGCGCGGTGGCTAAGCCTGCTCGTCTCCCACCAAGGCGGACCGGGTTCAATCCCCGGCCGGACCACTTCCGGATTTTCGCAAGCGGGAATCGTGCCGGACGATGCCGCTGGTCGGCGGGTTTTCTCGGGCTCTCCCGTTTCCCTCGGCCTTGCATTCCGCCGCCGCTCCATTGTCACCTCATTTCACCTTCATCGGCTCTCAAGACCTCGTTGTTAAAAGCCCCCAAATCTCTCAACTCAATCCCAATTTTGTGGGTGAGTTGCCAACAAACAGAAGCAAACATCTGAAAATGATTTTTCTTTTGTGCGCGGACAGCCTCAACACAAGAAGACTGTTACGTACAAGTATAGACCCTAAGGTAAAGTGAAATTTTCGTACGTGGTATAAATTCAAAACTCGTATCTGGCACAATAGAGAATATACTCAAGTCCTGAGAAAGTTTCACAAGAAAAACACACGTGTGTGTGTGTGTGTGTGTGTCTATATATATATATATATATATATATATATATATTATATATTTCTTACTTAGGAGAGAAGTAGTTAATTTCATCTAACGACTTCCTAAGCCCTTCTGGATTCTTCCGAGTTTCGCAAACTTTGTAGTGGACTCTTCTTTCCCATCGAGAGACACTCTACCACTTCTGCTCCCCTCCCAACCCACAAGACGAAGCCCAAAAGTAGCAACACTCGAAGGAACGCGGCACCGCATATTTTATGCTAATCACGTTTCCGCTCTCTCGGAACGGCTTCACTCCCCCCCCCCCCCCACCCCCCCTCCCCAATTCCGGAAAACCAGACAGGTAGCAGCGAACGGAACAGCGGAACCCGCGAACTTTGCAAACGAGGCACTCCATAAGTGAAATTTCGGGATCCACCACGTCGAGGAATGTGTGAGGGCGGGAAGGGCGGATTCCATCGTCCTAGCAGCTCTTCTCTTCCGTCGACGAAATTTGCGACGGGTGGAAATGAGAGGTCGCGAGAGGCAGTTTTCTCAGCGGGAGAGAGAGAGAGAGAGAGAGAGAGAGAGATATAGAGAGACGATAACTATCTCGAGGGATACGGCAGAGTTCACGTTATTATTCGACGGGAGAGCAGACTTCAATCAGTCCTGAATTTATGCCATTCTTGTTACCGCGGGACAGTTTATCTGACACGCCATGGAAGACAATTGAGACGATGCAGCTAGAGACCTGAAGAATTCGCGGATTCATTTAGAGACAAGCTAAAATTGAAAACACGTGTGTTTATATGACCGTTAGCTACTGGACCACCCGGTATTTACACTTCCTGGAGAACGGTGGTCTAATCGTCGCCTCTCACTGTGGAAACAGGCAACCAATGTGCAGGTCATTGAACTCGCGAATTTTTCCTGTCTCTATATATAATCTATTCGCCGTTTCTTCTCACTTTCTGAATAAAACTTTTGAAAAAATACCCCATGAATGTGTGCTTAGTTGTTTCCTAAATATGTAAAATATCACACGCGTTTCATATTTGTGTTAACATAAAAATTCGAAATTTTTGGTTAAATTGAAATTTTACTTATGTTTTATCACTAAATTAGAATACTTCATTTATAACTAGCGTTATTCAAACAGGGAGAAATACGTATGTTGGTAGCGCCTAGTAAGAAATAGTTGTTTTGAAAAATATTCTTACACTGACAGCGCACGAATGCTGTGAATTGTCCGTTTGGTGTAATTCTCGAGACTAGGCTAAGCTTTTTTTGCTTGAGGCGGAGGAGCATCCTGGAAATTGGACTTAAGCAGGGCTTCAGAAAAGTTGAAAAGTAACCTTGAATCGACTATGGGGGAGAATCAGTACCCAGTAAGAGACCTATAAAATAATCTGAAGACAGAATAGACGTCGTACACATGCGTGTTTGTAATTTTTTTGCCACTGGACTACAATTTTTTCTGCAAACCCTGGTCGTCTTTGAACCAATCGGAATCAACTGACGGTAGACCAACCCAATCAAGTTTAACCAAATCAAGAAGGAAACTGAGTTCTCACCGTTGCATGGGTTAATAAACAAATATCACTGACTTGGATATTTAAATATGCCAGATTGTAACGCGAATTCTACGTGTGCCTAGTAATGAGATGAACAATTCCTGCAAAACCTCGTAAGTAGGAAAAAAAGCATTCCGTGGCAAAAAAAAAAAAATAGAGAAGCTAAATGGCAATTGAATCGTACTACAATAAGTTCATTTCAGTACTACGAAAAATTCCAAATATTGCTAAAGTTTAAACGTTCAAGCAAATGGAATTGTATTCTCTGATGCAGAAATAGCGTGTTTGTACTGTAGAGCTTTACTAACAGTTGGAGACACATTCATAAACAGGACTACAGCGGCCAGTTATGCTGTTACGGTAGCAGTGGCAGTTTCCCGCTACAGAAGTTTGATAAATTGGAAATTTTGGTATATAACATTTAATGAGTTGAATGTTGTGACCTATATCGGTTTTGCACTGAACAAACACTACGCTATTACAGAATATTTAAGAGAATGTAAGCGAAACAACGGCTTGTACCGCAAACGGAAACATCGCGCCAGCAAAATGGTCGCAGTGTTTTTTTTTTTTTGTTTTTTTTTTCCTAGCCAATACCTGGACAATCACCATGCGACAGTCTAACCAGTGGGTAATATTTCGCAGCACACAACAAACAATCAGACACGAAGCTTGTTTACAGGGCCTAGCGCAGCTAATGAGAGACTAGGTTCGGCCACACAAAATAAACTGCTACATCTTTTTACTTATCTGTACTTAAGGGCTGTGATTTTTCGCGAAAAAAAAATCGGAGCACACAGTGACTTCAATACTATATACGCACCTCTGCCGTTCTCATACCTCTATTGGCTTCTAGTGCTCGTTTCCACATTTTGCCTGCCACTCAGAATTCCTTAATTCCGACAGTGAACCTTCGTGATTCGTGAGCAGACAGTTAATACGGACCAGAACATGTTTCAGCCAATCAAATAGCTGGACGACCATACAGTTCTTCTATCTGCATCTTGTCTCGAAATTTTTTTCGCGAAAAATCACTGTCCCCATCTCTGTACTAATTAATAGGGGCGGTGAAACTTCGCGAAAACATTTCAAGACAAGTTGTATTTCAAAACACTGTTGGGTCGTTTGCCTTTCTTGATTGGCAAAATTTCTTTATGACACGTGTTAACTGTCTGCACACGAGTCACGTAGGAGCAGTGCCGATGCTGCTGAATTCTGAGTGGCCAGGTCAAATATGAAAACGCCTTCTCAAGCAGACAGCAGCCAATGGTAATAGCCGAACTGCTGCTGGGTACTTATAATATTGAAGTCTGTAGTGTACTGGTATTTTTTTTCGCGAAAAATCACTAGCTCTACTAATTACCTACTCTATGACATTACTACGCGAACAAATGCTAATTTTGATACTTGTAACATATGGACAATTTATTT
The DNA here is from genome assembly GCA_029891345.1 of Dryococelus australis. Lineage (NCBI taxonomy): Eukaryota > Metazoa > Arthropoda > Insecta > Phasmatodea > Phasmatidae > Dryococelus > Dryococelus australis. Next base: position 45,414,324 of record CM057000.1, read on the forward strand.
CTAATATTTGCGATACTCAAAGTTTTATTTAAGTTAGGCGATATTCCATTATGCTAACGCTTTAAAAGCCATTATGGACTTTTAACGTTGGAGACCACCTATTGTATAGAAATTATTAATTTCCGTGTCATAATTTCAGATTCAGAGGCATCATTGGAAATGTTTGATAACAGAAAATTTACAATTTACTAGTCGTTTAATACTTTTGTATCTAATTTTCACTGTTTATTATTTCCTACTTGCAAAATTCAGAAACTTATTGATAAAATACCAAATTTGTTCCTGACTTATTACAACTAGCAGAAAATACACAATGTTAATTAAGCAGAACAATATTAAACAAATCGCAAAATTAAAAATTTCAATAATCGTACATAGTCAGTAATTACTGTGCATCCGAGATAAAGACACGAAAGTAAAAAAAATAAAATGCAAAAGAGGTTAAGCCGAGCCTTAAGCTATATTTACAAGTAAATATTGTTTTTTTTTTTTTTTTTAGTTGGCAAATTGTGAAATTTTGCACGTTTTGTCACGCCTTTCCTTTTCCCTTTTTGTTAACTCTTTGAAAGGCGTGAACGACCCGATGTAGTTTTGAAGTATAATCCCTTCATAGTTACTTCACACTTTTCTGAAGCCCTGCTTAAGTTCTTCTTCTGGGTATTCCTCCGCCTCGTGCAAACTAAGGCTAAGTCTACAAAAATTTCACCAAAGGACAATGCACCGAATTCTCGCGCACTTAGTTATAATAATATTTCGCATGAGAACTATTTGTTACTAGGCGCTACCAACACACGTATTTTATAACTGTTTTTATTCATAACTATTATAATTTAAAAATTATATTCTATAAATAAAATAGAGGTAAAACTCCAATTTAACGAAAAACAAGATACTTTCATGTTACAGAGGTATAAAAAGAATGTGATACATGCCATAATTAGGAAATAATTAAACACGTCTTACATGGGGCGATTTTTCAAAGGTTTGATTTAAAAAGTGTGAAGAAACCACGAATATCCTACTTATATAAGGAGACTATCTCTGTCTGTCCGTATTTAATACTCCTAAGTCCCTTGAAACTCAACAAAAGTTCTTCAGATTTTGCAGAGCGAATCCTCAGGGAATAATACAAGCCATGTTCGAATTTCATCAATAACAGATTACGTTATCATGACTTTTGACCCTAAAAACTAATTTTTTAATTACCTACTTTTCCCTATGAAAGTTTTGTATTAATGCACAGAGATTATTGCATAGTGATATGAAGGTAAAGGAATATATATATATAAATATATATTCCTTTACCTTCATATATATATATTTACCTTATATATATATATAAGGAATATATATATATATAAGGAATATATATATATATTCCTTATATATATATATATATATATATATATATATATATATATATATATATATATATATAACTCTAAATATCTCGCTTCAATGTTGAGTTAATTTCACATCAAGTGGGGCCTTAGTTGCCCAGTGGCTAAAGCGATTCCAAGTGGGACCGCAGTGGCTTAGTGGATAGAACTATATCCAATGTTGAGTTAATTTCACGTCTTTTTTTTTTCAGTCTTTGTATGATAACAAAAATTTGTAACATCGTAACTATTCTAGGCACGTGACCATACTGAAAACACGGCCACCGACTAATCCCTAGTACTATAATAACCAAATTACAATGGTGAAGATACGTCCGTGTGAACTCGTCGTTGTGAGTTCCTAAAACTCGAAGTAATGGGAAAAGTTCTGTATTTAGAATTTACAGTGCTCAGCAAATTTTACTAAAAATTTCCGTGAACATACGGGATTGAATTAACAGTGGTAATTACCACGAACTGCCAAATCGAGGACTAACACGCCCTCTGAAAACCACGCGAAGCAAGCAGGGAGGGGCGTGCTCAATACGAGGCAAGAAATTCAAAGCCCTCGAGATACAAGTTGGCGATTGAGGTTAAGTTCTCCACTTCGCAAACTTCCCGTTACCACAGTACCTACCAGTGGTGAGTTTGCAAATTGTGCGACTACTGGGCTGGGATAATGACGACTTCGCGTTTCGCTTAACAAGTTACAAGCAACACGTTCACATAAGCCGGCTATACCTTGACTATAAAGGCTGTTCACGATAAAGTGAGTACTTTTGAAACAAACTTTTGAAACAAACCTTAGAAAAAAGTCACTGCCCCTACCTGCATATATTTTAACGGGCGTACTGAGCGACATGCGTCCAGTAAAGTTGGTAAAGGCTGTTCACGAAAAAGTGATTACTTTTGAAATGAACCTTAGAAAAATGTCACTATCCATGGCTGCATTTATTTCAACGGGCGCACTGAGTGACATGCAACCGGTAAAGTTGGTAACATGGGATGGAAAATAGTTCCATATCATAACGTCGAATAAAATGAGTTAGGTAACCATTCGAGATATCTTAAATTATTTATTTCGGTTTGTGTTTTTTTTAATGCATAGACCAGTAAAAATTAACAGATCCCTAAAATATTCTGTTTTCTAATAATTTCACAGTTTCACTTGACCGACGCATGAATAAAGTGATGAGGTTCGTGACAATGTTAATCTTACGTAAGACGGAAGAATACACAACGTGGATGTAAGTAGATCTTAAACAGGGCTTTCAAAAATCCTCATTTTACCACGAATAGCCTATAACGATGGAGGGAAAGTAGTTACAGCTATTAAACTTGAATAACATTTGTTAGGTGACCATTTGTGATAGCTCGAGACAGGTGTTTTCCGCGAAAATATTTATGGCCTTGCTAGAATTCAATATCCTACATCCACAACCACCACTTCATTTGGTTATTGGCGGCGCGTCTACGTCAGAAGACATGTTCTTATTTGACTGGGCCAATAAGAATCCGATATTAAACGTCCTTGATTAGCGTACAGACACTTGAGGATTTAAAATCATCTTACCACGGACGTGCATATGAACACAAGTGTTTTGGAGTACAACTGGTCTTGAAATCTTTTCGCGAAAAACACCTCTCCCTAGTGACAGCTTAAATATTTTTTCATATCCTGTTTTTTTTTAATTCATCGAAGTGTAATAATTGCAGATTTATAATAATTACATAGTTTCACTTGACCGACGCATGAATAAATGTACTAGGCCTATGGCTATGCTGATTTTGCATATGGCGGAAGAATACACAGTGTGCATACAAGTCGATCTTAAGCTGGGCTTTCAACAACGCTCATTTTTACCGTGAACAGCCTATAGTCAGTAATTAGCATCCTGCCGCAGAGTAGTTAAGAATACAGAGCTGAAAGAGCCACTTTGAACGCAAACTCGAGCCGCACAAGACAGCAAACTTGCGTAACTCGCCAGCAACACGTTGGAACACAATGTCCGCCAATCAGCGCCTGCAACTTGCTCAGCCAATAGAGCACGTCTCGCAGCACGCAGCAGGCAACCAGACTCAGGGCCCGTCCCCAGAGCCACGCGCAGCGAATCAGAGAACGAGTACGGCGCACATCAATGGTACCGCCACGCTGTTTCCTCTCTCTGTGCATATAGGCTATTCACGGTAAAGTGAACACTTTTGAAAGCCCTCTAATTTGGAGCAATAGTCAATAAACATATTTTATTTTAGTCTTAGACATTAACTTTCGAGTGCGGTGGGATATATACATTGTGTTTATTACTCACATGGCAAAATTGATTTAAAAAGGTGGTTAGTTGAATAAATATGGTTGAAAGGAAAAAGTTACAAGGGCTTCAAAAGTGCTCACTTTACCGTGAACAGCCCATATCAGTAATAACCTCGCCCGGTATGGTGTAAGCCAATAGGACGATGGGAAATGGGAAATAAAGGAACACTAGACCTGGTGTTCCTTGCACTCGCAGATGTATACTTCATTCACGGTTTCATAACACGTTTTGAAACAAACTTTTGAAATATCACCCTAAAAATAACACGTTAACCCGTTTTTTCTTTTTAATACGTATACCACAAATATTTAACTCTGTGATTAACTTTAAAGTATTTTTCCAAGGATGCCTGAGAGTGCATCTCAGTTCGTGAAGGATGGAGGTCACAATAAAAATAAAATAACTAACTTTGATTTTTAACACAGCATTTATTTACAACATTAAATATAGGCCGTTCACGATAAAGTGAGCACTTTTGAAGCCTTAGTTACTTTTTTCTTTCAACCAATTTATATCCTTCCACTACTTGTTAATGTAAACCCTGCCATGCGAGTAATAAACACAGTGTATATATCCACCATACCCAAAACCAAAATTCCGAGACCACAAGGAAATGTATTTATTGGTTATTATGTCTGATGAAACAGCTTCAGAAGTGCTCACTTTGCAGTGAACGGCCTATATATCTCTACGCTCTTTATCTTCTATTTCTCAGTGAGCATATTTAATGCATTTTTCAATTCTAGCGTCCTTCTCAATGATGCTGTTTCGCTATAGTCAAGTAGATACTATACTCATCATTAACACACGTTTAGTCTGCCTGTTGCCATCATTTGTAATCTCTTTCACTCACGCATCTAGTCTAATAGTCCAGCCTGCCAGCCGCACTCTTCACTGCTTGATACTCGCAGTTGCAGATTTCCATTCCGTTGGTCACTTCTCTCGCCACACGCTTCTCTTCTCGCTAGTTGTCTATCGCTGAAACTCCTCCATTCAACAACTGCCACCCGACACGCCTCCTATAGCCACTGTCCTTGACCTGGAGGGTTCGCCGCACCCTGAGTCTAGCTGAGAGACACGAGGTCAGTAATACAGAGCGTTCTTCAGATGTCTCAAAGACACCCGATACCCAAGATCAGGAGTGGCACTCGTCCTGATAGACATAACAGGCTCGCTTTGTAAACATTCCTTTGACTTGCCGTCGCCGCTATCATATAACTGCTCTGTCCTTCACTTCCACTCGCTCGCGCGGGATGCGAAGCAGCGAGCGCGTAACGGTATTATATTTTTCATTAAATTAAACTTTAACTTGGTATCTTCTATAACTTGTAACAAACATTTCGAATTCAGTATGAATTAAAAACATTGTGAGGAGCGATTTGTTGGCAGTGGCTAGTAAGAAATAGTTCACTGTTAAAGTGTTGCAATAGCCTAGTTTTTGTTATGTTATTTGAAAATTAAATGTTCCCTAATGAAATATTTACATTTTATTTAGCACTGATGGAAACATACTTCATTGTTACAGTTAAAAATACCAGTGAAAAATACTGTGCATAAGTTTTAGTGACCTGGTGTTTTCCCCCCGTCCGAGGCAGAGACTTGAATAGAAGGAAGGGAACTTTTTCGCTTTCTCTTTCTCTAAATTGTTTCACAGTGCTAGAAGTAGCAGAAAAATTATACACATTTTCGATTTTAGAATATATCAACTTATTAGAGTAAAAAATAATGAAACTTGAATTAGTGATTAAAAAATGACACCAGACTATAATATTTGAATACTTATTATTATATTACAAGCTTTTATTTCACTTGTATTGTTTGTACGTACGCGGTGTCTGTCCGACCACTAAACACTGACTGAACTGGTTTGCAGTCTGAATGCAGCGCAATATCATTCGTCTGATTGCAGCCCAAAGTTTGGAAGGGGCCACCAGTCTTAAATACATATTCTTAGTCTCTTTAGTCTCACAAATATATAAATGAATGTATAAATAGTCTACATATACTATAATAGTAAAAAAAAAAATGACACTAAACATTAAAAAAATTAATTAACTATAAAAACATTTTATAACCAACTTTTTATTTATAAATGCACTAAAAAGAGAATAAAAATTATAGTAGTTACAGCGTCTGTAGAACTTGTAAGGCGTGGTCGAAAAGCCGTAATGAACTTTACTACAAATTATTATGTTTATATCAGTTTATATTTAGTATATAAAAACTTGGCGCGAATAGTTAGATATGTCCTTACGCAATATATGTTCTTACTACGCTTGCGCGAATGAGTTATGCATTCCATATTGTGCCAAGCTTTTGTATATTAAACATAAATTGATATAAAAATAATAATTTGTATAAAAATTTATTACGGCTTTTCGACCACATCTTACAAAATCTACAAATTCTGTAATTAATATAGTAATTTTTCTATTTTTAACGCATTTATAAATAAAAGGTTGATTTTAAAAGGTTTTTAAAAGTTAATTTATTTAGATGTAATGGCGGGGGCGGTTACAAATTGGAAGTTGGCAAAAGTGGCGACATGACATGGCGTGTTGCTTTCTGCTGAACGAAGTGGTAATTTTTCTTTCTGTGAAAAATACTTAAAATTGCCACATCAAGTTTGTACATGTGTTTTTTTTTTTTTTTTTTTTTTTTTAATTATTACCCTACCTAGGAAAGTTACGAAGTTGTGATGAATCTGTGTTTCCATAGCAGGAATAAATATACTCTAACGCGTGTCGTGTCGGTTGCGAGTGAAATTATGATATTGTAGCGTCTCAATCGTGGCTGTTACGCCGGGCCAGTGTGTTTATGATTGCAAGTATTGGACGTAAGACATTTATACGTTTTAACCGTAAACCTTTTTATGACTATATTAATCATTCGAAAGTCCCCTTCTGTTTATCTATCACAACTTTGTAACTTTAACCTAGGTGTTTGAAACTCAACTGTACAACGTGGTAACGTTTCTGTGATCTGAATGTTTGCCACATTCCCGAAAACTTCACAGTTCTTCGTATACTCGAACAGGCGTTGTTTCACCATTGGCTGCTGCATAGATGTAAAGTCACTCCCTTTCTGACTTAACTGCACGTGATTGGACTTCACAATTGTGACGTGTTCATTTGTTGGCGCAGAGTTACTCAGGGCGTGTCAAATAAAGTATGGTCCAATGATAAACTTATTGCATAGGTACACGTGGATAAAGTTTAGTGTGTTCCCAAATAATAACGCGAATTTTGCAGGTCATGTGCTATATCGTGAATTACACAAATGTGTTAACAATATGTAAAATAATAACCATAAGAACTGTCATTACACATTGTTAAAAAGTCATAAAGCTGACGTAAATATGGCTATAGGCCTAAATTGTTAACATTCGTACGTAATGGTTTATGGTTTTTTTTTTAATATGCCAGAATTCTTTGAACAGCTGAAAACAGTACGCAGAGCATTTGACAGTTAAAACGTAGGAGTCACATGGTAGTGTTTAAGTTTACATGTAGTACAAGGATACCGCGAATGGCATATAAATAACTCTCTTCTATGGCGTCTTGAACGTCCGCACGTGAGTAGAGACTTCAAAGTGTTCAGTTTTGTTGACATATTTTTTTACAAATTTTGGATGATGATTAGAGGCGATGGTTTATTACGTGACAGCTTTCAACTTACTGCTCAACAGCTGAACTTATATTACAGAGTCAATAGTTCTCCGAGACCAGCCAGACATATTTCCGGCCAGTGGCTGAAGTCGGTCAAACGCACAGTAGTAGTAGGAGAGCGGGGGTTTCACTTCACTTTTGATTAATCGGATTATCAAGATATCAAATTGATTATCGGATTAATTATTAATCCAATCAACATTGTTCGTTAATCCGCTAATCTCAATCCCATAAAATGTTATTGCTTGATCAAAGAAAATTTATCAAAGTTTTTCAATCAAACTTGTTTGATCAAATTACTTTGATGATATTTTTGTGTATAGTTTGGTGCAAAGGTGTGCTAAGGGACTTTATTTATTTATTTATTTTTGGGTGGGGAGCGGCATGGTAGATGTTCACCCTCGGAGCTCTGGCATACTACTGAGGTGTAATATGTTGGGGAAGGGGTGTATACACACATACATATATATACATATACATATATATACACACATATATAGGGTCTTAATTTTTTGGAGAGCGCCATATTACATCCACGCTCTTGGACGTCTATCGTACTGAGGTGTTGGGGAAGAGGTATATATATATATATATAAATATAAATATATATATATAGGTATTGTGTAATATATTAATTTTAAGAGTATTTCGTCTGTGAGGCGACTGAGGGCTATGACACATCTGCTTGGACCATCGTCTGGTAGGCGACAGAGGTTATGGCGTATTTAATGAAATTATTATCAAATACATAATGAATGAAACGAAAAAGACTTGATTATGTATGCTAGTAATAAAATTTAAATGAAGGACTACTCGAATCACAAATACAAATTTCAAACGGATCCCAGCTATTCTGGATTTATTAAAAAATGAAGAAATCTGGTAACGAGTTGTAGCTATAAATAGATACAATACACGACTTGAATTAAACAACACATTAACAACACATTCAAAACATGTAGGAATAAATTAAATAGTACAAGCAGCTCTCCCAAAACACGACCGGTCGGCTGTGAGGTTAGTGAAGCAATGCCTTATAAGCTGTGTGTCGGGAGCATGACTAGAGACATGGTGATTATCAGAAATGGATAAAAATTATGTTTGCGATGCACGTACTAGATTATACAAATATATCCCAACAAAATAAATGAAAACATGTACCTATACATAAATTACACTACTTGAATTAAATGACACAGTAAAACCGAATTGAAAACACGTAGGAATAAATAAATGAAACCATACAAGCACCTCTCCCAAAACACATACGTCCGGCAGTGAGGTTGGTGAAGCAATGACTGCAGAGTATGATGTGCACCGACGTATAAGCTATTAGAGACATCTGTTTCGAGCACTGGTTGGCAGGCGGCTGAGCTGAAATTATGAGAAAAACTCGAAAATGAACGAAAAGAGAAGTGATTATCACAAATCGATAACAATTATATTTATGACACACATACTAGACAAAGTAAATATTTCCCTCCAAAATAAATTTTCAAAGGAATTACAGAACCTGTTTCCGCAAAAAAATGAAAACTTGCTTACCACCCACAGCAATTCTGATAACTTAAAGATGGAAGCACATTTACACAAATGAAGTGATATAAAATAATTAAATTTTAACCAAAGGCAAAAAGGTATCCCTACCAAGCTACTATTAACGACATCCAATTTAAGCAGTGAATCACACAGGCAACTTTTCGCAATAATAGCAAGGACAAACAAGCACTGAAAAAATAACGTACCCATTGCCACATTTTAAATTATTAATATACAATTTCACTCCCCTGGCAAAAATAAATAATTCACTCATGTTATTTCACGTATTTTCCTAGCATGAGAATAAATTATTTTTTAACACAATATTTATCGAAGCTTAGGGAGACACAGATCGTGTGAAGAATGACTTTATACCACAATACTTTATTGAAATGTAGGATATTTTAAAAATAAATAAATCTGCAAACAATTTCAAGGACACACTCGAGACACGTAGTCGAAGAAAAACAATGAAATTAATAATAATTTACACAAAAATCTTAACACACAAAAAATTTCCCAATAATGAAAAGAAAAGTTATTATATTTATAAACGTATATAATATCGGCTGCAACAATAAATGAAGCCCGGAGCAAATATTAATCAATGAAAACATTTAATAAGACCTGAAGCCCACTGGCCGAAGTTCGCTGATAAGGTCCGCTGATTTCCTACCCCTCGGTCGTGACACGGGAGGCCAGCAGGCATCGCCCCGACCGGCGAGGAACTATTCCCTATGAGCATAACCAGGTATTCAAGTTTACAGAGTGAGGGCTGTCGACAAACTAAGATTGCTCTGGACAGAGAGAGTTGTTGGAAGGACCTATGCCCTGTCTAGGACTATGTGCCCCCTCCCCCGATTATCCTCCCACTCTCACGATTACCCTCCCACTTTTCCTAGCCCAGAGCACGTCTTTGTCCAGCTCGAGAGCTGCCTGCTCTCCTGCCTACCTGCCTACCTGCCTGCTCTTGGGCCACAAATTTTTAACTTTCCAAAAGCATTGACCTGTTCAGAAAATGGTTTGCTTCCATCGAATATAATTTAACTATTAAATATTCAGGAAATTACACGGAACAATTATCTCCTAATCACGAAGAATTGCATTCCAAATGTTTATATAATCCAAAAAAAAATTCCAAGGAATTTTAAGTTTAATTATAGTTATCGATTTTTTTTAAGCCCCCAAAATTCCTGGAAACTAGAACTAAGTATAAGAGATATTTTCAATCACTTCATTTGAGGAGAGTTAAAGACTTTTAAATAATTTAAGTATTCAAAGAACACAATTTGCAAACTCGCATCATTCCAGTTAGGCGATTCATAAGTAAAAGTTTTCCCTTTCGAAAAATTATGTTAAAACAAATTTACGTTAGAAACAAATGTATTTACATTCAGGGGAATGTAAAACAACACATTCAGAACATTTAATTTGATAAATAGTTGTGCATAGCAGAGAAATTATGTTTTGCATGAAGAGTTCTCTGAAATGTCTACTTACAACTAAAGTTTCATGTGCGTGTATAAATGCTTTCGATGCAAGATTTTTAGATACACCATATATCATAAAATATGTATATTTGAACAAATAGAAACTTATTTTATTTAAAAATTATACATTTCGACATAATATTTATGAAATACTATGTTTCCAGATGGAAATGACTTCTATCAGAGCTGTAATAGGGTAAATTTCAACTATATTAAATTTTCTAAAAGCTTCCAAATTTAAGCAAATGGTAAAGGAGAATGGTGGCCATTATGTAATCTTTTACCCCATCTTTTAGGATGATAAATTCCGTCTGTCAAAAAATTATTAACATTGTGAATAGATACCTAAAACCAATAACATTATTCCATACAACCTATGGAATCAAAACAAAGATTTATCAAACAAAAAATACTGAGAAAAAATAATTTTGTATTACATATGCATGTTTAAAAGCAGAACATATTTCAAACACCGTTAAGACAATCACAGCTCAAAATGGGTTACTCAACAGACTAACCTGCGGTATGCGATATACTTCCTTCAAAGCAAATTAAACTCGACATTTATGATAAGAAAGAAATTGAAGAAAGCAGTGATGATTGCACCAACTAGTTCTGTAATTCCTTTGAAAATTTATTTTGTAGGGAAATATTTGTTTCAACTAGTATGTGTGTCGAAACATAATTTTTATCCATTTGTGATGTTCACCTCTCTTTTTGTTCATTTCTGAGTTTCTCGCATAATTTCAGCTCAGTCGCCTGCCAACTGGTACTGGAAACAGACGTCTCTAACAGCTTATATGTCGGCGCAGTCATCGCTTCACCAACCTCACAGCCGGATGTATGTGTTTTGGGAGAAGTGCTTGTACGGTTTAATTTATTTGTTCCTATGTGTTTTCAATTAGTTTTTATTGTGTCGTTTATTTTAAGTAGTCTTATTTGTGTATTGGTGTGTGTTTTATTTACTTTGTAGGAAAATATTTGTTTAATCTAGTACGTGCATCGTAAACATAATTTTTATCCATGTGTGATAGTCACCTCTCTTTCAGAGTAGCTATAACCTCAGTCGCCTGCCAGAAGCCGGCCGTGCTCCACGTCTCTTGTCATGCTCCCGACACACAGCTTAGAAGGCATTGCTTCACTAACCTCACAAACGACCAGACGTGTTTTGGGAGAGCTGCTTGTACGATCTCATTTATTCCGACGAGTTTTGAATCCGTTGTTAATGTGTTGTTTAATTCAAGTCGTGTAATGTACATATTTACAGCTGTAATTCGTTACTTGATTTCTTTATTTTTCAATAAAACCAGGATAGCTGGGGTCCGTTTGAATTTTGTATTTGCGATTCGACGAGTCCTTTGTACAAATTATATTACTAGCATGCAGGAAATGGTAATCACGTCTCTTTTCGTTTCATTCATCACGTATTTAATAATAATTTCATTAAATATGCCATAACCTCTGTCTCCTGCCACACGACTGTCCAACCAGACGTGTCTTAGCCCTCAGTCGCCTCACAGACAAATTAGTCTAAAAGTTATTAATTTACAGGATACCTATATATATATATATATATATATATATATATATATATATATATATATATATATATATATATATACATACACACACACACACACACACACCTTCCCCAACACCTCATTTCAACAACAGGCGTCCGAGAGTGAGGAGACATAACATTACACTTTCAAAAAATTAGGACCCTCCACACACGCATCCCTTCCCCAATACATCACACCCCAGTACAATGCCGGAGTTCGGAGGGTGAACATCTACCATGCCGCTCCCCACCCAAAAATAAAAATAATAAATTGAGTACTTTAGCACACCTTTGCACCAAACTGTACACAACAAATTTCATAAAAGAAATTTAATCAAACAAGTTTGATGGAAAAACTCTTATCAAATTTCTTTGATTAAACAATCACATTTTATCGGATTAAAATTATGAGATTAACGGACATTTTTAATTGGATTGCGAATTAATTCGATCAATCAATTTGATATCAGTGCGTTATCAAATTCATAATTCGATTAATCAAAAGTGAAGGTAAACCCCCACGCTCCTACTACTAATCACAGTAAATTGCATCCTTAAAAAATAAGGGGGATTTTGTACGTCTCTACGGATCACGTACGGGGAATCACGTAAGAAAACTGTGCAACTCTCAACTATTCCGTGTCCGTGAATCCGTGTAGCCAGTAGGAAACGAGTATTTGGTTTGTTGATATTCGTTTTCGTGGCCATTGTAACGCACAAGGCCACAAGTCCACGAATTTTCCGTGGCTTTTATCTTTTTTGTTTTAATAAACATGTGCACATGGTACGGCAGTAGTATTTATGCACTGCTAAACACTAAAAATATACAAGATGAGGACTTAACACTATAAAACCTATATCAGTAATCTGTAGACCCCCGAGAAATTCGCGAGTTCAATGACCTGTAAGGTAGACTTCGCAGTCGTATATACTCTCATACAGATGCCAACTCTTTGTTGGTTGATTGTTGTGGTATTAAAATGCGGTGGTTGGGCGCACAATTTTTTTGCTGTTTGTTATTGGCTTATTTATCTCCAGGAGGTATCAAAAAACACGTCGACCAATTACAAACGTAACATGAATGTACATGTGTGTGAATTCCAACTTGTCAGAAAATGTATCCGCGAAATTCTCGGGGTCTCTAGTAAATTGTAACAGTTGATTATTTTTTTATTTTGAAAGTTGCGAGACATATGTATTTTCATATTGTTGACGACTTAAGAATTCATCTCAAGTCGTCCGATCCATCCGTTTACGTGTTCGAGTTTTTATTTTCTTACGTATCCCTGCGTTGTAGAACGGACCTACTGAGAGCCTTTCCGTAAATAACTCTACATCTCCGTAAACATTTCCGTAAATCTACAGAAATTTCTAACTGTGTAAAAATAACAGGCACTACAATGTTTTCGAAGATATGTAGCCTGAAATAATCCTTCGCGATTTCTCCAGTTTCTCTAAGATAAAATTTTCCGCAGTCATACCACATAATCTCGCCTTAGGCCGTGTCATAATTGGCCCATTGGCCCAGAGAACTCTCTCTCTCTCGTGCTCTCGCTCTTGCGACACGTCATTATGACGTCAGAGAGAGCACTCTCTGGTCGTTTCATTTCGTCGTAGAAAGCGCGAAAGAGCGAGAGCACAAAATTGTATACTCGCAGTCGCTCTCTTGCACTCTCTGACCACACGCCGTATTTATTTACATTGTTTCCGTGTTTGAATAAGGTAATAGTAGGTTTCTGTGCCAAAACCACGTCGCATTTAAACTGTAAGTGAATAATTTCAATTGTTTTAGTCAACAAAATAACTTACGAAAAAAATGTATTTATAAAAATATAAATAAGGATTTTTGACGAAGCCTAATATGTTTTGCCACTTTAGTGCAACGTGGTGTGTGTGTGGTAATACGTGTATGTATATATACACATGTATTACCATTTATATTTACACCATATATATGGTGTATGTATATGGTATATATATATAAACAATAATAGTATTTTATGGGCTAATAATTATTCCTATAGTGCTATATTAGTGAATTATATAGAACATATATAAATTATTTACAAGAAAAATGAATGTGATTTTAATTTAACATGATTTTGTGCCTTTTGGCATCAGCATCTGCGTGACGTCAAAGAGAAAGGAGAGTGTGGTTGTCCAATTTCATAGAGTGAGAGCGTGAGAGAGCGCCAAGCAGTACTCTCTCTAGGTTGTGGGAAAGAGTGCTCTCTCAAAATAATAGTTCAGCTGGAAACGCCTAGCAGTGCGAAGTGCTCTGTCTCTCTTTTTCTCTCTCTCTCTCGCCCAATTCCTCTCTCTGTCTGTCTCAACTCGCCTGTTGCACTAGTGATTTTACGCCTCCCTCGTGTTTACCTGCATGTATGTTTACACACACGCTCGTGTGCGGTGAAATCTGTTCTTGTTTACCGAACACAGCGCGCGGAGACTCCCAACAGGGAAGGTCCCTAGTCCCTAGTCACAGCCACGCACGCATGAAACCTCAGCCTTGTATACGCATGTCCGCCAAGTGCAGGCGGTGTTATCTGAAAACGCATGCGTCAAACCAAGAAGGCGGGATCGCAGAACACGAGCGCAAGAAGCCGGAAGTTCGCTCAGTGATGGGCAAAATGGAATAATTCTCGAAATCGATTTTTATTCGAATAGTCTCGTTTGAAATCGAATCAATAATTCGGATTTAGAATATTCGGCTCCCCCCCCCCCCCCCTTCCTCCGTTTTGGTCGTAATAGAAATGTAAATGAATGTTAATGCTGCCAAAGTCAACAGTTTGAAAGTACATTTCTGAAGCGAGTAAATTAATGGCATATTTGGCTGAAGTTATGACATTTGTGTTCACAAAAGTTAATAGTTATTTGTGTTTGAAAAAGGTCACATTTTAAGTTCTCGATCACATTTCGTCGTAATGTGTGTTCCGGAGTTGTCGTAAACCTTTGCAACTGAGTCAGAAAGCTTTTTACGGTATTTCCTTTCTATTCACAATTTGTTATCGTATCAATAATAAATAATTTTTCTCAACCATTTTGACGAATGAGTTAAGAGCTCTTTGCAATTCACGAAAGATTACAAAACTGAAAATAATTGCTAAAATTTATTTTCAGAAACGGAATTATTACAGTAACTGCCATTCAGTTCCCTCACATTCGAATGAAACATTCACTTCGTGGAGATATGTATGAACACTCCCATCAGTGAAACGAATGCACATTCGCTGTATTTAAAGAGAAAATGCAAAGAGAAAATTTTAAATGTTTGTACAAAAACGAAAAAAAAGTTGAACATCAATTGCTGATGACCTCAAAATATTACGTTAATATTGTGTGCACCTAGTGTCATCTGTTGTCGAGAAGGAAAATTTCAAACAGAATGAGTCATTCGAATGCCCCAGACAAAAATGGAAAATTCGATTATACTGCAACAATCGAATATTCGAATTGTTTGCAATCGATTTTTGCCCATCACTACCTTGCGTTTCGTTCTCGCATCTTGCTCAGTTCGCGTCGTGTTTGTAGAGACGATGGCTAGGGACACACGAATTTCGCGAAAAGATTTCCGCACGTGCTAGATTTCAATACTCTACGGACGTACCGGCAGTTTTGTTTTGCTCTAATGGGACACTTTCTTATTCGACTGGCCAATCTGAATTAGGTTACTCCGATACTGTACGTCTGTGATTCGCGGGCTGACACCTGAAACGCGAAACGCCCAGATCTGCCAACCGCGGATGTGGCTCTGAACTAAAGCGTTGTGAAATTCTGCTGGTCGCGAAATATTATTGCGAAAATCGAGTGTACCTAACGGCGGCTTATCGCGGGAAAAGTCGACCGTCCTAGAATCGAACGTACTGTACAAATTCGATAGCCAACCATAAAAGATAAACTAGCTAGAGCGGTATCAAAGATATGTGGGTTAAAAAAATTGTAACGATTTTCCATCGCAAGAACAGTTCCACACGGACCAAACTCCAATTTCCGCTGTGTACACCGGCAGTTTTCCAGTGGCCGTTTATTTTTGGGGGAATACTTTGTAGTACTTGCCTGGGGCAACAATAATTAGGTTAATCAAGTACTGAACATGTGTGATTCTGTGGGAGGAAACTACGTGACAGGACAGTTAAAGACATCCAGTCGGGAAGTGTGTATGAGATGAAGTAATTTGGAAGACAGCTGGACAGGAACTATACTTACGAAAACCTGGTGGCTTTATCAATTATATTTAAATATTTATGAGGACCCTTTCAAGCCACTAAATATTTATTTGATACAAGTACTTAAAGTCAATAGGGTAAATGTGAATCAGGAAATAATATGTAATTTTCAGTGAAATGATTTCGTTACAAATGGAAGTAATAATTTGAAATGCATTCTACATCTGTTTAACTGAAACAACCTATACACAACTGTACAGCGTAAATTTTAGGAAACTGAAATCCTAAAACTGCATGAAAATAAGATGCTAAGTACTAAAGATGACTGAATTAAATATTCTGAAATTATTTTATATAAAATGGTAGTGTCTGTTTTAGTTACTATACTCGACTGCTAATCTTTTTTTTTTAATAGTAGGCTAATGCAGAATTAATTCTTGCTGGAAGCAAGAAAAATATCAAATCTTTAGCATTTTGCCTCTGTGCGTAGAATTGAATAAAGGCTGTTGATATCTTTAGGGACATTAGGTTTGCAGGGCAGAGTCAAAATAAATTGCCTGATTGCAACCGCGCATCCACAAATAAAATAAGAAATATGCCAACAACTTAAACACGATACATGGCGTCTTAAATAAACCAACTAAATTAAGTGTAGGGACAACTAAGTGCAAAATCCAAAATAATTTTCTTAAAGTTACCATGACTGAAACATTCTAAAAAAAAAAAATTGCCACAGAAAGACCGGGCCTTTCTGCTGCCGACATAAAAGTGGATATGTAAGAAATCAATAGGTAAATGAGGTGTGATTATGTTGCAAACATATGACAGTGCTTGTGAGATTTTTGCCTTGTAGGTTTATTGGCTATAGTCTATAATTGGAACTGTTTTCCTATTTGGCTGGACCAGTAGGAATTCTGTCGCTACAACAGTCATGCAGTCCATGTAATTCGCCCGCAGATAACTACGTCGTATACAAGATGTGGACATACCCATTCGTTGATTGGTTGCACGAGCGAGACTCTGGAAATAGGCCGCGTGTTTGATTGGTAACCGGGTGCTGCGAAATGTTCGCTATTGGCTGAGTCACAGGCTGGCAAGTTAAGTTACCGTTTGCTGATTGGCGAAGCGGTGTTCATACGTGATACTGGGCGGTGACGCCATTTTGCTAGCGTTTGAAGCTGGAGTTCGCGGAATAAGCGGTTGTTTCACACCCGGATTTGTAATATTCTGTGTCGCCACTTCATTTCACCATTTAAAATGTCTCTCTCTCTCTCTCTCTCTCTCTCTCTCTCTCTCTCTCTCTGTGCGCGTGTGTGATGTCATATCATTATAAACAATAACATAATCTTGTATATTGATGTCGTACGACTCACAAAGACATCAATATTACAGATACACACAAGAACTAATAAACGAAAGGAAACAACACCTGCACTGTACAACACTCTACACAAACAACATTTCACTGACACCATCACAACACAAACACAAACATCAAACACACGACGGACACCTCACGAAAATGACAACAACCGTCGGCCCCCCTGTCTCCGGAGAGGATGGCGGGGTGGGGGTTCAAGGGTGGAGGCAGAGGAATTTTAACTTTTGGTATTTTAAAATTATAACGTAACCTTTTCTTTTGGGCTGTAACAAAATATAATTTTTAGCCTCTGTAATTTTAAAATTTACAGGTTTTTAATTTTTATAACGCGACAAATTTTATGTTCCAACTATTTTTCATATTTATTTTAAATTTGAGTAACTAAGACCAGTTATGACCTTCAGCTGGGCGCTAGTGCCATTTTAACATGTTCTGCTCTGTTATTAGTGGAGACTGAGAATTCGCGTTATCATTTGGCAACATGCTAGACTTGACCTCTTTGTACCTACTTGAGAGGGCAATTCTTAGTGACGTGCGAAATTCGCGTTATTTTTCGGTGACAGAATAGATTGCACTGCCCTATTTACAAGTGACCACAGTCCGCGGTCTTATTGGCTGCTTCAAATCAATCAACGTCAAGTATCTGCTTGATCTCTTTACAAGAGATTGGCCACTCCATCGCTAAACTTATATTACTGACTCAAGAGTTCTTCGAGAAGTGCCAAGGCATAATTCAGTTCAATGGCTGTAGTAGGTCAAACACACAGTAACTGGAGTACAGTATGTCCTTTAAAAATACCGCGAATTTTGCACGTCTCCAGCAAATCTTTACTTCACTGGCTACTAGCAAATGTACAGCGTGACTTACCTGTTTGATCGTTTTGCTGGTGGTTGCATGTCCAACCGCCGAGCCTTTACTATTGGTTAAAAACGTCTCTGAGTCGTGCAGCACAAGTTTTCGGCCAACGGCCCGAGTTAAACCTGGATACAGCTTACTCGAGTTTAGTCCGCAACCACATTATTACGCGAATCTTGTAGGTCTCCGGTTAATAGCAGCGACTGTTTATGAGGCTACGAAGTCGTCTCGACAACGAAAGATGTGTATAGACTTTTCACGGATTATTCTGTCTTTTTGAAATCAACCTTTGCGGAATGTCATTGTTCCTAAAGGCTGTTCACGATAAAATGAATACTTTAGAAATAAATCGTAGAAAAAAGTCAGTGCCCCTACACGCATATATTTTAATGGGCGCAATGGGTGACATTCGCCCAGCAAAGTTGGTCACGATGGATGGAAAGTAGTTCCATACCATAACGCTGAATAAAATGTTTTAGGTAACCATTTGTGATAACTTAACATTATTTCTTTCGCTTTATGTTTTTTTAATGCATCGAAGTGTAAAAATGAGTAGATTTGTAAAGTATTTACTTTCTTAATAATTTCACAATTTCATTTGGCAGACGCATGAATAAAGTGAGAGGCCCATGGCAATGTTAATTTTACATAAGGCGAAAGAATATACAACGTGTACACAAGCAGATCTTAAGCAGGGATTTCTAAAGTGCTCATTTTACTGTGAACAGCCTATAGCTGCATATATTTTAATGGCTACACTGGCATGCATGTGCTCGGTTGGTGACGTTGCAATGATAGTAGTTCCATGTCTTAACATTGTTATGTAAACATTTGTGAATACTAAAATTGTTTCTATTGGTTTCTGTGTTGTATAGTGCATAGAAGTACATTTGAGAAATGTTAACTTTTCTAATAATGTATAATTTTACTTAACTTAGGCGTGAATAAAAATATAAGGTCCGTGCCAGTGTTCATTTTACACATGGAAGAAGAAAACACAATGCATTTAGACTACAAGTGGATCTTGAGCAGGGTTTTCGTAAGTTCTCAGTTTACCGTGATCAGCCTATAGCACACGTGGGGGGATTTCTCTCATTATTATGGATGCTGTCATAACTTGTAAATAGCTAACTTAGAAACACATAAGATAGAACTTTCTAAGTTATACCAGTTCTAAGTTACGTGGTTCGAAATTGTGAACTTTCTAACTTGTATTTTTCTAACTTGCGACAGTTCTAAGTTGTGTGTTTCTACTATATGATTGTTGTAAGATGTGTATTTTTAAGGTATGATAGTTCTATGTTATGACTTACTAATTCATGACGTTTATGTGGTTCGGCATTGCGAGTCTCTAAGTTATGTCTTTCTACTGTACTATTGTTCTAAGATGTGTATTTCTGTTTTACGGCACTTCTGAGTTATGACTTTCTAAGTTGTGTGTTTCTATTGTACGACTGTTCTATGTTGTGTGATTCTAAGTTATGATAGTTCTAAGTTATGCCATTCTGAGTTATAGCGTTTTATTAAAGTTATGTGGTATTGAGTTGTGATTTTCTAAGTTTGAGTTTCTAATGTACGAATGTTCTAACTTATGCTTTTCTATGTTATGACGGTTCTATGTTACAATAATTCTAATTTATCGTAGATTATTTGCAAGTATTCTAAGTTGTGGCTGTTCTAAGGTGTGATTTTCTAAGTTATGTGTAGGGGCACCTGTTTTCCGCGAAAATATTTCGGGACAAGTTGTGTTCCAAAACACTTTAGTTCAGAACCACTTGTGTGATAGGTTCATTTGAATTGTTACGCGTCTTATTTTTGTGCCCGTCAATCACGGACGGTCAGTATCGAGGAAACTTAATTCTGATTGACTCAATTATGTAACAGACATTCTTCACATAAAGATAAGCAGCCAATATCCAAAGAAGAGATGCAAGTGTGCATGTAGCATGTTGAAGTCTAGCCAGAGCGTAAATCTTTTCACGAAAAACAGGCGGCCCTAGTTATGTGTACGGACAATCGAATTTCGAGAAAAATTTTTCGCACATGCTAGATTTAAACTCCCTACGGGCGTACCAGCAGTTTTACTATGCTTATTGGCAGCGTATTTTTGCGAGGAGATATTTTTTACTTGACGGGCCAATCAGAATTAAAGTAACTCCGATACTATACGTCTGTGATTCGCGAGCATACGCCTAAGACGCGTAACGCCTAGATCATCCAATCAAGAAAGGGAGCTGAGCTAGAATGTTATGGAGTACAACTGGTCGTAAAATCTTTTCGCTAAATTCAGGTGGCCCTAGAGTAATGTGAGGTCCCCCCTTATGAAAGGTGCTCTCTGCTGTGCACAGGTTGAGATAATGGAAGCGAGGCAGCGTGTGGGAGTATGAGTGGGACGTGGCACGTGTAGGTCTCGGCGACTGAGAAGGTGAACCTGTCTTGGCGACGTGTTGTGTGTGGGCGAGGAGACACTCACCCAGCAGCTTCATGACCTCGGCCTGGCTGATGAAGAGGTTGAGGTGCGCGCGCGCGCCGCACAGCAACCCCAGTGCTGGCACCAACAGACGCCACACCTGCATCCTCCCGGGGGATCCTCCTCTCACGGCAGCCGCCCTTCTCCTGCCCGCTCTCCACACCACCCCCTGCACAAACACACACACACACCTCACACTTTACTCAATTACTTAGGCACACTTTTCGTTTAAATATAGGTAGAGATCTGAAGAATTCGCGATTTCATTTTGGGACAAGCTAGAATTCAAAACATGTGTGTTTATATAACATTAGCCATTGGCCAACATGGTGTTTGACACCTCCTGGGGAAGGCTGGCCCAATCGTCGCCTTCCACTGTAACAGCAGACAACCAGTGCACAGTTGACATCGGCAAATATGTACATAACACTGTAGAGTCCAGCCTGCAGGTCACTGAACTCGCGAATTTTTTAGGTCTCTATATATAGGCAATTCACGGTAACGTGAGTACTTTTAAAGGCCCTTCTGAATCGTACTTTTCATTAGATCTCTATCTTCCTGTCACTTTTTAATATAAACATTGCCATTATACTAATAAACACAGTGTATACACTTCACCACTAATAAAAGTTAATGTCTGGAGCTGCAATAAAATATATCTATTAGTACTTAATGCCTGTTGAAAGGGCCTTAAAAAGTGCTAGCTTTACCGTGAACAGCCTACAGTCGACACTGTGAGGAATATGACTTTTGTTGAGAGATTTGTGTGGCTCTTGGCGAGGACTTGAGGACCGATAAGGGTGAAATGAGACGAGAATGAAGCAGCGCCGGAATGCAAGGGCGGGGCAAGCGGGAGATCTTTGAGGAAACCCGACGACCGGCGGCATCGTCAGGCACAATTTCCACTTGCGAAAATCCGGGATTGACCCGGCCGGGGATTGAACCCGGTTCGCCGTGATGAGAGGCGAGCAGTCCAAAAGCTCATCCACCCGTTAAGGACTACGAGAGAAAAAAAAATTATGGCACTTATTTTTCAAAATAAACGTTATCGGGTGTGATTTGTTAGTAGGCAAGGATGGAACGACGTAAGAGATAAAAATTAATGCACGAGAAATTTCTGCCATTTTCGAAAGGCATCGATACTCGACAAAAGACAGTGTCAGTACGAATATTTGGCGCATGATTTTCGGTTATTCAGTCAAGGAAGCAGACAAAATATGAAGCTATTTTCTCTCTGCCTGATCAGCTGCTGGACAGTTAGACTGCATTTTGTTCGATACCACGGCTGTCAGGAGTTCATATGTGAGTTTGCAATGACCACAGTGCAATAGATGGCATTGTGTAGTATATCAGCAAGTTGTTAGTGGCAGGATGAACGGTTGATGGACCATGGTACCAGTTTAATTGGGCCAGTCTTTGACTAGTGTGATTGGGGACAAGGGAGCATCCCCAGGCTTATTCTGGGTTTTCTAGCTTGGGTCCTCCCACCTCCTACCAAGAGAGATAGCCCTAGATGGTGGGCCTGTTTAACCTACTGGTAGAAAGGTGCGGGATGACAGGGTTCTGGTTTATCATTGCTCAATAACTTGCGTATGATGATTAATAAGTCCCTTGGTGGAAGTGGAGTGTAGCGAAAGTAACACTATACAAAAGTCGTGCATGAGCTTGCTGAATCTGTCTGGAGGTCACAAGATAACAGAATAATATTGAATGGTTTTCCCCCACGGTAGACTGATGGTCGGAGAAGGCTAGGTGAATGCAGGGTGTCAAGTTTAATAATTTACTTATTGCCGAGTCCTCCTTGGCGACCTGGTTGAGCAACCCACCAATGGCGGAAAAAAAAAAAAAAAAAAAAAAAAAAAAAAACATTCCCTATAATGAAATCACCAAATTTACATAGTACGTACTTAATATGAGAAATACAAGATGTGGATAGTGGATATTGCAAAAGCCATGGTATGGCATGATTGTGGGTTGACATGGGAACACCATAATTAGTAAAACTGATTTCTGTGGTACGGTTCGTGTTGAGATTTTGACAAATGGATTGAATATACGTGATAATGTTTCCACGTGAAGTCGTAAGGCTAAATAGTATGACTGCAGAATCAATAGAAATTAAGTTAGTGCATGAAATAGATAGTGCTCCCAGGATACCTCGTTGGGGTTTGATTTTGAATGGGGAGGTGGAGAGGCTAGGCCGGGAATCGTTGTCAGAATCACAAACTCTTAGCTTTCACATAATAAAAACAGTATTAATTTCAATCACGTGTTTGGACTGTAGGGAATTCTTAGCACTTAACATTAAATACACCGATCATCGTTCTTCCCTGTCAGCTTCGTAAATACATTCCTTTTGTATTATGTTTCCCAACAGGTGATGACACTTAAGCCTAACCCGCCGCATCCACATTCTTGCACTACATCAATTACTTAATGCGTTACTGCCTCGAAAATAAAATAACAAATAAAAATATTTCCAAGCTGCAAGCACATACACTCTCGCATGAAGTTAACATGGTTTAATGTTGTAGAGTACTAAATGAAGGTGCTAACAATTTTAAATACTGAAATAGAACTTAAATATTGTAAAATAAGTCGTAACTATTTTCTGTTGTTATCGTACTGTGAACCAATTGACCAGCCATGGTATTGACTTTTACACAGGCAACGTCTATCATTGTTGCCAACATGGAATGGAAGAAGTATAGAGACTGTTGTCAACTTGGAATGGACGAAGTATAGAGGAACTTGGAGTACTGAACAGGGCGGGTCCTCGATGAGAGCAAAATAAGCAGCCGCGCAGGGAGCCTAACGAAAGTGGATGCCATGAAACTGTTTCAGTTCATAAGGCGAACATGTAAAAAAACAAAGAAATAAAATCTAATGGGCAATATTTTTTTAAGTATGCTTGTTTTATAATTTCAAATAATACTAAAATAATAATTTCACTAAAATACACTCTTTAAAACCACAATAGTAATTACTCTTTCAAATATTAATAAAGCCCGTTGTTGTCTTGTCAAACGGGGCGCAGAGGCAGGAAATATGACGTCTCTTTCGCTCACGCGAGAAGCAGAAGATACCCCTTTCAAAGAGTAATGGACACGTCCGTTCCGCGCAAAATGCAACCACGACTACGCTGTGCCAACATGTGTCATGGAAGTAAATGTGTATAGTGTACAGCGATGTGATTGGTAAGTTTCATGGATGCCTTATCATTGTTTATGAAGGGGGAAAGTAGTTTCACTGAATTCAGGCCGTGAGTTTTTTGTTATGTTTTATAATCATGTTTTAAAGCATAGTGGTTAGGGCTACGAGAAAATCAGGTGTCAAAAGCGTCATTACAAGCGCTAAACACGATGCTTGCGGAATCTTTCCTATTCCTGAGTTTGAAACTGAAATGCAGATCCGCGTAAGAAAAGTCAAAAGACTTTGTTACTATAAAAGTGAAGAAGCGCCAATTAAGGTGTGAAAATCATTTTTCAAACTATATTTATGTTTTGTTGGGTTTGACACGGCAAATCATTTATTTGAAATAAATGTTCGAACCCATGGAAAACCATAGCAACAGCTTCAGATTTCTCTACGTCATCAATAATCTCCATACCCACCACGCTCCCCACATGGAGTAAAGAAGAGTTAAAGAAAGCGTGCGCAAGTCTTCAAGTAACACTAAGTAATGGAGAAGAATGAGATGTTGGTGGGAAGGTTCTCTTCGATGAGCATTAAATACTCGCAAGTAAATCGCCCCATGGGAGCTCTCCAGCTAATGCTATATCTACCTTAACGAAGAATTGTCGCGTGGACACAAGGTTTTTGTTAATTTAAGGATACTTCTGCAGAATCTCCCTGTTTCAGTAGCTAATGGTGATAGAAGGTTTTCTAAGTTAGTTTCTAAATAAATTATTCAAAACTTATTCAAGGTCGATAATATCACAAAAGCGATTGCATGGACTTGCAAACAATGACAAATTGAATCTTGACTTTTCGAATGAAGTCGACACAGATCAAATTCTCATGGAATGTGCGAGAATGAAAGCCAGGGGAATCTCTTTGTAATTTTATGTGTTCGCACTTTGTATTCAGAGCATTAATTTCAAACTTAACAATTACGGCATATTTCCTACCATTACTATTATTATTCAGTTATTTTTCATTTGGAGCGTTCCTCACCTTTTTCTACGAAATTTGTTTTTATCACTATGTTCTTTCCTTACTTCATAAGTACTTTCTCAGCAAGAAACTCCTATTAAATGCACAAGTAATTTGAAAAACATTTTTGGTAGCTATCTGGATTAGGGGTTAACAGTAACTTGATCAAATTGTGTCATATTACAGAGGAAGTAAATAATGCTATTTTTGCAAGGTGTATTCGGCTGGATTTTTTTTGTTTGCTTGCTGTATGCCTTAGAAGCATGGTAGCCCTGAAAACGACACATGCTAAAGATAAATGCAAGCTGCACGTTCGTATAGTAAATATGTACATCACATATTCTATACCGAATTTTTCGTTCGTAGAAAATGTTGTATAACATACTTTTGGCAATTCTTTCTCAATATAAAGAACTTTAATAATAAGGGAGAAAATATTACACAGATAGAAAAAGTTTCTTGATTGATTTTTAAAAAATCAGATTATTATCTTTCTGAAACATAAATAAACTGCATTCTTATTTATTTCTGCACATATCCGGGTGCGTTTGATAAAGTATAAATTGTGTCTAAAGCTTAAGGCGTTCAAGCCTCCTCGTCCTTACACGAGTTGAATAGAAGAAAGTTAACTGTTCAGTACAACATTTTTTAATTACTTAAAACACGTCTAACTAGAAAATGAGCTGACCCCAATACCAGTTTGATGCAATGAAGAAATAATAACTCAGGACAGAAAATATTGTTCACAGGCTTTTCATACATCGGATGCTTCCTCGCTAGGAAACACGCTACAAACTTTAACGTCTCTCTTCTAGTTATCGTCGTTTATTGACTGAGCGTGTTATCTTATTTACTGAAACATCCTGGTAGGAAAAGCCAACAAACGACACGTGTTCGCCTCAAGATTACCACCGAACTACCGGGAAAAAAACCCCTCACGGCCGTGTATTTTATCCATGATATCGCCTCTCTTTAAACAGTTTGACAGCGTGTCTACATAAATATTACTGGTATATTTCGTTTATTTACGTGTCTTGTTCCATCCGCAAATTTACTGCTCCCGTACCTGACCATAAACTTGCTAAAATTAGACGTGGAACTAGGATAAAAAAGAGGGAAGCCTGACTCCCGTAGTAAACCAGTCTGAAATTACTACTGTCCCTCCGGCAGAACATGGTGCTTCCAACTGGTGCTACGCCGTAAAAAAATAATGGGAAAATTACCTGACAAGTGTAAGATAATATTTGCAAACTTGTGCTGGTAACACAGTTTTACTTACAGGTAAGGTAAAATTACTGCATACACGGTAGTGGAAAATCCCGTACATAGATAAGAAAATTATCTTACGATGCATGCATTTCTTCGGCATTCTCAACAACTAAGTGGGAGGACGGGTGGAAGAAACAACCCTATAACACGCTTATATTCTCTGACGTCAAGTTGCTGTAGTGTAATTGATAGCGCATCGGCTTATTGTGATATAGGACCATGGTTCGCGCCCACTCACCAGCACGTGTCGATGATTTGAATGTTGAGGTTTCGATTACTATTCGTAAGAGGATATAGGTAACTTAATAAAAAAATTAACAGTGCTAATACTGCGGGATATTTTTTAAATATAAATTTTCAATACAATATATTTAATATTTACTTGTATTAGATTGTCCTCCCACTTTTGTCAGCTACTTTCCCGTACGATTAGGGAATAGTTCTTTACTTGTTATAGAATTTGACTCTACATTTAAGAGGAAATTTTGCTTTACATGTAGAGGTAATTACCGTAGATCACTTTTCAAGTTTTATTTATCTTTGCTCTTGCAACGTGTGAAACACTAGTTGCTTAATACTTTTCCATATAAATCTTAAGTGATTAAGAAAGAAAAACTTTTCACAATTAACTGAAAACATTACTTTCAGATATTTGTGCACAAAAATAAAAAAATGATCAATACTATATAAATTAATAAATCTAGATTTTTCTCCGAATTATCCCCTAAGCTATACACGAACTTTTAAACGAATTTATAAGCAATTCAAAAATTGGCCTATATCCATTTGTAATATTCCAGTGCATACCTGTATTAAAATCGATGACTAATCATTGAGAAGCTGACGCTATAAAGGAAAATTTGATGTGTGGAAATTGGCGTATGTAAACTAGAATATTTACTAACTGAACAGTGTTTAACGAAAATTTATAATAATTAGCTAGCTGTCATGTTACGTTTAACTACCCACTTTTTAGGGTTTACATTCTGGCAGTGACACGTAATCTTACTGTGTTATAATGTGACATTCCAAAAGTAGTGTTTGTTCTCGGATTATTTTATTTATTCATTAATAGCGGATGATTCATAGGTAGGTGGGTAGTCGGGGTTAACGTCTCGTCGACTGCGAGGTCATTAGAGTCGGGGGAGGTTGCGCAGGTGGGAGGGATTAGGGAAGGATTCGGCAATGACCTAGGATAGGGGCCCATCCCAGCATTCGCCTGGAGTGATTTCGGAAAGCCGCGGAGGGCCGAAGTAGGAGTGGCCGGGCCGGGAATCGAGCCCGGGTCCTCCCGAATGCGAGTCCAGTGAGTTGCCACTGCACCACCTCACAAGGTGGATGATTCACACTGACACCAAAAACGCTTAGTATACTGAGCGGGACGGCAAAACGATAATTTTTCAAGAGGGGACCTACGCCCGAAAAGCGTGGTTTGGTGCTGCGGGACGTCAGAATTGAACAATGTTTCTGATATGGTGATGGTGCGTACGTTCGACATTGTGAGTAGAACCATAGGCGGGGTATTGGGCCATAATTTATTCAAAATGGCGGAGATATAGTTACACTTTCCCCTCCCCCCACCACCCGGCGTATCCCCCATTCCCGGTGCAGATGTACTTCCAGTGCAGTTGCACTTCCGGTGCAGCATTTCCGCCGCAAGTGCAAGGGAACGTGTACCGGAAGTGCAACTGCACCCGGAGTGCACATGCACCGGAACTGCAACTGCACCGGAAGTGAAACTGCACCGGAATGCAACTGCATTGGAAGTGCAAATCCACCGCCACCATTTTGAATAGATTACTGCTCAGTACCCTGCCGATGGCTCTACTATTGTGTAACGCAAACCACCACCAACACAACACGAGCACTACATATTGCACTAATTACAAAAGGGGTTGGGATTGCCGACCACTGCCTAATTACAAAGCCTACATCGGCGATGCAGAGATTGACGCGCATGGTCAAAGGTTCTGTAATCAAGCAAGGGGTCGACAATTCGAACCCCTTCTTAGGTAGTTTACTGCACGGTGTGGTGCTTTGTTGGGTTGGTGGCGGCTTCGTTACAAAATATGCAACGCACAGCCATCACCATATCCCAAGCGTTGTCAAACTTTGGCGCACCACAGCGCCCAAACCTTGCTTTTCCGGACATGCCTCCCCCCCCCCCCCCACACGACTCCATCACTTACCCCATCCATAAATAATCGGTTTGCAGTCCCAAACAACACACTAAACGTTTTTGGTGTTGTTTCTATTCATCTGGTATTGTATAGGCTATTCACGGTAAAGTGAGCACTTTTGAAAGCCCTCTCATTTGGAATAATAGTCAATAACTGTACTTTATTTTAACCGCAGACGTTAACTTACGAGTGCGGTGGAATATACTCCCTCTGTTGATTACTTACACGGCAATTTATTTTAAAAATTTGGTTAAAGAATAAAAAAGTGGCTGAAAGGAAAAAGTAGCTAGGGCCTTAGAATTGCTCACTTTACCGTGAACAATACACACTTATAAACTCGAGCACTACGCCTGGTTTACAATTTGTCGTGCACATTGATTAATACTACCTTCACTTAAAAATTGCAAATATGGAAGTTATACTCAACATTTACTGGCTCACGTTTAAACAATTCCGGTTTAATCAAAACATTACAATAAATAAATAAATGTAGGAAGACAAACTTGCATTAGAAGAATTCGCAAAAAAACTTAGGGCTCCGCTGATTATGTGTAAGCGCTATTGTTGTTTTGCCAGAGAATGCTGTAATTAAAATGCCATCGTAACTGCCGTCACTAATTAATGCATTCATTATGGAATTGTGGGTTAGTGTGTGCCGGGCTTGAACTTTTCAGTCACAAGTTCAACAGAGAGGGCGCTGCACTAGAAGTAAACTATTGACAAACTTGACTTGGGTACAACGCAATCAAGGGCTGTCCGTTTCATGAGAAAGATGTCGTTGGCTGTTAATGTTACCTATTCGATTCACGAACATTTACTGCTACTAACTTCAAGTACAAAACACATTATTTAATCAGTCCCGATATGTATCGGATATAGGTGCCACCATTCCGCGTTATAATACTGAACCAATATTAGGTATAGTCTGTTCATGGTAAACTGAGCACTTTCAAAACCCTGCTTAAGATCTATTTGTATGCACGTTGTATATTCTTCCGCCTTATGTAAAATTAACACTTGCCATGGGCCTCATCACTTTATTCATGCGTCGGTCAAATGAAACTGTGAAATAATTAGAAACGTAATTATTTTACAAATCTCCTTATTTTTACACTTAGATGCATTTAATAAAACATAAAGCGAAATAAATAATTTAAGTTATATAAAATGGTTACTTAACACTTTTTATTCGATGTTAAAATATGGAAATACTTTGCCTCCATCGTTACCAACTTTACTGGACGCGTGTCACTCAGTGCACCCGTAAAAATATATTGCAGGTAGTAGCAGTGACTTTTTTTCTAAAGTTGATTTCAAAAATGCTCACTTTATCCTGAACAGCTTTTAGTTCTCTAGATACACGACCAGAGATAATTAGTTCAGTGGCTACTTTCAAGTTGGAACTCGTTCGCCTGTTCGAGGAATTAAGGCACTCGATTGCCTGGGGCTGGAACTGCAGTGCAGTGTGTTTGGACGAAATACACATTTTCCCACAAAACTACTAAACGAGCGTCCAATGTACTTATCTTATAGAAGAGGAGCCCACACTTCAGACAAGGACTGCAGAGTACTTTCGATATGTCACTCACGTTAGAAACACCATGTCAGAGTATTCCAAGATGGATAAAAAAAATGGGGCGTGGCTGTGTTGGAGACACGGCCGTTTGTTTTACATGAATACGTCTACGTTGACGCGCTCGGACGCCTTGATTTTTTTTTTTTTTTTTTTTTTTTTTTTTTTTTTTTTTTTTACGTTCCCGGCACCGCTTCACTCGATCATATGGGGTCTTATGGCTATCACTGGATTGCTTTTGAGATGCTCTTTCCAACCGTGTACGATTTCTGTATTTCGACTTTGCTTTCTGACGAGCATTACGCTTTCTTAATTTATTTACATTAAACGCATACAATTTCTACATAACCACGCCACACACAATTTTTTGAAACACGCAATCGATTGATCTTGACGAGAGCTGTCGATTGAAACATAAACGAGCATTGTAGATTCACCTAGTCAAAAGTTATAACTACGTGGAAGTTATGAGACGCGGCAAAACGAACTCAAAATCCCCCCCCCCCCCCCCCCCCCCGGCCGCCTTGACGATCTAGATGCTTCACAGTCCTCACTCAATGTAACATATTCTTTGATACTTTGGCAATCGAGTGGTGTAATTGAATTGTGAATGTTGAATGTAGACGATAGTTTCAGAGCTGTAACGCCAAACTGTATCCCCGATTTTGTTATCATCGGATTTTATGGATTGCCTCTCACTATGGTTGCAAATTTAAAGACGTATTCACGTCAAAAACTGCCTTTTAAAAGCGATGTATCTCAAAATATACTCACCAGATATATACAAAAAGACTCAAGGGCCCTGCGCTGAACTTTCCTACCGCTGAAAGTCCCATAAGTGCACGCGGTGCGACTAGAATAGTTCACCAATTCCAAACCTTGCGCTTAACGGCGATGTCGCACTTGATACGCGTGGCATTATCGCCCTTATTGCTCCTGAGCTTCTCAGCCTCAAAGGCGGAAAAATTTTCCTGGAGCTGTTCTGCACGCTCAAAACGCAATAGAGAGGGAGCGATACGGGCAACACAAACGCGCACGACCATCGCCTCATCGCCCCTACGCGCAAGGCGTACAGTGTTTCCGTCGGTGCTCTGTACTGCGCAAGTTGCATACATATATAACAACGGGACTTTATTACACGTGAAGATATCCCACAGATTAAAATAAAGTCTATTCACTGTAAAGTGAGCACTTTTTAGGGCCCTCCCAAGAGGCACTAACCACTATAGGCTACTCACGGTAAAATGAGCACTTTTGAAAGCCCTACTTAAGATCTACTTGTATGCACGTTGCGTATTCTTCCGCTTTATGTAAAATTAACATTACTAAGGGCCTCATCACTTCATTCATGCGTCGATCAAGTAAAACTGGGGAATCATTATGAAAGTAAATATTACAAACATCTGATCATTTTTGCACTTCGATGCATTAAAAAAAAAGAAAACAAAAGAAATAATTTAAGTTATTACAAATTGTTACCTAACACTTTTTGCTCAACATCAAGATATGAAACTATTTTCCATCCATAGTTACCAACTTTACTGGGCAGATGCCACTCAGTGCGCCCATTAAAATGTATGCATTCAGGGGCAGTGACTTGTTTTCTAAGGTTAATTTCAAAATTGCTTACTTTATCGTGAACAGGCTTTAATAAATATATATTATTGCAGCCTTAGGTGTTAACTTATGAATAGAGATAGGACATTTTCGTGAGTTCAATGACCTGTTGGCTAGACTACTTAGTCCTCTGCATACTGGAGCCTCAGTTGTGTGTTCATTGGCTGTTGCTCCACAACTGGCAGTTATAGGATTCGCAAGGTGTTTCCTTGCAAGTCTGATATTGGCTCAGAGGCGTGCAGGGTGGGTCTAATAAACTATGATCCAATTGTGAAGGTGACTTCACTATATATGTGTTTGACGTCTATCTTGTCCCGAAATGAATTCACGAAATTTTCCTATCCCTACTTATGAGAGTGGTGGAATGTATACACAATTTTGAGTTCGTTTCGCCGCGTTAATGTCGGCATCAAGTTAAGAATAAACAAGCTTCCGCCCCTCCCTACAAGTCTTCCAAACTCTATTAACTAAGAGCATGTTTTCAAACACTCTGTCTCCTGTAGCATTCTATTTAATTTAATTTAATTTAATGAATGCAATGATTTTTGAAATTTCAACTTCTCTGTCGCAAGAGTATTTACATTTCCCTTGACGGTTTATCCCTTGCTCTTCATAGTTAAGATTAGCTTAGGGAGGTAGTCATGGCCCGAAAGTGCAGGCCATTGCTGCCCAATCCCTCTTTGCCGCGATGCATGTTTCCTTGCATGATTTTCCTTCCTAGAAGGCGTCAGGGTTTAGCGCTTAGATGCAATAAAATCCCGCCCTACCTTCGGGCATTAACTTCACATAACACTTAGAATAACGTAGTTTAGAAAAGGAAAAAAGCCACGTCTCATAACTTCCGCGTAGTATAACTTTTGACTAGGAGAAGCTACGACGCTCATTTAAGTTTCAATCGACAGTGTGTATAGAAACATTTGTGTGGCATGGTTATGATGAAATTGTATGCATTTAATGTAAAAAATTAAGAAAATTTAAAAGGATTTCGGCCAATACTCGTCAAAAAGCCAAGTAGAAATTCAGAAATCGTATACGGTTGGAAATAGCATCTCAAAAGCAATCCAGTGATATCCATAAAACCCCATACGAACGTAAAATAAATATCAAGGCGTCCGAGCGCGTCAACGTAGACGTATTCACGCAAAACAAACGGCCGTGTCCCCAACACAGCTACGCCCAATTTTTTTCCTCTGTCAATATGACACTTAATATTGATAAAGGTAAAAAATACGGGTTTAGGTAATTTGTTTTTACATTTTCCGAAAAGAACCTTATTGCCAGAACATTTATGTTGTGAGATATTCTTATTCGCGCGAACCACAATTTCACGGAAAATACTTTACTATTTAGTCCTCTTAAGCCGATGGAGAACTCGATTATTTTTATCGGTTCAGTCTCGCAGGGCGTGTCTCACGAGCGGAGATATAATTACACGCAAAATAAATATAAATTAAGTGGAATCAGGTTAGACTTGAAAAACACGTGCTGCCATGTTGCGTTCATGAGTGGGCAACAGTTAACTCTAAGAAATTATTCGTACATTTACCAAAGGCGTTCACGACAAAGTGAGCCCTTTTGAAATCAACATTTAAAAAAAACCATTTCTCCTACCTGCATATATTTTACGAGGTGCACTGAGTGACACATCCCCAGTAAAGTTGGTAACTATGGAGGCAAAGTATTTCCAAATTTTAACATTGAATAAAAAGTTTTAAGCAACCATTTTAGATATTATTTCTTTCGCTTCCTGTTTTATTAAATGTATCTAAGTGCAAAAATAAGGAGATTTGTAAAATAATTACTTTTCCTAATTATTTCACAGTTTCATTTGACCGACGCATGAATAAAGTGATGAGGCCCATGGCAAGTGTTAATTTTACATAAGGCGGAAGAATATACAACGTGCATACAAATAGATCTTAGGCAGGGCTTTGAAAAGTGCTTATTTCACCGTGAACAGCCTATACATGAGTATATTCATAGAGTGAGAAAGCACGAATGGTAAAGTTATTTCCCAAACGTTCATGCTAGCGTTCCTACATTTGCTCAGGAAATAGTCAAATGCGTAGGAAACATCCCAACTTTGTATAGTAGCGACGCTAAACATTCCATATTTGTAGCCATATGTGTGGTTTTATTTCCATACGAAATATGGGTTAAAAACTTCCAATTCAGTTTAGGAAGTTTACCAGAAATTTAATTTTAGAGCGTTGTTCTAATAGCCGTGGTCTACTATAACCAGTAACAGGAGAGAATATTGAGACAGAATCATGTGCATCCAAGTTGACAATTAAAAAAAAAAAAGCTCTCTCCATGGCAGCAGTCGAGGATTAAATGATTGCAATATAATTACGCAAAGCTCTGAGAAGTATACATAGGCTGGTGACAAACGAATTCGCGAAATACACGTACCTTTGTCACGCGAAGTGATAAAGGTATCTAGTAGGGGAACGATTAAATTGTGCCGTTATTAAGTATTTCGTGAGTTACCCGGGCAGCAATCCTGCTCACATTTGAGTTACTGCGGTTTTTTAATTAGCCGTTGCCATAGTAACATGTCTCCGTCTCACTGTTCCTTCCTGTTTATGATATCACGCGCCCAAAGAACTGCAACCCAATCATAAAATTACAGGAAAGAAATCATTTTTTTCAATACCAATGAGTGTACTCGCGAAATACTAGAAGCCCTACGACGTACCGTTTTATATTTATATTAAAAAAAATTAGATCGTGTTCCAATTGGCAGTTTTTGTTTATTAAATTGTCGCGTGACTAAATGTATCATACTAAAATTATGACATATTTGGTATTTAGTATTAAATTTAAATATTTCTTAAAACTCAACTTTATACTAGTTAACACAAACATGAATCGGCACCATAATGTATCTAATATATTTGAACGTAAACTTTACAAAACGATGCTGAATGCATGTGTTTTTTTAATGAAAATATGTATTCATTCACTATTTTATGATAATAGTCTCGCGGAAATTGCATTCCATTGTGTAGGTCTATTATGCAATGTTGACTGTAACTTTGCTTGGCAGATAACATCATCGCGATAAATACGTAGAGACCTGAAGAATTCACGAATTCATTTTGGGACAAGCTAGAACTGAAAATCGCGTGTTTATATAACGTTAACCATTGGTGCACACGGTGTTTTGACACCTCCTGGAAAAGGGTGACCCAGTCATCCCTATACACTGTGACAGCATAGCCTACAACCAATGTGCAGTTTATATTTGCATATTTGTACATAAGACTGCAGAGCCTAGCCTACAGGTCACTGAACTCGAGAATTTTTCAGGTCTCTATAAATAAGTGACTGTCGACAGTTCCAAGTGAAGTAGTACTAATTATACTGTCAAGTGGAACAAGGCCTTAATTGCAGGGCCATAAACGATATATTTCACAACATATTTAACAGTGAGTAGAGACCGGAAAAATTCGCGAATTTCATCGACCTGCAGACTAGACTCCACAGTCTTATGTACATATATGCTGACATCAGCTGCACACTGGTTGCCTGCTTTCACAGTGGAAGGCGACGATGGGACTAGCGTTCTCCAGGAAGTGTCAAATAGCGCGTGGGCCAATGACGCGTTTTGAATCTAGCTGGTCCCAAAATGAATCCGCGAATTCTTCAGGTCTCTTAACAGTGAGTGAAAGGGTCGGCATTCCTAAACGAAGTGATGTTCTTGTGTTGGCTTACATGATGTACGGACGTCGTCGCAGCAGAAGCCAGGAACACCGGGGCTGTGCGTCCATAGCCCGGCTTGGCGCGACAATGCACATGTGGCCCGCTTGCAGTTACATGCCCCGCGAGGAAGACTGCCGGCGGAGATGGCAGCAGCAGCGGCGCGAAGACGAGGACACAGAGATGGAGAGAGGTGGAGGACAAAGAGAGAGAAGACGCGGAAGCCCGGGGGAGAAAGAGGCGAGAGAAGAACGAGTGAGAAGTGAGAGAGAGAGAGAGAGAGAGAGAGAGCTGAGACCCGCAAGGCCGCGCGCAGCGCTGCTTCACACCATGTCTGCGCGAGCGCTCGAGTGCGACTGGAGCGGAGGGAAAGGAAATGCCGACGGAAGATGACCGCGCAGCCGTCGGAAATATCGCGTGTGGCACCGGAATAGCTGCGCACAACCCGAAATTATAGTACTTCCAAAGAAACGGGGAAAATAGAAGCCAGGACCGTTAATATAACTTCGAAAAAGGTAGGCGAGGAGGGTGGAGGGTTAACAATGATTTTTTACAGTCGGCACGAATCATACAATTTTCTTCCAACCTATTTATACGAATAAATTAGTATATAGAGTGTTCGAAAATTATTTCCGTGATTACGAATTCTATTTATATCCGCTCTATGTACGGCAGAGATGTGAAACCGGTGCCAAAATGTTGGCAAACTAACCAAGTTGTTTGTTGCAACAGGGCAACACATCTGTAAATTTCTACGTAAGCAGCCTTGGTAGCATGTAGCACATATAGTCCATATTCAATTCCTGTCCTTACATCAGCCAACATCTTAGGAGGGATCGAAGCAATGACTGTGGATATCAGTTGTTGCAGAGTTGTAAGATCTGATACAGGAGTTCTGCAGTCATTGTCCTTGACATAACTCCATAGAAATTTTTTTTAATGGGAATACGACAGGAGAGTGTGGACGCCAAGCTATCGGACCATCACAGCTGAGCGATTGTCTAGGAAATTTCGCATCAAGATAGGCACGAACCTCCAAACCCCAATAAGGCGGTTAACCATCTTGTTGAAAAATAGCATCTGGGTGATACTCAAGCAATTGGGGAACAGCAAACATTTGCAACATGTCCACATACGCTGGATATATAATGGTACCCTCAGCGGAAAAGGAATGGTCCGATAATTTGGTCATGCAAAAGCGGTCACCAAACATTCACCTTTGGGCTGCCTATGGTACACACTGACGCCTCCCCAGGGGGGCTCTGAACCCCAAATACACAAGTTATTCCGATTCGCTACACCACTGACAAAAAAAGTCCCCTCGTCAGAAAAAGGAAAACATTTGAGATAGCCATTAAGGCCCTCAAAATGTGATAACATTTCGATTTCTAAGTCACATCAATGTGTGGTATCATTGGGAAACAAAGTCTGAACAATTTGCACTTTATATGAAAGCACGAAACAATAAACGTTTGTGGAACATATTTCGCAAAGAGGACATTATGGCATGTGTAATTCATGTGAGGCCTTACGCACTGATTTCTTGGGACTTGCCACAAAAAATACTGCCTCACTGCTACCACCGCTTAAGCTGAGGTTGATTGTCGGCCAGTTCTCGGTAAGTCAGTAACAAATCCAGTGTTCTTGAACTTGTCATACCAAGTAGTAGGGGCGTGGGGATCCATCCACACTTTTGATTAATCGGATTATCGATTTTATTGATTGGATTAATTTGATTACTCCGATATTAATCAGATCAAAAAATTTTAATCCGATTTTAATATGATGAAATTTTTTTTTGTAAATCCAATTGGATCGGATTGTTTGATCAAAGAAATTATATATAACTTCTTTTATGAAAAAGATTGATCAAATTTCTTTGATGGAATTTTTTTAAGACTATAGTTTGATGTACTTTA
The DNA here is from genome assembly GCA_029891345.1 of Dryococelus australis. Classification (NCBI taxonomy): domain Eukaryota; kingdom Metazoa; phylum Arthropoda; class Insecta; order Phasmatodea; family Phasmatidae; genus Dryococelus; species Dryococelus australis. The sequence goes on from CM057000.1 coordinate 45,451,561, forward strand.
TTTTAATTCTTTCTTTTTTGGGGGTGGGGAGCAGCTCTGGTACGTCCTCAGCCTTGGAGCTCTGGTTTACTGAGGTGTGGTGTGTTGGGTAATGGGTGTATATAGGGGAGCAATGTTCACCCTCTGAGCTCTGGCATGGTACGGAGGTGTGATGTGCTGGGGAAGGTGTATATATGTGTTGAGTTTTGTGCAAGAGTGGCATAAGTGGTTTTGGGTTGGAAGTGATATTGCTCGTAGGTGTTGGTGGGAGATAGGCGATTTTGAAAGATAGTATTTACATTGTGTATATTACGATTATTCAAAATGAATGACTTATAGGGTGTATTTCTGGGAAACGAAATCTACCCTGTCTGATTAGATATGCATTTGGAAATTAATTAAACTGCTGATGTTAGAGAAGTATAACGAATCGACTTATAAAGAACACAACTATGTGACAAATTGATAAAAATTATGTTTACGATGCATATACCAATATATAAATTACACTACTTGAATTAAATTAATGAAAACGCACAAGCACCTCTCCCAAAACATGTATGTCTGGCTGTGAGGTCAGTCAAGGAATGACTTATAGATAAGGAGCTTGTGGCTAAGTTGGACACACAACTATGTGAATGGATCAAAATTATGTTTATGAATTAATATTTCCCAAGAAAACTGGATTAGCACCCATTCTGATAACTTAAAGATGGAATAAACCACACATTCAAAATACGCAAACTTACTAACGAACTTATTCGATACACTACACTTTTCAAAATACGTAACAATTTAGCTCTTCCACTTAACACAGACAAATAAAGATTCCCAAACTCATATTTTGAATTATACCTAAAACATTTACCAGCAGACATCACTGTGTTGATTCCCTGCAGTAGTTGTAATCTGTCTTGTGTGATAAAATATTTTTGTTTAAAGTTCGGTGGGCTCTGCTGTAGAAACTCAAGTCATTGGGAAACATTCCTGTGGGCAGGGTTGTGAAAGTTTGTTTACCTATCTCTCAAAAGGTACTAGCGTCAGTCCACTTTCTCTTTCTTATGTCCCCATTGTGTTAAGCTGTGGCGACAGGGGTTTCCTCAAGATATTACTGCTGCCCTTGTTTTTGTTTCAAATTAATTCATTCAGATGTTCGATTTTCTCCACCACTTTTGTAAATATATTTCCCCTCAGTCCTTCTGAATTCTTTGATTTAATATTAATTGAAATGATAGTTATAGTTTAATTTATACACATATTTTTTCCCCTCACAAAGATTGAAGGGAGAAACATGTATTTTCTCGTGAAAGACACCCAGTTACCTGGACTTGAATACAAAACAGACCTGAAAAGTATACTGCTAGTCACCCACTCCTTTTCATGTTTATCAACATTTTTTCAAACTTCTCTTTAGTAATATTAAATGTTTTATCCACTCATCATACAGAAAATATTATATACTGAAATTAGGAATTAAACACTATTAAATAAAAAGACCCACCACACATTTTCAACACAAAAATTTTTTTACCAAAAAAAATTGTAAAATACATCTTGGTTAACACTTCCAAGACAAAGACTCTACATATTATACATCAAGTTCATTAAAATAGTCACAACAAATCATGTTATGACTGAAAAACTTTCCAACATTTCTTTAACATTTACATGCAAAAGCACTACTAACTTAAAAATCGTTATTTTGTGTTACGTCACAAATCATAAAATTCATTACAAACGTTTTCAATATAATACCACTGAAAACCCTACAAGATTAAAACGAATACTTCGTCCTACATCTTTAAACTGTAAAATAATCGCAATAAATCATATTATGACTGAAAAACTTTCCAACATTTCTTTAACATTTATGTCTGAAAGGACTACAAACTTAAAAATCGTTACTTCATGTTACATCACAAATCATAAAATTCATTAAAATTCATTAAAATAATCACAACAAATTATGTTACGACCGAAAAACTTTCCAACATTTCTTTAACATTTATGTGTGAAAACCTTACAAGCTTAAAACCAATACTTCCACCTACATCTTTAAACTGTAAAATAATCGCAATAAATCATGTTACGACTGAAAATTTTTAAATATTTATTTAACATTTACATGTGAAAGCCTTACAAGCTTAAAACCATTACTTCATTCTGCATCTTTAAACTGTAAAATAATAGCAACGAATCATTTACAACTGAAAAACTTTTAAATATTTCTTTAACATTTATATGCGACAGCTTTACAAGCTTAAAACCAATACTTCACTCTATGCCGTTAGACTGTAATATTATCACAACAAATCATGCTATGATTTTAAAAACTTTTGAGTTGAAAAATTTTCACATCATATTACATCAGAAATCATTGACACTATAAAAACCTTCACTTCATATTACGACTCAAAAACTTTTAATTTGAAAAATCATTACTTATTTTTACATCACAAAACATTAAAAAAATATCATTATATTACTTTATAATACAACCACAAAATCATTAAACAATTTTAATTTGAATGTTCACATTAACTTCCATTTAGGGTTAAGAGATAAACTCATTTTACATCTCTTTACGGGAACAACAGGTGGTGATGGTGGTCATATTGGTGATAATATATGAGTATATATTATTTCTTGCGGTGAATGCATGAACGAAGGAGGAGGTGGCGAAATTAATTTACATTGCAGTGATTCAGGTGATAATAATACAGGAGACGGCAGACTTGGAGGAGGTGAAGACACAAAATTGAAATGTAAGAATTCTTCAAACTCGTGGAATAAGTAGTTGTTATGCACCTCTTCCTGCGCATTTTTTTAAGGGTATAAACCATAAGAATAATGGAGTGCAACAAGAAGATATTTTTGGTTTTTGTACACATTGATCACCTAATTTGATGGTTGTTGTTAAATTTAGAGCTTCCATGCTCAATGCTGGAGGCAACGCAGGAGGTGGCGCTGTAGACACTCTCGATGCCGGAGGTGGCACTCCAATTCCTCTTAATGTTGAAGGAAGTTCTGTAGACACTCCCGATGCCAGAGGCGGTGCTCCAATTCCTCTCGATGTTAAAGCCAGTGCTGAAGACACTCTCGATGCCAGAGGTGGCGCTCTAGTTCCTCTCGACATTCAAGGTGGTGGTGTAGCTAGCCTTGATGCTGTAGTCGCCGGGGGCGGCGCTCTAGTTCCTCTCGACATTGAAGATGGTGATGTAGCTAGCCTTGATGCTGCAGTCGCCGGGGGCGGCACTCTAGTTCCTCTCGACATTGAAGGCAGCGGCGTAGGTAGTCTCGACGATATAGTCGCCGGAGACTGTGCGTAGACAGACTCGATGCTGGAGGTGATTGTGATTTTACTAAGGAGGGCATTGACAAGAGAAGTGGTTGTAGTGTAGCACTACTTTCGTCTTCATCGTCGTCCAAAGAATATATCAAACTTATAATTAAATTATATATACCATTCATTATCTCATTGAAATAGTCGCAATTAAAACATTCAAGTTTTATATAAAAGTCTTGGTTCTATAAACCAAGCAAATAATCTTCATAGGAACGCAGCATCATAACGTGAACCGCTCAGGTTAACTACTGGAAACAGTGGAAGGGGGCCTACATACTAAATCTCTATAAAAATTTTCAAATTCCCAGGTAAACGGTCAAGAAACTATATTTGTCCCCTCCAACCTGAAGGTCAGAAAGCACAAACACTCCCTTCCCTTTCCTTCCCAGTCCCTCGACTTTCAAATAACTTCAACACATCATCCCACCCTCTGAGACACACCTCTCTTATAAGTTTCTTCCTCAAAGAAATGAAAACGAATCTATTTCAATAAATAAATAAATAATTTATGTTTTATTACAGATAGATATATAATGAAATGAATTCTGGTTGATTATTAAATTTAATATTAAAATGTTATATATCAATAAAGGCATATATAATTTATATGTTGCAGATTTACCAGACTTAGTATAATCCATATAAAAATCATTATCAGTATACGAAAATCCCACTTTAAGGTTTTATGACGTTATTTATACCTTTTAAAGATAATAATTATAATTTTTTTTGTTTTTTTTTACGTATCCTTTTTTTAGAGCTTTAAATGTAAATATTGTTTAATAACATGAACTATTGTGTTAAGTAATATTAACACCTTAGCCAATATTTCTGTAAACCATAAAATAAATCTATTTCTACCCCTGAACTTATTGAATTCAACACACGTATTGCAATAATTTAAGTAAATTATGTTCCCTTTTTCTTATGCTATGCATTCTTCTTATTATTATTTGGGATAAACATGTACAGATATCTTCTGTTAATTTACATTTTCAATATCACTATTATTAAAATTATATTTTATAGTATAATTTTTGTAAAGCTTAGTGTGTGAGTGGAATAAAGGCTGTTCCATATAAAGACTCTTTCATAAGTAAGTATTTGATATAAGTCTGAGTATTTTTTAATTTTTCAGTATATTTTCTAGTGTAATGGAAGCTATAAAGTGATTATAAATTTTATTAAGTAGAAAACATAATGTATTGCTTGAGAGTTGAAATTATATAAGAAGGCATTTTCGCCTTGGTATTCTTGACAGTTAAATCGTTGACATGAGCTCAAGACTTGCAAGGGACTTTGGGTGACCTTGGCTGTCTGCTTTGTGAAAAGCTAGGCACCTGGGTCATCTCCAGGGTATTATAAAACCAAAGTGCTCTCTGCGAGGTTTGTTGGACTCAGGCGGTCGCCCTCTGCGATCTCGGTTTTTGGTTGGTAGCTTGGAAAGATGTTGAAATTAAAGCTTTATATTGTGTGACTCTGGGCATGGGATGGTAGCACTGGTAGGCCTCTATAACTCTAGACATAATGGTTTTTACACATCTGGAGAAATTAGCAAATGCTATAAGTTTACCAATTCAAAGCTAGTATAAATTATCCCTCGCCATTCACTTAAAGCTTCTATAAAACTGAGCACATCTACATGTTACAACAGCGTTAACTACATTAATTTTATTAACCAAGGATAATATTTTTCATTTATTAGGAAATGAAGTCCACCTTTAAAGAGGCGAAGTTAAATCAAAAAAAATTATTTTAAGACATATTTATTAATAAAAATATATACAAACATAGTTTATTTCACAAATTTATCTATATTTTTTTAAATACAGGTGTTACAAAATGTTAAAAAACAATAAATTTTTTCCAAAACAAAGTCGACATTGTTTACTCCAATGTGCTAATAACTTGCTGATATTCAATTTACACTTCGATTTATGTATGCCCAAACAGGTGATTTTGTTCTCTTGTTCATTAATTTTTACAAACTACTGGATTACATACATCCAAATATTTTTATACTAAATTTCACTCATTAGTTCACAATTTTCTCTTGCAATAAATATTGCCATATCACTCGTATAATATCCATGGGTGATTCAGGAGGAGAATCATCATAATCTGTTTCACCCCAGTCAGACGTCATTGCTGAAGTTAGCATTAATTTAGAGTTTTCCTCTGCAGAGAAGTATGTTGAATTAGATATGCATGTTTTACATAATTGTTTGAACAATGGGCAATTGCATTCTTTTTTGAATATCTGTTACTTTCCCATTTTACATATTTTCAAAAATACATTTTTGCTGAACTCTCCCACATATATTTCACAATTATTTAAGTATTGTTTGCATATATCTTCAATATTATCGTATTTCATACATCCACACTTCCATTTTGAACCATGGTGGCATTTGTTTACCCACATATTAGTTTTCTAGTATTTGGGAGTTAGATATTTCTAGTCGAAAGGTGCTATCTCAGTAATAGCTAATTCTTTAATGATTAATTTTTTCTGGAGATTGAAATCCTTGATAATTGCAAAATATCTCATAGCCGTGGTTTGTAGCATACTAACTCTATTCATTATTTTCACCAGCTTATCTCTTACATTGTAACTTACTAATCCATCATGCAAACACAAACACTTGCATATTTTCTGGAATGAGTGTATTTGCAATTATTTCAATATGTGAATAAATTATGTTATTGGTAATTGTGCTGTCTTGTTTGCTTACATGAAATACATATAACACTTTGGTGAACAATTTTTTTTATAATAGAATTCCTGAAACTTTGTATTCATATTGTAGCAAATAAGGAATTCCCCATTATCAAAAATCTTATTAAAATCAACATAGGAATAAGCTTGGCTGTTTAGATAAAGTTTAATATTTTTCATATCACAATTATCTAATAATGATTGATCTGCTTTTAGATTGTTTTGTTGGTTTGTTTGAAAACATATGACAACAAAGTATGGTTTCTCAATCGAAAAACTTTATTTTACACACCGCACTAATTTGTGTGTAGTTGGTAGAATCGCAAACACTCCAGAGCCCATGATCTGTATGCAATGTCTAAACTCTTCCCTTTTTCGATGTATTTTAAAAATTTTACATGATCATGTGTGTTAATTTCAATATGTGATATTAGTCATTCGAAATATGTTTAATTAAAATGTTACACCTTCCTTGTTATTAGCTGTATATATATGACATTGAAATGCATGTTAGCAAATAGAAAATTAAATCTGGTTTGGCATTTAAAATAATGTGTTATAGTCTTCAGCGAAGCCCAAAACCATACTTAATGGTATAATAACTTCATATTTTCTGCCTGGATTTATTTTTTAGTAAATATTCACTAGCATTGCTCCACCTAGCCATCAGACTTCTATAAAGATCATTTACAGTTTACAAGAGATAGTTTTTTTTATTCGTGGAAGTAACTCCAACATATCTTGTCTGATCGATTTCCACTCCATTTAGCAAATATGAAATTCTATCGATTAAATGAAGTATTTTATTTCTTGCTATTTTTGTAGTAACTGGATTGTTTGCATCGACTTTTTTTTATTGTTCCTCTAAACCTTAATCTTGATTTCGATGGTAGTGTGTAAATATCGTGATTTTGTATTGAAATCCCTATTTCCGATGGAAATGTATACATACCAACTCAGAATGGTTAATACACATGTATTTCAGTATTTGTGATTGCATCTTCATGACTGATCGGTTATTCAACATTAAGTACTTCTTCCATTTCGATTTACAATATCTCCCAATACTTTAAAAAATAATTAATTTCCTCATGTTAACTTCCCAGATAACATATTAGAAGTGAGCGTTTTATGCTTGTATAGTCTTTGTATAGTTCCTTTCTTCGAAATGCATTCCCTAGTGAGATATTTCTTAAAAGAACTGCCTACTTTACGTCTGTATTGGGTGTTATATACAATACCTATTTTAATTGTAATGTGCATGGAATGCAACTGATTATATAGCTTTTTGTAAGTGTAAATGGACAGTAATTTCTTAATTTCTAAAATTAATAAGTTTACCATCTTTATCGACAATTGTAACAACTATTTCATCAACACAATTCACTATTACTGGCAGATATATCAATGTATTCGGTATTTCAACTATTTTATATCCTAGAGCCACTACACACGTGAATTCATGTAGTGTATTTGTTGGTTTCCTATTCAAATATGAACTGCCTACAATATTAACATTTATACAAGATACATTTACCCACAATATATCAACCTGTTTGGATGATTTGTGTAATTCAAGGCTGGATACACTCTAAATTCTTAACCTAACATATTTGTAATTTAATTTTCTTCCAAGAAATCGATATCCACGTTACTGTACAGTGCATTAGTTAACTTATTTGGATTTCCACATAATTGGAGATGCACATCTTTAGGTAATACCGCTTTAATGAATGTTTCTAAGTCATCCAACTTATACGATCCTATTGGTATCAGAATCTTGTAGGTTTTTTCTCCATTGTTAACTGTGAATGATTGGTTGTGCATATCAACATTTGGTATGCTGTTGTAAGTAACGAATTTAATTAGACTTATTTGCCATTCTCCATCTAACTTCAATGCAGGGAAATATATCGCACGAATTGCGATGAATTGCAACTTAATATCAATGTTATTGACATGTTACAACTATGTTTAATATTACACTTACTTATATATATTATTTATAGACCAAAACGTAGACATAAATGTCCACAATTGTGTGTATTTGGTAATTGCACTGTTTGGTAACTGTACCTTAAATGCATGTTTTAAAAATAATTACTTAATTCAATTGGATGATGTAAATCACCAAAACTGTTGTAATACAGTGATTGATTTAAATTTTTAATGAATGCTACCCAATGTGTACCTTCATTTTGTTTAGAATCTAAATTAACAATCATACATCCACGGAGATGTGGCTTCTTTGGTAAATCGTCTCTCATATACATACCTCAGAAAAGAGAATTTCCAGTTTCTTTACAAATACATGTAGATCTTTGTTTGTTAATGTCCATTTCTCCCCACTTTTAGAGTTTTTTTTGTCCTTGTCCAACTTTATAGGGTTTCAAATACATTCCTTTACCCTATGATTTAACTGCTGTACTGATAGCCGAAACTCCTGCAAGGATTTATCCAAGAGCCATTAATGCCGATAATGAACCTTTGTGAGCATGGCTTTGTCAGTGACTCAAGTACCTAGCTTTTCACATGTCGATGTAGATGGATTCTTCTTTATATTTGCTGCTTTATTGACTAGAATTATATCCGCTATATGTCTTTCTTTCAAATAGTTTGTTCGATCATAAACTATATCATGTTCTTTATAAGCATTGTCCAGAGAGTTTATTCCTTGATCGTTCCACACCAGACGTTTTGCAAGTTCAGTACCAGGCCCACAATAATTGTATTTCGGTAGCTGCAACTCGAATGGCAATTTATTAATCAATCTATTCAATACTCTGCATCCTTTTTTGATACGTTTAGAATGAGACATCATTTTAAACTGAATGCAAGCCTAAAAATAGACCCACATTTATAGTTTTACGTTAGTATGTTACGTAATACTGTATAAATGAAAGTTATAAAACAAAATGTACATCTTCTGGTAATTGTAAATACAAAATAAAACATAATTGAACATTAACATGGTGCTCTTTTACCATCAAATACACATTGCATAATAAGTTGCTCTTCTTCATGTGGAAAAACGTGTGTTATTATGTCGCTGTTGGAACATCCAAATGGGCTTAAATTTGAAAATGTATATGTGTTTTCTAAAACAATACAACAAGAGAAACATCAATGATTAGCAAGTATGTTATTACTAATTGAACGTATGCGATATTTCCGTTTTACAAATAAAAAAGGTATTGTGCTGCCGAATAAAGAATTGCCCAATTTCGTTTTTATTTTTAACGATGTTTAGAGTGAACTGCAGGGTGAAATACAGCAATATTTTAGTTTTTGGTCGACATTAAAACATTGATTTATTTTACCTATCACACAGTTATGCACATATTCCAAAACACTATTTACGTGCTAATGCAAATATGATGATTGTGTTTAAAATGGATAACATGAACCTGCAACATATTTACAATGACCATGTTTTAGACGATATGACATTAAAAACATTTAAAGATAAGTGTTTTTACTGTTGAAAAAACAAATATCGTTTTATGGTGATTATACAAATACTTCCTCTATATAAAGGCAGATATAGGACTGGACTTGACAGTTTTTTACTTTCCCAACCAAGAATAATGAGTATTTAAAAGTTTGGACATAGTGGTATAATACACTATCATTACAATAGCTGTTTAACCAAAAATCGAGATTGGAATTAAGATTTGAATGGACATATATTACGCAATGTGGGTATGGCTGTGAAAGTAACTGATGGGATAAAAAAGTTATGTGGAAGACTTAAACACCATCATGTTAAATGTGTTTAAAATGCAATCGAGTCATATTCAAGAGAAATTAACAAAATTAGTTGATGGGAATGATAATGTTTATAAAAACATGAGTGTAATTGCAAACATATTAACGAATATTAATAATGATTTACAGAGTAATGGAATTAGAATAGAAGAACATTTATATGGATTTAGTAAGGACTTTAATGATATGACAAACATAATTTTTACAACACAACTTGCACAAATGCAAGATAGTTTAAGAGTTTTAATTAATGAAGTGGTAAGTGATAGTATTACAAAACAACTTGAAACACGAATGGAAGAAATAATGAAATATATCAGCAATGAATTGATTAATAAAAAGTATGGTTTAGTTATGCAAAAAGATCTGAGAAACAAAATAATTATTTGGAAACAGGAATAAATTATTTCATTAATGATATGAGATTTTAAAATATAATTAAATTAGATACTGTTTTAAGTAAAGTCGATATGATTGAAAAAGCCTAAATTATTAGTTCTAGTGTAGCAATTAGTCGATCTACTGCAGCAGTTCTAAAAGCAACGACTTAATTTATATATAAATCACTGAAATTTAATGTAATATAATCAAACATGTCTGCCTCTGCCTCTGCTTCGGAATTACATAACATTATATCTGCTGTGAAGGAGAAATATTCACAAGTCAAACAAGCCATATACAATGGGATGTTTTAAATGAATAAATATTTAAACCTATCATGAGTAGAATGGATGTATTACATTCTGTGTTGAATTCGCCTAATGAAACACCTTTGGAAATTAAATCGGAAGAAGAAAAACATTTCAAGATAAAGAAAAAGTAACTTCTAAATGAATATAGCGACGAATTGGAGAAATATAAAGAACTTCTTCGTCGTATGAATGCGAATAACAGTTTAGGAGATGAAAATCATCTGAAACTACATTGTCAGAAGAGGAGTATATAAAGATGAAATTGGCTACCTGTTTTCTGCTGTATATTGGAACATTCCTAATGAATTGGTCGATAGATGAAAACTTCTCATCGCTTCGAGAGAATCTGGTAATAATTCACATGCAAACTAGATTATTTCTATTATTGAAGAGCTGTAAGAAGACGGTTATATTACCAATGAAGTTTAATAATATTGCTCAAGAATTCCATGCTCCAGCCCGTATAAGATATCCTAGAAGAAGAGATATTACTAAGGGTTTAAGTTATCTTTTTCAAGCAGATTTGTGTGGAATGACATTACTTTGCAAATAGAATATGGGATACAAATATATTGTAACCATAATAGACGTTTATTCCAAATATGGTTGTGCTATACCTTCGAAAAACAAAACTGGGGAATGTGTTAGTGATGCAATGATGCTTGTTTTGAAAGAGAGAACACAAAAATTGCTCCAAACCAACACAGGAACCGAATTTTTTTCTGCACTGTTCCAGAGACTAACAGATGATGGTATTAATCAGTACACAATGTTTTCAGACCTTAAAACCAGTGTTGTGGAATTATTTATCAAATCCATTAAGAAGCTAATATATAAGCATTTCACATCAAAAGGAACATGCAAATGGGTGGATGTATTACCTGAAATACTTAAATTTGATCATTCCAGACATCACAGAATTATGAATATGGTGCCCAAAGAAGTAATGGACAATACTTTGATGAAAAAATTTATAATAATGTTAAAGTAATCGACGAGAGAAAACAAAAGTTCTAAGTTGGTAAATATATATGTATCTCGAAACAGAAAACCATCTTTGTGGAAAAAATTTACGGTTAATTGGTCTTATGAAATATTTAAAATTATTTCAATTAGACAATCATACTTCAGAGTATATTACCTAGAAACCTGTGATGGACAGCCATTAAAAGGCAGATGTTACTAACACAAACTGACAAAAGTTAGTTCTCCAAATGAATATTTGATTCATAAAATAATAAAAAGGAAAAAAAATGTCCTAGGTTGGATGGAGAGGTTTCTCAAAAGCACACGATTCGTGGGTTAAGAATAGAGACCTTAAATGATTGTAATACAATGTTTGTGAAATTATGATACTAAATAAAAATATTTTAAATAATATTTTATGTGTTATTTTATTTAATAAACCCATCTAAAACAATGTTGTTTGGATGTGCAATTAATCTGCTTGTTAATTATGTTATATTTCATTGGATTAGTGTTTAAGCAACAATCCTTTATATTTATTTAATTTTTTATTATTATAGTTCTTGGAAAATTTTTTAAGATAAAATATTTTTAGCTGAATTGTTCCTTTTAATGGGAATGAATATATAGTTTTACCAAGTTATTTATTTTTTCACATCTATTTTACCACAAAAAAGTCTTTTTAGGGGAAACTTCAAAGTTTTTACAGACAATGTGCATGACAAAGGAAAGGACTTATTGATCTTTCATTAACAATCGGATTCAAAAATTGTTGAGAGAGGGGAGTACGAGTTAGATAATAGATAACCTAAGTTGGTGTTCATTGTGTGTTTCTACAAGACTTTCATTGAGTTTCCTTTAAACATTCGGAATGGGTTAGAACATCCTATACGCAGTATTGGTTTTCAATATTATTATCAGCGAATCTAACGCTACGAAGGAAAAGAAAGTATAACACTGGAAGAAATTAAATTACTTTTCTACAAATTTCAGCAAAGATTTATTAAAAGTTTTTTCTATGTGATTCGAGAGTTGATGGGTTTCGATAGAAGTGGAGATAAAAATCATTTATCACTTTAGCTAAAGTTATTTGGAATCGATAAATTGCAATTTCGTAAAGACATTTACATATCTATGGATATTATTTATTTATTTTCTAATATAGCTTTTGATGTAGAGGGAATATATTTAAACAGCAGGACTTTGGTAGCAAAATTTTATTTCGCTGGAAGTAAGCCATGGTTTCGAGAATAGGTGAAAGTGAAAGTTTTAGGGGCATAGGGAAGAGGGCAGTTTTTGAAAACAGGTTAACACTTTCGGGAGAGCTCAAAATTCGCTGGAACAAGAGGGTGTTTGGCAGATGGAGAGTCTCAAACGTGGTACACAAATATGTGTTCTGGGGATGGAGGGGGAATGGGACGTAACTGAGGCAGGTAATGCTCCAAGTAACCAAAAACATGTCCTGGACTAGGGAGTTGGAGGGGGAGGGGGACGGAGTGCAGGTTGGAGCTTTGTTACCACTTCTTGCTGGCTGTTACCATTTTGTTCGATGTAAACCCTTGTTCTGAATACATTGATCTCTCCTTTGAAGCACCTCTTCCAATATCACCGGGCGTGGCATTGTTTGGCAGAGACTAGGCCTATGACCGAGGGTAGCCGATTTGCGAAGTCGAGCAGTGGAGTTCAACTCTTGATAAGCGAAATTATATATGAATTTTAGTTTAATAATAATTTTCTGGGAAAAATAATTGTTGTGTTAAGACTAGATCGATATATTGTATTTGTGTTCAGTAACTTAATATTCTCTTCCTTGTGATAGGAATATTTATTCACAGCAGTGAACCAGTTCTCTGGATACGTCGTTAAATAATGTGAGTGATTAATTTTTCTCAGGGAAGTGAAATTTATAGATTAGTACATACATCATAAATATAATTTTCATACATTCACATAGTTGTGTTCTAAACTCTCTTTTAGTTTAATTGCTATTTCATAAACATTAAAAATGTTTCCTTCATTTACTAGTTTTCCCCATAATTTCCACTCAGTTGCCTGCCAGACACTTACCACACTCCATGTCTATAGTCAGGCTCTCGAAATACAGCTTATTAAGTAGATGTAAGTGCTATGCTCAATTCATTCCTGCATCAGACTCCACAACGAATGGACATGTTTTAAAATCATTTAAGGTATGTGTACAAATGAGAGAGAGAGAGAGACGTACGTGTATGTCAATTATGCTATTATGTCTGGTTAAAATTTAATTCGTAGGGAAATAGGCTATGTTTTAGGAGGTGATTAAAAATGCGAGCTTGGAAATCTTTATTTATCCATGTTAAGTGGAAGAGCTAAATCGTTCTGAATTTTGAAAAGTTGTAGTGTATCCGATCAGTTCGTTAGTAAGTTTGTGTATTTTGAATGTGTTGTTTATTCCATCTTTAAGTTATCAGAATGGGTGCTAATCCAGTTTTCTTGGGAACTATTAATTCATAAACATAATTTTAATCCATTCACGTAGTTGTGCGTTCAACTCGACCGCAAGCTCCACATCTATAAATCATTCCTTGACTGACCTCACAGCTGGACAGACGTGTTTTGGGATACGTGCTTGTGCGATTTCATTAATTTAATTCAAGTAGTGAAAATTTATATATTGGTACGTGCATCATAAATATAATTTTTATCAATTTGTCATGTAGTTGTGTTCGTTATGAGTCCATTCGTTATACTTCCCTAACATCAGCAGTTTAATTAATTTCCAAACACATAGCTAATCAGACAGGATAGATTTCATTTCCCAGAAATATGTGCTATAAGTCATTCATTTGGAATAATCGTAACATAAACGACGTAAATACTAAATTTCAAAGTCGCTATATCCCACCAACATCCACGAGCAATATCACTCGCAACCCAAAAACACTTATGCCACTCTTGCACAAAACTCAATACATATAATCCCCTTCCCCAGCACATCACACCCCAGTTCCACACCTGAGCTCAAAGGGTGAACATCGCTCCCCTATATACATCCCTTACCCAACACACCACACCTCAGTACAACGCCAGAGCTCCAAGGTTGAGTACATACCAGAGCCGCTCCCCACCCCATATAACAAAGAAAGAAAATGAAGTACACCAAACTATACGCAAAAAAAATCCTACAAATAAATTTGATTATACTTTTTTCATCAAAGAAATTTGATAAAATCTCTTTGATGAAACAATCCCATCAAATCGGAGTAGCATTAATGACCAACGAAATTTTTTTTATCGTATTAAAAAAATTTGATCGGGATAATATAGGATTAATCCAATTAATCCAATAAATCAAATCGATAATCCGATTAATCAAAAGTGAGGTAGTATCCCCATGCCCCTACGACTTACCACGACTTAATTCTCTTGAAATCATGCGGCATCATTCCGTAAGTTGTCTGGTAGTTCCTATCCACTGTTATTGGTGACCAGGTCTCGTGGTACTAGAGGACACATTCAGATTTTTTTTTTTTCTGATTTGTGAACATGTCTGGTTCCCTGGACACTGCAACTGCTGCAATACAGCCACGTTATTGAAACCCGCAAAAAAAAAAGTTTTATTTGGTTAGATTACCAACATTTTGGCAACAGTTTCACATCTCTATCTTAGATATTGCGGATTTAAATAAAGTTTGTTATCAGAGAATTACTTTTCGGACAGCTTGTACGTAATTACCATGTTCTAAAACTTTTTATTGTGTATGTAACTTACGCACGTTCATAGGACAACGTTGGTTATTCGTTATTCGTGGCGAAATTTTGAAAATAAATAATGGCGGTGAGTTGTTATGGGGAGGGTTTAAATCTCACAACCCTCCACCCTTCTTATATACCAAGGCTTCGGCACTCCCCCTTCTCGTTTTCTCGATATTGATTGGAAATAATAAATTAACGATATTTCTTGTCTTTTCACATGTATTTACAGTGTCTACGACGGCTGTCATCTTTCTCTTCGTAGCTGAGGTTACGTGAGTGGCTAGCGTGCCTTCTAGGGGCACCCCTCCAAAGATAGGGGGAAGAGAAGCATAATCTCATGCCATAGCTCTTGCAGTGGCTCCTTTGGTCTCTGGGCGCAGCTTCGCAGTTCGGCATGACGGTCATGTCGCAGGTATTGGTCACCGAAACGTAGCTCCTAGACTGACACCTGTGTGGTGGTCCCCAGTCGATGTCGCTCTGGCAGATATTGTAGTACGCTTATTGCGGGGCCTCTCAGTACAGCTGTGAGGTAGCAAGCCCACTGCTCGTCTGATCAGTCATTCAGGATGTCGACTATTTCAAAAGGTTGTTGGTACTCCTGCAAATAAGTGTGGCCGCCATAAGGGGTGAACTTAGTTATGACCCCCTTCCTCACTTCTCACTGTGCGACACCGATAGCGCAGATCTGCTTGCCACCCTCCGAAGTTGCTTTATTGTTTACGACATGCCTTTATCTCCAACTTTTCTTGGCTACTAGTGCAGTGGTAGTGGAACTCCGCTGATAAAGAAATTCTTACCATTCCTTCTTCAGTGCACCTACTTCGTTCTCAACACTGTCCAGACTTACTAACATTGTCCATCCTTCCACTCACACTGTCTACTAATTATTTTAGACCGTCCACTAGTTCATTTATACCGTCCATTATTTGGCTTACACTGTCGGCATTAGTGTCCACACACTCAATTCTCATATTCACTAGCTCACTAATGCCTTCTCTTTTTATATCTACATTATCTACTCTCTTGTCTTTCTACATTTTCATTTACTGTGTCTGATTTCCTATCTGCTAATGCACTCACATTAGTTATCTGTCTATAGTCCATTCACGGTCACTTCCAACTTTTCAGAAGACCAGCTGAAGTTCTGCTTTCAGGATATTCCTCCGCTTCATGCAAACAAAGCTTAACCAAGTTTGGAAAATTACACCAAAGGGATGACGCACCGCATTCGTATACAATGTAATATTATTTTGGGTGAGAACTATATCCTGCTAGGCGTTACCAACACACATAGATTCTCACGGTTTTATTCATTGTAATTATATACAATAATTTACAAATATATTATACGTTATTTTCAATCGTACCAAAAATAAGGTACTTTTATATTAACAGAAGTATAAAATGATTTTCATAAATGACACATTAAAGAAAATTCAAACACAACATACATGGGTGATTTTCTAAAAGTTTTATCTCAAAAGGTGTGAAGAAACCGCAAATAGACTATAGTTACATCCTCAACTTATCTTGGGGCCGCGGTGGCTGAGCGGTCAGCCTGCTTGCCTCCCCCCAAGGCGAACCGCGTTCAATCCCCGGAGGGGTCACTCCCGAATTCCCGCATGTGGGAATCGTGCCGGACGATGCCGCTGGTCGGCGAGTTTTCTCGGGAAATTCCCGTTTCCCCCGCCCTTTCATTCCGGCGCTGTTCCATACTCACCTCAATCATCCTCATCGGCTCCCAAGACCTCGCTGTTAAGAGCCGCCCAAATCTCTCCACTCAGTCACTCTATTTGTCTTGCCGTTTACATTGACGCTCACGGTAGTAATTCGAGTATTTACAGTTTCGTTCACACTACTTATTAGATTATTTACATCTCCTTTCAAGTCATTCACGCTTGCACTCAGTTGACACGAACGAAATATTTCCACACGTTGTTTAATATTCGGCCGGAAAACTGCAATTTAGCAGAACGTTAGCTTACATAATTTCTTAAAATAAATACTACAACAGAATAGAAATATTCTTTTCTACGTAAGCTTCATTTATTTCGCTCGTACATTCCCAGCGCGTTTCACTACGAAACGTTGAGACGTCGTGTTTTCGCCTCGTGTTCAAGAGCTCCAATTCGCTATAAAAGTGCGTCCCGTTACGTAGTTTCGCCTGTCCGTTATTACATTCAGATGTGGACGTTTTTCTCAACTATGGCGAATAGTTGGGAACAGCTCTGCAAGACCACGATGTATGCTGCCTCGTCTATGGTGAAAAAATACGTAGCAGATCAGGCGTCCGACGTCAAGTGGGCCTTCGAAGTAGCGGCGAGTCGACCAGCATAGTGGCCGCCACGGCTTCAGCAGTCCAACTGCTGAAAGCGCCGGTGCTTCCAGCCCGGCCGGACGAAAGACTGGCGTGCCTCACTACTATTGCCTACGCCTTGGTGACGTCGGCGGTGTTGCCAAGAGTTGCAGTTTGAAGAGAGGAAATGCTCTCGACACTGTCGCCGTGTAGTTCTGAGAACCCTCTGTTTCAAAATACATTTTCCCTATTTGCTTAAAATTAAATGTACCTAATAAAATGCTAATTACCACGTTGCCAAGTCCATTAAATGTGAATTAGGGATGAGGGGTGAGGAAATGGTATTTGAATAAATAGGCATTAATTCTTGGAGCTAGTGTACTTGGTTCCCAATGGAGATACGTATTTTAGTATTTGGGGTCTTTTAAAAACAGTTGTAAATGTATATGTGAAGTTGGACGCCTCTTAACATCGTGGTCTTGAGAGCCGATGAGGGTGATTGAGGTGAGAATGGAGCAGCGCCAGAATGAAGGGGCGGGGGAAACGGGAGATCCCCGAGAAAACCCGCCAACCAACGGCATCGTCCGGCACTATGCCGTTGGCCCCCACATGCGAAAATCCGGAGTGATCCGGCCGGGGATTGAACCATGATCGCCTTGGTGGGAGGCGAGCAGGCTAACCCCTTGGCCACCGTGGTCGCGTAAATGTAGAAGAACTAGAAAAAATTTAAGTGCTAGGCTTTGGCCAGGATATTTTTTAAATATTTTTATATTGAAGTTTTGTAAAACGGAAAGATGACTTAAAGCATGTACGTACATTTTGGGGATGAATACTTTGAAAATATGCCAAAGTAATGAAATGCTGTGAGATAGTAGAAATCATTATAAATATATATTTTTTTAATTTTGTTAACATTTTAGCTAAATATTTGATCTAAATATTTAAATGTCTTTTCGTAAAATATTATGAAATATTGCATTAAACATTTGGTATAAACGTAGTTAAATAAAAAGATTCAAGAGAATGATTTAAAGTTTTTAAATTGTGATTTTCTTTTAATTTCCCATAAAATGTTTCCAGTCGCAACCACGCAAATAATAACGTTTGAAAGGTTTGAGAAAACATGTCATGGCACCTTTGTGAGACGACATGATGCAGACCAATTCCAAATGATCACCTTTCTGCCTTTTGTTGATCGGGGTTACTTGTGCAGAGGGGGGGGGGGGGGGGTTCTCAAGTCTCCAGCTCACAGGGGGTAGAGGGAGTGTCCAAGTCAAAACCAAATACAATTGTATTTTTTACTTCATATGATCGCAAACACCATTGGGGGGATGAATACTTGTTACAATTAAAATTAGTACCTATTATTTTGGATGGGACAAGTATAGATCACAATTCGGGCCAAAAACGTACTTTTACCAACAAACAAATAAGTAGAACTTTTCCATTTACTACCAGCTTAAGGAGGCCGCCTACCTGACGCGACATGGCACAGGAGCGAGCGAACACTAAGGGCGACACTGGCACGCGCATCAAGTGCCGCATCGCCACTATGCGCGAAGCACTAAACTAGCGCGCAAACTTTTGGTCGAACAGTTTTTTCTATGGGACTTTAAGCGGCGACTATATAATTTTACTAATGGAAAGTCTAATGCAAAGTTCAATACAGGATTTTGTCTGTGTTTCGCGTAGATCCGGTCAGCACATTTTGACATACGGCAGTCCGAAAAGGCAGTTTTTAGGTATGTTGGAGGGCTTGGAAATAGCGATTGTAATATCCATAGTGTCATGAAAGCGACATTCCGTCATCGCATGAAGTTAGTTTTTTTTCTGTTTCGTAAATTAGCACATTGGGCGCACGTGGAATAGTTTCCCAAAAAAAAAAAAAAAACGGATATCCCAACACACTGCGACACATTTCTAGCGCCTAGTAGGCAGCATCCTTAAGTGTGCCGCCTGGGATGGAGGTGTTTTGTGTATCCGAGAGCGAGAAGCATGGAGCGCTAAGGATGACTTAGGTACACGCGTCTCCTACATTATCACCTCTATGAACTGGCGTGCAGTCGTTCTCTCGTCAACCCGTCTCTCGAGATTTTTTGTGATGATCCTATAATTTTATTGTGTAAAAATAAAGACAAAAGCATACTGTGTGTCTGTAATGTATGTTAAGTAACTTGTTCCTGAAATTTCATTCATAGAAAAAATAGCAAAATACCCGTTTCAGCCCTTTATCACTTAAAAAATAAAATAAACGTTAGAAACAGTAATAAAAAAACGGAATCTACCTTTCGAACGTAAAAAATTTCTGAAATTATATTCTTATGCAGACACCGCTCAAAATATTGAACAGTTTTTTACTGAACCTGTGTGCGTTGTTTCCTAAATATGCTATGCATCACACGCGTTTTATTCTTGTGTTCATAAAAGCACTTCATTTTTTATTAAATTGGAATTTTATTTCTATTTTATTAATTTATTATAATATTTCATTTACAATTAATATGTATAAAACAGTAAGAAAATGGGTGAGTTGGTAATGCTTAGGTAGTAATAAATAGTTTATTATGCAAAATATAAATACACAGACACGAATGCGGTGCGTTGTCCCTTTGGTGAAATTCTCTAGAGGTGGTTAAGCTTTGCTTGCACGAGGTGGAGGAATATCCTCGAAGTAGAACTTTAGCAGAGGCTTCATAAAATTGTGAAGTAACCGTGAATAGACTATATTCAGTCATCCGAGTGATGCACAACAGGGGCGTACGCAAGGGGTCCCATCCGAGAATCCAAACTTTTGGATAGTCGTCGCAGTATATTATCGCATTGTAAAGCAAGCTGGCCTTGCATACGAAAAATCTGTAAAGGTGCAATTTTAATTTCGATAACTTAAATATTGTGCCAGCTAAATACAATTGTGAAGTTTCCCGAATGTATTTGCAGACCTATTTGCCTATTTTAGCTCAGAAAATTTATTAGTATCAGGGTGAACACACACACACACACACACACACACACACGCTCTCTCTCTCTCACACACACACACACACACACACACACACACACACACACACATATATATATATATATATATATATATAATATATATATATATATATATATATATATATATATATATATATATATATATAATGAAATAAGCTTTATCACTGCTGTAATTTTAACCTTGAAAGTTAAACATTTCCTGGGGGGGGGGGGGCCTTAGGATTCACACTTTACAGGTGGTCATTCGCAAGTGACTAATTTGGATAGCAATTCCCTCGCTTCCTTAAAAAAAATATCAATTACACTGCACTTACAATTGCCCTCCCCAAAAATTAATCCGCGTACGCCACTGATATACGTTGCCTGTCAAAGGAATAATTTGAATAGCCACTATTGAATACTTTTATGGTTCAAAAACTGGTTACACCACAATGATTTCTATCTCTCCCCCTAAGTTTCGGCTTAAACCTTTTTCCAGAAACTATTCGTTTTCGCATCATAATTTCAGATTCATAATAATTACTGACAATGTACGACTATAGAAAATTTACATTTACATACGTTTTCGCATCATAATTTCAGATTAATAATAATTACTGACAATGTACGACTATAGAAAATTTACAGTTACTTATTATTTTTGTGCGTAATTTTAATTCTGTGTTACCTGCTTGTTGAGAAAGTAGATAACTTATTAGTAAAATAAAAACATTTTCTCGACTTTTTCCTGCAAGCAGATAACACACAATTTAAATAATGCAGTAAAATACTTAACAACTCGTAAAATGCGTGTTTGGAATCCCTGGTTTTTTGGCGCAACTATTAAACCTACCCCCAGTATGTTTACCGACGAAAAGAAGCCATACCCCAGACGCGCAAGGAATAGTACTCTATAAAGTTACCTCTCTTGCTGTAGTTAAAAACTGATTTTTCAGACTGCCGTGTCTTAAAGCACACCAGCCGGACACGAGCCAACCTACGACTGGATCCTGTGTTGAACTTTGCTACAGACTTTTCATCAATAAAACGATGGTGTCGCGGCTGAACACTGTGCTTAGTGCGATGGCGCTCTTGTAGCGCGCGCCAGTGTAATCCTTATAGCTCCTGCGCTTCTCGGCCAGAAAGGGAGAAAAACGATGCAGGCAGGCGGGGCCCTTAAGGGGAATAGTGCGTGAAAACAGTATATTTGCCCGATTTTCGATATAAGTCGTCTTCCAAAGGGTTTATTGAGAATTTTTGGCTCGACAATACGTAAATAATAATTTTCAACGCCTTTTTTACGTCGTTATATATTCACTGCCTTCATTATTCTCGGAGTACTGAGCTTACCTTTAATCAGTGCTCCGAGAATAACGAACGCAGCGAGTTCGTAACAATGTAAGAACGTGTTCGCAACTGTTATTTACGTCTTGCAGAGCAAAAAATTTCGAAAAATTCTCTGTGAAACAAGTCGTGATAACAATTATGTGAATATACGGTTTTAGTGCACCATGCCCCTTAAACCATCAGTATGTGTAGCACAGACCTAAGATTCTCGTGCGCGCGATAATTCTCGTTTGCTTGGTACGGTGGCGGCGCGCCGTAGGGGCGAAAGGGAAAGTGCTCGGCGCGCTACCGCAGCGCAGACAGTTGGCGATTGATGGAACCAGCAAGGCCAGCTCCCGGCCCTGAGAGCCACTCCGCTGCTCCCATCCATTAGTCCAAAGTCCGCTGCTCCCATCCATTAGTCCAAAGTCACGATGAAAAGGAGATAAATTACTCTCGGCTCCCCGCTACGTCCGTGATGATAGGTGTGGCCCTCCGCGGCACAGCACAGCTACAGCCCGTTCGTGGTAGTTCTAAAGTTATTTCTATATTCGCTCTTTATACAGAGGAATAATCGCAGAGCTCGAAAATATAAGACGACAGACTCCCCTCGGCGCAGAACTACGGGCCCTGCTACAATTGCCATGTCCCCTGTCCAAGGATGTCCTCGGTCCTCTATGACGTCACGAGCACTGATTGGCCCACGTGATTAGGTGACGTCATGAGCCATGTCCTCGCTTGTCCTCTGTCCTTGGTCCTCGAGTCTTTCATTGAAGAATAAGAAGAATAATTTACCGATAAAATACGCGCGTAATCTGTAATAGTAAACAGAAACAGTTGTAAACATAGACATCGAAGCGATTGACTAATACTGTAAACAATAAATTTGCGCCTTTGCAGTTTCGGCCTGAATTATCTAATAACAACAGGAATTTCAGGAATGCAAAATCGAGGTAAAATGTAAGCCAATGAAGGAATATAGTTTCTGATAAAAACGTAGAGAAAATATAAAGAAAATATGTTCAAATAACCGACAAACAAAATATATAAACTACTATAATTATCAAAATCGCCTCCAAACAACAAATCCAATTTATACCAGCCAAACACTAGTGAATCTAAACAAACAAGTATAAAACAAAATGGCGCAAAGCATTTACCGCTATCTGGTAGCAGTTTTCGAAACCTACTTGTTGGGGCAGCTTAGGACATTTGTTGTAGCAGCAAACTGTGTGCGAGTCTCGTGACGGCAGCGAGAACAGAGGACCGAGGACATCCGAGGACAGGGGACATGGCAATTGTAGCAAGGCCTAACGTACAGAAGCGGAACGGTCTCGAGAATCGCAAATTCCAGCTACCCGCGCCGACAAAATGACCGCACTCGTTAGGATATTCATATTCGCAAAAATCAGAAATATTCACGGGTTAGCGTACTTCAAATGGGGAATCAATGCTAAACGAAATACCCTTCTCATTGCGCCAATTTTAAAGATAACTTTTTCAAACAAAAAACATTTTGAGGCGACTCCTTCGTGGAATATTTACATATAAGCTATTTTTGAAAAAAGAATGTGTGAATTTTTTTGTTATGTGTTAATTGTAAAATAACTTTTTAGAAAAAATGTATTAAATAAAACAATTGGCGATATGTCTTAACATAGCAACATTCCTTACGAAATTTGAGGTCGAGAGACGCAGAATCGATAATGACTATATTGCCTCGCGCATCAATTACGCCATGCAATTTCTTACACGTATGCGCATTAAAAACAGAAAAAGCAAAAGTAATAATTTACTATTCACAAATATTTACCTGGCGCTTTTAATTCAACACTACCACGTGGACCTACAATCGATCAGTCGTTACCAACTTTACTGGAAGCGCACCGGTCAGTGTGTTCGTTATAATATATGCAGGTAGGGGCAGTGACATTTCTCGAAGGTTGATTTCAATAGTGTTCAGTTAACCATGAACAGCTTATACACGCATCACGGCGAGAACGCTGCACTCCAGTTCAGAGTCTTGCGCGTAGCGGTGATGGCGCAATTGATTCACTTAGCGGTGTCGCCCTTTATCGGTCCACCGCTTTTGAGTCACTAACGAGAAAATACGTTTATGTAGGCGACCGCCTCGAATTATTGGCTGTGTGTTTCCTGGGGCGTCTCAATGTGGACTCACAGCCATCCGTCGCATCCGTGATCTTCAACCAATCGCAGGGCAACTTTTTTTCCTATCCGTCAATCCATCAAATGTTTCTCAAACTTTAACATTCGACCGACCGACGGATGGGCCACCGCCTTCTGACGACATTCCGCAGACACGAATACGCTCTTTGAAAAAAAAAAGATGCAAGGCGGTGGATCTGTGTATATTATCATTGGTGGTAAATTCAGGAATTTAAAATGTAAAAAATAATTCTATATAAATTTTTGCCACGTACAAAAATTATTTCCCCAAAGTATTTCTCTCTTGAAAATGTATTCCCAACCAAAGCATACCTCCAACTAAAGAAAGATCATGATGTTAAGTTGTCATACTGAAATTTTGCCGTACAGAAGGATTGACGGACGAAGGATCGTTGTGAGTCGCTTTCAACTGACGGATGTAAAAAAAAAAACAGACGGATGACTGACTGACGGACCCGCGATTGACGGGTGCGACGGATGATTGTGAGCCCAATTTTAAGCAAGTAAGTGTGCAACTGCGAAAGAAGTAGTAAAAACGTACCAGTGTTTAAAGTCTAGGCTGCCTCCAAATGAATCAACGAAATTATCAAATCTCCTTCAGTGCTCTATGATGACTAGAGATGATGGCTTATCGGGGGAGAAGTTGAATGTTTGCTAGGATTCAAAGTACTGTACACTGGCTCGATAGTTTTCTTTCCTAATTGGCTGACATGCATGTATTAAGTTACTGCACCGTTTCACTGGGCCAATGAGGATTCCGATACTATAAGGCAGAACGTTCGTGATTGGTCTATAAACAACTTAGCCGAGTCAAAACCTTGTTCATCCAACTATGAAAGAATAAACTAGTTAGTATTAGAAAAGATATGTTGCTATTTGATCACAATCAATTCGAACTCGAAAAATCGAGAAAAAATAAAATAAAAACTCGTGAAATTATAGGAAAAATTTCACTACAGACTCCGACCACCATGTTGTATGAGAGCGATCGTGACATTAAACTCAAACTTGAAAAATCAAGAAAAAATTGAGGATATTACAAAAAATGAAGCCAACCACCATGTTGGACGAATGTTACCCTGAGGGTTCGATTCGCATAAAGATGGCACGGCAAAGCCATTTCCTGGTAAGACTATCAGCAAGCGACTGATTAGTTGATTCTCCTCGTCCCCTTTCCCAATTAATTGTCGGCAATCCCCCACCCCCAAAGGGAATTATTGGCTTTTCGTAACACGTTCCTTCACCGTTTCCCCCCTCCCATCACCCACTTGACTCTCCACCTCCCTCGCCGTTTACTTACCACAGCTCTACAAACATCACCATCTACACATGCCACCAACCCATCACTTGACTTTCCAGTGCTTCAATATTGTATTGACTCGCATTAGCTCGACCTCCTCACCATCCACCCTCGTACCAATCACACCACGCGAATCACTCCCCCCCCCCCTTCCCATCGTACACTTTTCAACCAAAACCACATACCCCTACAAGCAGACTCCCATGCCCTCCCTCTCACTCCAGCTATTTTCCTCTACTCCATTATCTCACTTTGTTTCCCCCACTCCATTTAATGACTATAGTTCACGCGATTAGTCGGTTTCCCACTACCCCAACCTATAAGTTGCCATACCTCATCTGATTACTCGCTTAAGTTCGGCCATTTCCTCCAACTACCACTATGCCTCAACAAACTCCACTATTCACACTGCAACAAATTCTGTCAGATTCAATTACTCACTATAGTTCGACCCCCTCCATCCCACCATTATATTCCATTGGCTATTTACCTTATATACCACCTTACCATCACTTGTGATTGAATCAGACCATACCAAAGAAACATACCAGCGAACCGGACCAACTAACCAGACAACCATATCTATCAACCAAATTGGCCAACGACTGACAGCACCCAAGACTGTCTCCACCCAAAGACTGACTCCACACACGACTCGTCACTAAAGAGACCAACTCTTGCAAAACTGAGTAGAACAGACGATGACGACCAATATAGAAACAATCGCCTAATCTTCGCAAAACGTTCGCAAATTTTCGCAAAATATGCGCAAATCTTCGTAAAAACTTCGTAAATCATTTCCACAGTGGCTGACCATAGCAAAATGCAATACCAAACGTCCAGAAAAACGGACCAACCATACAGACGGACCATAAGAACCATCCAAACCGGCCGAACATATGAAGCAACCATACCGGTTGACCATACGAACCAACCATACGAATCATTTATGCCACAGACACAGTAGACCCAAGCAGGCCACTTAGAAATACCAATAGGCAAGACCGACCATACATACCATTCATACGATCCAAACATGTCAGTCGAACATGCGAATCGACCATATCAACGAACCATACGAACGGACCATACTAGCCATCCATACAGACCAACAACATGAACCAACCATATCAGCTGACCACATGAACCAGCCATACCAAACAACCATATGAACCGCTCACCATACCAGACTAGCCAACCAAACAAACTAACCATACTGACCAACCATTCTAGCTAACGACTGACTGCACCCAAGACTGACTCCTCCCAAGACTGACTACACCCAAGACTGTAACCATGTAAGACTGGCCCCTGCCTGGAAAAACACCTGCCAAATTGACTTGAACAATGGGCAAGACCATCCAGCAAGAACAACCGCCCATAGCATCCATCTATACCAACAGACGAGGATGGACAGTCTCGAAACAAGTCGACAAATACGAATCTTGCTGCTAACGTCTTCGCACAAAACTTAACAAATACATCGCAAATATTCGTATAAATTCACTGTTGTTAAGGTCAAGCTCATCCACATACAACATAATTACCGGAGTCAGTAGTACATTTTTACCCTAGATTTTTCAATTTTTTTTCGATGTTTTGCGAATATTTCTCGATATTTCGAGTTTAAGTTTACCGAGTTCAAGGTCTCAGTCGCCGACATACAACATAGCGACCAGAGTCAATAATGGGAATTTTCCTCGATTTATCAATTTATTTGGTTTTTGCGATTTTTCGAGTTTATGGTCGCTGAGGTCAAAGTCATTTAGGGCAATGTAGTCCACATACATTATGGTAGTCGGGGTTCACGGCATGATCTCCCTCAGGCCGATGATCCCGGCTGTGATGTCATCGAAGATGGCACATGGGTTTTCGGCTCCTCAGCCAATAGTCGTCGTGTCCGGACCCAGATTCTTATGTTACCAAGGCTCTATTAGTATACAGGTGACTGGTTTATCTAGCCTACATTTTCCTGCCCCTATGAATTCCCTGTGGGCGCCAATTTTTGGTTAGGAAATTTCATAACTTCATCTGATAATAATAAAAAAACTCGAGTGGGGAGTGAACCCAGGGCGAGGCAACACTCTCCGAGAGTGACGGGCTTTCCAACTGGGACCCGTAGTTGCCCGTCATCCCCGGACATGACATGAAATGACCTCCTAGGATGGAGTGGAGCTGGAATGCATGGGTTGGGGAAACGGGAGTACCCCAAGAAAACACGCCCGCAAGCGGCATCGTCCAGCACGATTCGCACATGCGAAAATCCGGGAGTGAACCCGACGACTATCGAGCCCGGATCGCCGTGGTGGGAGGCGAGCGCCCTAGCCCCTGCGCTACCGCTTCCCCATCTGATAATAATGTTATACATCCAAATTCTTAATGTATTTATATTTTCTAGCAGCTGTCATTTCCCAATACGCTACTGTTATGTAGGCCGTTCACGGTAAAGTGAGCACTTTTTAAGGCCCTTCTAAATTTTTCCTTTCATCCTGTTTCCATCTTCCTGCTGCTTTTTAATATAAATATTACTTTGTGACGAATAAACAGAGTGTATACATTTCACCACCCTCAAAATTTAATGCCTGATGCTGCAATAAGATATATTTTTAGTGGTTAAAGCCTGTTAGGAGGGCCTTTAAAAGTGCTCACTTTACCGTGAACAACCTATAGTAGCGTTTGGTGGAATATTCAATGTAATCTGGCGTTTTCTCTGCACTGTATCTATCTAGTTTGCATACTAACCACTGAAATCTAATTCTGAAAGTTACAATACACCACGTGTGCAATGGCGTCTTGCTCGTGAGTGGTCGCAATACCTTCCGGCTGCAAAGGTAGTTATTGGTTCTTGCTGCGTGCGCCCACAGTCATGAGCAAACACCGAAAACTCCTGCAACGGCTCACCACGTACCACTCTTGCCTTGTGGCACAGCGTACTTGATAAAACAGAAGCGAAACAGCCGGTTGTATTGCGAACTCGAGCCGCACACGCCAGCAAGACATAGCGTCACTAGCAAGAAGCACGACGCAGCGCCGTCCGCCAATCAGGGCCAGGTAAATTGTTTGCCAGTCGGCAACTCAACCAATAGGGAATCTTCCTCAGCACGCAGTAGCCAATCAGACGAAGGCCCACTTCCACAGCCTCGCGAAACAAATCAGCGAATGGGTATACTCCCAAATCGTAGTCTAAGCTTGTGTCAGTTAAAATATCGTAGTACATATTTTTCGTGTACTCACATACATAAGGGAAAGCTGTCAATTGGGGGATGATGTCTGAGAGGCTTGTAGCTACGCAAGTAATAAACAAATATCAGGGTCAGCCACGTGGAGAGGCAACACTGCATGACTATAATTAGAATTAGCCTTGAGGAGATTTACATGCACTGTCAAAGTATATCTTCTCCCGTTAATCAGATAATTATTTCATATTAATTCTTGCTTTTGCCCGCGACTTTGTCCGCGTGGAATTTGTGTTTCCGTTACAATATTTTCTAAATTATAAGTATGTTTTTAAAATAGAATACATATCGTAATATAGAATGTTGAATTAAATGGAAGTCGAAAAATAAGAGAATTGATGAGGCTGTATATTTTTTCTCCATACGAAATTTGAACCACCATTTTAGCTCTATAGGATTTGAATTTTTAAAAATCCCTCCTTAATGGCTGCCAACATTACATAATTAATGTTTCCTCCAAGTTTCATGTTTCGTGTTTCTGTCTCCTCCTTCCTGTTGCCACAGACCACTCCAGATGAAAACCGGAAACGTCCCTCTACATAGGCCGTGGTGGATTTACTCATCTCTTCTACTATCATAAGCTAATGGACCAGGTGGAGTAGAGGGCTGTTGAAGATCTTGGCGCAGCACAATAATTTAACTAAAATTCACGCAAATTTCTCACTTTCAAACATCAATTTTTCAATCTCTTCTTCAAACACAATTCAGCTCGTCAATCTCACCCCCAAAATCAAGATAATTTGATCCAAATCTTCATTATCAATTACGCGCATTAAAAAAAAAAACATACTTTGTTCACTCTTTGATCAGTGGTCCATTTTCAGGGTGAATGAGGCTAAATTTAGGTCAAAAAGGGTCAATATTTACTTTAAATTTGAAAGCCAATGCAATTAGTCAAAAATAATATCACAAGAAAAGTATGAAAATCCTTGGAATTTCATAAAAAAATTATGATTTAGCCTGAAAATGAGTCTTTGAAGAACCACACACAAAGAGTGAGCACAAGTTGAAAGTTGATTTTGATTTTGACCTTAAATATGATTGATTTTGAGTTCCGCTTTGAAAGATTTGACGAGGAATTAGAAATTCGTTTTAACTTAGCTTGAAATTGGTTGGTTTTTAGTTAAATTATTGAGTTACGCCAAGATCTGGAATAGACCTCTATTTTAACGGTCTCTTTATTATCACTTGCGCATTGCACTGTTCCATTGGCCTACCGGACAACAAGACACGCTGATTGTTCTACACGATGTTCATTACCGACAGAATGTTGAATTGACTGTATTCGAATACAATACAAATGAAAATGTCCAACGGAGTAATCAGTTTTGATGCGCGTGCGATGTTCTTGTAAGATCCTGATCAGATTAAATAAAAAAAAAAAAAAAAAAACAATGAAACTGCATATGTATACAGTTTGTTTTCGAGGACATCGGGTGCATTTTTATATTGGCGTTGCTCGAGCTGCACTCGACCGTACTCCTTTTGATGTTAGGAAAAACGAGTATATCTTCCACCCACTCATATTTCCATCCATTCACGTTACGCTACAGAAGGTATCGTTAGCTAGAAGTGCGTCAGAAGGATGGGTCTGGACGTGAGGATAACATGGTAAATGATGCCTGCGTAATGTTAGGGTAGTATGGGGGCAGAAGAGGGGCCGATGTGAGAGGGTAGCCATAATTCTATCGTGCAGAGTTGAAACGGCCGTACGGCCCATCCACAGTAGACGGGCGTAAGTAACATTTATCGCTACGAGAATGGGTGTTGGCAGGACCTGGCAAAGAGGAGGGGGGAGGGCGGGAAGCATTTACTCTCTCCTGCAAACTGAATTTTTTCCTATGAAATGTGAAAGACCCATTACAACAATCGTCTATGAATTAATACTGTTCCTAGTCATTATCGTATCGAAGTGGGAGATAGCATTTTTAACAAAATGCGAGTCCCTGCTGGGAGGAGTAACTGGTCCATTAATGTTTTTATATTATTTTAATTTGATAACAGTTTGAGATTTTGTATTTAATATTACATTTCACACTGTTGAAGATAAACTAATTTATTCTTATGATACGCCATGGATAGATGTTACATTTATTTTGCGTAAACCTATTTGTATTTCTCAAATATTTTGAGGAAAACTTATTGTAATTCCTTTATCCACACCAAGCGGGGTGGAGCAGTCGTTAAACGTTGGACTCGCATTCGGGAGGGCCTAGGTTCGAATCCTTGCCCCGGCCATCCTGATTTATGTTTTCAACGGTTGGCTGTGGTAAGGAGTGACGTCTCTTAATGACCTCGTTGTCGACGAAGACATGAATCCTTTGTGTCACAGTGTCGTGTATGTGTGGCTTTAATGAAGTGGCTTTAATGGTCTGCGCTCTACACTGTAGAACATGCCGTCCAATGAGAAAGGTTCCCTACTTGCGGGAAACGTCATTTACTGTTGAAACAATGTTCCGTAGCCTTATAAACCGCTGCTGGCAGTATGATAGAGCACAGACAGATTTATATTGGTTGCGATGTATCACAAAACGTCGTATGGATATCATTACAATGTTGGACAAAAAATTGTTTGCTGCAACGCCTAAAATTATCATCCATATACAACATGGCAATCGGAATCTGTAATATGTAATGTTTTTCTCAATTGTTATTTATTTTTGTGTTTCCCCTATTTTTGAGTTTAAGGTCGCTTAGGTCAAGGTCACTGAGGTCAAGGTTGTTCACGTACAACATGCTATTCGAGGGAGGTCACGACATGATCGCCCCTAGGCCAACGACCCCGACCCTGACGTTATTTAAAATGGCGGATGTCTCGTAGGCTTCTCTGTCGACAGTATTTGGTATTTACATGCTTAAAACCAGCCCCAATAAGTTCTACAGTTTATTGTAGATTATGCTATTGATTACTGCTTGTTGATCATAGGTTTGTGATTGAATGGCGACTTTGCAAATTACCACTTGAGGTTCCTCTTATTTGTTTATTTGTGTGAACTAGGGATGGGTAATTTTCAGACACATGGAAAATTCGCTGATTCATTTTGAGTCTAGCTGCTATTTAAAACCGTGTTCATCAATGTCACTTTTTCAATTGCATTATTTCACACTTACAGTACAACCTCTTTCAACCGTAACAAAAAGGAAAAAAAAAAGGGGGGGGGGGTGGTCGATTTCGGATAGAAACAAATTTCGGATAGTAAAATATAAATAAGGTTTTCCCGATTCAAAGATAGAAAACAACAAAGCTCACAAACATTTAACATACTATACAGACTGTTCGGAAACTCACCCGTAATATTTCGCGAGGAGATTCCTTGTGGAAAATGAGGTAGACATCTGCAATGCAACTTATAGCCTAGCTCAATTCCTAAGGGAGATATACGCTCTTGAAAATCTAGTTTAAAAATGAAACTTTCGCAAAATATCAGAAACGGCGTGGGATTAAACTACGATTCTCTGTACAATGTTACCAGTTATCGAGATCTTCAAACAACAAAAAACATGTGTTAAGACATTCCGGCTTCATAAAAATAATAGGCGTGGGGACCATCTAATTGCATACATTTGTTTTACTTTCGTGTTTGATGGAAATGTTATGCCAAACTATTGAGCAGTACGCGCTAATTAACATAAATGTCCTCTCGTAGCAAGTGACTAGGACCCAGCAATTCCTTTGAAAAGGCTCACAATATGTTCATCTGTGATGTTACAACGCCAGACATGTAGGCTCTACTCCTACACGAGGATAACAGGAATTAGTCAACATGCATTTTATGTACGGTGCGGCAGGCTAGAGTGGTCTAGCACGTAATTTGTACCAGCTCATAAGGGAAACAGTTGCACTTACCATCATAATTATTATTTCGCGAGAAGTCAATTTCTAAACTTGATTTTCAAGAGCGTATATCTCCCTTAGGAATTGAGCTAGGCTATAAGTTGCATCGCAAATGTTTACCTCAGTTTCCACAAGGAATCTCCTTGCGAGATATTTCGGGCGGGTTTCCGAACAACCTGTATATACAATTGTGGGTTTAATTACCTATGTCAATACAGTAATTTACGAGAAATGAACATTTTCGTTTTTACTTTCCCTTCGCATCTTTTATCTTTTACTGGCCTCAATATACCCCAACATATCAAAAATATGTCACCAAATATGAGTAGACTAAACATATTTAAATTATATATATATTTGTTAATAATAACTGTAAGCCCGTTCCGGTTGATCGGTACTCCGGGTAAAAGTGTTTCAGTTAGTAGATGTTCTACTGTACTTGAGAGCACTCTGTAACGGAGTTATCCGTTTCCCGTCGCGTCGTACACTGCACGTAGAGGACGGGCTGCGAAGAATAGCCGTACTTGGATGTCTTGGGCGGCGTTTGACAGGCGCCGACGTGGCTCAGTTCGAGGCCCTTGCACTCGTCGGTCGCGGTCTGCGTGAAACCGAACGTGGCCACCCTACACAGGGACTCTGTGCCAAGCACTTAACCTGGCGGTCGCTGTGCCGTCGGCGCATACTAAGTTATCATAAAACTTGGAAGTGGTTGGATAGTACCATCCTTGGAGCCTCGAGCATGTTCCTCCACGCCGGAGACTACGACAGTTGCGGCCTAGGGCTGCATATACCTAGGAGGGAGGCACTATGTGGGTGATACGGGGTTGATGGAGCGAGTGAGTGAAGATATTTTGACGTCTCTTGACATCGCGGTCTTGACAGCCGATGAGGGTGAAATAAAGTGGGAATGGAGCAGCGCCTGATTGAAAGGGCGGGGATTACGGGAGATCCCCGAGAAAACCTGCCAACCAGTAGCATCGTCCGGCACGATTCCCACATGCAAAAAATAAAGCACTCAAAACATGTCTTCTTCAAGAGCCATCCAAAACACAATTATATTGTAGCCTGCCACCATTTGTAGAATTATCAAATTTTTCTGGTATTTAACTTTAAGTGAGATTAATAAAAGTTCTCTACACGTGTTTTATTGTATTTTATTTGAAAACAATTTTTTGCATAATAGTATAACATAGTTTGATATAAAAGGAAACAAAGTATAATATACATAAAAGCACAATTTTTTTTTTAAGAATAAAATAATTCAGACGCGTGCTTATCAAGCTAGACGGACAGATCGGGAAGTAGAACAGCCAATAGGAGCTCATACTCGGTTTCCACCAATACGTTCACGTCGTTAACGTAGGCTACTATTAGAACATGAACGTACTCATGTGCCTGTTATTTGGGCTTACATTCACACACGGATAAATATAACTTTAGACTGACATGTGAGTGCGAGTACAAGTGCATATAAAGTATCCTTGCAGTGATATGAAAAGAAATACTGATTTACTAATAAAAATTATCTTATTTTTTTATGTTAACGTTTTGTTTTGTTCAAATTTCAAATTAACTAGGAGCAAATATGTTTGTACTGAACATAAACGTCATACTCAGAATATTTGCAAAATAAAATAAATAAAAACATTGTTTTATCCTCA
Source organism: Dryococelus australis (assembly GCA_029891345.1). NCBI lineage: Eukaryota > Metazoa > Arthropoda > Insecta > Phasmatodea > Phasmatidae > Dryococelus > Dryococelus australis. The sequence continues at coordinate 45,485,586 of CM057000.1, forward strand.
GCTTTGTATTCACGGCGATAAAAAATTATATGATGAATAAATTGCTTCCTTAACTCATTCAGTTACTGTGTTAATGGCCGTGGAGATGGTGTATGTGACTCATTCTTATGTTCTTATGGCCAGTACTATACATATAGTCCATTCTGGGTTTCTTCGGACGTTTTAACACAAACCTTTGAAAAATCACCCAACGTATTACGTTTTTAGTTATTTCCTAAATATTCCACGTGTCAAGCGTTTTATATCTCTGTAAACACAGACGTTTAGTTTCATTCGTTAAATTGAATTTTACATATATTTTATTTATACATTATAATATTTCTTTTATAATAAATATGAATAAAAACAAAGAGAAAAAATCAGCGTTGGTAGCGCCTAGTAATAAATAGTTCTCATGCAAAATAATATTACAACTGAGTGCACAGGAAAGAAGTGCATTGTCCTCTGGTGTAACTTTCCAGACTTAGATCAGCTTAGTTTGCACGTGGCGGAGGAATATCCTGGAAGCAGAACTTAAGCAGTGCTTCAGAAATGTGTGAAGTAACCGTGAATGGATAATACGTTCTGCGAAAGGTTCCCTATTGGCTAATTTGCTGGCGGATGTTTTGGTTATCAGTAGGGACACCGGAATTTCGCGAAAAGATTTCATGACCAGTTTTATTTCATATCAGTGAAGCTCAGATCCACATTATTGATTGGATGATCTAATTGTTACGCATCTTAGTTGCATGCCCGCGAATCACAGAAGTCAAGTTCGGAGTTGCCTAATTCTGATTGGCCTGTCGAGAAACAAAAGTCTTCTCACGAATAAACTCCGCCTATAAAAAAAAAATAAAAACTGCCTGTGTGCCCGTAGTGTATTTAAATCTAGCATGTGCGTAAATCTTTTTCGCGTTATTCAGGTGTCCCTAGTTATCAATAGAGACATACAAAATTCGCGTTATTATTTGGCACACCGCTACATTTCACCGCTCTATATACATTAGCGTATGTGTCATTTGTTTATTGGCTTCTGCAAAAGCGAGGAGCGACAACCCGTTTTGACTAGGCGGGTCGTGATTGGGGTATCTTGTGGTTACTTGCTTTGATTGCAGCCCAGGGCGTATCAAACCAGCTGTAGTCCAATGACAAGAGCGATACAAACGCATATGTGTTTGAATTCTTTCCAGTCTTCAAATGATAACGCGAATTTTGCAGGTCTTTAGTGATCAGGCGTCTAGCTTCTTGCTGGCCAGTGTCACCACTTATTTTCTGGCGTTCGCGGCTGTGCAGAGTGCAGAGATTTGGGCGGCTCTTAACATCGATATTTCGACAGCCAGTGAGGGCGAAGTGAGGCGTGGAGCAGCTCCAGAATGCAATGGAAGGGGAACACGGGAGATCACCGAGAAAACCCGCCGACCAGCGGCATCGTCTGACATTATTCCCATGAAGGGAAATCCGGGAGCGACCCTGACGGGAATCGAACCCGGTTAGCTTAGGTGGGATACGAGTAGTCTAACCAGTACATCACCGCTGCCCCTTAAATACTCTGTGATTACACGGTACTTCTACTGTAGAGCCCCGAGTATATCTCACGTATTGAATTGGTAGCAAGCTAGGCTAGGCAGCCCTCTGTACACGTGAGACATTATCGTTTGCTTATTGTTTGCTGTGATCAAGTGAGGCCTCTGTACAGGACTGATAAACACTCACTCACACTACTGCTTCCTGCTCAGTACTGGCTCACAATTAAACGGGGCGTGTCTAAATAACTGTCGTCCAATCACAACAGTAGGAGAAAAGAACAAGTGTTTGGAGTCTACCTCGGGTCCGAACGAATTCGCGATATACTCGTGGCTCTAGCTATATGTCTTTCCGGATATTACCATCAGGAAACCAATATAATATCTGCAGACAACAGAAAGCTACAAATGTGCCGCCACACGCATATCTGGTACTGAAGTGCAAGAAAAGGTGATACTTTCATCGGTATCTTCCTGCAAGCTGGCGTCCTGTGCATCCGAACAGCGCGCAGGAAGACCCAGCGAACCTTGCAACGATCCATCGTTCTCTATTGGCAGGGCCCGTCTGTAATTGCGATATAACAAGCTGTGTTCCAGGACAAGAATACACCGGTTGTTGCAATCGACTCTCTGACTTCACGTCCTTGTCCTTGTCTCACTTTTCTTAACCCCCTCAGACACACTTTAATTTATTGTTTCAAATGTCAAATATAAGATTTTTTCCACGCACGATGTTTATAGCCGATAGTTGTCCCAACTATAGTGTTCCTACCTCCATAGACTAAATGTAATTGTTTTGTAAGGCTAGGAATTTAAGTTGGCCATGCAACTGCATTCAAGCGAACAAACTGCATAGCATGTCGTCGGTAATAAGTATTTACAACATAACTAAAGCAGAAAATATACATTTTTTTGGTAATATCCAATTCACGCAGAAATGAGATGATTTCATCTCGTAATCCAGGTTCTTGTCCCGATAGTCGCATTGCGAGATTAACAGAAGTTCGGCCTCATGCAGGTGGTATTACAGTCCAAAGCGCCTCCCAGGAAAATCAAATAAGTTTGCATAAATGTTATAATTCTCATACAAAACACGATTCTATTAAATTGTGTGGATTTTGATTAGTGCATTACACTTTCTCAAAGAAATTTTTAATCTTTTTTTCTAATACAAACGTTCATAGGAATATTAGAGAAACAAACAAATCATAAAAATCTCAAGCAATATTATGATATATCCTCGGTACTTCGTTTCACTATAAACCGGTAGTCAGTAGCGTACACCTTACAAGATTATTTCTCATTTCTTTGGCATATACTTCGAATCTTGTGCATGATGAGCTTAGAACAACTTATTATATTTCGCGGGGCACTGGTGGAGTCACAAATTCACATGTTTTAGACTGATCTTGGATAAACATTAATAATTGGACTGAATATGTTATTTTAATACATAAAAATGTAAGTTTTGTTCGCCAATTGAAGTTTAAACGTCGTAGTACTTTACTATACCCACACAACCAATGAAAGATCTATAGGTAGGGGCATTGATTTTTCACGAAAAAACACGAGTACACGATAGACTTCAGTACTATAAGTACCCAGCATCAGTTTGTCTATTGCTATTGGTTGCTGGCTGCTTAAGAAGGTGTTTCCACATTTGACCGAGCCACTCAGAATTCGGCAACATCGGCATGGCTACTACACCCTAAATTCGAGTCAGTGGGAAACCACTCATTAGCAGTGAAATTAAACTACTCGAATCATTGAAAATGGATCCACTTAGAATCAGTGGAAAACCACTGATTGTTTCAGTGAAAAAATTTCACTGATTGAATTGGTGACGTGAAATTATTTCACTGATTTAATCAGCGAAGGGCCGACTTCAGTGGCGAATTAAATATTGTTTTTATTGAATGTTGCCAAATAATTACGTGAAATAAATATATTTACGATAGTTTATTATTTATATTGGGCAATTTAACGTAATTAAAAAAATAGAGAAGGTGGCATTATTAAATGCAGTTTAAACCTTCAAACAGAGCGCTGTGACGATTACATGAAAACGAAATGAAAGACGTAAAAACGGAATAAAGGCTGTGTGTTCCTATTGCCTCATAAAATGGAGTTTTGAAACACTAAACGCATTTTAGAAAGTATTTTCTATTAGTTTTATTAGTCTATTCGTTATTGTTTCAATTGATACACGCTGTTTAGCGGCCATTTTTAAACTGTGTTTGAAGGCCATTTTTACACGCTGTTTAAATGATCCATCAGTCAAAAATAAACCACTAGTAAACAGTGAAAATATAAACTGATAAATCAGTGGAAAATGTCATTGAATCAATAAGTGAAGGAAATCTGGCATTTTCACTGATTCATCAGTTAAATTCACTGAAGTGGCTGTTGAATCAGTCAGATACGTTTCTCTGATTGAAACAGTGAAATTCTCACTGATTCAAATTTAGAGTGTACGTAATTCGTGTGCAGATAACTAACACGTGTCGAAAAGTAATTCAGCTAATCAAGATAGATAAACAACTCGAAAGTGTTCTGAAAAATAACTTGTCTTGAAATATTTTTGCAAAATTTCACTACCCCTAGTTATAGGTTCTAAGTTAGACGGTAGTGATATGAACCACTCATAACCGATAGAGCAATATAATGGTTTAAGAATGAGTTACCCACAGTGAAGCTCACGGAGTACACAGACTCGCAGTGTACAGTGCTGGTCGAATCTAACCTTCCTGTGCACTATGTAAACATTTTTGTAAACTATGTATGAATCTGTAATGTTAATATGCCCTAAGACACCCATTCACGGATTTCAAACTCTCATCTCAAAATATGTTTCCAGACTACAGAAGAAGATATAAGATATTCATAAGTTCTTCCGCACAAAAACCAAAATATTTCGTACGTATAGGAAACAGACGTCAAGAAAGTAGGACAGAATCCATAGTTCAACACCTATAGTACTAATAATATATCAATTATGTAATAATTGTACTACCTTGAATGTAAATAAAATTACCTTGAGCCAAAAAATAGCCACAATTGTTTTATTAGCTAAGTGCTGTACTTAGGAGCTTTATTTCCACCATTGTCAATTTGAGGGAAGTCCTTCCGAACTCGGGATGGATACTTAGGGGCTTAGGCATCTGGATGGGATGGGATAACTGACAGCTGGGCAAGGGAGAATCTTGAGTCGGGGTAGCGTATTTGTGGCTGGAGACTCCGTCATGTTAATACTCGATATTTTACTTTATTTCACTTATTTGCACTGTAGGTACTTGAATTGTTTTCAGATCTAGGGAATGCTTACTATTGCATTTGTATGACTATTTACAATGCTTGAATAACTCTATATCGAAATGATTAAACCCATCACAGATAAATAGGTTAAGCATTGACATTTGCAAAGAAAATAACTACAAACAGAAAACTTTTAGTTTGCTGTATTTAAGAGGCTCTGGTGGCAATTTGTGAACTCTCTTCTTCGGACATTGACGCGTTCAGAATCACGATCTACAAATTCATATGTGACGTTACTCAAGATGGGGTTGTGATACGGATACGTGTACGGATATAGACAGAAGTGTGAACATAGGGGTAGAGTGCACATTACAGCTCCGCGGTAACCATTTCTCTGGCTCAGCAATGAACTGCTCTTCTTCCTACAGAACTGTTAGAACCACGGGGCCTTGATTAATGTTTGCGCACTGTGCACTAATGATAGCATCTCCATATGTCAGTACACTACTTTTGACTAACTTGTATCGAAACTACAATGCGATGTAGTCTAGTTTCACGATTTTTTTTTCAGGAAAATTGTGGTTATGTTATACAAACGGGTCATCATAGTTTTAACACGCGATTTTAACAGTTTTGACTGCAATTCTGAAGCAAACGCTGAGAACATGAGCAGAAGACGAAAGTCAGTGTTTGTTATATAGTCTATTCATGGCGGCTTTCGATTGTTCTGAAACCTTGCTTAAGTTCTACTTCCCAGGTACTGACAACATATCCAACCGCCAAGTGTAAACAAAAAACTAACCATTCTTAAAAAAAGGCAAAATAAATTACCATATTTGTGTACTGGGAACTTTTAAAAACAAATATTTTTTATATGTTATGCATAACAATGACACGTGTTTCCAGTAGTGTTAGTTAAAAATATTAATATTTCGGTAAGAAATATCTGCTTTACAAATAACATCAAAACTCAATTTAATAATACTCCACATTATAACCGTTCCTTACAAACCATCACCAACATACATCTGGTGTTTATTCAATTTGAGTTTAAAACAGACACTGTAATTTGAATAAAACTCATGAAGTGTGATGCTATGCAGTGTTACTTAACTCCTGCAAATAATATAGACCCTATATCTGTAGTGTCCCACGCTTGGCATAGCCATTCTGAAATACCTACTGATGAGAATGACAGTAGATTAGATACTTGCGAAACAGGACAGGTAACCTACGTTTAAATGCGTGGATGATTATAGTTGTTCCGAAACTTGTCCGGCTTCCTGAGGCATAACAAGCCATAACACAAAACATGAGCAAGTGTCGTAAAATGAGATACTGGCAGAAACACAGTTCACGACTCAAATTGTACCTACATAAAACATCACACACTGAATAAGACTACGCGGACACAACACAACTAGAAATTATAAAATCAGAGAGGAAGTGAGTAATTTTTAATTGGCAAAAAATTATTCAGTAAGGGCTTTTAACAGGAAACCTACAAACATTGTAGCTATTTCCAAAGCAAATTTATTCCAAGAGAGCTAATTTTTTGAAATTACAAGTAACTGGTATTTTATCAGTTAAGCTATTATATTTCAATTGCATTCGATAGTTAGCATGGCAGCATTAGCTGGTTTGCTCAAATGTTATGCAAATCGAATCAATTAAGTTCATAATGAAATTAGGCAGATAATTCAAGTCGGCAGAGGATAACAAAAATGTAAATAATGGTTTTCGCTATTAAAATGATCAAAGTCGGTTCAAAAATAAATGTTGAGGTAATAATAAACCCTGGCCCTGCTCAACATGTTGTTACACTTCTCTGGCATAATTGCTATCGAGCTGAAGTACACGAATGAACTCGGTTGAAAGTCTGCCTACAATCCAGAAGAAATTTCTTAAAATATCTTGAAATACTCCCCTTCCGTGAGGACTTCCCTATTTGGCCATTTCGGACCTCAAATACCATCTACAGTTCTTATAGTCCATTCACGGCTTCTTCACATTTTTTTGAATCACCCTTTGAAAAATCACCCCTTGTATGACGTTTTTTTGTTATTTCTTAAATATAACATGTATTATAAACGTTTCGTACCAGTGCTCATAAAAGTAATATTTTTTTTTTTTGGTTAAATTGAAATGTTATTTATATTCTCTCTATAAATTATATTTAATTTATAATTAATATGATTTTAAAACAGTGAGAAAACACGTATGTTGGTAACGCCTAGTAATAAATAGTTCCGTGTAAAATATTATTACAACTGAGTGCTCAGGAATGTGGTGCGTTGTCCTCTGGTATGATTTTCCAGACTTACTTAAGCTTAGCTTGCCCGAGGCGGAGGAATATCCTGGAAGTAGAACTTTAGCAGGGGGCTTCAGAAAAGTGTGAACTAACCGTTAATGGATTATAGCACTGATATACGTTATTAGTGCTTTGGCCCATGTATAACTAACTAAAACAAATAGCACGGCTGTAGCCTGTTCAGCCTTCTCCTCCAAACCCGCGGAAAGTCTGCCACGTCGATGGCCTGTGTTTCACGACAAACTCGAACATTGTGTTACAGATTAGCATGATTCCCTACCAAGAGAGATCACTTGCAGTCTCGTTTTATCAGCTATGGGTTGCCGTAGCAATATAACGAAGTGCAAACCTTCTTCCCAAAAGTTTATAACTCTCTAGTGAAAATAATTAAGTGGATATTCTTCACAAAAAATAAAATATTGCTGAATATAACAATTAAAACTATTCATCTATTTAACATTTAAACTAATGACTGATTTAATGATAAATTGCGTGAGTAATATTGCAGATTGTCGAAACAAATAGTAACATATTATGAAAGTTATTTTCCATCAAGTTAATGCAGAAGAATCAAATCTAGATGTTATAGTTGAGGCACTTTAATATTAGACCGAACTAGTGGAGAGGTTTTGATAGCACTAGCTATGAATACTGACGCTGGCAATCTTTACTATTCAGAAAGCGCCAAAAGTAGTGAATCCATTTCCAGATGACAGAGAAAATGGTAGAGAGCTCATGTATTTTTTAGAGTGGTGTCCTGTAGTTACAATTAAAAGGTTAGGGCCTAACAGTGATAGAAAGAACATTTTTATAGCAGCTTTATTTTGCAAAAGGCAATTATATAATTGTTGCAGGACGAGTATACAGACATAAATGCAATGATCGTGTTGCATCACTTAAAACTTGACTAAAGTCCGGCGCACACGGGATGATTTTTTCTGCGAGTTTCGCTGAGACATTATTTGAGAGTTAGGCAAAGAGCTATTATTTTGAAGACTTTAATGTCGATAATATGATTCAAAATAATAATAAATAAATATATGTGGTCGTGTTGCTTTTAGTTTTGTAATAGGGCGCCTTAACCATTTCAAGATAAATACCCTTTTCAAATCATACAATAACTCATTAAAGACACATATTCATAAAAAAAAACTTCAAATAGGACACAATACACCCCAGCACTACTCAAATAAAATAATTAATTGCGAGGACTTATAAATGTATCTAATTAGATATCTAATCGGAAGAAAATATAATATTTTAGGGTTCGCTGTAATAGTATTAAAGAAATCAACTAATAGTATGCCTTAATAAAGTGAATGAATTAGTGAAGAATATTTCATAGAAAAATTTCCCTTCACTTTTCCTTACAAACTTTTACTAAGGGAGGAAAGAACAATCAAATAACAAAAATGATTTCAGTCGCTCTATTAATACCAATTAAATTTCGAATAATCCGCCTGACCTAGGCAAATCTTGATCAACTAAACTCGGTCGGAGAACTTGAGGCGCTATACAAACAGCATCTGGGCAAAATTAGACCATCTTTAAATGAGTTCCAAAATTAATAAAATTTAAATTGTAATCTTGGCCGTGAAAAAAATAAGGTGTTATCGACCTCAAGCAATCTGGAGGCGGGCTTACGTCTCGGCGACCTCAATGCAGCCGGATCCAGTAGCGTAGTTCAGTCATGATCCAGTCATGGCGCTTAGGGCAGGCCACCTCCTTCGGCATGCGTCGGCAGCTTTCGCACTAACATCCTCTATAGTGAGCGTCTGTTTGGGACTTGTTACCCGAGTCCAAGCTCCCTATCCTGACTTTCGACCACATTTTGGTCCGCCAGACTGGACATGCGTGCCGGCCTTCACGCCCTCGGAAACTGACGCTTCTACTCCTTACAGTGGCCAGACCCAAAAAAAAAAAAAAAAGACTTGCACGTGATATGTCATCGTTTGCGCATCACGGAAAAGGTCACCGACCTTGCCATCGCGAGAGATAAAACTAGGCCAAATTAACCTCTAACGAGGAAAAGAAACTAATCTATTGTGCTACGCACTCCTACAAATTAAATACAAAACACATTGCCTTGTTAACAAGATCAATAAAAATGCAAAAAAATTCTAGATAATCCTATAAATGTAAAAGGGGCATACCATACAATTAACAAAAAAAAAAACAAAATTTAACTAATTATTTGTGCATTCACTAACCAAAAGAAAATGGAAATTTAAATTCAAGTTACAGGTTGATTTCCAATACTATTAAATTTTAGTTACATATAAAATCATAAAAAAATAGTAAATATACTGAACTGTAATATTATTGCATTACACCGTCACTGGTTTTTACGCACACGGTATGAGTTTTTTTGCGAGCTATTCTGTCAACTAGTGACGCCGGCAGCTGTAACAATATTTTACAGTTGGCGAAAATAATAAACAATGAACTCTGTACGGTGAAAAAAAAAATTCCTGAAATTATTACACTTCTTTCTGTTTTGGATCACGAAAAAATAACTGTAGAAGAAATAAACTACTGTCGACAAGAGGATGGTTAGCCTGAATGAACGAAAACAGAAGTGTACTGGCAATGTTTTTCGAAGAATTGGGGCGAGTACACAGATAACCTCAAAACTGTATGCAAACATGTTAAGGTGGACTCACAACCATTCGTTTCATCCGTCAGTCGCCCGTCCATTCGGCGGTCACGTGATCTTCGACCAATCGCAGGGCAACTTTTTTTCTATTCGCCAATCCGTCAAACATATCTCAAACTTCAACTTTTGACGGACCGACGGATGGTCCACCGCCTTGTAATATTGTTCCTTGAACTTGGCTGTCGGAAAACAGTCACTTGTTTATTTGTTTGAATAGCAGTAAAGTTGTTTACTGTTTACGTGTAAAATTTGAATTGAACTGAAGATGACTTGTAAATTTACAAAGGAAATGCTGATAAATTATGTTAGGGAAAGAGAATATTTTTATGAAATTATTAAAAACATTTCTCTCTATGCGAGAAAGTTCGTGTTGTTTGGTGGTAACACTGAAAAAATTTTCTTGCCAGACGGATCGATGGACGACGGATTTTTGTGAGTCGCTTTCAACTGACGGACGAAAAAACCGACGTATGACTGATTGACGGACAGTCAACTGACGTGTGCGACGGATGGTTGTGAGCCCAGCTTTACTTCTATGCACATATTGACACATTTCCTTGTCTTACAAAAATACCGCCAAAACAATCATGTTACCGTGTAACTAAAGTCACGTGACACGTTTCTTCGCTCTCATTGGCTGAGATAGGAGACTAGCAAATAAACACGGAGAGAAAATGGTACCTTTCCCATTATCGAAAAATAGTAGATTAGCCAGCAAAGCTGAACGTAGGCATTGATATTTCCAGTGGACGAGCACGCCCAACGGCAAACAAAACTCCACGCAAGCGATATCGCAAGGGAAATCGTTCCGTGTGCGGCGGACTTAAGGCTCGGCCTCACACGCCATGTTGAATTATTGGTTCTAGCTTTTTTCGGTTGTATACGGACACTTATTACGAAATTGCTGCTATACAATCATGGCGATTTACGGTACACTGAAGTACTAACATAAATTCTGAAAATTCGTTAAGTAATCATGCCGTATTTTTTCGAAAATTATGAACAGATTAACGCCATTTTACAATCACCATATCACATATGGATGAAGTTTGATGGCTAATTTTGAAGGGGACTGTTAATTGTGATACTGCTACAGTAACAAATATTTGGTTATTTCACTGAAAAGGAAGTTATGACATATAAATGGAAAATTCAACATGGTGGATGAGGACGAATCTTAAGAAATGCATTCCACAATCCCGCGAGAGTGGGACAGTCTCGGAGTAGTTTGGGCGTTGTACTGCAGGAACTGAGGAGAACATATCATTGGTGCTTGAAAGTGTGGGATTGCGCTCTCGATCGTCAACTCACCGGTATTCCGAGCAAACTGGTTTGTCAGTTACATCACCGAGGAGGGTGCTATCACAGGATCTGTGTTACTTTCTCTACCAAAGTCAATTAACGTTAAGACTTAAAATTTGCTGATAACGATTTGCCCACACAGTATTACTGCTTGCAGACGAAGATCCACAGTTCCTCTCAAGGCTCATTATGAGTGTCAAAGCACATTTTCATCTCACTACGTCGCAAACATAACTGCAGAATATGGACTACAGAGAATCCCATGCGTATTAATGAGCATACCCTCCATGCAGAGTGAGTAACAGTTTGGTGTGCAATATATGCAATTGACTTAATTAAACATTACTTCTTTCATGATGAAAATGGGAATACTGTAACAGTAAATGATAAAATATATCGTGGTATCCTTCGGAATATGTTACTGTCTGCTGACGAGAAGAGGAACCTAACGGATAATTGGTTCCAGTAGGTTTGACTCACTTACTATACTGCAATGGCCACTGTGCAACTTTTGAAAGCGGTGTTTCCATATCATGTGGTCTCATGGTCTGGGACATTAAATGGCCATAACGATTGCCAGATTTTTCAGTATACTTTTTTTCCCTACAGAGGTTACCTCAAAGACAAGTTGCATCGCAGAAGACCACAAACACGCCAACAACTGATAGACATCAAGGAAGAAGTGTACGGCATTCCACTGGATATTTCGGCAAGGTCATCCGAAGACTTCTTCCAGAGAGCAGAGCCATGTATGGTGCGTGGAAGTGGTACCGTGTTGGATAAAATGTTCCACAACTCCACAGTTTCAGGAATCTGTCAGAATCTATCACTTGATATTTCGGTGACCTTGACATTGTATTTACTTACTTATATAGTTTTGATTATAGGTGCGTGCTTTTCGCGAATTATTTCGGCAGCTACTTTGACGTCTCAGTTTTTCTGGTGCTCGGGCCCAAACGGTGCACTAACTGCTGCTGATATGGTGAGCCAGGTAGCAAAAGTTACTTGGCCCACTTGTGCAAATCTGCTTGTACAGAAGCAGCCCACCAACGGCTCCTATAATCAGTCAATCTCCGTAATGCACCTGTAGATGCGCATGACTCACGTGACGCCTCTTGAATGGTTTATGCAATTGGCCACATTTGGGTCACTTTTCAGATAACTCCCACGTAGCAAAATTACAATCTACCCATAAGCGAACAGATTCTGCTAAGCCAACTGTACCCCGAGCATGCCGGCACCATCAGTGGGCCATGAGTAGCGTAATACTGTCGCTGATATGTACCCTGCTAACCGTTGGCCATCTGTTAACTTCTTTAACCTTTGCTTCTTGTGGAATGGCTTCTTTTTCATTAGATTCGGCTGCACATGATACGGTCGCGACTTTTCTTCTTGTTTGTTACTAGCTGACGAGTCACATAGTGCGTGCCCAAACAGCTGCGGTCCAATCACGAAAGAAGCACACGAGTATGCGTTCGTGAAGTCTAACCTGCGACAGAAACAATTTTCGAAATTCTCCAGCGGAATGGCTTTACTACTATTGGAGAAGTCTTTGTTTAGGAAACAACCAAACTTGTTTTATTCAAAAAGGGTGAAAATATCAAAAAAGAGCACAGATTATGACGAGTTGGGTGACGCGCCTGTTTGGGTCTAGACTTCGGACATGCGGAACAACGTCGTGAGCGGTCTTAGGAAAATGTCGCGGGTTCAGTGGCGTGCAGGCTGTACTCCACAGTTCTTTTCACACTAAAGAATTACCTGCGTGCACATTGGCTGCAGACCCAATTAGTAGCCAATTCTGCCTCATAACTGGATAGCTCAGATTCCTCGATGCTGTGAGCCAACAGCAAATGAGACTTAAATGTAAAATTTAGGATTCAAGCATGTATAGGCTGTTCACTGTAAACTGATCATTTTTGAAAGCTTACATGTATTAAAAAAGCAAAACGCAAAATTAATTATTTCTGTATTCACAAATGTTTATCTAACATTTTTAATTCGATGTAAAAAAATTTAACTATTTTCCCTGCCTGCTTATCAACTTTACTGGAGGCATGCAAGTCAGCATGCTTGTTAAAATACGCGAAGTCAGAGGTAGTTGATATCTCTCAAAGGTTGATTTCAAAATTTATCAAATAACCGTGAATAAGCTATACTGGAATTTATTGGATAAATTTTCCTTTCCTTGGTCGTGAAAGACGAAGTCATAGACTAAAAATGAGGTAGGCTGCTTATTCGTCTTCTGCGCATGTACCCAACATTGACTCGCCCCAAAGGAACACAACTGTCAACGTCACATGGTCAAGTGATGCACGTGTCTGTTTATATCTTAATTTTTAAATAACAAGTACTATTATACAAATAAAATACTTTTACCAATTTGAATTCGAACTAACTGCATTCCAAATTTGCTATACGAAGTACGCTGTTACATATGACGCTGGTCTGCAAGGCTGATCTTGGCCAACCCGGCACGAGCGAGCGAAGAGGAGGACAGAGAGTCGTTATGTGATAGCGGCGGCCACGTATCAGTTATACAAAGAGCGAGCCGACACGATAATATCTTTCGGCGCACGCTGATGACCCTGGTTGTATAGATTTCTGCGTTTATCTGAAGAATGCTCTGGTTTACTGACCTCGTTCTCTCAGCGTGACCCGGGGTGCGTTGAACCTTCGAGATGATCACGGCCAACACTACAAATATTGCGGCAGGCCTTTGGGCTGGGAGTTGCGTTGGTGTTAGTGAATGAGTGAGTTGCTGAGTTCAGAGCGATAGAAGACGAGCAGCGGGAGAAATACAAATGTAAGAGAAGTCTGGGACTGCGGGTATCCAGCAGTGAAGTGTTCAGCTGGCAGGTTGGACTATAGGACTAAATGCTTGAGTGAAAGATATTATAAATGATGGCAACAGGCAGACTGAACACATGAGTATGAGTTAATTGACTGTAAACAACAGAGGCAATTAAGAAGGGCGTTAATTAGAGATGGAAATACTTCAAATATTGCTCTCACTGTTAAATAGAAGGAGTAAATGTGGAGACAGGAAACCTATTGCTGTAAATAATATGTGTGCGAATATAGAAGAAATCAAATTTAATTATTTTATTTTTATTAAGGCATCTATCTCTCACGAACTCAAGATACGCCCCTCAGGCGTCAGCATTTATCCATACAAACATCTCAAAGCAGTTGTTTACTAAATAGTGTTCTACACTCAAATAAAATCCATGCCGTTGTCGCAAGACGTGTTGGCAGAAAAGCAGTTCAGTGTTGGGACCCGGAGATTGGTTGTGCGCAGCCAGCGAGATCGGTCTAACTCATAGTTAGTCTAAGGACGAGGTCATCTCAGCTTCCCTTCGAGGACGTGGTGGCTAGTCCGGCGTCGATTCTCAGAGGAAGCGGTGTCGCGGGGCGAACTCGCGGCCGCTTGCGACGTCGACGACGGAGACCCGGCGCACGCGCGGCGTGGCGCCCACGCGCACGGTTGCCATCAAGGATCGAACTCGCAGGTAGAGCCTCAGCGTGAAGAAGTAGAACAGCTCCACGGCGCTCATCAGGCTGCAGCCCAGGAACAGGCTGAAGATGCCGCCCAGCGACGCTGCCAACACACACACACACCCACACACTCGCCCGTACTTGGAGAACTACGCCCGAGCCACCAGTGGTGGAAGCAACCGGGGGGGGGGGGGGTCTGGGGCCATAGTGGTGTAGTGGACACACTGCTCACCTCTCAGCTAGGTGAGTGAGTGAAGAGATTTGGACTGCTCTTAACATCGACTTCTTCAGAGCCGATGAGATTCTTCAGAGCCGATGAGGGTGATTAAGGTGAGTATGAAGCAGCACCAGAACGAATGGGTGAGGGAGACGGGAGATACCTAAGGAAACCCGCCGACCAACGGCATCGTCCGACACGATTCCCACATGAGAAAATCCGGAGTGAACCGCGCGGTGATCTCAGCTAGGTGAACTGGACGATGCCACTGATCGGCGGGTTTTCTCGGGGATCTCCCCCCCCCCCCCCAAAAAAATTCATTCCGGTGCGTTTCCAAAATCATCTTACTTCATTCCCATCGGCTCTCAAGTCATCGATGTTAAGAGCCGGCAAAATGCCTCCACTCCAACGGCGCTTGACACCACTCCCCCACCTTGCCACCAACCACAGATCTTTCTACGCGATATAACTTATATTATTTATGAAACTAAGTACCTTATTAATATATCTGAATTATAACACAGTAGAGTAAAAGGGAATTTAAAAACTATTTTGGTAGCCTATACACTAAGAAGTGTGTATTTTTTATTTAGGTTTAATATTAATGCTTGTTGTTAAGAGTGGGATGGATCCGCGCGTCCAAGGTCAAGAAGCGAGGGAGAGATACGGGAGACACTAACACGCACTTCTAGCGCCTCATCGCTCCTACGCGCAAGGCGTGCAGTTTCCGTCTTAACGCTGTACTGTGCAAACTAGATCTGTAACAGTGGGGTTTTATTACATGCGATGAAAACCCACGGATTAAACTACGCCCGTATCTTTGTACTTTTCTATTGCCGCTTAAGGAAACTGCATAGGCAAGCTTTGAAAATGCGATATTTGACCATTTTCACGAATTTTTTTTCTCTCCAAGAATATACTTAAAATGACAAAAGTAAAAAAAAAAAATAGGGGCATAGATAATTGTTTTTTTATCTTTTCTGACACAAAGTCGTATATGCAGAACATTTATTTACCAAGATACGCTTCTTCGCGCAAACAATTATTTCACAAAAAAAAAAATTCGGCTGGTCCACCTCTCTCTTAATCATGTGGTTGAAACGTAAAGCAGTGTCCCACCTCAAGTAGACTCCTTAACCTCCACCACTGCAAGTCACAAAATATTTAACACTGTCGATAATCGATGGATTTATATAGTGGATTAATCATTTCCAACAGTCTCGATGCGGCACGTCTACATGTGTTCATGTAGAATTGAACATTTTATTGGTCGTTGAATTTTTCTTACGTCATGTCTTGTGGCAACCCAAATATATATATATATATATATATATATATATATATATATATATATATATATATATATATATATATATATTCTAACTTCGTGGAAAATATTTTTACTGTTATGAAACAGTGGTTTTAAAGAAGCCATTTTACTACAAGTATTTTACGGGAGGAGTGAAGAGAAATAGCTACTCCCTATCTTAACAGCAGTATGGCTGTGATGTTTGAATTAGTAAATTAAATAGGAATGAACGAACGTCAGTTAGCTGTTGCCAACAAACATGGAAAACAGATATAATTCCAAGAAGTAATCAAGTGAGAGAACAAATAACAGAACGACACCAAAAAAAATGGAAATATAACATGCATATAATTCCGAACAGGAACGTAGACAGATGACACCAGAAAACCGACACAACATAAACACAAACAAGTATGGTATACGAAGGTTATCGCCAAAAACGAACACAATGGCTGGAAAAGTTGTAAATATGGACAACACGCGACGTCGACAATATAGACGAAAAATAGCAAGCTTCCTTCGACAACAGCTACGACGTTTCGACAACAGCTGCATCTGTCCCCGTCTTCAGGCGCACAATCCAAGACACACATGCAGACTGACTGTCTTCTCAATCTACAACGAAGCGTTTACAATAGAGCATCGCTATAATTGCTCAAATAATCAGCAATGTGGACCCCCCCCCCCCCCCCCAGGCAAAGTAGCGCTCTGGTACACAATACATAAGTAGGGGCAGTGATTTTTCGCTAAAAAATTTCGAGACAAGATTCAGATAAAAACACTGTAGAATCGACCAGCTTTTTTGATTGGCTGAAACATGTTCTGGTCCGTGTTAATTGTCTGCGCACGAATCGCGAAGGTTCATTGTCGGAGCTACGGAATTCTGAGTGGCGGGTCAAATGTGGAAACGAAACCAGCAGCCAATATAGGTATGACAGCAGTTCAGGTGTATATATAGTATTGAAGTCTGTAGTGTATTCCGATTTTTTTCGGAAAATCGCTGCCCCTATAGATAAGTATACAGAACTGAAATGGCGAGAATTTTCCTTCTGTACAGAATGTGCCCATTCGCTGAGTGGCTGAGCGATGCTTTCGGACACAGTCATTGTGCATATCTCACTGACTACGGAGTATGCTGCGAAGAATTTCCTACTGAGTGGGTTTGCTGGCAAGTGAGATACCAGGTGCTGATTGGCGAACGGTGTTTCCTCGTGTTACTGGCCAGGGAAGCTATTGTGCTAGCGTGTGCGATTGGAGTGAGTGAAGAGATCTGAGGGCTCTTAAAAATTAAGGTCTCGAGAGCCGATGGGGGAGGAGCAGCGCCGAAATTAAGGGGCAGGGAAAACGGGAGAACCCCGCGAAAACCCACCGACCAGCGGTATCGTCCGGCACGATTTCCTCAAGTTAAAATCCGGGAGCGACCCCGCCGGGAATCGAACCCGGCTCGTCTAAGTGAGAGGCGACTAGTCTAACCACTAAATCACCGCGGCCCCGTGTGCGGCTGAAGTCCTCAATACAAGCAGCTTTTTTCACTCCTGCCTTCTGAAGTATTCTGTGGTTTTCGCACTGGTGACCTACTACCACTTACGCCAGTGTTTATTTGTTCCAATCACAATACCAAATTAACATGTTAAAAATCACACGCTAAATATGCACTTTCCGATAGAAATGCGTTTAAAGGCTGTTCACGATAAAGTGAGCACTTTTGAAATCAACATTTTAAAAAATTCATTGCACCTACTTGCATATATTTCAACGGGCTCCCTGAATGACAGGCGCCTAGTAAAGTTGGTAACGATGGATGGAAGTAGTACCGTATTTTAACGTCGAATAAAAAGTGTTAGGTAACCATTTATGATAACTTAAATTATCTCGTTAGATTTATGTTTATTTTTTAATGCATCGAAGTGTGAGTAGATTTGTTAGATATTTACTTTTCAAATAATTTCACAGTTTCACTTGAGCGACGCACGAATAACGTGACGCGGCCCACGACAATGTTATTCTTACATAAGGCGGAAGAATATACAACGTGCAAATAAGTAAATTTTAAGCAGAGCTTTCAAAATTGCTCAGTTTACCATGAATAACCTATATTTCAATTTTTTCGACTAAAGTATTAACCCACATAAATATGCACAATAACCTAGGCACATTCAAGGGCAGCAGATTTTTAGGGGCAGCAAATTTATACAAAACTCGGATGTGGAAAATAAGTTGAAAATAATTAAATGGATGTTTGCAGTAACGTTGGACTTCGAGATTTTTTTTCATAGAAGTGTTGCATTTTTTTGCTTTCATACTTAGCATTCTGTATTGCATTATAGTAGTAGGAGTATGGGCAAACGGGCACATTCAGGCTTCAGACTGAGGTGCGAGGCGCGACCTTGAATGACCTCGACCTAAAATTTTTCCAGTTTTTCACTCAAAATTTCCCGTTTTTCTCAAAAAAAAAGTCGTACGTTTTAGCCTAAAAAGGCCTTAAAATTTCCTTTTTTTTTTTTTTTCACTAAAAATATCCCGTTTTTCCTTAATAATTTCCCTATTTTCCTTAAGAAAGGTAGAATCCTCACCTAAATCACAGAAAGGCAAAATCGAACCGATGTTAAGATTTTGGGTGGCTTCCTTAATGCTTCTAGCCAACATAATGAAAAGCCGATAAAATAAAATGGTTTTAATAATTATTTTTATAAAAATTAATATATTTCTATAAATAAAAAATTTAAAGGCGAAAGTATAAAATGTTATATATCACCGGACTCATCTTTTCAAGACGCATACAATCGTGATGTCATACCACAATGCTCTATCATTCCTTGTTGTGTCTCTCTCACTCTCTCATTCCATATCTTTCTCCCTATCATTTCTCTCTCACTCTCCCATTCTATCTCTTTCTCTCTATCATTCCATAGGTTTTCTCGGAGTCCTCGCATGTTTTGTTCTTTCGTTCTCTTTCTTTCATTCTGTCTTGTCTTTCTCTCTCCATCTCTTTCTCTCTTGTGCCTCAAGTTCGTTCGACCAATTACTCACACTAGTTCGATTAGTCGCAATTGCTCCACTCCACCGTCTACATAGCTCCTTCATTGCCTGCTGGGGTGTGCGAATCACCAGTGTGTATATTTATTTACGAATTTATATACGTTATTTAGCATACACATAGAGGTATATAAAATGATTGTAGAGCACATTCCAGGCAGGACTTTGTAAAACGTATTCGATTTTCAATCCTTTATTTAAAAAAAAATAACTATATTTTTTAAAAATATTTTACTTTATTCAATTTGTTTTTATTTTTGTACGAAAATTAAGTCATATAGTCTTGTAACCACGCACACATTCACGCTCTGGCTGGCCTCACAAGTCAAATGCGCCAGCTGTGACACACCAAGAGTGCTGGCGGCAGTAGGTAGACAACACGCATGGAAGGAAGAGAGGCCAATGATCGCGGCCGCTCATGCTGCTGTACTGCCTTGTCAATCAGACTTCTATGAAGCGATATATTTATAAGTAATTAGAATTATTTTATTTAAATTAATTTTACCTATTTATAATTTGAAAAATTCAGAAAATACTATTTAAAAAAATACAGTAAAATGTTCCTTAAATGCATTTGTAATGTAAAAATAGGTCGAAAAAACTTAAATAATGTAAATTTCACACTTTCCCATAACAGCTGGTAACATTAAAAAATATATATAATTCTCATATAGGTTCAGGCTTTCAACCTGGGTAATTTGGATAGTCAGGCATGCTAGCCATTAGACTACAACTTGTACATATGTGAAGTAATGCTTAGTAGTGAAATGGGCTAATTCGCTCGTACAAATAAAGAAATAATTCTAATGTTGCATTATATTTTTTCAATCAATGCATACATGGCTTTTAAGTATACTATATTTTAGTGCGATTATTGGTTTATTTAAAGGCAAGTGATGTACTGTATTAAAATCATTTCGTTATTATCAGTCGGAGTCTGAATCATACGTCCCTAAGCTCACATATAATTATTGTTGTATATATTCTTTTAAAATAAGTATGCAGCAGACACAATTTTTTCACAAGTCGGGCTCGTAAGCATGTGAATATGTACTGCGAATATACTTTGCGAACTCTTATGAGGCAGACAGTCTCATGAAATTCAGTTTGCAAGCAACATTTTTTACCCCAGGAATTTTTATTTGTTTAATCCCTATATAATCATAGTAATTAGCTTAAAATAATATTTTAATTTTTTGACAAGCTCAATTTATAACAGTCAGGTTACCCTACGATAAAGGTTTAATAAGGAAAAAAATTGTATTTATTATTCGATTTTAATTTTTTCTTAAGTTGTACTGAAATTGAATGTAGAATAGTACAACAAAAAAAAATTCTATCAATTTCATTTCAGGTCTTCTCTCTTTAACACTAAAAACTACACAATGTTAATTATTTATTTTCTCGACTATTTTTTCAAAGGCATTACTATCCTACTCGGATTTTATTAAATGTATGTATATGTGAATGAACAAAGCACCGTCATATTCTCTATATAGCAGGCGAAGTATGCAGGGTACAACACCAGCGAGAAATTAGAGACTTTTTTTTGTTTATATCATATATATTTACATACTTCAGAATACAAACATAGAAACACAAATCTTAAATTTTTCCACACCATTCGTGTAATGTCTTTACACCAGCATGCTCACTTTTCCCTTAGGGAATATAATCTCCTTATAAGCAGCTCAAGACTGTCTACCCTAGCAAGCATCTAACCAGAAGCCTTGGCCACATATTCTTCTTCACGAAAAAGTTTCACGACTGACACTGTCAAACTAAGCTTCGTAACTGAAGCCTGGCTGCTTACATAGGTACAATACCAGCCTATGTAACTCATTATTGCTATCTGTTCTACGAACGGACACCAAGCTAAATATACTCATCGTTCATATTAGAATTCAAGCATACCTCAGCTCACACCCACTAAAATATATAAAAATCGTGACTTTAACATGCCTGTCATAGCATCATTGCCATCAGACACTAGTCAAATAAATACTGGAAAACATCATCCAACATACCATCCATGTTAACCCAAGCATACCAAGAAAATTCTATAGTCCAGACTAGCCCACAACACGAACATTTTTACCATCTGTCAAACCATCATTACTGACTGATGCCAGGCCAACCAATGTGCCATCACCTATAACCAAAGAAAAACTCAATCCAAGCATACTACCCAATACACCAAGAACAATATCCATCATAACTCGAGCAACTATACAGCTGAGACCACACCTACCAGCCATACCACCCACTCTAACTCTAGCATACCTCAATCATTCGTCCACACAGTCCATACAAAGCAAACATACAGCCCATACCAGAGACACAATCAACTTCTTCTCATACCATCCGTCATGCTGATTGATGCCAGTAAAAATACACTGACCACCCAAACCAAACCTCATAGGATTCACCGACACACACACGCACACACATACTGTCCACACTATTCGACATAGACCAGCAATCACAACACAGATATACTGGAAAACACATCACCCAACATACCAACCATGATAACCTAAGTGTACCAAGCAAATTTAGAGTACAGACCAATGCGCAACACAAACATTATCTAACCATATGTCAAACTATCATTACTGACTGATACCAGACCAACCATCATACATTCACCTATTACCAAAACAAAACGCAGTTCAACCATACCACCCAACACATCAATCATACTATTTATGATAACTAAAGTGTACAGAAACTACAGAGTTCACACCAGCCGAAACACAAACATCCTTGCCATCTGCTGTACCAACCAACACTGCTTATACCTACCAGCCATACCACCCACTATAACTCTAGCATACCTCAACCCTTCGTCCGCAGTGACCATACAAAGCAAACATACAGCCCATACCAGAGACACAATCAACTTCTTCTCATACCATCCACCATACTGACAGACAACAGTCAAAATACACTGACCATCCATACCAAACACTTTTTAACTCAAGTATGGCGTAGCATTGCAGGGCTCATTGACACATACTGCCCACGCCATTCGACATACACCAACAATCGCAAGATATATACTGGAAAACATATCACCCAACATACCATTCATGATAACCCAAGTGTACCAAGCAAATTCTATAGTCCAGACGAATCCACAAAACAAACATTTATACCATCTGTCAAACCATCATTACTGATTGATACCAGGCCAACCAATATGCCATCACATATAACCAAAAAAAAAAATTCAATCCAAGCATACCACCCAATACACCAAACACAATATCCACCATAACTCTAGTATATCAAACAAATATACAGTTGAGACCAGCCCGTTACCTAACACCCATTCCATTTGCTCTGCCAATCTCCACCTCCACCTCTACCTATAATGACTCTAAATGACTCTAAATGACTTCTAAATGACTCTAATTGACTCCAAATGAAACCAAACTCACTCTTAATGACTCCAAAATCACTCTAAATAATTCTAATAGACTCAAAATAACATATATGTGCTCAAAATGACTCCAAATGACTCCTACATGACTCTAAATGACTCAAAAATGACTCTAAATGATTCTAAAAGACTAGCTCAAAATTACTCAAAATGACTCCATAACTCCATAGATCCATCGATATATTAATCTAAGCGAACATATTCTGGACAACTCACCATCCATACCAATAAAATGCTGACCACAACACCTCAGACTTTAGAAACAAAATATAAGTAACCCTACTGACCATGAGTACAGGTATTATACGAACCATAACCTTGCATACTTCAATCATTCCACACAGATTATATTGTACATACCACATAACAACTACTCATTTCGTACCAAAAAAAGCATTGCGTGCTACTGTGATACGTAAAAATAAAGAACTTTTACCTTGACTGGAGCTGTGATGTGGTGTCGACGAATGATATACGTTACGTGTTGTCCGTCGGAGCGCGAGCCACGGCAGACCAGCTAGCAGCGAGTCGTGTGTCATTCTGAACGACCCGGCGAAATAGTTCAATGACCTGCCACCTTGGGCGCGAGAGTAGAGCAGGGGGCGTATACTGCAAGCTATGCTCATTATAGGTGCCACTGCTCCCCATTGGTTGAATCAAAATATTACTGTTTGTCCCTAAAGTAGTGAGGTGGTTTCCCCAGCAGCCCAAAATGTACTATAAATTAACCCCACAGCCGACTGGTCTCCAGAGACTCGGCTGCTGGGATTTAGACACGGTAAAAGTTACGTAAAATATAACATGTATGTACGGCCCATAAGGCCAGGTAAAAGTATAAATAGACTTTCTTGCTTTTCCATGTAGGCATAGAAATTGTATCTGGTAGGCCTCGGCACGCTATTTGGGATGGCTATGCAATTTAAAACTCAAGTGAGAAAAGGCTGTTAGTTTACAAATGTGTTTGCCTCAGTCTTGGCATTACTCACTAACCAATGCCACGCAGTTGCATTCAAAAAGGAAAATCAGCATTTCCTAGTTTTGTACGTACATACCCGGACCACATTAAGCAAAGGATATATAATCATTTAGTAGAAGAAGTTGAAGAAGATGCTATAAAATCTAATGTTGGGCTGGATTGTATCTACGAAAAACCTAAGCCTTTGTATGAGGCTATCAGTCGCCGAGAGTTTAAGAGAGCGAATCAAGCACTGTACAATGTCGATAGTATCCCAGAGGCTGTAGAAGTCTTGAAAGAAAAATTTTGTTGCGAAGAAGAGGAGTATATGACTAAGGGTACTGGTTGGACACTTGCTAGCCTTGAACTGCGTATAAACAGACTATATTCATGACGTGAAAATTGAGCATGTTGCTAGAAATATGTTACATCAATGGTATGGAGGCTCTTGTGGTTCTGATTATGTATTATGTTTGTAAACTGAAGTATGTAAAGTATGTAAAATATATACGTGATATAAATAAAAAATGGTTAATTTCTCGTTCATGCTTTCCTGATATAGGGCATATCATGATCTTGGTTTTCAGATTTGCCACTACATGTCGGTACTGTAGGTGAGCATGATAATAAAAAAAAATTATGTTGGCAAAATACAACGTCATTATTTAAATATTTGCTGTAAAATGCCAATCACTGACTCTGTACAATCTACGATATTGTAAAAGAGCTTACATGTTGAAATGAAGAGTACAAAAATGACAGTGGTTTTAATATCCATATAAGTTATCATCTGGTTGGATGCAACAGACTTGGAGCGAGGAGGGCGAAGGTCGGACCTGCAAGATCAGTGTGGGAAAACGTGTTGGGCAGCGTGAACGGGGTGGTCGACGCCTTTCGTGTCGTTTAGTAGTCCGAAATTTTTTTTTGGGAGGTTGGGGGAGGGGTGCATGGGTGAGCAAGGAATTTTTTGAATACTCTTGTGAATCTTTATAATAATCGCCAGTGTAATTGTGGGTAAGGGGGCGAGGTGAGGGCGGTGGGATGAGTGTGAGGGTAACATTATATGTTCTTCGATATATTCGTTTTTATTTAGATTTCATATAATAATTGCCGGGGTGGGTATGGGGGTGTGAGGTGAATGTAGGGGGACTGGCGAGGGGTAGGGTGGGTAACGTTATATGTTTTTCGATTTTCTAGAATGTTTTTCTGATTTTTATAATAACTTCTAAAGGGTGAGGTGGGAAGGGATGAGGTGAGTTGGGCTAAGGGTATGGTGAGGGGGTGGTGGCCTACAAGTATTAAGCGAGAAACCTAAATATTAAAAATGTCTCAAAAATTGCCTTTCGGAGGCTCGCTACTGCAATTTGGGGCATGAATCTTTTATGAGGGAAAAACCGGACATATTAAGGGAAAAAATGGAAATCTTAAGTGAAAAAGACTGATTTCAAGGTGAAATTTTTTTTTAGAACAAAACGGGAAATTTTTAAGGAAAAACGAGAAAAACAAGATGGCGGACAACTCCTACCCCCTGTGCCAAAATGCCAGTTGTCCCCGAACCTACATGGCCATAATATATGTAAATGCTTGGTAAGTTGCTTTTAAGTGGATCATAAGTGGCCAGTAACTGGGTTGTAGGTGGGAAATAGTTGTGCTAAAAGTGTTCAATAGCTGGGCTACAAGTGACTTGCGAACAGTTGGTAAACTTAGCAAGCGAGCAGCAGTAGGCGTACGCCAGTGGGTCACTGCTGCCATCATGGCCCAATGATGGTTCCGGGTACAGTTTACTACGCATAATCGGGCCTCTTATGGCCAGATTGTATTTTGGTTCCATGGAGTAGTCTGAACAGTAGGCCATAATTACGTGGCTAGCTGCACCTAACAGTCAGGAGGCATCATGCGGGCAACAAGGAAGCTGCGGGTGCCTTACGGAGGTTGACTGATTATGGAATCCGTCTGTGGGCTGCTCGTTTACAAGCAGATTTGCACAAGTGAACCAACTGAATCTTTGCTCGTCGGGATAAACAAGCGACTGTACTCACACAGTAGGTCGTTCCAGTTGTTGACGATGTCCCTGTGCGTGCGCTCGGACACGTGGTCGCCGAAGTAGATGTAGAACAGCGTGCGGCCCGTCACATTCGCCCCGGAGCTGGATGCGTGCGCAGCACATGCACACACGTCAAATACAAACAACACTTAACACGTTAACGTATTCATGCACATTTAAATTTATGATTTTAGTATTGCAAACAAGATTATGTACACACTTGGGTGCTGCGCCGTGTAATCCATAATTATGTACGAAACAAATGAAAAATAATTTTATGTTTCTATATTTATGCATACATAATTATAAATAGGAATATAAATAAGAAAGTATAAAATTATTTTTAATTAATTTTTTACATAATTATTTATATATAAATATGGGAATATAAGACTAACTAAAGCTCTTTATTTGTAAATACTATGCCTACAAGCATATTTAAATAACATATTGTTATATAAGTCTCTGCGTGTTTTCTTCTAGGGCGAGTATGTAGGTTTTCTCAGAGCACTCCCTTATATTTTTACATACAAATTTGAAGGTGGGAGGCCTTTTGTGGGTACGAGCTAGGCTATTTGCTGTATAAAGATGCGCATTTATACAGAAAAAAATTACAGTTGACATTCTGACACCATGAGGTAAACATCTATTTGGAAGTGCTCTCTCATCATACCACAAAGATGAATTGTGAATATGAAGTCCGGCCTTTGACCTAAACCATCATGGAGCCGCGACCTGCATCATCTCTAACTGGTTGTTGCCAGTGACGATTCTATGATCGAGTTTTCCCCTAGAGTCAAAATGCTCGTGGGCATCATAGAATGACCTGTACGAAGAGCCCTTTTCGCGCGATGAAGGATTACGAAATTGGTCCCATGCAGTTTGCGCAAGGCGATACATTGTAAGAACTTACAGAGATCTGAAGGATTGGTCTACTGGGAGTCAGCAAGTGTTCCCCGCAAAACCTCTTGCTGCATCGATGGGTACCGATTCGACAGGAGATTATGACGAGAAAGTTAATGCTAAAGACGGAACGAGTGCAGTAGATTCGGTTTGTGTGGAATGTACACTTGCAAGCTTTCGCGTTAAGTCGAAGAACTTTGAAATAAACGATCAGCTTACTACTCCTGCTACAAAGAAAAGCCAATTTAACATAGAATACAAAACAGGAGTTTAAGATGACCACGAAGAGAGCATTGATGAAACTGAACATGAAGACAGTGATAGTGCTGAAGACGATGATTACGATTTTCTCGATACACTGACACACCCCTTCAACACATTTGCTGCAACAAGCGACATGAAGAAGGCAGAAGACGCAGATAATACTGGGTACCTATTTCCCGAAGTCCCAAATGAACTTTTGATATATTCAGATATTTGATTAACCTTCAAAAACGCGGGAATCTTACGCAGATTAACGAGATATCTTCAATTATTAGTAAATTGAAGGATCGGGGATACATCGCTTGATGAGATGTACTGCTTTCTTCTGAAATCGTAATTACAAAATAATAATAAATTATTAAATAAACTAATTTGTTTTCCATTATTTTTGTGTGTCGTATCCTTTTTCCCCTCACAACTTTAAAGTGGGGCTATGAGCACTCTACTATTAACTGAAAGATCTGCATATATAATGCTAATATAGACTTAAGTATAAAAATGCATGGCTAGTTGACTGCATAAAAAAATAATTCTGTTGGCATGGACAAGCCTGGAGACAGTTGGCGAAAGAATTAAATTTCTACACATATGGATGGAGGACAAACCGAAGGATTGATCGAACGATCAATCGAAGGATTCGTATTGATCGAGGGATTGGGATTGAACGAAGGATTGGGATCGATAGACGGATTGACATGGATTGTTGTGGATTGCGGAGAAGTATTGTTAAGGATTGCCATAGATCGAAGGATTGGCATTGAGCCAAGGTTGGTGTTGACCTAAGGATTGGCAGGGGTTCATGTGGATTGCGGAGGAGGATAGCAGAGCAGATTGTGGAGCAGATTACGGAGCAGATTGCTAAGGATTGGTGTGGATTGATGCGGATTTGTATTTGGATTGGTTTGGATTGATTTGGATTAGTGTATGGATCGGTGTGTTAATTGGTAGGGATTGGTGGCGTATTGGTGTGTGGATTGATGTGGTTTGGTGTGTGGAGTGATGTGGATTGGTGTGTGGATAGGAGTGGATTTGCATGTGGATAGGTGTGTATTAGTGTGTGAATTGGTGTGGATTAATTTGGATTGGTGTGTGGATTGGCGTGTGGATTGATGTGTTTATTGGTGTGGATTGGTGTTTGGAATGGTGTGTGGATTAGGGCGGATTTACGTGTGGATATGTATGTTGATTGGCGTGTATTGGTGTGTATTGCTGATCATGGTGCTGATTGCAGTGCTGATTAATGGAAATATTGTGAGATTGATAGAAAGATTAATGAAAAACAAGTCATTAACTAATTTTTCAATTTTTCAAAAATTATTTTTGGAACTGTTTGGATTTTATAAAAGTTGTAGAATTACTTTTTGAGTTCCAGGTTATCCGAGGTCATGGGCACAGAGTCAAAGTCACAGATGTGAGGTCAAGGTGACGGTCATCCAGATCTAACGGGTTGGTCGGAGTCACCGGTGCCACATAGATGTTGAAAAAGTAAACAAATGACAAACGAAAAAACAATATGGCGAGTGGAGTGCATTCGACCGAATTTGCAAAGGTAAGAGGTTAGGGGAGGTAAATGTTAATATGTTAATACAATGTGATTGATTTTTGGGGGGGGGGGGGGGCGGGGCAGTCGTCTACTGGACGTGGTGCTGTGGGAGACGTCTGGAAAGGTTTTCTAATAATAATTTTCATTAATTTTTCGTTTATATTTGACAATTTATATAAATTGTAATGCATTCTTGATAAATTCATTAAAAGAAATTTGGGGATTGTGGACGATATTTTGAGTTAAAAGTCAAAGGTCACAGGTCAAGGTAAAATGTCAAGGTGACCTGTATCCAATATGGCGGTAGTAGTCAGTAACGTAATATGTTTGCTGACTTTTATGAATTTATTCAGTTTTAAAAATTTTTCTTGAGTTTTTGTTTTCAAGGTCATTCAATGTCATGGTTATAGGGTCATGGTAATGGGTCAAGGTTATGGACACCTGGGTCAAACATGGCGGTTGAGTGACATCATAACATGACAGCTGGTCGGTTCCAGTCCTTCATCCCCTCCAAGCCAAAACATTCGAAACTTTAATTCTTTGTAACATTTTACAATAAAAATTCTGTACAATTTTTTATATAAATAAAATATTTTTAGCATTTTTTATAATTTTTGGGGAATTTTTGAAAAAATTGTGCAGATTATGGGTTTCAAGGTTACTCAAGGTCATGACCATAAGGTCAAGTGAAAAGGTCAAGGTCACCGACAAACATGGCGGTCGGGTGACCTCACGACATGGTAGCCGGTCGACTCCGGATCCCCGCCCTCTCTATGGCCAAACATTCAAAAATTTAATTTTATACATTTTTAATAATTTGTCAAAATTTTTATTAATATTTTATTAATTTTTTGGGGGCATTTTTTAGTTTTTAGAAGTCAAAATTCACGGTGTAAAAGTCAAAGGTAAAGGTCAAGGTCACCATAGTCCAGCATGGCGGACAATATGGCCGCTGGCCGACCGGAATGACAGAGCATGAACAGCTCCGACGACTCACACCCCCACGTCCTTGTTCCACAGTAGTCTGTATCATTCTATAGGCCGTTCACGATAAAGTGAGCACTTTTGAAAGCCCTGCTAAAGTTCTACTTTCTTGCCCATTATGTATCCTTCCACAGCATGTAAAAAAACATTGCCACGTGACTGCCATGTGACACCATGTGATTGCCATATGTTATTAAACTCATTGTTTACATTTCAGGACTGCTAAATGTAAGATGTATAATATTATTATAAAATATGTAACATAAATGATGTACATTTCACATGATGTATATGTATATATGTGTATATATGTATATATGTGTGTATAAGCTATTCATGGTAAAGCGAGCACTTTTGAAGACCCTCTCGTTTGGAATAACAGTCGATAAATCTATTTTATTTTAGCATTAGATGGTAACTTCTCAGTGCGGTGGAATATACGCATTGTGTTTATTACTTACATGGCAATATTTATTTCTAAAGTTCGTTAAAGAATTTAAAAAATGATCGAAAGGAAAAAGTAACTAGGGCCTCAAAAGTGCTCACTTTACCGTGAACAGCCTTTATATGTACATATATATGCATATTTATATATGTATATATCATGTAAAATATACAATATCTATAAAATCTGTAACGTATATAATTGTTTGTGTCATGTCAAAGCTCCGATGGACAAAAACTTTACACAACAAACAATTGAAAAATGAACATCCTAGCAATGAAGTCATGGAAACCGTGAAATAGCAAACATTGAACTTGGGCGGTGAACAAGGATCAACACGGCACGTTAAAAAAACACACACATTAGCTAAGCCGAAAAATAATTTAGAAGGGCAGCCAAATCCAGATTTTGAAATAGACTAGCACTATTGCATACCCAGGGTAAAACACCACTTGTCACACAAACATTTAAAAATTGTACCGCAAACTTAACTTTTCCCTCAACTCACCGTTTTCTAAGTGCCCTGTCGCTCTGTAGCGTGACTAGTAAATCGTCAGCTTGAAAACATGATAGCTGTGTTTGGCCTCAGCTGACCGAAGTGAGGTGCAACTAAGCCATCAGGAAAAAACATACATCCTGCAGGCATAAGGTAGCAGACGTCTGAAGCGTATACAGTGAACAGAGCGATTCTGTGCAAGGCCTTAAAGAAACAACAACGACAAATAAAAAAAAATAACGATGTATGAAGGGGAAAGGGGAAGACAGAGAGGCAGAACAGTGCAGTAAGCCTAGGGGATCTGAGCGGAGCAAAGAGTACGCCACTGCACAGAAGTAGATGGTGCTGATAAACTTAACATGACGGCGCCAATGTGGCAATATATAAAAATATATAATATATAAAATATGTGTATGTATATGTACATTTTAAGGATAGTTTTATTTGCACCTTTATAAATGGAGATAAATATATTTCAAAATAGGCATATTACGTATATGCAAAATAAAAACAATTTACACTAAAAATATTAACATATCAACAAATGCATTTGTGTATACATACATATTCTTTTGACACCGTTACTCGGTATTCGTACCCTTCTGAGACCCTCCAAAAAAGAACTGAACATTTATACTGTGAATTGAAGTGGTAAAAGAAGGTTATACCAAGCTTGCAACTGGCACCACCTTCATTTGTACAAAATAATTCTAATAATAAAGTAGATTATTTATAGCTAAGTGAAATGCCGATCCGGTAATGGCCACATTTCCTGTGTCCCTTGTGGCTCAAATGGGTGCGACATTTCCTTTCTGTCAAACCACACAGACCTGAAGAAACCAATTTTACAGGTTAAGTGCATGGACTCTCATCATTGTTGTGGTTCCTTCATTGTAATGACTGCAGCTAAACTGAAAACTTAAATAAGAAAAGTATTTAAAGAAAATTACTACACATACAAAAATGGTTCATGCGTGCACACAGAAAGCTAAAAGGAATGTCTAATTAATGTAAAACCAATACATATCCACAAATGACAGCAAAATGATAATGTAAAGGACAAATTATAAAAGTAATACTTACAGGCAACTTACTTTTATCTAGTGTACAACAGACACAACTAAATTACATATTAACATACAAATTAATTTCTAAGATGTAAAACTATCATGACACTTATATTAACAAGATTCCAAACGTGTTACATTTGGAATAAAT
Source organism: Dryococelus australis (assembly GCA_029891345.1). NCBI lineage: Eukaryota > Metazoa > Arthropoda > Insecta > Phasmatodea > Phasmatidae > Dryococelus > Dryococelus australis. Next base: position 45,516,966 of record CM057000.1, read on the forward strand.
TTTGCAAAAACTTCAAATACCTTTACTTGGTCATACAAACTTTACCGCCACTGACCATCCAGCACCTACTGTGCAGTAGAACAGCCTGATACCTCTGTCAGTGGCACTGCCAATACTTCATCGCCACTGCCAGGATCATCTTCATCAGTGATGTCTAAATCTGGATCCAGGGGGATGATGAATGGAGGTATGTCAGCTGCTTAGTGCGCTTCCTTCTCCCAGTCCTCTGCAATCAGCTTCCACGTGGTTGACACACTTTGCCCATCTGAAGGAAAGTTTGTACAAGGCACACTAAAAGCTGTGTGGTTAAAATGTGGCACGAGAAACATTCATATTTTCATGCTTAAAAAAAACTCCAACCAATAATGCAAATCATTTAAAATAAACTCTATATAGAGACCTTAATTTCTTCTGTACAAATGTAGCAACATAAACAAACTAATATTATTATCATTATATCAGTTGTAGCCAGGCCACTGTGCTTTTGTGTTTTGTATGTGCTTATCGCTATAACTGTGAATGTGTTAGGTATGTCAATTGTAGCCCGGCCCTTATTGAAAGCTGGCTAATACAGCTTCTTTGGAAATACTGTACTTAATCTAACACATACACTCCGTAATGTAATCTAACCTTTACAACATATGCATTCGCAAGTAAACAGGAGCTCTGGGAGTCTGGAGTGTTGACTATGCGGTGTAATTTACAGTTACATTAAATTTCAATAACTACAACTGTTGACAATTAATTATAAATACTTTCTAATTATTATTACGGCAGGCATTGCCAAATTAAACAATTTCACTTCCCTCAAGAAATAATGTCTGGACAAGCACAGCTAGAGGTTTATAGTTAACAAAACCAGCTTCAAGATCTGATAGTTTATAGGATGTTGGAACACCTTTGGTATAGCATCAAACTGTGACGTTTATGTTATATTAACAATAGTAAAATTTAACACTGTAACTAGGGATGAATAACTACATGAACACAAGTTTGACGTTTATGGTTACCTTACAAAATATCACAGTGAAATAAAAACGTGTAAAATTAACGTATAATTATTGACGGCAAAATTTGCACTTCTTGTCAAGGCAGGCTTAAGAAAGGTTACATGTTTAGGCCTAAATAGATACGTACATACATATTTGAGGTTAGGCATACATTACAAAACAACACAGTGATATACAAACGTGTGAAATTAACTTATAATTACTGCCGGCAAAATTCGCAATTGTTTTAAAGGCAGATTTAAGAAAGGTTACATGGCTGGGCATAAATAGATACGCACAGACGTATTTGAAGTTAGGCCTACATTACAAAACAACACAGTGATATACAAACGTGTAGAATTAACGTATACTTAGTGCAGGCAAAATTCGCACTTGTTTTCAAGGCATATTTAAGAAAGGTTACATGGCTGGTCATAAGTAGATGCGTACAGATGCATTTGAGGTTAGGCCTACATGAAAAAATAACACACTGATATAAAACGTGTGAAATTAACGTATAATTACTATCGGCAAATTTTTCACTTATTATCAAGACAGATTTAAAAGAATGGTTAAACAGATAGACGTAGGTACATAAGTACACATAACTTTTTATATTATTTGTCAAACTTAGGATCTATCATGTACTTCGCAAACTCATACGAATATATTAATGTCGCGTCTCTACTGTCGTTATTTTTCTTTTATTATTGTTATTTAACTTTCCGTTTATAATATCACGTTACCAATTGCCGATTCCTACTTGTTCTTTTTCAGCGATTTACTTCAACAATGTACAGGGAATAAGCGGGGAAAACACGCCGTAAAACCTGCTTGGGGAAACACGTCATAAGAACACATTTGCACTTACCTCCGGACAGTTGCAGTTGAAATTTTCATCATTTCTGCAACTCGTTCGATGACCTTGCACTACTTCATCTCTCCTCGGCGAATTAAAGAATAAATACTTTCGGCGAGATTTATAATGTTTTCCTAACGCTGACTATTCGTACGTAGTTTGCTGGAACTCATTACTTTACACAAAATCACTACAGCACAAGTAAACACTATACGACCTATAATAAAACAATGATGATTGCAGATAAGCTGAAAAATAAATGAGAAATATTAAAACACAACAACTTCCAGCTTCCAGATTTGTAGCTTGCCTCTCAACCACTCCACACAAGCAAAGCCAAGCAACAAGCATGAAGGAACCACAACAACGGGCCGTTGGTTTTGACCGTTGCGCCAATCACGTGACAAAATATAATTATGAGTTACAGTAAACACATTATATTTACGCCAATAATTACTTTAAACTGTAAAAAATAAACTTCAAACAACTTAAGTAGCCATAAATTTAAACATTACACTTGTAATACAGAGTTATTTCTTATAACTACTTTTCAAATTTTTTTGCCAACATAACTGGGTGTGTTCATCCCCAGCCTGTGCGGTAACACACATGGTTATACATACGCAGTTGTGGGCAGGTGTTTTTTTCAAAGGTTGATTTCTAGAGTGCTCACTTTAACGTGAACGGCCTAGACTGTTCACTGTAAAATGAGAATTATTGAAAGCCCTTCTAACGATCTACTTGTATGAACGGTGTGTATTATTCTGCCATATGTAAAATTAACATTGCCATGAGAATCATCACTTTATCCATCCGTTTGTTAAGTGAAACTGTGAAATTATTAGGACAGTAAATATTTTATAAATCTGCTCATTTTTACATTTCGATGTATTAAAAAAACAGAAAGCGAAATAAATAATTTAAGTTATCACAAATGGTTACCTAACACTTTTTATTCGACTTTAATATATGGAACTACTTTTCATCCATCGTTACCAACTTTGTCGGGCGAATGTCACTCGGTGACTTTTTTCTAAGGTTAATTTCAAAAGTGCTCACTTTATCACGAACAGCCTTTAAGTATATTAATGCATGAGCCGCAGATAACGTATGTAGAAGGCAGCAGCTGTATATAGGTTATAAGGAAATGCCTTACAGACGAAAGAACTCGCCAGCGTGTCTACCAAAGACAAATAACCACTGCAGACATGTACACGAAAAATTGGAAATTGACGAGTTGGGAAAATTATTTTCACCATGGATTTTTCGATTTCGTAGTTTACACGTGTTCAATTGAACTGCAGACAGCTCGCAAGTTAAGCGAACAGAACTACTGTGAGGGTAGGTCGGAGTGTCTACGTGGAGGAAACAAAAAAGTGGGTGTGACTATGCTGGGGACACGGCCTTTTGTTTTGTGCGAATACGTCTACGTTGACCCGCTCGGACGCCTTGATGTTTATTTTACGTTCCCGGCGCCGCTTCACTCCATCATATGGGGTTTTATGGGTATCACTGGATTACTTTTGAGATGCTCTTTCCAACCGTATACGATTTCTGTATTTAGACGTTATTTTTTGACGAGTATAGGACGAACTAGTTTTTTTTTTTACCTTAAACGCATACGCTTTCACCATAATCACGCTACACAAATTTTTTTTTATACGCGCAATCGATTGGTATTGACGATAGCTGTCGATTAAAACTCAAACGAGCGTCATAGCTTCTCCTAGGTAAAAGTTATACATACTACACGGAAGTTATAAGACGCGGCGAAACGAGCTAAAAATGCCCCCTCCCCCTCCATCAACCCGAATGCTTCACTGACCTCGCTCAACAAAACATATTCTTTGATCCTTTGGCAATCGAGTGGTGTAATTGAATTTTGGATGTAGACGATAGATTCAGAGCTGCAATGCCACACTGTATACCCCGGTTTTGTTATCGTCTGTTTTTCTGAATTGCCTGCTATTTAAAAGTATCCCCCATCGGGAACGTCGGCGATAATCTGTGCTTGGCCAAGAGGCTGCAATCGTCTCCGAAGTGACAATGATTCGACCTATTGTGTCGAAACGTCTCAGGTAATCAGAGGGATCTGAGGATTGAGCGAGAAGTATTCGGGCGGAGAGGGGAGGGAGGATATGCAGTCATCAAGAACTTAACTTACGTGACGCAAAAATAAAAGCCATCCTTAAATCTTTTGTGTATTTGGACATTTTCATCTTTTTCACCCTGCCGCCACTGAATGAGAAGCGGGTCTGGACTCATGGCGGAATGGAATGCGGCGAATTCACCTGTTCTACACAACCAAGTACGTAATAAACGAGTTCCCCCTGCTTATATCAAGGAACTTTCATCGCCGCAGAGATAATTTCCCGCCTTTTGCCATGTAATGTGAACTTATTAAATATCAGTGATGTGTAATTTTGCAAAAATGTTATTCTTTATACACAACGCTGTTAAATTACACTCTAACCTAGGGCTGCGCATTTGGTTATCTGCCACGTGGAGAGAAGTGCCCAGAATAAAAAAAAAATAAAAAATTAAGAGCTTTTTAATGTCCCATGGTTTTATGCTTAAGAGCTTGGCAGGGACCGGCTTACAGACTAACTTATAACCTAACTTAAATTGACACTCCTGGCTTTTCCAGGATTTAAGCCCAGAGCCCCTCCGCACTCCAGATCGGTGGCGCGCCGACCGGGTGCGCCACGGGAGGTCGGCACGCACCCAAAGAAAGAAGCTGGATTTAGTTGGTAAATGGTACGAAAATGAGAATAACAATCATTAACACTTAACTCATTTGGCTATAGTAAATTACCGACCTACAGAATAGAATAGTCGAATTTTGAAAACAGTAATTTGGCCTAGGTGTCCGGTTGACAGCTGGGATTGATCTGAAGCATAGCGTCCATGCCTAAGTATGCCGGTCGCTCCCCATACAAATATTGTTACTTTGCAGGACGCCTGTCGTTTTGCGGAGTTATACGATAGCAGGATATATTGTGGATCTGGATAATTTCACGGTTTGAAAGGCCTCTTGGCTAGCACTCATGATTCTCTATACTTAGAGGTAGTGAAATCTGGTGAGTGAAGAGATTTGGGCGGCTCTTAACAGCGAGGTCTTCAGAGCCGATGAGGTTGATTGAGGTGAGTATGGAGCAGCGCCGGAATGAAATGTTGGGGAAATGGGAAATCTCCGAGAAAACCCTCTGACCAAAGGCATCGTCTGGCACGATTTCCACATGCGAAAGACCGGTGGCCCGGCCGGGGATTGAACCCTGTTCACCTTGGTAGGAGGCGAGCGGGCTACCCGCTCAGCCACCATGGCCCCATGACACGATTTAGGACAATTTATATTTAAAAACATTTCATGATCATTTACCGTTCTCAATTGGCTACATTATGTGTTATGACATGTTAACTCTTAGTACGCGAATCACTGTGGTCCTCTGCCAGAGAAATAGCTTCTCATGAAGAGGGCGGCCAATGGGAAAATAAATATTTCTGTTTGTGCTCAGAGTATTAAAGTCTGCCATGTCCTCAGATATTTTTGCGAAAAATCACTGGCTCTATCTATACTCTTTAACCGCTACTATTGGTCCGTTGCCTTCTGCCACAGGGAAATGATTGCTCTCTTGTAATCGTGTCTAAACGCGTGTAAAAAACATTGTCTGAATTGCGAACTTAACGTCATCATGTTACTATAGGGTTTTCCCCCCATTCGGTAGCATGCTTAATAAAGACAGTGATATGCCGAGGAAAAAAGATCTTCCTTTCAACATATTTTATTCTTAACCTAAAAAGGTTTGTGATTGGATTATGCAATCTTATAACTAGCGTAGTTGTTTACATGCGAATCACAGACTTTCTGTCTGCAAAAACTCACTGAGATAGCCAAACGACGAAATAGTTGTTTGGATAGACAACACTGATAATGAATCAATAATTTTTGCGAACGTGTGTAATTGCATAGCAACATAGTCTCGCGTGCCAGCGCCTGTAATGTTTTCAGTTGCTACTCAGCAGCGCCACTGATTTGGGGTGAAAAATATTTCATGGCTAGATGTACTACAAAACATTTTTACTTCGTCTAAGCCGACCTCCCGTGGCGCAGTCGGTTGGTGCGCCACCGATTTGGGGCGCGGGAGGCTCTGGGTTCGAATCCCGGGCAAGGCGTGGGTGTTAATGTAAGAATAAAACCGAGGGACTTAAAAATAGTCATTTACAATACGAATACTTCGTTTAAAATTCATGGCTCGCTGACGTCGTAGTGACGAGTTACACACCAATCTCTGTTGCAGTCAGCGTGTATTAAGGGTGTCCGCCTACCTGGTTCTGTTCTGTTTCCCCGTTTGAGGGCGAAAACCGAGGAAGCGATCAGGGCGCTGTGCGTGCGCCATCGCCTGTACGCTTACGGCTTGTGCAGTACTTAATAGGCTAAAGATGAGGTAGAGCGATCTCTCTAGCTGCGCAGAACCGATCTCCGTGTCCCGGCATTGAACTGCCAACACGTGTAGTGATTGTATTTGAGGCTAGAAAACAGATTTGTAAACAAATGTTTGGCGATGTATGTATACTTTCTGTAACCAATTTGTGATGCAGCAGTTTGATTAAATTGCAGTTGGTAAAAGTATATTATTCATATAATAGTGGTTGTAATTTAAAAATCTAGATATAAACAATCAAGTTCATCACTGTTGACCACGTGACTTTGATAGGTGCATGCGCATGTTGGGTGCATGCGCAGAAGACGAATCAGCAGCCTACCTCATCGTTAGTCTATGCAGTGATCCCGTCGTGCTGCGGGTATCTATGGGACTTCAAGTGGCGATCCTGTTATCGGATTGGTAGGACGTCTGTGGCAAGATTCATTGTAGGACCTCGAGTACTGTATATATTTGACAGGAATATTTTGTGATACGGGGTAAAAAAAATCAGTTTTTAGCTATGTTGGGTACTCCAGAATGTTGTTTCTCATAATGGGTGTGATGTATTGAAAGTAGTCGACAGGCATCATCTGGAGTGTGTGTACTTTTCGCAGATTAGCATATTGAAAACAAGTGTAATAGTTTCGTAAAAAAAACTACCTGGAGTTTAGGCATCGCAGTTTAATCTTTAAGCAGACAGGCCACTTAAGTGAGCGGTCAGAGAGGCAAATGGATTCTGCAAAGATGATATCAAGGGGGAACCTCGCAGTGTCTACGTAGCGTGTTGGAAATGTCTCACACCAGGATCATTCCGGGAAAATTCACTGGGTCTGCTGATTGGCTGCCTGCTGCTCATGAACATTCAGTGCGTCTGGTTGTCTATACCATATCGGGTGCAGGTAGTTCACGGTTCACTGAGGACTTCTGAACTTAACCTTTGGAAAATGTCACTGTCACTAGCTGTTTATATCGTAACATGCACTCTGACCAGCATGCGCCCTGAAAAATTGGTAAGCACGGAGAGAAAGTAGTTCCGTGTATTAACGTTGAATGAAGTATGAGTATTTCGTGACAAGATATAAGTCAAAGCCGTCTAGGGTCGCCCAGTTTTTTTGATTGGCTGAAACATGTTCTGGTTTACGTGAAATGCTTGCACACGAATCACGAAGGTTAAGTGTAGGAGTTACGGAATCCTCAATGGCTTAGTCGAATGCAGAAAAAACACCAACAGCCAATGGATGTATGACAACAGCTGAGGTGTGTATATAGTATTGAAATCTACCATGTGCTCCGATTTTGACGCGCAAAATCAGTGGCCCTAAATATGAATATTAGGTAAATTTTTGTGTATACTGAAATACATAGAAGTGTAAGAACGAGCAAATTCTTATACTATTTACTTTTCTAATAAGTTCGCCGTTTCACTTGACCGACGCATGACAGTGTTAATTAATAGCTGGGCGCGCATCAGTTGTTTGGATGCTTGAAACCTGCCTAGTCTTAAAATCGCTACCCCTACCATTGGTAGATCTTTACCCTTCGCGTAAACGTAGGAATATGAGGGCCTTTTCAATAATTACTATGCATTAAGAGTGGAGTGGACCCCCGCATTTTTTGTGAAATAGTCGTTTGCGCGAATACGGATATATACGTATATGTATATATAGGTATATATACGCACATATATTATATATATATTATATATTGTTGTCAGAAAAGATTATATATATATATATATTCATACCCTTATTTTTTGTTTGTATCATATTAAGTGTATTCTTGGAGAGAAAAAAATTTGTAACTGGTAAAATATCGCATTTTTCAAGTTTGCCTACGCAGCTTCCTTAAGCGGCAAGAGAAAAGTACAAAGATAAGGGCGTAGTTTAATCTGTGGGCTTTCACTGCTTGTAATAAAACCCCACTGTTAGTTCTAATTTACACAGTACAGCGTCACGACGGAAACACTGCGCGTAGGAGCGATGAAGTACTAGGCGTGCGTTTTAGTGTCGCCCGTATCGCTCACTCGCTTTTTGATCTTGGACGCGGGGTCCCACGGGAGTCCACCCCACTTAAAGTTTTGGTGGCATTATTTATTTCCTTTTCCTCCCGGCGATTTTTCAAGGGGTTTACTTCATCTGTAAGCCTGCTTTGGAAACACGAACCTGGACACTTCATACCCCTTTCGCCTTATTATGAAGGGCGTCCCCTGCGACCAGGAGTAAACATTAATTCGCCGTGCTTTATCGGCAATCTCAAGGAAACACGAAGCTGCGAGCGCACTGCAGACAATTTCGCCCTGGAGTTGCGGAGAGAGGTGTATGAGTTAGGGGCGGGGTTTTGGGGGAGGGGGGAGAAAGGGGGTCGTCACCCGAACACCGTGGTGGCGTGTTATCTTACGCTGTGTCAGCACAGACCCCAAGGCTTACCGCGCCAGGAGGGGAGGTGCTGACGCGCTAATAGCTATTAGCCGTTTGCGAAAACATTAGCGGTTAGCGCGGCCAGAGTCGAACTGCGCTTCGACCAATCTTAAATCTGAACCTCTCCCCGCGTCCTCTCTAATCCTGCTAATTGCTACTGACCAGGAAGTTTTGTGAATCCATTGCTCATTAGTAGAGACAGGTATTTTTCGCGATGATATTTATGGCCATGCTAGCCTTCAATAGCCTGCGTTGAAAACCTCAACTTCATTTGGTTATTGGCCGCGTGTCTACGTGAAATATACATGTTCTTATTTTACTGGGCCAATCAGAATAAATTACTCCGACAGAGAACGTCCTTGATTAGCGGAAAGACACTTGAGGCACTCGAAATTTAGAATCATGCAACCATGGAAGTGCATATAAACAAAAGTGTTTTGGAGTACAACTGGTCTTGAAATATTTTCGCGAAAAACATCTGTCCCTCTTCGTTAGTAGAGACCGGAAAATTTCGCGAGTTCAGTGACCTGTAGGCTATACTCCATTGTCGTTTGTAAATTCATGCAAATATCACTGTTCATTGGTTGCTATTTGTGTTAGCGGAAGACCGTGATTGGATCTGCATTTTATTGTCCGTCTATTAGTGGCTCAGAATTGTCCATGAGGTGTAAACTAACGGGTGTAATAGCATAAGCAATACAAAGGTACTATGTTTTGAATTCTAGCTTGTTCCGAAATGAAACCGCGAATTATTCAGGTATCTACTCATTGGTCAAATACGTGTATTCAGGACAAGCTGGAATTCAAATAATTATAATGTTTGTTTTTGCTTTTGCAATTGGTTCACGTGCTATCTGACACCGCCCGGAAACTGAGACATTAACAAACAACCTAAGGAATGCAAGCTCAATCGTCGCCTCTCACTGCAACAGAACGAAACCAAAGAGCAATTGATGACTGCTTATTGAGCAAGATTGTGAAGTCTTAGGCTACAGATAAATGAACTCGCGAATTTTTCAGTTGTCTACTTGTTGGACTAATTTCACAGTCCTCGGATACACTCGAATGACCACCGTTTCATCGACAAAACTCCATATTACTTTAGGCGAAGCTTGTGCGTAATTCTCCTACGCTATCTCCAGGAATTTATTACTTGCTGAGAGTTATCGAGGGGACAAAGAAAGCTTAGCGATAGAACCGAAACAATGTGGAAGTCCTTAGAAAAAGCGGAATATTGCTCAAATATATTTCGTGTCTACATGTGTTCCGAGACTTGCTTGCTGTTATTCTCTCTATAACTGTATGCTGCACACAATAGAGTTTAGTATCAAACTAGCAGAACTCTTATTGGCCCGGTGAAATGGGGAAACGTCTTCACACAAAAACGTTAGCCAATAACGAGGGAAAAAAGTTCAGACTTAACAGTACACTGAAAACTACCAAGTAATTAGCATTTCCTGCAAAAAATTACAGTTTTTTTTTTTTTTGTTGTAGTTGAAATTTCTTATAGCGTGGAAATAGTAACGCGTAATTTTCATGTTATTACAGGCAGAGGCGTACGCGAGGGGATAGCTGTCCCCTCCTAAAAAGACGAAATATAATTAAATATAAACAAGTTACGGAAGATCAACTGAAAAATTATGTACTTAGAATTGAAATGAACAATTACAGTAAGTTTCCATTGAGCGTGCAGTTAAAATTGATATATATTTTAATTGAGGAAGGGTATTTTTCTTACCGTACAAAGTATTCTCTTCAGAAATCAAGTTTCAGCTCCTCCCAAAATAAAATCATGTGTACTCAATTGGTCACAGGCTACATGCCTGTGATAAAAATTGCACTTACTCGACTAGGCCGGGTATAGGCTATTTACAGTAAAGTGAGCACTTTTGAGAACCCTCTCGTATGCAATAATAGTCAATAAATATAGTTTACTTTAGTCTTAGACGTTAACTTCAAAGTGCAGTGGGATATACACACTGTGTTTAGTACTTACATGATAATATTTATTTAAAAAGTGGTTATAAAGGAAATGTAACTAGGGCCTCAAAAGTGCTCACTTCACCTTCAACAGCCTATAACAACAGTACTAAGCGCCTGAGATTCTCGGAGACGCGTGTAAAAAAGGCACACGCATCCAGTCACGAAAGTGGATCTAAAGGAAAAAGTAATGAAATACTACTCGTAATTTAATATTTCCTCGAAAGTCAGGTATCTTTGTGTCTTTCCCTTTCGCTGATTCGAGTTCAGTGTGCAGTATTTCAGGACTTCGTCACAATGAGCTGCAGCAACACCAAAACATATTCAGTAAACAGCGAAGACAACTAAAAGCTGCTCACGATAAACCGAGCACTGTAGAAATTAACCTTAGAAAGAAATCACTGTCCCTGCCTGCATATATTTCAACGGGCGTGCTGAATGACATGCGTCCAGTAAAGTTGGTAACACGGGATGGAAAGTAGTTCCATATCTTAGCGTCGAATAAGAAGTGTTCATTTCTGATAATTTAAATTATTTCTTTCTGTTTCTGTTGTTTTTACAATGCATCGACGAGTAAACATGAGTAGATTAGTAAAATATTTATTTTTTTCTAATAATTACAGTTTCACTCAACCGACGCATGAATAAAGTGATGATGCCCATGGCTATGTTAAGTCGACATAAAGCGGATAAATACACAACATGCACACGAGTAGATTTTAAGCAGGGTTTCCAAAAGTGCTCATTTTGCACACCCTAGAACCTGCTAAGAATGAAAGAATATCTTGGCGGTGGAGGAAGTATGATTGTACGTACATACGTAACCACCAATATCTCGCGACCGTAAACCAACCCAGTAACCAGTTTAGTTAGGACGTAGGACAAGGCAAGAAGGAGCAGTCGGCAACGGGGCTTCGACGACAGGCTACCTCCTGATCTGGCAATCTGGGGTGATTGTCTACACTGTTAAAAAAAAATTTCTTCATTTTACGGAAAAGTGCTGGTAAAAATTTATCCAGAGGTTTCCGTAAACTCTAAGTAAAATTACGGACACAATGATTTTCAAAAACGGACTTTCCGTAAAATTCACGGAACCTCTTCGATAATTCCCTTGTTAGTTTTACGTACTTCTAGTTTAAATACTTTTTAGTGTCTATCTTATTTTAATTTTCATTATGTGGGTGTTCTACTGTGTATAAAAAGATATTTTAAAAAGTTAAAATTTTTTATGCTAAAATAAGATTTGAACCCGAGTCATAATTCTGCACGTTCACAGCCCTAACCACTTATCTGCAATCTCATGGGGTGAAACTGGTATAATTTTTTAATTTCTATTAGTCACATAAGCAACTTTTTTTTGTTTCTGTTAAAGTTAGTGTAATTTAAGTGCTGCTAAGTGTTACATACGCCTGTTGCTACTTTTTAATGTTTGAAAGAACACGTTTAGTGACATGGATAACATTAACTGCCGCAGAAACTATAGTATTTTGGTTACAGGGGCGAAGAAAGTTTCGTGTAGACTCGGCAATGTTCGTCCCCGAAACCCGAAATTATAGGAAATACGGAGATTTTCCGTATTTCGTATTTTAGCATTTAACTACGTTTTTCGTCATTACGAATTGCGTTTCCGTATATTTACTGCGCATTTTAGTAAAAATTTCCGAAAAAAATATACGGAAAATTTTAACAGTCTACACTCAAGGGTGTTAGGGTGTTAAAGCAAACCAGACTCCTTTCACACATCCTTTCATCCCATGCCTTCTTTAGTAATACTAGGGCTGGGATAATTTCGCGAATTCATTTCGGGACGAGATAGACGTCAAACACATGTACAGTGAAATCACCTTTGCAATTGGATCACAGTTTATTAGGCACGCCCTTAGAACCTCTGAGCCAATAGCAGACTTGAAATAAAACAAATAGCGAATCCCATATTGCCGCATGTGGAGTAACACACGCCACTCTCTGGGGCAGCAACCAATGAACGCAGAGCTAAGGCTCCAGTGTGCACAGGACTGTGGAGTCTAGCTTACAGGTCGCGAAATTTTCCTATCCCTAGTAAAGGCTGTTCACGATAAAGTGAGCACTTTTGAAATAAACCTTAGGAAAAAGTCACTGCCCTTACCTGCATATATTTTAATATGCTCATTGAGTGACTTTCGCCCATTCAAGTGGGTAACGATGGATGGAAAGTAGTTCAATTTCTTAACGTCTAATAAAATATGTTAGGTAACTTTTTTGTTAGCTTAATTTATTTTTTCACTTACTGTTTTTTTTTAATGAATCAAAGTGTAAAAATGAAGTTTTTTTTTTATATTTACTTGCTAATAATTTCACAGTTTTACTTGATCGACGCACGAATTAAATGATGAGGTTCGTGGCAATGTAAATTTAACATAAGGCGGTAAATTCACAATGTGCATACAAGTAGATCGTAAGCAGGACTTTCAAAAGTACTAATTTTACCGTGAACAGACTTTAATTACTTAGACAGATAATCAGGATTATTGTACGCAATATCTAGTCACATAACTTGGTAATATTGATTGTAAGAAAGAAATTCAAGTGAAGGGTCAATAAAATCAAAAACATAATCAGTTTATTGTGATATCACCTCTTTCTTGCCCAGTTAGGTTAAACTCTTCAGTAATGAATAATAAATGCGTATGGGGAGAGGACCCAGGCCGAGGCAACACCCTCCGAGTGACGGGCTTTCCAGCTGGGACCCGTAGGCGCCCGTCGTCCCTGAATATAACAAGGCATGAGAGCCTAGGATGGAGCGGCGCTGGAATGCAAGAGCGGGGGAATCGGGAGTACCCCGAGAAAGCCCGTCGGCAAGCGGCATCGTCCAGCACGATTTCCACATACGAAAGCCCGGGAGCGAACCCGCCGGGGATCGGGCTGGGATCGCCAGGGTGGGAGACGAGTGCGCTAGCAACTGCGCCACCGCTGCCCCCAACTGTTCAGTAACAGAAGAAAAGAGGTAGGTAGTTACAAGAAGGGCGAGTGCTGGAAGTGGCTGGCCTTGAAGTCCCCCGACGAGGACTGCACCTTGTACTGGACGTCGTTGCAGAGGTCCGGGCAGTCGCACTGGATCCTTGGCAAGTAGCCGGCGTCTCTTCGCGTCGTCGACGTCGGCGTCGGCGTCGGCGTTGGCGTCGGCTGCCGCGTGCTGGTCCTCAGCAGCGCTGCGCCCAGTACGGATGTCGATATCGGGAACAAAAAAATATACCGATATTATTTATGTCGGTTATTTATAAAAGTATCGTTTCACGAAACGATATATCTAAAGAAAAATATCGATTTTCTGCACACTGGAATACTAATTCGATATTTTATGTACTGAAGGTCTGTAAAGTCTGTTCACGGTAAAGTGAGCACTTTTGAGGCCCTTGTTACTTTTTTATTTCAGCTATTTTTAATCCTATAACAACATTTTAAAATAAATATTGTCATGTAAGTAATAAACACAGTGTGTATACTCCACCACAGTCGGAAGTTAACATCCAAAGCTAAAATTAAATATATTTATTGGCTATTATTCCAAATGAGAGGACTTTCAAAAGTGCCCACTATACCATGAACGGACTATACACATGTAAAATTGTTTGGACTATTTCATATTGAGGACATGAGGTATTGCATGTTGTAAAAGTAAACATAGTAACGTTTTTTTTTTTTTTTTGCCTCCCGTGGCGCAGTCGGTTGCTCCGCCACCGATTTGGGGTGCGGGAGGCTCTGGGTTCGAATCCCGGGTAAGACATGGGTGTTAAAACCCGTAACTTGAAAAACTTTCAAGCATAAAGTCGGGGGACGATAAAAAGCCCTGTACAATACAGTACATCTTCTTTTGTATTGAAAACATACCACATTATAAGAGCATAAAAAAAAATATTTGTTTCTGATACATGGAAAATGATACTGATTTCGATAGAATATCTTTGAAATATGTTGACGCTTAATGTCAATATATCGTAATTTCGATATATCGATATTTTTTCAACGTCCCTAAGCGTCCAAGAGGAAATACGGCTGGGTGGGTCAAGTCTCTACCTAGATACTCATAAGTATGCTGTCAATAGCTACCGTAAGTATTTCGCGCATTGACTTGTCAACAGCCCTTTATGTACTCTAGCCTATCGACTGTCGCCACTTCTGAAGGATTGTTCATGTCCATGAATAAGCAACGCTGTTGCTTTCTGTTTATTACTGATTCAGGGGGACCTAGGTCGTTATCAAATAACTGCGGGTCATCCAAAATGTTAGAATAAAAGATAAGTGCTTTGACGTCTACCATCCCGCCAAAGGAATTTACAAAATAGTCGGGAGTAGTGAGATAATGTATGTTCCTGGTGTATACGGATTGTGACGTCACAGCGTGCGGCGGTCATCTTGGATGGCGTAATGGTGTCCATATTCTGACTCCACTACAGTCAATATTTCCCGTTTAGATATCTCTGATCTCATACATGAGTTTATTATTTGTTTTAAATGCCATCCAGACTGTACTTTCGTAAATTATTTTTGGTTTTGTATAGTCATGCTGGAGCCAAATTTTGAATAATATCGGTCCCTGTTCTCGTAATTCTGTGGTTGGGCCAAATATGCCTGCATATTGCGACATACTGCAGTTTCGGCCTCGACGAACCCGTTTTCGTAAACCATCCCAGTAACTACCACAATTATGGCGCCTGGCTGATGCTTACACGTTGGCAGTTAAAATATTTTGAACTCTTGATGTAAATGTACATACATGACGCATTTAGACATGCGAATGACCTGAAGACCTACAGGTTTTCACTTAACTCTGCAAATTTTTGCTTCATGACTGTTCGCCTCATTTCTCATACTTAGGCAACCTGTTAAATGTATTCTTCGCAGTCATTATTTTCGTGTCTTTAAGCACATCGGCGGAATGCAAACGACGCGGCAAAGTGTCGATAGTAATTAACTGATGCGGATATGTTAAATTCCAGCTAGAAAGGTTCATCAAAATATTTTATTAAGTTATAAACCAACACGCGCGCACGCACACACATTATCACACACAAGATGTCATAGGATCCTTGCGAAAAACGTGTAGGGTATGATAGATAATGTAAGGAGGAACAACTGTTGTCAGAGATTGGATGTCTGGAGACGCTCCGTTGAGACACCAGGCGTCGTTGTAAAACAGTTGCTCGCGCCTGGGAGTTAGGAATTCCGTTTGCGCATATCATATGCCTGCTGTCGATCACACAGTCATCTGTAGCTATAGGCTATTCACAGTAAAATAAGCACTTTTGAAAGCCCTGCTTAAAATCTACTTCTAAGCACGTTGTGTATTCTTCCGCTTATGTAAGATTAACATTGTCATGGGCATCATCACTTTATTCATGCGTCGCTTAAGTGAAACTGTGAAATTGTTGGAAAAGCAAATATTTTACAAATCTGCAAATTTTTACACTTCGGTGGGAAAAAAAAAAAAAAAAAAAAAAAAACTAATTTAAGTTGGGTCGTATAATAGATGTTTACCTAACACTTTTTTTCGACGTTAAGATACGGAACTACTTTTCCATCCGTCGTTACCAACCTTACTGGGCGCATGTCGCTCAGGGCGCCTGTTAAAATATATGCAGGTAGGGGCAGTGACTTTTTTCTAAGGTTGATTTCGAAACTGCTCACTTTATTGTGAACAGCCTTTATAGGTGAACGTGAGGGCCTGTTGCAAAGCCTCGTCTTTGTCCCGAAGTGGTAGACAGTATACTCTGTTTCATTTACCAAGGCCTTTTTTTTTACAGTTCCAAGAAAGTAGTGCCAGTTTTGTTGTTTTGCTAATGTATCCCTCCGCCTCAGTTGTTCTGACATGTGATAGCCATGCTGTTTGTTATGTCAGCTGTTGACATCACGACGTACTGCGATGTTATACATACAGCCAACATTGCTTCAGAAAGTATGAAATTTTCTGACTCAGCAGAAACTGCAAAATACAAAATGTGCAAATCAAGTAGTTATATTGGCAAAAGTAGTTCAATGTTGGGACACGTAATTGCTACTGTACACCTTGGGTGAGCACTCTACGGTACTATATCCATCCCACGGCGGCAGCTTGTATCACTCCACCTGTCCGCGCACTCGGATGCTACAACTGTGTTTCAAGTCCGCTAACACGCGGGTCGTGAGCATTCAGCTGTCAGGATCATGTCCCCTTTGCATTCATTTTATAAAAACGTAATATTTATTGTAGTCACGTACTTGGAACGCAGATGAGTAATTTACAGTTAGCATTAAATATATTATTTACTATTGCTATATTCCGTATGCTTTGTAAATAATTTCAAGTTTTTTTTTTTTCCTATACAGGGACTCGCCGTGTCAGCGCCATTTCGAACAACACTGGTTAGACTACCTACAGTAAATAAAAATTTTCCAATCTGCTGATACGTACAATTTTACAAGCACGCACAGTGTCTTCTAATATTAGAGATCATTAAATTACGCTACTAATAATTTCAATTACTGTGTTTGACCTTAAAAAATTACAAAAAATCGTGCGAACGGTTTTCTGCCGTAAACACAGTGGCTTCGGGTTTGTCAATGCCAATGTTTTCCCTGTTACTACCTTGGAATTAATTCGTTAAGGGCAGTGATTTTTCGCGAAAAAATCTAAGCACCCAACAGATTTCATTACTATATATACACCTCAGATGTTGTCATACTTCCATTGGCTGCTTGTGTCGTTTCCACATTTGGCCCGCCACTCAGAATTCCGTAACTCCGACAATGAACCTTCGTGATTCATGCGCAACAGTTAACACGGACCAGAACATGTTTCAGCCAATCAAAAAAGCTGGACAACCCTACAGTGCTTCTATCTGCATCTTGTCTCGCAATTCTTTCGCGAAAAATCACTGCCCGTAAGTATAGTTAAGGACATAGAATTTTAGCGTATTATACGACATGTAGGATAGATTCCACTGTGTTGCGTATTTTAGAGCCTCAGCTATTTGTTTGCTGATTGTTGCTCCAATGGCAGCCAATTTTACCTCACGCAAAAAAAAAATGTATGTAGGCCTACTTGTTACACACGATTCTTGGGAAAATAGTTGTCAAAGATTTTCCTGTAAACCTACAGTTTAAATATTGTATCTGTTCAAGATATTATTTTATGAGACATGCAAAATTATTTATCCCTCTCGATACTTATAATAACTAGACTTGAAGTCCACAACATATGCTCGTTAAAATTCAACAATAATTTTTCACGTCCCACACTAAGGTACTGTGATATTTACTCTTATTTATTTGTAGTATTACAAACATTTCTCCTGGCAACTAATTTCGAAATAATTCCTTGCACAAAGAATAAAAAATTACAGTGCAGGAAAAGTTTCACGGGATTGCCTCATTGCAGGTCTCTTATGGTTCTGGGCGCGTCTTATAAACTGTGATCCAGTTGCAAACAGAACACATGGGTTGAAGTCTAGCTTGTCCTAAGATGTATTCGCGAAATTTTCCAGTTCTTTAGTATAGTCTCTGAGCTCTGATTGGCTGAAGACTTTCTGTTTTATCGCTGGCACGTTAGACAACGATGCTGCCGGCGCGGCTTCAATTAGAATACTGGTAGCTGCTCCGCTTCTACACTGAACTACTCTGCGAAACGGGCGACGTGAAACCCTCGATTTTGGACTTGCCTTCAGTAAAATATATTAACATACTGAGGTGGATACACACTTACTGTAGGCTATTCACGATAAAATGAGCACTTTTAAAAGCCCTGCTTAAGATCTACGTACTGTATTCTTCCGCCTTATGTAAGAGTCGTATTGTCGTAGGTATCATCACTTTATTCACGCGTTGGTCACGCGAAACTGTGAAATTGCTAGAAAAGTAAATATTTTACAAATCTGCTAATAATTTCTACTCCTCGATGCATTATACAAGACAGAAACTGAAAGAAATAATTTAAGTTAACCGACATGGTTAGCTAACAATTTTTATTCGACGTTACATCCATAGTTACAAACTTTACTGGGCACATGTCACGCAGAGTGCCCGTTAAAATATATGCAAGTAGGAGCAGTGGTATTTTTCTAAGGCTGGTTTCAAAAGTGCTCACTTTATCGTGAAGAGATTTTAGCAATAAATACAAGATAGAAGTGATTCAGCAATGCTAAGAACGCCAGTTCAATAGGTCTGTACCGTCCCACTTACACCATCATATTGGTCCATATTACACCAGATACATTTACTGTACTGCACAAAACTCATATAAATATTACTAAACCCCATTAATCTGTCTTTACATTTTTAACTGGGCCGCGGTGGCTGAGCGGTTAGCCTGCTCGCCTCCCATCAAAGCGGACTGGGTTTAATCCGTGGCCAGGTCACTGTCGGATTCTCGCGTGTGGGAATCGTCCTTGACAATACCACTGGTCAGAGGGTTTTCTCAAGGATCTCCCGTTTCCGCCGCCTTTGCATTCCAGCGCTGCTCCATTTTCACATCTTCTCACCTCCATCGGCTCTCGAGACCTGGTTGTTAAGAGGCGTACAAATCTCTAAACTCAATTTTTACATTTCAAACGGGTTTTACAAGTTATCGTGTTATGAGTCTTTTCATCATCATTATTATCATGTCTCGGGACTTACAACTGAAAAGTTTTTAAGATATCCATGTTTATTATTATTTACAGAAAGAAAAGTAAAAAATTTCCACATCCCGAGAGGCCATTGGGTAGTTTCATAATAATACCATACATAACGAATTTCACATACCGTAACCTATTTGGTTTGAATTTGCCAATCACTTTCTTACCGTAGTATTTGTTCAAGCATGGGATGTCCCTCAGATTGCAGATTCGGTGCTCACCTGTAATAAAAATAGAGTAAGTAAGTATTTGTACACAATGGTTAGTACAAAACGCCTGCCTTGTAGCTGTGATGAACGCAGCGATTCACAAAATTTCCGGTGAAAGATAAAAAGACGTCAATAACTGGTCAGTTTTTATTTATCTTCAAACTGGATCGCAGTTTACTTGTTAGGCCTTGACAGACTCCGAGTCAGGGTGGGTTTACGATTAAATATTGAGGAATTAAGAATTGTACTTATGACTCGTTAAGTACACGGAAAATGAGTTTTGCAGTTTGTGATTGATCTAGCGACTGTCGAGTCTAGCCAGTCAGAACTGCATTAGACAAAAGCCACCGGACGTAACCTGGAAAAATGAACTTTAACGAATATTATATTTGTGGTTACTGTTATGTAATCGTTTGAAAAATTCGCAATGTGTTATAGAATGCGATGCCAACACGGGGCATTTTTGTCAAGAAGTCTGTTGAAAGATTAATTAAAGGGAATTCCATAACGTCTGCCAAGAAATAAAACATGACCATGAACTGTTGTTTAAATAAAAAGGATACTGTCTCAATTAAAATTATTCGCTGCATACGATTTCACGGTGTGGCATAACCTAGATCCAAAGTGTAAACATAATTTCCGCCAACAACAACTGTCACTGTACTCTAACTGGCTACTTCGTCTTAACGTATAATAGTTAAGACATTACATTTAACGATATCTCAAGTCAAGGAAAAAATGCACACGACCCCTACACGATCCGCACACGGCAGTCATAAACCAATACCCTTGCACACGTTGGTTCATGTTATAAGCACACGGCACACTTATTCTATTAAGTGTCCTATGTACTGAAACGTTTTCTGTGAAATCGTTATTTGCGCGTAAATGCGTGTCTCGATAAATAAATGTTTGTGGAAATAAGAAGATTTGTCAGAAAGGATTTAGAAAATACTATTGACCAAGTCACCATATTTTTATTTTTATCATACTAAGTGTATTAATGGAGAAAAAAAATCGTGAAAGTAGTCAAACATCGACGGCGCAGAACTTGGCCGCTCAAGGCCAGTAGAACACCGCTCTTCCTTCTATAATCCATTCACCGTTACTTCATACTTTTCCGCGCTACTGGGAAAATGTACTGTTTTATGAGAGCACAGCATGTATAGTGAGTGCATCGACCGTATAGGGGGCGGGCCAACAGTAAAGAGAGTGCGTGAGTAATGGTCTTAGAAGGAGATAGACCTACCGATGGGGATCCGGGGCAGGACTCTAGGAGACGCCTCCTGCTGGCGAGCGGGTTAACCAAAGGGTGAGTGGTTCCACCCTTGGTTGGAAGAGGTGAAAGGACTGGGATCGTCACTGCCGAAGTTAAGTATGATTCTGCAAGTAGTTGGTGTTCTGTTTGAACTTAAAAAACATTTCATGATAAAACCAAGTAATGCTGCCTGTAAAAGAACTTTGACTGAGAATCGTGTAGTGATGGGGCAGTTTTTGTGCGTGGGGTTTAAGACATAGAATATTTATCCTCGGCTATCCGCAGGTGGGACTTCGAAAAAAAAAAAGTGTGCTGTAATGGACACTGACAGAATTTCAGGCATCGTGGAACTTAGTT
The DNA here is from genome assembly GCA_029891345.1 of Dryococelus australis. Taxonomy (NCBI): domain Eukaryota; kingdom Metazoa; phylum Arthropoda; class Insecta; order Phasmatodea; family Phasmatidae; genus Dryococelus; species Dryococelus australis. The sequence goes on from CM057000.1 coordinate 45,538,086, forward strand.
TTTTCCCTTCTGTTTGGGGTGTGTACTTAGCCAAAAAACTTGGATAGATATTTTGAGACTTAGTTTTTAGTGCAATCTTGCCCCTTTGGCACTTTTAAATGGCAGATTAAGCTAAAGTGAGTGTTTGGTTTTTCCATTCAAAAGAAAACCCCTATATGTGCGAACAGGAGAGAGAGGGAGTTGTATTTTAAGTTACCATATTTAATCGGAACTATGAGGCCCAATAGAGATAACAAGAACTTCCTGGAAGAGGAACGAAGCAGGAGTCTGTGAAGTTTTGTGAGTAGAGGTGAGATTGTCCAAGCCCGAGGTTTTCTGTGAGTGGAGGCCGGGACTCTTTACTGATTTTGTTTGACATTTACGGCATGTTTCGGATTTTATGGTGCCGACAAAACAGGCCAAGAGGGACGCCAGATGGATGAGCGGGAACTCGGTGCTGCGGGATTGGTGATAGTTTTGGTAGCTTGGTGCAGCAGACTGAGGATTTTTAGCTTCATTGTAATTTTCTCAAGGGCAGGGTTAGAAGTAGCAGAAAGCCACATTAGGAGTGGAAAGGAGACTGTCTGATGTGTGACTGAAATTGTGGAAGCTGAGCGAGAGGGTGGAAAACGGTATTACGGTCGCATTATTGTGTCTCGTGGGGAGAACATCCTTGGGTCCCGAACTCACTAGGACTGGATTGTGTCTGAGTGTGAGTGTATTGCTGATTGACATTGTGGTGGCAATACAGTCACATTATTTTGTCTCGTGGGGAGAATATCCTTGGGCAACCACAATCGTTTGTGGAGTGTGCTGTTTTTGACCAGTGCAATACCGCCGCTCTGGAGCAGAAAGAGTTGGGGAGAGTATTCCTGGGCACGGGTCCTATGACTGCAAGCTGGTGTGATGAATGGAGAGGATGTATTGGTAGAAGGAAAGATATTTACAGTATGCTCCGGGAAAATATTGTGAAGTTGCATCTCCTGAGAACATCTACTCAAATTTGGGCATCTCGTGTTTCACTCAAATTGTAAGAACGGGAAAGTGTAACCCTTGTAGTGTATGGCGATTGTGAAGTGGCCAGGAAGCGCTGTGTGAGTAATTTCAAGTGTCATAACTTTAGTGCTGTTTTTATAGAGATGTTTTTAATGGGGAAAGTGAGGCACTGGATGGAAACTTTTCAATACGGATTGTTGGAAGCATTTTGTGTTTTAATAAAATATTTTAAGGAGGAAGGTTTTAAAGGGGAGTTTTAAGCCTGTTAGAATGCACCGGTGTGTCAAAACCTTTTGTTGTCACTCAGCTGAGGCAAAAAGGAAATAAAATTACTCAATGAAGGAAAATTTGTAAAACTGTCTATAAAACAAGTGAATGATTGTGTTGAGTGTAAAGTTGTTTCTGGGTTGGTGTAAACCCCCTTTTAAAAAGGTTTTATATTAGTTTTCAAAGAATGAATTTAGAAAATAACATTTTTAAGACATGTTTTTTTTTAAAGAGTGTTTACAACTTTTTGACTGTGGGTTTGTTGTAAGTTTTGTGTAAGTTTGGAGACAGAACATTTTTATTAAAATATAATCCGTTCTGTAAGATAGTAAATTTAAAAGGAGTATTGCATTTTTATTGAAAATCTGAATCTTCTATAAGTAAGTAAAAGAGTACTGTAATTTTGGGTGTGTATCTCTCTGAAAGACAAATATCAGATTGGATTTTGTGTTGTAAACAAAAGGTGTAAATAATTCTTTCGAGAGTACTTAGTAAAGAAAATTAAGGAGAGACTGATGTTTGCATTGTATAGTTGTGATGTAAACACCCCTTCGCTCACTATGGACAGAAGTGACTGGTTTTTAATCTAGCAAATCTTTATCCCTGTGCTCTGCTGTTTAATGAAGGTGATTATAAGTGTGATCAACCCCTTTAGTGATTCATTTTAAAAAATAGGAGTGAAGGAGGGTTGGTTTGAGTTGTTGCCTGTTACGGAAGCCCCAGGGACACTATAAGTATTGCTATACACATTTGGAACCCTTTTGCCAAGTGCTTTCATTTAATATCTATTTTACTTTGGTTTGAAAAAAAAATTCGAATTTGTTATTATGGTAGTTAGCATCTACCATATTGATCATTCAGTGATGTCACCTACCTTAAGTCACCAATAATGACAAGATGAATACAATTATACATCATCTGTCAAATTCTTTCCAGCTATTTGGCCTATAGAGTGGAGTTAATGAACTCCACTCTATAGTACTGGCACTCTCCACTACATACTGGCACTCGAAAAAACACCCTCCCTTTGCCTTCTCTGTAGTCTGGTAAAAGTGAGTTCTGTGAGCATGAGATATCTTGCTATGGCAGTGTCGGAAATAATTTTTACAATATTAGGATAGTTTATAAGTTACCCCGCAAAGGGAGGGCGAGGAGACTGGGTAAACATGGCAAAGGGGAGTGAATAGGGCTTTACATGTTATACATATATTAGCGGAGTCGGAAACGATTCCTACATACTTACGTTCAAGGGTCTGACCCGAACAGATTGATAATTATGAGTAATTGTGTTTATAAAAGATGGTAGAGCTTCTCGTCCCAGACATACATTCTCTGGATTGTAAATGATGCTTACATGCTGAATTTAAAAGGCTTAACCATAACTGTACATAAATTATAGTCAAATATGCATATGAAACGTTGGAGGGCTTATCCTGCCATACATATTTTCTCGGGGTTGTAAATTATGCTTAGGTACTGAATTTCAAGTGTCTGACTAATAGTTCGTAATTTGTCGACAATTATGCTTATAATATTTAGTAGATCTTTTCATATCCTACATACATTCTCGGGGTCGAAAATTGTGCCTACATACTCAATTTGAAGGACCCAACCCCAGTGACTATAAAATGTCGCAGATGCTGGCGTCCTAGGCTGGACTCACAATTGGCCGTTGCATCTGTCACTCGTTCGTCCATCCAGCCGTCACGTGATCTTCAACCAATCGAAAGCAACTTTTTTCTATCCGCCCATCCATAAAATATTTAAAGAACTTTAACTTTTGACGTACGGGCGGATGAACTACCACCTTCTGACGACATTCCTTAGACAAAAATATGTACTTTGAAATAAAGTGTGTGGTGGTAAATCTGTGTTTAATTTTCTTTGGTGGTAAATTCAAAATTCAAAATGTAAAAAAAAAATGTAGTATACATTCTTATTACATTAAAAAAAAATTTCATCTTTCCAAAATGTTTCTTATTGAAAATGTATTTCCGACCATAATATATCCACAACGAAAGAAAGATCGCGATTTTAAGTTGTCACGCTGAAATTTAGTTGTACAGAAGGATTGACGGACGACGGATTGTTGTGAATCGCTTTCAACTGACGGACGGAATCTATGGATGACTGTCGGAAGGATGAGCGACAGTGTATAGGGAGCATATAACAGTGTACAAGAGGCAGAGCTGACCAGAGTAGTGGTAGAAGGCGGGCAGGCAGCCGCAGAGGTCGACGGCGTACTGCATGCGGCACTCGGTGATGCAGTTGACGGAACTGTAGTCGGGGAAGCTCGCGAGGTGAACCTCGCCCGGGAAGACGCAGTCCCTAACGTGTGGTGGGACGGCGCGCACCTGGTCGCTGCAGTAGCGCGACGTCACAGACACACGCAGCAGCAGTTCCCGCCCCGCTGGCAGCATCAGATCCGTTGCTGTGTCGTCGGGATAGTCGTCGGGCCCGTGCACCAACGCCTGCCATGACAATAAGATTGAACAGGGACGTGGGATGTGGGATAGGAGCTGAAGAGCAGGTTAATGAACTCGGGAGTATGCCATCTTAATTTTTAATTGTGTGTGACCTTGAGTTTGATTTTCGGTGAGCTGGGCTAAAACCTGTGGGCAACCTTGGCATTGACCTCAGGTCATCTTGGGATAACCTTGACGCAAAAACTCGACAAAATGCACAAACACTAAAAAAATAATAAAAAACCAAATAAATAAAATATATGATTTAACAAAATAAAAAATGCGTAAAGAAATTCGAAAAAAATGTAATAATTATCGGAAAACAATTCGAAAATACTTTTTAAAATGACTTGCATGTAGGAGATCTGGGTTCGATTCTCATAAAGATGGCCGAGCACACCCACTACAAGTATGGAGATCAGCTGACGACTGAGTCCAACCAATGTTTTTCATTGGTTATTTATTCGGCCAACCTTTTGGCTCCTCACCACCCCCTCCTCACCCACCAATTGATCATTATATTTATCACACTGGATCTTCAGCATAACTATGCTCCTCTTCGAACATTGTGCCTGGTGTTCTGATTATTTTAGCTTGTGATAACATAGCCAGATAGGAGACATTGTATGGGAAGGGACCATCACATCTTGTAATTGGAATTACTATTCAACCAAAACTCTTTGAAGAACTTCAAGAAAGACTGCTTCCTTCTATGCCGAAAAGCAAAAAGCATAGCATAAGCAGTCAACCTATGATGATTTCAATATATATCGTTGGACAACAATAAAAACCAACTAAGATTGAGAGTTTTTAAGTTGCAGTAGACTCTTCAATTATGTCATAAAGGGAGAAGAACTTAGTACGGATAGTGGCCCGAATTACGAATAAACATGCACACATTGTCAGCAATTGGGCAGGGCATAATATCTCAATAAGGGATGGAATAAATGTCACCTAGGATAATTTAGGATAATTGCATACAATAAATTCTCCAGCGACACACATGTCCACAGTGAATGAGGTATTGAACTCGCCAATCAAAACATTGCGAAGTCTCAACTTGAACAAGATTGTCTGCATTTTTGATCAGGAACTACATGCAAAAGTTTTAGAGATCATGTGGGAGCATCCTTGTGTGTTTAAAGAAGTGATAGTTCTTTGTTTAGGTATATTTCATAAAATATGCCTATTACTTGGTGTGATAGGAAAGAGGTACAAAGATGCTGGATTACGAGATTCGTGTGTTGAATCAGGTGCAATTGCTGATGGTTAAACTGATGCTGTAATGCAAGGCCATCATTACAATAGAGGCATTAGACTAGACAAAATTGTATATGAAGCTTTCATGAGGCTGGTATGAAAGGGTTTCATATCTTGGTTGGTGAGAATTGTAAGAATGAACCCAATCAAACCTGGATCCATAATCAAACTGCCTTTGCTGACAATATACGCCATAAATTGCATCTACTTCTTTGCCCATTCCATGTTTTCTTGATTTACCATGAACACCACTGATTTCAGTTTCATCAAAACTAGTTTTATATAACTAGTTTTATATCATCAAGGTGTTCCTCAATGGTGTTAGAGTAGACGTCAATGTCATCAAGAAATGACAATAAAACTTGAAATGAAAATCCTCCAATATCTTGATCAGGATTCGCGAAAGTCATTGGCCCCCAAAATTCATACTAAACGTCACACATTCCCACTTAAAGTAGCCCCACGGTGTCACAAAGCTGGTGTACCATTTGCTATTGTCCTTTAGCACACACTGGTGAAAGCTGAATTCAGTTCAAATACTGTAAAATATAATGCCTCTGACATACACTGAAATAGAATTTCTATATTAAGATTGGAAACGGGTCAATTTTGATTTTCTTTTTAAGGAGACCATAATCCAATGTTAACCTGAACTTTCCTGGCTCTTTCTTTTTTACCAGGAATGCTGACGATGCACAAGGGGAGATGCTCCATCTAATAATACCCTGCCTTTCTAAATTGGCTATGAGGTTACGAAAAGCTGAGAGTTTGGGTGGTGAAAATGTCCAGCATGGCTTACACCTCGTACCTACCCACAGTGAACGGCATCCAGAGATTTTTTTGACTAGGCTTTAACCAAAGTAAGTTGTTCATGGTCTTCTCTGCATGCCCCTAATGACATTCTTTGGCTATATGGGCCATGCCTCCACAATTAAAGCATTTGAATGTCAATCTTTTAGGTGCTCTACAGAATGCAAAGGATTGCACAGGAATACCACAATTGTAACATGTGACCACCCTTTACTTACCTACATCAACATTTACTGGGCTAACTTCACAACTGTCTTCCTTTTTTGTTGTGTCCGCCAATTCTGATCCGAGGAAAATTCTATACTATCTACTTCCACCCCTATGACTTCAATTCCTCTACCGTTTTAGGTTTAGACATGAAGATCCACAGTTACCTAACAGAGGGGGCCATTTTCTCAAGAACCAGTGCAATTTGTTCTTCTTCACTGAGGTAATGGCTAATACTTCCGCACATTCAACCAATTCCTGAATGAATTGAGCCAACTTCTCACCTTTTCTTTGGAATCGGTATACATGATTCCGCATCAAATAATGCACAGACATTTCAGGACATAGCGCCATCCACAACAGAGATTTTATTTTCTGCCATATTTTACCCTATTCCAGACCTTCCAAAACAACATCCAAAGCCACATCTGAACACTGCGGGATCAGCCCTTGCAGAAGTTCCATGTCAGATTTTATTACCTGGCTGTGTTTGAGCGATCAGCCCTTTTTTTAAGAACTCCAGAATGGAGATTGGCTCAAAGTTAACCAAAGGAGGAATGCTTTTAAAGAAAATTATGGCCAAAAAAGATCCAACTGTAGCTCCATCTGACACTATTTCACTATTTCTTTCAGTGCCTACACTCTGTTCAGTCAAACTGGCAACTATATTTTCTGCACCCCTTACAACCATTACAAATTTGCGTATCGCCTTCTTCTATTACCACCCCAGCTGCTTGAAGGTTGGCAAACAACTCAGATTTGTTTAACATATACAACCATTAAGTAGACGTGATGCACCCTAACCTCACAACAGAAAATACAACATTTGCTATCAAACTCTGAACAACAGCAGAGTGGCGCAGAACTGTAACGCCCTTTAGTTGGTGGCATAAGATATTAATGTGCCCAATGCGACACATAGTTGTTGTTTTATTCGGAGCCATGAAAACCCAACAGTATAAAGGGTTTCATATAAAGTAAAAACAAACTCCCAAGTAAGATATCATTAACTATTTGTTTAATTGGAGTTGCAATGCCTACAATGAAAATACTATCTTCCTTCCACCCAGTGAGGGACATTTCAGCTCTTCGTATAGGTAACCTTAAAAATTACTCTATATTGCAGAAGTATTTACATAAAATACTGCCCAGCTGCTAGATTACTATATTAGAAATAGAGATGCACCATTAGGCAAGTGATCATCACCAAAATAAAAGTGCATGCAGTATTCTGAAGATGTATTTTCTTTAAACATTCACACTTACACCAAGTCATGATTACCATAATTTTATATCATGGAACATACATAATATGTCTTTCAATGCCCAATTACACCAGTCATGATAACCATAATTTAATAGCATGGATCATAGTAAATATGCATTTCAATGCACAATTACACCATCCCTGATCACCATCATTTAATAGCATTGAACATACTAAATAAGTCTTCGGTATCCTAATTTAATAGTAGGGAGAATAATATGTATATACGTGTGTCCATGTATGTATGTGCATGTGTGTGTGTGTGTCTTTCCATGCGCAATAACACCTAGCATGATAACCATACTATCCAAAAGAAATACGTTAATAATTTTATGAAACACAGTTAACAATAAATTCAATTAGCAAAGAAAATACTTCAAAACATATCTCATAGATTCATGATAAATCTTTCCACATGTTAAACAATTTAAAAAAAATCAAATTTAATATTCCTCATGCAACCACTGTAACAACGCTCTCAATAATATTCCGGCCGTGTATTTTACTACTCGAAATACAGTTCTTCTACACTTTGGCACAAACCGGCCTAACTCGGGTTCTCCCGAAAAATAAAATATTTTGTTGGAGCAACTAAATATTTTGTTTGCCCTATAGAAACACATATTTGTTGGCCTTTCTTTCAGTGCAACTGACTGTAATCTAGTTGCATTAATACTAAGTTAAAGAAGTGTACAGATATTTCAAAGCACCCAACGTGCTTGTGTGTAAGGTTTGTTACCCTGGCTCCCTCGGAGAAGAGCGAGGACAGCATGTAGTCGTCCACGCTAGGGTTCAGCAGGGCTGTGAGCCCCATACGGTGGCTGTAGTACAGCGTGTGTGTCACGTTGATGTTGTACCGCATCAGGCCTCTCTTCCCCTGCCTGCAACATACAACCAGCCAGAAAACTATTATAATGATGGCGACGATAATGGCGCTGAATACCGTGATACCTACTTTACATGTTTGCTCTCCCACACACGGCGGGCCGAATTCGATTCCTGGTGGGGTCACTTGGCGGACGTTGCCATTGGTTGGCGGCTTTCCTTGGGGCACCCCCTTTTTCCTCTCGCCCTTGCATTCCCCCTCTCTTCCATCTCCACGTATTTCCACACACACACACACACACCGACTATCAAGACTTCGCCGTTAAGCGCCAACCAAAACCCCTTACTTCAACTCGGCTCATTTCATACGTGTTTGTTGTTTTAAGTTCATTCACGGGTACTTCCAGCTTTAATGAAGCCCAGCTGAAGTTATACTGTCAGACTATTGCTCCGTTTAGCACAAACAAAGCTGAACTGAGCCTAGAAAATTTCACCAGAGGGGCAACGTACCACATTCGTGTGTACTCAGTTTAATACAATTAAACATGAGACCTATTTCTTTAAAAATACATTACCAACACACACATATTTTCTTTGTGGTTTATTCATATTAATTATACATGAAATATTATATTTATAGATAAAATATGGGTACAATTACATTTGATAAAAAAATAAAATTCTTTTCAATTTACGGAAATATAAAGAGCTCGTGACACATAACGTATTTAAGAAACAACCAAACATGTTATACATGGGGTGATTTTCAAAGGTTTCATTCACCTAAGATACCGCTAATATACTATAAGGAACATTTATTACAAACAAAATCTATTTTCTCTCTGCTTTTGCTCTATAAATTATAAACCAAATATTGTAATCTATACTACTAAATAAAATAGAAGTGTGTGTCTGTGATTTTCGAATTTTCAACTTTTAATTATTTTTCGTATAGTATAATTGACTACTAAGCCATATCTAATGTTAATTTTTTTTTTTTTTCGTGTCTTTCTGTCTGTCCGACCGGATTTAACTCAAAAACCACTGAACGTATTGACATCAAATTTACACTATATATATATATATATATATATATATATATATATATATATATATATATATATATATATATATATATATAATAACCCCAGGACCAACTTAGTCATTGGTTCAACGAGATATTTCAAACGGTTCCAAAAATATTATTATCAGGGATGTACATATGTACTGGATGAAGCTTTTCTTTGGATTACTGCATAAAAAAAGCATTGTTAAAAAAAAGTTCCGTCATTTCTCCTTTCTTTTTTGTCCATGGGCTGTCCTCTCCTTCCCAAGAGCGATTCCAAATCCTAGATGCCATGCGTACGAAGTAGCACAGGAAAGCTAGTTTATAAATAAAATACAAAAAATAGTTCAACTATAGCCAACAGTATGATATTTTCACGTTAATTAAGTATAAAATGCATGTGATATACGGCATATTTAGGAAACTAACTAACCCGTCATACATGGGGTGATTTTTGGATCAAATATTTGAAAAATCACCTCATGTATCACATGTTTGATGGTTTCCTAAATAAGGCACATATCACAAGCGTTTTATACATTTGTTGACACAAAACTACCATAATTTTTGTTAAATTTAAATTATATTTATATATTAAACATAAACTATAATATTTTTTATTTAATTAATACGAGTAAAAACAGTGAGATAATATGTATGTTGGTAATACCTAGTAAGAAATAGTTCTTATTAAAAATATTATTAAATTGAGAGCCCACGAATTCAGTGCTTCGTCTCTATGGTGTAATTTTCTGAACTCGTTTAAGCTTTGCTAGCACGAGGAGGAGGAATATCCTGAAAGTAGAACTTTAGCAGGGTTTCAGAAAAGTTTGAAGTATCAGTGAATGGGTTATACTAGGCGAATACGTGCCCGACCTAGAACACTGGTTTAACAAGATGTTTTGTGCAGTTTGAACTAAAATATGACAGGATGTGAGAAAGTAGACCACGCGCGTGTGCAATATGTCACGCCTGTCCACGAGCGCTTATCGATCAGTGGCAATCAAGATGGCGTCGCGGTAAGTTAGCTATGTCGGCCTCTCTTTCATTAACGGTCCCGCAAAGTTTGTGTTCAGTGTGTCTCAATACGCACGATAGAGCAAGAGTTGCTTTATTTTCGTTTTTTTTTTTTTTTTTAAAGGGAGGAAGTCAAGAGGAAAAGGTTAGATGTTTTACCAGGAAGTGTGGACAATAATGCAGGCAAGTGGAGCGTGGAGTTTGATAATGATAGCACTACGCAACAGCCGTTGCAGGGAAGGGTTGCTCGTGATACTGTACTGAATAAAACTAAACTATAGTACGAGGGAGGTACTGGACGGAAATAGCTCTATAAATTAGTTTTTGTGGTGCACATTCCCACGCGGTGCTCTTTAAAACTGCGCCAGTTCGGATAAAGACTGTTCACGATAAAGTGAGCACTTTTGAAATTAACTTTTGAAAAAGTCACTGCCCCTGCCTGCATAACGGGCGCACTGGCATTCGCCCAGTAAAGTTGGTAACGTTGGAGGGTAAGTAGTTCCATTTCTTAACGTCGGATAAAAAGTGTTAGGTAACCATTTCTGATGACTTAAATTATTTATTTCCCTTTTTAGTTTTGTAAAATGCATCTAAGTGTAGAAATTAGCAGACATGTAAAATACTTATTTTCCTAATAAATCCACAGTTTTACTTTACCGACGTATGAATAAAGTGATGAGGCACATGGCACTGTAAATTTTACATAGGGCGGAAGAATACACAACGTGCATACAAGTAGATTGTAAGAAGGGCTTTCAAAAATGCCAATTTTACCGTGAACAGCCTTTTAATTAAATCCCACCATGCGTATAAGACAAATTTAGAAAACAGCTAATAAATTTAGATTTCCTTGCAAATTACACTGTAAACTCAAAAGGACTGCTAATTTGTCTCTAGCTCTGTCTGTCTAAACCAGGTGGCTTATACTAAAGTCAGGCCATTAGCTATTAAAAAATTTAAATAAACTTCATCGGACTACGTTTAAACGCAAGGAGGATATACTGAAAGAAAAAACATTTCTTACAAAATATATTTTTCACTTTTTAAACGAAAAAAACGCCATGTATTAAACACGCGACTTTGGCAGTTCTGGAAGAAAACTGCGAAACTTAAGTTGAGGACATGAGCAAAATACGAACATCAGTTTACCTTATTTTTTCTCTACAAATATCAGTTTAGATAATTTTGAACCAATATACCTTATGGTGGTGGGGTTGACTGAAGTTAGGCGGAAATCACCATTATATAAATGAAGTACAGCCACTTGTAATAATCACCAAGCTTTCGAAGATTTCCAGTGAAGAATTATACCTAAAATTTTAGTGATTTTGGACAATTTTGATGATTTTAAAACATAATGGACAACCTGAAAAATATTCATTCTAATTAAGATCAGAATGCATTGGAAAAAGTATTTAACACTTTTTGTACCAGTTTAATATGGGCTCAGATCCTCTGTATGTTCTTCTGTGGGCATCAGTGTATAGCGGGCCTAGATCCTGAATTAGCTCTTTACAGATATCAGTTCCTTGTATAATATAGCTCTAGATCCTCAATTAACTTTTTACAGGCACCAGTATAAAATGGGCCTAGATCCTCAGCTACTGTTTTACAGGCACCAGTATAAAATGGGCCTTGTTCCTCAGCTACCGTTTTACAGACACCAGTATAACATGGGCATATAGATCGTCATCTACCCTTTTACAGGCATCAGTATAAATGGGCCTAGATCCTCAGCTACTGTTTTACAGGCACCAGTATAAAATGGGCCTAGATCCTCAGCTACCGTTTTACAGGCATCAGTGATATGCGGGCCTAGATCCTCAGCTGTATTTTCACGAGCATCAGTGTGATTCAGCAGAAGGTCTGTCCTTGCTTACCTAGAGTCCTCGATGACGCCGCGGTAGTTGAAGGAGCAGCAGTAGCCCTGGTAAGTCTTCCTGACTTTGAACAGCTCGGAGCAGTTCCTTAATTCGCCCTCCCACTTGCATCTCTCCAGAATCTCCGAGCATGACTGGCCCATCTGCAACAAAAATGTCGTCAGCTTGCACTTTTTTTGTTGCCAATATAACGCTTCTACTGGTGTAACTTTCTCGTAGCGACGTAACTAATAACATATATGATATTATAAATACGGCTCACTAGCGCTGGTGGCCGGAACGAAAACTGGAGGTTTATAGTTCAAAGTTTCTACCGCTAGAGTGGTCTGCTTCAGTTACTGCTGTGTATTTGTGAATGACACTGAGTTTTGTGTTTCCTCGCGTTATAAATGTTTGAAATGTGGGTGTTTTGGTTTTTGTATTATCCTGCTTATTTATACGACTCTATGCGTAGTCATTTTCGCCTTTGTTAAAGCAGGTTTCAGATCATATTTTCCAGTAGGTACAATGTAATTTTGCACACAGCAGAGAATGGTTGTGAATGTTTGATTCACAAAAAGGGAATGGTCGTAAAATGAGCCCCCAACTCAGCTTGGTATATGAGCAATGAGCTCCCCAATTTTTAGGGGGCTCATATTATACACATTCCAGGGGTGGTTTCCATTTGTGTTTCAGATGCCAATAAAAACATTAGAGTCCAAGTAAAAGGCCAAAAGAATGCTGTCGCGAAAGGAAAATATGGCGAAGGTAATGAAAGCTGTAAGAAAATACCTTCAAAAACCTTTTGTGTTCTAATGCCAATCCTTCAGAGGCTTTCCCGACTGGATAAACTACCTGAAGAAAATGATTGAACGAAATTATGGAGCAAACTTCAAATGGGTGATTTGTTAGAAAAGCATTCGGTCCTTAGTATATATATATATATATATATATATATATATATATATATACACACTTAGGTCTACACGGACTCTCGTATTTCTAATAAGAAAACGTGGTTAATATTTTGACATGATAACACAAATTTACAGAACTTATAGACCTATCCTCCGAGGCCCAAGGTACAATTGTTGCACAAGCGGTGGTACCATGATGAATTCTCCCATACTCGGGAGAGCTTCACAATAAATTACGCATGTTATCGTGCTTTTCACGTGTGTGACAGTTTCGTGTAAGACTAACGAAGTATGGGGGGAAATAACCATGCAACCAAAAGGTCTTGCCAAAAGAAAAATTATTATAGTCTATTCGCGGTTTATTCACACTTTTTAAATCAAACCTTTGAAAAACCACCCCACGTATAACTTGGTTGGTTATTTCCTATTGATATTATATATGACAAGCGTATCATACATCACAAGCGTATTATATTTGTGTTAACATAAAAGTACCTTATTTTTCGCCAAACTGAACTTCTACTTATATTTTATTTATATTCTATAATTTTTAATTTTGTAATTAGAATAAATGAACACAGGGAGAAAATAGGTGTTTTGGTAATGCCTGGTAATAAATGGTTCCTATGAAAAATTGTATTACAGTCAGTGCACACGAATGCGGTGCGTCGTTCCTTTGATGTTTTTTCTTGTCTCGGTTGAGCTTTATTTACAGGAGGCGAAGGGATAGCAGAACTTAAGCAGGGAGTCAGAAAAGTGTGAAGTAACCGTGAATGGCCTATAGAGTAGTTTTATAAATGAACTAACAACCGCAATCTCTATATCTCTCCTGTTAGGCAGGACTTACAATACGCCGTCGCGTCCGTCTGTAATAGGCTACATTCGTCCGTCTCCCAGCCGAGCGATTTACAACCACACTTCATACGTCCGTCGTAAATTCATTGCTGCAAACTATTAAAAATAAAACTATTTACAAATAGAAAAATCTCCATAAAAAGTGAAAAATTTTGGCGGTATTGTGTTTTTAAGTGCCCAAAACGCACATACACGTACATAACGGAAATTAATCGATGTAAAAAAATTATAAATACCATATAAAGCGAGTTATTATTATTTTTACTATTGCACAAAAGGAGCTCGTGTTTACGAACGTAATTACAAATTAATCTTCAGGAAAAATGTAAATTAATTTCATTTTACAGTTACATAAACAAACATATGAAAACAAAAGACAGCCAAAACGGAACACTGCACAAACTATACACAGCCTTGTAAAGAACTCGAGATGAACGGGTAAAAAAACGTGCAAGTTTAGAACCCCGTAACTTCATCCGTTCGTCCGCCAAAAGTTAAAGCTTGCTAACGTTTTGACGGACGTACGGATATAATTAATGGCCACCTCTGATTGGCTGTTGGTGACGTGATTGACGGACGGATGACGAACGGACGGACGTGACGGTTTGTCGTAAGTCAAGCCTTAGCAGTATGACCAGCACGGTAGACCTATGTCATTGTAGATGGCCGGCCAGCCGGTGATGAATTTACCTTAATACACCGGGGAAGTCCTATATATTATTGGTTCAGTAGAAAGAAGGCAACTGTAAAAACATCAACCAGAGAAACCACTGTTTCTGTAACATTGTGCGTAGACGGGCCGCTGTTATTTGGCTTCACAACTGTGCGAAGGCTCCTACTCTTTAAGTGGTTGTTTTATGACTAGCCCAGTCAAATAAGATGTCGCATTAATTTACAGTAGCCGATGTCAAAATGGAACTTGCCCTTGCACCAGGCGCCTGCAGGAACTTAGTCTGGCTAGCGCTGAGATATTTCTTCGTGAATTTACTTCTTAACTAACTCCTTCGAAGTTACATTTGAAAATACACAAATATCACACAGAATATTTGAAAGGCATTTGGACATCGGGTGTTACAATGTTTAGTGCAAGGCAAATTTCATAGATAGGAAGTGCACTAATTATTACTATTACTGCCTTTGCTCGTATCCAATAAAAGTAATATATAATAAATTATCAAAATACCGTCAGAAATGAATTGTAGAAGGACGACAACAGTGAAACACATGATGTGTGACTCTAGCTAAGATACCTAGGTTCTAATGTCTCATCTACCAGGATTGTACAATAAACTTGAAGTAGTTATGTTTTATGGTTGTACGTGACAGAAATACTGATAATCTCTTACGACCTGCTGGAGTCCGAGCTCTAAGCTAACAGTAAACATTGAGCGCACTTCTGTGGTTGCAGCCAATACGATCGAGTTTGTAGAAGGCTGTGAAATTTATCTTTGCTGTACATTGTGTTGCGATACATTTGATTAGGCATATCTGGCAATGAACCTGATCTACACCTTACAGTAATGCAATATGTAACTTCGAGCATCAAGCTGTGACCCGAGGAGGTAACGACATAACTAAATATTTAATTAGTAACTCGTGTTCCTGTGTTATTGTAAGATAAATACCAACATTTGCCCTGTCTATAAATTATCATTAAAAATACACGTATAAGCGCCTTCTAATGCAAAAAGGTTCACTTAGAGATTACATACTTTACTTGGGTATATGAAATGCGTGCCTGTTTATAGAATCACTAAATACAAAAGCAGCACCTCACTGTAATGGCAATAATTAGGGCCACCTGTTTTTCGCAAAAAGATTTAGGCGAAGGCTAGATTCCAATGTCTTATGGCATACGTGCAGTTAAATTTTAGTTATCGGCCATGTGCGTTTGTCAGGAGACAGTTCCTTACCTCACTGGGCCAATCAGAATTAGATTACGAAATTGAGTGTCCATGATTTGCCGGCAGACACCTGCAGTGAGTGACAGTTAAAATCATCCAACGACGAAAGTGGATCTGAAATATTTTCGTGAAAAACATGTCGCCTTAGTCATAATCATTTGGATAATGACTAAGGGTGAGAATTCTGGAGCAGTAAGCGGATGTGAAACCACTACCACTTAGATCTCCTTGTCACACACGATTGACGAGGTTCTAATCTCAGCGAATATCAGAAAAACTTCGTAACGGTCTCAAAATATCTTTTGTAATACTATTTGCCTTTGTATCTCAGACGAAACTAATATATTTTTTTTTATAATAGCTGTATGATTGGATTTGCTCGCATTGTAATACAAACTGTGATCCATCAAGGAAAAACTGACAGCTTTACAGATTTCGACGTACAGTGCATATGTTAGACATTGTTTCTTCGTTGTCAGCTGTAGTCTCTGACACTATATCATTGGGTCAGTGAGAAGTCTGTTAAATGCACTAGGTAGATTGCGTCGAAAGCAGTCAGTCGCGACAGGACATTTGGCGAAATATTATAAATATTTTTGCAGTCTGCCACTTTCTCTAACCTTATTAGGCTATGCAGAGGTCCGGAGAGTTATCGAGGTTACTTTATAGTAAGCCTAAACTTCACAGCTATAGTTTATTCGCCGTATCTGCACACTTTTCCCTTCACACCTTTGAACAATCACGGCGTATATAACGTGTTTGGTTATTTCTTAAATGTGTAATGTACCACAAGCGTTTTATACCTATGTTAGCATATAAGTACATATAAGTAACTAATTTTTTATTAAATTTAACATTTATGTATGTTATCTGTAAATAATTATACCTAATTTATAATTAATATGACAAAAGCCGAGAGAAAATAGTTGTTTTGGTAATACCCAGTAACAAATAGTTTTAATGCAAAGTATCGCACAAATGCGTTGTCCATTTGGAGTAATTTTCTAGACTTAGATAAGCATGGTTTACTTGATGCGGAGGATTAGTCTGAAAATAAAACTTCAGAAAAGTGGGAAGTAACCCGAATGTACTGTGCAGTCATTTGTACTGTACATTGGTTGCTGCCCCTGTGACTACCATTCTTTATATTGACTAGTGTGGATGAGGGAGTAGTCCATTCTTTGTTTAAAATCGAGCAAATTTGTAAAATATTTATTTTTCAAATATTTTCACAGTTTCGCTTGACCGACGCATGAATAAACTGGTAAGACTCAAATCGATTCTATTCTTACAGATGACTGAAGAACACAATATGTGCAGACAAGTAGATATTAAGGAGGACTTTCAGAAGTGCCCAGTTTTCCGCGAGTGAGTGAGTCGAGGTCTTGAGAGCCGATGAGGGTGAAGCGAGGTGAGAATAAAGCAGCGCCGGAATTCAAAGGGGGGGGAACGGGAGACTCCTGAGAAACCTCACCCACCAACGGCATCATCCGGCACGATTCCCACGCGGGAGTGACCCGGCCGGGGATCTGAACCCGGTTCGCCTTGGTGGGAGGCGAGCAGGCTAAGCGCTGAGCCACTGCGGGCCCCACAGTAAAACTGGACGGAAGTTTCTCGCCGTCGTCTCGTGAGATTGCGAAAATTCCCGAGTTTGAAACCACGAGCGGAAACCGGGCGAAGAGCCATCGCTAGGGGTAGTGAAATTACGCGAAAAGATTTTAAGACTAAGTTATATTTCAAAACACTGTAGGGTCGTTTGCCTGTCTTGATTAGCTGAATTAATTCCAGACACCCATAAACTGTTTGAAGACGAATCACGTAGGAGCCGTGCCGACGTTGCCGAATTCTGAGCGGCCTGGTCAAATATGAAGACGCCTTCTCAAGCAGACAGCAACCAATGGCAACAGAGAAAACGCTGCTGTGCGCCTACAGTACTGGAGTCTACCGTGTACTCACATTATTTCGCGAAAAATCACTAGCTCTAGCCATCGCTGTAGGTTACCTCGTGCATGAGGCCCCTCACGGTCTTGTTGTTGTTCTCGATGATGCTCTGGAACAAGTCTAGGTCCTCCGGGGTGTAGTTGTTGATCCTGTGCACCTGAGGCTGTATCAGCTTCACGAGCAGATGCACAATCTTGTCCGCCTCAGACCTGTTCATCCCGGGCGGCAGTGTCCTACACACACACACACACACACACACACCAGCGGCGGCAAACACAATTATAATACACTATACAAAAATATGTCTAGTAAGATTCCTAAACGGTAAAGGTTGATCACGATAAAGTGAGCACTTTTGATATCAACCTTAGGAAAAAGTCACTGCCAGCAGGAAAAAAGAAAAAAAAAAAAAAAAACCATTTAAGTTCGAAATCAAGTCATTTTATCGTTTTCAAGCAACTTTTTCATGTTTCTAGAAGCCTCAATTTTTGATCTCCCAAACCAAGCAAATTTAAGCCAAAATCTCGTGGCCGTAATTTTAAGCAAAAAACAAGCAAATTTTTAAATTTTTTCACAAATAGCTGAGCAGGATTTATGTAAATAAAAAAAAAAAAAAAAACAGCAAATTTTATGGAAAACTCAAGTAAATTTCTCGATTTCAAGCAACTTTTTTACGTTTCCTAGAAATGCTAATTTTGCAAGCGAGCAATCTAAATCAATAAAATGTAAGTCAAAATAAAGCTAAATAAGCTAAAAACAAATGAAATATATAAAAAAAGATAATTGATAGATTCGAATTTAATTGAAATGTTTACATTTTAAGAGAACTCAATATCATGTACATATTTTCCATCTTTCAGTTCTTTTAAACTTTTATCATTTGTAAAAACTTGTTTCTCATATATAATTTTAAAGCATTTTTATCAAACATGTTTACATAGCGATCTGGTAAAGTAATTTTATAATTTCTATCTATAATACAGTTAACTTTTTTACCAAACTTCGATTCATAATTTTGAAATTCTGTAGCAGCATACGATTTATTAATTACGAGATAATGTAGTTTAGTCAATTCGTATGAATTGTTTAACTTCTTGAGAAGTGATTCCATTTTGTTTTATTTATAAATAAAACTATATTAAGATAAAGAAAAAAAATTTCTTAACAATTTTGCTTTGTAAATAAAATGGAATCAATGCTCGAAATGGAAAATAATACCATATCAAGTAATGTAAAAAATGTAGTGAATTATTTAACATTGAATGTATTTTATCACACTAACTCACAAAAGATAAGCATATTAACACCTGTAAAAGTTGTTGGGCAAAATATACTAGAAACCATTATGGGCTAAGTAAAGTATTATACGAATGTGGAAAATATATTTGTATTCCATATCTCAAAAAGCATGAAAATACTAAATTACACTATACAAATGAAATTCGCCACGTTGATAATTCAACTAATATATGTATAGTATGTAATGAGAATAAATCTATCGATTCATTTTATCCCCATAAAGCTACTATAGACAAACATGCAACGAATTTTAAAAAAATTGTTTTAGCTAAAATACAAATAAATATTAACAAAACAAGGAATTAAATAATTAAAAACATTGTTTTCAATATTGACAATAAATAAAACAGCGTTTTATTCCATTCGATTAGTTATTTTTATATTATTCTTGGGTAGAAATCAATGTACCAAATTTGCTATAAATATAACTACTATATAATTTTTTTCTTATTAATTAAACAAAAAAAAAGTCAGCGAACAATTCAGCAGTTAAGTTGAGCGGAAGGAGAGTGCAGGAGCTAAGATTTTTAGAAAAAGAATGTACAATAAAATATTGGTGGCATCTAAGGAAAGCTGATTTAATTAGAATGCTTATACCATTTATTATGAATGAGCAAAGAAAAAATAACTTTGCAACTTCACGATCTTCATACGCCAATGTCAAAGAACAATATTCAAACAATAGAAATGAATTAAAAGAAATATTTCTATTCTCTAATAATATATTTGAAAAGCCTAGAAAGAAAAGTATATGAGTAACAGAATGGATAATAAAGAATAACTTTACGAATTTTCCTTTAGCTGATACCGATATCAATGAATTACATAAAGAATATAAAAACTAATTAAAATAAATAATTCCATATTCAACTAATGCATTCATTAACAAAAGAAATAAAAGAACCAATAAAAATTATATAGCAAATGAAGCTTTAAAGGTAGGATATCAACATATATAATTGAAATTTTTTTAATTTTGTACAGCCTAATAAATTTTTACATTCAGTAAAAAAATAAGGCATTTTAGATAATACATGATCATCTTAGAAAATTTAGAGGGGTGAAAACTAACATTAAATTATATGCCAATATAGCAAGAAAGAGACTAACCAAGTAGAATTATTTACATTTTAATCACAAAACTATTCAGTATTGAATGAAGGAGAAATTAAAAGCATTTGCAAAACCACAAAAAAGAATTACTTGCACGCTTATCCGAAAAAAAAAAAAAAAAAGGTTCAGATAGGAAATTAAATAGAGTGATTGTAATACAGTTAGCTATAAATAAGTATAATCAATTAAATTGAGCATCACATATCGAACTACCAGAAAAGATTAGGAAAAAACAAGCATTTGTTTCCAGCAGAAAAATATCCGCAAAGAGTAAGTAGTTATAAAAATGTTTGGCTTAATATTGGAAAAGTAATAGATTAATATGAATATCCTATTAAAATTGACGATATACCAAAAATAGAAAATAAAATTGATATCTCGACAAATGTTTAGTCTACTGAAGGTAAGTCTACAGTATATCCATTAAAGCATGCAAAAATAAAAGGGAAAAAGATATAAATTTACTTTTTTTTTTTTTTTTTTTTTTTCAAAAATGATACGAACTCGCATTATTGTTGGATAAAAGATTTATCGAAGTCACTTTCTGCAGAAAAAAACTAAACATAATGGTAAAATTTATATATGTTATATGTGTCATCAATTATTTTATTCTCAAGAAAGATTAAATAAACCTACAGACGACTGTTCTAAAGATGAATCAGTAAGAATCAGTATACCTTTGGAAGGAGAGCAAATATTTTTCAGAAATTACAAACATACAATGAAGGTTCCTTTTGCTATATATGCAGATTTTGAATCAATTCTAAAGAAAATATCAACACCCAAACCAAATCCAAAGGAAAAAAATAAATATAACGTAATAAAAAAAAAAGTCCAGTTTTAACAGAGGATAATATCGATAATGGTCTTTATACGGAAATACTGAAAGGAAGACATAAATTTACTGATGAAAAATTAAATACCACTGATGTAATGTTGAAGGATGAATCATATACAATTAAATATCAGTTACATGAAGCTTCTGGTTTTTGCTATTATATTGTATCTAATTATGGTGATTATAAACCACCAGTTGTATATCGAGGTCCAAATGCACTGTGGTGCCTGAGCGGTCTAGGGCTGAGCACAAACACCCGATAAGAAATAATCTAAGTCAATTAGCACTTTTAATTAAATCAAACACTGAAATGGTTGCACTTTTAATTATACATCTACTTACTTGACGATATGGTGGAAGATGGCATGGGAATTGTTAATATAAAATAAAATATTAACGATGGAAGCAATAACATGATATAACAACGGTGGTGAAGGAGATTGGAGTCTCAGCGCAGCACAGGCGAGTCGTCCCAGGCGGTGATGTGCAGTCTCTGGTATCCTCTGTTGAAGTCTATCTTCTTCAGGCCGTGCATGGCATAATAAAGCAACATGAGTGTAGTGGGGAGAAGTCTCTCTCCACCAAGAAGTCGCGCATGAGTAGTCTTTCACCAATGAGAAGTCATGGCGAGAAGAGTCGCCAACCAATGAGAGAGCAAGGTTAGGGCGTCAACCAATGAACTGGAACTTTGCACACGACCCCAAAGTGTGGTATTAAAACCATGTGACAGGAAAATAGTGCGTGATACAGCGCGTGAATCCAGGAGTCATGGGACGAAAATATCGTGAAAAGCAGGACATATTTCCAGTCAAAAGTGGTTAGCAATCGTAGTCACGCAGTGCTGAAATCACCGCAGGCAGTACTAGAGCGGATACAGCTTCCTGCCACAGGCACTGCAGAACCTGATACGTTGCGAAAATACTTCACTAAAATGTTCTCTCTCTGAATTGGAAAGCTTGCAGAGTACCCGCGGCACAAAAGCACATAAGATGTTTATACAATTAATGAAAAGGGACATAGAAGAGATTCGGGAAATATATTCGAAAATTGAACCAATGCACACACTTACAAAAGAAGAAAGAGTTTTATATAATAGTTCTATAAAATGTACTGTATGTGAATGTTAATATACGAAGGAAAATAAAAAAGTACATCATCATGTTCATATAACTGGTAAATTCATTCACCCAGTATGTAATAAATGTAATCTCCAATTAAAATTGCCCAATTTTGTTCCAATTTATGTTCATAACTTATCTGGATATGATGCTCATTTATTTATTAAAGAGCTATGATACGATGAAAAAGAAATAGATTTAATTGCAAATAATGAAGAAAAGTTTATTACTTTTGGGAAAGCATCAAAAAATTTATAAATGAGATTTATAGACACATTTAAATTTATGGCAAGTAATTTAGATAAATTATCATCTAATTTAATTAGAGATCAAATGAAACATACTCAAAAACATTTTCCATAAGATAAAGTAGATTTAGTTATTAGGAAAGGTTTTTTTTGTATACAAACATATGGATAGTTGGAAGAAATTTGACAAAACTGAGCTTCCACCAAAAAGTGAATATTTCAATAAATTTAATGAATCTGATATAACTGAGAATGATTATGATCATGCAAAATGTGTATGGGATCAATTTAATATGAATAACCTTGGCGAATATCACGATTTATACTTACAAAGTGATGTGTTACTATTAGGGGATGTATTTGAAAACTTTAGAGAAATGTGTATAAATGCATATGATTTGGATCCAGCATGGTATTTTACAGCACCAGGATTATCATGGGATGCAATGTTAAAAATAAATAAACATCCATTAGAATTATTACATAATTATAATATGATTTTAATGGCAGAAAAAGGAATTAGAGGTGGAATTTCACAATGTTGTACAAGATATGTAAAAGCTTATAATAAATATTTAGATGATTTTAATCATAATCAAGACTGTAACTATTTAGCTTATCTCGATGCGAATAATTTATATGGTTGGGCAATGTCTCAATATTTACCATATGGTGGTTTCGAATGAATTGATTATCCAGAATTTAAATTATATTTTAGCCAAAATTATATATTAAATCTTAACGATGATTCAGATCATGGTTACATTTTAGAAGTAGATTTAGAGTATCCACAAGATATACATAAATTACATTAAGATATATCATTTAGTACAGAAATTAAGGTAATTCCAAGAACAAATAAGTCTAAATTACTAACAACTTTACTCAATAAAAAAGTATGTAATACATTATCGCAATTTGAAACAGTGTCTAAATAATGGGTTAAAGCTTACAAACATACATAGAATATTTAAGTTTAATCAGTCTGATTGGTTAAGAAATTACATAAATTTAAATACATCAATGAGAACTAAAGCAAAAAATGTTTTTGAAAAACATTTTTATAAGCGGATGAATAATTCTGTTTTTGGTAAAACAATGGAAAATATAAATAACAGGGTGGATATAAGACTGGTCTCAAATGAAAAAGCCTGTGATAAATTAGTAGCAAAACCAAATTTCAAAAGAATTACTATATTGAATGAGAATCTCGCAGCTGTCTGTGTGAACAAAACAAATGTAAAATTTAATGAGCCTGTTTATTTGTATATGTCAATTTTGGGCATATCGAAAGAGTTAGTATATGATTTTCATTATAAAGTGATGAGACCAAATTATGGAGATAATATTGAACTATGCTATCAAGTTACCAATCCCTACATTTATAACATAAAAACAGAATGTTTTTATGGCGATATGAAGTCGATGATAGACAAATTTGATACAAGTGATTGCCCAATAGATAATATATATAACATACCTCAAATAAATAAGAAAGTTTTAGGTAAGATAAAAGATGAATTTAATGGGGAAATTATGAAAGAATTTATTGGTTTAAGAGCTAAAGTGTATGCATATAGAGTTGATGACAAAGAAAACAAAATATCGAAAGGTGTAAAGAAATGTGTAGTTAATAAGAAAATAATATTTGATGACTTTAAAAATTGTTTGTTTAATGAAAAAATACAATATAGAACAATGCATTTAATAAGCAGTGAGAAACATGAAATATGTACAGTCAAAGTTATTAAATAGCATTAAGCCATTGTGATGACAAAAGGATTATACAAGCAAATAAAATAGATACATTACCACGTGGAAATCAAACTTTATAGTTTTATTAATGAGAGTTGAATAATTCAGCAGTTGGATCACCGTCCAATGAAATTACACAAATTATATTTGAAAAATTTTTAATTTCCAAAACAATGCCAGTGCCATCAAAATCAGTTTACCATTTTCATCTCTAATTCCTAAAATTATATGATTAAAATTTTAATTATCTATTTTATAAATAATTGGATATGTGGGCCCATAATATATATAATCTCCAAAACTAAACCTAGTTTTTGGTGAAAAACTTGCAGTTATATTTTTTTCTAAATGAGTACTATATATATATATATATATAGGCCGGTCAAGTGGAGAGGTGATTGGGTTTCTGCAATTGGAGTTTTGCTGGCATCAATATCAAGGCTGGATAAATATATAACAGGTCACTGACAGCCTATAAACCTGGAATGTCCCTGGCACAGTGTAACAGCCTGTAAACCTTATGTAATTTTTTTAACTAAAGCTCAACATAGGAGAAATGTGTATTGAATGGACAATGATCAAATGTTGAATGCATTTTATGTGTTTTGAATGAACAATGAGCTAATTTGAACACATTTTATGTGCAGTGAACGAATAATGAATGAACATTGACTGCTTTTTATCTACAATATATGGTATTACATATGAAATTATTAGCCTTCTTTCAACATGTTGAACATTTTAATACACAAGAAAAAAATATTTATTTACTACATACTTACTTATTGTTTACAAGAAGGCAGAATCTCTAGTAAAACATGTATGATTTTTCTTCCTTACATTTTTCAACTTTCCAGATAACAAGTGTATCACAATAATTCAAAACAGATTTGTTTAAATTTTGTAAATTATCAGCTATTTCTGTTTCAAAACATATTTTATTGACTGCATCTTTTCCATCTATCGGAACACCTAAATTATTAATTCTACAATTTTGAAGAGATAGATAATCGATTGTATAAATAAACACTTTACTTAGTTGATCGCATTAAAGCACAAACAATAATATTTAAATCTACATATGTATTAAATTTATTAGCATTAGTATCAGAGTTTTTTTAAATTTAATTAATAGTTTTCTAAATAAATTCTATCATTTAATAACAAAGAAATTATATCATGAAACTTAAACCTCTCGAAAAATATGTGTAATACAATTAAATATATATGTCCACAGATAACTGAATTTAAATTCTGAGTTCTATTATCATTGTAATAAACATTTCTTTTTTTTTTTAAGTAATTAGTTAAATTAGTAGGAATGTTATCTCCAAAGGAATGAAAATAGTACACATCATTATTTTCTTTAAAATAGCAAACCCAATGAGTACCAGGATCTGTTGAAATGTCGAAATTAACCACAGCACATTCATATTTGTGCATACTTTTTGGTAATTCATCAATCATATAAACATTTCTGAAATTCTTAATGTTTAGTATTTCTAGATATTTTTGAATATCAAAAATTAGTTAATGGTGATGTATTAAAATTTATTTTGGTCTCCCTATCTTTTTTGCAACTAATCCACTGCCTGATTAATTTTCTATTGCCAAGTTATGTCGCTGTCGTTCTTCTAATTCATTTTTATTTTGTCTAGTTTGTTCAACAGAATTGTAAATTGAGCTTGCTCCACAGCTAAAGAACCAAGTGCAGCTAAAACAGGAATTAAATATAGTAAAACACCTCCATGACGTCAACCACTTCCAGATTTTTCTTTTAGTACTTTTTTGATTGTTGTTATTGACAAAATTAATTTGAAACCTTTGCCTTCTTTTAATTTTTTATTTTTTCTCTCAAGTTGTTCTTTTGTTAAAAATTTATCTATACCCAATTCTCTTAATTGAGCAATGGGTATATCGAATGTTAATTTTTTTATCTTCATGTATAAGTAAAAAAATATAATTAATTAATTAATCTTAATACCCCATACTAATTTTCTTTTTGTAAACATAGTTGAAGTAACAGCTGCAGAAGCAATTTTTTCACCGATTGGAGTATCTTTATCTAATATAATTTATTTTGCTTCTTTTTGTAAAATTTTATCAGCTTCATGACTAGATTCTAAATCGTTATGATATCTAAAAGCAATATCGTGATATTTACATTCTTCATATAATTTATTTATTCCTGTATCGCCTCTTTGCTATCTTCATTCAATTTTGTAAATGGTCCACAGTAATTATACCCTGGCAAATACAATTCAGGCAAATTTAAATTGTTTAACGCCCAATTTATTATTCCTTTTCTGTGTTGTTCAGAATTACAATAAGAATAAGGAATTACATTTAAAACACTTATATGATATGGAATTCCTTTTGGATTATTAATAACAAAATCAGAAAATTTAGTGTTCAACATGTTCATTATGATCACTTTTTCATTGTAATAATTGTTATTACCAGCATGTTCTTCACCATGTGTAACTAATAATCTGTCAATTAAATTTCAAACATCATTCATCCAAATATGTTCTATTAACAAATTGTTGTATTTTTTACTCCTTCTCCAGATCTAGGAGTTCTTGGAGAAATTATGTTTTTCTGGTGTGTTTGCTGCTGTTCTTGAATGTGATTCTTTTATATAGTTATCATAAATTGGTTTAATTATATTTTTGTATTTCCAACTTCTATTCGAGTTAATTTTCTTTTTTTGATTATATTCTTGGAATGCAGCATTGGTATCTGAAACTATTTTCGTGTAGTTTTCATAGTCAGTATCAGTGAAATTAGCCACAAGATCTCATTTTTCTTTTGTTACTAAATTAGAAAGTCCTTACGTTAATTCATAGTGTTTATTTTTAACGATTATTTTATTAATATCTATCTGTACTTGTTCATTACCTATGTAAATTTTTTGTCCTTCTGCACATAATCCATATTAAGTATCAATGAGTAATTTAACTCGAGTAACTGCTTTTGATGAATCTTTCATTTATATATTAATTTATTTCTAGTTATAAATGAGTTATAAAAGTATCGAGAGTTTTGAAAGACAAACTTTTCCCCCAACTGATCAAACTAGGGGGAATTTAAATGTTTACTATAACAGAATTGAATTTCATATTCCTCTAAGTGATGGATTTTCTTTCCCAAATGATGCTTATTTTTTGAGCAATTTAGGTTACTAAAGAGAGATAAAGAAGGAGATGAGGCAAAATACGCAAAATTAGATCATATTGAAGTTTGTGCTAACTTTTTTCCTTTTAAATTTTCAAGAATAGAAATTACAAAATATAGGCATATTATTGAGGCTGTTGATAACCCAGGTTTAACTTCAACAATGATGATTAATTTGTTAAGATCCCCAAGTGAACAAAATTATTTAGAATTTACTGGTGTTTATAGTAAATATCATGTAAAATTTGTTCACAGTGATAAAACAAATGAAGTACCCTATCCACTGAGATATCTGTTTGGTTTTATTCGTGATAACAATTAAATTTATTGCAGAGGAGGTTATAAGGTCACTTTTTTTTTCGAAATTATTCTGATAACAATTGTTTATATGTTTATGAAACTAAGAATGCTGATGGCGCAGTTCAGGAAAGTTATGCTGGTCCAGGTAAAATTGTTATTCAAAAATTAGAAATAATGTGGCCAATTGTTGAATACGAATCTAACACAGCCATTGCAATTACAGAAAAATTATACAAATTGTAGGCTTCAAGCTAATAGAAAAAAATCGTGTTTAACAGTATGTACTGTATATGCTTCTATGTTTGAGCACTGTAATGTAAGAAACATTTATGTTAAGAATGGAAGAAATTAGATATTTCCTAAAGCAAATTGGACTCTAGATATTAAAAATGGCCTTTGTGATAAAATGTTTCTTGATTATAATGATTTTCGAAATTCCAAATCAAAACTATATACTCTATATAGAAATAATGAGCATCATTATAAACCAACTGTAAAAAACTCAAGGTGATATCAATTATTATTCATTTTGGGGGCGAAAACAATATTTGTTATTGATTGTTTATATAGAAAAACAACAGTTGTTAAGATAAAACAAACATAAAAATAAGTGTAGATTTTAGCAAAGCTGTTGAAGCAGGAACAATTTGTAATGTTGTTCTAATTAGTCAAAGGAATCTAACTTATGATTATTTGAAAGAAAATATTACTGAAGATATATACATATTTTAAATTAATAAATGGAGGATGTAAACGATTTTACGGAAACAACAAAATGCTTCCATAATTTTATAGAAATTTTTAGATGTTTAGTCAAGTTGATTAATCGAATAAAAATCATTTTGTTAAACCTAAATGAGATTTTTATTTCTCTTAATAAATTTATTTCTTATTAAATAAAAATGAAAACGCCTGTGTTCCAATGCAGTATGGCAATATTTTCTTAAGGTGGTGATGATTTAAATACACCTTCCTATAAATTATTTAATGCTTCTGACGAACTCAGAGAAATAGTTTTCAAATTTCATCTAAATATACAAAACTTACCATTTTTGCTCTTAGAAAACATTGCCGATAAATATGTACTTCAAGAAATATGTGACGAATTTGAACATATAGAAGAAGTGTTTAAAAATTAGTAGCATTTCAAATATAAACTATAATGAATAATAACATAATATTTCATTTCATTTGACTAAAATTTACTTGATTTTATCTTAAATTTGATTGATTTAGGTTGCTCGTTTGATAAATTAGCGTTTCTAGAAAACGTGAAAAATTTACTTAAATAGAGGAATTTATTTGATTTTGGCTTAAAATTTGCTGTTTTTTTTAACTTACATAAATCCTGCTCGGCTATTTATGGAAAAAATTGAAAAATTTGCTTGTTTTTAGCTTAAAATTAGGGCTACAAGATTATGGCTTAAATGTGCTTGGTTTTGGAGATCAAAAATTGAGGCTTCTATAAACATAAAAAAGTTGCTTGAAAACGATAAAATTACTTGATTTTGATCTTAAATGGCTTGGTTTTGAACGTCTTTTAATCGAATTTCAGATTTAGAGTTTTTAATTGTTTCTTGTATTTCATTAATAATAGGAGGAAATAGTCATGTTAGTTTTTCATATTATTTTGGCAGACATTGCCGATTTGAATTAGCTACGCTGGCTCTCTCATTCCATATCTAATACTGCCCATGCCTGCGTAGGATATCTAGACGGGCGCACTGAGTGACATGCGCCCAGTAAAGTTTGTAACGATGGTTGCGATGTAGTTCCACATCTTAACGTCGAATAAAAAGTGCTAGGTAACCACTAGTAATAACTTAAATTATTTATTTCGCCTTGTGTTTATTTAATTCATGGAAGTGTAAAATTAAGCAGAATTGTAAAATATTTACTATTATAACAATTTCACAGTTACAATTGACCAACGTATGAATAAAGTGGTGGCGCCCACTGAAATGATAATTTCGCATAAGGTGGAAGAATACACAAGGTTCATACAAGTAGATCTTAAGCAGGCTTTTCAAAAGTGCTAATTTGACAATTAAAAACCTATAATGGAGGTTTTAAACCTATACATGTAATTGAAATAATAACATACGCCGGGCTGCAAAAATACGAATGTTTAGCGTCACTGCTTTACAAAGTTCGGAACTCTCGTAGGCATTTGAATGTTTCCTGAGTAAATGTAGGAACGCTACCATGAATGTATGGGAAACGACCATTAACGGTTTTTTACTATAGCCTGTTAACGGTAAAGTGAGCACTTTTAAGGCTCTAATTACTTTTTCCTTTGAGCCATTTTTTTTTAAATCCTTTATCCATCTTTTTAAATAAAGTAATAAACATAGCGTGAATGTTTCACTGCACTCTGAAGTTAACGTTTAAGGTTGAAATAAAATACATTTATTTACTATTATTCCAAATGAGACGGCTTTGAAATGTGCTCACATTACCGCGAATAGCCTATATATGTATACACCGATGTGGTAAATTTGCGAATAATTTCTAAGTGTGTAGCTACGCCATAGCCCGTTCACTGCCACTTCTAACTTTTCTGAAGCCCTGCTAAAGTTCCACTGCCAGGATGTTCTTCTGTCTCAAGCAAAGTAACTTTAACATGTATATAAAATTACTCCAAAAGGAAAGCTCATCGCATTCATGTGGACTCAGTTCAATAGTATTTTGCATAACTATTTCATACTATGCTGTTCTCGGTAAAATTAGCACTTTTGAAAGCCCTTCGCAAGATCTATTTGTACGCACGTTGTGTATTCCTCCGCCTTAAGTAAAATTTACATTCCCATGGTCCACATCACTTTATTCATGCGCCGGTCAAGTGAAACTGCGAAATTATTAGGGAAGTAAATATTTCACAAATATGCTCATTTTTACACTTCGATGCATTAAAAAACAACAGGAAGGGAAAGAAATACATTAAGTTATCACAAATAGTAACCTAACACTTTTTATTCGACGTTAAGATATGGAGCAACTTTCCATCCATCGTTACCAACTTTACTGGGCGAATGTCACTCAGTACGTACGCCCATTAAAATATATGTAGGCAGGGACAGTGACTTTTTTCTAAGGTTAATCTTTATTAAAGTGCTCACTTTATCGTCAACATCCTTTAGGCACTAACAACGCACATATTTTCTTCCTGTTTTGTTCATAAAAGTTAAAAATGAAATATCATAATTTGCAGATAAAATGTGAGTAAAAGTTCAATGAAATAAGGAAGCAAGGAATTTTAACGTTATCGCTGGTATAGGTCAAAGCACTTGTGATAAATGTCATATTTACAGAAACCTGGAAAATTCGAATAAATATGCTTCTTTTCGACTGGCTCAAGATTTACCCATACACCTCCTGGAGGACTCTGTGCCAATGAAAAACACGCAACAAAACGCAAACCCTATCAAGGCCTGTCACTATGGCAGCAACCAACCAATGAGATAACTGCTACCTGCTTTGGTGGGCAAACGAATATCACGTCTAGCTATATGAAAGGATGGGAAAATTTCGCGAGTTCATTTCGGGATGAGATGGACGCCAAACACGTATACAGCGAAGTCACCTTTGCAATTGGATCACAGTTTATTAGACACGCCCTGGGCGCCTCTGAACCAAAAGCAGACGTGCAAGAAAACAAGTAGCCAATCCCATACTGCCAGGTGTGGAGTAACACAAGCCACTCTCTGGAGCAGCAGCCAGTGAACAACAGAGCTAAAAACCCCTGTCACACTGTCAAATCTTTCCGTCAAACTGCTTCCAATAAGTTTGGTCAAATAAAGTTGTAAAGCTAAGACGTCATCGAAACGTCATAAATGTCGCCATTTTCGTCTGAGAATGTTCTATGGCTTCAGTTTCCATCAGACATACAAAAATTGGACTGGTTTTAAAATTTACTTGATGTTTGACGGTCTCAGCCAATCAGAATCGTGCACGAAAAAAATTGACGCCAAGAAACTTATATATAACAAACAATTGCTGGAAATGACGTAAGTTATGATGATAATTAATTTATGACGTAGCTGTCTGTGCATGAATGCTATATTAAAAGAATATTGCACATTGCTACGAGCTCAGAGGCATTTATTTCATTGCCCAGGAAACATATTTTATAAAGAAAATTTTAAAGTAGTAAAGAAACGAAAATATATTACAATATTACTTATATTTCTTCCTGTAATAGACCGACTGGAAAAACAAAGCAATATCTCACTATGAAAATATTTTTTAAATAATACTTCAAATTAGATTCTGCCACTAAAAATTTGACAGTGTGACACATTATCAAACACGGTCAAGATTATTTGATAAAATTTGTTGGAAGGAAAAATTAAATGGCCTTTTTTTGTCCTCAAATTTTACTGTCAAATGTAGTTGAAGGCGAAAATTTTATAGTGTGACACGGGCTTAAGGCTCGAGTATACACAGGATTATGTGTAATAAAATCATTGTAATAATGTGCACCATACTTTAAGTGCAATGTGAAATGCAAACGAATACACAGAACCAATATGTTTCATTGTAGCACTTTTATTCAATGCCAGGGCCGTTTTATTCATAAATGTAGATTCGTTACAATATATATATGATATATATATAAAGTAGCAAAAATTCGTTAAAAGTACTGCGAACTTGAGATCAATGAGTACACATACATTAACTATAAAATGTACAAACGCTTTACCAGCTTTAATAACTTAAACCACAGCCGAATTCTTTAAACAGTTCACATAAACGTTCCAAGTCGCGTTTTAAAGTTTCTTCGGTGATTCAGGCAATGATCGTTAATTACAACATAATATATCAACATTTAAAGGCAAGCACTTTACTGTACCCAGAAAAACAATTGACACGAACAAACCAGTTATTCGCCCAGCTCAATCAGCCGGAAATAATCTCTAAAATTAATACTCACTTTCATTGAGTTATACGTAATTTTCAGCATTAAGGCTAATCTGTAGCCAGCAATAGTTTTCAACCTTACACTCTAAAAAGAGTGTAGCTGTTTTGAATATATTAAATAAATTGCGTATCAATTCTGGCGTGTTACAATACGCGACCCTCAGGTCAGCAGGGCTAGCATAAGCTTCAGTAAAATCCCCAACAACTTCTAAGTAACACATACGTTTACTATATCTTAATTTGTACCTAAGCCAAATGTTGGCTAATATTTCAATATAGGTTTGACAAATCCCACTAAAAATGTCCACTTGCTGACTAGAATAAGTAATGAATATCGCTAAAAAATTTGCTAAATTTTATCTTATTAGACTTTCCCATGTGAACGTGCATCGCAGTTCAATGATCCAGTAAAGGACGCACGTCGTAAAAAGAATATATTAAATTTTTTTCAATAAAAGACTCTAAACTTGCACGCCGGCATCCCATGCAAACTATTACACACTTCTAAATTAATGTATATACATTGGGGTCACTAGGGTGTAGTGCAATAAAATTAAAGGGACGATGACAATTTAAAAAGCTAAAAATGTACACATTTTCACGCGCGGAGCTTGGACAGCCGACATATCATCAGCAATTTAACCCTGGGCCAGGTAAATGGGGTAGTGGCCGCCAAACTATGTAACTCCTTACGCAGGAAAATTAAGTTTTAAACTGTTCCATAAATATCTATCAGTTTTGGACATGCCAAGGAAAAATACCACTCAGGCAATTCTACGAACAAAGCCAAACCCGTCATAACTATAGAAACTCAAAAACTACAATCATTAACAAACGATTAGGGCCCAGGAAATATTTATAAAAAACGTACTGTACAAACTCACCTAAAGTATTCTCATTTCAGTTACAAAAATACACTAAAAACACAATACTATGAAACCTCATATCACCCAACATCGCTAGCGGTCTGAGCGATATTACATTTTCGGCTCACTGCTCAGCTGACGGAATTTCTCCTGGCTCTCATCACTGCCGATAGGAATTACCAGGAGGTGTTCACAAGATAGGGAACAACAGGTCGCTTATTTTTTCAGGCCCTCTCCATGCATACCATCATTTTAGTGAAATCTTTTGATACCCATTAAAGCTATTACAAATTGTTTCGTAGTTGTTACGCTGCGGGAGCTTAAGTATTTTATACATAAAAAAAAATTATGCATTCTCTTAGATATACGCAAAAAAAATCGCCTCTTTATTTCTATTGTGTTGCCTAGCCATATTGTTGTTAATGACGAAAACGAAACGACAGTGTAATTTTGAATTTCTGAAATGCGTTGCAATTCTTGGCAGAACATCGTAATCTTCTGATCCAACATATAATTAATTTTATTCCACTGTTGAAGGTGGTCAACAAGTGTGATTACAATAATATTTGTACTGCAGTTTTAAGAAGTTCAAGGAATATCCGCCAGGAGTGCTGTAAGTACTCAGTAGCGCCGACTTCGTAATTCGAAGTAATGCAGTAGTTGTGCCGACTAAGTTGGTATGCATGGAGAGGGCAAAAAAAAACTAGCGACAGCTCAATTTGATTGCTGTTGCGACTCTGGTATACACCTTATTTACTCTATGGGAATGTCAATCAGGGCTGTCAAGACACCTTGAACAAGGCATAACTGACCCCATCTACTCAATTATAGTGCCTTGGGACAGAGGGGTAACGTGAAGAGGGAAGGCACAAGGAAGTAAGAAGGGGAGCCAAGCTGGCCAAGGAAGACTACATTTGGCGGTGGTGGGAACTACCAAAAAGATCGCACCACTGCTGAAAGTGTATCATATCAATGTTATAATTAACTTTATTTACGTCAGTTTCAGCCGTAAATGTTTGTAACAAATGGATGCAGATAGTAAACATTATGACGATCTTTCTTTTAAGAAGAATTTCTTGCAAATTCTGCTTTCCGGAGCATCCAAAACGTAAATGCGCTTAAATTTAGTTAAAAACGAGGATTCTATCCATCGATATTTTTTTTTCATTTAAAAACTATATTTTAGTAAAATATTTTATAATTTTGCACCAAAATATATTCATCTTTAATATATAGCATAAATCGTAGTTTTCTGACAATTTTGATGGTGCCTGTACTACTTATTTATGAGTTATTCACGATTTATAGTCGGGTGCAGTGCTCCATAGACAGTTGCTTTAATTCAATCTTAAAGGGGAAGTATTCTTGCCATCATGTATTTAAGTATTTATCCTCCATAACTTAATTTTCGGAGTCAATATTTAAAATCCGAACTAGTCAAGACATAGGGAACGTCATAATGGTTATTTCGAAATCCAACTTATTTTTCTTATATGATTAGTTTCATATTGGTAATCGTATTAAAATATTATCAAATTATTTAATAATTGCATTCCTACATGAAAAAAAACGGGTACAATTGAAACCGTACAAATTTAAAAATTAATAGTTAAGAAGTCCTCTATGTCATGTATAGCTTTGATTTTTTGTCTGGTTATAAATTTCCTTTTCAAAGATTTGTGAGGAAATTTTAAGATAGAAAGGATACTACCAAGAACATGTGCGCCTAATCATCCCCTACTACCACAGCTGGCTTCAATATCCGATGTCTACAACCACAACTTCATTTGGTTATTGGCCGCGCGCCTATGTGAGAAGAAATATTCTTATTTGACTAGGCCAATCAGATTATAGTACTCCGATACTGAACGTCCATAATTATTGGACAGACACTTGAGGCATGTGACATTTAAATTCATCCAACCACGAAAGTACACATGAGCAAAAGTGTTTTGGTGTACAGCTGGTCTTGAAATATTGTATTGAAAAACACCTGTCGCTATTGATTAGCCATGAGACTGTGGCGTCTAGCCTACAGTCGTTGAACTCGCGTATTTTTTAGGTCTCTACCTATTGTTAGAGACGTGCATAATTCGCGTTACTTTTCGGTGACAGATGACTTTCCTAGCCTTCTCTGATTCTAAGTGTTCGATGTACGTTCGAGGTAGCGACGGGAGCTACTTCGTCTCAGGGCTGAGCCTCTTACGCCTGCAGGGGAGTGAATCCATACAAGGAGGCATGCATCGCGGCAGAGGGGGATTGGGCAGCCATGGCCGCAGTTTGGGGCCATGATTCCCTCATTAAGTGTACCTACAGTTGACCTATAACTAGAGACTTGCAAAATTCGGGTTATTATATGGGGATACGTTTGAACTTTAAACACGCGTACCTTTGCATTAGAGTTGTCATTGGATCATACTTAATCTGGTACTGGCACTTCCTGTATTGTATAAATCTGCGCCAGTAAATGAACACTTCACAACTGTATGAGCCAATCACATGCAGTTCAGTCAGAAAGGGCGTGGCTTCTCATCTGTGTAGCAACCAATGGAAAAAGGACTCCGGCTTCAGTATAGACAGTACTGTGAAGTTTAGCCTGGTGCTGAATAATAAAGCGAATTTTTAATGTATCTACCTATAACTAAGAATAGAAAGGGAAAACCAGCATAGGTACCATAAAAACTCTTTCGACAGAAAATAATTAAAAATTGTTGCATGCATTAATATAGAATGCTACGTGAGACAGATAGGTAGGAACCATGCTCTTTATTAGTAGGAAGAGAATTACTGGTAGAGAGAGGGGGCTGGATCTTAATTTTCATTGTTCAGTCTGACGCTGGCTTAACCAGGCCGGAGAGGGTGCTCCACTATTGGGAAGGGGGAGGTGCTATGGGGGCTGTTCCCCCGAATCCCCAGTGGATTCATGACATTTTAAAGAAAAACAGAAATGAGCTGCCGGCCAGTGTCAGCTGAGTCAACACTGACCAGCTTTAACTTATTATATGGCGGAAGAAATCGTCTGGAAAGGAAAAGGAAAATTAATTATTATAAATTACTTATTACTATTTTATGTTCTCGGGGACATTGGTGTTGTGTGTGGGGGCTCTCACCAGCTTCTGCAGAGAGTACACTATCGCCACAGCCTCTGGAGTTATTCGCTGATTGACTGACCAGAGGCCGCCTTGGAATCGGCAGTGGCGAACGGGCCATACATACATTATTTCGGTGACAGGATATATTGCACTGCCTTATATATAAGTGACCAGAGTCCGCGGTCTTATTGGCCGCTTCACATTAATCAACATCACCTACGTGCTTGAGCTCTTTAAAAAGAGGTTGGCCACCCCACTGCTGAACTTATATTACTGACTCAAGAGTTCTCCGAGACGTGCCAAGACATATTTCCGGACAACGGCTGAAGTCGGTCAAACACACAGTAACTTGGAGTACAGCCTGTTCTTTAAAAATAACGCGAATTTTGCACGCCACTACATATTGTTAGAGACCTGCAAAATTAGCGTTTATTATTTGAGGACAGGCTGAACTTAAAGCAATTTTATCTTTGCAATGCGTTTGTCATTGGCGGAGACCTGAAGAATTCGCGGATTAATTTTGGGACAAGTTAGAATTCAAAACACGTGTGCTTATACAACTTTAGCCATTGGTCTACACGGTGTTTGACACCTCCTGAAGAACCTTGACCCAATCGTCGCCTTCCACTGTGACAGCAGACAACCAATGTGCAGTTGATGGAATATTTGTACATAAGACCGTAGAGTCTAGCTTGCAGGTCATTGAACTCGCGAATTTTTCAGGTCTCTACTCATTGGGCCATACTTTATTTGACACACCCCTGGTAAATATGCACTAATAAATGAACACTTCACAATAGCGTGCCCGAATAAAGTACAGTTCACTCATAAAGGGAGTGACTTCACATTTGAGCAGCAGCCAATTGAGAAACGACGCCCGTTCGAGACGCGAATTTTGCAGGTCCCTACCTATTGTGTGTGTTTGCGTGTGTGTATCGTAGGAGTTAGGGCGGCACTCACAGGCTCTGGAGGACGGCGCGCGCCTTGGAGCGGAAGATGATGTTGGCGTTGCAGACTGTGACGGCGGGGAAGGGCAGCAGGCGGGTGGGGTAGTGGTTCGTCTCTATGATCTCCCTCGTGGGGCTGCTGGAGTAGCGTCTCCAGAAGGTGCTCACCATGAAGCCGGCACCGATCAGGCCCGCCACCACCACCACCATCCACAGCAGCCTGCCGACAACGCCGCTGCCATGCACTCTCGAGCTCTGCGCACATACACAGGCTATTCACAGGGCTATAGCTAGGGACATCCCATTTTCGCGAAAAGATTTCACGGCCGATTGAATTTCATAACACTTTAGCTCAGATCCCCATCCGTGATTGGATGATCTAGGTGTTTCACGTTTCAGGTAACTGCCCGCGAATCACAGGCGTAAGGTATCGGAGTAACATTATTCTGATTGGCCCGTCAAGTAAAAAAATGTCTCCTCACAGACAACCGTCACCAGATATCAAAAGACATCTGCTTTTAAATAGTATGCATGGAATCTTTTCGCGAAATTCGGGTGTCCCTGGCTATAGGCTATTCACGGTCAAATGAGCACTTCTGAAAGCCCTGTTTAAACTCTACTCGTATGCACTTCGTGTATTATTCCGCCTCATAAAAATTAATATTGCCACGTGCCTCATCACTTTACTCACGCGTCGGACAAGTGAAACTGTGAAATTATTAGAAAAGTAAATATTTTACAAATATACTAATTTTTACGCTTCGATGCATTAAAAAAAAACCATAAAGCGAAAGAAATAATTTAAGTTATCACTAGAGACATGCAAAATTCGCGTTATTATTCAGAATCAGGCTAAACTTCACAGTAATGTCTGCACTGGAGCCGGGTTTCTTTTCTCCATTGGTTGCTAGATAGATGAGAAGCCACGCCTTTTCTGACTGAACTGCACGTCATTGGTGCACACAGTTGTGAAGTGTTCATTTACTGGCGCAGAGCTACCAGGGCGTGCCACATTAAATATGGTCCAATGACAACTGTCTTGTAAAGGTACACAGGCTAAAAGTTCAACGTGTCCCCAAACAATAACGAGAATTTTGCAGGCCTCTAGTTATCACAAATGGTTACCTAACACTTTTTATTCGACATTAAGATATGGAACTACTTTCCCTCCATCGTTACCAACTTTACTGGGCGCATGCCACTCAGTGAGCCCGTTAAAATATACACAGGTAGGGGCAGAAACTTTTTTCTAAGGTTGATTTCAAAAGTGCTCACTTTATCGTGAACCGCCTTTACCTGTTTTTTTTTTTTTTTTCCGTGAAAATCTTTACGCGGAGGCCGGACTTCAATACTCTACTTGCACACTTGCCATCTTCATTTGACTACTGGTCGCTTGTCTTTGTGTGAAGACAGTCTGTTACTTGAATGAATCAATCAGAATTAATTTTATCTAATACTGACCGTCCGTGATTTCTGTGAAGATAGATAAGACTCGTAACAATTCAAATGATCCACTGAAACAGAATTCATCCTAAAATATTCTCGCGAAAAACAGGTTCCTCTAGCTATACCTACGCAGTAAAGTGAGTACTTTTGAAAGCCCCCTCATTTGGAATAATATCAATAAATATGTTTTTTTTTTTCTTTTAGCCTAAGACGTTAGCTTCCGAGTGAAGGGGAATATACACACCGTATTTATTACTTACATGGCAAGATTTATTTTAAAATGGTAGTTAATCTACAAAAAATGACTGAAAGGAAAAAGTAACTAGGGCCACGAACGTACTCACTTTACCGTGAACAGCCTATACTATAGACGATGCGTCAAACAAGCGCCTCTGAGAAACTGTTACAAACAATAATAGGTTTCAGTTGATCCAATACTTTATAACTAGAGACACCCAAATTTGGGGAAAAAATTTCGTACATGTTCGATTTCAATATTTTACGGGCATAACTGTCATTTTCTTGTTCTTATTGGCTGTGTGTCTGTGTGAGAAGAGATCTTCTTACTTTTCAGGCCAAACAAAATTATCTGATTATGATACTGCACGTCTGTGATTCGTGGGCAGACACCTAAGACGCGTAACACGGGTGTAATCAAATCACGAAAGTGGACATGAACTAGAGTGTTATGATATACCACTGAAGATTAAATCTTTTCGCTACATTCAGGTGTCACTATTTATGACGTAAAAGTTACAATAGTTAACCGTTTTAAAAATTACGCTTTGAAAAATTAAATTAAAATATAGTGCAGATATATCTATCGGTGATTTATATTCCAATATTTGCAGTTACGAGAAGGGATTTTTTAAATGTTATCTTAAGTGCTTAACAAATTGCCAGCCAGTTATAAGCACAACTGATAGTTAAAAAGTAGTAGGGTCATGCCGGTCCTACCCCATATTGGATTAATTGGTATTAATTGATGGATTATCGATTTGGTTTATTGGATTAATCCTTAATCCGATCGTAATCCGCTCAATTTTTTAAATCGACAAGGGTTAAATTGATTGAAAGAGTAAAATTTATTTAAAGGGTTAGTCAGAAAAGGTTTAATTTTTAATCCGATTAATTTATTTCCCTTTATTTACTTTCTTTTTGGGTGCGGGTAGCAGGAGCTCTCTACGATGTTGACACTGTGGATTCCTGGAGGCGCTTACCAGAGTAATGGGTTGCAATGTCTTATATAGGTGTTGAGTTGAGTGCAAGAGTGGGCTAACTGTACTTTTTTTTTTTGCTGGATATTGATTGTAGATGGTGGTGGGAGAAAGGCGACTTTGAAAGATGCGATTTACATGTTAGTAATGACAAAATATATGTTTTCCAAATGCAATTAAATGTTAGAGAACTTCAGAGTGTTCAACGTATGAATAAATTACATGCATCGAAACAGAAATTGCAAACAACTACATGAATAATAAGTGCAATTATGTGAGTCTTAAACGTAATGTGAGTCTCGAGCTTAGAAATATAATTTACATGAGAGAGAATTTTAACTAGGTGAATAACATCTGATGTCGACAAGTGCAAACTCACTAAACGAAATCCAGATAGTCTGTATGAATAAAAAAACATATTAACACATACAAATTACATGATTCAGCCTGGTGAATAATATCTTAGGGCAAAAAAACTTTGAATACGATTTAAAACAGACACAATAGTGTATGTCAGACTGATAAGGAAAATATACAACAATCTACATGAAAGTTGTTAACAATAGAAAATCTTACCCCAAATTATTTGTTTAAAAATAACCAACTTGCATAGAACTTAATCCCACATCACTTTATATATAAAGTAAAAAGTGCACAAACATCCTAGAAGTGTAAATTATTTTTAAAATAATGGACATACTACAAATTTCTGTAAATAGAATACACATGTTAATACAAACGGTATTTTTGTAGACCGAGTTCAGAAATCGAAAATCTTATTGTAATATTGACTTAACACACGAAAATTTATATTTTCCCTATAAAATATTTTTATATTAAAATGAGTACATTATAAAATGTTAATCGCGGCTATCCCTAGAGATGGTCGACGGTCTGTGGTTGAAGTAACCTCCGATCATAAGCTCGTTGGCAGCCAAGTTTCTAGAGATGCGGTGAAGATGAGAGAGAGCTTTACTCGCCTGTCTCCTCCAAGCATTCATGAGCAGCTGAAGATGGTGGTGACTGGGTAGGTGAGACCACTTTACTCCAGAGCTCCCTACACCCCCTCCCTTGCCCGAGTGCGATCCCAGGCTGCCTGTGATTGTCAATTTTTTGGCACTAAGGCAAGACGGCATCAACTGCCTTGTTACATTCTGATCGGAAGGATGCTACCTACCACCCCTTGCTATCCTAAATTCTCCCACCCCTATCCTGCACCCCTCACCAGAGCGACATGTCCTGGGATCATTCACCTGCCTGCCCTTGATTGTCAATTTTTTAGCATTAAGGCAAGAACGTGACAACTCCCTACTTGTGCTCAGATCGGAGGATCAGCAACCCCTCTTCCCCTACCCCCACCCCTTATCCAGAGGGATGTGACCCTGTCCAAGCACCCCTACCACCCCTACTCCAGAAGTTGTCTTTGTGCGAAAAGCGAGTTCTTCTCCAAGACCACTACAGTATTCAAAACGTTTTTTTTCTAGTGTTGGTTTCCCTGCTTCGACTCGCTGGCTCGTCACCTCCAAAGCGCTGCCTCGGCTACAAACGAAGCTTGCTTCAAGGCCAAAGCAACGGTTTCAGGCACCCTATCATTAGCCCTGAGAATACTTTTTCGTATTTTTTTGTGAGCTGGTGCACCTACGGTATCTTTTTCACAACAATGCATCCTGCCCCGGTTTATTATTTAGAACATGTTTTTTCTAGTGTTGGCTCCCCTGCTTCTCCTCGCCAGCTTATATCCCTCTGAATGCGTAAGACGATAGAATTCGCCTGACTCGGTATTGTTTCAACCTTATGCAACAGCAGTGAAAAAAAAATTACAAGTCCCTGAAATCTAGTTCCCAATATAAGCCCCGAGATAATCCCCAAATTTAACATCCCAACAAGTGTATATTTGACTCAAGGAAACTATGATTTGTAAAATCACACAGAAATACAATACTTATTTTATTCACTCGTTAAAACATAAGTATTTTCTACATGTATTCAAACAAGACATATTTTATTCACTCTTTAAGAAATGTTTTTACTATCAAATCAATGTATAGGAGAGAAAAAAATATTGGCAGAGATTTGCCTATCTCTTATAACAATGAGGTCTTGGGAGCCGATGAGGGGGAAAACGTTCGGAGTTGGCGCAGCACCGGACTAGAGGAAACGAGAGAGATCTCCGATAAAACCTTTGTATCAATAACAATGTCTAACACGACATCCACACATTGTGAAAAAAAATTGTTTTTAGGGTGTGAGCCGCCTGGGGAGGTGAGCATGCTAACCACTTAACCAATGTGTTCCCCTTTCTTTACGTCTTCTAACCAAAAACTTTCCAACAGCAAAATGTATTCCATGTAATATAAAATGTATATATTTGAATTTATTTAATATTTTAACAGTTTCCGACATAAGTTTAACAAAACAGTATGAATACAGGCGGTAATAATGTTTTTTGGAGTTAGAAAATAGCGATTTCAATGTTATTCTTACGTTTATTACTAAAAGCTCCAAATTCTTGCAAATTCACAGGAAAATATAATTCTATTTTTACATAACTTGAGTTGAATTTTTTTTTTATCTAGTTTAAATATATTATATTGTATTTGTCTATTTCTTCTCCAGACACCATCATGCTGTATCTTGAACAGGAACTCTTGTAATTTGTGTGCTTGTATGTAAAATGAAATATTTGAAAAAATTGCTGGACTATGTTCAGTGCAGACATAAAAATTTTAACTGGAGAAACTTTCTTGTAGGCAAGGAGGGACAGAGATCTTTGCTACATGCCTCTGTAAAAGTATTCGGGGCTCGCTTTCAATATGTTTCCCTGGGGTGTCACAAAAGTTGGTCAGCAGAGCGTTGTGTCCTACTCCAACCTTCAACTTGAGCACACCAAGGTTCTTTTAAGATACTAACGTGCTGTCTCGTTTCTTTGCAAAACTTCATTGATTCATTCAGCTATGTTTGATAGTCTCCATATTTGTTTTGTAATTTCCCCTCAGCCCTGTAAAAGTAAGTTTTAATTTAAATGATTGTGAGTTTTTTAAATCAAGAAAATTACATATTCGTGAAAGCAAGCAAAAAGTTATCAGGAATTTACATACAAGCCATCAGTTCACCATTACTGATAGACACCTACTCATTTCTCTTCACTACTGAAATCATC
The DNA here is from genome assembly GCA_029891345.1 of Dryococelus australis. NCBI lineage: Eukaryota > Metazoa > Arthropoda > Insecta > Phasmatodea > Phasmatidae > Dryococelus > Dryococelus australis. The sequence goes on from CM057000.1 coordinate 45,581,217, forward strand.
ACTTATTATACATAAGATATTATTGAAAAAAGTTAGTGACATGGGGAATTTAAAAAAATGAAAAGTTACACTATTTGCTTTTAACTCGAAAGAAAATGTTTTATTAAAAAATTAATTATCACTTTCAAGACAGAATAAATTATGCATCTTAACATTAAACATATTACATCACAAACTTTAAATTAAATACAATCATTTTTTTGCCATTACCTTCTGGAAAAACACAACTTCAAATCAATACTTCATGTTACATCACAACCTTAAATGAAAAACAAATATTGTTTACCACTGACTTCTGAAAAATGTTACACATTTAAATCATTCATGTTTATTACATCACAAATTATGAAATAAATTCTTTTTTTTTTTTGTTTTTTGTTCATTTTGTCGACATTTAGATGTACAAGCCAAACAGACTTTTTAAAACCAAAAACTCCATCTTGCATCATTAAAACTGTTAAAAATAATTGCATCATACAATGATACAACTTCAAAAAGTATTCAAATACTTTATCATTTGCAATGAAAAGTCAAACAGACTTTTGATACCAAGAACTCCATCTTATGCCATTAAAACAGGCAAAAATAATCACAATATGTAATGATATAACTTCAAAAATATTTAAATACTCTTATCATTTACATGTACAAGCCAAACAGGCTTTTAACTATTAAAAAAACTCCCCTGTTCACCATTACGATGTCAAAATGTGTTTATAGTAAAAAAAATTTACATCATTATATGACTGAGATAATAATAAAGTTTATTAAGAAACTTTCCAACATGAATGAATTTCCTTTAAAAAATCGTTAAAAGTGAGTGAAATTTCCTCAAACTTTGTTAGAACTGAGTGATTTATCTTTAAAAATAGTTACACCTCAATGAAATTACTTTAAAAATTGTTAGAACCAAATAGATGTCTGACTTGGAGTAGGTGATACAGTAAAATTGAAATTTAGAAATTCATCTAATTCCTGCTACAAATTATCATTGGTAAATACAGCTTTCGGAGAGATGTTTAGAAAGGGAGAATTTAAATCTAACGGTTTACAACAGGAGCAAATCTTGGGTGTTAGCAGTTGTTGCTCACCTGTTTTTCTTCTTTCTAAGTCTAAAGCTCCAAACTCTGTAGGTGGGAGCAAAGTAATGGACGGTGCTGCAATCTTTGAAGATGTGGACGCAGTGGCTGATGACACTGTGGACACTCTTAGACATGGGCACCGTGGTGGACAGTTTTGCAAACTTTGAAGATGTGGACACAGTGGCTGATGACAGTGTGGGCACTCTCTTAGACATGGGTACCATGGCAGACAGTGATGAAAGTTGGAAAATGTTGACGCAGTGGCTGCCAGCACTGTGGGCACTCTCTTAGACATGGGGACAGTGGTGGACGGTTCTGCAGACTTGTAAGATGTGGACGCAGTGGCTGATGACGCTGTGGACAATCTCTTAAATAGGGATAGTGACACCATAACTGGTTGCAATGTGAAGATAAAATTCTCTTCATCTAAAGAAGTTAAGAAACCGCTTACTACATCATCCGAACCGTTGATTATTCTATTGAAATACTCCCAATCAAAATCACGAAGCCCTTTAATAAAATCTTTCATAGATAAGCCAAGAAAGTATCCTTCATACGAGCGAGACATCGCAAAGTGAAGCGAACTGACAAACAACTGGAAAAGGTGGAATGGGTGTAGAGGCTGAAGCACTATTTATAAAAATTTCAAATTTCCAGGTAAAATGCTCGAGATGCCTGATTTCTCCCCTCCAACCAGAAGTCAGACATTCAAAAACCCACTCCCCTCTCTTCCTGAACACCCGCAACTTTCAAATATTTTCAAGCCCGCACCCCCAACCCCAGAGATAAACCTCTCTGCCAAGTATCTTGCTCGAAGAAATAATGAATATTTATTTATCAGTAAAATAACTTCTGAATCATAACAAATAAATTAAGTTTAATTAATAATCCGTTAAAATGATTAGCAATGCATTGTAGATAAATGTATTCAATAAAACAATATATAATTTATAGAAAAAATATATATTATGTATAAAATCATGTTATAATCCCTTATTAAGCATCTCTAAGATTACGTTAATCTTTTAAAGGAAAATTTTTTCCTTATTCTCAATATATCTTATCAAAAACAAGGGGTGAGATATGATCTAATTGTAGTATATATATGTGCCCATTATTTAAAATCTGCATATTAATCATTTTATGCCAAACATATACTGATATTTGGTTAAAATTCTATTTTATGGGATTTATTTTAATTTGTTGGCAGCAGTTAGTGTGTGAGGGGAAGTCAAAACTTTTTTCATAAATATTTGTTCATTTTTAATATTCATCTTGTATAAAAATTTTCCCCCTGTGTAATGGAGCACTTGCAAAGTAAATATTAATTTTATCAAGTAGAAGACAAAATATTTTTGCTCGACAGATTTCAAACAGCTAGTAAGATGTATTAACCTTGCTACCCTTGACCTGAACTCCCCTCCAGGGATGGGGATGTCCTTGGTCGTTTCATTCATGAAAATCTAGGCACCTGGATTGTCTCCAGGGTATAATAAAACCAAAATGCATTCTGTGGGGGTCTGTTAACTCAGGCTGACAACCTCTGAAATTTCAGTTTCTGTAGTTGGTAATATTGAGAAAAAATGTTGAAATTTAACCTTGAAGGAATGGTCACATTGCTAAGACCTCAGATCTCTAAATGTAACATTTTTCACGACTTGAGATATTTTTGGAAACGTTAGAAGTCTAAGATTTCGGAGCTAGTATAAATTGCAATGTAAATCATGTTTGATTGGAAAAACTCCATGCAATTCATTTAAGTTTAATCATCTATAAAAATGATTATAAATATATATCGCTTTTCACATACATGAATGAATTTATATTTGTTTAATTAACAGTAATTCATTCTTTATTCCTATTATGTTTACATGGTTACAATCATACCTAACCAAGATTCGAACACAGTTTATACCAACCAAGCCTTATGCAGGATCATATATTATGTTGTTAGTTATGGAAAAGTGGCCAGAGTGTTCGCTTCCAGAACTTTTCTCTCAAATCTCTCTGCTATGGAAAAAAATATTTTTCTAACAAAAACATGTTTACTTTTAATAAGGAATAGGGTAAATAATTTTTAAGAAAGGAATTAATTTTACATAATATTTATTTACGAAAATATATCCCAATACAAGATGATTAAAAAAACCATTATAACAAAAGCAAGTACAGATTTCTCCAAAAACATACACAAATTACACACTTGTTTCAATAATTTCAACACTATCAAGTGTAGGATGACACAAAACATTTTAACACTATCAAGTAGAATTTGCTCCAAACATTCGCATGATAAACAAACACATGTGTTTCAAAAATGTTGCTAAAATTATTTATTTCCGAAACAAAGTCGAAATGCTTTACTCCAACATGCTAATAACTTGCTGATATTCAATTTACATTTTGATTTCTGTATACATAAGCATGCGATTTTGTTGTCTTGGTGTTCTATCTTTACATACTAGTGGATTACATACAAGCAAATAATTTTTATAGTAAATTGCAGTCATTAATTCTCTCATCCCAAATAATAGCATATGATTCAACTAATATCCACAGATGATTCGGGAGGAGAATCATCATACTCTGTTTCACCCCAATCAGTCATCATTGCCCAACTTAACATTAATTTTGAGTTTTCCTCTATAGAGAAAACACTGAATTAGATCCATATGTTTTACACAATTGTTCGAACAAGGGATAATTGTATTCTTTTTGAATATCTATTACTTTCTGTTATACACACTTCTGAAAAAAATGTTTTTGCTCAACTCCACCTCCATATTTCTCCATATTTCACAATTGTTTAGGCAATGTTTGCAAATATCTTCAACATTCTCATACTCTATACATCCCCTCTCCCATTTTAAACCATGGCGATGGTTAGTAACCCATCTATTTGTTTTTGTGTATTTGGGAGTTAGATATTTCTAGTCAAACTGTGATTTGAAGCTGAATACAGTTGTATGTTCTTCCATATCAGTAATAGTTAATTCTTTAATGATAATTTTTTTCTGCATACTGAAATCCTTGTACATTGCAAAACATGCCGTAACCATGGTATGGCTTCTACTGACTCAATTCATTATTTTCACCAGCTTATCTCTTGTATTGTAACTTATTATAAGAGCGTAAGCTTGTGTATTTTCTGGAATTGGTGTATTCGCAATAATTTCAATTTGTGAATCAATCACGTTATTGGTAATTCTGACGTCCAGTTTGCTTACATCAAACACAAATAACATTCCTCTGGTTATAAAAATTTCAGGTTCTAGGGTTGCTGAACTGATTTGGTTATAATGTGTTTCCTGAAACTTTATGTACATATCATACGAAATAAAGAATTCCCCATTGGCAAAGTTCATATCTAAATAAACATAGTTGTAAGCTTGACTGTTTCGATATAGTTCAATATTTTTTATATCACAATTATCGAATATTGATCTATCAGCTTTTAAATTGTGTTGTCGATTGGTTCGAAAACAAATGATAACATGTCTTGGTTTTTCCGACAAAAAACTTGATTTCACATTCCAAATGACTTTTTGTGATGTTAACAGTGTTGGAAATACCTCTAAAGCCCACAATCTGAATGCATTGTCTAAATTCTTCCTTTTCTCGATAAATTTTAAAAACTTTACACGTACATGAGTGTTAATTTCAATATGTGGCATCAACCATTCCACACTGCTTAATTCAAATGTTACGCCTCCCTTGCTATTAGCTGTATCATATATAGCATTCAAATGTGTATTGCCAAATAGAATAATTAATTCTATTTTAGCTATGATGTTACATGTTTGTAGTCTTTAGCAAAGCCCAAATCCATACTTAACAATATAACAACTTCACATTTTCCGCCTCGGTTTTTTTGTAGCAAGTAATAACAACCATTGTTCCACCCAGCCATAAGTCCTGTATAAATATTGTTTACAATACCTGAGAGATAGTTCTTTATCATGGAAGTGATTCCAACATATTGTGTTTGATCGATTTCCACTCCATTTAGCAGATATGCAATTCTGTCGATTAAATAAGTATTTCATTTCTTACTATTTTTGTAGTTGCTGGATTACTTGCATTGGCTGTCTTTTTATTTGTTCTTCTAAACCTTAAACCTGATTTCGATGGTAATGTGTAAATATCATGATTTTGTATTGAAATCTTTATTTCTGAAGGATACATGTACGGACCTGCTTGGAATGGTTAATACACCTGTATTTCTGTATTGGTGATTGCATTTTCATAGCTGATAGATTCGTCAATATAAAGTATGTTTTCCATTTATATTAACAGTATATTCTAGTTCTTTTAAATACAATTCATTGCCCCATGTTAGTTTCATGGGTATCTTATTTGAAGTGAGTCTTTTATGTTGGCATTAACGTCTTTTTATACTTTCTTTATTCGAAATAAATTCCATAGTGACATACTTCTTAAATTAATTGCCTACTGTTCATCTGAATTTACTATTGTACACAATACCCATTATGATTGTAATGCACAATGTATTGCAGGTATGTAAGTGAACTGTAATTTCTTAATTTTTTTAATTAATAAGTTTACCATCTTGATCTATAATTGTAACAACTATTTCATCTACACAATTAACTATTACTAGAGCATATATTAATGTATTAGGTTTTACAATTATTTTATATCCTGGAGCTACAGCACACGTGAATTCATGTAGAGTATTTGTCGGTTTTCCATTCAAATATGAACCACCTACAATATTAACATTTATACAACACACATTTACTGACAATATATTAATGATTTTGATGATTTGTGTAATTGATTAGTTGGATATACTCTCCGTTCATAACCCAACATATTTGCAATTGAATTGTCTTCTGAGAAATCGATATCCACATTGCTATACATTGCACTAGTTAACATATTTGGATTTTCACATAATCGGAAATGTACATCTTAAGGTAATGCCACATTAATGAATGTTGTAAGGTCATCCAGCTCATAAGATCCAAATGGTATCACAATCTTGTATGTTTTTCACCAATATTAGTCGTAAATATGCTTATGCATATCAATGTTTGGTATGCTGTTGTAAGTAACGAATTCTATTAGACTTATTTGCCATTCTCCATCTAACTGCAACACAGCGAAATGTACCAGAAGCACTTACCACTTAATATCAATGTAATTGAAATATTACTAATATGTTTTACAATTACAATTACTTATAGAGCCTATTTATAGCCAAAAAACGTAAACATAAATGTCCCCAATTGATTGTATTTGGTATTTGATCCATTTTGTAATTATACCTTAATTGTGTGTTTTTTTAATAATTACATATTTCAATTGGAGGATACATATCGCCGAAACTGTTGTAATACATTGATTGATTTAGGTGTTTAATTAATGTAACCAAATGTGTTCCTTCATTATGTTTCGAATCGAAATTAACAATCATACATTCATGAAGATTTGGTTTCTTTGGTAAATCGTCACTCATATACACACCTCAGAAATAGGGAATATTCAGTTTCTTTACAAATATATTAATATCTTTGTTTGTTAATGCACATTTTGGAAGACTTTCTGCATTTTCTTCCACATTTGGAGTTTTTATCTTTGTCCAGCTTTATAGGGTTTCAAATATATTCCTTTACCTTTTGATAACTTCTTTACTAATTGCCGAAACCCCTCCGAGGATTTGTCGCAGATCTGTTAATGCTGGAAATATGAATGGAATGATTCCTCGTTTCTTTATTTTTCTTTTAGTTTTACGTTTTAGACCCATATCTCTCTTCATATTCGTGCGCATAACTTTATCAACAACCCAAGCTCCAAGCATTTCACCTATATATGTAGATGGATTCTTCCTTATATTTGCTGCTTTATCGGCTAAAATTGTATCTACTATAAGTCTTTCTTTCAAGAAATTTGTTCTATTGTAAACTATATTATATCCTTTACAAGAGTTAATCAAAGAGTTTATTCCTTGATCGTTTCGTACCAAACGTTTTGCAGGTTTAGTGTCTGGTCCGCAATAATTGTATTTCGGTAAATGTAATTCAAATGGTAATTTATTAATCAATTTATTCAATACACCGTATCCTTGTTTGATACATTTAGTATGAGCCATTGTTTTCAACTGAACACGAACCTATATATAGAGACCTGCTTTTATAGTTTTACGTTAGTATATTACATAATATTGTATAATTGTGTAGAAATGAAGGTTATAAAACAAAATATACATCTGCCTGTAATTGTAAATATTAAAGAAAACTTAATTGAACAGAAAAATGACATTCTTTTACCATCAAATATACATTGTATAATAAGTGGTCCTTCTTCATATGCAAAAACTTGTGTTATTATCTTGTTGTTAGAGTATCCGAATGGACTTAAATTTGAAAACGTATATGTGTTTTCTAAAAAATACAACAAGGGAAATATCAACGATTAGCGACCATTTTGTCGTTAATTGAAGGAATGCAATATTTCTCTTTTCCAAATAAGAATATATAGTGTCTCCGAATAAAGCATTGCCCTATTCCATATTTATTTTTGACGATGTTTGGTGAGAACCTCAGGGTGAAATACAGCAATATTTCAGTTTTGGTCGACATTCAAACATTGTTTAATCTATCACAAAGTTACACGTGTATTCTGAAACATAATTTGCACAATAATGCAAATATGGCAATTGTATTTAAAATGGATAATATGAATCTGAAATATATTTATAATGATCATGTTTTAGGAGATATGACATTTACAAAGTTTAAAGATATGTGTTTTTGCTGTCGGAAAGAAAATAAATGTTTTTTGGTGATTATGCCAACACTTGCCCTATATAAAGGCAGACATAGGTCTGATTTTGACAGTGTTTTACTTCCAGGCGAAGAACACTGAGTATTTCAAAGTTCGGACATAGTGGGTAAGACACAATCATTACAATATCTGCTTAACCAAAAATTGTGATGGGAATTGTGATTTGAATGGACATATATTACGTAATATGTGTGTGGCTGTGAAAGATAGCAATGCTGTAAATAAATGTTACGTGAAGACTTAAACAATATTTTGCTAAATGTGTTTAAATCACAATCAAACAATATTCAAGAGAAATTAATAAAACTATTGGATTTGAATGATAATGTCTATAAACCTCTACCGTAATTGCAAACATTTAAAGCAATATTAGCCCTGATTTGCAGAGCAATGAATTTAGAATAGAAGAACGTTTAAATGAATTTAGTAAGGATTTTAACGATATGAAAAACATAGTTTTTACGACACGACTTACAGAAATACAAGAAAATTTAAGAGTTGTAATTAATGAAGTGGTAAACACTACTATTGAAAACAACATGAAATACAAATGGAACAAATAATGGAATATATAAGAGATGAATTGATTAATAAAATATTTGGTTTAGTTATGCAACAGATTTGAGAAAACCAAATAATGATGGAAACAAGAATGAACTATTTTATTAATGGTTTTAAAGCTGAAACTATAGCAAAATAACATGATGTTTAAGTAAAGTCGATAAGATTGAAAAAGCCCAAAGTAATGGACATAATACATCAGGTAGAAAAGCAACGACTTAATTCATGTATAAATATATTGAATTTAGTGTAATATAATCCAAATGTGTCTACCTCTGCTTCGGAATTACATAACGTCATATCTGATGTAAAAAATAAATATTTACAAGTCAAACAAGCCCGTATGGAATAGGATGTTTTAAACGAAGAAATATTTAAACCTGTTACGAGTAGAATGGATACATTGCATACTGTGTTGAATAATCCTAAAGAAACAGCTTTGGAAATTAAAACAGAAGAAGAACCTTTAACAAAGAGAAAGCAAATTTTTCTCAATTATCACAATGTTATTTAGCTTTAAAACTAACTACGTCTATGCACGATGCGAGATTTGGTGTTTATCGACATGAAAAAACTGGTACCTGGGAGATTCGTTTATTAAATGTTCGTCTGACAACAAAATTAAAATAGGTGATTACATAACTTATGCTAGTGAAGGATAATTTGAATTATTGATAAAAACTTTCCAAATGGATATTCTGACACCGATTTATGGAAATAGAAAGAACTTATTCGTCGAACGAATGCTAATATTCGTTCAGGAGATGAAAATCACCCGAAAATATATTTAATAGGAGATATAGTAGAAAGTGAATAAATAAAGATGAAATTTACCTGTATATTGGAATAATCCTAATGAATTGGTTAATAGATTAAAACTTCTCATCGCTTGGAGAGAGTCTGGGAATAATTCACATACAAACGAAATTGTTTCTATTATTGAAGAGTTATTAGAAGACGGTTTATTACAAAATAATTTTAGTAAGATTGTTCAAGAGCTTCACACCCCTGCAAGGATAAGATATCCTAGAAGAAGAGTTATAACTCATGGTTTAAATGATGTTTTTCAAGCCAATTTGTGTGAAATAGAATTGCTTTCCAAATACAATAAGGGATACAAGTATATTTTAACCATAATAGACATTTATTTAAAGCGTGGATGTGGTATACCTTCGGAAAACAAAACTGTGAAACAGGTTGCCGATGCGATGAAGATCGTTTTGAAAGAGAGGACGCCTAATTCGCTCCAAACCAATAGAGGATCTGAATTTTTTCTCCACCATTCCGGAAACTAATGACCGAATATGGTATTAATCACTACACAACGTATTCAGAGCTTAAAGCAAGTGTTGTGGAATGTTACAAAGATTGATTAAGCAGTTAATATATAAGCATTTCACATCGAGGGGGGGACTTACAAATGGGTAGAGGTATTGCCTGAAATAGTTAAATTTTATAATTATAGATATCATAGAACTATCAAAATGGCTCCCAAAGAAGTTATGGACAATAGTTTATTGAAAACCATTTATAATAATGTTAAAGTTATTGAAAAAAGGATACCAAAGTTCAAAGTTGGGGAACTTATATGTAGCTCGAAGCAGAAAGGAATCTTTGAGAAAAAAATTTATGGTGAATTGGTTTTTTAAAATATTTAAAATTATTTCAATTAGACAAACACATCTCGGAATATATTACCTAGATACATATGAAGGAGAACCAATAAAAGGTTGATTTTACGAACATGGATGGGAAAAAGTCAGTTCTCCAAATGAATATTTGGTCGATAAAATCATTAAAAGGAAGAAAGATATGTCCTTGGTTTAATTGAGAGGATTCTGAGAAGCACACAACTCCTGGGTTAACAATCAAGATCTTAAAAGATTGTAATACAGTGTTTGTAAATTTTCTAATAGTAAATAAAAGATTTTTAATTATATTTATGTGTTATTTGATTAAATAATCCTCTGGATGAGGAGTGGATGTACAATTTATTGTGTAATCAATCCCCTTGTTGAATGGATTATCGTTTCAGTGAATTAGTGTTGGAGCGATTACCCAGTGTGATTAAATCCTTTTAATTGTGACGTCATTCACATTTAGGTGATATTACGTTACATTTGATATATAATTCAATTGGTATCTGTGATAGTTTGGAAATTCGCATTTAGGTGTTAATTGGGTGAATTTGGTATGTATTATAATTCATTATGTTTGGGTGGTTTTCAGTTGCATTAGACTCCTTTTAAATGTGATGTAATTGATTATTTTTTGATGTTACATTTCTTGGGATCGGGATAAAATTTCGTGGATGTTTAGAGCTTAAAGGCATTTAAGACGTGATTTGTTTAATTGGTTGTTGTAATTTTCTGGAATTGAAATTTTTTTGTTCAACTTAAAAGCATTTGGGATGCGATTCCGTTTTAATGTTAATTAGAATGTATTTGTAACATCATATATTTCTTAAAACTTGGATAATGTTTCCTGGAACTTGTTTCTGTGATTAAATTACATGCTATTTCGTGTTTTTTATTTAATTGTGACGTATTTCATCGTTAGTTTATCGGAATACTTTTCTGGGTTTCATAATTTTTTGTTGTAGGTTATATTTCTTTTCTTGTAACGATACAGTTCTTAGAAATTGGTTATTTTAAGAGAGCAAAATACTAGTCCCCACACTAAAAACTTTTTATACAAAAATAGTTATTAATTTTAACGATGTAAACAATTTTGATGGTATAAAATTAAAAAATTTTATTTTTTTAAAAAAGCACGTTTTAAAATATAAAGTTTCAATACTGGGCTTAAAATTCAATGCAATGTTGTAAATGCAGACCACGTGCCTGGAGTGTAAAGTAAAATCTAGTGGAAGACGCGAAGCGAGGCAGGTCAAAGAAAATTATTGTGTAAAGTGTAGGCTAGCTGTAGGCCAGGAACCCTTGTCGCGGAGTGAAGTTTGTTTGGAGAGGGGTGGAGGGAAAGTTCTCCTGCTGGTGCGTCTCTAGGCTCTGCGCATGAAATGAAGGTTGTTGGGTGGATTGAAGCGGGCGGGAGTTGTCGGGACGGCACAGGAGGAGTCGAGCAGCCGGACGGTGGCGTACGCAGGCGCTAGTGGGAGCTTTATGTACTAGATTTCCCATTCCCTCACCCGCTTCGTCCAATGCATATCTCACGCATGTGCACGACCCCGTGCTTCTCCAACTCTGAACGTTTTCCCACCACCGGCTCTCGAGACCAAAGTTTCACTCGCTCCCACACATACTCGATTCTCGGCTATCTGCTAGCTGGTATTGTACACAAGGTTTTAGAATGACTCATCCCCGTATCTTTTATAAAAACACATCGCTGTAGTCGACTTCCTTTCCCAAATAAATTTGGAACAGAATTTTACTCAACATATAACTTTAGCGAAATTACATTTTCCTATATGACAGAATAGTAACATTTTTAGTATTGCAGAGGAGTCTACATGTGAAAAATGTATTTTTATCTGCTAAACGAATAAATATACGTCAGGTTGGAACTAAAACAACTTTTCCAACATATTTGTTTAATGTACGTTTTCAATGGTTGAAAATAAAGTTTAACTTGAGTATTTGCTTACATTGTAATAGTTAAAACATGAATAAAATGCGTGACTGAAAAATGGTGTCCTTTCAATGTTAAAAATCTTAGTGAGTTAAAATTATGTTTTATAGCCATGTTGGTATGGAAATTAATCAGAAATTAGTTAAAAGTTGTTGAATAACAGCAATAAACTTTAAAATGTCATGTAAGATTGTTGGAAATGGGAATAAAGATTTCGTAAAATGGGAAAAAAGAAAGTTTGGTGGAAACCGTTTATATTTTAAATTGAATTTATTGTGTGTTAAAAACATTTGGAATGTATTCCTTAGTGATGAGGAAAAATACATATTTATCAGTGGGAGATGTGAAATTTCTTGATTCACTGAGAATGCGCAAGGCTCTTGCCTTCCGAAATATAAGAGGAAGCTTCAATGTCCGAGCGAAAATAACAGTTGGTAAGGGGGAGAGGAAATAGTCCAGCTCAGTTCAAAATCCGTTGCTGCCTCCCTAGGGAAACCATCACTTTGGCCTTGAAGCAAGCTTCGTTCATAGCCGAGGCAGCGCTTTGGAGGTGAAGAGCCGGTGAGTCGAAGCAGGGAAACCAACAATAGATATAACACATTCTGAATACTGAAGTGGTCTTGGAGAAAAACTCGCTTTTCGCACAAAGATAACTTCTGGTTTAGGGGTGGGAGGGGTGATTGGACAGGTTCATGACCCTATTGACAAGGGGGAGGGTAGGGGTGGGAGGGGTGGCTTCTCCCCCAATCTGAATCCAAGTAGGCAGTTGTCACCCTCTTGCTTTAGTAATGACCAATTGACAATCTATGGCAGGCGGGTGAATGGCCCCAGGACACGTCACTCGGGTGAGGGGAGCAGGTTAGGGGTGTGAGGTTGGGATGGGAAGGGGTGGTAGGCAGGGTCCTCTCGATAGGAACACAACTAGGCAGTTGATGCCATCTTGCCTTAGTGCCGAAAAATTGACAATCGCAGGCAGCCCGGTGTCGCACTCTGTCGAGGGAGGGAGGGGGTGTAGGTAGCTCTGGAGCGAAGTGACCTCAATTACCCAGTCGCCGCCATCTTTAGTTGCTGATGAATGCTTGGAGTAGACAGACGTGTACAGCTCTCTCTTATCTTCACCGCAACTCTAGAAACGTGGCGGCCGACGTTGACTCCACGTTTCCTTGCAGAACTTTCAAATTTGCATGAAGTAGTCGTTTATTGACTTTTCCCCCCAGTCAGTCTCGTGATTTAACGCAAAAAATAATTGTTTAGAGTATGTTGAATTTAACCTATTTACAATAAAGCTTCACCAAAGGAAATGGGCTAGCATTTAAAAACACGTTTTAGTGTACTGTAAACACTGAACCAGCTTAGTCCAAAGCACAAATATATTTATAAAGAATAACAAAAATAGATATCACTTTTCGTATGCGGAGTTACAACGAGCAGACAGAATCGTTTTCTTTTTAACTGCAAGTTAATAAGCAATCAAGTAAATATTTTATCAATTACACAATTAATGTTTTAGGGCACAGGCCAATTGTCAATCAAGAAGCATCGAAAAATAAAAGAACATTGTCTTTTGTTGCATAAATTCTATAAATATGAACAGACTGTAAAACGCTGACGTAACAGATCGCATGTAGTATTACATTTTGATTGTACTGGAGCACACTACTCATTAAAATAAAAAAATCACCATGCGGTTTTGACCACGATCTTATATGGACAGGTCTTGACAGTGACATGAAAAGCTTTCGCCCTTAGAGACTAACTTAGTTCGTGAAATAGCCGTAGAGTGCTGTTATCGAATTAGAACTAGAATAAGTTGTACTAAGTAGTGCTAGTTTTACATCCCAATTACAGGGGTAATTAAATAACATACAATCAAAATATTTTATATTTTCTTTAAACTCTTTGTGTAAGATACGTTTATTTTAATTCTATTTTCGAAGCTTAATAACAATAACATTTGAATACTAAATGTTTACATTTAACTAATTGAATCAAATTATCTTGATTGTATTTAAAATGCGCCATACTGTCATTTTTAATGGGAGTATTTAATTTTCATTTTCATTTATAAAAATAGTTTTCAAAAAGTGATATTGCTGTTGTGTGTCTGTGCAATTCACTACGTTAAGAAATGTAACGAATGTTGGGATATACCTTCAATTATTTACTAAATTTAAATTTTTCCAATGAGAACTATTTCTTGCACAAAGAAATTTAATGCCTCGGAGTTCTTAATATTGTTGTGAATTAATCACTTCAAATACCATTCATACTCAATGAGCTTCTATATCAATTAATTATCTTTGTAACATTATTTCGTTTACATCAGCTGTTCGTCTTTTTAAATTTTTGTGATGTCGGGAAGGGCCATCTTTCTCACCCACGATTCTGATTAGCTGAGCCCATAAAATATCCAATAATTTTAAAACCCGTCCAATTTTCAAAATGTTTCAAGGAAACTAGGACCATTTAACTTTTTTTTAGACAAATATGGCTGCGATACAAAACTTATTTGACCAAACACATTGGAAACAGTTGGGCGGAAAAAAAATTAACAGTGTGAAAGGGCCTTCGGAAAGCATGAAGCTTATCGTTATATTTTTGACAGCAGTGTATTGTACGATTGTGGTATTAAATGGAGGTAGGAATTACCTCAATAGGATTATCTCTACACAAATCATAGAACAACGATGATGATAGAGGCTACTGTGAGGTTAATGTGATCGCTCTACCCCATATTCACTCTGCGATATAAACTACTCAAAGCCACGCAAGACTTCACTTGGCGCAAGTGAACTAGACTAGTGAACTTCACGAACTAGACTGAACAGTACGAGTGACCCGCGAGTGATAACCTGCGAGCGTTAGTACACTCCTCAGAAAAGTTTTGCACCACCGGGATGTCTGAAGTTGCTCAAGGCCCAATATTAAGTATGGGATGAAAATACATGCTGACTGTACAGAATACCCTCGCCGGACATTTCCATGTATCTTTGTATTTCGCCTTCTGTTCCAGCGAACTGCCTTCCTGACCAACCTCATTAAAGGCGGTACAAAACATTTTTGAGATATGTAGATGGACAAGTGTCAACACTTTGAGTACTGCAGACTTAATATAACGTCGTGTGGATCAAACCGAGTTCTATTGAGTTTGCCATGGTATTTCACCATCCGAATTCTTTACAGACATGGACGAAGAAATATTCTTCACCTGCACTTTACATAAGGTTCTATTCAAAGTAATATTACGTCAGTAACACTCAACGTGTAAATTGCAGACCAGAACGGGGTGGAATATACATTATTTTACGCAGGAAAGAAGAGTTGACTGGAAAAATTTCAACTCGGCATTTCATTGGCACAGAGCCAGCCAGTAATTAAAGTTGTATAGTGTATGGACCATTAGGACGGTTGCTAATTGGAATGTAGACTACATCAGAACTGATGTGATGCTAATGCAGTCGTGAGTGTAAGAGACTAACTTCTAGCTTGTATTGATTGCCAGTAAATCTGAACGGCACTCAAAGTGTTATGGCCAGGGCCAGTGATTTTTCGCGTAAATATTGGAGCAAACAGTAGACTTCAATATCTTATATACATCTCAGCTGTACTCATGACTCCATTGGCTGCTGGTGTTTTTTCCGCAATTGACCAAGCCACTGAGGATTCCATAACTCCGACACCGAACCTTCGTGATTCGTGTGGAAACTTTTCACCTGGACCAGAACATGTTTCAGCCAATAAAAATAGCTGGGCGGCCCTACAGTGCTTTGAACGACTGTATATCCTGTTTCGAAATATCAGTGGTCCTAGATATGGCTCCAGACCTGCAAAATTCGCGTTATTATTTGGGGACATGTTAAACTTGAAAAACATTTACCTTTGCAATACGTTTGTCATTGGACATGTGACACACCCTGGGTGACTTTGCATCAATAAAGGAACATTTCACAACTGTGTGCCCCAATCATGCGTAGTTCAGTCAGAGAGGGAGTCTCTTCACATCTATGCGGCAGCCAATGGAGAAACGACGCCAGCTCTGGTGCAAACAGTACTGTAAAGTTCAGCCTGATGCCAAATAATAACGCGAATTTCGCATGTCCCTAGTTATGGCTTGTCCGTTTATGGCCGTGGTTGCGACAGTTACAACGGCAAGGAAAAAGCATTCCAGTGATGTATCTCGGGGTAAACTGGCTGTCTGACGTGTGTGTTCCTTAGGCCGCAGGCACTAACCTCTCGACTCGTCGCCGCTTCTTCTCTGCCACGTACTTGAGGCCGTGTATGCCCGTGTTGACGCAGAACTCGACCAACGTCTCCTTCAGTGCTCCGAGCAGCATGTTTCTCTTGTACTTCCGCTTGTTTGTCCTGCACACATGTAACAACCAACCTCCACTTTACCCGCTCAGCGTCCACTATACGTACACGACATGTTGCTCAAGGAGAAACAAAATAAATCAATATTTTGAGTAAAAGCTAAAGACGATAGTGGATCCTGAACATGGTGTACTCCGAGTCACTGAATACAGACTCAGTGTTGAGAAATTCTTTATTTATGCCAGGCATTGCAGTGTAAAATTATATATATATATAATTCTACTAACAAAAACTGGGAAGCTAGTAGTAAAAGCATTACCTGCAAGTAGAGACCTGAAAAATTTGCATGTTCAATGACCTGCTGGCTAGACTCTACACTATTATGTACAAATTTGCCGATGTCAATTGTGCATTGGTTGTCTGCTGTCACAGTGAGCGGTGACGAATGGGCTAACCTTATCCAGGAGGTGTCAATGTGAAACACCCTGTTGGCCAATTGCTAATGTTATACAAACACACATGTTTTGAATTCTAGCTTGTTCCAAAAAAGAAACCGCGAATTCTTCAGGTCCCTACCTCCAAGTAGAAATAAATACAACTTTTAAATGCGTTATAAGTTTAGTAAATATTAAATTAATAATTATTTATTAATTTACACGAAACGTTATCGACTCCGACACCCTGCCTAAGAGTATTTATTTTATGTTGGCAACAGCTACTGGAATTCTTCGAAAACTTAAAAAATACAATAAAACAGTTACGATTCTTTTCAAGTCATTTGTTACTAGCCAGTAAGCTTTAAGCGACACTTGAAATAAGTGAAATAACCGGAAATGAGGATTAATGTGATGATTTTAGCTTTTAAGTGGTAATTTGAAACTACAGGAACGTTTCGTGGTCCTGTCCACACATAGAACGAATATTGCAGATTTACAAGACGCGGTGTTTTGAATCTACGTACGTATGTAATCTTACTAGAATATGTAATTTGCATGTAAAGGAATTTTATACTTTGTGGGCTTCTAACCCATCGCTGGTTTTCACTGCTCGCAAAGTGAAGTCACTGGCGCCTTAACACTTTGAGGGACTATGCCCAAGGTCACCTTCGGCAAAACTTGTAGGAATGTTTCTCTGACCATGAAAGTCAAAACTGGCTCGATATTTTGCTTCGCTATTTTTATATGGATTTTAGCAAACAACATATTAAAGAAAATTTTCGAAAATAAAGAGAAATATCTTTGTGTAACTACTTAAATTAACATGGCGAACTGTAAGTCCTGTTACATTCCGAACAACAAGCCATACGAACACGGACAATTCGGCATTACATTGGGTATTAGTCAATCAATAACAAAAGCCCAATGCATTGGTTGACCACCAATAGGACGGTGGTAAATGAGAATTGAGATCAATAGATAGGGCCAAGAATTTTTCGCAAAAAAATCTACTCTCTTGCTGTACTTCAATGTCCTACTTCGACAACCACTACTTCCTTTGGTTAGTGGCTGCGCGTCTACGTGAGAAGAGATGTTCTTATTTGACTGGGCCAATCAGAATAAAGTACTCCGATATTGAACGCCCATGATACGCGGGTAGACACTTGGGGCACACGACATTTAAAATCGTCCAACCATGAAAGTGGATATGAAATAAAGTGTTTTGGATTACAGCTGATCTTGAAACCTTTTTTGCGGAAAAACACGTGCCCTTGCCATTAGAACATTGTGTTTCTGCAGTTGTGGAGATAGTCAACTCACTTCTAGCTTGTCTTTAACGCTAGTAAAAATGTGGCTGGCGTCTTCAATGTTTATGGGCAACAGCCACACTTTTACTAGCGTTGAAGAGAAGCTAGAAGTGAGTTGACTATCTCCACAACTGCGCACGATGAAGTAGGTATCTTGCACGTGGAGGCTAGACTTCAATATCCTATGTGCACACTTGCAGTCTTCATTTGAGTACTGGCCGCTTGCCTTGATGTGAAGACAGTCTTTCACATGAGTGGGCCAATCAGAATTAACTAAAGGGCTTTCGAACACAACTTGTCTTGAAATATTTTCGCGAAATACCACTAACTCTAGCTATTTGTTGTTGAGACCATCACTTAAACCTTTACAGAAACGGGGCAAACGTTATTAATTGGTTCATAAGTATAAAAGGGCGCCATAGCAAAATAATTATAGCTTTAGACAGAAATTTTTCTCTGCAGCGCCTGAAATGATAAATTAATCTATTAGTAGCTGCCGACATTGCAATTGATCGAAAACAACTATTTGGTATGATAGCTAACCAAATTGCTGCTGTCAGACGGAATATTAATATGACAAACAGCTTTTCGACACTGAAGGCGGCAGGCAACTCTCAGAGATGCAAGTTATCCGAATCGCTGTTATCAGACAGGGCAGCTAGACGTTTGGTAGCTGTCTGACAATGCATACGATGAGCAGTTGCTCGACATCAGAGCTGCCCATATATCAGCTGTCAGACATATATTCTAGCAGAATGGGGCCCTGAGATGACATATATCTATCCTATACTACAACTTGCCGACAGCTGTTAGGGAAACATGCGATTTATTCGAATGGCAGATGTAAGACAGGCCAGATAGACGACCAGACGACACAGAGTCGTTCAACACTACAGTTTGCAGACATACACAGATGAAGTGGAATTGAGCCTGTTGGTTACTGAAACTACGAAATTTTTCAGTTCGTAACAACAGTGTCGATTTTCTCAAGTAGGGATGTAAGAGAAATCAAACGAATTTTTGTGTGTTGTCAATGACTTGTAGTATTTATTCCGCAGTTCTACATGGAGCCGCAATAACGCAGCGGCTAGATCGCTTACATTCCTCCGAGGCAAACAGGGGTTCTATCCCCGACGGGGAGTCACCCGGATTTTCGCATGTGTGAATCGTGCCAGACGGTGGGTTTTCTCGGGATATCCCGTTCACTAACTCTTGTATTCTGGCATTTCTCCATACGTGCCTCGTTTCACCGATGTTAAGAGCAGCCCACACCACTCCACTCATTTGTTCCGTAGTCCTATTTACTCCAAAGCATCAGCTCTTGTTCATTGGTTGCTGTACCAGTGAGTGGGCTGTTATCCCTAGAGCTAATAATTTATCGCTAGGGATAGGAAAATTTCGCGAGTTCAATGACCTGTAGGATTGACTCCTCAGTCCTGTACATACTGGAGCCTCAGCTGTGTGTTCATTGGCTGTTGCCCCACACCTGGCAGTTACAGGATTCGCAAGGTGTTTACTTGCAAGTCTGTTATTGTCTCAGAGGCGTGCAGGGCGGGTCTAACAAACTGTGATCCAATTGCGAAGGTGACATCACTATATATGTGTTTGACGTCTATCTTGACCCGAAATGAATTCGCGAAATTTTCCTATATCTATTTATCGCGAGAAAAAAAAAACCAGTAAACGGTATACTTTAATACTACAAGCACCCAACAGCAGTTTGTCTATTGCCACTGGCTGCTGTTTGCTTGAGAAGGCGTTTTCATATTTGACCGGATCACTCAGAATTCGGCAACATCAGCACGCTCTTAGGTAGGGTCAGGTGTTTTTCGCGAAAAACTTTAAAGACCAGTTGTATTCCGAACCACTTGTGTACATATGCACTTTCGTGGTTGGATGATTTTAAATGGCACGTGCCTCAGGTGTCTGTCCGCGTATCATGGACGTTCAGTGTCGGAGTAATTTATAACGATTGGCCCAGTCAAATAAGAACATGTCTTCTCGCGTAGATGCGCGGCCAATAACCAAAGGAAGTTGTGGTTGTGGACGTACGATATTGAGGTTTAGCATGTCCTACTTCCAGGTGATTCGTGTGCAGGCAGTTCAGACGTGTCAAAAATAAACCCAACCTATTAAGATATAAGAAAACAACCCTAAAGTGTTTTGAAATATAATTTGTCTTGAAATCATTTCGCGAAATTCCACTACCTCTAGTTATGCTCCAAAACGGGTAGCGCAATATTCGGTGTTTTTACCTTGAAGGTTTCCCTCGTGGGCGTGTCTGAGACTACAACGTACACATGATTTAAGTCTAGCTTGTCCTAAAATTTATCGGCGCAGTTTTCCTGTTCCTGGTAGCTAAGACAAGTCACAGAATATATAAGTACGCAGAGGTGAAGCAGTTCCGTTCCAATCACAAGATACAGCCACATGCGCGAGCAAAATGACGTCACTGGCCAGCAACGTGATGGTATAATAACACGCCAGCCAGCGTCTGGTAACATAAGAGGAGTATGCACCTGCACGTCCAAGGTCAAGGAGCGAGGGAGTGATACGGGCGACACTAACACGCAGCCCTAGTGCCTCGTCGTTCCTACGCACAATGCGTGCAGTGTTTCCGTCGTGACGCTGTACTGTGCAAATCAGTTCTGTAATATAGGGGTTTTATTACACGCTATGAAAGCCCACAGATTAAACCACGCCCGTATGTTTGTACTTTTCTCTTGCCGCTTAGGAAAACTGCATAGGAAGGCTTTAAAAATGCGATATTTTATCATTTTCATGAATTTATTTTCTCTCTGAATATACTTAATATGTCAAAAGAAAAAAACCTTAGAGGCGTAGATAATTGTTTTATTTTTTTTTTTGCAAATAGTCGTATTTACAGAACATATATTTACCGAGATACGCGATTATGCGCAAATAACGATTTCATAAGAAGTGTTTCAATGCACACTCCTCTTCAATCGCCAGCCAGCGTCCCAACCAATAGCAAATATTTGCCCAGCACGCGGTAACCGCCTGTTACACTGTCAAAATTTTGCCTCCAACTAAAATTGACAAAAGAACTTGTATACAAAATACGGCCATGTGTCACACTGTCGAATTTTTTACTGGGAGAGTCTTATTTGAATTATCATTTAAAAATTATTTTCATAGTGAGATCTTGCTTTTGTTTCTCCGTGCAGATTATTACAGGAATAGATGTAAGTAATATTGTAATTAATTTTCGCGTATTTACAAAATTCTAATTTTTATTTATCAGATATATTTCCTGCACAATGAAACTGAATGCCTCTGAGTTCGTAATATTATGTGCAATATTCAGTTATAATGGCATTCATGCTCAGACGGCTTCTACGCAAGTTATCGTCAGTAACTACAGTATTTAGTTTCGAGTAATTATTCGTTATTTTAAAGTTTATTGACGTCCATTTTTTGTCGTGCACGATTCTGATCGGCTGAGCCCGTCAAACATCATAATAAATTTTATAACTGGTTTAATATTCAAATGTTTGATGGAAACCGAAGCCATACAACACTTTCTCAGACAAATATGGCGGCGTTTGTGACGTTTCGATGACGTCACAACTGTCCAACTTTTTTTCGACCAGACTTATTGGAAGTAGTTTGACGGAGGAATTTGACGGTGTGACAGGGGCTTTAGCCAGTCAGATGAAAAACCCCCATTTCCAGAGCTTCGCACGGTCAACCAGAGAATGTGTACACCTATATCGAAGACCCAGCACGGTGGCGCAGTGGCAAGCACTGGACTCGCTTTCGGGAGGACATGGGTTTGATTCCTGGTGCTGCTATCTTTGGTTTAGATTTTCCGTGATTTCTCGAAATGACACCAGGTGAATGATGGGATTGTTTCTTCCTATAAAGGCCATGGTCAATTCCTTACTCGCCCCGATTCACTGAGCTGTCGACGAGACGTTAACAGGACTATGTACTTCCTTACTCGCCCCGATTCACTGAGCTGTCGACGAGACGTTAACAGGACTATGTACTTCCTTACTCGCCCCGATTCACTGAGCTGTCGACGAGACGTTAACAGGACTATGTACTTCCTTACTCGCCCCGATTCACTGAGCTGTCGACGAGACGTTAACAGGACTATGTACTTCCTTACTCGCCCCGATTCACTGAGCTGTCGACGAGACGTTAACAGGACTATGTACTGAAATGTTTTATATGAAATCGTTGTTGCCGCTCATACGCGTATCTCTTGTTGCCAGATAAGTGTAGACAAAGGGAAAAAATCGTGAAATTGTATAAAATAAGACCGTATTTTTAGAGCCTGACTACGCAGTTTCCTTCGGAGTTAGGAGAAATCTGCATCTATACGTCTTTAATTATAAACCTGAAAAATTCGTGTTATCTTTCAGTGGCATGATAGACTGCAATGCTGTATAAACAGAGACCTGCAAAATTCTAGTTATTATTTGATGACATTATAAACTTAAAAAGACTTTTCTTTGCAATACGTTTGCCATTGGACCATGCTTTATTTGACACGCCCCGGGGAACTCTGCTCCAGTAAATGAACACTTCACAATCGTGTGCCCCAATCACGTGCAGGTTACTCAGAAAGGGTGTCACTTCACAGATAGGCAGCAGCCAATGGAAAAACGACGCCTGCTCAAGTATACACTATACTGTAAATTTTAGCTTGATGCCAAAAAATAACGCGGATTTTGCAGGTCCCTGCTGATGAATGTGTTATCACAGTTCGTGGTTTTAACTTAGAGGCTCGGTCTGCCCTTAAGTAATAACGCGAATACTGCTGGTCTCTCTCTGTAGTTGAACTTGTGGGCTCCCATCGCGCGAAGTCCCGCTGTTACAGATATAAGTTGCCCAGAACAGAGAGCGACGACGGAAAACTCTGCAAGCCAGTTCTGCGTCTTTCGCGCACGGTCGATGGGGTGCTAGCAGCGTGTGCTAGTCTCGTCAGTACCGCAAGCAAAGCAGCTTCAGGTACACGGGAGACTTAAGGCCTCCGTCTGCCTGGGGGTTTGAACTACGTTACAGGATGTCAAAGACTCGCATTTTTCTGCGGAATATTAAACGTGCGTCCAAGTGCTGATATACGACAAGAACACACACTTCAGTCGAGGCTGTTGAGTCTGTCATTAGAAACACCATTCTTAAATACTACAAAATTGCTGAAAATGGCTTTTCCGAAGCGTTGTGTCTCAAAACGCACGCCTCAGATACATACAAAACTACTCAAGGGCCCTGCGTAGAATCGTCTTACAGACTTTCCAATAATAAAATAATAGGGTCACCACTGAAAGTCCCGTAGCTATAGGCTGTTCACGGTAAAATGAGCACTTTTGGATGCCCTGCTCAAGCCGTACCTGTATGCACGTTGTGTAATCTTCGGCTTTATATAAAATAAACATTTGCATGAGCCTCGTCACTTTATCCGCGCTTCGGTCAAGTGAAAATGTGACAGTATTAGAAAAGTAAATGTATTACAAATCTGTTTATTTTTACACTCCGATACTTTAAAGAAAAAAAAAACAAGAAAGCGAAGTAAATAATTTAAGTTAGCACAAATGGTTACCTAACACTTTTTATTCGACGTTGAGATATAGAACTACTTTCCATCCATCCTTACCAACTTTACTGGGCGCATGTCACCCAGTGCGCCCGTTAAAAAATATATGTAAGTGGGAGCAGTGACTTATTTCTAAGGACGATTTCAAAAGTGCTCATTTTATCGTGAACAGCCTTTACACGCAGTGCGACGAGAATACCGCACGTCAATACAGAGCCTTGCCTTTAGTGGCCTTAACGTATTTGACGCGCGAGGTAATGACGCCCTTATCGCTCCTGCGTCTATCTGTCTGGAACGTGGGAAACAGCGTCCTACGTGGAAGGAACCGCTGTGTTGCGTCCTGATAGTCCATTCACCACTGGAACAGCCTTATGAAAATCAATCTTCGAAAAAAACACGCTAGCCGTAACTGCATGCATAGCTAGTAAAAAAAAGTGGCGTGTGTGGGTACTATACCCAGACCCGCCACTTTGTTTTACTAACGATGCCTGCCGCAGGACTGCCACCAGCCCTGAAGCTGAAATCCTGGTTCTTGTATATAAAAATCCTGAAATCATTGGGCCAGTACCTGTAAAAACCTTGAAATAAAAAGAATTGCAAATTACAGAAAAAAAAAAGTAGATCTGAAGGATGTTTACATATTTAATGTAGTTGTTTTAGTTTGTAATGTACACACCATGTGAATTCTTTACTCCACTAACATTTATACTTTCATTTATACAACGACTGTATCGGCGATAATTTTCGTTTCCTCGCCATTGTGATGGGTAACGCCAAACGCAACACACAGTCACCAAATTCGGATTGCATGCGTAAAAACGACAGTTCGCTGCAAAGGTTCTTTTCAATAATGGCATTGGCCTTTGCATGTGTTCATACAACCAGGAACAGAGATATGTAGGATAACTGTATACCCGCGTCAGTGAATAATTAAGCAAAATATTTTTTGGACACACGCTATTGAAGCGATGGCGTATGTCGAAAACATTTAGCTTAATTAACCTCCTCCATTATAAGAATCTTTCAAACAAATGCATCAGTGAAACTGACACACGCACAGCTGCTTGAGATAGTAACACGCCACTTCAAGAAAAGTGGGGGGAGAAAAATATATAAATAAATAAAATAAGTATCCGGATTTTTCTTGGGTGTTAAAATCAGTAAAAAACGGATAAAATCCTTAAAAACTGCAGGCCTGAACTAATGGCTAGGGTGGGTTTTTTTTTTTTTTTTTTTTAAAGATTGATTTATGGATTTTCATAAGTCTGTTCCTGTCGTGAATGGATTTATTCTGCGGCAAAGTGATAGTGGAGTCACCTGTTCCGTGGAGACCCGACGCGCGCTGCCAGCATGTTCCTCGCTGCGGGCGGCTTGTTTATACTGCTGTTGCTCGCGGGGGAGTCAAGTGGCAGGTGTCGGGTTTGCCCCTCCCCGTGGCGGGCTCCGCGGGTCGATGGGTGCCGCCCGGCGCCTCGTCCGGGGGCTGCTCGTCGCCTAGCAACGCCGTCCGACAACATCGCGGCCCGAGGTCGCCGCCGGCCGGTCAGGTGTCTGCCACGTGCCAAACGTAACTCCGGCTTTCAAAGCCACTTGGATGTTTTCAGCGCGTTTGAGGAAGGGAAGCGCGGGACCGATAAGGATGATATTGACACGCGCGGCTGATGCACCTTCGCTCCTACGTGCGAGGCGCTGAACTGGCGTGCAGTGTTTCCGCTGTGCTGCGTGCACCAATGGGACTTTAAGCGGTGACCCTATCATTTTATTGGTGGAAAGTCTGTATCAAGGTTCACTGCAGGTCCCTGTAATAGTTTCGCGTGTTTCCAACCAGTATATTATGAGCTACAGCAGTGTGAAAAAGCCGTCTTTAGTTATGTTGGAGAGCTCGGGAATAGCATTTATAATGTACATGATGTATTGAGAGTATTATAAGTACCTCGCCCGAAATGTGTTTTCTTTTCGTTCATTGGTATTATGGGGACACGGTTAATGGTTTCGTTTAAAAAAAAAAAAAAAAAAAAAAAAAAAAAAACGCAGATTTCAAACACTCAGCATCGCGTTTCCACTGCCACGTAGGCGGCGCCCTTAAGGAGGCGTGGGACATAAATTAACACCAAATACGTAAATTGATGTTTACTGGTTTTTGAAAGCCAACATAGAAAAAAGTAAAAATGGCAATCGTAGATAATAGGTTTGGCCAACTTAACGACCAAGTATTTTACAGTATTACTGTATCAATTTCGCATAATGTCTTGCGCCACGAAAACACAATTTACGGCGTTAGAAATATCTCGGCAGAATAGCGTCACTCATGTAAAATATTTTCTCTCGAAGTTAGTAAAAACTAGTCTGCATGGTTGCCCGTTATTTGTTTTCTCTATTGTCTTCCACAAAATTTGTAAAATGAGATAAACCTCAATAGCATTAATTTATGTCCCGTCCCCTCTTAAGGAGACTATGAAGCTGCGCGTCCAAGGTCAAGAAGCGGGGGAGCGATACGGGCTACACTAACACGCACGCCTAGTACCTCATCGCTCCTACGCGCAAGGCGGTGCAGTGTTTCCGCTTTAACGCTTTACCAGGGCCGTATTCTCCTTGAATGCAATGCATGCAGTGCATGCTTTAATAAAATTCATACACGAATACATTTCTTAACCATATGCTTACCATTTTTCTTTGAAATAAAAATAAGTTTTCCCTTTCTCGCTACACGTGGGACTGGGATGCATGCCTCTTGTCGCATCTCTTTTCCTTAATAGTTACTCGATACGTCGTGGCTAGGCGCTGAGTGGTGGAGTCCGCCATTTTACATCATTGGGACGCTACTCCCTCAGCGGAGGGGTAGATCGGTCCCTTGTGAGGGACCTTGGCCACCCAGTTAGTTGTCAGTTAGCTTGCGGAGGCGAGGAGAAGCTAACCCCCTCCCCCTCCACACCCTTCAAACATACTTTATGCTGCAAAGCTAGCATTCTTTTACAGGATTCCCAGGGTAGCGCCTGGGAGCTGTTTCCATAGCTGAGTTTTACTCTCTTTTTCCCTGCCTGTACGGGATAAAAGAGAGTGGTGAAGTTAATTTAATTAATCAGCGCGGAATTTTAAAATTCAGGACTTGTGTAGTACTGTCACGAGCTCCCTGTGAGAGAGTTAGCGACAGTTTGGTATAAAAAGCGGAGGTTATTAGCCAAATGAAGTTAAATTATCGATATAAGTAGCTTACCCATGACTGGAGTGGCAAGGGTTTATATAATTAAATTAATTATATGTATATTGAAGTGGTGAATTTAAGTTGCGCGAAAATTTTAATCAGTGTTGTTGTTTCAGTAATTTACTTCATATCTTATGAGTTAGTGTTAAAAACCAGTAAATAATTTGATTGGGGTGTAAATGCATGTCTGAATGTACCGTGACGAGCGACTAAAAGTCAAGTAAAAAATGTGAACTCGGGGAAGTCCGAGAGCGATATGGCTGACGCGATGCTAGCGCAAAATAGTTTTGTTAAGCGTGGTCGATTTTTGTCCCGGAAAATTTCGGCCAGTTTCGGGGCCTTATTTCTATGAAATCGGGCGGTATAATTGCGCTGAAGGCGTGAATTTATATTTTTATAGTTGTTTTGAACTATATTCCGTGTTGTTTATTATTAAGACTTGTAAAATTCGAAAGCAGAGCCAGGAAAACACATCGCGTGCGTGAAGCTGAACAGTAATATTGGCCAGAGGGCTATGATTGGCCGAGAGAACTTGGTGGGGCGGGGCTTACGAAGTTGCTCGAGAGGTGGCAGCACGGTCGTTATTTTACCGTTCACAGCTTTTTTTTTGACACGGAAAAATTTTAAAAATATTAGAGCGGTTGTATTTAAAGTTATTAAATCGTTTAAATAAATAAATGGTGCTTGAAAACTTAAAAAGTTCAGTTGGTTTCGACTAGAAATTATACGCGATTATTTCGCTCGTCATAGTGATTAATATTTATGTAATGTGTTTCGGAGTCGCTCCAGTAGAGAGTAGGGGAAATTGGTATATGCGGGTCTAGTTGACGGGCTAGGGGGCCGCAAATGACCCCATGGCTTCGAGAAGTAGCCAGGTTCTCTCTTGTTTCTCTGTGATGTTGCGGAGTTTTAGGATGTAGGGGTGGAAATGTGCCATGAGGGAGGCAAAGTCGCATGCTCTGAGGAATTCCATGAGTTCATGGAAATCCTGCATAACGCCTCGCATCTCTCCTGGCTAATTTCGCTGGCGAGGGCGGGATCGAGGTGGTGTGTTTGGCATTGCTGGGGTGTCTAGTGTGGGGGCTGGTTTGTGAATAGGCGCAGAAAGTGCCTGCGAATACGTTTTACCGGGCTGTAATGTCCTGACCGTGAACCTGGACGGGGCAGGAGGTTGCTTTGCAGTTTTTGGTGTGATTTTCGCAGCAGCAGTTCTTTTCTGCACCAAGTCCAGGAACTTGGGGCAGGCTCTTGAAAGAGCTGTGTGTTCGCCTGGGCAGTTACTGCATGTGGGCTTGGAGTTGGTTTCGTTTATTTTGCAAGCACTCTCGGGGTGAGGACCGGCGCAGTGAGGGCATTTTGTCGGCATTGAACAGTGATTTTTGGTGTGGCCTAAGGCGAGACAATTACGGCATTGTGCCACGTCTGTCGGCCGTTTCTGGTATTGTCGGGGATGAACAATTGTCATGTTTATCCTCTTGACAGAGGGCAGAGGAGGGAGAGAAGTGTTCTGCGCCGCCGTGACACAGAAAAAACGTTGCGGCTCCAACGTGTATTTGTTTGGGTATGTTTGGTCTGTGATACGTTTTTTAAATTGATAAATGTGCTGGATTGAGTATCCGGCACATTCCAGGTCTGCCTTGATGTCCGCAAAGTCGGTTGTGGGGTGGAGGTCAAAAACTACTTTCTGTGGGAGCTCGGAAGCTTGACAGAAAGTAAAGTAATGGATGTAGTTCGCCTCTAGCATTGTGCGAGCAGATGTGAAAAAATCAAAGTTTTTAGTGAGGATTTGCGTTCCCCGAGCTGTGGGGAGAAGGGAGAACCCGTCCCTACTAATAGCTCGCAGCTTCTGAACAAGTAAGTTGTATTTAGTGGCGTCAGGAACCACTAATCTGAACTGGTTTTGTTTTTTCTGTCATGTTTGAGGTGCAGCCGGTTGTGTTTTGTGGGTGGAGATGTTTGAAGAGTCGGGATGGTTAACTGCTGAGGTTTTTTCTGTTACCTCCTTAAGCGGGGAAAACCTATTTTGTATAGGAATAGTGTTTGTTTGTGCCTCGGACGACACAGAGTGGAGACGCTTGTTCTCCTGCGTGGTTGTTCTGTCCCCTTTTCTTTTTACAATCTGGAAGTCGGTTTCCATTTCCAATTTTTCATTTCCTACCGCCGGTGTTGTTGGTCGGGAGGAAGTTGGTGTGGTGATTGTTGGTGTCGTCGGAGCCGATAGAGTAGCCAGGAGTAGGTCAATGTGGTCAGGGATGCCTTGAGGAAAAATGCCGGAAACAGTTTGGTGTTTAGGTCGTCTCTTTGCCAGTTTCTAAGAATCGCTTGTTTTCCCGGAGGTACTGCAAGGAGTACGGGCCAGTTCCCGTCATCCACGACGGCCCAGTCGGTTCCCCGCCCGCCGCCATGACCCACGAGGGTGGTGGGGGAGGGGTAGGCTCTGTGTGGAGCGACTCTCGATTTGGTGTTGTTTGCAATTTGCGAGAAATTGTTGTTAGGAAAGTACCTAAATCGGTGCTGTCCACTGTGATCGCTGACCCACTAGAGGCTAGGCTCGAGATGACCTGTTTCCAGGCCGATCACAGTGTACAGGGTGTGTGCCGCGAAGCTATTAGTCGTATACAGCCAGAAGAAGCAGAGACGCACCCTCCTTAGTCGAAGGCGAAGACAACACTGTTGTGAGGATTCGATTGTTGTTTTTGTTGTGAGGAGTGGTGGAGTGGTGGTGGATATTTCGATAATCGTTCGTAATAGTTCCCTAAAACGTCGAGGCGCAGCGCTGTAGTATTCTCAACACTCGTTCAGCTGGTGTAACATCACAAAGCACACTGGTGCGAAACGTGGGCAGATGCATGACAAGGAGAGACTGCAGCCAGCGTGCTAGAGAGTGAGTTTATATGCCTTTATTCAATTTCTAGTGACTGATCGTTTGAGTGTTCTACTGTTACATTTGAACTCTCATTTTATGCAGTAGTTTTGCAAGATGAATTATGACTGTAAAAGCGAAATTGTAATAAGTGTATTTAATAAATCGTGTCGGTTATGCTCTCTTAGTGAGAAATTAGAACTCGTTAAATATGGGACACTACATCCGCTCTCAACAATTTAAAGACAGTGAACAAAGTCAGAAACTTTGTACGAACGTTTAATCCTGACCTTTACAAAAATTAATGAATTATTATTTACAAATTAATGGTAAATGTTACAATGGAAATATTTCTTGAAAACTGAAAACTTAAAAGTAAATTATATTTTTTTTCACTTTAAGAAGTAATTTTACTTTTTAATTACGTTTTCAGATCTGCAAATATTAACATTTTAAACAGATTCTTGTTAAAGAGCACAAATGCATCTTTGTCTCAGCCCAAATTCAAGTGATTTACTACTAGCGAATTAAAGCGTTTTGTGAATTTTGGGTGTTTAAATTAATTTTAATTTTTTCAACTTTGAATTTAAAATTATTTGATTTAGCCATTGAATCTCGCTATTTGACACCTGGATTTATGTTTTTCGTGTCTCTCATTTGGAACATTAAAACTGTTTTCTTTACAAATTGGCTAAAACACATTTTTTAATTGGTGCCTGCACCAACACTAATGTTACCATAAGGATTAAGTTTTTTTTTTTTGTTCATCTTACATGCTGGAGTACCTTGTCTATGATTTGTCTTAATTTAAAGTGTCACTTATGATTTTATTTAGGGTTTAACTATGTTCAGTGATACGTGTCGCGGTATTTGAGTATGGTGCTTTAGATATTCTTGTTTTACTTCAGTACTTCTAATTTCTTCAGGATTGACATTTTAAGGATCTCATACACTTTACGTACACCTATGTGAGAGTATTATCTAAATCTGGAGAAGCTTTCGAGTTTTATATGGGCATATTTTAAGGATAGTGATTCTGTTGTGTTTCGAAGCGACCCAGATGAGGGTAAGAGTGAGAGGAAAAGGGTACTAAAGAACCTAAAGACATTTCCAGCAACCTTTTATTTTCATTTTGTTACTAATGTTCAATTCCTCTGCGCAAAGAAAAGTGACAAAGTAAGTTTCGTGTTGCATGTCTTGTCAAAATTTTCAGGATACGCCCCTGCGCTTTACTGTGTAAATTAGAACTGTAGCAGTGTGGTTTTATTTCACGCGATGAAAGTACACAGATCAAACTACCTGCGTATAATCGTACTTTTCTCTTGCCGCTTAAAGAAACTTCATATGCAAGTTTTAAAAATGCTATATTTGAACACTTTCACGATTTTTTCCCTCCATTAATACACTTCATATAAAAGTAAAAAAAAAAAAAAAAAAAAAAAAAGTGACATAGACTTTTTTTTCTGGCAAAACTTCGTATTTCCAGAACATTTATTTTCCGAGATACGTTTACGCGCAAAAAAAGATTTCACAGAAAACGTTTCAGTACATAGGACCCTTAAGGTTGAAGTAAAGTAACTGCCTATGGCACTGCACCCGACTGTACAACGTGAAGAACTCAAATAGTACAGACGGCGTGAAAATTGTCAGAAAAGTGCGATTTATGCTGTATATGAAATAAGAAGGTATATATTTTGCAATATTATAAAATGTTTTACTAAAACATACTATTTAAAAGTAAGAAAATAATCTATCGATAAAGTCAGCATTTCGGACCAAATTTAAGCGCGTTCCTGTTTTGGACGCTTCGGAAAGCAGAATTTGCAACAAAATATTCTTTAAAGAAAGATCGTCATATTGTTTTACTATGATTGCGTGTAAAAAAATTATAATAATACTTTAGGAAATAGCTTTTATAATTGGTTTTATGTACATTCATTTGTTGCAAACGTTTTCGGCTGAAACTGACGTAAATAAAGTTAATTATAAAATTAATGTGATACATTTATTACTACGATTTCATTACACACAATCATAGTAAACATTATGATGATATTTCTTCAAAAAATATTTTCTTGCAAATTCTGCTTTCCGAAGCGTCCAAAACTGAAACGCGATTGCATTTTTAAAAAAATGCGAATTCTATCGATCGATTATTTGTTTACATTTAAAACGTACATTTTAGTAAAATATTTTATAATGTTGCAAAATATATACATTCTTCTTTTGTATATAGTATAAATTGCACTTTTCTGATAATTTTCATGGCGTTCGTACTACTTTTTTAATGAGTTTTTCACATTGTATAGTCGGGTGCAGTGCTCCATAGGTGGTTGCTCTATTTCAACCTTGAGGAGCTTCTCGAGTAAACAAATGTAGATACGTTCGGCAGTAACGAAGCACTGCGCACGGCGGTGGAAAATGACATAAAATAACGACGCGAGTTTTCTGCCCCCCGCCCGTGGAATTTCAAGCAGGCGGTGACTACCATAATGTGGCGTTATTATTGCACCGGTTTTTAATGAATTTATTTAAATAATTCCATACACTTTCTTGTATTTAAACTAAATGTATGATATTTTTGTACAGGTCTGTAAATGTCTATAAGATAACATACTGGAGTCCAAGACTTATTGAGACAAAAACTTGTTTGTAAACAAACAACAAAATCGGGTGCAAAGTATTTTCATAAGAGAGAGGATGGGGCGTGCTTTGCACCACTTCATAAACCACATGGAAAACAATAAAGGAAATGAATATGGAGCAAAGTTACAACTTAAAAATGTTACATTACACCATAGTGAATATTCGGCTTTGCTGAAACACTACTGTTACTGTTTTCAGGACTTATATCAGAACAGAACGTTTAATTTACTTGTCGCCACAAGAAGAAGTGTAGTTTTGAGTTCAACCAACATAATATTACTTATTTTAATGGAAAAAAAACCGTAAATTACATAACTCATAAGGTTAAGAAACACCAAGACTGTAAATAAATGTACGTAATTACTAAAAAAACAAAAAATAACACATTAAATAAAAGAAAAGACACACTGTCTTGAACAAACCCCTCAGTCACAATATACTGTACATATGCTTAGCAACAAAACAAGCACAGAAATATTACGACCACATATGTTCCAGCTCAGTAACTCTGAAATAACCACTATAATTGATTGGCTTTCGAGGATTGATGGATACCAAGACATCATCTCCACTGCACATCAAAGTGTCTACAGGTTTAGGTCACTTCCAAGACTTTGCAGATCTTTGCATTGAATATATAACAGCTGAATCTGAACTACAAATCTCTATTTTGCCAGGAAGAAAGTTCCTCTTCTTACTTGAAAATTACGAACGCGCCTTCCTCTCCCTTGACTGGTTGCCACTTTTGTCCATTAACACAGAGTACTTAGTAATACAGAGGTGAAAGGGCCCTTACTACACGAACTCGCGCCACAAACGCCAGCAAATAACGTCACTCACATTACTAGAGACACCCGCATTCCGCGAAAATATTTCCGCGCAAGCCAGAGTTCAATACCCTACGAGCGCACCAGCAGTTTTCTTTTGCTTATTTGGGGAGTGTGTCCTTGAGAAGACGTTTTCCTACTTGACTGGCCAATCAGATTTACGTTACTCTGATACTGCACGTCTGTGATTTGCGGGCAGGCACCTAAAACGCGAAACACCTAGGTCATCCAATCATGGATGTGGGTCTGATTTAAAGTGTTATGAAACTCAACTGGTCGTGAAGTCTTTTTGCGAAAATCGGGTGTTCCAACCCATTATTGCCAACAGTATGTCGAAACGCTGCTCGCCAATCAGCGTCTTGTAACCTGTCTGCAAGTAGGAAGCCTAGCCAATCAGGAGTCTTTCTCAGATCGAATCAGCCAGTCAGACGAGAGGCGCTCTTCCAGAGCTTCACGCAGCCAACCATGTAACCCACATCAGAGGAACAGCCACGCAATTTTGCCTCTTGTGTACTTTATATACTCTGTGTCTTTGCTGATGCAAGAAAACTACGTTGATTTTATAAACCTAGCAAGACGTAACCAACTCTGCATGAAATTTTTCCCCGTAGAGTTTTAAATGACGCATAATGACTCCAAAATAACTCCACCACCACCGCACGTGATGTCTCAGTACCTGCACGCGATTGGTCAGCTGTAATCACGTTGTAACTCGGTGATTGAACGGTCGGTGTCGGCACAATGTA
Source organism: Dryococelus australis (assembly GCA_029891345.1). Taxonomy (NCBI): domain Eukaryota; kingdom Metazoa; phylum Arthropoda; class Insecta; order Phasmatodea; family Phasmatidae; genus Dryococelus; species Dryococelus australis. Next base: position 45,615,163 of record CM057000.1, read on the forward strand.
TTAATGATGTAATACAATTGGTTCAAAGTCAATATGACATCATAGTGCTTACATACTCGTATATGATAAGCTGGGAGGCTTAGTTTAACAGCAGCTCCTGTGAAAGTTGGATCGTCTCGGCTGGCTTCTGCATTTTCGCATCTAAGTCTAATTCTGCATCTACGATATCTTCGAATACTCCAGAGCTAATTGTAGCTACGGCAGTGCCATCGATGTCTTCGGGAGTGGTATCAGATGTGCCATCGACTTAATCGAGTGGCAGTCCTATAGTAGCATTGCCATCGACCTCTTCGAATGGGCTGCCAAAAGTAGCACCGCTGTCATCTGCTATGCGCATAGTACGAATGCCGCCATCGACCTCTTCGAATGGGCTGCCTACAGTAGCACCGCTGTCATCTGCTATGCGCATGGTACGAATGCCGCCATCGACCTCTTCGAATGGGTTGCCTACAGTAGCACCGCTGTCATCTGCTATGCGCATAGTACGAATGCCGCCATCGACCTCTTCGAATGGGCTGCCAAAAGTAGCACCGCTGTCATCTGCTATGCGCATAGTACGAATGCCGCCATCGACCTCTTCGAATGGGCTGCCTACAGTAGCACCGCTGTCATCTGCTATGCGCATGGTACGAATGCCGCCATCGACCTCTTCGAATGGGTTGCCTACAGTAGCACCGCTGTCATCTGCTATGCGCATAGTACGAATGCCGCCATCGACCTCTTCGAATGGGCTGCCAAAAGTAGCACCGCTGTCATCTGCTATGCGCATAGTACGAATGCCGCCATCGACCTCTTCGAATGGGCTGCCTACAGTAGCACCGCTGTCATCTGCTATGCGCATGGTACGAATACCGCCATCGACTTCTTCGAATGGGTCACCTACAGCAGTGCTGCAATCGATGACCTCGTCAAGGCTTCGTTGCTGTTACTGTGCCAGGTCCTTCAGTAAAGGTTGCAATGCCCGTTGGCATGAGAGAACGGCCTGCACGAAGAGTCTTTTTCGCGCGATGAAGCATTACGACAATGACCACATGAAGTTTATAGGCGATACAATGAACATACATACTGAGATTAGCAAGGGTTCGTCTACTGGGAGCCAGCAAGTGTTGTTGGCAATGCCTCCTGCTACATCGTTGGGTACTGTTTCCGCAGACGGTTATGGCAAGACAGTTATTGCTAAATACGGAATTAGTGCAGTACAGTCGGTTTGTCGTACACTTGAAAGGCATAAGCGTGAAGTCGACAAACTTAAAAATAAACGACCATCAGCTCTAATTACTAATGAACGCACATCCCATACAAAAAAAGTGAACTTGATATTCATGATAGTAGTAGCAGTAGTAGTAGTAGTGGCGTGGGGGTTTCACTTCACTTCACATTGATTGAAAGGGTTAAATAAATACCAAAGGGTTAATCCAATTTATTTAAAGGGTTAATCAAATTGAAAGGGATAAATTTAATGAAATAGTTAAATTTATTGATAGGGTTAAATGGATTGAAAGTGTTACACGGAATGAAAGTGTTAATTTTTAATGCGACTTTTTGTGTTTGGTGCAAGAGTGTTCTAAGGGCCAAATTTATTAGTTTCTTTCTTTCTTTTTGTGGGTTGGGAGCAGCTCTGGTATGTCCTCACCCTTGGGATTCTGGCACTCGGATGAGATATGGCGTGTTGGGTAGAGGGTATACATGTGGTTCGTTTTGTTCAAGAGTGGTGTAAATCTAAATTTTTTGGTTTAGTAGTGATATTGCTCGTAGACGGTGCTGGCAGATAGTCGACTTTGAAAGATAGTATTATTCCAAATGAATAACAGTGTTGCGCGAGAGAGAAAAAAAATTCAGAGTGTTTAAACGAGTTCTACCTATGAATAAATTACACTCATCGAATCGCAAATTTCAAATGAACACAACTACGTGAATAACATCTGGTGTCGACAAGTGGTAAACGATCACAATTATGTGACTCTCCAGGTGTCTTAAAATTAATGAATAAATTAATTAATGATCTACTACGAATCAAAAAATGTCCCTATAAATTAAACGGCCGTATTCCTAAACACAAGATATATGAAAAATGTGACACATGCATAAAAAAGAATATGTTTAATATACGTCCATTCTCACGAGAGGTCGCTGCAGCACTGACTTGGATATATCACTTATGTCAACTTATAAGCTGTGTTGAGAACAAATATAACCAACATTTGATTACATACTGAGGTGAAAAATTCGGAAATTTTTAAATGAAAATACAAAACGAATGTTTCCAAATAAATTAAACGGCTAACGAACACAAGTAGATGAATATGACTGAACATGTAATGAAATCGCACAAGGAGTTCCCCAAAACATGTCCGTTTGATGTGGAGGCTGGTGAATGAATGAAGCGAGCTTACATCGAGAGCCTGACTATATATACGTGGAGCGCAGCTGAGTTGAAATTTACGATGAAAACTCTGAATACCACTGACTGAACGATTTACACACTTCTCATACACATCCTGAATTATATCTATATAAAAAAATGTATCCCTACCAAGTTAATATTAAAGACGTGCAATTTAAGCAGCGAAATGAACAGACAATGATTTAGCACTTCCGGTTAACACAGACAAATAAACATTTCCAAATTGGTATTTGGAATTATACAATTAAAATATTAAACAGACACAATAGCATATGTCTCCCTTTTATTCGTACACATACCTTAAGTATTTTTAAAACATTCATTTGATGTGGAGACTGGCAAATGAATGACGTGCGCTGGCTTATAAGCTGTTATATATATATATATATATATATATATATATATATATATATATATATATATATATATATATATGTGTGTGTGTGTGTGTGTGTGTGTGTGTGTGTGTGTGCGTATGTGTGTGTGTGAGAGAGAGAGAGAGTATGTGTATGTGTGGAGCACTGCTGAGTTGAAATTTATGAGAAAAACTCTGAATTCACTATTCATCCTACAACAGACAACAAAACAATCATTTTTTAACGGAAGTTTCAACTTTCTAAGAATAATTCTCTTTTAACACAAATTATTTCCATCATAGCGTGAGACACACAGATGGCATTAAGAAGGACTGAATCCCGCAAACATCTACAATATCTACTACAACTTCACTACATCATCTAGATCTACAAGGGATTTCATCTCTGCATCAGCTCGCAAAAGGTACAATACATCAAGGTCACTGCTATGACAATTGTAATTCTGAATGTGTTGAAGTATTCGATGCGATTTTAGCATATGGGAAGGCGAAAACGTAATTGAGATTAGACTGCTCCTAACTGGGAGTTCTGCCAAAAGAATTTATAATTTATTTTGTAGGCCACAACATAAAAATAGTGTATCCGTTCCTTGATGAACAGTTACAAGCTGATGAGGATATCATATCCTATTTGACAGGTGAAGACTGCCCTTACGGCTTACCTGCCTTTGCTAATGATGGGAACTTGCAACGTATGCGGAGGGTTTGTATGTCGCGAAGACTGGAACAGCTACTTGAAGATAGAATTATTCCAGATGTAGTAATGGACGATTCCGGAGTCGATGAAGTATATTCCGAGATGAGCACTGTGATCTTATAAATAAAATTTTTACGGGATACTTTTTATGAGAGAATTTTTGTACATGGTGTATAAAGAAATAATGTAAAAATGATGTGCTAAGAGAAAGGTTTCGAAAACTATCAAGACAACTCGTTCGTAATTAAGGAGCTCGCTATTTCTTATGCAACTGATGCTAATGACTCTAAAGTATTGTGCTTTAAATCTCCCAGTCCTTGGTACAGTTTAAAACTTGAAGTTATAATGATGTTTTGGGAACAGACTTGCAATATACATAATCTGAAATGGGACTCTGGTGTCATAGCTTATGAAAAACGTTTTCAATATGTAAATGATGGGCTACTCGAAGACTATCCCATATACATGCTTAGAAAAATATAGAAGGAAACTTTAAAATGTTAAAAAAATGCAGAAGTAATAAATATCAGAAAGTATCATGACTGTTTGAGTATCAATTCAATAGCCAAGTGCTATAATACTAATCACTGCGTGGAAAAATATTCTGTTCACAATGTAAAAGCGAAGCTTTAGGAGAATATTCTTACTAACATCCTACCTACGTGTAAAGATATTCAGTTTTGAAAAATGGAAAATTTCAACCCAGAGAAGATGTAATCCAGTATTTTTCGAGGATACAAGAAAGCGTGGTTCCAGTCTCTATACAACATATACTTCCAAACACAGATGTGCAATGAAGATGACATTAGAATTTCGTAAAAAGTTTCAGAGGAAACATGTATACAGAACGAGTGTTGTGTTATGAAGAAGTAGAATGTCCAGATTTTAATATGCGGTCTGATAGTGAACTGCCCTGTTCTTCTTGGGACTTATGTTTTAAAAATCGCAGTGTAAAAAACCAAAGGTACCAGGTTCTCATCAAATAAAATATAAATTGAGTAGAGAGTTTTACAACAGCTCCAACTTATGGCTGAAATATTTAATAAATAGGAACACATCACGCAAATGCAAGGCAGTAGCAGACTTCTAAGAGCACCAAGTGGAATGTGTGACTGTGAGGTTAGGAACAGCAATGTTTGTGTTTGTAAATTTGATTTAACCAAGTTGTTGTTGAATAACTAATTTTACCACAAAATGGTAAAACATCTGACTATATAAAGAGAGAGAATTGGACACCAGAGCTTCAGTTACAATGGAGAGGTTAGACCATCACTTCCTTATGTCAATGTTACTCCAGGATTCAGGTGAGTGTGATTTGGAATTGAAGATGAAGATAGTCCACTACAGATTCAGATTTGCAATGGAGATGGACATTGGCATTTCTCATGAATTAGTCAAACAGGAACTTTTACATAAGGTTTTCGACGTATGTTATAGGCGAAATTATTGTCCTTTATATAATTTATGTCCTGACAGCAAGCTACCTTGTAACAAAGGTCAACTTGAATTTGAAGCTCAGAGTGAATATATCACGAAATTCAAGTCCTACCAGAAAATAAAATACACCATGCAGAAGGAATATAGTTGCTGTTCTCTTACTACAGTTTGGACAGAACAATGCAACAACAAGCAACATTTTACATACATCGGTGAGCAAGAATTAACTTCTCCCTATGGTATGTGGAATTGTAAAGTTTGGCTTAGAAAGAACAATTTAAAATGAGCAAAAGTGGCATTACAACAGCTATATAAAGGAGAGCATTCAGTATTAAATTGTCAGTCATGGCTAGAATCTTCGACCTTACAGATGTATATGAAGTCCTACAAATTAGATACAGAAGAGTGTTCTTTAAACCATATGACGGTATTTTACAAGTTCATGTCTGCAATGATATACAACACTGGTACTACACTTTCGACAACAGTCTCGGCATTTGTTTTGGTGAAAGAATAGCATGCAACGACTGTGCTGTGAGATATCTTCGCCCTGACAGTGACTTACCAACAATATTAGAAGATTTGAGGATTTTTACTCTTAGCAAGGAGATAGAAGAGGAGTGGGGAGATTGAGTAATTGCCTATCAACTCACCAGACCTCAACAGGGAATCACCGTTCATTGGAGGAAGATGTACATGAATGCATTTTTTACAAAATGTTTGTATTCTGTAACTTATAGCTTATTATATTCACATTTTGTTGTAAAGGAAATATGTGAGTCAGACATTAATTTCGAATGTTAGTATTTCTCTCAAGCTTTGACACCATGTAGTAAACCAACTAGTTATGATTCCCCATTTAACTAACTGCAACATTCGGAATGTCCTGTAACCCAGCACAGACTGCACAGAGTGGATTGTAAGCATGAGGTTAAGGGCGAATGCATTGCAGCATCATATTGTGAGGAAGAAAAATGTTTAAAATATCTTATTTATAATACAGACACTGTTTTGCCATATCGGTATTTCGAAGAATGTGATAATAATCTTCATACTTTATATCATTATAACAAAAACAAGTTTGGTTAAACCTCTCATGCTGGGTATGATTCTTCACAATGTTACGTGCATCGAGCAAATCAGCAAAAATAAAATTTAACCCTCAAACACATTTCAACTTGCAAATTTAGAGAAAGAATGAATTTATATATATATACACACACACACTGTTCCTTACTATATCTTTTCGGTTGAGTGTTGGATGTCATAGTAGTAATACTGCGTATTTTCATCCTGCAAATCATTACATCAGTATCAAACAAGGAAAGTCCAATATAACTTACATCCTATGGTGTAATGGCCTTTTACACAAAATTTCGGAGACTTGAAATAATATTATTCATTTTGAAGTCATTTATTTGCCTCTAGGAGATGAAAAAGAGCCACAAACTATTTCAATGTAGTGATAACAAGAAATGTCCAGTGTTTTATATTACTGAAACTACACCTCTTCCATCTAGAATTGAGGATGTGCCATCACATTATGTTGAATCATTTCCTGATTTGGTTGAAAGCATTGTTTTACATGCTCCTAGCTGTAAAGACCTTTGTGTACAAACAGATAGGTTAAAACCAGGGCATAAGAAAGGATCACTCCTTGAAAGCAGATTTCAAGAAGAGGATCTGTATCCAATATTATGAAAATGTATGAATACTTTGTTCATGGAAGTGTCTAACAGTTTACAAAAATATTTTTTTTAAATATATTAAAACATTTTTTTGTATATATTTTGAATCAACTTGTACTTGATAGTGTTGTAAATATTTTTTTTGGATCTATCTTTATTTTTTAAATAAATTTGTGATTTGTGTGACATCCTATACTTGTTTATGTGTTTTGAATAAACCTGTATTTGTTTGATGCTGTGCATGTGATAATGTTTTGGGATGTCCTGTAGCAACTTGTGTGTGATTTTGGAACAATATGTACTTTAACAGATATATATAATGATAGATATTACTATATATATATTATATTATATATATATACACATGCAGAGAGAGGGTAGGAGAAGAGTAATTAAAATGTTGTAATAGAGAGAGAGATATATTCTTAAATTTTCTAAAAACATATGTTGCATTAACAAGAAACCCCAGAAAAAATAAAATAAAATAACAAACAAACTAATCATTCACCAAAAAAGTTGTTTGAAACTAAATATATATTTGAAGTTGTCTCCTGGCAAAAGGATGTCTGCAAAAAAGAAACCTTATTAATATTTTACAACCCACCTTACATACAATAAATAAGTTGTTAAATGTCGCATCAGTTTATACAAGGAAGCTGTGGGTGCGAATCCCAGATAAGGCATGGTTGATATAAGTTTTCTTCGAGTCCCGGGTAGGTATGATTATAATGTATAGATCTTGGATTCGAGCCCTAGATAGGTATGATTGTAATATATAGATTCTGGGTTCGAGTTCCAGATAGGTCATGTATGATATTAGTTAGTTTGCAAGTCAGTGGCCATATAAACATAAAGGGAATAAAGAACGAAACACATAATTATGAAATATATAGTAGCTTGATAATTGTTTGTTTGTGTTGGGGTGTAAATGGAGTATTAAATTAATTTCACCTCATAATGCAAAAACCCATACTGTAATTACAATTGTTCATGTCTGAAATCGTTAAATAAAAACATAATTCTAATCTAAAGGCTTGAAACCGAATAAATGCATGGGTAACATGTTAAATTCTAACATATGCAAGCTAAATTTCAAACATTTGCATAAAATTGTTTGAAATGAGTTAAATTTGCTTTAAAAATGGGTTAAAAACATTTCAAACACATAATATGTATGTTTTTTACATTTTGACAGTGAATTACACAATATCCATTTTTTGTGAAGAGGTAAAGAGGTGAACAAAAAATAGAGGTTCCCACATGCTCCACGTCATTTGCTTCTCTGACTTCAAGGGGTCAACACCTCCTACTCTCTCTCTCTTGCTCTCTCTCACGGACACACTGTGAACTGGTCCAGACTGCTAGGAACTGCCTTCATAACCTTTATTATTCAAGGACACTGGGCGCCCTTCACCAGCTGCTACCTCTGTTGGGAACTGACGCGACGGAGTTGTGTGGTCAAGGAACCCCTTGCTTGGGAATTCAGCTGCTTGCTGGAGAGACACCTCTGATTTTTGCCTGCCTGCTCAAGCGGGCTAGCGCTCAACCAACCTGACTTTTGGTTTACGTCTTTTTCTAAGCGTACCAGCTACGCTACTAGAGTTAAAGTAAGTAAATATTTTAAAAAAATCGATCTTTCTAATTATTTTGCGCTATTTTGTTAAAACTTATCATACAATTTATTACAAATTGTTTTATTTTGACCACGTTTTCTGAAATATTTTAGTAACTTTCTTATCAAATTTTTAAATGTTTATGTGATTTCATTAAACTTTTAGCAAATTGTTTAAATTTTTAAAACTTTTTAAGCAAGTCTTTATAATTTGAATGAAAATTGCATAAAATTTATTCTAAGTGTGATATATATACATATTTAGCATTTGTTAAAATTTAACTTGTTTATTAGTTTTAATTAATGATAAGTCGAAAGGGTGCTTGAGGCGACGTGGTCCCACCCCACTGTGTAATTTGTTTGTTTATAAGTGTTAATTCATATGTGTGTGTTAGACTGCTAGTGTAAGTGCAGGAGAAAGTGCTTTCAATAAATTTTAGGTGGGTTGTTGATGTATATTTCAGAGGAAATTTAATAGAGTTTAAAAGGAGATTCTGAATGACCGCCTTAGTATTGCACTATGGACAGAAGGCCGAGACAATATCTCGAATTCAGGCATCCTCTACACTGTTAAATACTCATGTTAAAACCATCTAGAATAAAATACAAAGTACTCTGAGAAGAAAATATTCAAAATAGGTGCATGACTGTGTGAGTGCAGGGTAAAAGTTTTTTCAATTAATTTTAGGTGGGTTGTTGAGTAGTTTTTTTAAGAGCTGTTTAAGGGTGGATTTTTGGTTATGTTTGTGAGTATGAACTGTTGAATGGCTAAAAAATGGAAGACCTTCACTGGATATGCCTCGTGTATTCAGGAGGTGCATAACCTCAGCTTCCAAGCTTGTTCTGAGTGAGCTGTCTGGAGAAGGATCTGTGTGATGATGAATGTATGAGCCTTGAGTAGTTCTAACAAATGAAATGTTTCTGATGTGTATGTGAAGGGTGGGTTGGGTATCTAAGTTAATTTAAGACATTTCCTTGTCAAAGTTGTTGGGCAAATGTGATTAGATAGAGAATCGAGTAGTTTTTAAAATAAAATAAAATAGATTTTTTTTTATGTGTAGTTATAGGGGTGTTTGTTTAGTTAGTATAATTAATGTCCCGTGTGTTACTCCCTCGCTATAACAGTTATAAAAAAATTTTCTTTGATAGTGTAAATTGTGTTTACAGTGTTAATTTCATAATATTTTATGGCACAAAATTTAAAAAAAATTACACCCTAAAATTCATAAATTCTTAAAAACTTAAATTCATAATTTTTTACGGTGTCCACTACTTTCACAGTGTGATATTCAATATTTTTAAAAATTACATTTATAATGTAAAATTTACCTCTTAAAAATAGTTTTTTTAGAAAACTAGGCTTATACGGCAACAGTGTAAATTTCAATGTTATATCCTAAAAGGAAGTCTGCTTGCTTTAAAATTTAAAACTTGTGAACTAAAGACGAGGCGAGACAGGTAAGGAAACTCATTGTATACTGACTAAAGCTGTGGGGATGGCAATTCACATCACAGAGAGAAGTCAGAGTAACAGGGGTGGAGGGACAGAGTGAAGTTCTGCTGATGCACATGCGTGCAGATGCCTGTAGGGTCTGCGCTATGAGTGCTAGCAGGGGAAGAGGATGTTGTTGGGCAGGGTGGGGAAAGGAAAGTGTGCCTGAACGGTGGCGCACAGTACGGACAGCAACAGTTTACTGAACCATTCTCTTACTCGCTCCGCATGCAACCCAACTCTTGGCCGTGCACTGTCTAACCATTCATTTGCTGCTTTGGCTCTGTGTGTGTCACCCACGTCGGCTCTCAAGACCTACGTTTCACTCACTCCCCACACACTCAATTCTCGGGTGTCCACTGGGTGAGTTTAACCATGACGCTTCAGAATGACTCATCTCTATATATTTTGTAAAAACACATCGCTGTGGGCACTTGCCTTACCCAAATAAACATTTTTTTTATTTTTTTAAACAATACAGTGTTTTATGTTACTATTAATTTCAACTAAGACATAATGAGGGAATAAAGTGGGTTTATTTTTCTCTGTTTTCAGAATGAGGAGGAGCAATTTAATTTCATTTATTGTGGTGTTCTAGCTATTGTGTATGGGAAACTGGAGAAACTTTTTGTTAGCTATTAAAAATGGGTGAGCATAAGCGAACCAGTATTGGCATTTTGCTTCATGATCTACCAAAAGACTACAAAAGACAACTTGATGCTGTTTTTCATAACCTGCAGAATTGTGATGCTCACTTTCTCATAGCCCCTGACTGTACCTCATGTACCACAAACCGATGAAACTGTGATAATCGATAACCCAGGTAAAATTTAAGTGATTGAATGATCCCTGAAAAATACAAATGTATTACCAAACAAATTCCCAATAGAATTGATTTGAAAGGAAAGGTGCAATATTTCAAGTTACGATTTATTGATTCCTTCAATTTCATGAGCACCTCTCTGGAATCTTTGGCAGGCAATTTACTACTTGCGCAGTCGAGTATCACCTGCTCGATGTTTCCTGACAAAACCCAATTCGAATTGGCAAAACAGAAGGGAGTTTTTTCTTAGGACTTTGCTAAGTCGCCAGACAGTCTGATGTGCATGTCACTCCCACCAAAGGATGCATTTCATAATGTGATGAGAGGCGAAGGCATTAGGGATGAGGATTATGTTCATGCCCAAGCTGCATGGAATGCATTCAACTGCATAAAATTGCTGCAGTATGCCATTCACTACTTATGTGTGGACACTTGTTTGCTGGCTGATGTGATTGAAAATTTCTGGACCATATGTTTGGCTCATTATGGTCTTGATCACGCCATGTACGTCACAGCTCTCTCTCTTTCATGGGATGCTTTATTGTCAATGACATGTGCTGTTGACTGATCCTGACATGTATCTTTTTGTAGAACGAGGGGTTAGGGGTGGCGTTACCCAGATCTCAATAAGAAGTGCGGAAGCCTACAATATTTACATGGCCGACATGTTCTCTTCATGGGATTTTGCAAACATGGTGAATGACTATGGCACTTATTTTTCTGTGGAAGTTGTTCTGTCTTTTCCAGAGGAGTGTCATGATACACGATCTGATCTGCCTTTGGCCCCAGAAAATGGCATATCCCCGAACAGCTCGCATGAGAAATTTCATTTAACAATTGTGCCATGTAATAAATATGTTATACAAGGGGAAACACTGAGGCAGTACTTGATGTATAGGTCAAACTTGACTCTGTTCATCGCATTTTGTGCTTTGAGCAGAAAGCTTGGATGGCTCCATACATCGAGTTTAACACTGAGAAATGTGCCCAGGCTGTGAATGTATTCTAAAAGTCTTTTTTCAAGTTAATGAATAATTCAGTTTATGGAAAAAACGTTGCAGATTGTCTGCCAGGAAAGGGGCTTAAGAGTCGTTTCGAGGTATGGCATGATCTATGGGGCTGAAGAGCTGACAGGATGTCCTATATTCCAGGCAAGACAGATTATCAATGAAAACTTGTTCCTTACCAAGATTTCATAGTGTTCTGTTACATTCAACAAACCTTTGTACACTGGTGTTGCCATTCTTGATCTACAATAATTAACTCTCTACGAATTTCATTATAAGTACATGCATAAAATTTCTTCCATTAGCCTCACACCTCCTTTATTGTGACACCGATTCCTTGGTATATTCTGTTGTATGTGAGGACATATATAAAGTAATTATCCCAGATTTAAAGGCACGGTTTGATACATTTAACTTTGCTCTCGATAAAACGTAAGGATTCCTTCACGAGAACAAAGGCCATACCGGGGGTGATGAAAGATGAATGTGCTGGTCGCGTAATCACACACTTTGTGGGTTTATGTACCAAGCTTTATACAAATGTTGTTGCGAATGAACAATGTATACATAAGGGAAAGAGTGTAAAACTTAACATGCTACAGTCACTTAGGTACGAGGATTATCGAGATTGCCTCGGAAATTGCACAAGGGTTTTGGGAACCCGATATCAGTTCCGTTCGCATGCTCATCAAGTCTAGACCGAATGTGTAACCAAGGTAGTTTTGTCAGGTATGGATGATAAGCATATGATAGGCAGATAGAATATCAATCTTACTTTTGGGTCGCTGCAGAATACCTAAGTAAAGTTTTTTTATTTTTCTCCCTACAGTAGTTTTAACACCACAATAAATGCAGCCCACCCATGGCACCACAACTGCCGCCAACACATCACTGATGACATCCATCAGCCATCACCACACCTGTTCCACTACCATCATTACAGCCATCTACAGCTACCCACAACATCTACAAATACCTACAACTGTTTGCAATATATCTTGCATCACCATTCAATGCTGCTGTTCCTTGTTTGCCTATGTGTAAGGCATGACTACGCTATCAAGAGTACAACTGTATTCATTACACCTTGACAAATAAGAAGAAATTCACAGTGAGACAAATTATTTACTGGACACTGTGTGTGTGTGAGTGCGTGTTACACCCTGTCGTCGGCGTGTGTGAGTGATTGTAAATCACACTATCGGAGGTGACAAAATAATGCCATTATGTGCGTGTCTATGAACACACTACTCGAATGTGTCATTACTGTAATTAGATAAGAAAGGATGTCAACCACAATGATGTATTATATTTGTAAATTTTTTTTTTGATCTTGTAATCTGTGTAAGACAATTTCGTAATGTGGTAACAGTAGTTGTAGCAATAGTAGTAATAGTAGTTGTAGTTGTATGTTTATGATATAAATTACTTTTATGAAAAGTTTGATAGTTTAAATCATAAAATGTCATTGATAATATGTCTTATTTTTGTAAAAATATCTTTGAAAAATTTGTTTGGTAATTAAGTTTGTAACATGAATGTTGTATATTGCATTATATTATGTTTGTTTTAAAGTTTGTCAAAACATGGTTTACATATATATATATGTTTAATTTGGTAACACATAGTGTGTGGTTATTTTGTGTGAACACTGTAAATATTCTAGCTCTTAAGGACGATTTCTTTAAAATTATAAGTATTTTGAATAAAAAATTTTATATGTTAAAATTGAATAATGGGACTTGTTATTTATTAGCTTGAAAATTCCTCATGTCCTTATATCTCTTTTAAATAATTGGAGATGGTATGTGTCTGAAGACGAAGTACTTGTATATGACTGGATATTAGATGTTTAAATATTCTTGGTAACTTGAGAAGAGTGGGTGTTGGTATGTTTTTTGTTTGAATTTAAAATCAGGTTACTGGATACCTGTTTGCTCACTTTCATGGAAAAAATATATATACAAATTGTTTGCTTACAATTTGATGATGGAGAACAATTAACATTTCAATTAAAATAGAATAAAAATACACTCTGAATAGCTGAGGAGAACTTACAAAAAATGTTAAAGAGAAACGAATATGTCTGAATGAATGAATTTGAAATGAGAAAACTTTGCCGGGCCTCTGGTCAAGTTCAATAACGCTGGGGAATTTAACAAAACCGAGTGTCAAGTGACACAAATACCTTTTCAGGGGGCAAGTATAAAGACCTCTTAGCGACACACCACAATGTTTCCCACTGTCCTGAGTTTCTACAGCTGGCAGAGTTCTCCAAAAATAGAAAAAAAAAATATTTTTCTCACATAAAAACAGATTACTACTACTAATGATACAGCGGAAGATTCAACTTGAAGATGTCTGGTGGTGAAAAAAATACACTATACTTTATACATTTAAATTATAATTTAACAATTTCACAAATACTCATTATTCTTCTAACAATAGTGAAACTTTCGCAAAAAAAAAAATATAATTTCATTGTCAGTTGTATAACGACAAGTGTATTCACAGTTTTTCTTGTAAATTTCAAATCAACCGAGATTGTTTCCCTCTTTTCGACACCAGATGTTATTCATGTAGATGTGTTCATTTGAGATTTGCGATTCTGTGAGTGTAATTTATTCATAGGTAGAACTCATTTAAACATTGTGAAATGTATATTTTATTCTCTCATTCAATGCTATTATTCATTTGGAATAGTACTATATTTCAAAGTCGCCTATCTGCCAAAACCATCTACAAGCAATATCACTACCAAACCAAAAAAATTTACACTTAGGCCACTCTTGCACAAAACTCACCATATATATACACCCTGTTCCCAAATTGCCATACCTCATCGAGTGCCAGAGCTCCAAAGGTTATGAGGTATCAGAGCTCCTTCGTAACCCACAAAAACAAAGAAAGAAACTAATCAATTGGGTCCTTGTTACACTCTTGCCCTAAATGGGAAAAAAAACGGATTAAAAATTAACCACTGCAATCCATTCAACCCATTCAATCCATTTAACCCGTTCAGTCCATTTAACCCGTTCATTCCTTTTGACCATTTCAATAAATTTAACCCTTTCAAACAATTCGATTAACCCTTTCAATCAATTTTATTAACCCTTCGATATCAATTTAACCCTTTAAATCAATCTGGAATTAAGTGAAACCCCCACGCCCCTACTACTAATGAAGAAACAGGAAGTGAAGATGGTTATGAAGACATCGCTGATCATAATGACTATGAAGACAGTGATATCGTTGAGGACGATTATGATTTCATCGACGTTCCCACACATTTCGCCCGTGAGTTTCCTTCGACAAGTGATGCGAAGAAGGTAGAAGACGACAAGGACACCAACTACGTGTTTACCGAAGACACGAATGAACGTGTTGATAGACTTGCATATTTGCTTGACTTCCACATACACTGTGATTTCTCGCACATAAACGAGGTTTGTTCAATCATGAGAGAGCTTAAGGATTAGTGGTATATCAGACGATGTGATGAACTACTTACTTCTGAAATTGTAATTAATATAATAATAAATTATTATTGTAAAGTAATAGTTTTTCTTTATTTTTGTGCATTGCATCCTTCTATCCTTCAAAACTTTAAAGTGGTTCTATGAGCACTCAACTACTAGCATACAGACCTACATACAGATTATCTATTAGAACATTTAAGTTTAAAAAATGCATGAATAGTTGACTGCAAGCAAAACATTAATTCTGTCGACATGTACAAATTTTGGAGATAGTTGGTGAATCGCTTTTTAATACCTATGGACAGAGACAGACGACAGACCCATGGGTTGAATATGTATTGGCGGATTGATGGTCAAGAAGAGCATGAAAGATAAGACCATTTATCTTCCTCGTACATTCCAAGTCTCAAGGGCCTTACACTATTGGTATTTAAATAATGACAAATTATGTCAATACAAGTGTTGGTAGTTGCTGATCCATACTATGATCATTACATATTCGTGCATGCAGTCTCTACTCGTATGATAGGTTTGATTTATTCACATATACATACATTTAATAAAATCAGCCTAGGATAGTTATTCGTACAAAACAGTCGAGGCAGTGAATAATTTGTTTATTTTGACATTGTGTAGTATTTACTATTGAAGATAGAAGACAGGAAATGTAGTAACTTAATGATAAACTTTTGCACAGTTCCTCAATACTCTACAATTTCGGTCAAAATAAAAAAAAATTTAAACCGGTTTATATATATATATATATTCGTTTTGGCAAACCCTATAGTTATAGAAATAATATGGTTACCAGAAACAAATGCAGGTGGCAACATCAACATCAGCAGGTATAGAAGTAGGTGGGTTAATTTTTTGTGTCTTTTTTGTAGTAATATATTTTTAATGTATTAATTTTTTCTTATTGACACTCTATCGTAGCCGGTCTGTTATAAACTGTTTCGTTAAAAACCTTAATATGAATCAAATATATTGGCTAATCAATATGGTTGTAATGGGGTTAAACATACATTCCTGGAGATAGAAATGATACTTGCAAACTGAATTTCACAAACCTTCTTTCTGAGAGTTCGTAAATTACAATCGCATATGCTTGTATACATTCGCTTACTAATGGGCCAACTTACGAAAAAAAAACGCAGTCTGCTACATAATTATTTTAAAGAAATATAAAAAATCAATCAATGTTAGCATAAACGCACATGATTCGGAAAATAACGAAAGGTTTTTAATTCAAACTTTGCTTTAAAAAGTTTTCAAATTAGTAAATACGGTGAATTTAAACAGGAAAAGATCTCCAATAAATGTGGCCAAGAGCCATTTATTAATTGACTAAAAATAAACATAGCAAAATGTTAAATGCAGTAACGAAATTGTACTAGGGAATGGCAGCCTCTTCGTTTGGTGGCTGTAGCAGATTTAAAGAAAGCTTTTTCTATAATTGCATGACTATGTCAGTAGTTGGCATAGAGGACTCCTGTTCGAGAGGTTGTGGGTTCGAATCATCATCCCTCCATGAGAGTTATTATTGTTATTTTTATGTTACCAACTCTTATGGGAAAGTGCCAAATTTACATAATCTAAATTTTTATAAACTGATTTTGCATTTAAATACGTTTTCGATACATTTTACTGCATTTTTTTCTTCAAAATGTCGGCCTTTTTTCAAATGATAAAAATAATCAAATGAAAATAAAACTACTCTATTTATTTATGAGTGCATCGATTGCTAGATGTCTGATTGTTTTACGATTGTTTTGACAAGGTCAGCCAGCTGCCTGGCCTGCGAGTGTTGTGGTAAAAGGTGCTGATCAGCAGGTAGGGGCATACCTCTTAAACCCAAAATGGTGGTCCTGACATTGGGTTACATAATCGATATGGCATTGCGATCGTATGCGCCATGAGAATACGAGCACGGTGATATATTAAGCCTTTAAATTTTTAATTACAAAAATATATTAGAATTTAAAAAAAATAGATTTTTGTGAATATTCTTGATTTGTCTTGATTGAGCGATGAGAAGGGGGTGATCGATGATTTTAGTGATGGTTACGAGCCTGATGGGTGGTGGACTAGAAGTAATACGAGCCTGATAGTGGTGGGGTGGTGAAACCTCCGGAAATGAAAGTTTTTAAATAAATTTTTATCAATTTTTTATCAATTGTCTGGATTTTTAATTTTTGGAGTTTTTTAATTTTTTAATTATATGTATTTTTTATAAATTTCATTTTCTATTTTCCTTTTTTTTTCTATTTTTCGATTTTTGAGTGTTTGTAAGTGTGAGTTGTAACGCCCAAGTACTCCTGATTTCGTGAGTTGCAGAACTATAGGCCTACGTGTCTTTCTATCTAAAATAACCAAAATTCGTCACGATTCGTAAACTTGTTCCATTTGTGTGTTCCGTGTCCGTTTTCTTAACGCATTTGTAACGGGCCTTAAGGATTGGTTCATTTGCTGGCATTTAAGTTAAGCTAAAAGCGTGTCACCTATATCATCAACTACAATAACGCCAGTTATGTTGGTCTGTTTTATACTCTATTAAGGTCGTTCTAATGGTCCACTGTAGCTACATATAATAAATTCACGGTTACTTTGCACTTTTCTGAAGCCCTGCTAATGTTCTACTTCGAGCATATTCCTCCGCCCATCCAAATTAAGCTTTACTAAGCATAAAACAATTACATCACAGGACAACGCACCGATATTCGTGATTACTCGGTTGTAATAATATTTCGCATGAGAACTATTTCTTACTAGGCGCTACCAACACACATGTTTCCTCACTGTTTGTATTCATATTTACAATAAATGAAATATTATAATTTATAAATGTAAAACTTTAATTTTACGAAAAATAGGATACATTTATGTTAACAGGGGTATGAAAAGCTCGTGATACATTGCATAACTGTATAGAAAATAACTAAACACGTCGTACATGGAGCGATTTTTCAAGGGTTTGATTCAAAAAGTTTCAAGAAACCGCAAATAGACTATAAAATAATATACAGTGATACGGGAACGTAGACCTTAAGCAAGGAATACAAAAGTGTTCGATTGTCCGTCAACAACCTGTAGTAGTGTATCCCAACCTGCACTCGGGTTTAGTCTTTAAGGCGGTCACCAACCTCATGCTTGATCTGCGTGTTTGAAAAATGCTCGTTTTTACGAAACTATTTAATGAATACCCAACAGATTTTCTAACGAAAAGAAAGCACATTCCAGGCGATGATGGAATTGCACTTTCAAGACATCACGCCCGTCAGAAACATTATATTCGCGCCCTCCAACATATCTAAAAGCGGCTTTTTCAGTCTACTGAATTTCAAAAATTCACGAACCGGACACATGCGGAACTGCGACAAAGCCATGCATTTCACTGTACAAAATAATAGGAAAATTACCTGACAAGTGCAACGTAATACTCGCAAACTTGTGTGGGATAATAGTTTTCCTTGCGGATGAGGTAAAATTACCGCAGTATGAAGCAAAATTTACGTACATGGTAGTCGAAAATCCCACACATGGATGGGAAAATTACCTTACGATGCGTTAATCTATTGACCATTGTCTCGACAGCAAAGCGGGAGGATGGACGGATGAAACAATCCTTTACCACGCTAATATTCACTGATGCTGCCGCGCTGTCGTCGTTATGTAATGGATATCGCAACGACGTATCGTGATAAAGGACCGTGGTTCGCGCCCATCCACCTGCAAGTTGTGACGAGCTGGACCACGTCACCGAACGCCCTCGAAATATCATTAATTAAAATTAATAACGAACAATTTAATTAGCCGGCTGGACCACGTCGCCAATCACCCATTCTAAAAAAAAAAAAAAAGTGTTTGGTTACCTGATATTTTGTGTCGTCGAAATGCTCGACGGTAAGAAAATTTAAACGTGCTGGTTTTTGTGTTAAAAACCTCTAATACGGCTTAAAATTACTACATATTTACCCTGCAATGTTCTCGCCAGGTTTACGTTACATGACCTTGGAAGACCTGGGGTTACAGGAAATTGAGTTTTAATGTAAGTACTATTCCTCCACGTACAGCAATGAACAGCCTTGGCAAACAACTGTGTAGCGGAAGGCGTTTCGGCTGTTCGCCACCTGGGATAATCACCTTCCGTGGCAGGCGCTGAAAACTGCTCGCACCTGTCCGCGCGCAGTCCCAAACTGTGACGTCTGGTTACGCCAGTTCCGGCAACTTGGTCAACACTCCGGAAGAAGTGTGATTTAGTATCCCAATATTATTGGTGGTTTATTTTTCAATTATGTAGACCCCCTAAGGGAAACAGGTGTCCGCTGCGTCGGTTCACCTTATTTGGTAACCTCAACCGCCATTGGTCGTGAATATGACGACTCCGATAAGAACAATTGAAAATGCCATGTACACTATTTCTTGGAAATAAGTTATTTTCTGAGGAAAATAATGTGTTACTTGGTGTGATTGGGGGCGCTATGTGGCGGGACTGTGTATATAACCCCTGTGCATGCTTCATTCGGAGTCAACCAGCGGCCTCGAGGGGGCAAACTTTTACCTGATAAGTAGTATTCTTGATTTGATACACAAAATGTAGGCTCATCAAGCTAATAGGATCTACACGTCATTTTGACGTTAAGCGAAGGCCATTTTGGGCGGGAATTTTTAAATTCTTTTTAAATGAAAGCGGAATGTTGGTCTCTTATACGAAATCTGATAATGAGTGTAAAGTAATGTTACCTTCTGTAACCAGATTGTTCACCCTTCCGAAAATCTGTGACCAAATAATCCTAGAATGAAAATTGTAGTTATAAACGCTTGTGACCAAGATAATAATTACGAAAGTTCGTCTTAACATTTTCAAGCCCAGTTACGCCTTACTGAGGTGGAAATCTTTCGTAACCCATCACGTTCGGTATGGCTATGGTAGTCGATACTCAGGATTTTGTCGTTGTTAGAATATTTGTAAACAAACGAAAAACTTTACGAAGGTTGGGGAGTCTTTACATACTAGCATTTTCTAGCGGCACGACAGCACTTCAACGCCATTTTGTATGGTTGTATTTTTGGGGTAATTTGCCCAGTGTAAATTGTGATGATCTTGCTAGATGGCCAGTTGTTTGCATAAATATTACTCATATCTTATTGTGAAAAATCAAAATACTAGCAGGGAAACAGCGAAGCCATGTACCTGAAACAAATATTTGCATTTTACTCTTCTTATTATTATTACTTGGTGTTATGCATATTTTAATCAATTTTGAATCTAGGGGTAAGAAAGTTTATGCTTGCTATTCCACTTGGAATATGGACAGCAAATGAAAATAATTGAAAGAGAACTTAACAAAAATAGAAGAGATCTACATCACTTCTTTGTTTCTGTTATAAGTTGTTTACCACTAACCATCACACCCTTACATTGCACAAAAATATATATGGTTCTTTTGAATGACTTTTGCCGTTTGGTGTTCCGTGGATTTTGCTAGGTCTTATGCAAATCAAGTCTTGCCACACCCTTGGCTTAGGACGCAGCACGGTCAGAAAGGGTCGAGGATGTTAGAGTTGAGGTTTCGGTTATTTATCTATATGTAATTTAAATATTAACTCTACTAATACTCCGAGATACTTTTAATCCTCCTTTTGTCAGGTCCTTTTTTCTTACGATTAGGGAACAGTACTTTCTCGTTATGATAATTTACTCTACATTTAAGAGGTAATTTTACCTTACATGTAGATGTAATTAGCTTCCCTTACATCAAAGGGAATTTTAACTGATTTTTTTTTACAGTGTGGGCTCTTCTACGGTGAAGATATTTGGGTGGTTCTTAACAGCGTGGTCTTGAGAGCGGTTGAGGGTGATTGAGGTGAGTATGGACCGGTGCCGGAACGAAAGGGCGGAGGAAACGGGAGTTCCCCGAGAAAACGCACCGACCAACGGCATGGTCCGGCACAATTCCCACACGCGAAAATACGGTGAACCGACCGGGGACGCTCGCTCGTAGAGGTGATTATATTTTACAAACGCTGGTCGGCGTTGCCCGTAGCACATGATCGATTTTTGCGTCACACAAACATAATCCTCAGTTGGCAACCACCTTAAAGTGTTGATCTTATCGCCTAAATATATATTTCGTTTATATGAAACAAAGGTTACAACTGAAGCCGATGCACACACAGCCATGGCGCATTTGGGATTCGAACCCTGAACGTCACAACCGCCAGCTGCCTTTGCCACTCGGCGTCCGAACTCGTCTGATGGCGGGTGATGGGCGGAAGGACCTTATATTTCTTCGTCATGCGTAGTTTGCCTAATGATAATCGTCAAACTCCTACGAGTTAATTTCTAGAAACAGTCGCATGTTCTGAAGCGGAAATGAAGCAATTTCCGGCCGTCCTCCTTCGGCGGAAACGCCCCTTCCTGCTGGCCCATTCGCCAAACCAATATCGCCCGTCAAATGGATAACGCGAGAAAGGGTCGACGGTTTTTAATTTTTGGGCACTATTGATAAATTTTTATTTGTTCAGTGCGGTCTTATCCGCTCCGTGGCCGGCAGCAAATATGCCGTGTGTGTCGCACGTCGATAAAAGGGCCGCGGTGGTGTAGCGGTCAGACTACTCGCCTCCCACAAAGGCGAACCGGGCTCGAATCCCAGCGGGGCCGCTCCCGGGTATTCGCATGTGGAAATCGTGCCAGACGATGGTGCTGCTCAGCGGGTTTTCTCGGGGATCCCCCGTTTCTCCAAACCACGCACTCCGGCGCTGCTCCATACTCACCTCCACTTCACCCTCACCGTTTCTCAGGATCTTGATGTTAAGAGCTGCCTAAATCTCCACTCCACTCTTCACATCGATTATTTGTGATGGGATTTTTTACTTGGAATTTTTTATCTTTCGTGAATTCTCGATGGTATTAGCAGTACCCAACAACCATACCAGAAGTTTGTGTGCGACAAACACAAAGCATTATCACAAAATATAATTTTATTAAATTTGGCACCGCTGCTGTCTGCCATGTCCAGGTAGCACTATGAACGTGTTGATGTTTCAACATGTACACAGGCACGTATACGCCAGGAACACAGAATACCTAGGGCACTTCATAGAGTTGAGTTGGGAGATTTGGTAGTCTGTTAACGAGGAGAGAATAAGACAGTGCGAACATGCGCGTATTATAAGTTGCATCTGTTGTAGGCATGCGACACTAAATTATTATACAACGTGTTTCCGAACAACACCGATAAACTCCGGCGGGTTATTACTGGCGAAAAATAAGACGAAAATGTCTGTAACACCTTTTCCTTAAAGTGGTTGAGACCTTTGCTTAGCCCTTCAGGTAAGAACCAAGCAAGGACATACATCCAGCAAAACAAACCAACAACCAAGTCGTAACGGCGAAAATATAAATCCCTAAGGGCTAATAGATTAACAGGGTTGAACAGACTAACTACCAGGTAAAAACACACGAGTTATGAAAAAAAAGCTATATTCAAAGTTCTCAATACCAACATTACAATTTTTACAATAAATATAATACTGATATAAAATTGCTATATTCAAAACTCTCAATATTCACATTATATATAATTCAACCGTCAATATAATACTGATACAAATATCTACCACATCTACAAAATGGTGATTCGATTTCCTTTGCACACAATACTTGAAATATAATACATTTGAAAATTTACTTAAATTACAAAACATCAAAATTAAAGCCTTTTATCATTTCAGAAGACTGAAAATTGCATTGACAATATCCGGGTAACATCCCCACAGTACTAAATATTTTGATATTTTTGACAAATTAAAACAACTGCTATAGCCAATAAAATTCTCCTCTATCTGGAACATACAATCGGCTAAAATTCAAGCAAAAGCTTAATTTAATAAGACTTCCAGCAAACACGGAAAATACGGGCCGGAATCGGGCCTGTAAAAGCTAGTCGACAAACTCCGGCCAGCCGATACCGACCCTCTATCTTATGCGGGCCTGCAACGGCTTGAGGTCGTTACGATGCCTGGCCTGCGACGGCTGGATGTCGCTACAATGCCGGGCCTGCGATGGCTGGATGTCGTTACGATGCTGGGACTGCAGCAGCATGATGTCCAGAAATAAGTATTATAACCATGAAAACATTTAGTAATTGTCATTTCCTCTTCATATATATTATTTTCATTTAATTCTCAACACATTGTACGATATGAAAATATTTTAATTGCCGAGTGCGGAATTTGAGCCTATCGCCATTGAGTTACCAGTCCAGCATGCTAACCTATGCACCACGGGTAAGTTGCAAATTTACTCCAGTAATTAAGAAAATATCGTCGCAAAAATTGCTATAAAGGAATATTTAATTTCTATTACAACATGACGAATAATTTCAAAACACTGATAATTTAGAAACTATTTCTTCAGAGGCTTGCAAACAAATTCGTTTTCGTTAGTTTTTAATATATTTGTCGGATGGTTGTACAATTGAAAAAAAATTTGAAAGCAAACAAATACCATGGGCTACTACATGAGGCATTTATGATCACGAAAAGTCGTGATAACGGTTAACACACGGTCTCTAATAGTACATTATGCCATTAAGAGCTAGCTAACATATTGCCTATTCAAAACACTTTACAAACGTTTGTCGGCAAAAATACGTCATATTTATATCTTAATTGTGATACAGAGCCTTGTCTCGAAAACGTTACTGGACCGGAATAAATAAGAGAATTGCCAGCTTACAGAAAATACAAATATAGCGTTTAGGAATCGGCCCAGAAACATTAATAAGATGCTAGCAACATATTTCCTCTGCGATATCATGCCGACATATTTGTTCAGAATCAGAACTTTTCTGCAGAGTTGTGATCTAGTAGTGGCCATTGGAGGGTTGTGGAAGACCGGACAACCTTGACGGCTCGCATTCTCTGCTGAGTCAGTGACACGCAGGATTTCACAATGTGCAGAGCGAGGGAGGAAGAACTGGTCGAGTATGGGGATGGTGTTCCTGCACAAGCAATATAGGGCACGCAGCAGACACGTGTTTTACAATGTGTACTGTGATTATATGTATGTAGTATCATTTACCATAGTAAAATACTAATATGTGCAAAAATCCAGTGATTGAACTTGCATCTATGGCAACCACCATGTTACCCATGCTAACAATCAGCTTCGTTAGCAGACGAAATCCCTTCGAAAAAAACATTGTTCCTCAGGGGCGGATTTCTGTGACGCATGTCGAATACACAGCTTGTTTTTTTTTTACGTGCGGTAAGTGGAGGACTGACGTAAGTAGAGGAGCAGTGCGGGTCGCGGATAATTTCTCACCATTGGTATTAGATGACAACCAACGAGAAAGCTGTCGTCAGAAGAGGAGCAGTGCTGGTCGCGGATCACTTCTCAGCATTGTCAGTAGATGACAACCAACGAGGAAGCTGTCGTGAGTAGAGGAGCAGTGCCAGTCGCGGATCACTTCTCAGCATTGGTAGTAGATAACAACCAACGAAGTAGCTGTCAACAGAAGTAGAGCGTTGCCTGTCTCAGATTACTTCTTAGCATTGGCAGTAGATGACAACCAATGAGGAAGCTGTCTTTTGTAGAGGAGCAGTTCGGGTAGCGGATCATTATTCAGGTTTGGCGATAGATGACAACCAACAAGGGAGCTGTCATCTGTAGTGGAACAGTGCCGGTCACGAAGAACTTCTTAGCATTTCCAGTTGATGACAACTAACGAGGAAGCTGTCATCAGTAGAGGAGCAGTGCCGTTCGTGGATAACTTCTCAGCATTGGCAGTAGATGAAAACCAACGAGGAAGCTATCATCAGTAGATAAGCAGTGCCGGTCGCGGAGCACTTCTCTGCATTGGCAGTAGATGACAACCAACGAGGTATATGTCGTCAGTAGAGGAGCCGTGCTAGACGCGGATCATTTCCCAGTTTTGGCATTAGATGGCGACCAACGAGAAAGCTGTCGTCAGTAGAGGAGCAGTGCCAGTCGCGGATCACTTCTCGGTATTGGCAGTAGATGTCAACCAACAAAGAAGCTGTGATCAGTAGTGTAGCAGTTCCTGCCGCAGAATAATTTTTAGCATTGGCAGTATATAACAACCAACGAGAAAGCAGTCGTCAGTAGAGATGCAGTGCCGTTCGCGAAGACCTCAGTATTGGCAGTAGATGACAACCACCGAGGAATCTGTCGTCAGTAGAGGAGCAAGGTTGGTCACGCGTCACTTCTTAGTATTGGAATTAGATAACGACCAACAAGGTATCTGTCGTCAATAGAGGAGCAGTGCCAGACACGGAGCTCTTTTCAGAATTGGCAGTAGATGACAACCAACGAGGCAGCTGTCATCAGTAGAAGAGCAGTGCAAGTCGCGGATCACTTCTCAGGTTTGGCAGTAGATGACAACCAACGAGGAAGCTGTCATCAGTAGTGGAGCAGTGCCTGTCGCAGATTAGTTCTTTGTGTGCGCAGTAGATGACAACCAACGAGGAAGTTGTCGTCAATAGAGGAGCAGTGCCGTTCGTAGAGAACTACTCAGGATTGCAAGTAGATGACAACCAACGAGTAAGATGGCATCAGTAGTGGAGCCGTGCCTGTCGCACATTACTTCTTATCATTGGCAGCAGATGAAAACCAATGAGTAAATTGTCGTCATTAAAGGAGTAGTGCCGCTCGCGGATCACTTCTCACCATTACCAGCAGATGACACGAACAAGGAAGCTGTCGTAATTAGTGGAGGTGTGCCAGTCGCGGATCACTAATCAATATTGGCAGTAGATGACAACCAATGAGGAAGCTTTCTTTAGTAGTGGCTCAGTGCCGGTCGCGGAGCACTTATCAGCATTGGCAGTAGAAGATAACCAACTAGGAAGCTGTCGTTAGTAGAGGAGCAGTGCCGAACGCGGATCACTTATCAGCATTGGCAGAAGATCACAACCAACGAAAAAGCTGTCGTCAGTAGAGGAGCAGTGCTGGAAGCGGAGCACTTCTAGGCATAGGCAGAAGATGACAACCAACAAGGAAGCTGTCGTCAGTAGGGGTGTAGTGCCGTACGCGGGTCATTTCTCAGCATTAGCAGTAGGTGACAACCAACGAGGAAGCTGTCGTCATTAGATATGCAGTACCGGACGCGGAGCACTTCTCAGCATTGGCAGTAGATGACAACCAACGAAGGAATTGTCATTAGTAGTTGATAATTGCCTGTCGCAGATTACTTCTTAGCATTGGCAGTAGATGACAACCATCGAGGAAGCTTTCATTAGTAGTGGAGCTGAGCCGGTCGCGGAGCACTCCTCAGCATTGGAAGTAGATGACAACCACTGAGGAAGTTGTCGTCAGTAGAGAAGCAGTGCCACTCGTGGACCACTTCTCAGCCTTGGCAGTAGATGGCAACCAATGAGGTAGCTCTCATCAGTAGTGGATCAGTGCCGGTCGTGGAGCACTTCTCAGCATTGGCAGTAGATGACAACCAACAAGAAAGCGGTCATCAGTAGAGGTGCAGTGCTGGCCGCGGAGCACTTCTCAGCATTGTCAGTAGATGACAACCAATATGAAAGCTGTCGTCAGTAGTGGAGCTTTGCTGGTTGCGGAGTACTGCTCAGCGTTGGCAGTAAATGACAACCAACAAGGAATCTTATGTCAGTAATGGAGCATTGCCGATCGCGGATCACTTCTCAGCATTGGCAGTAGATGATTACCAATTAGGTATCTGCAAAGCAAGCCAAGTTTACTTTATTTTCCTCTCCTTCCCTGTCAGCATGGGTCCTAGACAAAAAAATAAACCTTCTTTATTAAATCAACAGCTTTTATTAAAGCAAAATTGAAACCAATTTAACATTTGTAGTGAAGCATGTTGTAGTTTTCAGTGTATTTGAAATGAGGGTGAGGTTAGATGGTTTACCTCAGTTAATGCATGAATATGACGAGGTGGAAAAACAGGTTGAATTGTACGGTGAAGACTCAGAACGACACGGACATGTGAGCGAATCTTTCAAAAACACTTGCTGTGAAATTGTAGTATGGTCCACTGCCATTATTGAAAAATTTATAGTATCCACAAACATTGTGAACAATGAGTGTTCACATTACATACATTTAGGTTCTACCAGACACATTAAATTGCTTCCAATAAAATTGCCCACATTAAGTGTAAATGTCACAGATTTTAGACATTTTTAAGATACATTTATGAGTTTGGAGATCAATAACGATTTTATCAGATATCATCAGAATCATCACTATTTACTGTCATCTGTTTCAGTCGAAGCACATAAAATAATAGGAGGCTTGCCAATCACTGTTAATGATTTTGAAGTTTCATGGGGAATTTTGTGCAAGACATACGGCAACCCGAAACTCTTTGTGACCGCACATGTTAGGCAACTATTGCCTTTACCAGTTGTTAACAGGCACTCGGCATCCGATTTAAGAAACCTTGTGCCAGTTAGCAAGCAACCTCAAGGCTATCGAAGTTTTAGAGCTATAAATATCATTGCATGAGGTGCTGTTGTCACAGCTAGTCCTTGATAAACTTAATGAACAAGGTCGCAAGGAATGGGAAGTAAGCTCATCAAGCAACCAGGTTTTACCTTTAAAGGATTTATGTGATTTCTTATAAATCAGATGCCAGGCTTTATAGCTTAGTAAACCTAGCATACTTCAAGTAGCATCTAGCTCAGTTTACAAGAAACAAGATATAGTTACAAGGCAGGTTAAGAGTGTAACACAAGCTTATGTCGCTATGGACGGTAGTTGCATGAAATGTCATGAAATGCATGCTTTGAATAGGTGTGGTCAGTTTTTTAAATGGGAATCTCCAAGAACGTTCTGAATTTATATCTCAGAACAAATTGTGTCTTAATTGTTTGCAAGTAGGGCACATAGTAAGCAATGTACATGTGGTTCTTGCTGTAAATGTGGAAGAAAGCATAATACATTATTACACAGAGAATCTAAATATCCCCAGGTGAAGGATCAAGAGACGGTGAAAAAAAATCATGTGGAAGAGAAAGGGATGTGAGGGAAGATGAGACTTTGGTTCAGGGACTGGCATTGAAAAATTTGTGACAGTCAAAACTTAGCTGGGATGAGGTTCTCCCTTCACAGCTCTTGTACAAGTGGAAGGTTTGTATGAGCAGCTTCCTCAAGTTAACCATATACACATTGATATATACGTTTTGAGTAAAGGGATCATAGTTGACCTCCAGCTATATGGGTTTTCAGATGAATCTGAGAGAGGCTATGGTGCAAGTATGTACATTAGATCCACAGAGGAATCAGGCAAGGTCACTGTTAAACTCCTCTGTGTCAAATCCAAGATGGTGTCAGTAAAAATGTTTTCACTTCCACAGCTAGAGTTGTGTGGAGCTCTACTGTTATCCAGACTGCTTAAAAGGTCCTTGTGGCTTTAAATCTGACATTCTGCCAAGTATGCTTGTGGACAGCCTCAACTTTGGTGCTAGCATGGCTTTCAGCTACTCCTACTCGATGGAAAACATTTGTAGCCAATCGAGTCACCGAAATTAAGGAAAATTCATCAATTACTGATTGGAGACATGTGCCTTCAAAGGAAAATCCTGCTGATATGATTTATAGAGGTATTAGTACATTTAATCTCTTAACAAGCTCTTTGGTGGAATGGATCAACCTAGTTGCAAGAACACACAACTACATGGCCTGCAGCAAGTGCAAGCACAGACCAAAATAGTATACCAGATGGGAAAATGGCAAGGCTTGTTGTGATGACTACTGCTGTGCAAGATGAAGTAATCTCGAGATTCTCAAAACTAATCAGGATGAAAATAGTGGTCGCCTACTGTATACGTTTCATTTCGAATACCAGGAATCCCATAAAGGAACGGAAATCTGGGATGTTGTTTGCACAGGAACTCAAAGATACTCTCATAGCATGCATCAGAATAACTCAAATGTCTGTTTACTCTGCAGAGGTGGAGAGTTTGATAGCTACAAATGGTTGTGACTCCCAGAGTAAACTGAAGTCATTAAATCATTTTATATGTAATGACAAAATCCTTCGTGTGGGTGGGTGCCTTCAACATGCAGTCATACAGCTGGAAGAGGAGCATCAAGTTATACTCCCACCTAAACATCAGTTAACCAGACTTATCATTGAGGAAGAACATCGGCATTTACTAAATGCTGGAAGTCAATTATTGCTTTCCTCCCTGTGCTAGCATTACTGAATAGTAAATGGCAAAGACATTATTCGGCACTTCATTCATAACTACATAGTATGTCTCAGATTTAAGGCTACGAGTGCACAACCACTTATGGATCAGCTTTCAAGTGTCTGGGTAAATACTGCCAACCCATTCATTAATGTCGGATTTGACTATGCTGGGCCATTTTACATCAAATCGGGTTCTCGACATACTAAAAATAAAAATAAAATGCTACATTGCAATATTAATTTATCTAACCACGAATGCTGTACATCATGAAGTAGTGAGTGACCTTACCAGTCGAGCATTCATTGCAGCACTCAAGAGATTCGTATCTCGACTTGGACGTGTCAGTCAAATCTATTCTGATAATGGCAGCAATTTCGCCAGATCTAACAAGGATCTGCATTAATTGAAACTTCTCTTTGAAACCACAGATCATCAAGCTACAGTAAATGCATTTACTTCAACGGAAGGGCTATAGTGGCATTTTATTCCTCCTAGATCTCCTCATTTCGGTGGGTTATGAGAAGCAGGGATAAAGTCATTTAAATATCATCTCCCAACAGTAAGGGTTCAGCATTTCTAACCTATGAAGAATTATTGACATTAACATTACAAATAGAAGCATGCCTTAATTACAGACCTCTGACACCCTTGAGCAATGATCCCAATGATCCTTCCGCCCTAACACCTCGTCATTTCCTAATTGGTCGACCAATAACTGCTCTCCCCGAACCAGACCTTACCACAGCGAGTCAGCTTGCTTTCCAGGTGGCAATGTACCCAGTAGCAGTTGCAACAATTTTGGAAGAGGTGGTCAGCTAAATTCTTATCGTAGCTACAGCTAATGAACAAGTGGACAACAGAAACCAGCAATAGACATTCTCCGACAGGATGGTTTACCCCCTTTGATGTGGAAGATTGGCATCATAGAGCAGGGCCACCCTGGGCCTGATGGTTTGACTCATGTGGTGACTATCCGTACTACACAAAGAACCGTCAAAAGGTCCATCACCAAGTTGTGTCCTCTTCCAAACAGTGAATGGCATGTGTGACCAGAAATAAAACTAGCTGATTTTTCGGATATCTTGTAATATCTCAAGTGACAGAGTTCTGCCTGTTCTGTTTAAAAAAAAAAAAAAAAGTTTGCCCTTTTTTGGAAGGTGGTATTATGTTCAGAATGAAAACTTTTCTGCAGAATTTTGTATCTCTGAGTTGTGAGCTCAAAACTTTATCTAGTAGTGGCCATTGGAGGATTGCGAGGTCATTTCAACAAAGGGAGGGACCGGACAACCTTGACGGCCCGCATTTCCTGCTACCTGAGTCAGTGACACGCAGGATTTCACAATTTGTGCGGAGCGAGGGAAGAAGAACAGGCCGAGTATTTGAATGGCGTTCCTGCGCAAGCTATCTAGGGCACGCAGCAGACTCGTGTCTTACAATGTGTACTGTGATTATGTGTATGTAGTATAATTTACCATAGCAAAATTCTAATATGTGCAAAAATCCAGTGATTGAACTTGCATCTATGGCAACCTCCATGTTACCCATGCTAACAATCAGCTTCGTTAGCAGGCGAAATCCCTTTGAAATATTTTCGGTGTTGTACATCTGTTATCCTAAACAAAAATACAGCGGGCGGTAGTCTTTTTCTAATGGCTTGCAATTCGTCTCAAAAAGACATCACGTTGTTGTCGGATGGATATCTTCTGGCACTGAAACGACAGTTGCCGACAGTATAGGTATCGGGCCGAAAATTTTCCAATACTTTTCCGACAAGTTGTGTTTGCTGGGATAGATAAAATCTCTTTGCATTAAAACTTTACACATAAAAGTTTTAAAATCGTGGTTTGCAAAGAGTATTCTAGTCTATTAAAACTGAGAATAATTATAATTCTATTATAGTTGGGAAAATTATTTGTACACTATCTCTGGCGTTACCATTTTACAATGCACAAAAATTATATTCTTTTCAAATTTCTCAATCAATTATAGAATATGCTATAGTATTACATTAGCAGGAAATTCCAATACCCTACAAATTACTGGGTAACAACACCCATTTCTAAAGCAAACTGGCCTTATGGCCCTAATGTTGTGTACTCATCTCATATTCTGCAGTTGTACTGGTCAACACCCAACGGCCAGGTATCTCTGCTTGATCAGCCCTCTGGAGGGATTATTTATAGTAAAAAAAATGCCAGGGGAAAACTACCGGACCACTATTCATATTGGCTTAAACTGTCCTCAAATCAGAAATAATATCCGGTGAAACTAGCGCCACCACTCAAGACTAGACTTTACAAGTATAGAAAGTTCTGGAGATTTCAATTTTTTCGACACAGTAGCGCCATCTTTACGGCAGTTGACCAAACCTGCTGATCATCCAGCGCTTCTAGCGCCCCAGGAGGGCAGGCCAGTAAACACACTGGAGTGTAGCACCGGCCATTTTCAGTCCTGCATGAGGGCACGAGACAAGTTGTCGCAATGTCCATGGTTCAGGAATTGTCACTGCAGCAACACGTATTTTTAACGTTCGGTGTCAACACACATCATTTCTTAAAAGGTACAGTGCATTAAAGTATAGTTTTATGATAAAAATGTCATATTAGGGTGTATTATGTTTAGGATAAAATACGTAGTATAACTGGGATGGCGATCAGCCGACAAAACAAGAAAAATTGTAGCAGGCAGGGAAGTTGACGGTAAAATTAGAGTTGCGAGAATTTTCAATCATGAGACTCCTTGTCTCATGGTTATTAAGGGATCTGCGCCCCTAAAAACCACGGTTTTGAATGTAATTTAGTTTAAAATGTCAGGAACTATTCACGATTGAGCAAACAACCGGTGGATAGTGTTTTGTAAAACGGAGATCTCACACCTGTGAAAATGCGGTTGGTAATACCATCCCCGTCATCTCGAAAACAGGGGTCGCCACCCTGTTTTCCCACGGAAAATATGAACAGTAAGCGGTAGGCAATTTGTTAACATGTCTTAAGAACCATCGCATCGTTAAGTCAAATGCCACATGGTGTTGAACCGCCCAGTGTACGCGTGCTGCCAACCTAGCAGGCCACTCACTCATCTGTTTCGCATACGTACTTCCGAAAGGATTTAGGGAAAACGGTTCACCTGATTCTGAAGTCATCTCAACAAATAGCTTACAGCTTACTGGTCACATTATTCGTGCAAAAACAGGGTGGCAACTCCTATTTTCGTGATGACGGGGATGGTATTACCAACAGTATTTTCACAGAACACTATTCGCCGGTTTGTTGCTTAATCGTGAGTGGTTTCTGATATTTTTTACTCAGTTATATTCAAAACCGTGGAATTTAGGGGCGCGTAATTAATTAGAAATTAATTTATGAGAAAAGAGGTACATACTATTTCGTCATATTTTTTCATCAGGAATAACCTGCCGGAATTTGTCGGTGTTGTTCGGAAACACGTTGAGTAATAATTTTGAGACGCACGCCTAAAACCTATGCAACTTGTCCTACACACATAGATCGCTTTGTTCTGCAGGCATTCTTTGCCGCAACTTTGAACACAGTATTATATGATACAAAAATACGTTTACTGATATGTGGGTGCAGAGCTTCTGGTGTTACTATTAATCTAAATAAACAATGTATGGCGTTTGGTCACTGAGTTTTCGAACATTATGTACGTACTATCAATGTTCCAAACTGAATCCTATGGACGGTACATATAATTGAACTTTGAATTGAAGAACTAGTTCATTGAAAATATTTGAGAAAATATTAAACACTTGGTGTTCGTATAACGCATTACTAAACACAGATCTGCAAACACGACACCTGCCGCTTTCATAAAATTATTTTATACAAATAATCACGGCTACTACAGTTCTTTAGAACTAGCCTCGCTGACACGGTATCGTATTTGGGATTGAAATGATCGATTATTAATCTATGTGGCATAACTAACGAAAAAGTGTGTCTTACGTAAATACCCCAAACCTTACCGTTTCCAAGTAATTTGTGTTTTAATTTCAAAATAATACCTAGCCACACCTCGCAGGTGGGCAACCCTCAAACAACCAAGATCATATTGTTGAGTCTCTCGAAAGGAGAGGAAGATCCCAGAAAGAGGAACATTACGGTGCCGCTCTAATAAACTAGTGATTCGTGTCTAACTTTAAAATGTGTACACATAAAATACTCTAATTTAGTTGCAACCAAAAATTACTGTTGAGGCATTTCTTGAAACATTTATATAGAAGTAATATTTACAAATACTTATATTACCATACTGCAAATACTCTGTTGAAGTTTAAGTGATAATAAAGCTTCTAAATAATGTTTTTCGCAACCAAACGCTGTATTACGCTTAAAATTAAAGGAAGAACAAAATATGTTGTGTTACTGCGACATCAAAGATATGTCCAGCCAACACAATTTAGACTGACTTGACAATTTATAATGACAGGTACCAGAGAATAGTGATAACCTCGTAAAATGAAACCAAAAAGTTCGAATTTTGAAGCATAGTATGGGAATTGAATATAGCTTAGATCAGTCCTCTAGCCTTGCAGAGCAATTTACATCTGCCAAATATGCATTTGTTTCTAGAGAATAAAGTATTTCCACATAACGAAAGGGGAACTGCAGTTTGTTGTTATATTGCGCTAAACACCCATGATATGAAACATGTTCACGCATGTTGAAATAGAGGCGTTGGTAGGATTTTGATGTTAGATTTCGGAAAGTGGAGAACTTCTAGCACACGAGGCGCGGATTCGATTCCCCTTCCGGGCGTCTATTTTTTTTTTTTTTTGGTCTTAATAGTTATTTTAGTGACAAAATAATTATACTTAATTATTTTACATCTGAATGTTTTTTAAAGCAAATAAAAGAATAATTTCTAACACAAATGTTAACAGCAAAATATAACAAAATTTGTTTTGCCTCAACATAAACACCAGCCTAATGTTTACAGTACAGGAAGGACGTAATGTTGTTACTGAAGTATTTAATGTTACACTTACAGCAATAGCTTAACAGTGTATTACATTAACAGCAACAGACGGCTTACAGATAACAAAAATTTTCTGTAGTGGTAAAGTTAATTTACTGTTGGCACTATATTAAACTTTTGTGTACCGAACCTAGAATTAACTTTAACCATAGGTGGTATATTTTTCCATTTCTTTTTTTCTTGAGTAACTTGCAGCCAGAGTTTGTAGGTCGAATTTAGATACATCTTGCATATATCAAAACGACTTTCCACCGTGACTTAAAGGGTTAACTGGTTCGATCAAGCATTGATTCATAAACACTTTGGTTACAGACATCCAGTATTATAATATCCGCTGTAAGTTTGTCGTGCTTTCCCCTTGTAATTAGCCAGCTACGTTCCTAGTTCTGTGTGATGCTGGTATCAATCATGTATAAACCAAACTTCCACCAATTTACACATATCAAGTTACACATTGAAAATAGACCAGCTGCATTTGGCACTAATCTCTCTCTTTGCGCAATGCAAACATGCCCTAGAAAACGGACGCTGTGACTGACAGGGCTAAATTGAAATAGTCTGGATATATTTCCACTAAAATAAAAATGTTAGAAACCTTGGAAAGAATACGGGACAGTGTGCATGGCAATTGCGCAGAAAACTATCATTTGTGTTTCAACAGTGAGCTGATATTTCGTCGATAGCATGACCAGAACAACGTAGTTTGGGTTCGGAATTAGAGCAGTGTTAATTTAAATACGTCATTCCAAACGCTACCTCCTTTACTACGTCGGAGGGGCCGCGGTTGTGTCGGGGTCACTCCCTGGTTTTCGTAAGTAGGAGTCGTGCGGGATGATCGCAGTAGTCGGTGGGTTTCCTCGGGGATCTCCGAGTCGGTGCTCTTCCATGATCACCTCACGCCACTCCCATCAGCACTCAAAACCTCGATGACCAGAACAGCCCAAATATTTCCACTTCGCTTTTTCCGCTCAACCATTCGTCTCAAATAACCACTGACGATGTTCCACAAACCATCAGGACAGTAAAGTGAGCACTATTATTCCAAATGAGAGAACTTTCAAAAGTGCTCACTTTTCCGTGAATAGCCTATACCAGTAAATCCAGCAAGAAGTAACAGCTGTCTGGTGGCAGATATCCTGAAATATATTTGTGTCGTTATTTCAAATAAAACATTCTCGTTTCGGGCTATTGTTTTACATATATATCTCAACAAGAGTATTTTTGACACTTGTGACGTTATTATATTTGTGGAGCGAAATTACCGACAGTTAAAACTGCTCCAATATGCCAGTTAGAGTACTGTAACACTCCCTATGAGACTTCCTGTAGCACTCCCCATGAAAAACGCAGCTGCACTGCAGGTGGTGTGAGGTTTCCTCTTATTGTGACCTAAACATGAAGTTTCTCACTGTTCCATCGCCCTCCGTACAACAGGAGTCAAGGAGGGTTGAATGCGTACGGATTTAGTTTCGGCCATTTTTTTTACAAACAACCTGGTATTGTAATTATTTAATTAATATTTATTTGGTATAAGTAAAAGTAAGAACTTGGCATAACAGTATTATATTTACGTTCCTAAGAATTTTGCAATTTCAGTAAAAAAAAAATATTTGCACGTTTTTGATCTGAATAGATTTCTGAATATTTGTAAACTAACCTTTGTTTCAGACGTTTTCAAAGTTAATTACGATGATAACTGGCAACATGGTTTGTCTCAGATAAACACTGAAATTGATGTGTTACAAGTAAATATGCATGAATAAATGCACATATTTTTTATACTGTGATCATTATTCTCATGAGCTTTGATGCCTATATCTGAAATACACAAAGGTTTATTATCTGTTGAGTACAATTAAGCCTTTCAGTTACGCATGCATTTATGATTTTAAGTACTGCAATGAAGTAATTTTATGTTGTACTATTATCGGTATAACATTCGCTTATAGCTCAGATCCAACAAACTTCCCACATTGCTTTTTTTTTGTAAATGTTTAAGCAATATTCATGTACTCATAATACAAGCAACGCGACGGTCGAGCATTAAGCCAACCTATCTCTGAGATCACCCATACAAACCTGTTAATGTTCTGCCGGTCTTATAATTTCTTCTTTCCGCCTTTCTGTTAATTCTGTCTTATTCTACGTTAGGAATAGCAGATTTTTGGTTTGAGGGGAGTAAAGTAGCTGAAACGGTTCAAAAGTTAAAAAGTTTTTTATGTTTTGAGAAACGGCAAGAATGAAAGTAATTCCTCTAGAAGAAAAATTCACAGTTAGAAAATGGGTTAAGATATAGGTATGCATTTTTTTTCCAAATAGAACCTACCAAGGGGAATTAAATGCAGGCATAGGAAAAATTACAAAACTTTACCAACATGTATAACAGACGGGCTACACCCTTCTGAAATTAGGACTAAAAATAAATAATTTAACATTTTATTTTTAGTGGATTTTAAAATCCCCATCCTCCCGTTAGGATGTCAACATGAGTTACTTCTTATGTACCCGTATAATTAGGGTGTAAGTTGGCACTCCTACTCCATCAGTAATAAGTTGACGTATGAAAAATTATGTGGTTTATTGGGTGATTTTGAACTTCTTTCTGACTATATATATATATATAACGACTATGTTGTACAATAATGTGTAAACAAATACCACGCCTCCAGCCTCCGTTTAATCACATAATTTTTAAATTTCTTTTTGCAGTTATTAAGCCAATGTTAAGTACATTCGCAGAAGACGAAAGTCATTATCACACATCTTTAGTCTATTCAATAGACGCAGTGTTTACATATGTGTGTTCATTCCTTTACATGAAAAGCATTGATGATACAGAAAGATATCACCACAGTCTAATTTGAACAAAAGTAATTTTTCCCGTGTATCAAAGAGCTTGAAGATTTCCATTCACGTAAAACTGGCAATAAAGTCATAATGGGCTATATCGTGTGTGGAAACTCTAGTTCATGTGCCAGAACATTTTGAATTGAATTGAATAGTAAAGTTCTTTTTAACGTCCCGGTATTATGCTTGAAACTTTGCAGGTGACGTCTTACAGACTAACAATTCTAGGGTGGGCGGGAAATGCACATAAGTCAAAAATTTGTATTGTTGTATTCAACAGTAACTCAAGTACACAGTCAAGCATACGTCGTGGCAAAATCACATAAGGCAATGATTATTTTGTATTCCTAGATACACATTTTGGTTATTGGCATAAACGAAAGTATTGTTTTCTGGTTGCAGGAAATAATATTAATTCGTATAGTAAAATTGAGCTTTTTGACTTACGTGCTTTTTCCCCGCTGATCCTAGAATTAACACCTACGGCTTACCCGGGATTTTAACCCACAACATCCCGCACCGCAGATCGGTGGCGCACGCACCAACCAACTGCGCTACGGGAGGTAGGCAGAACATTTTGAAGTTCACTAGCCTTGAAACTAATGATCTATACAGTGCCTAGTACGTAGTGTCGTTGTAGGCACAAACGTAGATTAGTTTTAAAAATGTGGCTTCAGAATATTTAACTTTAAGTTTGCAAGGACTGCAAAGGAAAACTAGCGCAAAAGTGTAATCAACTTCTGTAGCATACCGTATGTCCGTTGTCATCATTCATGAAGAGTGGGATCAACCTCGCATTTTTTTGTGAAATAGTTGATTGCAAGAATACGCGTATCTCGGTAAATAAATGTTCTGCAAATACGACTTTCTGCCAGAAAAGATTTAAAAAAAAAAAAACCTTTTTTTAAGTCTGTGCCCCTATTTTTTACTTGTGTCATATTAAGTGTATCCTCGGAAGAAAAAAAATCGTGAAAATGGTCAAATATCGCATTTTTAATGCTTACCTATGCAGTTTACTCGACAAGAGAAAAGTACAAAGCTACAAGCGTTGCAGATCTCATTTACACAGTACAGCGTCACGACTGAAATATTGCACGCTTGCGCGTAGGTGCGATGATGCACTAGGCGTTGCGTGTTAGTGTCGCCCGTATCGCTCTCTTGCTTCTTGACCTAGGACACGAGGTTCCCACGGGTGTCAGTCCCACTCTTATAGCAACTTTAATAGAGCAATGTTGAAGTACAGAGTAGATAAACACACAGAGGCGAAGGGGCGTGGCGGTTCGTTGATACGGGCATAGCCTATCCATGGCAGGCTGGGTGACTTTCTGGGAACGGGCCTTGTGTCCTATTGGCTACCGGGTGCTACGAAATGTTTCCCATCTGCTAAGTTGCCAGCCGGTTGCTTGGCGACCAGAGTCTCGACACGCCGCTGGCCAGTGACGCAATATTGCTGGCGTGTGCGGCTGGAGATCGCAGAATTAGCGGCCATTTCTCCTCTGTATTCTTACGTACTCTGTGATCGAAGAATGACGCTATTCGACCGAAGCACATGACGTACTGCGTTCCCTCTACTGACGCCCACCAGCACATCTCGACAGTGCCTAGTTTACTCGCGGTTTCTTCACGCTTTTTGAATCAAACCTTTGGAAAATCACCCCATATATGAAGTGTTTAGCTATTTCCTAAACATGCCATGTATCACAAGCGTTTTATAACTTTGTTAACTTAAAAGTATCGTATTTTTCGTTCAATTTAAACTTTACCTGTATTTTATTTATAAATTGTAATATTTCATTTGTAATAAATATGAACAAAATCAACAAGAAAACGTTCGCGTTGGTAGCGCCTAGTAAAAAGCAGTTCTTATGCAAAATATTATTACAAATGAATGCGCACGAATTCAGTATGTTGTCCTTTGGAGAAATTCTCTAGACTGAGTCAAGCTTGGTTTGCTCAAGGCGGAGGAATATCCTGGAAGTATAATTTTAGCGGGGCTTCAGAAAAGTGTGAAGTAACTGTGAATGGATTACAGCTAGTCGATAGGGTTGGGTATCGCAGCGGGGTTGGTGTCGGTCTACTCGCCTCCCACATCGGCTGACCTGCCTAGATCCTCAGTGGGGCTAAACCATCACTTCTGTATGTGTGAAACGTGGCGGACGTAGCTGTTGGCGGGCGGGTATTCTCAGGGTGCTCCCGATTCCCCCTCCCTCCCATCGCATATTACGTCGCTTCACCAACTCAACATCCTTTCACCCTCACTGGCGCTCAAGACAGTATCCCTCCAGCGCAGCTCAAGAACGTCGCAGAGAACTGTTGAAGGACTGCGCATGAATTGCTTTTTAAAATGATACACATTGCATGGTCACAGACAAACTGACTTTGTATTGTATTTGCCAGTGCTCCGCCGCCGGTTTGGTTATTTAATTTGATGTAATTCTGATGTTTTCATGTTGGATAATACTACACAGCTGCGTAGCATTAGATTTTGACTTGAAAATGATTAATTGTGCTGCTCCATGTCCTGGTTGGTACAATCGACGTCCAACTTTTTTTCCGCGAGAAAAAATATTGAACTGTATGGTTTGAAAAGGTAATAATTATGCATTTTTATGTATTCGTGTTTACCGTCGTAACACGCGGAGGCATAGGCTCTAAATTGTTACAACTAATTATCGAGTTTATTTTTATAGGCCTGCAATTTACTGTAGTAAGGCTTTCTACAAGTATGGCGATATTGGAAAACCAATACAGGTGGAATGATACAGCAGTAAAGATTGAATACCGACCGCCAATATGGCAGATACGAGGTACTGAATGCCAATATCGCCACCGGATACAAAATGGCGGGAAGAAGATGGTCGCCATGTTGGATCCTCAATCCTCAAGTCCCTAGTTCTTGTACCCGAATCGCCATTACCATTCTACTTGGTTTTCCACCTGGATTCATTTTGATTTAGATTTTCACAGACAGCATGCAACACAATGGTGCCGCTCCGACTGGAAGTCAGTCTGTATGGGCGTCTCGTTCTAAGACTGGGAAATGTACAAACTATCGAGAGGTCGAAATCTTCGCTGCTGGTGTTAATATGTCACACACAGGTAAGTGGTGATAGTTAAAGGCTGTTCACGATAAATTAAGCACTTTAGTAATGAACCTTTGAAAAAAGCCACTGCTCCTGCATGCACATATTTAATGGGCGCACTGAGAGACATTCGCCCAGTAAAGTTGGTAACAGTGGAAGACAAGTAGTTCCATATCTAAACGTCGAATAAAACGTTTAAGGTAGCTATATGTGACAGCTTAGATTTATTTCTTTCGCTTTCTGTTTTTTTAATGCACCGAAGTGTAAAAATTAGCAGATTTGTAAGATATCTATTTTCTTAATAAATTCACAGTTTCATTTGACCGACCGACGGATGAATAAAGTGATGAGGCCCACGGCAATATTAATTTTACATAATGCAGTGGAATGCACAGCGTGTATACAAGTAGATCTTAAGCAGTGCTTTCAAAAGTACTCATTTAATCGTGTACAGACTATACCGCAGGGCTTATGTACATTTAGAAAGTTTTTAATATTTTTTCCCCAGGGGATGCTGGTTGTCTGGGCGCTATATCTCGCTAAGGCACTAATACTATACATTCCGGATTAATTCAAACTCTAGGTTTTATACGCATATAGTGATAGAACCAAGTACAAAAAAAATTCAAGTGTATGTTTAGCTTATTACTAAGCCTTCTAGTACACTACATGACATGTGGTATTTGTCAATAGAGTAGATTCATTTTGATATAAACTGTGCCTCTAATTTGAAAAGTACGTTAAACGAAGTATAGTTTAGCTCAGTACTGCTAGTGCGGACTATATATGCCATACATTTGCTGAATATGTAGATTGAAATAGATTAAGATTAACCGTGTATCCGGTTGGAAAACAAATACGATGTGATTGTGAATTACGAACTCTCTTATACTATTATGCTCATAATCAAATGACAAACACAAAACTTTCTGAATTATGAACGAGTGGAGAGATTTTGGCGGCTCTTAACAACGAGGTCTTGAGAGCCGATGTGGGTGATTGGGGTGAGTATGGAGCTGCGCCGGAATGGGGGGGGCGGGGGAAACGGGAGATCCCCGAGAAGACCCGCCAACCAACGGCATCGTCCGGCCAACCCGGATCACCTTGGTGGGAGACGAGCAGGCTAACCACTCAGCCACCGTAGCCCCAGTGATGAACGAATAATAGCACCACATCTTGTCACTTGCTATTCCATTAAAAATGTCAAGCTAAGTCTAAATTTATTTGAATTTAAAAAAAACAGAACAACTGCTTCAACTAACTCCTCAAAATTTTGATAGTTTAAATAAAGGTTAAATGACGTGCAAAATGGAATTAAAGTGACTTACATTTGCAAAGGTTATTTACTTAACATGGATGTGGGAAAATTTTAGTGATGAGTCTAGGTGAGATAAAGAGGAAAGAACTACGTAAGAGGGAGAGAAAGTATAACAACGTAGTTATGAAATCTTATAAGAATAAAATGCATAGTGAAGTATTCCCTTTAAATATGCCATTTGGGAAAGACGAGCAGTGAACAAAAAAAAGCTGCTGGTAATGGATTGTTAAAAGAGCGGGGAATGATGCGCCAGAACAAAAGAATGGCAAAAGTTCGGTAGCAGTGGAGGGGATCGATGTAACAATTCTCACTTTGGGCAAACCAGTAATGGCGAAGTTTGTCACGGTGCGTAAAAGTTACATTCTTGGCGCCTCGATGACTATCGCGTCATCAAATGTTTCCGTTTTATCAGTTAAACTTCACCTTATCTATATTCTTAGAAACAAAACAGTGCTAAAAGTTTTATTAAAACAACTGCTACGTGAGAACGATTTCAGTTGTGAGTAGCGTTTACCCAGTCGCCGCCATCTTCCGGTATCAAAATTTTTGAGTCAGAGGTTCACTGAGTAATGCTAGAGTAATTAATCGATGACAATATTAACCTAATACTTTTTTTTTCGAAATGGAAAGGAAATAAAAGGCTTATAGTCACTCCTATTTACACAATGTTGTC
Source organism: Dryococelus australis (assembly GCA_029891345.1). Taxonomy (NCBI): domain Eukaryota; kingdom Metazoa; phylum Arthropoda; class Insecta; order Phasmatodea; family Phasmatidae; genus Dryococelus; species Dryococelus australis. The sequence continues at coordinate 45,657,293 of CM057000.1, forward strand.
ATGATCGTTTTCCTTGGTTCGCGTAAAAGTGTTAATTTTTTTTGTTAAGGACTATGAGCAGAGTACGCGTTAACATTAGGAGCGAAATTTAATTTCTTACTTGATCGTTTTAACTCTCTTGTCGCATAGTCGGCACTTACCTTAAAGATCAACTAAGGAACAATCTATATACATCAAGTGCGTTTGTTTTCAGTCTTACGGTAATCTTTTTGGATATATAAATAATGGCAGGAAAGTAACTTACGTACGTTATGCGTGACATTTAACGTAATCCAATGTTTCTTACCTCTCACTCTCTACTGGATGTCTGAAAAACTTTCACACAAGAACTTTAAAGAAATCTTAACGTATTGAAAATAATTGACCCAACTGTCCTGAGTAATATTTTGTAACCATTTGAGACAATGAAGGTTTTATACTTTGTACGACACTTGCGGATGGTTTGCAATTCTAGCAAAGTGAAATGAAAAATGTGAAATGAAAAATAAGTTTTTGGTGTTGTAAAAGCACCCGAATTAATTTGATGTAGCTACAAAAAGTAGTATTATTTTGTTACTTTTGCGACTAACCCTAAAATAATCAGTAATGTCTTAAAAATTAAACTTAATTTTTACATTTTACAACCAGTTATAGCTCCTTCAAAATTATTATTAGAAACTAATACCAACCTCTAAAAATCTCTTAAAACTATTCCCTATCAAACATTTGTCAAAGCCTGTACTCTGTCATTTATATTTAGTGTCTACCGTCTTGGGCAAACCTAAATAATAAATGTAGAACACCAAGTACTTTATTTAATTGACTATAGCAAACTATAATTCAAACATGGCGCCACAGTGAAGATGCTGTAAAGAAGCTGAATATTGTATTCACATGTTCTGTTCTTTTGTGTTAATAACAACAACAAAAAATGCTGCAAAACGCTAACATTTAACTTTGTTTATTTTTATGTGGTTTAGTTATACAGAAATAAATATTTAAGGAAATATGAACTCAAGTCAAATGAATGTCTTTTTGTAAACGAAAGTGTACGTTTGTGTTAGCGCACTTGAACTGTACACAGTACTAGAGGTGGGTTGTGTCTGGTTACGTAGGTTCTAATTCTCGCATAAAATGTTAAAAGTTCCCCAACTTGCTACGCGTCCATACGAGGAACTCAAATAGAATTAGCATCAAAACCGTGGCAGTCCTACAGGAGCTGGGAAGAAGCTGTACAACAGACATTTTTCGTTTTAAATGCTATTTTACAGTTGCAAAGAGTTGCATTTTGTTTACCAGTAGATGCATAGATGATTCAAACTTTAGAATGCACATTTTTCCTCATGTATTGCAGTAGTCAAATTTACCAGACTCTGTAATATTACATGAGGAATAGGTTGAAAATTTTCCGCTCACATACATTAATGATTAATGGATATACTTTATTTACAGTGCCTTTAAGAAACAATTGGAACATCAATTTTGTTGTTAAATGAACAAACTAACGTTGGAATGTAAGTGAAAATAAGAGCTTGTTATTCTGCTTAGAAGTGAGAATATGTTTTTACATTACTAAAGATATTAGAACTACTATTGATAATCTGTGGGACATCGTTAATTGCACATCACCACAGAAGCTCAAGGAACTGAGGCATTCCAATCAGTAGTAGGAATCTATACACCGTGCTCAGGCCTGCTAGCGAGTATTTCTTTACCTCTAGCATAACCATTACAAAACTAAGGCGCCTGGTCACAGAACAAGAAAGCTTTATGAAGGCATGAATATTGTATACTAGAGAGAGTGGATTCTGTTCAGGTTGTACACTGGGTCGTCTGGTAAACTAAGAGGTATCCTTAGCAAAGTGCTAAAACTCGGGACTGTTATATGAACCAAGCATAAATAAACTATGAAGTAACTGATGAGGTGCCATCTACTGTAAAAGTACGTCAGAAGCTCTGCAAAATATCTTCATAGCTATTTTTGTCAGTGACATAATAGAACTGTCAAAATTGTTTTCTTTACTCGCAAACTTCAGAGCACCTACCCTTAGTAGTTAAACAAAATTACCTTCTTGCTTGGTGGTACTTGTCTCAGTTTTGACTGATGTGTGATATGCCCTGGCCTTTCAGTTACGTTAAGAAATTAAAAGTGGAAATCAACAGCTTGATTTAAACACTTACCTCAACTGAGCGAGTCGATAAATTTGTATAATAACCTACAGGTTTTCATTGTTATATCATATTTTTTCTCCACCAGAGAGAAGGGACAAATAAATATACAGTTGTCCATTCAAATCGTAATGATCTATATGTATGCAGGCAAGAATTTAATGTTTATTCTAGGAGATTATGTCCTTACTTCTGAATGAAAATTAATAATATCCTACAGTACTATAAATGCCACTTGGTCTTTATGTAGAGTGTAGTGCTTTTTATAAACTGTTCCTTAAAATAATGATTAATATTCTCAATAGTTAAAAATAATATTAGTAAGACATTCTCTTTAAAAAGTAAAATTATTTGTTGTTATTTGCAACAACTCAGTATAATTCGTCATTCTCTACCAATAAAAAAATCCATTTAACCCATATTTAGCGATTAAAAATGTAAAAAATAAGTCTTGTCACCGTAAATGCTTGGACTGGATGGTGATTTGCACTGAGAAGTCATTCAGTGAGGGCAACGCCAGAGGACGTGTCCAATCTCAATGTCCGTTGTCCAACAGTTAGCCACAGTTCCTTTTATTCGAAACTTCGCCCGTCCTCCATTCCAATTGTCACTTGTTTGTCTTTTAGGCTGAAAAATTAATTTCGTGTCAGTGTACGGTACGTAGGCGCAGAGTATGGGGTGGGGTCGCCCTCTCATTTTTCAGCCAGTACGGTTGAATGACACTGCTTCAGTTTGTAACAAGTGCATATAACTTACGGCAAGCTGCTTGCTTCTTTTTTTATAAAATATATTTTATTTCTAGGTATTTACTTAAAATAATATTTCAGTAGAAATATATTATTTTATTTAAATTAGAAAATACAGCACTGAGCGAGTGAGTGATAACATTAATATGCACGCAAAGAGCTTGATAAGTGCCCACATCTTGAAAAAAGAAGTCAGCGCCTGTGATTTCCGAACCCGCCTGATATTCGAATATTTGAGTGAAATTTGTGTTTGGAACTCTTGATTAGCCATGAGTCCCGAAGCCTTCTACACGTCAATTTTACGGTAATTAAATATTTGAATATGAAAACCACTTCGAAATGCGTACATAATGCTAACACGATCACTAAAAATGTCATGCTTTAATTAGAAATTCTCAGATCTTTATTGGCAATCTGTTATTAGCAAAACCAGCAAACAGAAGTGCAACATAACAAAACTGAAAGGTAATTTGACAATGATATAATATTAGAATACATAATCTCCCATAACATTGAAAATTTCAAAAGAAAACTTTTATTTAATATGGCCAGATCTCTGTTACTGTATATTAACTTTTGGGTATCACAGTATTTATTTTAGGCCTAATTGCCTGTGGAGATTCCGTAAAAATCCGTTCAGTAGTTCTTGCGTGATACCAAACAGAGAAACATACAAGCAGACAGGAATTTAGAAATTAGGTTCCAAATACTTTAGATAACCGATAAAATAATCGCCTTTCAAATATTTTTGTGAATGCAGATATCGATCTCAAATTATTTTATTTTTAAAATAAAAACTTCAAACAAAGTAACAGAAATAAAAATTATACATTTTAAGCGTTTATTTTCGTCCATACGATTACATTGACACTTTTACAAAGAATACTTGAGTAAAAATTCGACTGACAAACTTTCAGAAAGGATATCATAGGTTAACAACAATAAGTAAACTTCTGGTATTTATGGCAAATGTTATCAGGCCGTCACTACCATATAGTGCAGTCATATGCCAAGTGATGTAGCACCTTCCCTGCTCGCCTTCAGTTTGAAATTCCCGCATGGATTTCTCGAAAACAGTTCACCTGTGAGAATTCCGACAACGCGACCTTTCCAGTTAACTTAGACACGAATATTAATAACTTTTCTTGATAAAATCATTTACAGCTTATTGCCACAAAGTTTCATTCAAACATAGGAGTGGCGACCCCTATTTACTGAATGAATGGGATGATATTACCAACCGCATGTTAATTGGTGCAAGATCTTCGTTTTAAAATCACTTTTCACCGACTCGTTACTTAATCGCAAATCCGTACTAATTTTTTTTACTAAAAGCACTTCAAAAATCGACTATTGGGAGGCGCAAAGCTTTATTAATAATGACTTAGAGAAGTGATAACAAGTTTTTGTAATGAATAACATGCCGGAGTTGTGTCGGTGTTGTTAGAAAATATTTTATATATCTGTAAATGTCTGCTGCGACAAAAAAAATTCTACTTGTTTATGGCGAGACTATGTTAGCATGACTTACATGTATGTACGTTATTCTCTGCCAAGCGACAGAATACATGAACTGAAATCAGGCGGTACGTAAAACAGCGATAAACGAAGATGGGAGTCAACTACGGCGTACTCCGAGAAATCTTCCACACACGAGTCCGCCACACTTCGGTCTCCTACTCTGAAATACTGACGCCTAACCAGTGACTTAAAAGCGGAAGTCAAATATATTAACCCCTGAGTCTTTCGTGTATTCATATTTATCATACAGACATCAAAAATTGTTCCCCGGAAATGATGGTTACCCGAAGGCATTAAACGAGAGACTTTCAGATGCTTCTACAAATATATTTATCCACCCGGTGTTGTTATTTCGAAATGATTACGTCACAATGGTATCCATGTGAAATGTTTCATAGTTTGCCTTGGTTTTTCAAGACGTTCGCGTCTTAGCCACATTGTTTCTTGCAAGAGGAATTCACGAAGTTTTTTCTGCTTCCTGGTTCGTCTTCTTCCTGAAGGCGATCATCTCGATCGTCCACATGACTATCGTGATGGAAGTGAACCCGTTTATGGTATGGATGCAAGCGTCGTAGCCTCCTCCTTTTTCCACAGCCATACCTGCAGGCAGAAACATTTAAGTATTAGCGCGTGAATTCAATCGCGAATATGTGTACTAATTAGTTTTATAGTGCTGCAAAACAGAAGTTTCTTGGTCATTATCGAACACTGGAAAAGAATAGTGCTAGAACAGGTAACACATTTCGTTGACTATGCTTATGGCTGTTAGTTGACATTTCGTTGCCAGCATAGGAGCATGCGAGTGTGCGAAATTTCACAAGCAGCTGTTCAAATATTTATTTGTGTTACAGATGCATAGTTATTAACTAAGTTAAAAATTTGGAAAATTCTCAAATTCAATTTTTCTACCATACGCCCTGTAAATGATTCTGGTTCACACCAGTAGTTGGCAATAAGTTAAACAACAGAATCTCATGTGAAATTAACTGTTAATATTTACGTTAAGGTAAATTGTTAGGTAAATAATCCTTATAAGGCAACGTGCACACTTGGGTGAGTCAAATTCTAATAGAGTGACGATTCTAGGTCGGAATATCGTGCGAAAAGTGGTCCTGAAACAACTTCGAGACTTATTGAACAGTGCCTTTCAATAGAAGATAATGAGAGCACGGAATATTTATTGGCACTTTTTATAGGATAAAAAAACATAGAGTCAGTGGCACATGTTTAAATTTTAAAGATCAACGCATCACAGAAAAAAAAAAACACATTTTCAATACTTATTTTGTATATTCTTACTCAAATATCTTAATCCTAGTACACATGGGCATCTTTCTTGTACAAGAAAGTGAAACTAAAGGTGAACAAGAAATTGAACACTAAAGCGCCTACTAGCTAGTATGCACAGAATTGTGTGATCCATACACACGACATTAGCCGGTAAGCTAGAAAGTGGATGGTTGATGTCAACTATGTATGATTTGGAAGCAGGTTTTGGGGATTGTGGGGGTAATTTATTTATTATCAATAGCATCTGCCATAAAAAGAATAAAATATTTAGTCCAATCAGACATATTTCAAGCACTAAATATATACAAATGTAGAAAAAGTAAGATTACTCACAGAAAAAAAGACAAACCTCTCCTTTGTTTTATTCTTACACAGAATTATTCCTATAGTGGGACTATTATACATTTTATCGTATTAATAACATTAACATGTCTTTTTATTGACAGTATCAACAAAATATATGTTTTGTTTACGTTCGACTTGTACAAGAAAGATGGTGAAAAGTATGATCGTCTCTATATTGCACTGGCTAGCATACAAGCTCTTGTGTGCTAGTAACTAGCATACTCGGCGACCGTTTACACGATGCTAGTTGGGGTGTACAAGAACGTGCTCACTTTATTGTACAAGAAAGATGCCCGTGTGTAGTAGGCTTTAGGTATCAACAAAGTTGAGTATTGCGTGTGAGACAAAAGCTTTGCTCGTCTGACATACCTTGCAGGACTTCGAGACAATGGTAAATAACTAACGCCTAGGTTGCCAGATTCCCCACACCAAAATCGAAATGGAAATCTCTTGCGATAAAGATGGCAACCAAAGAATGAACGCCATTATCTCAAATACGTAGAGGACTGAGAATTCTTGCTTGGTACTTGAAATTGTTGAGTACTAAAATTTCCCATTTTCATTCAAAACTTCCCTTGTCAACCCAAATTACCTTTTTTATATCCAGGCACCACGATGTCTGGCCTTGCATATCAAATAGGGCAAAAACATCGATATTTCCATATATTTCACTCTCTTTGATGTGTAAGGTCATCATTTTTTTTCTGGCCACCATTTAATTTCCGCTTGCCCTCTTGTGTCCAGCCGCTATTTTAAATTGCATCACTACTGCTAAGTCGTTTCCCAGTTACTCGTTCTATTAATTTTTGTCCTCTCGCTCAACTCCCATATTGTATCCCAATTACTCACTTCTACTTGACTACCATCTTGGATTTAATTTTATTCCAGTTCCAACCAGAGAAGTTGTCAGCACTGCCATATTAGAGTTAATGTTTCCTAGTTACCTCATTCACCTCATGTTCTGTAATTCCATGTCCGCCATTTTGGATTTTTATTTTCCATAGTCATATTTGTTTTACCTCACGCTCTTTTATTCTTTGCATGCCTTCATATATTTCTATTTTTCTTAGTTACCTTCTCTCCACCTCTTATTCTGTCATACATGTCCGCCATCTTGGATTTATGTTGTCATTTGTTTTCAAATTTAGCTATCAGGTGAACTGATCTCACTCGCTGCAGGCACCCATCTTCTTTATGCCTGTCATTTGTTAATTCTCTGCTCATTACCCCAATTTGCCACATGCGCCCTCTCCAAGACCAGTTATCTTTATAGGATTAAGAATGCTTTTTTTTTCACTCATGTGGGACTTGGAATATTGTTCGCTATTTTTAACTATGCATCTATACTAGGGCCACTCCTGATATCATCATAGCAAGTCTCGACAAATCAGCTATGTACTTATGATATTTTTTACACTTGTAGGGCTTAGAAAATTTTTACATATACTTCAATGCTTTCATATGCCATAAAGTCTGACACCTGGCAAATATACTGGACAACATACCCCCTAATACCAACTGAACAGACCATCCACAACAACCCAAGGTAAACTCTCTCATAATAAGAAACCATAACATCCACCATAACACAAAAAATATCTGTGGACCATACTACCTGCCCTACTGAACGACACCAGACAAATAAACAAGTCACCATATCGACGAAAGGGAATTCACAAAAAATGCAAACAAACTCTCGTGCTGTATTTTCGAATGAAGGCAATCAAATGAGTGGCCAAATAAAAATATACACAGTAGATTCAACAAATTAATTTGTCGGCAGTCTAATTTCTCATAGATCAGGACAGATGTTTTGTTTATTTAAACGTAAATTTGGTTAAAGGAACAAAATAAATTTTGTTGCTTTTCGTGTATTATTTATTAGACAAATCATTTTTTTAAGGTAACTAAATATATTTTTGGCTCTATAGAAACAAATGTTTTGTTGGACTCGTGCTACAAAAAGGCATTTTGAAAATGCTGTGTCTCAAAATATATTGATCGGATACATGTCAAACTGAAACAGACAACTGATTTTAAAAAAATTTCCATCAATTTCCACCAATAAAATCATATGATCCCCTCTTGGAATCCCGTAATCCCACACCGAACGTCGAAAAGAATGCACGCAAGTTCTGTTCTTTGCGCGTAGAAGCGATGGGATAATTCATGAGCGGGACAGTAGCGCTTCTATCGCTGCCTTGATGCTCTGTCTCAGGCGAGAAAAATATATCAAGGCTGATTGGTGACTTTACAGAATTGTGCATGTCCTCGTCGAACATAGAAACTCGAGATTTGACACTGTTAAAATGTTCCGTATATTTACGGACATTTGTATGAAAATTTACATTAAATGTACGGAAACGCAATTCATAATTACGAAAAACGGATTTAAGTGCGTAAATTTAAATTCGGTAAATTTCCGTATTTCCTATAACTTCAGGTTTCGAGGACGAACAATGCTGAGTTTATACGAAACTTTCTTCGCCACTGTAACAAGATAAATTATCGTTTCTGCGTCACTTAAAGTTATCCATATCACTTAAGGTTATCCATGTTAATAACACCTGTTTTTTCAAACATTAAATACTAGCAACAGGCGTATGTAACACTTAGCAACATTTTAAAATTTACTAACTTTAACAGAAACAAAACAAGTTGCTTATGTGACTAATATAAATTCAAAAGTTATACCAGATTCACCACGTGAGCATTTTAGGTGAGCGCTAGGGTCGTGAAATTACAACTTTCTGACTCGCGTTAAAATCTTACTTAAGTATAAAAACTTCCAACATTTTAAAATTATATTTTATACACATTATTTAAACTAAAAGTACAGAAAACTAACTAGGGAATTAACAGAGATGTTCCGTGGATTTTAGGAAGGTCGGTTTTTTTTAAATCGATGTGTCCGTAATTTTACGGAGAGTTTACAGATACCTCTGGATAAATTTTATCCGCACTTTTCCGTAAAACGAAAGACACTTTTTTAACAGTGTAGCTAACACCATTGCGCTCCATCAAGATGGGCACCGTACGTATTGATAATAAATTTCGTAATCGTCTGTATAGCTTTTTTTTTTTTTTTTTGCTGTTTTTGTTGATCCATGTTGATTTGCAGCGAGTAAAATAAGCATTTGTAGGTTTAATTATTAATTTTTTTTTTTTTACCTAAAATGGGTCCGAAGCAGAAAACCAGCGTAGCAGAGATCGTCATCTGAAGTCCGATGGCCGATGCCATCCGCTCATTGGGCACGTACGCAGGAATCACGAGAAATATGTAGATATTCCTGATACCCTTGGCTATGCCAAGACCGATTCCTATTATCAGCACCGCCTGGAAGGTACTCAACAACACCAGGACTGAAACAAACAAAAACAGGCACCTGAAATCCATCGCTCGACTCTCTCGTCTAATTGCTCAGCTGGTGAAATTGCAGATACTCCGAATAGAAAGGGCTTTCTGGTCCGTCTGATGCAGGCACGTCCGTTCTCTGAATGCCTGCGACAGGCTCTGAAGGTAGAAATATGGTAAAGGCTGTTCACGATAAATTTAGCACTTTAGAAATTAACCTTAGAAAATGTCACTGTCCCTGCCTGCATATATTTTAATGGGCACACTGAGCGTGTGACATTCACACAGTAAAATAGGTAACGATGGATGGAAAGTAGTTCCATGTCTTAATGTCGGATAAATTGTGTTAGGAAACCATTTGTGATAACTTTAAATTATTTCTTTACCTTTCTGTTTTTTTAATGCATCGAAGTGTAAAAATGAGCAGATTTGTAAAGTATTTAATTTCTTAATAGTTCCTCAGTTTCTTTTGACCCACACATGAGTAAATTGATACAGGCACGTAGCAGTGGTAATTTTACATAAGGCGGAAGAATACACAACGTGAATACAAGTAGATCTTAAGCAGGGCTTTCGAAAGTGCTCATTTTACCATGAACAGCCTATAAGCCCATTGTTTGCATGACTGGTAAAAGCTGTTAACATTACAGCTCTTTAAGAAATAATAAAAATGCACAGTAAATAAGCTGCTGCAGTTGGTAATACAAAATAGATAGAATTGGGGAGGTCCAAAAAGAACTAAAATAAACAAGCAAGCTACGTACGTTTATAATATTACCAAAGGACTGCTTAAATATTTAACCGCTAAAGAAAACTGTATTCAAAATGTATATATATACATGCCAAAAAAACGATTATGTGTACATTTTGTGAACCATGCAAATGTTCATAATATAAAAAACCTTGTGAAATTTTAAATACGTTAAAGAAATGCGAATCAAACATTTCTTGCGTGTAATCTATCAATGTTATTAGAAACTTGCTGAATTCATCAACATGAAAATTGTTCAGCTATCATAAAGAAAGAAGTTGCAATGAAAATGTCACAAAATCAGAACTTTCTCTCTGTTTTATAAATATCTATGTCCCCATTCTAATTAATATGGGGAATCGAAGGTCAACAACATATAAAAAAATGAATTTCATTATGCCAAGACACTAACCATAGATTGGCTTTTCGATAAATTGTCTGGAAATGTAAATATTCGAAATGTAATTACCAATTTAATATGTAGTTTGTAAAGAGCTTCAGGGCGTTAAAGCTGATCATTCATGGCCTTTCTCATCTCGTAAGTAACCAGGCTGTAATAGGACTAGCAATGAACTTCTTACTCTATGAGCAAATATAGGATCTATATCTTATAGTCTGGGCCAAATTATAATTGCCATAATAGTTATAAAAATTACCTACTTGAAGACTCTTAAAGGCCATTTTGGAGTAAGTTTAAAATCCAATGTCATGTCTCATCAATTTTCTGGATAAACAGTGACTTACATGACCTGGTGATAACCAGAAGAATGATGCTAAAGAAGTACATTATCCTCGCGTTGACCTTGAATCTTCCCACGATTAAAGGAATCAGAAATCTTGATGCGATGTCGATGGCTGACATGCTCGACATCAACGTTGCGACTTCATCGGTTTTGAAGCCCATGTTGGCCAAGATGATAGGAGTCATCAAAGAGAAATTAGATTCCGAAGCGAAAGCCAACGACACGCCCACGATGACGTTGGCGTACACCACATTGGTCAAGAGGCCCAGGTCTAGTACTGTCACGATCTTTGAGACAATACTTCCTATTATTCCCTTCTTCACGACCTTTTCTCCTCCTTCTACGTTCTCTATCTTTGACGTCCTATTCACAGATGACCTGCAAAAAAATGACTTTTGATAAATTGCATGCAGAGCTGGTCATACACCTGTTTTTTTTTTTTTTTTTTTTTTTTATATCAAATCGGCAAATTAAATAAACATATTAAATTGTTCACACGAAAATATATTTATATTCCTAAAAGGACATTACAGTGTGTCTGACTGAATACGTTCGCTGTAGTACAAGCTGCTGTGATGTCTGCGTGACCGAATACAGGTGACAGTCATGTGCTGAGAAGTAGCAGTCGCCAAGTTTTACAGATTTTTTTTTCACTTAAACCAGGAAAGTTTATTATACAAGATAGAGGCTCTCATTGGCAATACACACCACCATGATGACGAGTTAGTGTGTGTATGTAACAACTGAGAGACTGACAGTAAGAATATATACAACGCATCTGAAAGGAACCCAGCCAAAATTCGTTGCTTCAGCACATGTTATTGTGACAGTATTTCTCAAAGTCCCCACCTACCGAGGTATTTCGACATATTATATGCTGAAAAACAATTAATTAATTAGACTAACATTATTCGTTGTGGTGCAAAAAAAAAAACATACAACTGCTTAAGGAACACATGGAGACTGTGGGATGTATACGCCATAACCAACCTTATAAAGATCTGGCCTACGATAGCGAAATCTACAACATAGCCTGTAAAATTTTTAGCACAGCAACAAACAGCAATAAAACTATTTTCACACTTACTGGCTAGTTGATATTTTATTTTGTGAGTGTCATCTGCTTGTGGAAGATCCTCATCAAGATTATCCGACGATCTCTCTCGCTTTTCTGTTCCTTGTGTGCTCGAGGCAGTGTTCTGCTGCTGTGAAACATTATTATTTGGCTTGAGCAAAGGTTTCCTCAACATCATCCATTTTCTCATTCGATCCCGTTTTCACTTTTTTGTACGTCACTTAGTTGCACAGAGTTCTGTGATTTGTTGTCTTCATTTCCTTTAACAGCTTTACCTCTGCATTAATTTTATCTGAAAAAATATAAGTTATACAACAATATAATAATCTTATATTTAATTATATAATGTATTTTAAAGTTAGTCAAAACATTTACTTAAAATCTAAACGCAAATTAAGGACAATTGTTTCAGGTGTATATGCCGAGCTTCTAAACAATAAACATGCTAAAACTCTTCTCAACATTCTTTGTTATACTTAATATGTACTTTCAGGTGAAATATGTGGATTTTTAACTATCAGTTTTCTGATAAAGATGATCTTAAAAATATGATATGTTGATCGTAGCAAATAAACTGCCCATATAAACACATAAAAGACATGCGTTTTTCCCGAGAACAGTATCATGTCGACTAGACTTCAATCTCCTACTTGGACACTTGCCGTTTTCCTTATGTCATCTTCTCCCTAAGAGACATTTTGATATACGACTGTGCTGGTCAGAGTTGAATTATTATCCTACTGGATATCTGTGATCTACAGGCAGACACCTAAGGCACGAGGCAACTAAAAATCTCCTAATCACGAAAGTGTTTTTTGTCTGAAATGTTTTAAATGCAACCAGACAGGAACTCCTTTCGGGAAAATCGACTGTCACTTCTATAAATAGTATAAAACAAAATCGCCCGGCCGCGTGTGTCTGTGTATTCGGATAAGGCTTCTAAACTATTTGATGAATTTCGTTGTGGTTTTCGTCATCATTTAGAGAACTTTTTGAGAGAGGTTTAGGTGTATAATACATTAATATTTGATGTTAGGATAGTAGATAAATATCAACGTTTTATAATCAAGTTGGAAAAGCCGCTTTTCGGGCGCTTAGATGGCTTATGCTAACTAAACCATAAGAGATACTCCAAATGAATGTACTACAGAAGTGTAGATCTCAAAACGATCTCCAAAAAAGTACGCGACAGCACAAGTTTATCTTAAGAATGATCCACAGTAACCATTGTTGTCTTTTAAAATTTGATTAAAAAATATAACCATTTTTACCATTACAGTATTAGTCCTTATCAAATGAAATATGTTAGTTATATCATGTCATTTTAGGATTTTGCACAGATTTATTAATTATGCGCAAGAAAATAATTACAGCGGTCGATCGAGCTGATGAGGAAAAAACTATGACCTCACATTGTTCACCGCAGCCTGGCTCTATACATCGATTGTGTTTTGGCAAAAGGTTGTAAGCAACAATGGACTAAATTTCAAAGATAAACACAAGAAATGTTTCAGGGTAACCAACACAAAACTAAAACCTTCTGCAGGCAAAAGTTCGTAAACCACAACTGCCATATTGTTGTGCTGTACCTCCAAAAACATGTCCTGCCAAAAGGTCCTAAGCCACCAATGGTGAGGTATACGTCTTTTTGACTATTTGAGATTTGCACCAATAATCATAAATTGTTTATCTTTGATTGGGAGTCATTAACTGAACTGAAGGTCATGGTAATTATAGTAAGATGAGAAATTTCCCTAAAACATTCTGAAATTACAATTAATATTGCTTTTAATGTATTTTCGCATCATTTGTATTTTCGTATAACATAAAAATATTTCTATTAGTAATTTAAAAAGCATCTTGAAATAATATTTTTATAATCTTCTTAGTTGGCAACAGCCATCTGCAGCCAACTACAGTGAATCAGTCTGATCTTGTCTATGTTCATTGTTGAGGTGTGTGAACATGAAGAATGACATCAGATGTATTTGTTAACATTTAATTATTGAGTTGAATAATCATGTTGTGTTTAAAGTTGAAGTGGTTTCTTTATTGTTAAACTATGCCTTCTCAGTAATAGCAAACCTGTAGAGGTAAGTCTGCTATAACTTAACCTTTTTGCTTACATGTTCGAAAACTTGTTTCCTTCAAGCTAGTAATTGTGTTGGATTGGTTCCAGATCATACAAAATGTTTTCTAGAGGGAGAAAAAGGGTACAGATGGTAAATGAAAATCAGTTTACAGTGATTGCTGAACTGACCTTGCATGTTATTAATGCTAGCAATCTTGATGAAACTGTGGGTGGGCACAACGTGATAGAGCCTCAAGAAAGTGATTTAGAAGGTATTTTGCATGCGGTAAACAACACTGACGGAGATGAAGATCTGGAAACCAATATAATTCAGACAATACAAGCAAAACTCACAGTGACAGTTGCATAAATAAGGATGTACAGAGTGAAAGTGAACATGGACTGCACAGAGAACCAGACATGTTAGAAAATTACCAATATGATAAAAATTCACAAAATTGTACTTCCAGTTCTGTAAACCATGCTGTGGTAAGTGAAGAACCAAAAGAAAATAAGCGAAATGTAAGCGGAAATCCAGATGAAAAAGTTGGCGAAGCAGGAAAAAGGAAAATTGTTGTACACGAGAGATAGGAAAACAAGAGCAAAAAGCTGAGAGGTGAAGAACACAAGAACAGGAAAGGAGAAATACGACCACCAAAGACTCCGAAATACATTGTGTGTAATGATACATGCTTCTATAAATGCAACAAGAATTTTGCGGAACACGACAGAAAAAACATATGTTCTGGTTTCTGGGACATACAAGACTATAGGGGTCAAAATAATTTCATCATCTGCAATGTTGACGTATCCTAGAGTAGAGTATATACTAAGAATAACAAACATCGCAGATCAAGTACTTTGAAGTACCACCTACGTATTAATAATGAAAAAAGGAGAGTATGCAAGACATTTTTCTTGTCAACACTTCACATTTCAGAGAAAGAAGTCTTTCATGCTCTACAGAAACAGGCAGAAGTAGGTTCTGCCATTGATGACAGAAGAGGAAAACATACTCCTGGAAACAAGACAAACTACAGCATAAGAATGAAAGCAGTAGACTTTATTAACAACTTGCCAGCAGTGCCATCACATTACTGCAGACAAAGTACAAGCAGAAAATACCTCCTACAGACATAGGAAATCTGTCAAAACTCTACAAAATATACCTTGTACAATGCGGAAAGGAAAATTCTCAACCAGCTGGAGAAAATTTTTAAGGATATTTTTAGGTCAGATTTTAACATTGGTTTTCACCTCTCTAAGAAAGATAAATGTCTCACATGTGAATGGTATAATAATACTCCTGTCTCAGAGAGAAGTGAAGATGTGTTTCAAGAAATGGAAAATCATCAAAAAGAAAAAGAAATGTTCAAACAAACTCTAATACCAATGAACAACTTCGTGCAACATTTGATCTACAAAAAGTCCTAAACACACTGCATGGAAGAAACAACATGCTACTGTATTATAGCCGAAAGTATTCGTACCTCGATTTTACAATCTATGAACGTGGTACAAAAAACACCTATTGCTATCTTTGGGGCGAATGTGATGGCCAAAGAGGATTATTTGAGGTCTGTAGCATTTTATCACAGTACATCAAAGCCATAGATAAACATAATGAAGTGTCAGTTTTGTCTTTATACCATGACTTGTCCAGGGCAAAACAAGAACAGACCAATTATATCAATGATCTTCTTATCTTTGCAAGCATCTTCCAACATTCAGAAGATAATATTGACATTCCTTTTCCCTGGTCACACGATGATGCCTGTAGACTCAGTACATGCTGCCTTTGAACATGATGTTCAGAATAAGACAGTGTGGGCTCCATCAGAGTGGCCTACTCATATAGCAAATTGTAAGTTGAAGCCTAAACTATATAAAGTTTTTTTTTTTTTTATTCATAATGATTTCTGTGACTGGAAGGCTGTACAAAACAGACTATTTATTGCCTCAGAATAAAATTGTTACAACTGATGGGGAGTCTGTTAAGTTCAAGGATATCAGAAGACTTGTATTCGCCAAGTCATCAGACACTATTTCATTTCTGTATGACTTGGAAGAAAACACTACAATACATAAAATACATGTCAGAAATGAGTATTTCAAATTCGGTGTACAAATCATGACTACCTTTGCCAGAAGCAAAATTCAAAGACCTTATTGATATTTGCAAGAAAAATATCATCCCCCGAAGATACCATGAGGAGTATTCGTCAATGCCACACAAGTCATCTCTTCCTGACGTGTTGGTTGAAACGGATGCAAAAGATAGCAGTCATGAATATGAAGATAATTAGGTGTAGTGACAAACTATTAATTAATAAAATACTTTTGTATATTTTAATTTCAATACTTTACTTCTAGACTTGTGCCTTCCAAAGATACGTAAAGGATTTTTCTTCAATGCCACCCAACTAATCGGTCCCCGACATGTTAGTAGACAATGAAAAAGATGGCAACATCACTATAAAGATAGTTTGATGTAATGACAATCATTCAACCAGGAGGTTTTTTTTTTTCTTATAGATTTGTGCAGAGCACACCCCCCCCCCCCCCACACGGCACCACCACACTATTTTTTGAGGATATATGGGTATTCTCCAAAAACCATACTAGTCGCCTACCCATTACTTATTTGCTGCAACTGATGAAGATGGCCACTGCTATGGTAATTTTCATTTCAAAAACTTTCTAGTGTAAGTAAAACACCTACAATTATTTGCTTATAAGAATAAATTTTATAGTGCCAAAACATTTATCTCTTATCTAATCAATAAACAAATGTTTAGTATACAGAGATTTATGCTCACTTTCTATACAAGGTATGGCAGAAGGTTGTAAACCACAATGCAGTAATATTTTAATTTTAATAATCATTTAATTAAATTATATCTATTGCACATTTTTCTAAACCTCAGATGTGATTATTTAACTATGATTCAACATACAAAATACAAAGCTACAAAAATTGATGCAGTCGGTAAATTTAACTACCAAAATTCTTATTTTGATTCTCCTGTAAAATTATATATTTGTGGCTTACGACCTTCTGCCAAAACACCATCGATATGTTAATCGCACCCGAGCGATACCGGGGCGGGTCGCTAGTTTTATATAAAATATTATGTATGTTGTGCATGCTACTGACGGTCTACACTATTTTGTATGCATGGCTTGTCTGTAATCAATCGGCGACTATCTAAGTGTATCACATTCGTCGTAAAAATCATCCTGTTTTGCTGCAAACTCGGCTGTATCCTTCAAACATTTCGGCACATCCCGCCGCTCACAAGAACAGGCATTTTGAATGACAATGATATTTACAATTTTGAGCAAAATCAAGGTTTTGGGCTCTGCATTATTGAAAACTTTAGAACTGCAGAGTGTGCTGCTCTGGGTCCTATACTACCATGACAAATTGGGTTCAATTTTTGGCATCAATGGACCCGAATATCACATGTGGAAAATGTAGTGGAAGTTTCCATTGGTCAGTGGGTTTTCTCATGGTGGTCATATTTCTCCCAAGATTGCATTACAGAAATGCTTCATCTTCACCTCGTTTCGCCTAGAGCTTTTACACGAGTCCAGAATTATGTAATTGTAGGTATGCTAACCAGAGAAACCACTATGGTAATATTGTCCAGTTATGAAACATATTTTATTTAGACTTGTGTACTTCGTGCGGTGTGCATTATGGACAAACTTTTAAATTAGTTTTCCCGCCCACCCTTTGTGGACACCAAATTATCCGCCATATTGACTAAACAGACAAATGAACAAGATAGAGTTAGTTGTGCGCAATATGGTGTCGGCGCGTGTTGTTTCGTATTGTGCGATCATTTTAACGTTGGCGTAATGAACTATATTCTATTACAGTTCATTCATGTCGTCCTGTGCCCAGATATTTTGGTCCTCCAGGCCGGATAATAAACATTTAGTGTATTTTTTGGGTATATATTTGCTGCCTGTTACTTGGGTTTATTATTCATACATGGCATGCAGTTGCATTGTGGCTTGATGAACATCATTTAGTTTGGCCTACGACCTACCACGATGACTGAATTTTACGTGATTTTGGAAGTGTTGTTGTAGACCACGTTTATTTATAGTTGGCAACTATGGTGATGTTTACCATTAAAGTTTTGTGAAGTTCCGAAACTCCGCACGAACAATGGTAGCGATAGCTACAGCACACTTGCGACTGCAACGAGCCGAAAATCGTCTGTACAAAGCCTCCTTATAGGCAGATCAAGCCCTCAACGACCCCTCACAACAATGGTTGTACCAAGCCAACTGCCGGGATCTGACATCTATCAAAACAAGTTATGAGGATGATCATCTTCTAATCAAAGCACATGGTGATGAGGACACATCTTTCAACAAGTTAGAACACAGCAAGCGGCTTGAAAAATTCTATGTGTGTCACCAAGTCGCTAAAGCAGCTATCAGTTTCATCAGAACAGTGAACAGCCACCCAGTCACATGCTCGAGTCGCTCTTCCAGTCATCAAGCTCCCTATATTTTCTGGAGAAAGCAAAGGTTTGTTAAATTCTTCCAATTTGTTCACCACATTGATTGGAGATAACAAGGACCTCAGTAAAGTAGAGTGTTTCACTTACTTAAAACCTTTGCTTTCTGAAGAACCATTATTTCTTAATCAGTCACTTTCAATGACCTCTGATAATTTTGACATTGATAGGATTCTGTTTATCAAATGGTATGATAACAAACAGGTCATCATGGCAAATCATATAGATGCAACTTTTGCAAGTTCCTGTAGCAACTACAGATTCAGCCCAGTCCTTGCGAGGCTTATTATTTGCTCTCATTGAAAATGTAGCTGCTGTGGAGGTGTTGAACCTGCCAGTAGATCAATGGGATATGTTGCTGCTGCATTTGTTAGCGAAAAGCATGAACCAGGCATTAAGAAAACCATGCTACTAGTGGTTCATGAAATTGACATCCCTAAATTGAGTGACTTTAATTTTTTTTTTTAAAAAACACAGCACATCGAGTAAAGTCATAATTGGTACATCTCTGAAGTATATCCAGACTAAATCAATTAACAAAGTGCCTGAGCAGCATCGTATTTCATCGGGTAGCTTCTTTGTTAAGTCCCTTCCAGAAAAGTGTTGCCTATGTTAGGATGATCATACCATCCACAGATGATCTGAATTTGTGCAAAAGGACCCTCGGGCACGTTTCTCGATGGTAAAGGACAAATGATTATGTACAAACTGCCTTCAAACCGCTCGCCAAGTGAAGAGTTGTCCTTCGACGAAATCTTGTCGATTTTGAAATTCTCGTCATAACATGATGCTGCATTTTCCATCAGATAAATCTACTACCACAGTGGTCCAGTCAGCACAGGGTGAAGTGCCTGTTGTTACACCTTCAAATGAGGACAGCAAATTTATGTTATGTCTTCTTTTTCCAAAGATTCGCAGTCATCTACTGTAATGTTATCCACAGCCATTGCTTATATTCAGGATATTTGTGGAAACTGCCAGCCTGTTAGAGTTCTGCATGACTCTGGCAGCCAAGTCAATTTAATTATTTTGCTGGCTGCAGATATATTTCCTCAGCTTCTGACAGGGAAGAAAGTTACTGGCCCACCAGGAATGTCAACTCCTATTCATACCTTGCTGGGTTGGGTGGTACTGGGACGTGTCCAGTTTAATACAAATTTGCAGCCAGGTATTTCGGCCTTCATCTCGAATGTACAGCAGCACACCTAGAATGAAATGTTCAGAATTTTTCGGGAAAATTGAATAACTGCCTACTGGTACATTACCACCATCCCTAGAAGATATGTTATATGAAGATATGTTTATTGAAGGCTGCACTCGAGACTGACACAGGTAGGCACAGTGTAGTCCTACCATTTGAATCTCCCAAGCCAATATTGGGAGATTCAGCCGCTTCTGCTCCTGCATCATTTTCACTCTTTAGAGCACCACTGAGAAAACAACCAGAGATGAAGGCAGATTACGTTACCTTCATGCAAGGCTACCGTGCTGCCGGACACATGAGCCATGTAAAATAATGTGACCTGAAAAGTGTGAATGCATATTATATTCCACACCATGGTGTGCAAAGGCCAAACCTCACTAAAGGCCAAACCTCACTACCACCAAGCTATGTGTAGTGTTTGATGATTCATCAAGAACAGACTTGGGTGTGTCTTAATGAAGTCCTTTTAACTGGTCCGAAGTTGCAGACAAATATTGTTAATGTTTTGCTTAATTTCATATTTGCACACATTGTTTTCACTGCAGATATTAAGCAAATGTTTCGGCAGATCATGATACTCCCGAACATCGTGATTAAAAGGGAATCTTTTGGAGAGAGGTAGAGGAGAAACCAGTTGAGATTTATCTGCTTAACATAGTCGATTATGGTGTCTGCTCAGCTCTGTACTTAGCAATCAGGACATAGAGACAGCTGGTACAGAATGAGATGACCAATTTTCCAGATGCTTCTAAAACACTTCTAGCGAGCACATATGTTGATGAATGTAGTTACTGGTGCGAATGACCTAGCCATACCATCAAGCTTAGACGACTCCTTCAGAAACCGCTCGACAGTGGGGGTTTATAGTTTCGAAAATTTGCAAGTAATTGTCCCGCTTTGCTTGATGACTTGACACCACTAGATGTCCACTCTTCTGGTGAAATATACATTTTTAGCGAAGACTCCTGCATTAAGGTATTAGGCTTATGCTGGAGCTCCAACACTGATGCCTTCTCATATAACTTGCAACCCGATCCTCCGGTGTACACAAAACCAGGTATTTTACAGATATTGCCTGAATTTTTTACTCGTGATATGGCTTGCACATTGACCTTATTTGCAAAACACCTTATTCAGTTAATCTGGCTTGCACAAGTATAATGGGATTCCCCAGCACCGTCTCGTATAATTGCCATGTTGGACAAGTTTCGAAGAGAGTTACCTCGCTGTTGAGCCATCTCTGTTCAGCACTGCTCACCCACAACCTCTCAGATGCCACTTTTGAGTTGCATGGATTAGCTGACAGTTCGGAGAAGGGCTACATTGCTGATGTGTATCTTCGTGCTGCATCCAACTCTGGTATGATCACCAATCATTTGTATTGGCTAAAACTAAGGTAGTTCCATTGAAGTGAGTTACTCTTCCCAGGTTGGAGTTGTGTGCTGCTGTTTTGTTTTTGAGGTATTTTCTGTTTACTGCTCGACACTTTTACACCTGTCTTACAGTTAGAAAGCATGAATGCTTGGTCTCATGCAGCTGTTGCACTCTTTTGGATTAAGAAATCCCCTCCATATTTGGAAGACATTTGTCGCAAACCAGGTGACTCGGATACAAGAATGTGCCTAGGTGGTCTGGTGGCATCATGCGGCATGTGATGATAATCCTGCTGACTGTGCGTTTCGAGGCCTTACACCATACAGCTAGCAGACCACACACTTTGGTGGTCTTGATCATCATGGTTACATCAACCAAAGAACGAATGGCCATGGAGTAATCATGTCATTTTAGAAGCCTACTGCTAATGATGAACGCAAAAACATTGTCCTGTCAGTAATATTAGAAAAGTCATGCCTTTTGGAATTACTTGAACGTTTCTCTAAGTTAAAATGGTTTCAACAATTGTTACCATTCATGTTCGAGTTATAAAAAATCATCATCCAATGCTAAACTCAGTTTGGACCATCTTGCCTGATGAATGCAGCATTCAGTAATGCTCCTTATCAAGGTACACAGAACCAGGCATTTGCAGATTAAATGCAAGGATTGGCTGACCAGCAACAAAGCTCGCCTGCCATAAGAAAATTTTCTTCCTTTGTTGATGCAAAAGGAATCTGCATGTAGGTAGCAGATTTCATCATTCAGACCAAGCATATGATGAGAAACATCCGATTATTCTCCCAAAGTGCAGTCGTCTTGCAGAACTTCTAATTGATCAGCACCATGAATATTTCCTTCATCCTGTGCCCAGTACAATTCAGTCATCACTGAAAATGTGAATTTTGTTTACTAAGTGCACGAAATGTATTCGAGGTCGTCTTTGTAAGTGTATTCATTGCATCTTTGCTTGTCCGACAAGTCACAATCCTACAATGGCAAGCCTTTTAGCCAGTAGAGTATGTCAAGCTAAGCCCTTCCTCTCCTCTGGTGTCAATTATGCTGGGCCATTTCCAATTACTATGGTGCGAACAAGAAATCTTCGCATACTGCAAGCATACCTTTTTCTTTTTCTTATGCTTTACCACAAAGGCAGTGCATTTAGAGCTTCCTTCTGATTTGTCATCTGAAACCTTTCTTGCTCCATTCATTCATTGCACAGCCATGGGCAGTGTACTCACTTGAATAGTGCATGTAGTGCAAGTTTTGTAGGGGCTAATCGTCACTTGTCAATACTGCAAATGTTCATGTCTGAAAACAACAAGTGTCTTACTGACAAGCTAGCAGAAGGCCAGGTAACTTGGCATTTTAATACGCAATAAGCCCCGCACTTTGGAGTTCTCTGGAAGGCAGCTATCAAATATGCTAAGTGTCTGTTAAGCAAAGTGGTGGGCTGTCAGCTACTGTCATTTAAGGAGATGTATACAGTGCTGTCTCAGGTTGAAGCGATGCTGAACTCTAGATCACTTTATGCCATTTTCAGTGACCCAAATGACTTAGCTTCCCTGACTCTAGGTCCATTTATGTCTTTTGGTACTCCTTAAGTGTCACCAGAACAGGATTTCACCAAGGAACCTACAAAAAATTGAATAGGTGGTCACTAATTCAACAAATGCATTATTATTTCTGGAAACGCTGGCACACTGAATACCTGCGACAGCTTCAACCCACGGATAAATGGCTCAAGAACAATGACACCCTGAAAATTGGTGAATTGAACTTAATCAGGGATAGTAAAATTCCACCCATCCATTGGTGATTGGGCGCATCACCAAGATACTGCCTAGGTCAGATGACATTGTGCAAGTTGCCCACGTCCTCACTCAACAAGGAGTCTTGACTCGTCCTGCAGTCAAGTTGTGTCCACTACCAGTTAATTAATTTGAAGTGTGCTCACTTAAAGGTGAGTCAGGATGTTTATATTTGTGAAATTTTGTGTAGGGTATATTATGGACAAACCTAAAAATTAGTTTTCCTGCCCACTCTTTGTGGACGCCATATTGTCCGCCATATTGACTAAATAGACAAATGAACAAAAGAGAGTTAGTTGTGTGCAGTATGGCGTCGGCGGTGTTGTTTCTTTGTGCGCGATCGTTTTAAAGTCGCCGTAATGAATAATATAGCATATACAGTTAGTTCTTGTCGTCCGGTGCCCAGACAGATTTGCTATAATAAATTGAACTAGATGGGTTTCCAAAAATGATGCTGAAGAAAGGACAACATATACAGACCCAGAATGCGGCAGCTATGTTGAGGTACTGCAGGGGTTGCTAATACTACAGATACAAGAGAAACTACTTTTATTTCTGTGTGTAGTACTAAACCTGGACCACAGCAAATACTCAGGGCTCTGCAGAGTTACCAGGATATGCTCTGTGTCTAACATCCAGTTTCAATGGAGCATGGCTTCATCTCTTTTGGGCACTACAGAAAGGCCAACACCATACTGGTGTATGGCGCACCAGACACAGCATGTATTTACAAAACTAAACTAAGCAACTTTGCTGGGCCCTATAAGGTTACCAACCTTGGGTTTTCAGAGGAGGTTGCTCCGGGTCTATGAGCTTCCTCTTCATGTGATGTTTGACGGGTTGGAATAAGGAAGCGCTGATGAAGCCCTGCATCATCACACCAGCTATGATGAGGCATGCTCCTCGTGGCCCATACATGTTCAGCAGAGCGACTATGAGCTGGGGCATGAGTACCATAATTATCCCCACACCTGTCATGGCGAAGCCCATGGCTTTGCTTTTCTTCTCTTTAAAGTACGTGTTGAAAGCCACTAGTGATGCTTGAATCACAATCCCAGATCCCAGAGCTGTACATATAACAAATAACATCTTCATCTACCAGTTGTACTCAAATGGAAAACCTAAGGATTAGCGAGCTCTAGCCATTTCCTGACATTACCACTTCCAAATATTTTGCCACAATTCAGAGCCATTCGTATTAATATGTATATATTATATTACCTTTCATAGCATTACATGAAATTATTCCATTTAATTGGAATAAAGCCAAAGAATTTGGCTACTATTCTAGAGAGTGCAAAGTGTATCGAGGATTTTTGTTAATACAGTGATGATCTAAAATTTTATTTTTAACTAGCTCAGAATTAAAAAATGTACATGACAAAAAGCCGAGTTGCATTACTAAGTTTGGTGAAATGATTCGAATCCCTTTCTTAAAAGAAGATAATATATTAGGATATGTTCAAAAATTTTATATCTGAAGTCCTAATGTATTTTTATTTAAAGTTTTCATGAAAACATTGAGTGTTTTACAGCCATTCCTGGTATTTGTGGACATATGCTCTCGAAATATATTTTTATATTGTGACACAAGGAGCCGATACTTAGTTTTCAATATGCACCCTGAAATTTTCCTTTCGCCTTTTTATTCTGTCTGTATTTTTTGGCATGTAGTTAACTAATTCCCTGCAACAATAAAAAAACATAAGCCAAAGTAAAGGAAACGTCTGCAAATGTTTAATGAACTCGCCCATGTGCTTACTGAGTAAAACATCAGACCTATAACTCAAGAGTCATAATATTTTTCGTAAGACCTCTCTTGCATAATTTTTATTATCTACATACTCAGTACAGTCTTAAGCTGGGGAACACTTCAGTATATCTTGTTCACTACACACTGAGAGGCACACTACATACCATGTTGGCACAATCAACAGTAAAAGCCCATGTTATTTTAATTGCACTTTCACCAAATCTTCGGAGGACAATAGCATCATGTTGTGGTCCATTACTGTATTTAAAAAAAATAAACAGAAAAGTAAAACTTTATGCTTTTGAAATAGAAAAGCAGGATAGTTTGACATAACAACAGTAAAGTGTCATATTTGATCATTAAACAAATTTATCACATTTCAACAATTGCAAAGAGAGCATTTAATTAAAAAAGAAATTTTAGAACAACTTGCAAAAAAATTAAGAAAACATTTTTTACATTTTTGTATATAAGATTATGGATCAACTGTAAGGTTATCACAAATGGAACCAGAAAAGGACTGACAAGCGTATAGTAAAATAAAAAAAAAATGCAAATACAAAACAAATAAAAATATGATATAAGCGTACACGAGGTTCTTAAAATATTTCAAAAGGAAATCAGTTTCGGATTATTTTCAAAAGGAAATTCATGATGGAAAATTACAGAACGGAAATCGGCACAGTTAAATAAATGATATTTAACCAGTTTCCTTTGAGTACGCTTCTATTGTAATGACGTTAGTCTATGCAAATAACATTCCTAACAGTTTCTCAAAGAGTTGTGAGAAAAATACATTTTCGAGAACTCGCCAGAATTATAATGATCAATTTTTGATCAGTTAACTAGTATCCTCGTATGCAGTGACTAAACTTGTCTGTAGATACAGGTTGGCAACTTACAAGCTATGATACCGTATGTGATAAAACACTGTGTTTTGCTGACTGCAACAGACGTGAGCATCATGCCAGCCGTCAACAGCGTTGATCCAGTTACTGACATCTTTCGGTATCCAAAGCGTCGAATCAGAGGTCCGTTGAACAGTGCTAAACAAATTGGACATGCGTATTTGTATTATGATATTATTACTATCGACAATTACAGAAAATTAAGAATAACTTGCACATCAAACCTATGGTTGTTGGCACTTCGTGTCCCTCACAGGGCACTGGTATTTTAATTTGTTATACAATACTAGCAAAAGTATTGCACCATAGAAATGTAATTAAGAGTGGGATAGACCCAAGTGTTTTTTCGAAAATACCCTTTCATTCTGTAGTAAATTGATGGTATTTTAGAGATATATGTACTAGCTGAGGAATCGCGAGAAAAAAAAAATACGTTAAGGGTGCTGCCTACTAAACCTGTAGTCACGAAATTTGTATGTATGGAACCGATGTGAGGAATTTCCTTCTAAATACGTAAGTTTCAAAGATAAACATTTCAGAACATACTCCATTGCTACACTATGCGGTCACAGAAAACCAAGTCTGAGACATGAAACAAACTCTGAAAACGAGCCAAGAGTAGCTGTAGTCAAAATGTATACATAGTATAAAACAAAGTCTCCCGGCCGGTGTGTCTGTGTATTCGGCTAAGGCTTCTAAACTACTTGATGGATTTTGATGCGGTTTTAACCGTCATTTGGATAATTTCTTAATGAATATTTGGGGTGTATAATACATTAATATTTAATGTAACGATAGTAGAAAAATGCCGACGTTTCCTAATCAAGCCGGAAAAAGCCGTTTTTTGGCCGATTTCATGGCGTACGCTGACTAACCTTAAAAGATACACCAAAGTCATGTACTACAGAATTGTATATTTCAAAACGTACTACAAAGAAGTCTGCGACAGCATATGTTTATCTTTTAAGGACGACCCATAGTAACAATTTTTGTCGTTTTCAAAATAGGGGTTCACTTACGAAGACTTTTTGAACAACGCAGTATTAATCCTATGTTAGTTACCCTAAGCATTTAGTATATAGGCTTGCTGTAAACCTAAACAACGCCATATTTCTAAATCGCGGCAGAGCGAGGCTGGTGCGTGTCGCTGATATATAATATAAGTCGTCTAAACAAATACCAAAAAAGGAAGTTTGTCAGATTTATAACAAAGAATAAAAATCAAAATAAAATTACAGAACGAATTACTGAACTAAAAATAATAATAGTAATAAAAAATAAAAAACCGAGGACAACACATGAAGACCTACTATGTTCTTCTGTACCTTCCAGTCTTGTGCAAAATTTTCTCTTCATCTCAGTGTTCGTCTGAGCGGTCTTAGTTGTGTTACTCAACTTCCCAAAGATTTTAGGGGTCGCGGTGTAGTGGTTAGACTACTCGCCTCCCACTAAGGCGAACCTGGTTCGTATTCCCGGCGGTGCCACTACTGGTTTTTCGCATGTGGGAATCGTGCCTGGACGATTCCGCTGGTCAGCGGGTTTTCTCGTCGGGATCTCCCGTTTCCTCCATCCCTTCATTCTGGCACTGCTCCATATTCACCTCGCCTCACCCTTCATCGGCTCTTAAGATATCGCTGTTAAGAGCCTCTTAAATCTCTTTACTCCACTATAATGATTTTACAAGCTTAGGGTTGCCATGTCAAACATTATGTTAAAAATATTTGGGCTGATGATTTAGACGTTTGGGTATGTATGCAACTTTGCAGTTTTGAAGTGCGAATTTGAATTCAATGTGTATTAATAATTGTTAACTTACCTCACTAAAAGCCTGTATGTCTGTCATTGAGAGGTTTTCATATTTACATAAATAGAATAACTTACATCTCAAAAGTTGAATACCCTCATTATTAAAGTATACAAGCACTACAATATCATGATTAGATCGAAGAAACTAATCCTTATGCTACTAGGAACATTGATTTTCTTGCTACTGATGAAAGATTCGTAGAAAATTAGAAATTTTCTACTTGGAGTTCTGATTCCACTGTTCAGAAAATCCACTAATTACCGAAATTGCATATTACTAAATACTGGAGAAATTAGCATGTAAATACGACGAAAGGCCACACAAAGGAACAACACACACACTTCACAGAGGTGAACTTCGGAAGAAGTCCATCCTCACTCCCTGCTAGGCTAACGTCTTTGCTGCTGTCACATATCATCTCACTCTGTTGAACTCACCGGCCCTTACTGGTATAGGCTGATCAATGTAAAGTGAGCATTTTTGAGGTCCTAGTTACTTTTTCCTTTCAGGCATTTTTCTTATCCTTTAGCCATCTTTTAAAATAAATGCTGTCGAACACAGTGTGTATATTCCACCACACTCGGAAGTTAAGTCTAAGGCTGAAATAAAATATATTTATTGATTATTATTATTATTCCATAATCAGCGGCCTTTCAAAAGTGCTCACTTTACCGTGAATAGCCTATACTAAAGGGCACCGCTAACTTAAGGATCGCCCAGTATTATCCTTTTCGGAGTTTTCCAGTGGTGTTATTTCTAAAGTTTAATGGCAATGGTGTGGTGAAACTGAATTAGAATTTTGATTGGATCTCCATTGCCTACAATCACTGCGAAAAAGTAACCAATAAACAAAGAACACAATATATGGATGAGAAAATCATTTACAATAATAATGTGATGAATAAATAATCACACAGAAACAACAACTGCACAACTATGATAATACGAAAACAGCAAAACCACAAACGAAACATACATTGTAATTAGTCAAAACAAATTCACATATAAATGGGTAAAAAATAGTATAATGATACAAATTGACAATGAATGAAAATAAAACAACAAAGATAGCATACATGTATCAAGACAACATCAGTAAAATTTCCATACATAATACAAAACAACAAAAAAGTCACACATTTATAATGGGACAAAAAATATAATGACCCAGTCAGACAACCAACAATACAAAACGCCAAGGGCAGCACGAGTTTTAAAACACAGACGGCCAAATATTTATTATGTTCTTTGATTTCTCGGTTACTTTTTTCGTATTCATAGTAGGCAATAGAGATCCAATCAAAATTCGAATTCACTTTTCCAGTATTACTGCGACAAGAGAGATATGCTGGAGTCCCTAGCTGATAAGCGCCACCCAAATCATTCTCTTCTTATCCTTGGGAGTTTATGTATGACAGTTCACAGGAGCTTTCCATTACTCCATGTACCCACTTCCCAGATATAGGCTGTTCAAGGCAAAATGAGCACTTTTGAAAGCCCTGCTTAAGATCTATTGTAGACATGTTGTGTATTCTTCCGTCTTAGGTAGAATTAACATTGTTATGGTCCTCATCACTTTATTCATGCGTCGGTCAAATGAAACCGTGAAATTATTAAGAAAATAAATACCTTACAAAACTGATCGTTTTTACAATTCGATGCATTAAAAAAAAACAGAGAGCGAAAGAAAAATGTTAAGTTATTACATATGATTCCCTAGTACTTTTTATTTGACTTTAAGATATGGAACTACTTTCCATCCATCGTTACCAACATTACTGGGCGAATGTCACTCAGTGCGCCCATTAAAATATATGCATGCAGGGGCAGTTATTTTTGTCTAAAGGTTCATATCTAAAGTGCTCACTTTATCGTGAACAGCCTTTACTACATAAGAAGCCTGGAGAACACCCTGAACCTCAGTGCTAGTTAACTTCTTTTCCTAACACGTTCAGTCCACATGTACACGATTGAGGACAAGTGACAAGTTAAGGTCATTTATGACCTGTACAGCATGTAATCAGTGTCTGCTGCTCTGAGATTCTTCTTTTTTGTAGTCTGATCTGGGATAGTTTCTACACCTATTATCTATCACTGGTTAAGGCTTATAACAGCGAAACACACACAACATCCGTCCACTGGTTGCGAAATGCTCTCGACACAAGTACCTTGCACATCGAAATATTTCACGACTGAAACCCATGAGCACGTAAGTGCATTCGAAACCGAACAGGTTAATGATAGAATAGGATATTCATGGTAAAGTGTGTACTTTTGAAAACCCTCTCATTTGGAATAATAGTCACAGAAAACATTTTATTTTAGCTTAAGAAGATAGCTCCCGAGCGCAGTGGATTATATACACTGTGTTTATTACTTAAATAACTATATTTATTAAAATGTTCGCTAAAGGATAACAATTTCCTGAAAGAAAAAGTGACTAGACCCTCAAAAGTGCTCACTTTACCTTTAACAGCCTATAACTGTATGGCGCCCGTTTTCAGTTCTGTATAATGTTGCCGAGAGTAGACAGTAGCACGATGGACTAAAATTCTTATTGTAGAGTAAGGATCGAAAGATAAATTAAGAAAATTAGAGGCGCCCTTTTTAAGGCATGTAACACGAGGCCTCTTTTATCCAGTAATTTGACAAACTTTTAGCTGTCCAGAAATATTTCAACGCTACCTCAAATACGCTGTCAGTTGCTGATAAAACCTATACATTATAATACAATAATAGTAGAGCAGCTGCCAGAAGGATTTCGTTTCCTAAGGAAAAATACTGTATTTTGAAGTCAAATAACTGTTTGTACTACAGTATGGCAGTGAATTCCATAGTTCACATATATTAAACTTCAGAAGTCACTGAACGATGTCAGCGAGCACAGAAGAAAGCATATTTTCAAGAAAATTAGCCAGTAACCAACACGTGTCGTCTTATCTCTTAGAGATAAGACAACCAAGTTAAACTTTGTGTCGCACAGCCTAGACAGTCGCTCGCTAAACTGGTTTAATTCGTACATAGCCATGCATTTGTAGAACGCCAATTTTACTAAAGGCTGTTCACAATAATGTGAACACTTTTGAAATCAACCTTAGAGAAAAGTCACTGCTCCCAACTGCATATATTTTAACAAACACACGGAGTGACTTGCGCCCAGTAAAGTTGGGAACTATGGGTGGAAAGTAGTTCCATATCTTAACGTCTAATAAAAAATGTTACGTAATCGTTTGTGATCACTTAAATTATTTATTTCGCTTCCTGTTTTTTTAATGCATCAAAGTGTAAAAATGAGCAGATTTGTAAAATATTTACTTTGCTAATAATTTCATAGCTTCACTTGATCGACGCATGAAAAAAGCGACGAGACCCATGGCAATGTTAATATTACATAATCGGAAGAATACACAACGTGCATGCAAGTAGATGCTAAGCAGGGCTTTCAAAAGTGCTCACTTTACCATGAACAGCCTATTGGTCATGGTGTTAGCTCGTGTTTCAGATTTAATGGGATCGGTCCAGATCTGTTTCAGAGGGGATGGTTATGTTCTGTATCGCACATACCTAGACAAATTTACTGTCCAAGTTGTGATCTTACACACTTTCAGACCATATGGGAGTAGGATCCCTTGCTCTCTCCGCTGTTGGTACTAGAAGACAGTGTGGTCAGACTCGCGTTCTGGTCACCTTTGACCCCAGAAGAACGACATACTAGGCATCGCATGGGAGAATGATTGTACTTCACAATCTTCTGAAGCGGGAAAGATCTTTCTAGATTCAGCTCTTGTTAACCCATTCAGATCCAGTGTACACAAATATATACATTACGCACGTGTAGGTAATTTTTGCTCTGCACTGCACACTACGAAGCTGAACGACCAATGGTATTACTTGTAGATAAATGATTTGCAAACCGTCTTACTGATCTAAGTCATAATTGGTTCATATTAACTTTAGCCGAACGTATTGCCTACAGCCCACTTGCTGTGACAACGAAACAAGTGTTATGTCGACTTAAGTACAGCACGTATGATACATTTTTTTGTTTGCAACATCCGAAACCGTATATTAAAGTGGGTCTGAAAGAGTTAATGCCTAGGTTCGAAAACTATGCGAGATGCAAACGTCCAGTTCACCCAACCTCTTCACTGACAGTCTACATACGTTTGTGCCTATATAATTCTGGGCCAGGATTCACGTGTTCAAAGAACCGAGTTGTCATGAATGGTTTGGTATCCCTTATAATCGGGATTTTCCATCATCTTTAATTTTCTTAGGCACTGAAATTCGGCATTCAGCTAAAGATTTATCTTTGAATTCATAATTCTAAAGAAGGCATCGTATGTGAATTGGCCACTTTTAATTGCAAGTTTGATTTAATTTCTACATCACAGGTGCCCACAAGGGGGAGAGTTGGGTTCCATAGAAATTTTACACGGGGCGTTGTAGGAAAGATGTTTTTTTAAAGTTTGTTTTATATTGTACCACAGGGAAATGAATAGACTGAGAGAAGCAAGTTGTAATATATTCTTTCAACTTTAGAGGATAGATGCGTGTTTTGGGGGGGGGGGGGTGGAAAGGTTATGTTGCTATGTGAACAAAGAGCTAAATTATTCTAAATACACATAGAAACTATCGTTACGTTCCTGTTGTTACGTATCAGTGTAACAATCAAAGCAAACAATAATCCACTAAAATGCTTGCAGATCACTGGACATTTTTAAGTTTGTTGTTGACATATTTTTACGTAAGTTACATCTCTCACTATCTCAAACCGTTCATTTACTTCCAACTATTTTGTATCAATTTTTTTTCTTTTAACTGAGGAATCCGAGAAACAGTCATTATTCCAGTATGAGTTTCGTATCTTAGGAGCGTATTAAATGTATGTTATTGCTTGTTAGTTAAACGTGGGAGTTAACTTCTTATGCGAATATATCTCTTACTCGGACAGATTTACTAGCTAATGTCACACCTAAGAAACGGAAACCCTTTTAAGAATAAATTTGAATACGGACTGGAGTAGTTTTGCTGCATGACAACTGGCCTGAGAATTTTAAAAGAATGTGCCTACAAAATCAGAAATAATTTACACGTAAAGTATTACTAAATACAGTGACTGATGAGTGAAAGTCTTAAGGCAAATGATAATGATTTTGCAGTAGGATATAGTTCGAACAGAAATTCGTAGAATTAATTTTTTTAATACCTTGGTGCGAAAATGACTATCCTACTTTTTCTCGGGAATTTGGTTGAGAAAATGCTTCGATAATTTGAAAATAAATTTTTGTATTAATTAAGTGCTTTTTTGTTACTGTTCAACAATAATTAATTTCGGACACTAAAAAAATATATAATTTAGGATGTCAAAACCAAAACTTGAAATAAAAATGAAATTTAAAAGTAATATATTTGGTTTTGTTTATTATTATTTGATTTTCAGGACTTTATTATTAATTTAGCATGTATTTTTAAAGGCTTTTCATTTCAATTTATTACTGTTAATATTTTGTCATTGTATTCTGGTCTATGATTTTTATGCGCACTCCTAAAAGAGGAGGATATTATGGTTTCCTAATTATGTAAGCAAGGTATTGTGGTTGGTGGGGTTAGGGGAGCAAGAGATGTCAGTCTTCACATCATAGTGTTTGGAAGTGACGGGTACCTCCGATCGCATGCAAATCAAATTATACTGAAGAATATTTGTTTATAAACTCTAGTAATAACGTCTGCCTAATTACTAGAGACCTGAGAAATGCACGTTATTGTTTTACATCAGGCTGGACTTCACTGTACTGTATATACAGGAACCGGTATCGTTTTTCCATTGGCTGCTGCATAGATCTGAAACCACGCCCTTTATGACTGAAATGCGCGTGACTGGAGCACACTAATATTTAAGTGTTCAGTTATTGGCTCAGAGTTAACTAGGGCGTGTTAGATAAAGTATGGTCCACTGACAAATGTATTGCAAAGTTACGCGTGTTTAAGTTTAACGTGCCCCCAAATTTTAATGTGAATTTCGCAGGTCTCTAATTGTGTTTTCCAAGGCTTACCAAATCCGTGCCCAATACCAAGGTTGATGTTCAGAATAACGGATATCTCAGTTGGCGAGAAGTTCAGCTCTCTGAAGACATCTTTGTACAGAAGTCCAAACATCAACAGCGGAGGAACACTAGTGCCCTGTAAGAAAAATAACAACAGCATCATCAAACTGGATATGTGCAAGATGTTTTACCACATACCCTTAATACTTAATGTAGCAGTGGTACCAACAAAAGTAGGTTACTCCCGAGAAGCAAAAACTTGCCAAATATCCTCCCACGCTGACTAATTAAA
Organism: Dryococelus australis; assembly: GCA_029891345.1. Classification (NCBI taxonomy): domain Eukaryota; kingdom Metazoa; phylum Arthropoda; class Insecta; order Phasmatodea; family Phasmatidae; genus Dryococelus; species Dryococelus australis. The sequence goes on from CM057000.1 coordinate 45,691,072, forward strand.
TCTGCAGCTTCGTCAGGCTGATGTCTTCGAGTAGCTCTTAAAATCCGTATATATTGGTGAAAGCCTTCGTATTTTCAAGTGATTCTTTCTTTTTTAGTGTAAATATCCGTTAACAGCTCTTTATGAACACCGCCACTTCTTGAGCATTTATGAACAAAGTCAGGTATTCATATTATTAAGCGCCTTCTGCCGCAGGGCCCGCGGGGGCACAATGTACGGACTTGGTGCGGGGTGGGGGATCACTTCGACCCTCCCCTCCCTCAGGCTGACCATTCCTCCTGTCCTATCACCGGGTGGCCGGGAATGATTGACAGCTGAGCTGGCTGGCTTCATGGCCCCTCCTCACCCCTTCAAGAGAACCGGCGACTTGGAGGATGCGCATTAATATTCTGGGAACTAGGACCCTCGGCGCAATGTGGCTTATGGTGAAATTTCTGGGCAATGACCTAAGACCCTATAAATATCGAGCGGCCCGAGGATTGGCAGTCTTATGGTAGAAGCCAGTTGGCTGAGTGCGGTAATGACGACGCGTCTGGTGGAGCGAGGGAAATCGGAGAAGGAGAAGACGACGACGGGAGATTGCGAGACGACGGCGGACGAGATGTTTGAGGTGTGAATGGACGAGAGGACGTGAAACCCGACGAGTGAAGGCCGCTGTGCATGAGGGCGCCCGGGGAACGCCAAAGGAATTCGATATGTATTGATACACTGTTTATTGGGAATGATTTTAGTTATTTAATTACATTAACATATTTAAGCTAATTGTAAATTGTACTCGTTGAATACAGAAATTGTGAATAGCAAGAGATATCAATTTATTGTGGGATTTTGAGACGAACGTAATTTCTTTGTAAGTTTTGTAAATAAATGAGGAAATTATAATGAACTCTTTCATTTAATTAAGACCTCAATACCCTAACGAACATGGTTTAGCACATTGACTTTGAAAGAAATTGTAACAGTATATTATATAACTGATTGTTTATTTCCAAAGATGTGCAAACATTTGCGCAATAAAAAAATGTGATTCAGTTTTTTTTTAATATGAAGCAAACTTATTTTGTTCCACACGTATACAAATTAAAAGAAAAAGAAAACTGTATATAATTAGCCCAAAACGTCACGAAGGCACAATGTAAATATGGGCAGTTAAAGTCTTTTGTTAATAAAAATTTAATGACGTAAATCTTAAGTAACACTGGAACTTCTAAACCGACACGATATTTCGATAAAATCTGACACTTTTTCCTGAAGAAGAGCTTATCAGCCGAATTGGCGTTTAAGGTACTTATGAATAATACATTTCAATCGTAAATCTGAATTACATCACGTAATATATAATACAATTTATTCTCAGCAATATTACTCCAATATTAACTATGACAATAATTTGTTTCCGAAATTAGTTACATTTGAAATAAAATTTTCCTGTTGCCTCTTTGTCTATAAATTACTATTTTAAGTAACCTAAAACTCAAAAAGTGCTCGAAACTGATTAGTCCCTAGATCAAAACATTTTATGTAGAACAAGGTTCATCATTGATCACTATTCTCCATCCCGAGTTATAACCACGTGAAAAAATTTGCGCGTCAGCAACAAGCATTCGTCGTTAAGTAAACACAGGAGCACTATTTGTATGTGGCTCAGAGGATAGATAAGGCCGCTTGCAGGAACCACTGAAGGCCATCGGGGGCCTTCGTTCGAGTGCGATTCTTCAGAGGTGTGTGAACTTGCCGCTTCTCTGGGCCCATACGAGTGTAGTTGTTCCTTCCCGCGTTTTCGAAAATCCATCGATTGTTCCTCCAGTGGTTTAAACACCGGTGGAGGCATTTTTCGAACATAAGGTTGATCTTTAGCGGTGTTTCCGTCTGTTTCCAAACACACATTAATACAATTACATTAGAATTGTAAAGTTTTCTTCGCCCATGTGAAAAACTCGAAGTCCGAATTATTATTGTATATTTTGGAATACTTAAAAATTACGAGTTCGTATTTGTGTTAACTTTGATTTTCCAGAGAAAGCGTTCGAAGATTAATCGGTTGAGGGTTTTTGTGCATATCCAACAGATCCACCAGATTTTCAGGTCGGTGGAACCGATGGATACGCCGGTTCAACCGGGATCACCAAACGATTGATATTCGAACGTCCGGTGTACATTGGTGGATCCAAAGGTGAATTTTCGAACAAGCGTTTCTCCACCTTAGTCATCCCCCACCAGTCCTCGCGAGACTAGTCAGTCCCGTTACAGGCCCACGACCGTCAGAAAAGGCAAGGTGATGTTGGGAATCGAACCCACGTCCTCCAGGTGAGAGGTCGCTAGGAGCTTTGGAGCTTTGTGCGCGTGGGATGTACATACATACCATCTACAACTTCAACGCCCAACAAGTAACTTCACATTCTGGTTACCGGGAGTTGTTATTAAACTACCGCAACTCGAGAGTTTTACTGGAGTTTGTAACTACAGCTTCTCCATCTGGGTGCAACGCTTTATAAACATCTGGATGAGGTGGTGTAGGAGGTGCAGAAAGTATAAAATGAACATGGATAGGCAGAAGTGACATCTTGAAATTCAAATAAGTTTGATATGCATTTTCGATGTCGTAATATTTCTCATCGTGACTAATGGGGTTGCCTATGGTGACATCTCAATAAAATTACTAAATGGAAGCACGCAGTTTTCGTGAAATTTATGCAAAGTTTTGATTTTAAACAATTTATTATAAAATAATGGATTTGGGAGATTTGCGATGAATTGTGAAAAAAATAATAATTTTTATAACTTTTTACATACATAGATAAATTTTTTAATATATATTAATTAAAGGAAATTCAACGCAAATGGTTTCTTAATTTAGTTCTCAGGCATTCGGGTAGTGATTTTTTCACTTTCTACATTCGTCAACACGTCGACATATAGGCCAACCCAACTACCCCTTCTACACCTTTCGGTGTAGAAGTTGAAAATAAAATACAACCCACGCAAACAAAGCTAACGTATCCGATACACTAAATTGGTGGTCTGCATTTGATTTACAACAAACAGTAACGTTGAGACTTTGGGATTTTGTCGCACTTCCATGCACACAAGAGTTGACTCATGATTTTATTGGGGTATCGGGACTTTCTCGAGAAATAATCGCAACGGAAGTCTTAGCGACGATGATCAGTGAAGTCACTATAGATTCAAGTGCATTCAGGTACTCACCATCATTACGAAGTGTCCGAAAGCAACGACCCATGCGTATCCTCCATCAGGAGGTACCAACTTGAACTGGTCGCTTTCCTTCTTGATGCTGTCAACTTTGTCCTTGTCATTGAGACTGGATTTGCTCATTTCCCCTGAAAAAATGACAAAATACAAACCTAAGCAGCAGGCTGGCCAGATTTTTGGGTATTCTGTACATCCAGACTGATTATACTTATCCAATGGCTGTTATCTTTGTGGGACGTTATTTTATTCTTGTCTGGGCTATGCGTGATTAGATGCTTCTTTTGCTAAGAGTTTAATTTCGTCTTAGCATCCTGCACGACCCGTCAAATCAACTGTGATGCAGTTACATGCATATAGTCGATTAGAAATAAACATTGGCATGGAATTAATACAAACAAAAAGTATGGTTGTGGTGTCTTGCAGTTGATCCCTTAGTCTTAAACATATCAAAAATCTACATCGGTACCTTTGCTCCTTTGGCCGCAATTTTGGAAAAATGGCCGACAGTATGCACATTTCCTGCAGTTTTCGTTATTTACGGGAAAACGAAGGAGTGTAGCGACTAAATGTGTAGGAACTAAATTAAAGAAAATACAATTTTCAACCATTTTTGTCCTATTCATTTTTCCCCATAGCTCTCATATTTTTTCTGTTATTTCGACGTTATCATGGTAATTAATTTTGAATTTGGCATAAACAGATTGGTTCTTCACTGTTTTTCACATTTATCGGGAAAATAAATTAATATATGGAGAAATTCTGTACTAATTATTAAACAACTCATATTTCGCGCGTTTACGATATTCAAGGATTGAGAAGGAAGGAATGAATAGCGCATCATGTCTGCATTTATTTTTAGTTATTTTCTAGCCATAGCCAGTTGTATCTTCTGTTATTAAAATATTAATATTCTTGTGTCCCAGGTTAACTAACAATGGATTAGTGTATTTTATGCTCAGAGGTCATCAGTGATGTGGGAGATGCTGTTCAGTTATCTTCGAAAGAAATGCCAGGAATTGTTAATGCAAGCAAACAGCGAGGCGATAGAACACCTGAATTACTTTTGACTACTCCTGAAAATCCTGTGCGAGTTCATGCTTCGTGTCGCAAATTGTACACAAATCCTCTTGTTATTAAGAGAGACCTTAAACGGCATTTGAGGAATATGAAGGACTCAGTCAAGCATGTCGCCGACTCTCTGGTACACCATCTTTTAATTCTAAGGACAAGTGTTAATTTTGCTGTAATTGTGTCCGACCTAACGACATAAAAATTAAGTATGTTGTTTTAGTTCGAACCCTTCAATTTCGTGGTACAATAATTAATATATGTGCAACAAGGAATGATTCTGGGGCAGATGATGTTACAACCCTTCTTCTGTCGGTTATCGACCTACCCGCTGCAGACACTCAGTACCACAAAGTATGCAGTACAAGTTTCCGGATTGGACAATGTATCCCCCAGAAATACAGATGCTCAGAGACATCTGCTTCTTCCGTAAGACCAGCTAATTATGAGCAACATGAAGCCTTCATAAATGTTGCCAAGTGGCTAGAAACAAATTAAATTTTTGTGCACAAAAATGGATGGATGTTTACCAGAAGGCCAACAGACAAAATCCCAGAAATTGATGCAACAAAAACTGTTAGATCATTTTGGAAATGGCATAATATGTATACAAAGAAATGGGTTGGAAACCTTGGTTACAATGGGATGTACAGCAGCAATAATAATAAGAAATTACCAATGTATACAGCTTCAGACATTGAGCAAGAAAAGTATCGTCTTATCGAAGCAGCATAAATATAATAAGGTTGATATAAACTGTTACCAAAACTTTTGGGCACATATCCTTCTGCCAGTGATGTAGTCTCAACTGAAAGAAATGAAGAATTTCTGTCTCCTAGTCTATAGAAGTTTATGGATGTCGTCACAAGCAAAATAATAAATGTAAAGATGATGCACTGAAAAAAATAGCTATTAGACAATCAATGGTACAGGTTTGTAGACCCGGAAGTTTGATTAGCCCTACTTATTGATGTTGGAGGGCATTTGCATCGAGAGTTTGCATCAAGGGAGATTGTAGACAAGATGTACAGATTTGGCTTCTTGTTCTCATATGATGAAGTGCAAAGGTTTGTGGAATCATCCTTAGTGAATGAAGACTAAATTGTAACTTTACCTCCAGAGCAAATTTTGTCAGAGGGTAGGAGATAATATTGATCACAATATTGCCACAATTGATGGTCACAATACATTTCATGGGATGGGCATCATTATGTGTTCAACAGGATCAAGTAAAGGCATATTTTTGGGCCACAATAAACCTATCATAAGGTCTTATGCACCGAGGAAAGCATCTGAAGTAGTAGAAAAGCTCATATCCCTTATAGTTTCTGTTCAAGGGATGCATCAGCTTTGAGAAAAATAGTATTTAAGCTGCCAGATTGCACAGAATGCACCCCCTTTTGTGTCAACCCCTTTGATATTTTGTGTAACATCAGCAAACTCCTAAAGGAAACAAGTCTGGTTGGTCTGGCTTTATGCAACACGCAGTGATCGGGGATCATGTAGGAATAGTTTCTACTCGCTTTCTACCAATGATTGACATGAATCCTACAACTCACAATTGCGTTTACACAACACTGAAGTTTATCTGTTCAGAAGCCCAAAGATTAAATGTTGATGTCCCAATTGTAACTTTTGACCAGTGCATATACATGAAAGCAATCGAGGTTGTAAATTCAAAACCCGATGAATTTCCTTGCTTGGTAATTCGTTTAGGTGGTTTTCATACATTAATGTCGTTCCTGGGGTCCATTGGGGAAATTATGACTTGTTCGGGCATTGAAGAAGTTCTTCAAGAAGTGTATGCTGAGGAAACTACACCTCATTTAATGTCAGGGAAAGCATACTCGCTTTCTTTACTAGGTCACCACTTAATTCATGCATCGATTCAAGCAATACTTATAGCAGATATTTTGGAATACGACCCCACACAGAAGTTGAGTGTATTCACGACATTGATTGCATGGATAAGAAAGTAAGCAGAAAGTGAGTTTATTTAATTGAACTGTTCGATTAACTCTTTCAGAAGACTGCGTTGATGAATGATGCAATCAAAAGTCCTCCTCTGAATAAAATAATTTAAGGCCTGGAAAAACGAAAACTCTAACTTAGTAAAGAAAGTCGAAGAGCAAAGCTGTGGATTTTATACTTGAAGATGTTTGACGTAGAATGGGGCATTTATTTGGTCTGAAACGACAGGGAATTTTGAGATGCATTTAAATGCTGTCGAAAATATGTTACCTTATTTTGCAAGCTCTGGCCACAATAACTTTACCAAGTACGCAAGAGTTTACATTCAGGATATGAGAGAATTAGAGAAAAAGTATCCACAGGTGCATGAAATGCTCACCAAAGGATATTTGACTTTAAGACGATATGACATAATGTGGGGAGGCATATGGACGGATATGTTTATTGAACAGACCCCCATTAAATCTACCAAGGGAGGATCTGAGATAGTTCATGGAGGAGGTATGACGGAGAGCCAAAGAGCATCATGGGTTTTAAGTCATTCTACATGTAGTACAGTCACTATGACAATTCATCTACTTACAAAGAGTCGACGTTTTGATAGCCAACTGCATGTAGAGTTGTCATCTGCTAGACAATCTAGGGATCTACAAGATGTAAGAAAATTATGTCGTTTTTTTTTTTCAACTCACCGCCCTTTCAACCTCGAGTTTTAGTAATTACGCAATATAGCTACTGGTCTGTCGGATGTACAAAGTGACTGTTGAAAATGCTGACCCCATAGGACAAAAAATACTACTGAAAATGACTGGAAAATCATTAAAGAAGTAAAGTATTACAGTTATGAACTTTGTACTTTCCCACCAGCTTTGTTTGATATAAAAATGCAATGCATCAGAAAAACTGATAAATCTGCCTTAGCAAGACACCTAGACGGAGTTATATCCGACAATGCCTTAAACATTCATTGTGATACATACCATGTTCTAGATGGTGGTGTACTACTCCAGATGGTTGTATGGCCTCCGGCAGTAACTTATTCAGATTTATTTCTCTTATAGAAACGCCATATAGAAAGTAACTATGGGAAAGTAACTGTTTTCCATGACGGCTATACAACCTCGAGCATCAAGGATATGGAACAGAGTCGGCGAATGAAACATTCATCGGTGACCATACATTTCGAAATCCATTCACCAGTGGTGACAAAACAAAGCCGCATTTTCGTAAACAAACAAAACAAACAGAAATGTATTAATATGTTAGGAACTAAGATGGAGGAAGAAGGCCATCGGGTCCTACATAGTGTTTCAGACGCAGATATCGTGATTGTTAGAACCGTACTGGATTTATCAAGATCCAGACATGTGACAGTGGTCGCCGATGACACTGACATTTTAATGATGCTATCGCATCATGCGAGTCACGATATCACAATGCAATGTATGAAGAAAAATGGCAAGAAACGAAACATTCTTCAAATGAGAGAGACCATTGGTGACGAAGCTTGTCAAATACTAATTTTTGTTCGTTCTTTAACAGGATGCGATTCTACAAGTTCGCTGTTTGGGAAAAGTAAATCTGTAGTTTTCCCCAAATTGTGCGGTTCTGAATTGCTGTTCGTGTGTATCAAGTTTGGTTCCGTGAACATAAGTTGCGAAGAAATTATTGCAACAGGTCTCAAGAAATTAGTATCAGTGTATGGAGGAGATCGAAAGACAGACACTCTTAATTCATTACGATACAAACTACACCGATAGAAAATATATTTGGTAAGCAACCAATTTGACATCGCTCGCCTTCCACCAACAGAAAATGCTGCGAAGTACCATATCCTTCGCGTACTCTTCCAGTGTATGATTTCGACGACATTAGAAGAGAATGTAACAGATGCAACGAAGTTTGGTTGGGAAAATGTGGGCGGAGAACTTCTTCCAATTTCAACAGACATTGAACCAGTGCCAGATACTTTATTGAACATTATTCGATGTGCTTGTAAAACGTCCATATGTGATCCGTGCTCGAGAAACTGCAAGTCTAAAAGCTATGGACTCCCATTTAGTGAGGTGTGTAAGAACTGTATGGGAAAAAATTGCACTAACATAAAAGAGCCACATGAGGAGGCAGAACAAGACCTTTAAACCGAATGAAGAAAGTAAGTGCTATAAGAAACAAATACTTTTGTTAAGTTTATTTGACAATTATAAAAACATTATTTTTGTGCTACACGTAGCTCGTGTAACATATATTATATACATTTATAGAAATAAGTCATGAATACAAAATAACATATAAAATAAAAAAGTAAAAATGTATAGACGACAGAAAAATATAAAATATTAGGAAAATAATTTTCTTCCTAAACTTTGTACCTTTGTCATTTGCAATGAAAGAAGCAGATATTTTCTCAAAACAAGAAATGAATCTTAAAACCTAAATGGAGAATGCTTATTTTTAACAAGACTGCTGGTGAAACAAAAACATTTTGTTTACCGTAACTATGACAATTAACGAAAAAAATATGCATATAATATTTACCAGTAAATCTTATTTCAGTAAAATAGTTTACATTGGTAATAGTAGATCTGGGAACTAGTGCTCACAATAGAACTCAAAATCAAGGGAAACACGTTATATTCCCCCCCCCCCCCTTTTTTTCCCCCTTTTTCGGCGGGCAGGCAGAAAAACACCATATCACTACTATGATTATGTAAAGTGAATTATGTAAGAATAAATCATCAGAATTACTTAATTCACTAACTTATTTTCCCGATATATATAAAAAGCAGCGAATAACCCTTTGATTTATGCAAAATTCAAAATGAATTCCCATATTAAAGTCGAAATAGCAGAAAAACTATGAGAACTAGGGGAAAAATTAATAGGACTAAAATTGTTGAAAATTATATTTTATTTTATTTCGTTCCAATACATTTTGTCACTAGACGACATAGTTTACCCGTAAAATAACAAAACTGCAGGAAAGATGCATACCGTCAGCCATTTTTCTAAAATTGCAGCCATTGGAGCAAAGGTACGGCTGTACATCTTTAGTATGTTAAAGAAAAATGCATCAACTGCAAGACACCACAATCAAACTTTTTGTTTGTATTGGTACTATGTCGGCCCCATTTTTTACTTATTTCTACTCGACTAATAGTGTAAGTTTGCAAGCTGAAATTGAATGAGATAAATTTGAAATCACATGCTTTGCCATCTTCGCCATACGAAGGACAGCCATGTGGCTAGATTAAATGGTGAGATATATGTAAGGGAAATCAGGATCGGAGAATAAACGGGTCTAACATTGGACAACCATGTGAGATATGTTTTTTTTATTCTAAGCTATTTTATTTTACGTAGTGGGTTTTCTGAGATTACAACGAAGTATTTCAAATCGAGTGTTTCCATAATGGTTCAAACCATAAGAAACCCACTTTCAACGTATAGTCGTCCAAATTTAACCAAGACCGGATTGAAGGTTAATGTAAACAAGATCATGCCAGACTGAAAAGGACTCAAATGAGACAATCCTGTTAACCTTTAAGGTTTCAATTGAAGTTAGCACTAAACAACCAAATGGACTGGAATAAGATCATGTTTCAATAATCATTCACCAATGGTATAGTAATTATGTATAATAAAGGTTAACAATGATTTTGAAGTGTTAAAGAATGTTTTAATAAACTTATAGAAATGGGAAAATGAACGCAATAGACCTATAAATACTCGAGACTTACCTGAAACATAATAAATATTACGTGTGAATTAGCCTGCGTAATTCAAGTTAAAATGTAGTAATCGTGTCTTTTTAGTTCAACTTCAGTGTATTTTTCCCCCCTTTTTGTGTTTCAGTCCAGGTTTTAACAAATTTGTGGACCGTACAGTTTACTCCATGTTAGTTCCAGCCTTCCCTCTTTGAAATATTATTTCGCACATTATACATATAAACTTTCTCTACTATACACGCATTAGAATTGTCGTTTAAAAATTCCACTGTCGTCGTTCAAGCGGTAGCCTCAGTAATATAGAGATAGTGCATAAGTAAATGAATTAACTTCGATTTGCAAATAAATGTTTACTCGTTTTGCAAATAAAATGTGAATGTATTTTCACAGGACTTTCCTGTCGCCTCTATTAATACTGGCCTTCTTTTCTACAATGTTGATATTTCTTAATTGTATGGTTTGCAACTTTTAATTTGCGTGCCAATGTCACTCTTCTAATTCATTGATTCTAGTATAGAGAATGTGGTGAAACACCCAATTTGTATGTGTTTATATTCAATGACAGGCTGGATTATCTACGGAGATGTGCCGTCTCCAGGTTGACATACAAACATACGCAACTTGCATAACACGAGTTAGTAATTTTTTTTAATTCGTTTTGAGTTATGTGAAGTAATTTTTTTATTTTGGTAGTAATTTCATAACTATGTTTTTATCTTATTTATATGTGAAAACTGTTTATAGAAAATTTATTTGTATTATTAACCTATATTTTTGTATCTTTTCCCCTGTACTGCGTTTGTTTTGAACACATCTGAACACATACTGTCATAATAGTATGAATTCTATGTATAAACTTTTATTTTATCCTATATAATAAGTAGGCCATCTCTGTCTGTCTGTCCGTCCGTCTGTCTTTAATTCCTCTAAATCCCTTGAAACTCAATAGAAGTTCTTCAAATTTTGCGCAGCGAATCCTCAAAGAAAAATGCATATCAAGTTCGAATTCCAGCAAGATCAGATTACTCAATCATTAACTTTTACCCTAAAAACTTATTTTTTCATTACTTTTTCCCTATGAAAAGTTTTATACTATTGCATAGAGAATATTGCATATAAATATGAAGGTAATGAAATATAATTTTGGTTTACTTTAAATGTCTCGCTGCAACCAATATTGAGTTAATTAAGTGGGGTCACAGTGGCTCAGTGGATAGAGCCATTCCAAGTTGGGCCTTAGTGGCTCAGTGGATAGATTTAAGTTAAGTGGGGCCACAGTGGTCAAGTAGATAGATATATATTAAATGGGGCCTTAGTAGCTCATCGGATAGAGATATTCGAAGAAAGGACTCAGTGGATAGATCGATGCCAAGTGGGGTCTTAGTGGCTCAGTAGATAGAACTATGTTAAGTGGGGCCGCAGTGGATAAGTGGATAGAGAAATATTAAATGGGACCGAAGTCGCTTTAATGTTGAGTTAATATTACATCATTTCAATATTACCTACCTACACACACACACACACACACACACACACACATACACACATACATGTATATATGCTATATTTTTTTCCGTCTTTATATGATGACCAAATTTTTTAACATGGTAACTGTTCTAGCCCCGTGACATTACAAAAAAAAAAAAAAAAAAAGGGCACGGGCTAACCCCTAGTCTATACATAATGAAGTGTCCCGACTGACTGACAAACTGACTCACTCACAAACGTGCAGCCCAAACAATTGTACGCAAAAGCATGGGCATTTATGGCTGGCACCCACTGAGAAAGGATTTTTCGAAATTAGACCCCTGCGAGCGTAAAAAGGGATAAAATTTGTTTGCGAGAATTCTTCAATAGGTCATTACCCTGATAAGATATCGTTATTCTATTTGTTTTAAATGGGTAACTATAAAAATTCAGATACAAATGCCTAGAAACTAATTTCTGGCTTTTTAAAAATTCAATCCCTCTGTGGGAGAAAAGAGGTAACACGTGTTTTCGATTACTCCCCAATAACTCGTTATTAACTTGATGAGATATTGTTGCGCGCTTAGCTTCAAAAGCTTCACCAGTACCCAGAAACTAATTTCAGGATTTTTTAAAATTCGCTCCCTAAGAGGCTGAAAAGGGGTAAAACGTGTTTGCGAGAGTCCGTCAATCCGCCAATAGCTCATTACCCCGATTAAGATCATCGTTATGCTCTTTGCTTTAAAATGGTGCATTTAAAATTGCCTGAAGTTTTTTCAGCGTTTTGTAAATTTAACCCCTGAGAGAGTAAAAAGCGATAAAAAGTATTTTGGAGGACTCCTCATTATCCCATAAACTCAATGAGATACCGGTGTGCCCTTGCTTGAGAAAGTTGCTTATATAATCGCCAAAAAAACTAAATTCATTCCTTAAGAAGGCGAAAAGCTGCAGTACTCGGCGGGCGAAGCCACGGATAGAAATCTGCTGTGCTTATAAAATTTCTTCATCATCTAAAGGAAGCATGGATACGAGTAGCTAGGTCTACTGCACTTTAAATTCTTATGCGAGGCGGAAGGTTATGCAGTTTGCAGAAAGAAGGAAATGAACAGGTATTTTGCAAGCGCCCATATTTACATATAGCAAGTCTCTTTTATTTTTTAAAACTATGAACCACTTTCCTTTAGAGAATTCTTCAGTAAGTCTATGATCGTATTCGACAGACAAAGCGATACCGCAGTGTTGCCAATAAATACTGCACGCAGTGCTGCAGGTTCTGCTGAATAAACTGCTATACTGGCGGCAATATTTAAAGGTTTTTCACCGTCAAGTAAGCAGCTTTGAAATCTAAATTATTAAATAATAATAATAATAATAAATCTTTGCTCACAATTTCAGATATGGCACAGTACAGACTGTCATACTGCTGCCAGTTAAGTTGGTAGCGAATTAATAAAAATAGTTCTAACACTTAACGTCGTACTGCGAGTGAAATGTTTAAATTTATGCTCATGGCTGTTAGTGTTTCTTGTTTTATAGACATTAGTGTAGTAATGTGTGAATTATAGTACATTCATGGTTACTTGCGACTTTTCTAAAGCCCTGCTGAAGTTATAATTTCATAATATTCCTCCGCCCCGAGCAGACAAAGATTAACAAAAAGACGTGTCTCAATTTAAAGAATATTCTCTCGAGAGAAAGCACTCTTTCGTACAACCTGGCGAGAGCACTGCTTCGCGCTCTCTCGTGCTCTCGTTCTGTGGAATATGGACAACCCACTTTCTTGTTTCTCTCCGACGTCAAGTAAACAGCTGATGCCAAGAGGCGGGAGATCATATTAAACTAACATCGTGGTCATTGCTATTGTAAGTAATTTATGAGTGTTCCAGATAATTCACAAATAATTATAGTACTATCAGAATAATCATTGGTGCATTAAATACTGTTATTTTTGTTTTATATTTTATCGTTATGTTACAGCAAAATGACAAAAAAAAAAAACGAGACGTTGTCAGAAAGCATTATTTATATTTTTATAAATAGACTAAATGTTGCGTTTAAAACACATGGAATTATCCACTTAAAGTTAAAATGCAACGTGGTTTCGGCCCAGATAGCTGCTATGAACTTATACAAACACGGAAATAATGTAAACAAATATGGCGACCGCGAGAGAGCGCCAGTGAGTATACAACTTCGTGCTCTCTCTGTGCGCTCGCTCTTTCGCGCTCTCTCCGACGAATTGAGATGACCAGAGAACGTTCTGTCTGGCGTCATAATGACGTCGCGAGAGCGAGAGCACGGGAGAGCGCTCTCTGGCCCAATTGAGACACGGCCTTATTCTAAAAAGTTGCACCGAAAGGACATCGCACGCATTCGTGCTGCCACAGTTTAAATAAATTTTGCATGAGAACTATTTCTTACTGGACATTACCAACACACCGATTTTATCTCTGTTTTTATTCATATTAATTATAAATGAAATATTTTAATTCGAAGATAAAAAATAAATAAAAGTTCAATTTTAACCCAAAAGAAGATACGTCTATGTTACCATAAGTATAAAACGCGTGTGGTACACGACGTATTAAGGAAACGGCCAAACACGTCACACATGGGGTGATTTTTCAAAGGTTTGATTCCCAAAGTTGAGAATGCTGCGAACAGACTATAGTAACTCATTTACTTTCCTAACAACCCCACAGTTTAACATGAATGGTAAATGAATAAAGTAATCAGGTCCATGACAATGGTAATTTAACTTGTGATGGAATAATACAAAATTAGAATATAAGTATATCAGTAGTAGGGCTTTCAAAAGTACTCAATCAACCGCTTGTTCAATTTATTTTGCATGGCTCTATGATTAAGAAAGTGAATATTTGTGAATGAATCCAGAGGCGAATTCCATTTCCAAAGTAATAAAAATAATAACTGCCGATTTGGTAACAACATACAAGTTTTGCCATATTGAATGGGCCATGCGCCTGCTTCATCCTTTGTGTAAATACAGTATCTAATTCCCCTTAGCATGCACGCAATTCCTTCAACAGCTCAATATTTACATATTTCTGAAACCACTGTTGCACTTAATCTGGTATCTGTCGTCTGTTCGCAGGAGATATGAGTGAGTGAAGAGATTTCGGGGTTCTTGAGAGCCGATGAGGGTGAAGTGATATGTGATTATGGAGCAACGCCGGAATGAAAGGGCTTGGGAAACGGGATATCCCCGGGAAAACCCGCCGACTGGTGGCATAGTCCAGCACGATTCCCACTTGCGAAGATCCGGGAATAATCCGGCCGGGGATCGAACCCGGATCGCCTAGATGGGAGGCGAGCATACTAACCGCTCGGCCGCCGCGGCCACTGCAGGAGAAGTGCAGCAAATATCTCTCTACTGCAATCGTTGCTCGAGCGCTGCCTTGCAGCGGTCCCGGCTGAATGACTCGAAGCGTAATTATGAGATCATAATAATCATAATAATAGCGCGACAGACGCGCTCGAAACAGGCGCGATGCATGAAATATTCGCGTTATTGTGAACACTAGTTTAACTCCTCGCGACAAAAACTACAAAAATATTATACGTAAATCGTTTTTGCCACTAGCTGCTAGTCTCTTGTACGACAGCCATTAACTTTTTTTTTTTTTTTTATGTGTCGTTGGACAACACTTTATGTTCATGCTTACTGATTTTTCATAAAATATAGAAAATATGGTCGCATTAACGTGAACTACACATCATAAATACTTATGCCATGGAATGCAACAGTAGTCTGGATGTAATTTACGTTTTAATGAAATAAATAAACACAACGGTGTTGTTACAAATTCACCAGTACCACCATCATTCGAGCATATAATTCTTACACGGTTTTCCATTTTGTCGCGTCCGCGACTCAACGAAATTAGAAATATTTTCTATTGTGAAAACATGTCGCGACTCAACGAAATTAGAAATATTTCTATTGTGAAAACATGTCGCGTCCGCAAATTTTGTCGCGTGACGTCACAGATGTCTCAATGCAGTGTAGTATAAAGTCATAACTGACATTGTTTATAAGATGATTAATATAATATTTACATTTATAATTTATATTTATATTTGCCGTAGTAAATACGACTTCCCCAGATTGAGTAGTTTCAGTGTTTACATTTATTTTTATATAAAATCTGTTTTAAAATTCCCTAATTAATCAGATATAAAATGACCACTAGACTGATTTTAAAGTTTCTACAACAAGTTTAGGAATGCAGCTAAAGACATTTTTTTTCGTTTATTACTCTCAGATGGAATAAAATATACATATTGATGTAACCAAGGAAGAATGTGCTAAGGCGATTGTTATAGTAAGATTGTGGGAGGATATGACGTCGCGTCGTGATATCCCAAAGAAGTAAAGGCTTGAGGAGTCCTTCTTCTACGGCTAGACATCTAACATGGCCAGATGTTTCAGTTAAGTGCCCCGCCAGCCGGCGCCTTGATGACAGTATGTGACGACTCCGGAGGGAGGATGGCCAGCGTCGTGTAACCAGGTGGAGGAAGGACGGAGATGTTCCGTTCGAGTGGAATCTTCAGTGATGCCTGTCGTTTTCGGCTTTGAAAATGCCGATGCCATCGCTTCCGAAGTTGTCAAAAGTATAGTCGCAAGTTTGCAATCTTAGTGAAGTCTTTTGATAACATTGCTTAAATGTCAGATTTGTCCGAGGAACTGTTTTAATGAGGACGTCAAGTTTAGTTTGTGATAAATATTTAAATGGACTTTCCTTGGTGAACATTCTCAGTGGCCATTTCATTTTCGTGTTCTACCCCGAGTAAAGTAATTTAAATTATTTGAACAGAGAGTGATTATTTGAACTTTGTCTGCAAAATGGCATGCAGTAGTATTAAGGCAAATTTCATTTAGTTGCGCTCCCAATGTTGAATTTTCAGGTTTTCAAAGCAGTAATTCTCAGTCTGATTTCTTTGGTGAAATTCCTTATAGGTATCTGACGACATGAATTTTGAGTGTTTTTCTATTTCTTTGAATTTAATTTGTCATCGAGTGTTAGTAAACTTAAATATGTTCCTTTAATTTAAAATTATATCTAAGGTTTTTCTGTCGTTTCAATGTGTATGTTATTTGTAAGATTTTTTTAATGTGTCTTGATTTACTAATGTGTGCCTTAATATTGAATTTAAATATTTCAAGTTGATCATTAATGAACGCTGACCTAGGTATTCCACAAGGAATCAAGTGTTTCTCTTTGGCATGTGTGAGCCAGCCTTCCTAAAGTATCTCGAACTGTATATCCCTCATTGTAATAAAAGTCCGCATTTTTAATGGAATGTAATGTTATGAAGAAAAGTCGGCTACTTGATTTGCTGTAGGTCAGTTGTATACCGGGCGAAAAGTAAGAACCACGCAGATGCACAAGTTTCCAACTTGATGTAAATTCACAACACCCGCACAACCATTATCTTTATAAACATTCCCTTCCAATCTCATAATAGTACATTATAGCTGATTGGTTGGAGATTTATTTTATTCGTTTCGCACCGGCGCATCGCGTCTTCCGCGCTATTGTGATTCCAGCATAAAGCGCTGCAAGCGGCGTTTTGCCCGCTGAATGCTGCCTATTATCGTTTCGTCTCCTTACCAGGTGAACTATATTTATAACGCCCAGGTTTATGAACCGGAAAATGAAATATTCTACAGATGCGTAATTTTACCGTCAATGCTGAGTACAAAGGGAACAAAAATTCACTTACTTCAGTGCAGAAACACGATCAGATGATTTGTCTTGAGCACAGGCAAGGCTCTCGCAAAATGACGGTGTCGTCTGCATGTCTTATTCCTGTTCTCAGCCTCCATTGTTAATGTTTTATTGCTAGAAGATAAGAGGCGGAATCCTCACACAACTACCATAAAGTAAAAAAGAAAAATAATTTATTTTTATTGGTATGCCTAATCCACAGACACACATAACCTCACTTCCCTTCCTGTCTGAATATTTTGTTTGATGAAGTTCATACACATTAGATCAACAGCCTTGGGAGTGGTCATGTCTGTCACATGTTCACGAAGGCTCTGATAACTTCTTATCAGAGCCTCAAGGACAAACGATTTACACTCTAAATACGTGGCAGATTTATGTGACCAAATCATCGATTCCTACGCGGAAAGACGGTATATTTCTGTGAAGACTGGAATGTACCCTTGGCTGTTACACTTTGCTTTCGTCATACATCTTTGCCATTTATCCATGCAGAATTCTTTCCGCATTGTCATTGACTAGAGACGTGCGAAATTCGCGTTATATTTCAAGAACAGACTGTACTCCAAGTTACTGTGCGTTTGACCGACTGCAGCCGTTGGCCGAAAATATGTCTGGCACGTCTCGGGGAACTCTTTGAGTCAGTAAAATATGTGCAGCGCTGGAGTAGCAAGTCTCTTTTAAAGAGATCAAGCACGTAGGTGATGTTGATTAATGTGAAGCGGCCAGTAAGACCACGGACTGACGTCACTTGTATATAATGATGTGCAATCTATTCTGTCACCGAAAAATAACGCGAATTTTGCACGTCTCTATCGATGACTCATTGTGCGGGAGATGTAACGCCAATCATATCTGTCTAGCGATACTCATGTACAAAATTTTTCAGTTCATTATTCTCAGTCACGTATTTTATGGCCTTTTCTTTTCGGGTACACGATAACTTTCCAAAGGCACATTTTCACTATAATATAGTGAAAATATGGATTCTGCTTTCTACTCACCAGACTAAAGAAAAAACTGAATATATGGTTTTACAAGATTGTATAGGCGAGGCAATATTTAAAAAATCGCCTCCCGTACGCCTCTCGTAATTACATTCTGGTTATTAAGCTTTGTGTATGAAAACGAGAAGGACAATATTTTATTTAAGCCAAGAAAAACAAACTTTGTTCCTCGCATTTTTATGATACTAAACCACGGTGGGCTAACAATCTTATAGATACCTTGTAATTACGTTATAATTGCGAACTAGGTTGCAGAAATTATGATAATTCTTTATACGCAGATAAGTTTCTTAAAAATTTCACTATTTGGGTTACTTTGTACAAATAACGCTAAAGTGTACGTAGACCTTCGAGGTAAGCTGAACACATCTGAATTGTGGTGACTTTGCATAAGAGATTTTAATCGCAAAGCTAGCCAGCATTTCTAAGAGCTGTAATGATTTTCAGGGTCCACTCTGTGATGAATGATTTCTGTGATATTTACGTTAATATGGCATTAAGTGAAAACACTCAAGGAGTAACGTAGTTCGACAGTAAATGAGAACAAGCAACCCGGGAATTCTCTAAATACAAAGCACATTAACACAGTTCTTTACAGAAATAGGAACAATACAACTCAATTACAATTACCCTAATCCTTATACTGAATTCGTATACTCGTACTGAATGACCTTAAGGATACTACTAAGTAACCTGCTTATACTTGCCAGTAGTTAATTGATTGCTGTTTAAGTCTGAATAATGGGGTCTTGATAGATAGCCTTACGCCCTACTGCCAACCGGATTATGCTCACCACAGAGATCGTAGATGCAGTCGGCTATGAGCTCCTCAAGACCTGGATAGAGTGTTGCCTTCGTCTTCAGCCTCTCTGTGACCTCTGCGTCGTCGGCTTCGACAATCACACGTACTACAGCTTCTGATCGTCTGATCGCGTCTAGGTGAGGGAGGGGGTAGGGTGGCTCGTCACGGTCTCAATATGTACTCCTCGGCTGAGTGGGTCAGGCACCGCTGTTTATAAAATAATGTGTGCGCCCATCTCTGGCCGCTACAATCTGTTCATTATTCATGCTAGTTCTACTGACAGTAGTTTACCATATTCTTTTTTAATTGGTTTATATTTTCTGCTGTAAAGTTTTAGTAAATACATTTCTTATAATTGTTATAATTTTCTTTATTTTTTGCGATATATCTTTTTTAATACGTTTACTTCATTTCATGGATTCGTTCGTCAATCCTGAGTCAAAGTAGACTGATGACTCTCCATTCCACCGACGACTGCCGTGCACATCCGAGTTGAGGCGAAGGGCCCATCACCCTCCCTGTCACACAGCCCCCCTTTAAAATAAATTGGTATTTAAAGACTATTTTATGCACTACTTATGTTGTATACGCAATTTGCATTTAAAGTAATCGGAATTAATATGGCAGCGATTTCTTACTTTGTATTTGGTAAATTTTAAGCTCCGAAGTTGATATATACCCAAATTAAAAATAATCGTAATCGATTTTACAGACGTAATCGGTTACATAACTGTTTCCGATAAAAAAAAATAATTCCAGTTTTGAACACGGCCTAATAAACCTAGCGAGCTCGACAAACACTGGCGGAAAATGGAAAATGAACACCCGGACGCAATGGTCGCACATGAATGAAGGTTTTATTGAATTACTATACAGGTTGTACACTGTATATGATTATGATCACAGGCTCGTACACCTATGGACAGAGGCTACGGTGTATCTTGAACAACTGTGTCAGTATGTTTTATAACAGCCTTTAGCGTCGATGCAGACCTGCAGTCGTGCGTAGAGACGATCACAGATGTGTCGGATGTCATCATGGGGAATAGTGTTCCATGCTTATTCCTCCTGTTTTGCAATTGGTGGAAGTTTGTTGCCGGCTTTGCAGGTCTCTCCAAACGCCATCCCATCATGTCCCACACACGTTCAATGGGGGACAAATTGGATGATCGTGCTGACCAGAGGAGTTGAACACCTTCGAGAGCGCATTGTGTAACACGAGACACGTGTACACGGACATTGTCCTACCTGAAGAGAACATCACATTGACGTTGAAGGAACGGCAACAAAATGAACTAGATGATCTGTATGTAGCATTCACTATCCAGGGTTCCCTCGACATGCACCAGAGACGTACGGTCAATGTAGACTATTGCTCCCAATACATTTTGCCAGGAGTTGGTCCTGTATGTCACTACCGTATACACTCTGGTTGTTGCCGCTGTCCTGGTCGACGCCGCACTCGCAAACGACAATCACTGATTCCAAGACAGAAACTTTTCTCTCATCACTTAAGTAGTAGGGGCGTGCCGGTTCTAACTCAACGGGGATGCTGCTTTTATGAAAAGGATTATCGATTTGATATCAAAAGGGTTAATCATTGATCTGATCTGAATCCAAACAAAATTGTTAATCCGACTTAAATCCGACGAAATTTTTTGGATTAACTCTTAATCCGATCAATTTTTATACATATTTTTTGTATTTTCATAGGGTAAAATGGTATGTTGATTTGATTGATTGATGCAATTAATTTAATTGGATTAATAAATCAAAAATAGTTGTGTGATATCTGTATAGTTGTACTTTATTATTTTCTTTCTTTATTTTTGGGGGTAGGGAGCAGCTGTGGTACGTCCTCACCCTTGGAGCTCTGGCACTCGGATGAGATGTGCCGTGTTGGGAACAGGGTATATATGTGGTGAGTTTTGGTGCAAGAGTGTACTGAGGGTCAAATTTATTAGTTTCTTTCTTTCTTTTGTGGATAGCAGCAGCTGTGATACGTCCTCACCCTTGGAGCCCTGGTACTCGATGAGGTGTGACATGTTGGGGATTTATATATTGTGATTTTTGTGCAAGAGTGAGCTAAGTGTTATTTTTTTTTGGTTAGTAGTGATATTGCTTATAGACGGTATTGGTAGATAGGCGACTTTGAAAGATAGTATTATTCCAAATTAATAACAGCATTGCACGAGAGAAAAAATAATTTATGAGTGTTTAAATGAGTTCACAGATGAATAAATAACACGAGAGAGAAGTATAACTACCTGGTCTAATAAAGAAACAAGTGCAATTATGCGAGTCTCTAGTAAAAAAATTAATTAACTAACAATCTATAACAAATCAAAAATTTCCATATAAATTAAAATACAGTTTTACTAAACATAAGATATATGAAAACACATACACTACTTGATGCCTCTTACACACACCTTACATGATACATGTCCATCTGCTTGTGAGGAACTATAGAAACATAATCTACACATTTAAAGAAATTCATTTATTAATGCGAATAATGAAATCACACCTCTCCCAAAACACGTCTGTCCAGCTCGAAGGTTGGTGAAGGAATGGCGTCAGTGTATGATATATGCCAACTTATATATGTGGAGCTTGCAGGAGAGTTGAAATTACAGCAAAAATCTCTGAAAACGATTGACTAAACTAATTAGACACTACTCATATGCATCCTGAATTATATCTAGAAAAATGTATCCCTACCAATCATTTCGCGCACTTTAATTAGCGAAATGCACGGACAATGATTTAGCACTTCCAGTTAACATGGACAAATAATGATTTCTAAATTCGCATTTTGAATTTTAAACAGACACAATAGAAATACACATAATGAAACCGAACCTCTCCCAAAACACATCCATCCACCTCGGAAGTCAGTCAATGAATGAAGCGATCTTATATCGAGAGTCTGACTATATATACATGGAGAGCGGCTGAGTTGAAATTTACGACTGAGAGAACCTATTTCCCTACCTAGCTACTTTTAATGACTTGAGTACACTATCCGTCATACAACTATGTGAATGAATAAAAGTGAATTATTTAAAAATAATGGACGTACTACAAATTTCCGTCAAGTCTGTGAAATTCATGGCAATTGGTAACACAAATGCGAGTTAAAAATGATACGAAGTTTCATCGAAAAAAAACCACAGAAACTGGGTTTACACTATAAACGCACTGTCACACAAAAATTAAATTTTTTTCCAAATAAATAAAAAACTTGTTAAAAAATATTTCCTGCCATAGTTTACGAAGACTGTGAATGAGATCTGAACCCCGGAGCATATAATACCGCTTAACGAGAATCGCAGCTATCACACTCCGAAGCACGGTGCAGTTGTGTTTATGCAGGGAGAGGCTTGGCGAAGAACTAACATGGCAGAAACCAGCGAGAGAACCTCCGCGTCACTCCTGCCCAAGGCCAACCACCTCCTCCCCTTACACTGGCCAAGAACTGCCCCTTCCAATGCCGCACTTCGCAAAACCTGCCCCCTCAAGATCAGAAATTGTTTTTCGGATGACTGCTCCCATCCAAGGAGGTTGCTGCAAAGCCTTCACTGTCAATTCAAGTTTACGCACCTCCTCCCTTACACCAGCCAAGAATGTGTTTCTGAAGAAATTCCCGGTCCCCCTCCTTTCACCACAGAGCGCTGCCTCGGCGAGGAGCAGAGGTTTGCTTCAAGGCCACAGTGAGTCTTTCCCTAGGCGCAGCACCCTACGAACTGCTATTTTCGCTGGAACATTGAAGCTTCCTCTTACTTTTTCGAGATGCAAGAGCCTGGCGTGTTCCTAGTGAAATAAAAAGTTTCACAACTCCCACCAATAAAACTTTATTTTTCATCATCACTATGAAATACTTTCCCAATGTCTTAAAAAAAAAAAAATTCAATTAAAATATAATCTGTTTTCCAACTAACTTTATTCTGTTTTCCAGCAAACGTTTAACTAATAAATTATTAATTATCATACCAACAGAACATTAAGACAATATTTTTTAAATATTGAAACAAAGACGTATCTATCATTCCATTCACCTAAGTTCCAACTATTACAATGGAAGTCACGACACGTGCATACATATTTCAACTTTTAATCTTTTCAAATATTTATTCGTATAGCAGAGAAAACATACATATTGTACATGTAGACCTCTCTATGACACTACAATTTACTTATAACTAAAGTTTCAATTCACAAACTTCACAGCCCAGAATTCTTATCTTTAGTATCGTATAGGAAAATATAATATAATCTTGGTACATTTTAATATTTTATGTTAAGTACTGATTAGTTCCAAATTTATTTATGAAAGACAGTCTACTATAGCAACATGTTTTTACAAAATATACAGGGACGAGTTATTCTAAAGCCTCATGGCCCATGCCAGACAGCAGGCAGTTAAGGGCCTGGGGGGAGTGAGCGAAACCGAGGTCTCAAGAGTTTATGAGGATGAGCCGCGCAATGAGCAGTGCCAAAGATAGCGCGTGGGCTGGGAGTTGGGTCGCACGGAGTAGGCAAGAGAATAAGAGAATGGTTCAGTAATCTGTCGCAGCCTACTCCGCATGCTACTATCGATACCCGCCTGCTTCCATCTGCCCGACAACCTCCCTTACATGCCCGCTATCGCACAGAGTCTATGGGCACATATGTACTCCAGTGGGAGAACTTCACCCAGTCTGTCCTTCCCGTCTCAATGTGCCGACTTCAGTCTGTGATGCACATTGTCCTAACTTTCACACAGCTCGCCTCTACTATACAATTCACCATATCGCGCGACCTACCTTGCCTTGCATGTCTTTCACTAATTTTAAAGTAAGTGTGCAGCCAGAATATAACATCGAAAATTATAACTCACGCTATTGCATTGCATTTTAAGCTTAGTTTTAACATAATATTTTTGAGAGGAAAACTTTATACTTTCAAAATGTGCTTTTGTTAAAAATATTGTGAGTTATTCGACACCATCAAAACTATTCTACACTATAAAATAATTATGAATTTTACACTTTTCAAATAATCTTTTCCTCTGTAAAAATCATTTATGAATTTTTATACCATAAAAATCATTTACATCATCAAAACATCTTAAATAAAGATTTTCATAAATTTAATAACAATTTTCATATAAAAAGTTTTAGCATGGGAAATACTATCTTGCTCTCTTAAAACTTACCAATTTCCAAGAACTGTATCGTTACAGCAAATAAATATAACCTAGCACAAACAGTTATGAACCCACAAATGTATTCTGATAAACTAACCATTAAATATGTCACAATAAAAGAAAAACACGATATACCATAGAAATCTAACCAAGGAATCCATTCTGGGAAACATTATACAAGTTTTAAGATATAAATCATGTTACAAATCCATTCTTTATAACATTAAAATGGAATTGTGCCCCAGAGGCCTTTAAGTTGGAAAATTCCAGGAAATTCTAATTTGCTTCCAAGAAATTTTTTATCAAAAACAATCAATTTCTTCACATTTAAACAAATAAAATGCAACGGAATACCACCCAAACACAATGAATTACAATATGTACCAACACACCCAATTAATGCCTAAATGCGATTCACCAATTAAACAAATCTATAACAGATACCAATTGAATTAAAAATTAAACACAAGAAATTATGTCACAATTAAAAGGAATTAAACACAACAAATTATGTTACATTTGAAAGGAATCGAACCCAATGAATTATGTCATCAATAAAAGGAAATAATTGTAATGGATTATTACTTAAATGCTAATCCAATGAAATGGTAATCCAATCAACAAAGGGATTGATTACAGAATAAATTGTCCGTCCAAACACCATCCAGAGGTTTATTAATTAAGAAACATAAATCATAATTTAAAATCTTCTATTTACTATCATCATTTTACAAAACAATGTATTACAATCTTTTATGATCTTGATTCTTAACCCATGCTTTTGAGAAACCCCTTCCTCGAACCAAGGACATGTCTTTCTTCCTTTTTATGATTTTTATCATTCAAATATTCATTTGGAGAAGTGAATTTTTGTGGTTCATGTTCCTAAAATCAGCCTTTATTGGTTCTCCTTCATAGGTTTCTAAGTAATACACTCGGGGATGTATTTGTCTAATTGATATAATTTTTAATATGTCATAAGACAAATTAACCGTAATTTTTTTTTTCAAAGATCCCTTTCTGTTTCAAGATACATATAAATTCACCAACTTTGAACTTTGGTTTTCTTTTGCTGATAACTTTAACATTATTATAAATAGTTTTCATTAAACTATTGTCTGTAGTTTCTTTGGATGCTATCTTGATAGTTCTATGATATATGGAATTATAAAATTTATCTATTTCAGATAAAACATCAACCCATTTGTAAGTCTCCCTCAGTGTGAAATGTTTATATAATAACTGTTTAATCGATAACTTGTAATATTCCACAACACTGGCTTTAAGCTCCGAATATGTTGCATAGTGATTAATACCATATTCAGTCATAAGTTTCCGGAATGGTGTAGAAAAATATTCGGTTCCTCTCTCGGTTTCGAGAGAATTTGGCTTTCTCTCTTTCAAAACGATCTTCATTGCATCGGTAACCTGTTTCCCAGTTTTGTTTTTCAAAGATATAGCACAACCATAATTTGAATAAGCATCTATTATTGTTAAAATATACTTTATCCCTTATTCTATTTGGAAAGCAATGTCATTACACACAAATCGGCATGAAAAAAATCATTTAAACCACGTGTTATAACTCTTCTTCTAGGATATATTTTCATTGCAGCAGCATGAAGTTCTTCAGAAATATTACTAAATTTCATTGATAATATAACCATCTTCTTTCAACTCTTCAATAATAGAAACAATTTCAATTGTATGTGAATTATTCCCAGACACTCTCGAAGCAGTGAGGAGTTTTAATAGATTAACCAATTCATTAGGACTGTTCCTATATACAAGATCAAACTGATCGCCAACTTCATCTTTATATATTCCACTTCCGACAATATCGGTTATTAAATGTATTTTTGGGTGGTTTTAATCTCCTGAACGAATGTTAGCATTTGTTTGATGAATAAGTGCTTTATATTTCTGCAAATCAATATCTGAATATCCATTTGGAAAGTTTTTAAACCATAATTCAAACAATCCTCGACTCACATCAGTTATGTAATCACCAATTTTAATTTTATTTTCAGACAACAATTTAATTTCCGAATCTCCTAGGAACCAGATGTTGTCATGTCGATACAACCAGCTGTTGTATTACGTAGAGCTGAAGAATGTTGTAAAGATAAATACGTCATGTTAAATGAGAAGGAGTTTGCCTTTTCTTTGTTAAAGGTTCTGCTTCTGATTAAATTACCAAATGTGTTTCATTACGTTTATACAACACAGAATTAAATGTATCCATTCTACTCATAACAGGTTTAAGAATTTCTTCCTTTAATACACCCCATTCCATACGGGCTTGTTTGGCTTGTAAATATTTCTCTTTCACAGCAGATATAACATTGTGTAATTCTGAAGCAGAGCCAGACATGTTTTGGTTAAATTACATTAAATCTTAACTATTTATATATGAATTAAGTCGTTGCTCTTCTAACTGTTGCATTACGTCGAATAGTTTGCCCTTTTTCAATATTATCTACCATGCTTACAACAGCATCCAATTTAGTTGCCGTTTTAGTTGTCAAATCATTAATAAAATAATTTATGTGTGTTTCCAAATCATTATTTTGTTTTCTCAAATCTGTTTGCATAACTAAACGAAATTTTTTGCTATTGCATTCATCTCATATATATTGTGTTTTTTGTTCCATTCATGTTTCATGTTGTTTTGTAATAGTATTGCTTACCACTTCATTTTTTACAAGTCTTAAATTTTCATGCATTTCTGTAAGTTGTGTTATAAAACTATATTTGTCATGTCATTTAATTCTTTACTAAATCCATTTAAACGTTCTTCTATTCTAATTTCAGTACTCTGCAAATCATTGCTAATATTGGTTAAAATGTTTGCAATTACACTTGTGTTTTTATAAACATTATCATTCAAATGCACTAACTTTATTAATTTCTCTTGAATATAATTTGATTGTGATTTAAACACATTTAGTATAATGATGTTTAAGTCTTCCACATAACGTTTATTTACCGTATCGCTATATTTCACAGCAATCCCAATATTACCTAATATATATCCGTTCAAATCACTATTTCCATGGCATTTTTTGGTTGAATAGCTATTGTAATGATTATGTTTTATACTTCTGTGTCCAAACTTTGAAATACTCATTGTTCTTCGTCTAAAAGTAAATAACTATCAAAACAAGGCCTATATCTGCCTTTATATAGGGGAAGCATAGGTACGATCAATAAAAAAAAACACATTTTTCTTTCCAGCAGTAAAAACACATAAAACTTTGTAAATGTCATATCTCCTAAAACATGATCACTGTAAATATGTTGAAGATTCATATTATTCATTTTAAACACAATTACCAGAATTGCATTAGCGTGTTCATTATGTTTCGGTGTTCGTGCGTAACTTTACGATAGATGAAAACAATCTTTTGAATGTCGACCAAAACTGAAATATTGCTGTATTTCACTCTGCGGTTCATACCAATGTAGTCAAAAATAAATACGGAATTGGGTAATGCTTCATTCGGAGGCACTATATCTTCTTTATTTGTAAAAGGGAAATATCGCATTCCTTCAATTAATGACAAAATGCTCACTAATCGTTGATATTTCTCTTGTTGTATTGTTTTAGAAAACAGTTGTATGTTTTTAAATTTTAGTCCATTCGGATGCTCCAACAGTGACATAATAACACAATTTTTTTCACATGAAGAAGGGCCACTTATTATACGACATATATTTTCTTTTGTATTTACAATTACTGCCAGATGTACATTTTGTTTTATAATACTCATTTCTACACAAATAGACAGTATAAAGTACTAACGTAACATATTGTAATGTACTAACATAACATATCATAATGTACTAACAAAACATATTGTAATGTATTGCAGCATTCTAACATAACATATTGTAACATATCATAACATACTAATGTAACATATTGTAATGTATTAATGTAAAACCAACATAATGTACTAACATAAAACTATAAATGTAGGTCTTTATATAGGCTAACATTCAGTTGAAAACAATGTCTTATACTAAACATTACAAAAAATGGTGCGGTGTATTGAATACATTACTAATAAATTACCATTTGAATTGCATTTAAAAAATACATTTATTGTGGACCAGGTACTAAACTTGCCAAACATTTGACACGGAATGATCCAGGAATAAACTTTTTGGGTAATGCATGTAAAGAACGCGGTATAGTTTACTATTGAACAAGCAATTTGAAAGAAAGGCATATATCAGATAAAATTCTAACCGATAAAGCTGCAAATATAAGGAAGAATAAATCTACATCTACAGGTGAAAAGCTTAGAGCTTGGGTTGTTGATAAAGTTGTTCATGCAAAGGTAAAGAGAGGCATGGGCGTAAAATGTAAAATCAAACGAAAAACAAAGGAAAGAGGAATCATTCCATTGCTATTTCCAGCATAAAGAGCACTTGGATCAATCCTTGGAGGAGTTTCGGCAATTAGTAGAGCAGTTAAAACAAAAGGTAAAGAAATGTATTTTAACCCATTTCAAGTTGGACAAAGACGAAGAAACTCCAAACATGGAAAAAATGCAGAAAGTCCTAAATAGTCTTCGAAAAAGTTCATCAACAAACAAAGATATTAACGAATTCGTAAAGAAACTGGATATTCTCTATTTCTGAGGTGTGAATATGAGAGACGATTTACCAAAGAAACCAAATCTTCATGAATGTATGATAGTTAATTTAGATTCGATTCAAAATGAAAGAATGAATTGTGTTGCATTAATTAAGATTTTAAATCAATCATTGTAGTATGACAGTTTCGGCGGTTTACGTCCTCCAATTGAAATACGTAATTATTTTAAAAAAACACGCAGCTAAGGTACAATAGCAAAAAGGGATAATTACCAAATACAATCAATTGCGGACATATATGTATACGTTTTTGACTATAAATAGGATATATAATTAAGTATAATAGTAAAACTAATTAGTAATACGTCAATTACATTGATATTAATTTGAAATTCATTACAATTACATGGGGAATATTTCCCTGCATTGGAGTTAGATGGAGAATTGCAAATAAGTCTAATCGAATTCGTTACTTACAACAGCATACCAAACATTGATATGCATAAGCAATCATTTACGACAAATATCGGTGAAAAACATACAATATTGTGATGCCGGTAGAATCTCATGAGTTGGATGACTTAGAAACGTTCATTAAAGCGGTATTACCTAAAGATGTATATTTCAGATTATGTGGAAATCCAAATACGTTAACTAGTGCAATGTATAGGTACGTCGATATCGATTTCTCAGAAGACAATTCAATTGCAAAAATGTTAGTTTACAAATGGGGAATATATCCCAATGACATGAATCATCAAAACAGGCTAATACATTATAAGTAAATGTATGTCGTATAAATGTTAATATTGTAGGTGGTTCATATTTGAATGGAAAACTGACAAATTCAATACATGAATTCACGTGTGCTGTGGCTCAGGGATATCAAATAAATGTAAAAAAAAATATCCAATGTCCCTTAGAAGGTGAATAATGTAATGATTTAATATCTTATACAGATCTGAAAAAATGTCCTATATATCATATGTGTCCGAATACAAGTCTACCAGAGATCATCGAAGAAGTGTATTCGCACTTTAACGAAACTTTTCCTGATTTAACATAATGTAGAATATTACATGCACCTCAATACAGCAAAAAATTATAACAATCAAACAGATGAAAAACCTATAAATATTGCCAAGATATGTTGTAAAAATGTTTTGTAAACACACAATGATAAGAAAATATATTCTGTAAGCAAATGTATCGAAATAAATGGTTTGAAACTATTTTTTCTGTTTTACTGACTTTATGGATGCATGAATTGTAATATTACCATATTCTGACAAAATCAAATGTCATGTAAACATTGTATACATACATTTAACAATCAGATTTGATTGTTAAATATTGATTAAATAAACCTCTAGTAATTTGAAAGTGATTTACTATGTAAAACTCTTTAAATGAACAATCTGGGATTCAGACATATTGTGTTTAAAACTAATAATGTAATCGAATTGCTTCCTGGATTTGCCTATAACTACCTATAAAAGGTGCATACTTTGCAGTTTCATTCTAATCTTTGAATAATACGGAAGATATGATGTATTTTCTATGTAGCTTCTGCGGTAAAGAATGTACAGTTCTGTGTAACTTACAATGGCACGAAAGAGCGAGCTGTGGAATGAAAAATTCAAGAAAGCAGTTTTAGTGTGATTTATGCCAGAGACAACTTACATGGAGAGATATTTTGAAGAGACATGGTAGAAGTTGTAACACTAATTCTGTGCAAACAATACCATATCCTAAGACAGCTCCTCAGTTAGCTTCACAGACAGCTCTGCAGTTACATCCATATTTAGCTTCGCAGACAGCTCCACATTCTGCTCCTCAATTAGCTCTGCAGTTAGCTTCGCACTAAATTTCGCACTTAGTTTCGCACTTAGCTCTGTAGATAGCTTCACAGACAGCTCTGCAGTTAGGTTCGCACTTAGCTCCACAGACAGCTCTGCAGACAGCTTCGCAGACAGCTCTGCATTTAGCTCCGCAGTTAGCTCTGCATTTAACATTTTCAGCTCCACCTACTAATTACCTCCAAATATTCGATATGTTAATACAAGGATAAAAAGTCATTTGATTTCTGACTCTCCAGCTTCAGTAAAAAGTTCATCATCCAATCTTAGATATGAGATACTGGCTATCGCGTTCGCCATAGGCTAACTGACATGCAGATAGTTAATGATAGGCTTGACAGTGATGTAGAATCTTCTCATTTTTTCCAGAGGTGCAGAATTTCTTTCATAGATTTAACTAAAACATCACCCCGGCCTATTACAATTAGTATAACAATAATGTGTAAGTGTTTGAAATCCTTCACAGCGGAGGAAGGCGCTATACTAACCTTTTATTTTCAAAGTAATTCCCTCCCTGTCCTACACTCATCCGTTGTTGGCGAACTTTATGACATTAACATAGTACCTTACTTAATAACCAGACTTAAGAATTTAGTGCTCGTAGAAGCGGGTGGATTTTACATTTGATATTAAAAATGGATGTGCATATCTCCCAATACTGGCCATTCACCGCTAGTTGCAAATAATCCAAGTTTATTAGCAGTAAAAAGGTTTGTAAACCCCTGACACTGCTTCATTACTCGCCTTGCTTCACCCTCATCGACACTCAAGACACCGGTTTCGAAAACCACCAAAATCTCTTCACTTGCTCTGATGTATAGATAAAATTTTTTGCTACAAGGTTTTAGTACAATTAGAGATCTGTAAATTTTTCCTGTTCCACGAAACTCAAAATATGTGTAGAGCCTCTAAACTGCGAGCTTTGCCTCATGTCAGTACAATGTGTATGTCAAATTTCCTCAGCAAACTTTACACTTCTTGTATTTCAGTGCTTCAATCAACGCTTCATTCAGTCGGTTGGTGTATCCCTGTGTGATATTATAAAATACCTATCTACATATTTTTTCCGCAGCACTATACGCAATACCATAATAATTCATTTCTGCTATATGCAATACCGCCAATGGGGTAGTTAAATGACATAGTAGCATCTACAAGTCAATTAAACAGCCAAACGTATCAATACTGAACCAATAAACTGATATATAGTGTCTTAAAATAACTATTCTGAAATTATAACAACCAACGCCTCATCTAGAATCCGCTGTGAATAACAACTTCTTACAGATTTGAGCGTAATGAGTTCGTCTTCCTGCAACACCAACCAAAAATTACCAACCTTTTTCCCAGAAAAGAAGATTGAGTGTTTTTCCTGTATATAAATACATATTTTTAAGAAAAATGTGTTTTTGTATATGTAAAGTGTATTTCAAAGTGTTTCATTTATCTCCAAACTGTATATCTGGAATTTTATAAAACATATATCTTAGAGAAATGAGTGAGTCAATGTTTTAGCAAAAATATATATTGTTAGTTTATCCACCAGGGGTCGTAGATTTGTTTGTGCGAAGAACATTTATTTATTTGTGGGTGTGACCTATTTTTTTTACATATATATCTTGAAAACCGTATTTCAATATAACATAACCAAAATTACATGGTTAATTGATATGTTTTCAGTGAACACAATACGTAATTTTCCATTTACTCGGTTTAATGAGTCTGTGTTCATTCACAACAATTGGCGAATCACTGTCTGAGCGCTTTCCATAACAGCGAACAATAGTGTCTCGCTGTGAAATCAGTTTGCGTGAATATCTTCTAAAATTGCGAAATTGTTAATATTTAATACAGTAAAGCCTATGGAGATTTCCAATGAGTAAACGATTTTGTGTCTTAACAGAAAACAACAGGAAATAAATAATTTACTTATAGTATACGAGTTTTAATTACAAATGTAAAATGCAGTTATTGGGCATTAACAAACACTGATGATTTTCACGGGATATTTAAAACACATAGAAATGATATTTACTCGATATCTGCCTTTATTGTGT
Organism: Dryococelus australis; assembly: GCA_029891345.1. Taxonomy (NCBI): domain Eukaryota; kingdom Metazoa; phylum Arthropoda; class Insecta; order Phasmatodea; family Phasmatidae; genus Dryococelus; species Dryococelus australis. The sequence goes on from CM057000.1 coordinate 45,723,793, forward strand.
AAATCAGTTAATTTTATGTTTAACATTTTACATGAAGTCGGTAGTATTCCTACAGCTTGGACATGTATAAACTGAAGCATTGCTAGCAGCCCTTATCCCAAGCGAGACAGGCTGGTTGCTTGAAGACAATTCGCCAGGGTCTTTGATTCCCTTGACAAAGGAGCGAGGTCGTCCCTCATCGGCTAGCGCTCTGTTACAGGATAGAAAAAAGATGAACAAAGTTGTGCCAGCCTATAGAGTTAACCCATCCTATTTATGCATTCGCACCGACCCCATGCATGGCCTAGCTGCTCCCCAACCCGCAACGCTTGATAGGTGATATAATCATCTATCTGCTCGGTGTTCACACCTCGCTCACAGTTTTCATAGCAGTATTGATATAATCATCTATCTGCTCGGTGTTCACACCTCGCTCACAGTTTTCATAGCAGTATTTTTCGAATTATTTCAGTTTTTTCGCGTATTTAACCTTGGCAACATAAAATACGATAGGAGTTAGAATATTTTTGTGCATGTTAATAAATTTATTTCTTATTTAATAGCCGGTGATTAATGTTTGAATTCAATTTCTCTACTAGTGTCAATTACTGGATTAGCTAAACTTTCATTGCGATAGCCTATAGTGTAGAAATCTTTTCCATTATATTAAAGTTTGCACGCGTGTATTGTTTTGTAAGTAATCCGTGCGTTATTATAGTAGGATTCGTAAATTTTGATTTCCGAAGCTAGTCTACATGTGCTCACTACGAGAATTTTTTTTAACTTTCTCTGCAATACGTTTTCGACGGAGTTTTTGTTAAAATTATTTCGGATCGATAAACTGTGTTTGTGTTAGGCAACTTAGTATTTATTTCATAGTTTTTCTTCGACGAGTGTGTGGACTGTTTCGTTCGAGTCGTTTGGCTACTGTTCGTACATTTATACATTTTGTGTCATGGATTATTCATTCATTATTCATTCGAGTCATTCGCATAGATTGTGATTAGATTCTCACAAACTATGTGCAATAATTAAATTATGAGAGTTGTTAAAATATATTCATATGCAGCAAACGTTCAAACACTTGAGAGTCTAAATGCGACAATTTTTCAAACATCTCCTGCGCACAAAGGTTTGAATACTGTTGACTAGCTCCAAATATGGTGAGTCAGGGGAAGGGGCGGGTAGGGGAATAACTATTACTCTCACAGAACCAGACAGAGCAGATTTTCGGAAGAGTCCACAATTCATGGGTAGAACCTAGTTTTGCAAACAGGCCATCGCTTTGGGAGAGTTCAACTTGGTGTCTTGAGGAGTATCAGGCAGTTGGAGAGTCCCTGAAGTTTTTGGACAAAATATGGGTTCTGGGCAGATGGTGAAGGGAGGGGAGTCGGGGTGTGTGGTCTTGGATCGACAGCGAGGGTGTGTGACCTTGGACGAAGCACCCCTTTGAAAACACGTTCTTGGCTGGTGTATGGGGAGGGGGTGGTTGGCCTTGGGTAGGAGTGATGCGTAGGCTTCTCGTAGGTTTCCGCCATGTTATTTCTTTGCCAAGCCTCCCCCTGCATAGAAGCGACATAACCGGGCTTCGGAGTGTGATAACTGCGATTCATGTTAGGCGATGTTATTTTCTCCGGGGTTCATATATCGTTCACAGTCTTCCTAAACTATAGTGTGGAATATTTTTTTAATAAGTTTTTAATTTATCGGGAAAAAATATCAATTTTCGTGTGATACTGCGTTTATCGTGTAAACCCCGTTTCTATGTCCGGTAGACAAAACTTTGTAGCATTTTCAACTCGCGTTTTTGTTACAAAGTGCCGTGAATTTCACAGACTTCACGGAAATTTGTAGTGCGTCTGTTATTTTTTAATAATACACTTTTACACATTCGTATAGTTGTAGGACGAATAGTGTAATCAAGTCCTTAATATTAGCTTGGTAGGGAAATAGGTTCTGTCTGTCGTAAATTTCAACTCAGCCGCTCTCCACGTATATATATAGTCAGACTCGCGACATAAGAGTACTTCATTCATTGACGTTCATGAGTGTTAAATTCAATATGCAGCATCAACCATTCCACACTGCTTAATTAAAATGTTACACCTTCCCCGATATTAGCTGTATCATATATGGCATTCAAATGTGTATTGCCGAATAAAATAACTAATTCTTGTTTAGCGTTTAATATGACATGTTTGTAGTCTTCAGCAAAGCCCAAAACCATACTTAACAGTATAACAACTTAGTATTTTCCACCTGCGTTTATTTGTAATGAATAATCACGAGCATTGTTCCACCCAGCCATAAGTCCTGTATAAAGATTGTTTACAGTTCTTGAAAGATAGTTTTTTTATTGATTTCCTCTCCATCTAGCAGATATGCAATTCTCTCGATTAAATGAAGTATTCAATTTCTTAATATTTTTGTAGTTGCTGGAATACTTGCATTGGCTGTATTTTTAATTGTTCTTCTAAACCTTAAACCCGATTTCGATGACAGTGTGTAAATATCGTGATTTTTTATTGAAATCCTTATTTCCGAAGGAAACATATACGGATTTGCTCGGAATGATTTATACACAAGTATTTCTGTATTGGCGATTGCATTTTCATAACTGATTGGTTATTCAACATTAAGTATGTCTTCTGTTTCTATTAACCGTATATCCTAATTCTTTTAAATACAATCTGTTGCCTCGTGTTAACTTCATGGGTAACATATTTGAAGTGAGCGTTTTATGCTTGTGTTTACGTCTTTTTATACTTCCTTTCTTCCAAATACGTTCCTTAGTGACATAGTTCTTAAAAGAACATCCTTCTTTACATCCGAATTTAATATTGTACGTAATACCCATTATGATTGTAATGAGCATTGGAATGCAACTTTTTAATAGCTTTTTTTATATGTAAATGTAAGGTTGTTACAAACAGGTTTATAATTTCGTTACCACAAACAATGATAAAAATGACCTGCTGCAAATTTTGGTAGCCAAAAATCGAAGGCTATCGCACACAATATAGGCTACTACGCCACGATAAACTGTGCAGATCTAATTACCTTCCGCGACAGCTTAGCTGTTCTGCCTAACATTATTTCGAACGCAGTGCGACAACATACGACAGTGCACTAGATTTTCTAGGTCTCAAAATGCCTGAAATCATTAAGGTCGATTACCTGACACCACCAGCATTGTGTTCACATTCCAGCGAGAGTTATGTAGGAGAGGTGGTCAAGTACATACCAACAGTGGCGATTGTGCTGATGGCTAATGTATGGTTTCTTCTTTGGATTTGAACAGCAAGAACCCATTATTTAAGTCCTATGCGATATAAAGCGTGGTAATATTTTCGAAGAAACTGATTTTGCACCACAACGAAACATCCAGGAAAAAAAAAAAGTACGCCTGTGAAAAACCAACTTTGCTGAAGGAAGCATTTGAGCACATTCCACAATATTCTGTAATCCATCACACTATGTCTCTTGAGACCCATACCATTTAACATACTTCTAAAAGAGACGAATTTGTAGTCTTAGAAAATACAGTTCACACATCCCCTAGTATAACAGTTGTGTAAATTGTCACCAGTGTCAGTTAAAAATATATAAACTATAAAGGTATTGTGAAGAATTTATTCACAACACAGTAACAAAGAGCGAAGACCATTTTCATTTCCTAGAAACCACAGTTAAGCTGAACTGCAAGTAGTAATACAACACTAATCGTAAATACCACCCCGAAAAATTACAATACTATGTAAAGTTGACGATCTGAAAGGCAACCTTTTTTTGAACCCTAATTCTCTGAAGACAGTGGAAAGACCATTCCTACTTGTAATTTCAGCATAAAGCTGACATTTAAGACAAGTGGTTTCTCCAGTTGATTAGTTGTCCTGAGATTAAACAGAAAACCATTTCTTCTGAACAAGGGAGCAACAGACCACAAAATCACAGACTGTGCATGCATTTTTATTCAACGCTTTTAATTTTTTGGCCGTAGTGTATTTCGGATCTGATGGGGTACGTTCAACGTGGTGAACTATTTGCTCAGATAATGAAATTTTAATCAGTTACGGTTTGGAGTACTTGAAAAACCTTTCATTTTTCTCTGAAACCCTCGATTCACTCAGAACATCAAATAACTGGTCGGGGCTAGTGATGTAGCTGAGCTTGTCATCGAGAGGGCAATATCCCTCCAGGTGTCCTACAGCATAGAGTTTCAACCATTCTCACTACGAGACGAACACAATTAATGAGTATAGAAGAAAGCCCCCATTGAGGCCAACTACTATAAACTAATTGTGCCCTCACTTCTCAAGGCAATGCTAGATTTTAGCGATCTCAGCCTTGTGGGTGTACATCTGTCCTCACCAGTCGCCATCAGTCCCGCTATACCAACTCGCTCGTTTACAATTCCCAGAATATTCATGTTAAAATCCTGAGCAATAGGTTTTCAAGATCTAGAGGAGAAAAATTTGGACTTCCACCACAAGTCGTTGTCATTGACTTTAATTAGTATGTATGTGGTGTAGATAGTACTTACTTGTAAATGAGGATACCGACAAAAATTGTGGGGTTCGCCCAGCAGTCAGGCGAATATTCTCCATATGGAGAGTAATTGTTATTTCAGCACACGTAACTCCTACAGACTTTCTGACCCTTGTAGTTTATTTGTATACAATTTAAATAGGATGACATTAGCTGGCAGACTAATCACACCTTGACCCCCAAAAGGGTGGCTCGAGAATTTTCTCGAACGTAGTAATGGCCTAGTAGCTGGACCAATAGCTGACCATAACACAAAGCTCCGCTCTGATAATATGCTAAGCTTTTAAAAAGTCGGCCATCTCGTCCTGAGATCCACAGTCATTCAGAATACCCATGATCTAGTCAAGATGCCACTCATAACCCCACTGCTTCTCCATAGTAACACCAGATCTGTGTCACTGCTATATTGGCCTGTCATCAGGAGGAAGAATTCCTCCAAACCATTTTTACATAAGAAGGTGACCAGTGCCACCATAGGTTCAACACATACCGAATGGGCTCTAAGATTACCACAGGGGGACCCAATCTGGCTGACCGACAGCCCTCTTAAGTTTGCATTACCTTTGTGAGATTTGTCACAGCTGGACAATTAGAAACAGGCCCATTTTATGCTTGTGTCCTAACTTCACTGAGCCGAGGCGTCTGTTGTTCATATAGTTTTAAAAATATTTATATCTTCGATTTTTGGAACACACAAGTATTCTCAAGTATTTTTCACATTGAAATTCTGGGCCTTCCCGTTATCGCAACCAGTAAGATCAACGTGCTTTTGTATATATTGTAAATACTTCACTTCTTCAATGAATTTTTATTTTGAAATTCCATAATTCGGGACACCATACCAGTGAATCAACTATTATTGGGCAACCGGCCAGTTAAACCACCATTGAGCAATATGTTTATTTCTTGATAATATGATTTCAATAGACGAAAATCTGACTTAGCTAGCGAGATAGTCCAATCTGTCCACTTGTAACTTATTGCAGTAATCATTTTTAAAAATCACATATTATCTCAATATCCCTTTTTTCCACTGCACTAATATAGTTTTGCGTGAACTGTAAGCCTTTTAGAAGAATTGGCCGAAAAATATCCGCCGATATAAGCAGTATAAAATAGTGGTTTGCTGGCAGTGCCGAATGAATACAAATGTTGGGGCAATATTTCCAAAGTATTTACTATTCTTAAACTTTCAAGACCAGATAGTTGAAAACGTCTGACTTTGTCGAATTCGTTCTAATTGTTTGAAAGTGTTGGACACCGCTAAAATATATAAAGAATCAGCAAATAAACTAAAATTAACGTTTTTCGATTCAGCTTCAGCTTCGACTAATAAATTTCCAAAATGGGGAACATTCTTGTGAATTGCACAACTATACATTGCAGTGAAGGCCAATTTTGCTGTGTTTGCAGCACTGGTGGATACTGTGTGAGGTTTGTTAACATTAAATGTGAGTTTTCAGTGAAAGAAGAAGAAATAGACATGAGTATAATTTATAAATACTCCAATTTTATTTGTGCAACAGAGAGACACTTATAATGAAAATATTTCCAAATTAATGATACAAAAAAAAACACTTTCGACATATTTATACTACGGGGTCGTTTGATCAATGTTGAACAGAAGGTAGAATACTCCGAAGTGTCAGGGCTGTTCCTAAATATGAAACTTGTCTTTGGCCACTGGAGGGAATACTAAGAAGGTTCACATGATGTCACTGTGTGCAGGATCTTCACAGATAACTTGTACACTCCTATTGGTCGAGTTTCTTAAATGCTATTCACTATAAAGTGAGCACTTTTGAAATCAACGGAAGAAAAAAGTCACTGTCTCTGCCTGCATAATTTTAACGGGCGCGCTGAGTGACATTCGCCCAGCAAAGTTGGTAACGGATGGAAAATAGTTCCATATCTTAACGTCAGATTAAAAGCGTAGGTAACCATTTGTAATAACTTAAAATATTTCTTACTTTATACTTTTTTTTTTAATGTATCGAAGTCTAAAAGAGCATATTTGTGAAATATTTGCTTTTCTAATAATTTCAAAGATTTAATTGACCGACGCACGAATAAAGTGATGAGTCCCATGACAGTGTTAATTTTACATAAGGCGGGATAATACACAACGTGCATACAAGTAGATATTAAGCAGGGCTTTCAAAAGTACTCATTTTACCGTTAACAGCCTTTAGAAAGTTGACTATTCACAGCGAGTAAATTTGCGCACTTTCTTGCACCAGCGATTTTATTGTAATGTTTAGTTATCTAAACAGAACTACGGCTTTCACTTGAATATGACCAATTAATGTGCTGATTAGAAATAGACAGGAAATACATCCCAGTACTCACACATGGGGAAACATGACAATGGCTTTATAAGAGCTAGTTTTAAAAAAAATTGACTATTCAGTAGACGCAATTAACACCGAATAAATAATCGAATACGCAACACACTAAAAATATCACCAAAGAAACAACAGGAAAACTTCAAACTCTATGATGCAACGGCTTATTTCAGACACACGATACGAATCTACTGTATCTCATTCCATCCGGAACATTACATCAAATGCCAACGACCAACGCCGGCTATCATATCGCCAGAGGTTAATGCCGTAATTTGTATGTGTAGAGACTCATGAACGCCTTGGTTTCCAGCACTTCTATTATCACTGTTGAAATCACTTTACAGGTAACAGTGAACATAATATAATTTTTTTAACTAAATGTTGCATATTTGTAAGGGTACGTTCGTTCAATGTCAGATGTTTGAGGTCTATTTTGATGCCCAAGATGGCAATGTCTAACGTTTCCTGTAACAGGTCAAATTTTAATAGGTATCATCTTTCATATCCCACAGTATAACTACATTTGCTTAGAAGGTCCACAGATTTAGGATGCTATAGCTACGGAAGATGGAGAGATTGATATTTATAATTACTTTATTTTTATATTTATTTCTTTATTTATTACCTAATTTATATTTTTGAACAGCAACCTGAACACTGAACATATTACATTTTCTGTAGTGTACTTTAGGAGTCTCAGTCGTTATGCTAGGGACATGCACGACCTCGTTAAAATCGTGTTGCGAATTTATTCTACTAGAGCTACCCATTTATAAAGTAAGCACTGATTTGAATAAAATCTCTAACACGTGGTGACTGATACCTCTCAGCTTCTAAGGATCGCTAGTGTTCAGCTGTACAATTATTCCAACAGCTCGCGATGTCAGAATAGGCTGTAGCAAAGGTGGCTAGACGTGCCAACAGAAAGTTAATAGAAACAATAAACAATTCTTGTAAGAAAAATCGGAATATATTGTTTCACTGGGGTTTATTAGTGTGTATATTTCTTTGTGATGAAGATCCACAAATACGTCTATAGACTATTCATGAATATGGTCTATGATTCACACCCTTGTTGCATGTGTTTTTATTCGTCGCTTTTCATGAGTTGATAAGATATCGATGGTATAAATACAGGAAGTCTAGTAAAGTTTTACGATGTGGAAATAGTTCATGCTCTCGAAATATATGCGTACTCTGCGCACGCGAATGTCTCTGCAATGCTTGATAGCTGAACTTGGCTACACGTAGTTCAGATTATATACTTTAGAAGTTGCATATGCAGCACTAGTTTCAATTTACGAGGTTATCGCTGTACACTTGTATCCGCCATTGTATAACGCTACGAGAATTTAGAGAATAAAACTTATGTTTACTTGATTACTAATAATTTCACTAGGTCTACAGTGAAATGATTCAATAAGTTGCAATTCTTTTCAATGACAAAACCATTGTTTTCTGCTCGCAGACTGATCAAATAGTGACAAAATGATAAATCATGTAACACACTGCATTATAGTATTTAGCTGTACTGTGATCTGACTCGCTCATTTATGTCGGCGAGTATGAATGACCTAGATCTGATTGGACAAACGGAGTTTCAAACCGTTAGCTTCTGGATTAATTAGGCGTTATCAACGTGTACGACCACGCTAGAAATTACATAAGTTATATATTTTCCTCTGCTGAATGGTGACGAATTGATGTAACCACTTACAACCAAACAACCGGCTTGCATGAAAATCGTATGGTTATTCAACTAGTTCAACTACCTTTGTAGTCACGTTACTGAAGTTTTGTAGACGTTGTACTGGTCGGTATTAGATAAGTATGTGATCTTAACTTTCCTGTTTAGATTCTTCAAAAACATTGCGCGGAATTCGAACTTAAACATTCACAGCGACTATCTGATCTATTATAATGGAAATGCGCCATTGCAATACACTGATATAGTTAAAAAAATAATAATAATAATAATAAAAAAAAAAAATAAATAAAAAAAACGTCATTGGAAATAACATTCGTAGATACAAACTAATAGGATACTAACATAAATGAGCCAGAGTTAGCTTTTGTTGGCAGATATGTAACATTCACATAATTTCAGAGAGGAATATATTCAAACATCACAAGAAAAACGACACAATATAAACATGCATCATACAATTATCCTACCTGCATAGCATCCTCGTTGTTTGTTTGGTACTCATTCTGGTTGCTTTACATCGTTTAGCTCGACATCTTACTACATTCCTGCTTGATAATGTATTTCGATTGCATATTTGTTGTTCTGTGAATTTTTTCTTGTGATGTTTCACTAGATTCTCTATTGGAATTATAAGTATGTTAAATACTCGTAGAAAACAGCTATCTCTGGCTCTTTTATACTCATATTTCAATATTTTGCGTATGTTTTTTTCATTGAATATTTTCTGCGACTATAAGAGCATCGCAATGACGAATGTTTGTAATACAGATAATCACTTACCCCTATCGTAAGAATCATTCAAAAGTCGTACATAGTGATTTTAAAATACCTTGAGAAACTCATAGCGATGTTATAGGGGACGGAAGTAAGAATTATTCATTCGTAAACAAACGTCCGGAAATGTAGTCGTTCACAAAATGCATCGTACAGAGCCATCTGTTAGGCAATCGTGGGTACGCGAGATCATTGTCGGTTGTGTATCTCACAGGCGTCAATCTCTGGCATTACGCTACAATACAAGCTTTTTTTGCAGGCATTGTTCAACGGCATGGGTTGTTCACAATATTAATTGAGCACTTTTGAAATCGACATTCTAAAAATGTCACTGCCACTACCTGCATATATTTTGACGGGCAAACGTACTGCCATACACCCAGTAAAATCAATGATAGAGGTAAAGTAGTGTCGTATTATCTTAACATTGAATTAAAAGTGTTTGGCAAACCTCTTGCGAATACTAAAATGGTTTATTTCGGTACTGAGTTTTAATGCACAGCATAAAGTGTAAGACTTGAAACTATATAAAATATTTACTCTTGACGTGAATACGTCTTTAAATTTGCGATCAGTGGGTGGCAATCCAGAAGATCCGATAACAACAAAATAGGAGGATAGAGTTTGGCATTGCACCTCCAAATCTATTGTCTACATTCAAAATTTAATTACACCACTCGATTTCCAATTTCCAAAGGATTAAAGAATATGTTACGTTGAGTGAGGACCGCGAAGCATCGTGCGGGGGGGAGGGGAGGGGGTGCAATTTTGATCAATAACTTCCGTGTAGTATAACTTCTGACTAGGAGAAGCTATGACACTCGTTTGAGGAGTTTCAATCGACAGCTCTCGTCAAGATCAATCGATTTTGCGTATAAAAACATTTGTGTGGCGTGGTTATGGTTACACTGTACGAGTTTCGTGTAAAAAAAATTAAGAAAACTTAACACAATTTCGGCCTATACGCGTCAAAAAGCCAAGTCGAAATTCAGAAATCGTATACGGTTGGAAACATAATCTCAAAAGCAATCCAGTGATACCCATAAAACCCCATATGATCGAGTGAAGCGGTGCCGTGAACGTAAAAAAAAAACCATCAAGGCGTTCGAGCGCGTCAACGTAGACGTATTTACGGAAAACAAATGGCTGTGTCCCTAACATAGCTATACCCAATTTTATTATAATTACAGAGATTCATTTGACCGACGACGCACGAATTTATATGTGGTGGAAGAATACCCAATGTGTATCATACAAGCAGAGCTTAAACAGGGCTTTCAAATGTGCTCAGTTTACCGTGAACAGCGTAAAACAAACATACAGCGCGCGATCAACTGCCTGACAGCCGGGATACAGGCTCTGGTAGGCATTGTAATTTCCGAATATTGCCCTGTGCACTAAATGCACGTCTTTGAGTGTTCCGCTCGTGTGTAATGTTCTATTACAACTATAAACTAAATATGAGGCAGACCTATTGCTCGTTTTCTGCGCATGCATTCAATATTGACCTTCCCCATAGGAGCACAGCTGTCAAAGTCACGTGGTCAACTGTGATGAACGTGTTTGTTTTCACCTTTATTTTCAAGATACGAGCACTTTTATATGAATAAAATACTTTTATCAATTTAAATATAATCAAACTATATTACAAACTGGTTGGATGAAGTATACAAATATCTCAAAGCACTTGTTTACTATGGAGTGTTCTAACCTCAAATCCAACCCACGCCCGGGTTTTGCTAGTCGTGTTGGCAGGCAAGAAGTTCAGTGTTGGGACATGGAGACTGGTTGTGCACAACCAGCGATATCAGTCTACCTCATCACATCATTGGTTACAACCAGACACAAAAGCACTCCACACTGTGTGGCAATAACGTGTTTGATAACATGAGGTGGGAAAACAGTGGTCGATGCTACTCTCACAACACACGACATTTCATAACACGCCCCTTTCTGTTGTAACAAACACAGCACGTCTCAAGCCGATGGTTTCCTATAGGCTGTTCACTGTAAAATGAGCACTTTTGAAAGCCCTGTCTAAGATCTTCTTGTACGCACGTCGTGTATTTCTCCACCTTGTATAGAATTAACATTGCCATGGCCCTCATCACTTTATTCATGCGTCGGTCAATTGAAACTGTCGAATTATTAGAAAAATATATATGATACAAATCTGCTCATTCTTATACTTAAACGCATTAAGAAAACCGAGATGAAAAGAAATATAAGTTCAGTTTGCACATATGGTTACCTAACACTAATTAGGCCTATTTGATGTTAAGATATGGAAGTATTTCCCATCCATTACGACCAACTCTACTGGGCGCATGTCACTCAATGCACCCGTTAGAATATATGCAGGCAGCGGCAGTGACTTTTTTCTAAGGTTGATTTCAAAAGTGCTCATATTATCGTGAACAGCCTTTATCGTCAGGTGTTCAGTACGTGGAATGACCCAAACGGTATTTTTACGACCATTCTTACGTATCGGCTGTTCATGATGAATTGAGCACTTTTGAAATCAACCATAGAAAAAAGTCACTGCACCTGCTTGCATATACTTCATGGGCACACTTGAGTGACATGCACTCGGTAAAGTTGGTAACAGTGGATGGAAAGTAGTTCCATATCTTAACGTCGAATAAAAAGTATTAGGTAGCCATTTGCGATGATTTAAATTATTTATTTCGGTTTCCATTTTTTTAATGTACCAGATGTGTAAAAATTAGCAGATTTATAAAATATTTTCTTTTCTAATAATTTCACGGTTTCACTTGACCGACGCATGAATAAAGTGATGAGGTCAATGGCAATATTCAATTTACATAAGGCGGAAGAATACACGACGTGCATACCAGAAGATCTTAAGCAGGGTGGTCACTGAAAATCCAGTGGAGACACGTTACCAGTAGTACAGCAGAGTCTTCCGTTTAGAGGCAACGAGACGTGTGATACACTTCCTTCTAGATCTTGGACCCGTTAAATGTCTCGGCAATTGGCTTTCATAAGAGTCCCGCCTGCCTGAATCATTTTTCTCATTTTTTGGCCGACAAGCGCAGGAGCTATAAGGGTCACACTGGCATGCGCTACAAGAGCACCATCGCCGCTACACGTAGGGCTCTTTACTGACGTGCAGCGTTCTTGTAGTGCTGCGTGTACCTATGGGACTTCCGACAGTGACCCTTCATTTTATTGATGAAAAGTCTGTAGCAAAATTCAACACAGACTCCTATCGTAGTTCGACACGTATCCGTCTACTATGTTTCAGGATACGGCAGTCTGAAAAGACGTTTTTAGCATACTTTGCATAGGAAATAAAGGCTTATACAAGATGTGTCCCACGCCCTCTTTTCAATGTTTTAGCACGTGAACCGAATTACACCAAACTCGGTACACATATAGTAGTACTAGGACGCCTGAATTTTATAGTATTAGACCACGCCGGGCACTTACTATAAAATGGCGGCCATTTTAAAATCTAGGATGTCATGTCTCAGAAACCATTCAACCGATTTAAACCAAATTTTGTAAGCTGACAGCGCAAGGCGTAAGCATTGAATTCAGAAGTGAATATTGTGAAAATGGATTTTTATGGAAGGTAGCATCACATGAAAAAATAAAATTATATCTCGAAAACTACTCAACCAATTTTCGCCAAATTTGGCACGTAAGTAATACTATAATAGACCAGATAAATAAAAGTAATTAAACTTTATTAGGCACTTATTTTTAAAATAGCAGCCAAACAAATATTTAAGTTTATTTTTTGTAACTATCATACCGTTTGACCAATTTCAACCAAATGTACGCTGCCAGTATCTATTACAAGCATCATATAAGCCAAGAACAACCACATTTGACTGCCATTTCGTAAGATAGTGATACACGAATTAAAGTTTTCGTGTGATATCTCGGAAAACAATAGACAAATTTGGCCAACAAATAGCACTAAGGCTGTGTTCTATTTCAGTGCAAGTGCCCTTGATCACTTACCCTTGACCCCTTCCCTTTTCACGAGCCCTTGTTCCCTCCATGATATACATTCCTTAGTTAATTTGGACACCTGGGTTCGTTTGCACCTCGAGTATTATTCTGTAGAATTTCGCTTTATCCGAGTTTCATTTTTCTTGTAATGTTTACAAGTGTTCTCCGCGGCCGTGCAGACTTGTAAACACAAAACAAAAAAAAAAAACAAAAAAAACATTTCAAACAAATGCGAATCAAAAACTCTAGGACTCGAGAAGGGAAACTTGCTCCTGCCGTTGGCTGAAGGGGATATTCTAGGGTGCATAACGTGCCCTTGCTGTGAATTCGAACAGCGGCAATGTTAAGTCACATCTGGGATGCACTTTTCAAGGGCACGAAGCCAGATAAGGGCCCTCAGATGGCAAATTCGAACACAGTCTATGGCAGGCCACGTAAACTGAAAACTTTGAGAGGGTGGACATGTAAATATTTTAGTTCAAATTTTTTATCCATGAAACAGCAAAAAAAAGTTCATCTTCAATTTGTATGTTGACAGTATCAGCTATAGCCATAAAAATTTTATATGGAAAGCCTCATTTCGCCGCCATTATGGAAGGTAATGACACAGCTTTTATACCGTATCTCAGGAAATAGTCAACTGACATCTTTCAAATTTGGCGAAGAAGTTGTAATACAGGCCATATTCGTTTATATGATTTAAGTCATTAAGTTTCTTATGTAACATGCTAAAACATAAACTTTTGGTCCTCCATTTATGAAGATCGTCACATCAACAATGGAGGTTTTATGCCATGTCTCGAGGATCAATCAACCGATTCGTACCAAAATTTAATGCAATTATTGCTACAGTAGGGTATGTAAATTAACATGTGTTATATGCAGCAAGTATGTTTTAATGAGGTTTATAAAAATAATTTGATTAATTTGTTATATCTATGAAAGATATCAACAAAATTCAACCAAATTTTGTATGCAAGCAGTATTAATTAGAAGCATCATTTATTCATACAGAGATCTTCTTTTGCCAGATTTTTTTTACAAATTAGTGTCATGTGAGTAAAATGAACATTTGCCTTATTTATGGAATAATTAAACTAATTTCCACAAAACTTGGCAAATCTACAGAAGGCCATGTAAAGTTACATGATTTAAATTGGGTCAGATGCTGATTTTCAAAATGGTGGCCATATCAATATTTTGATATATTTGACATATCTATTTAACAATTTAACAAAATTCAACGAAACTTTTTATGCTGACGGTATCTATCATACGTAAAGTAGAAAGAACATTTTTTTAGGCAGTTTTGTAAGATAGCAACAATTAAGATAATAAGGTTTTTATGCTTCATCTCGGGTACCAATCAACCAATTTCCACCAAATTTTTCACACAAGTAGCATTATGGTAGGCTATGTAAACTTACGTGGTTTTAGCGGCTAAGACACTTATTTTCATAATGATGGCAATGTAAATACTTCAGTTTAGTGAACCCTATCATTCAAAACATTATAGACTGATTACATCTGGAGTTGATGCTCAGATCCTACCTCCGTGATGCAGTTGATTCGAATCCCACGTGTCACTCATATGATATTGCTGTAAATGAGATGTTAACGCCAGGCTGCCATCTAAACTTTTAAGAACTTCACTAAAATTCATTTGCACCCATGTAGAGGAAAGTAGGCTCATTGAGTCATTAGTTACCAGTAACCTCTTCTTAACTATATTTTATCTATATTGGAGAACTCCAAAATACTATTCACAGCATGCGAGGTGACTTTATAAGTACAATTCATTTCTCGTCTGGGGTACCTATGTATTTGCATAGGTTAATATACTGGGGGCACATTTAATAATTTCATCGAAAAACCAGGACTTCAAACACACTACGACACAGTTCAAGCACCAGGCAGGCAAAATTATCTAAAAGCATGTTTCTTTTAATTTTTCACACATGTTCTTTTTCATAATATATATGGGCAATTTTGGCACGAAACTGCATAAATAGCAGCTAACCCAAATTTTCTCAGATTATCAAAGGTTTGCTGTCTTTAAATTCCTAACTGGTAACTACCGTGAAGGAATAACCATATGCTACGTGCAGGTAAATATGGAAGTGATGCCAGCAACAGGAGACAAATACAACACCACTTCAGTAAAATGGCTACAAAAATCATTGAACTAGTGAATAACGCTTCGGTTTTCATGCAATCAGCATAAAGTAAATTAATGTTTTACTCACTAGTTTACATGATTATGCCACGAGTTGTGCCCTGTAAACACAGAACGTACTAACGAAAAGTTGTGAATTTACTAGATCAGCATGAAAGAATTCATTTTTTTGAAGCGTTGAATAAGCCATCAATCACATGACTGAAGCAGTAACAGTTAGATTTTCTTCAAGTTTCAAGCAATGGAATTTATCATCAAACAGAAAACAAAGTGCATACAATGAAGGTTCTTTGAATTCTATATGGCGGGTATAAAATCCTCTTACTCTATATGAAAAATTAAGCTATGTTAAACTACTTCAATGTAATTAGATAAATTTGAACTGTCAGTAAAGAAAAATGAAAGGTTTTGGTCAATACTTAACAGGGAGGTCTTGAGAACGGGTGAAGGGTAAATGATGCGCAAGTATGAAAATGCCGGAATGCATAGGTGACGGAAATGGGAGATCCCAGAGAAAACCTGCCGGACAACAGCAACGTCCGCCACGTCTCCATATCCGGGAAAGAAAAAGGAATGTTACATAGCACTTGAACAACAATATTCATGAGTGACATGTTTACTCCATAGAAAATTTAGTCGTGTATTTTCCCGCAAAACAGCAACCAGTGTCAAGGCGCATTTTTTCCTCCGGTGCAATGACCATTTTGTCATAGTTCTGTATGAAGTTCCACCGTACTTGAAGTTATGAAATGCGTGGAGTTGAGTTACATAATATTTAGGTATATAGAAGTGAAATGGTGGTGTCTATTGTGAACGATGATCATAAACACCAACAAAATAGCCCCAATAACCAGCAATATGGTAGAATCTATAAGTAGCTGGAAACTGAATTGCCGGATGATAGCCTGACGTGTAGGGAATATTACAACTACTCAATGAAAAACCAAGTATGTTTACATGAAAAGAACCGCCAAGCTACTTTGCTTCTGTAAGTTTGCATATTTTATGATGGATGTGAGAACTGTAGATTCCGCGTACCGCGTTTTATGTACACTACCAGAAAATTTAAAAAATAACAACTTGGGGGATGATTTGCAAGCGATCCAAATTTTATTCACATACAGTACCGTAAACTGGGGTTACCAAGCATCTCTCAGGATTTAGGTTTTGGAACTATTCTGGCGTGAAATGGCAAACTTTAGGTGGGTCTTTTAAACTTTAATTGATATCTGTCCAGTTAATGTTTACTTAATCTTTTACAAAATTTTACCAAATGAAATATTTGAGTGGTGCAAAGTAACCCCAGTTTATGGTACAGGTAGTACGTATATCGGACATGATCTCTGGCACAAGGATATCTGCTGAAAAATGTCAGCAGAGATGTGCTTAAAGGTCATTCAATAAGCAGTTTGCTCTCCTCTAGCAGCATTGCCAGAGGAATTCTTGCATGTACATAATCGTAGAGGTGATGAATATCATCCTGCAGAATAGTATTCCACACACATTGCACTTGGTGGCTCAGTTTGTCAAGAGTTGTTAATGGTGCAAGAGATTGAGCCAAATGATGTCCAACCTAGTCCCATACATGCTTAATGGGGGAAAGACCTGGTGTTCGAGCTGGCCAGGAAAGTTGACAAACATGTTGAAGAGCATGCCGGATTGCACAAGCAGAATGTGGACGGGCATCCCCCTGCCCCTGCAAAAATTATAGCAGAACTGGTTGGAAGACGTTCTATATGTACCGTGCACTGTATTAACACTAACACTAGATACAAACAGCCATCATAAGACATGCCCCCCCCCCCCTAATCATTAACCCAAGAGTCACCCAGTGTGTCGCTGCCGTATACACTATGAAAGATACCACTTACCAGGCCAATGCAGAATACCCACTCGATCATCAGCCCCAAGGCAGAACCGGGACTTATCACTGAATATAATGCTTAACCATTCTTTCCTCCAGGTGCTCCTTTCTCGACACCACCGGAAGCAGGCTGCACGATGCCAATGGTAGACCAGCTTAACGTAAACAATTTCAAATGGTCGTAAGACACACACCTTGGGAAACATTACTTATAATCTGCTCTGTAGTCGCAGTGCAATTTGCTATGACTGCTTGTACAATGTAACTGTCTTGGTATGTATCCCTACGTCACAGACTTCCGGAATCATGTTTACGGGCATGTGCAGCTTCCTCTGACGAACAGTGCCACCAGCAATGCACTGCTGACACTTCCCATCCAACATTTTCCGCAATTCATCGGTGTGACCAACCAACTTCCCAAAGTCCCTCTATTCAATCTCATTTCCACATGGGGCTCGCCTTCACCATCTTGGCATGCTAACAATGTCCAAACGACCTCCAGAGTACAGCGAAGCCTTTGTAACTAGACGCTTCTCCCAATGCTCAACTGGTTACGTCTGTGTACTTTGACTGCCCCACTTCAACCCCGTAGACTTCCCCAGTAAAATGATTAAGCTACGTCGTGTATATGTTCACTAATATTAAAATATGCAAAGTAATGTTACCCAGGTAAATAAAATCACTTTTAAAGTGTAAATAATAATTACAACATAAAAATACGTTTTCCCAACTTTGACTTAAAATTTAGTACAAAAAGGATCGTTAATGACAAAATATATTTATTTGCTCAAACAATAAACAAACTGATGAACATTTAAAAATTATTGTAACCAGAAGTAAATAATTATCTTTTCAGTTAACTATTTCATAATCAAAAATCAAAGTTATACGGAAAATAAAGCTTTTCGCTTTATCAGCTTACAAAATTAGATAGGCTTTTTACCAAACTATAAAAATTATATGCTGTTCCATCGATTAATTATCACAATAGCTTGACTTCTCACACATAAAATTATACCATTTTAAGGCCACAATAAAAGAAAGCAGTTGCTAAATTCTTTATAAATTGTTTAAATCTGAAATTGCCAAAAAGTGTTACAAAATTACATAACACAAAGGCGGGCACACTACTTTACACGGTCAAAACATCGCATCCAGAAATACCCAGAACAAAAGGTAAACTCATCAAAGGCTCTGGACACCTTTCCAAGAGACTTTACTGCCATAAATGGACAACTAAAATTAACCGCCACATAAATGAAACTGCCTTGATTCTCATCATAAAAATAAAACTACAAATTATGGCTCTCATTAAACTTCATCACCAGATTAATAGGCAACAAACCTCTTACTGCCTCAAAACATTTTAAAAAAACTAACTGCCATCACGTGAAATTACTGCGTCAATATCAGCACGCGTCTGAGATACTTCTAGCTATCTGTACGTCATACTGCAAAAAATCAATTTTTATGTCGTAATAATGAAAGTCTCCAAGAACCCAACTAAATTTAACTTCATATCACTAAAACAAAAGGGTGACTTAGCTTTGTTGACTACATCATAGAGAACTTCCTCAGCCTCCTCCAGGCCAGAACTCGCCAGTTGCTCCCAACTGACGACTGAATTAAGATACTCTCACATACCATACTGACTGACTCCAGACTCGCTGACTGCCTTACTTCTGACTCCCGTGCGTGACTTCTTCCCTTACACTCCACGCATCATCTCTACGACTACTCTTTAAACAAACGTCACCCCTCCACAACTGGCTTCCACCAACATCTGGCCTTGGGAGACGTTATCCGGCCTTCAGCCAATCCGAACACTCCACGTACACGTGCGGTGGCTCGCTAACACAGGCTTAGCACAAAGTCTCTTCCCTTTTACACTTGAGGCTCCTACACTTATCTCTGATGTTCACGGCACGAATCCTCCTCTCTTCCCCTTTGGGACCCACAATCGCAGTGGGGAAGCTCCGAGAACTTAAGGGCACACGTACGATGCAAAAACATTTCATGAAAAAGATGACAGCACTTTATAAACACAGCGGTGAAAAAAAAACAGTGGACCACAGCTGTAGCAGACACACGGGTAAAGACTGATCTCGGCCCGATACAATCTGTAAACAATTCCTGCAGTAGCTCTCTGTAACTATCTACTGCAAGCCTAAGGAAAATTCCCGGATGACAAAGTGAACAACCTAACAAGCTTATATCCAAATCCCTTTTAAAACAATTAAAACCCATTCAGAACAAATATAATATAAGATCTGAACTCACAAAAAGTAAAAAGAATAATAAATTACTTCCATTAAAAAGTTAAGGCCTTTGTATATAAAATAATTAAACTTTAAAAAGGAACGAAAAGTTTCAAATCCAAACAAACCACGACTACTAAGTTGAAGTCAAAAAGGACCTAAGTACCCGATCACTAGAACAAAAGCGAAACAATTTTCCAAATCTATAACCAAAACCCAAATTGATAGAAAAATTATTAAATGATTACCAAAACACCACAAAAGAAATATTCGCATCCAAAAAAAAAAAAAAAGGGAGGGAATCAACCTAACGAAATCAACATAATTTAAGAATCCTAAAATCCAACGAAAAATACTAAAATAACGTAATGGATCATAATAAAAAATTAAGAGCTTCCTACAGAAATTAAGGGTATCTTAGTAAAAAAAATTTAACTCTATATAATTACGTTGTTATAATATAAAAACTTACACACCAATACTGCAACATAGGAGTGCATGCCTCCATACTCACATGCTTTATTGCTGTTTTGAATCACCTGGTATATAAAAACGAAATAACAAGGATGCCACCACCTTAGGGGCGTCCAATACACAATAATGTATTATTATTTATTTGTACCTTATATTTTTCAACTAGAGTGGAGCTACAACACGAGTATAATAAACAAATGCTTAAAAAGTACACTGTAAAATCCATCAGATCCACAACACATCCTCACATGCAAAAATAAGAAGTGATCCCAGCAGGAACTAAACCCCACTTATTGTAGGAGGCAAGTAGTCTTACCTCTTCGCCACTCAGGTCCATAGTTTTGATGTTGGTAATCTCTTCTTTCAGCAAAAATATTTACCACGGAGTGAATTCCAGAAACAATTTGATCCCCGTAGAATTGTGTCTATACTTTAGTGTTGTGTGAACATTCATTATACCGAAATGAATACAAAATTATGACTTCCATTTTCATTTCTGCAACAAATTTTGTTAACGAGTTTTGTAATGAAACAACAATCCTCAATGTCAATAAATATTTTTTAGTTTAATGAATGTTCATTTAGTGCACCAGCAAAGAAAATTTTCATCTGCAAACTTGTTTAATTACATTATTTTATAACTATAATAAATAATACAAAAATAAATTTAAATGTATGCAAGAACCATTGTGTAAATACATAGGCCTATCCCATATATTTTTTTCATTTGGTTGTGCAACAAATTTATTACAAGCTTCTTACTAAAATGTTATGGAATTCCTTAAAATTTCATTAAAACTGAACTCTTATGAAATAATTTTGAATTTTTTTTTCACTTTCATGAAAGATAGAGACCTGAAAAAGTAGGTGTATTTTTTTCAAAAATATGTGTTATTTTTTTTGGGCAAAAAAAAAAAGCATTATTTTTGTCAAAAATAGCTGTTATTTTCTTGCTACAAAAATGCAGGTTTCTGCACGAGAACTGCTCCAATTTTTAATATGCTCTTTATAAAGACATACATAATTTGAAATGTCACTTTATTCGTAAAACCTGAAATTGGCAATGTTATTCCTATTAATAAGCTGCATTTTTCATCAATTGATATTTCCGTGCAAAAATTCCTAACTCCCAGAGAAATATACAGTTACGGTTTTAATACAGACAACGGTTTATCAACAGACAACATTGAAAACAAATTCAGATTTTACTTAAGAATTCGTATTCTGCCTATCACTTGGAACAACAAACGGTCACAATACACTGGCAAGTGCATACTGTTCCATGAAAAGAATAATGTAAACAATTTATACACAACTATAAAAGCACAGTTTAAAAAAATAATAAAATTGCCTTGTACGAATAGCAAAAAAAATATTAGAGAAATCTGCCTATACGTGTTTGAACTATTGAAACTTTCAACAACAAATTTTTTTCGTTAGGCCCAATGACAAAACATTTGTTTCTTCAAAACGTCTCATTTTTAACCGCATATATTTACAGATAATGTGTATGATAAAAATACAGTTTACTGGATGAATACAAGTTTAAAATATGTGATAAATTGATTTACAAATATATTCTACATAAGTAAACATATTTTTCACCGCTGCACCGCTCACATTGTAAAAAATAAAGAATTTTTGGTTAAAACGTGACGATGCTACAATATGAATGTAAACAAGCGAGTTCGCATGAATTCCATAGATAACATAGTGCTTGGTGGACGTAAACACTACAACGGCGTGTTTTCCTAATGAACAAACTTTTGCAGGGCTGTGAGTAGAATGTTCACTCAAAGTGATGCATCATCACTTGCGCTCATGTTATCTATGGTCGTAAATACTTGTGTTGGAAAGTAAACATGTTTTTGTTTAAAGTGATAAATCGAAGAAATACGCTGGCCAACTTATGCATGCGTATTTGAATATCCAAAAACACAACAAATACGTCTTAAGAAGCAACTATGTGACGTAAAACAATAATAATTCGCAAAAATACCACAGGATTTTGTACAATTCATGAATTACAGCTGAAATTCTCAAAACTCGCAAATTTTCGTTTTTTATGTCAAAATTCACATTTTTCGCTTTATCGTGTTAGCTAATTTTTCAGGTCTCTAATGAAAGATCACATTTTTTGTTTTCATTTTGCAGGGAAAAGTTGCATTTGCACAACTCTAATATATAAAGGTTTCATATTCTGAATGTTTTTTTTTTTTTTTTTTCCATTCACAAAAAGAAATAAAACACTTTATTTTCAAAAAATAATATACACCACGCAGCTTTCTATTAAAAAACATCAAAATAATTTACAATTCACTGATGGAAGTGTAATGAGCAGACTAGAACAATGACTAGCACTTTTAACACAGCAAGTTAATAATACGGTTTATATCAACATGCTAAATGTGCATCTTGGAGAAACACTCCACCACAATTATGGTTACAAATTAATTTACAATATTAAAACTAGAATCTAATGACTTACATCCAAAGATTAGTATTATGGTACCATTAGTTTTGGCAACATAAGTTTTCACAGCATATATTAATTTTATAATAAAAACAACACACACAAAAAAATTACCATACTAAACAGTTGATAAACTCGAGGAACTTATAAAACATAATTAAAATGATTATGTCTCAAATTATTAAAGTGCTAAAGACTTGCTACAGCACATAATAAACACATTAATAACCATCCTTAGACACAGGCTAAAGCAATGTTCCAACGGGCACTTTTTATTAACAAAATAATAATTCTAACAACAAAACTGATGACATTTTTTTAAATTTGAATTTTCCATTTCGTCAGTTTCAGAGCTGTCAAATTACCATATACAAAATACTGAAGCAACGTCATATTTGTTTCGTCGTTTTTAAATGTTTAAATGCACAGACAGGCAACATTACTGAAATAAACAAATGTGGTATCATACAATAATTACTTCACAAGGCAAGCTGCTAAAATATTTTTGAAACAGGAATTTTATAATGGCAAAATTTTTGGTTAGTAACAATTTCACATCATAATTATTTTAAAAGTTACATCCATAAACACTAACTAAAGTCCACATCCTTTCGTAACATGGCAACGGATGTATTTTTCCCTGAAAACAATGCCACAACCAATAAGCAGGTAGCTGTAGTCTGCCCCACCAAGGATATCGGCAGAAAAAAAAAAAAAAAAAATGGTTAGAGGGCCACATAGGACAGGTTTCAGAATTTACAACATATGATACACCCAAAATACTTTATCAATATTACACTGGAAAAAAAAGCTCTTCCTAAAACAAATTTCAAAGGAGAACAAATACTGTATTTACTTGATAAGTCACACTTTTTCCAGAAAAAAAAATCAGGGTGCTGCTTAAAATTAAGTAGTACCATCAATTTTTTTTAGCCCGGAAAAAATTATTACCAGTTTTGTAATATCAAATGTGTAAGATTGTGCAAATATGAGTTTTCCCTCACAAAATAAAAATGAAAAATATGTTATAAACATTCGTAAAACTGAAATGAAAATGAATAATAATTTCATAAGAGCTCAGTCCTAAGGAAAGTCTAACAAATCTCATAGCATTTCAGCAACTTATTCATTATATCAAATTTGTTGGATACAAAACATTTAAACTTTGGTTTTATGTATGTATTTATTTTATTTACTTAAAATATAATAAAAACAAAGATGATCATTTACAGACAAAAAAATTTTTTTCCTTTGTTAGTGCATTTTGAACCCCCAGATGTTTATTGAAATCAAAGATTGTCATTTCATCACTACTTTCTGCAACCAAATTTCTTACTGAAACATAAATGAAAGTTAACATTTTTCATTTTCGTTGCGCTACAATGAATATTTGCACAACTCTACAAATGTGATTGTTTTTGCAAAATATACTGTAATAGAAATACAGTGGCTGGAAAGCCATTTGAAATTGATGAATCAAACTTGGACAGTAAAGAGAACCAGGAAATGATGTTAGTATTTGCTTCCAAGAGCACAATCAATATGACAATATTATTATTTTCCAGAGTGAACTATATTTGTTTCTATACAAAATCATTTCTATTGAAGGAAAAGTTTAACTGTAAAAACTTACTACAGAAATTAAATTTCCTACTGAAGTGGTGGTTTAACCTGTGATCTCATCTGTATACCAATTATTTTTTACCAGGATTTCCCCCAAAAAACAATGTGTGGTTTAGATTTGAATAAATACTGTACAGTGAAACACTGTTAAGAAGATTCCCCTTAAGTTTCCATGCTTAATAAGTGGAATAAATTTATTTGCACCTTATCTATATGCACATGTGTAATTTGACTCTTTTAAGAAAATTTCCTGGTTAAGCATTACTTTTTCAGTCCCCTAAAAAACATAACAGAGTTTTACTATAATTAGTGGTACACCTATAACCAAACTCCGTTACACACAACTTTGATGTTGTGTGAGACTTGCATATCTTTAAGCAAAATCACTATGCCAGCTGCACATGTACTACTTATTTTTGTGTCAAATACATGTAGGTACTACGTATACAATAACTTTAAACCTTTAGGGAACACTTTTGGGCCCTTGCTAACTGCTACAGGTTTATTAACTGGATTGAACGATCAAGATTTAGCACCAATCATCTCTCTGGTGACTGTTTTAACTACAGTCAACTCTATTTCTAAGACCCCTGAAACAACGACTCTCCCAAAATAACATTTTTTGGGAACCATAGAAAAAATTTCCAATAACAACCCCTTCAAGATGATAACGCTTTCCCTTTCGACACTTGCAACAGTACATCATGTCTCATGGCTCTGATGTTAACTCGAAACTTTTCCTCCTCAGCCCAGTCGTAACACACGAATGGGATTCAGATCACAGAGTCACACAGCGTAAAGTTATACTCGTACGACCTCTTCCTCAACATTACATCATTACCTATATAAACTGTACACTTGAAAAGCTAGTCATCCCTTGTAATAAATTCCTGTTACTTCAGGTGCAAAACTGTCTTTATGGGTAAAGGCCAGCAGTTGACCGAGCAATTCTGAAACCCCAGCTGAGATCTAATTTTCTGCCCATTTTGTATCTATCTTTTCACCATATGTAAAACGAACATTGCCATAGACATCATGATAAAATAACTTTATTCACATTACAATCAAGTGTAACTGTAAAACTGTTCAGGATGTAAATATGTTATTAATATATTTTTCTCTCATATGTGCACAAAACTAACAAAAACCTAAAATTAAATTAAACAAATTTATACAGCACACTTTCAATACTACGTTAAGATATGGAACTGCTTTCCCTGCATCACTGCCAACTCTGCTAAGAGCATGATTGGTCAGTGTGACCATTAAAATAGGTATAGGCTGTTCAAAGTAAAATGAGCACTTTTGAAAACCATGCTTAAGATCTACTTCTATGCACCTTGTGTATTCTTCTGCCTTATGTGAGATTAACATTGTCATGGGCTTCATCACTTCATTCATGCGTCGGTCAAGTGAAACTGTGAAATTATTATAAAAGTTAAAATTTTACAAATATGCTCATTTGTACACATTGATGCATAAAAAAAAAACCCAAAGCGAAATAACTAATTTAAGTTATGACAAATGGTTACCTGACACTTACTTGACGTGAAGATACGGAACTACTTCCCATCCATTGTTACCAACTTTACTAGGCACATATCACTGAGGGCGCCCATTAAAATATATGCAGGTAGTAGCGGTGACTTTTTTCTAAGGTTGATTTCAAAAGTGCTCACTTTATCGTGAACAGTCTTTACATGCAATTAGGTAGAGGGGATATATTTTTTTTCTTTTCAAAAGTTGACTTTGAAAGTTTTCAATCCGTATTTGGAACTAAAGCTTACCAAAACTCATTCACAGGGAAAAGCAGCTGTGAGCTTGGAACAGAGTATTACATATCTTCCACGGAAATCACTGCTGTTAAAACAATCAATATAAACACACCTGCTTCTTTCAAAAGAAACCTCTGGAGACCAAGAATCCCTAAAGGAATACAGTGAAACTTGTTAAGAAGTTCCTGCTTAATAAGTTGAATTATTGAGCACCTTTTTTATCACCCCATGTGTAATTAGACCTTTCTATGAAATTTTCCTGGTTAGTAAGCATTATTTTTTCAGTCACTTTAGAAACATCTTAACAGAGTTTAAATGTACCTAGAATCATTATCAGACAAGGTGCAGGTTTTTTAAATGTAATTGTCAGGGTCACCATAAACACTAGTGCCTCCCCCCTTACCCACAAAATCGTACATGGTTACATAGGAATTTGGTATGTTGTGGTTGTTACACTGAAAAATATGATTATCATGCAAAAGCCAACATTATTGCTTGTTCATAAATTATAACACAAACCACAGATGATGCACAGCCCATAAATATGTCATTCTGCACAATATGACTACACATTTTACATTTACGTCCTGCTTCAATTATTAAAATTTGCAAAGGTACACTATGGTTGAATGCACACCAATATTGGGCAATTGACATCACTGAATATATTCACTTATATCTTTTACATTTTAAAACTGTATGCAGTCTGGACAAATGTTGTATAAAAAACAGTTAATTTGTGCGGTGGATTTCATGATCAACATGGAATAGAAAAGCTACACACAAGTCTCCATCTGCATTAAAAATGGTGTTGAAATCTAGGGCATGTAAAACTTAAACAGAACCATAAACAAATATTGCACCTGTCTCCTCTCACAGTACTTAAGGTGCATCCAAGGCAAGATACAGCAGTGGTTTACCAAGCGCCACAGTAAAAAGATTCATCAACTTGAAAAATTCTAAGGTTTTTTTAATTTTAAACGCAAGCAATTGGTTGAGGCAGTGTGGGGTGGATGGAGGGCTGGTGAAGGTCTTTTAGAAAATTTAGCACACCTGGTGCTGCAAAAGGGTTGCCTCTCAAAATTTAGTTTTGAAATCAATCATGTCAGTATATTGCTTGCTATACACATATTTTAACACAAAATACCAATATCAGTAGAAACATTATTATAGGCTGTTCATAGTAAAGTGAGCACTTTTAAAAGACCTTTCATTGGAAATAATAGTTATTAAATATATTTTATTGTGGCCTTAGACGTTAACTTTCGAGTCTGGTGAAACATATACAATGAGTTTATTATTCGCATGGCAATATTTATTTAAAAAACTGGTAAAAGAATAAAATATAGCTAAAAGGAAAAATTAACTACAGCCTCAACAGTGCTCACTTTACCGTGAAAAGCCTATATTAACATTACTGACAGGCATTTTAGTAATTATACACAAAGTATTAAACTTAACCTACATTGTTTTCTCGAGACACCACCTCAGGAGGTATCATAGTGGGACTGAGGTGGGGGCAGTAAGTGAGTGAAGAGAGTTGGGCGGCTCTTGACAGCGAGGTCTTGAGAGCAGATGAGGGTTATTGAGGAGAATGGAGCAGTGCTGGAATGAAAGGTCAGGGGAAACGGGAGATCCCCGAGGAAACCCAGTGGCATCGTCCGGCACAATTCCCACATGCAAAAATCGGGGAGTGACCCGGCCAGGGATTGAACCCAGTTCGCATTGGTGGGAGGCAAACATGCTAACCGCTCAGGCACCACGGCCCTGGGGTGGGGGAAATACCCCCCTTACCGCCTCCTTTCCAACACTCCTCCTCGAACTAAGTTAGAGACTACACATGTTAATTCATTTCTATGGTTCACTTTTGAGATGTAAATCTTAACGCAATAGTTAACTGCATCAAACTGTATTTTGTCTTTGAACACGTACCCAGAAAAGTTTTTGACTAATACTGACTGAGTTTTATAGTGAAACTGATATTTGAATCACGAGCAATCCAGGTTAATTTAGTAGTTTAGTGCAATGTAATCGAGTCTGTACATATTTCGAATTTCTTACCTTACTTCATTGTTGTGTTGGGATGCAATATCAGAACGTTCTGTGCCTGCTTTCATTAATTTATTGCACCGAGTGTAAGTTTGTTTACAATGCTGTTAGGAACACGGATAACTTGTTTCGAGTATAACTTAGTAACTATAATCCATTTGCAGTATCTTCACACTTTTTAAGTCAAATATTTGAAAAATCACCCTATGAATGAGGTTTTTAGTATTTTCATAAGTTTGTAATTTATCATCAGTGTTTTATACTCATGTTAACATTAAAGCATCCTATTTTTTGTGAAATTTAACTTTAACTTATATTTTATTCATTATATATATTTAATTTATAATTAACACAAATAAAAATAGCAGTGTTCGTAATGCCTAGTATGAAATAGTTTAAATGAAAAAATATTATTGAAGTGAATGTGCGCAATCGCAGTGTGTCATTCCTTTAGGTAATTTTCCAGGCTTAGTTAACATTTGTTTGCACGAGGCACAGGAATAGTCTAATAGCAGAACTTTGGCATGGCTTCCAACAAGTTGGAAGTAACCATGAAAAGATTATACTTAGTATTTTGTGTAAAATATTTCTGCAACATTTTGAGAGTCATTAATTAGCTAATTTAATTATAGCCTTTCAAAGCTTACTTTCCCCCACCATTGATGTGTGTTTCACAATAAATGATGCAGTCATCTATCTCTCTTAATATATGGTTTAAGTATTTTCAACAAACCTAACATTCCATGCAACACCAGATTTCACTAAACATTGTACACTAAATATCACTACAGAAAGGAATGCAAATGAAAATACAACCTAGTACATACCCAATTTTGTAATTAAAAGGAAGATGTTGATTAGTTCAAGATGGTTAAAACACCAGAAGTGCATTTGTGGCACAATATTCTTAAAAAGTCTTGAAGAGCATTAATGACCATTAGAATTTAGGCTAAATGCCACAAACAATATTATAAATGTAGCATTAAATTAAATTAATTTTAACTTTCATACACATCTTATGATAGGAATAGAGTCTCATTTTACTCTGCTGCAAACGTTGTGGAGATTTCTATGCATTTCTAAACATTTCACAGTCCAAAAAACATTATTTAATTGAGTATTTTATCTCAATATTCATGTATATTGTGCACATAAAAGAATTGGTTTTGGTTTTTATGGAAATGAAATTCCATCTGAAGACTTCATTTTTTAAATTACAAAAGCAGACTATTATAAGAGTATTTCATAAAACACATTACTTCAATATACTGCAAATTAAAATATTCTACACAAAAATAAACTTAACTAGCATAATTAACCAATTTTAATAAATGTTTTACGACTTGTTAAAACAAAACTTCCTTTACACTTTGATGAAAATTAATCTTTATATGGCACTATACTCAAAGGCACTGACAACTACATGCACTTCCCACCATTGCACAACACCTAATATTGCATCAATGATATGTCCAATGACATTTACATAAATTAAAACAGACTAAACTGTGTGTAGAGATCAAATAATTTCATAAAGATAAACACACCTTTCAACCATTGGAAATAAACTATCACAACAATATAATATGAAAAAACTTTACAATTGCAATATCAAAACATAATATCAATTAATTTTAAATTTTGTAGATTAATATTGCAAATTAATACTGTAATTAATTCTACAAAACATCCAGCTTTATTTTGAAAAAAATGGTTGAAATTTAGTAATTTTAAACATGCTTAAAATTTGCCCAAAAAATATTTTACAATGATGATGCAAAACAAAGTATACACACAAAAAACAATTATTAATAAATATATCAAAATTAAATGTGTAAATATAAAATATTACAAAAAAGTATAAATTAAGTGAGGTAGCGGATCAAATTATGCAAAAATTACATACTCAAGGAACTTTGTGTAAACAAAAAGGTATGTGACAGCCTCTTAAGCAAATGGAATGCTTCCTTGTAAACGGAACAAAGCATTTACCATCTACTGAATTATTTAGAACTATACGTAAAGAAAGAATTTTCTCATTCAAACTCCTTGTCAAACATGAATATACCAAGGCCTTCACCAACACGCTGAATATTAGTGACATGGTCACCAATTTCCTTTATGGCATCAACTTGTTCCTGAAGATATTCACTCTCCAGGAAGTCGCACAGATTGGCATCTTCCTTCTCCGTTGCAATCTTGTGAATGGACAGCAGACTCTAAAAACAATCATCACTTTTGCAGTTTTCATGATAGAATTGGCTCTTCACGAGAGTTGTGCTGTCCAACAACACTGTCTGTGCCAACCTCTTTGTTCCTGCTAATGCATGTAACAAATCCTAAAATATTTTCTTTAATATTTTTATGCTTGCCTCTTTATGCTGGGAAGCCAATTCACATAAGAAACCAACCTAAACTTACATACGACAACACATCCCTGGCTCAGTGGGGATCTAAACCCCCTAACTGATGGTGTAAAGACACCTTTGTAACTTTGGCCATTAACATCACTGTGCCAACTGTGAGCAGCAAAACTCAAAACAGCCATCATTGTGCAAATACTGTACCAACATTTACACAATTTTTAAACACTTTGTCTATCATGAAAATGTATAGTTTGTCAACCACCCACATTTCCTTAGTACAATGATTGATGAAAGATTATGACAGGCGGTCGACAACACAGGGTGGCTACAAATTGCATGAAATAAAATTCCCTGACTTTTCCTTGTTTTCCAGACCAAAATTTGTGATTTTCCCTGACCTTTCTTGTAAACTAGAAAATTATTTTTGATACTTTGTTTTATAGTACTAGTGTTGATGTAAGAGAGTAAATGTATGTGCACGCGCATGCACACATGACACCCTGTTTCATCTTATCAGTGGCGAATATGTTATGCCAAGTTGGTGAGCCATATTGCAGAAAAAATACGTAACTATATCAAGAACACATCATTACACATTAACTGAATCACTGCTACAAAAGCACATCGTTAAATTAATCTATGTAACTATAATCACAAAAAATTTTACTAAGAAAAACTATAGGAAAATTTTTTTTTTCACTAAGCAAATTGTTCTTACCCTCCATTGTAACAAACCTGCGCATAGCTAAAATTTACCATTATGCTCTTCTGAAGATCAAAACATGCAGAACCTTAAAATGTACTTTTCAGTAAACTAACAAATTGTTCTTCCACCCAAACTACTTAGTAACGAACCTGCGCATTAGATATAAATTATTACCATTATGTCCTATCTAAATCAAAAATGCAGAAACTAAAATGTATTTTGCAGCTCAACATATATTCACATAAACAAGTAATAAAATATATTCAAAAGACATCAAATCAAAACCTATTATGTTCAGTAACAATTTTATCACAAACTATTTGTCATGTGATTATATTCACAATAAGACATTGATAATAGAAATAAATTCAAAAGACCTCAAAATACAAATAAAATTATGAATATTTCAGTAAAAGAACTAATTTTGCATAACAAATATTTGTGACATTAAATAATTGTGATAAATGTTCCTACAGTAAGCAAAATTTTAAATATTCAAAGAACATATGTCACAAATTTTCTACTAACAAATGTATCACAAAAATTGAATTACCATAACATATTTTAACTAAAAATCATTCACATCAAATAACTAATTAAAATTCTAATTAACATAAGAATAACTAAAATTATTTAAAAAACAAACACACCCTAATTAAGAAGTCCCATATAAAACAGCATTGCACAAACAGCAAAACCAATTGTTGCACGTAAACACTGAAGATATCCACCACGCATTCACTTTAATGTCCGGCCATAAATAATTACTCTACCTTTGAGTCATTTGCAAAATACATGTGCATCATAAATAACACCCAGAAAGTCGAGTATAATGAACTATTTATTTAGTTTCCTGTAACGCATTGTGCTTCCTGCTTCAAGACACTTTAGAATAGCACATGGATCAAACGTGGGTAATCTGTGCAAATCCCGTCATTAGCATCCATATTAGCAAAAAGTAACGGGATACAACAGAAAGTGCTGCTCTCTAGCAAGGCACTAAGAAAACATAGATCACTAGCACACCCTGGCGGCAAACAAGGTAGTACGTAATATTGTTACTATATTTGTCAGACATCCGATAACACGTCTAACAAAGAAGATGCACAGTTTTAGTAAAATAACAATTATCATATTTATCGGAAAAGAAAACTACCCGTTCCTAAAATATTTTTGAGGGAAAAATATTTAAACCTGAATTCAAGACTTCCCCTGTGAAGTGCTGAAAAAATTATTTAGGTTGAAAGTACTTTTGCATGAATTTATGACCAACCCTTCAAGAAGAAATGCTATTATATGAATAAGATGATATATTTGATTTACTTTTAAAGAAAAGCTAATCACAATTAAACATGTGTATCTAATCTGGTTGCACTCCGAAACACACAATGGTGAGACAAGCTACAATATTGCTAATGGTTTGGGACAACTTCAGGTAAACAGACTCTTGCCCTGCAGAGCAAGGCTAAGGAATGTTTAATGGCGAACCTCACTAACTGACATTGACTTTGTCTTACAACAGGTTTCAGCAGAAATGGAAAAACTACGACCGATGTCGCCAATGTGAAGAGATTATTCTTCAAATATATGCTGAGATGTACGGTACACACAATTATTATTTTAATATTGAAATTAATGTTTTCAACAACACTTCAAAGAAACATTATAAATTTTGCAAGACTAGTCTATACTTGCTCCTCCTCGTCATCCTCCTCAATCGCTCCACATCCACCATCCACATCCACACTTAAGACTTAACACTTAAAACTTAGCACCACACTAGCACCTCACTGCTCCATAGTTCCATCACTCCATATAGGCTATTCACAGTAAAGTGAACACTCTTTAAGGCCCTCCCAAAAGGCCTTAACCACTAGTAAATATATCTTAATGCAGCCTAAGGTGTTAAATTCTGAGAGTAGTGAAATGTATACACTGTGTTTATAGGTCACATTGCAAGATTTATATTAAAAAGCAGCAGGAAGATAGAAATTGGGTGAAAGGAAAAATTTAGAAGGGCCTTAAAAAATGATCACTTTACCATGAACAGCCTATAGCTCCAAAATCACCACCTCACATAGCACCGCAATTGGCTCCGCAATCATAGGTTAAGTTGGTGTAATCAATAATTTTTGTAATGTGATCCTTGAGTAGCCGATGAGGGATGGAGTAAAATACGTATTTATATTTGTGTCTGTGTACTTTTGTTGGGAGGGGATCTTTGTCTGGGGGAGGGGGTGTGGAGTAATGGTGAATTGTAATTTATATTAGCTGGGCGTTTTGTTTGTTTAATTAAATTTGTTTTGTTCAGTACGTAACCAAACAATTAAAGTTGGTTTAATGTTACGTGATTAAAGTCTTTTGGATAAAGTAACTTTTAAATAATTCATACTTATTTTATTTGCTTCGCCAAAATAGTTTGTTCCTTTTATGCTATTCGAGGTGTGATTATGGTTAGTATTTGCTCGACTCAAATGTTTAAATTAATAGATTGTCTCTTTTCATTAAAAAATATTTACTTTGTCGAAAAGAAAACATTTCTCCCTTATCTAAACTTATTTAAATACTCAGTATGCCTCCAGACAATTGACCTGGCAGAGTAGCCCGCTCCGCTTATCAGTCACAAATAAGAAAAATATAAAATGGCCCTTATACCACTCTTACGCCAACATTACTATATAAACAATTAAAACCCACTTCTCTGGTCAGTCGACTTCAGAATGTCACAGAGAACATATCGATCCTGCTCCGTCTATTAATAAAAGAATTATTTAATATTAAATAATTCTTTAATAATAAAAAATTTATATAAAAACATTATTGTATTAATTGATTAATCAAGTTAATCATACAACTAATTAAATTAATTAAATTAATCAATCAAACAATTACTTAATTTCATTTGCATATCAATATGCACCAAATGCGACTTAGGCCACTCTTGCTTGCGCTAGGTGGTCCAGAAGTGGGTCGTGCGCTCTACTTAATTATTTTATTTAAAGTTTGATAGGGCAACATTACTACTTTGTAGACATATAATTTTGAACTGAGTAAATAATTATCGCAAGTTTCGCCTCAAAAAAAGGTCTAAGCAATAAATTTGTATTATGCCTATGTTCCTAAACTACAGAAGCTACAATAAAAATTTAAAAAAACTATCCAAACTGCACTTACAAACAATAATGCAAGACAATAAACATTAATGTAAAATTGAAACATTATTTAATACTATATTTAACCCCTAAAACCTTTGGCAATTATCAAATTCTTAGTCGGAATACATATCCATTGAAAGTGGTTAGCTGGCTAATAACTGTAAATGAAGCCAACAAGACTCCATGTCAGTATTCATCAAGTTTGGTGCCAAGGGTAAATGAAGTACGCAAGGATGCAAGTACGCAAGTATATACCTGAATTCGGACACGGCCTAAGTCCTTAGCTACTTGGTCATTGTTTGTGTAGGCAGAATATGTTGACAGAGCCTGCCAGCTGTGCAGTAAACCATTTCCACGCTCCAAATTTAACTGCTTTTATTTTGCCACCACAAATATAAAACCCATTACCACATTTGATACTCACAGATTTCACTACCCAGTAATTTCAGCAATGTCAGCTATTTTTAAAGTTGGCAACTTTTCAGATTCGTTGTAATGGACATCTGACTCCAGTGAAATTATCATGGAAAATTATTATCATGAAACAGTTTTAAATGCTATCTGTGAGGGGCAAACATCTGTGGTATACATCAATCACTGTTTTCTAGGGTTGTGCGAATGTGACTTTTTTCTCAGTAACTTCAGTACCCATAAGCAGTAACAGAACACGGCACACATGGCTTGGACTCGCAGACACAGGTACATAGCACGCTGTTTATAGTCCATTCACGACTGGAACAGACTTATGAAAATCAACCTTTAAAAACACACCCTAGCCATTAGCTGCATGCACAGCTAGTAAAAAAAGGGACAGGTGCTGGTACAGTACCCGCACCCGTCACTTTTTTTTACTAGCTATGCGAGGGTTTTTTTTTAAAGGTTGATTTTCATAAGTCTGTGCCAGTCGTGAATGGACTATACATAAATATGAGTTTCACATATATGAGTTATATTTGCAATAGAATAGCTAAATTCAAGTTGTACAAAATAATATCTTTTATAAAAGAACAAGACTTCATGGCAAACAAAACCTAAATAAACATCCCCGTCCTGTCTGATCACGTGATTCAGAAAAATCCTGTTGGCAACTCTTAGTCAGTGTTGGGGACTTTAGCAGAAGATGAAAGTCAGTGTGCTTTATATTTAGGCAGTGGGGCAGTGTCATGCATGGGTTGCAAGAAGTGCGCACCAACATCACGCAGGCCAGCAGCATACGCCAGGTTCACACATCAAGCCCCCTACATACAAGCTTCAATGTGGCAGCAGTATGCCTCAAGACTGTAGCAGCAAACTGAAATAAGTTACCAGAAATAAGTGCATTAGAAGAGAAACACATGAAGTTTCTTGGCAAAGACATTGTTTTGGTTAATTCCATAATTTGTATTGGCATTTGCAGCTACATTTGACACCTTGTTTTCAACAATGTATCTGTTAAAATTTTTGTCTCTCATATCCCATAACACCTGCCTCTTACTAACTTCTTCAATAATTAAATCACTAGAATTGTTTCCACCCACTCTACATTTCCAATGCTGCTCTGACCATGATGTAAGTAATGCTTGTTGACGCGTGAAGAGTCTTGAATCATTTGAGATTCTTTGTTGACAATTGTTGTAGCTGATTGACACTAGTGCATGCATGCTGCCTTTTGCCACTCACACAAGAGACTGCCATTGCTCGTAACGTATTTGAATTTTGCTACTGAAAGCTGATGTACGAAACTTAACACCATGCAGGTTACAGCCTTAGTCTATGCCTTACTGCACGAACAAAATGATCTGTAAAGAATGGCATAACAATAAGCACTTACGTACTTCATTAACAGATTTCTCAAGCTCAAGTGCTGCCATCATAGCATCTTGTGCAGTGCCCCACTCATCTCTGTCTGGTGCCTTGATGTCTTTCAGCAGTATGCGACCCCCTCGCTTGTTCATGTACTTCATTAACTTGACTGCATGTTCTCGTTCCTCTGCCGACTGCTTCTCAAAGTACCTTTTAAGTCCGTGTAGGGCCACATCATCACGGTCAAAGTAGTATGCCTGCGAAAAACTCTTAGCATCATGCACTGACATGTGTGTTACAGCCATCACATAATACTACATGCACCTTCACAGTTTGTGTAAAAAATAATCTAAGTTAAAGGGCAAAAGACCTGATTTAATTTTCATATATGTGTGTTGCAACACTTAGGACTACTAATAACCTCATATGGATTTCAAGTTGTAAAGGCATAAAGGTGATTGTAATTGTAAACATTTGCAGCATGATACAGCACCACTCCCTGTGTACTAAAGGCCACTGTTGGCGTAGCAGTAAGGGTGCTCGCCTCCTCTCCAAGGCGAATAGAGTTCAATTCCCAATGGGTCACTCTCAGATTACTGGATGTGGAAATTAGGCCAGACAACGTCATTGGTTTGCAAGTTTTCTCGGGGACCTCCTGTTTCCCCACCCTTGCATCCTTGGTCCTTCCTCATTGGCTCTCAAAACCTAATTAAAAGTCGCCCAAACCTCTCCGCTCCTCTTCACACCCTGTGGATTGAGTAAACTTGGTTAAGCAAGAAAATTAGTTAACCCCTAACCTTTTACTTTTGTGATCTTCACTACTTCATGTTTTCATTTTAATACACAGCCTCATAAATAATTTGATATGATTCTGTATGTCACCTGATGCTTACTACAAAACAACAAAATGAAATTAATTTTTATAACATCTGGACATTGTATATTCATGGAAGTTACAAATTTATAGAAAATAGCTTTATACAAGTAGAAATAACTTTTGTCTCAATTAAACATTCCAATGGCTGGATTCAACCACTCCCCAAAATCTCACAAACCATGCACTGAAAACTAAACTCAAAAGTAGTCATACATATTATATCATTTACAGTTTTTACTATCTAATAATTAGTAGATTTTTTACAACTTTGACAATGGCTACAGTTGGTCTGAAACAAATGTCATAAAAATTATTGTTACACTTATGAGAAAATAAAGTAATACCTAAAAGTGGTATTTTACAGGACAGACAAAAAATATAATTAATTAGATTTTGAAGACAGTTTTTTTTGTTCACTTTAAAACAAAACTGATGTCTTTCATTTAGATAAGTATGTTCTTTAACCCAGATATGATAAATTTTCATTCAAAATAAGTAGTGTGACGTGATGAGTTCCAGGGATGCTGAATTTGATCCCCACCTGCCTGATTTACCAGGCTGAGGCGAAAACTGTCGAAATTGCCCAGCGCCATAACTCAATTGGCAGAGTTACTGATGAGGGTCATGCGGTCAATGGCATGTGGGTCTCTGGAGTTCTCTGTTATGCTGGAGAATTGACTGCTATTGCACTTACCAATAATTTCACTGCCTAGTGCATTCACGTGTTACATTGAATAGGTTGTAGTGAGACACCCTTCTACCCGGCAGGGGTGTCATGTGTGTCAATCTCTACCTCACTCCATGAGACACTAATACTCCCTAAAATACCCCTATGGGGCAGAAAGCGATCTCAACTTGAAAAACCCAAATACAGCGACCCATGCTCTTTCCCTTATAAATATATCTACAATTGTATTACTACTACTCATGTTACAGCCATACAGGTCGTTCGTAAATCGCAGGGTCATTTGCAAATAATATCTATCTATTCTTAAGTTCCAAGGTCTTGTGATTCACTATTTATTTTGCACCAAAACAACTATTTACAGGCACTGACTTTACTCATAAATGCAGACAATAAAAAGTACTGAAATGTTTTGCACTCAAATTTACATATTGCATTGCAGACCCTTTAATAATGTTTGTCTTCTGCTCTACGCGATAACTTTAAATAAATGGTGCTCATAAAATTTAATACTAAAATCCAACCACAAACGAGAATTGTTTCCCGCAACGCTTGACGTGCTTCAAAAGTGTTTAAAAAAAAAAAAAAGGGACAACGGACTCCGCAGGAACAAGCTGACGAAAACGCTTATGCATAACTCATACCTTAAATTTGGCATTCATACAGAATACTGTCCAACTGATAACCAGGCCACATCGGAGAACATCCTTGCTGCCCTGTGACACCTCGTTGCAGACTCCGCCCGCTCGACACCTTAAAATTGGACTGTCGGGTTGTTCACCTCAGGCCCCCATGCATGCACAGTTTTCTTGCATTCACTGGCATGTAGATTCGCACTGACGCACTCGGGAATATTCAGCATGTTTAGTCGTTACGCATAAGTATAGGCATGCTTCCAGCACTCTAACCATATGGAACAGCATTCGCATTAAAGCCTGCATAAGTCATGTTGCAAAGAAATATTTAAAGTTACTTTTCTGGGCTCCAAAGAAATATTGCAAAAAGCACGGACCATTGACGTACGTCGCTGTTACCACACGTACGCTTTAAAATAGTCGTCCTCATGCCATGTAATACGGGAAGTTTAACCAAACCAGCATGGAAAAATTCTATTTCACGAGCCATCAGTCACAAGTCGTGGTCACAGAGTTATTTCCACGATTATCAGTATGTTTGTATTAAAGTAAATATTACTCTTATGTGCAGCGTTTTTATACACATTACATATTTTCTGTCCAGTGAGTTCAGGGATTTAATTTTTATATGGAAGGTAAAGATGGTGCAGATTGCCCCGTATTACCCTCAGGCTAACGTAGTTGAATGAATTACTTAATAGAAATAATAAAGATTAGTTTACGTGGTTTACAATTTGATGCTCGGCATCATTGGGGTAAATTTTTGTATTTGCTTTTCTTATGACTTAATAATGTTGTGCGTAGTGCTGAAAAATATGCTCTCTCAAAATTCTTATTAGGATGACATTTGCAACACCCACTCAGAAATAAATGGTAACTACGGTGTACTTGTTTGGAGAATGTAGATAATAAAAACTTAGAAGAAATAAGGGCAGATGTGACACACATGATTGAATAACGTAAGGATGGAACAAAAAATTAACATTTCTTATAAAGACCTAAGTTTGAAACCAGGTGATTTGATACTGATTGAAGAAAACAACCTACCTTGAATGCTGATTATTTTAGCACAAATTTGGCCATAAAATGGAGAGGGCCATTTCAAATAATTTGGTTTCTCATGCTAGTTAAGTTGTTATTATCCAACCCAAATTCTTCAAACAAAACAAAGTACAAGTAAGTCAATGTAAAAAAAATTATTTATTAAAGCCCAAGTACCATAAGGGGCTATCCCTCTTCCAAAAAAAAGCTAGTTTTCTCCGATATTTGGATGTAAAAAATCAACACATCCTGAAGGATTGTTGTATATGCAAGTTTTAAAAGGGTCATAATGAAAACCAACAATATTCCACTCTTATGTATGTGTTGAGAGAAAATTGTATAAATGTTATACAAAGGAATCTTTTTTCTAACTTAATAAATGTACCTGTTGTAATCTAGGAAGACTAGATATAAGATAGTTTTAAGCAGCTATATTGAAGGGTATTAATGGAATTTTTAATAATTAAGGGTATCGCAACTTCCCCACTATTTTTACATGTTACGAAAGGGAATGCCTATCCATTATTGCTCTTAATTTATGAATCCCTTTTCTGGTATGTTGTATTGACATATGCTGAACAAACATTGAGACCCATGTTCTACGTCGAAGAAACCACTGGAAGAGGTCGGGCCACCTGAAGCCGTTGGATTTCTAAATGTGTGCAACACCATTTGGGTCCTCTTCAGGGAAGGAGAGATGTGAGGGTATCACATCTAACCACGAGAACCTGTTACGAGAAGTAACATCCTATGATTTTTGACCTATGTGTAACTATGTGGAAAATGGAGATGTCTGGGACTTCAACTTTACTAGGGTGCGCAGCGGCCCATTGTAAGGTTACTGCTGCGACGATAGCTGTCAACGAAGTGCACTTTAGCACCTAGCTCACCCTGTCAAGTTACACCTCACTCACTCCCCCCTGTTTTCGAGACCTTCAAGGAGTATTACGAGTGCTGCACATAGAGTCACGAAGAAGCGCCAACTATGTTCTTGGCTATTTGAAATTGTTCTGGATTGTAATGGAGAGAATGACAAAGGAAATATATGGAGTGGCTTCCTGCCTTGGGGGTATAAAAGCAGAGAGGGACTTAAACAACATACTTAGGCTGTGGAACTTAGTTCTGATGGGGAGGTGGTGAGTAAAGGGTTTTTACTCACGTAATCAAGGTAGGTACAATTTTTATGGAGATTTTTTATATATTGTGTTCATATTGAAAAATGTAATTTGCCTTTGTAATTTGAGAGGTTATTTTAATAATCTTTTTATAATATTCCCATTTTGTACCTTTGGTGACCATTGTGATCTTTTGTTATTGTAGGCTACTTTATGTTTTGTAAATGTTTCACTAGAAAATTTTGAAAATGAGATTATTCCCTAAATATATTTGAGAAAACCAAATAACGAGCTGCAACTTTCACAAACCCTATAATTTTGTCACCTTCACTACACTTGATGGAGGCGGGTTTTCTGCTTTCGGGAAATTTTACACTGAAGGAAGTAGAGATGAAGTAACTGTTTCCATTTGCTGGAAAGCTACTGGCACAATGTAAACAAATTAATTTAAACAAACATGATAATTGCTCCAAGATAACTGGTGCTTGGCTCCATGCATTTAGTATGCTTTGCTGATTTATGGATTTTTAAAAGTCAAGTCTACTGTGGACATTTTCACGAGTTGAGTTCACCTTTCTGATTTGAGGGCTTGTGCAGGAAAGTTCCACATTCTTATAGAAATTTTATGGGAAAATATACAATTTTGGGGTAAAAACATGATTTTATAAAATGATTTTGTGGAAAAACCGGACATTTTGAGCCAAGATGGCCACCACATGCTGCGACGTCATAATCCTCGACCCAAACTCATTTGTCCCTGTGCTCTCATTTCCTCTCCGCTCAGTTTATTGTAGGCCTACATTTATTGTTTCGTGCAAAAATAATATTGGTAATCTTCCTTCACTTCAGACTACTTCTGTCGGCAATTAGATATGCAAATATTTTTTTTATACTAATTCCTTACACAACGCCTGTGGCTATCGTAACATTTTGCTTGTAAGACCAGAATTGTACAGTAGCTACACAAGCATTCAATCTCTGAAAATCCACAGCTAAAATGCAGTGGTCCATCACTACTGATAATGATTAGTTTACTATCAAAGCTAGGCACGGACCTTATGGGCCCAGGACCAGGGTGGCAAATTTATGGGGGCGGCAAAAAATGAGATCTTTTCAATAGAAGAATTTTCAGAAAGATTCTCATTTTTATCTCATCTCACAGACACTGATAGTGATCAGATTTACAAATCAGCTGACATATGGCAACAGATGTATCCTTCTGACATAGAAGAAACATTTGGAGCAGGGTGTATACAACTAAAGAGTTTTCTCTTAGAGGAGGGAA
This sequence comes from Dryococelus australis, assembly GCA_029891345.1. Classification (NCBI taxonomy): domain Eukaryota; kingdom Metazoa; phylum Arthropoda; class Insecta; order Phasmatodea; family Phasmatidae; genus Dryococelus; species Dryococelus australis. The sequence goes on from CM057000.1 coordinate 45,765,473, forward strand.
CAAGTAGCATTTCTTTACAAAACTTAAACAAACTTCTGATGTTTAAAAATCTTTACGACTTGTATCCAAATGTTAAAATTGCTTTGTACTCCTGCTACAAACTGTTCAGCCGAAAGATCTTTTTCAGCACTTGCAAGAGTTAAAAATTATTTGTGTTCATCACAAACTCAACAACGCTTGGTAGAACTCTCTGTGCTTGCAAATGAACATTATTTAACTGTGAAACTGGACTATGATGATGTCAAAACAAATTTGCAAATGAAAAAGTAAGATGTAAACCACTTATCTTTTAGTTAAAAGTGTTTTATTGTTTGACAAACTGTGAATAAATATATGTTACGTCAGTTATGTGATATGTTTGTTTGCTATATAAAATATTTTGTGTCCTTAGTAGAAAACATTGAAAGAGGGGGGGGGGGGGGAAGGGAAGGCAAAATATTTCCTTGGGCCCAGAAATGTGCCAGTAGTTAAATTCGGCCCTGAAGCTAGGTATTATCAATAATATCGAGAATGTAATATTGCACATGGAGTGATGGAGATACTGCTAAAAATTTATGTAAATTGGCAGAATGATATTGAAGTGTTGGATTGACAATGTTAGTGAACGTGTGTCTCATATTGGTAGCATGTAAGTCTTTCTTTTTCAACTCGCATTAGTAAGAACTGTTTCATACTGAACTGAATGAAGTTAAACCAAGTTAGTGCAGATGGAGATATGCAAAGTAACACTGCTATTGATATTTTTAGGGGGTAGAAAGTAAAATCAAATAGGAGCAGTAATTGCGTATTGAGTGCGAGTTTGCAAACAAAGCAACTTTGCACTGAAAGTAATCTGGGACTGCTAAGTGACAAAGTACTGGGTATATACATTAATTTGTTAATTCTTAAGAATAAGGGCTTTTTTGAAAATCGGAAAAATAATATCTGGTTATGCCAAATATATTATTAGTAATCCTAATTACTAGGAATTTTGGAGGGGCTTCAAGTAGTTTTTTGTGACAAAAAATTAATGTGATAGTGAGGAGGGTTATCAAGATTGCTGTGTTTATGCTATAAAACACGTATGATTTATGTAGAATATATTTATATCAGGTCGCTGATTTTTCATGTGAAAGAATACCATATGAAAGAAATATTTAATATGTAAAACATCATTTATGGGGTATATTTATAGTGTGGTGCTGAGGTTATACAGATAAACAACACAGGTATCAAGTAGTGTTGGACATTATGTAATTCTGGTGAATTACTCAAGGCTTACCTGGTCTATATTAATGAGAGGATAAAACGTATTACTAGTAGAATATATATATATATATATATATATATATATGTGTGTTTTTTTTTTTTTTTTTATGATAAGAGCTCCATTAAGAGATGGTGTTTATGAAGAGGCTATATATAACGCCATGTTACTTTTGAATACACTGTGACCAACGAGACAGGAAATCAATGTGTGTCGAAGTTGGTTGACGTCAGGTGGGTTGTGAGAAATTGCCAGATGCTGGTAATGGTTTAATTTACATCCTCTCTGAGGTTTTGGATTTATGAGTGCTTAAATGCGTGTTTTATTGCGATTCATGTTGTTTGAAGTGTTAAATCTAATAATTGTGTGAAATTAGGAGTGTTTATATGCTATTATAACAAGCAAAAAAAAATAATAATAATATATGTGCTGTGATTTGTGCGTCTGTCTAGTGTGGTCAAATGGATCAACGTTATGGAGTGTCTAATCATGTACGCCGTATGAATAGGATTGATTCAGTGAATAGTAACCAAATTAAATGTAACTTTAAGTAAGTGGGGAGAGTGATGAAGGTCAGGGTAATTGCGGGGTACGAGTGTGAAATATGTACGTTTTCGTGATAAAATGTTAACCCACAAGGTCCTTCCATTTCATAGCCATCTCCACTATCGAATATGTAATTTGTGTTAGTAATATTGTCAATTTAGGTATTTTTTGGTTTGATCTTGGTGCAATTAAACGTGTTTTCATGATTAATCAGGAATATCGTGAATAAAAAACATAATATTGCCAAACGACCTCGCCAAACAATACCTAAATACAAATTACTACAAATACTGATGCCGTCGGGTCAGACATGAGACGAACCAAGACACAAATTACTTACGGTAGGTGGGCGCCAGCGGTGTTTCCCAGTCCCCGCACTGTGAGACTCAGGGTTCTCAGGGATGCTGTGGGTTCTGTGTGTCCGTCTCACCCGAGCGTCTTTACAAAACACTGGTCAATACTAAACAACTTTATCACTGAAAAATAGGCAGGAGGTTTGCCGTACTGATGCTACAAGTAAACGCACAGATTTGCACTGCATACATACCATTAATTGCTCTTCCATTACAAAGTCGTGCCAAAATCAGTTAATAATTTTGGAACTAGGACATGTCTAGTGAATTCCGTTGGCCTCTAACTCCAAGCTCACAATTACTCTAGCACACTCCTAGGTGGATAACTTCTCCGGGGTGTTTGAAAACACAGTCCCCACAAGGAAACAGATCTATAGCAGCTAGGGTGGACTGCAGGTTTTCCTGGAGGCAGGACACGGAGAATTACAAAATGAGCAGTGGACACGTGTGATTATTTAGCATCGGTAACGTGGACTCGTCGGGGCGCATCTCCCAGCACGTGGTGAGTGTGGTGATGGCCTTTACACATAGCCGGCTAGGACGGAAATATTATCACTGTACAAATTACACAAATAAGAATGAGACAGTATGGGACACGACATGAATGGTCACAATAAACACGCACATGCGTGAAAGTATGGTTAGGTGGCGCGGATGCCGCTGGATATGTGTAGCGGACCACGTGGAACAGGTGTAAATGCAATAGTCGGCAACTTGTCATCGGACAAAGTGGTGACGGTATTGGGAAAATTATTCCGCTGAATATTTAGGTTTTTATAGATTTGTAGCACGCCTGAAGGCTGGAAAATAGAACATGAAAACAACACAGTGATTACACATACAAAGCATCAATTATATGAAAATACACAGAACACTGAATAAAACATGACATAGAACCCTGAAATGAATTGTGGCACACATGATATTACACAAATTAACCCTTAAAGAGCATAGATTGCGTAGATATTGACTTGGAGGCTGTTAACTGCGTGGTCGCAAATGATATGGCCGTAAAACAATTCAACATGACAAAATCCTTAAAATATATACATAGAAATAAAGCCCTCAATAATACCTGCAGCAATTAAATAGAAATTACACTGAAAAACATTTTACATAGGCGGATGGCGCCTGATTTCAAAGTCGGGCGAGCTGCGTGGCCTCTCAGACATTTTCCTCCCTCGATAAGTTTAAAAACTAAAAGGTCACAAATTATTAGGTTAAGCAGAAGCATAATGCTGGGGAATGTCTGGCAAAACGTACGCAAGGCTAAGGTTAACCGGTATACTAAAAGTGAGCTATGGTAATCTACATCAGTGCAAAAGTTTGAAGTGCGTACATGTAAGCATCTTACCTCGCCAGCTCTCCTCAACGGACTGCCCAGAGACAGGGGAAGCGCGGACCTACCATGATGCCTACAGGGTTCACACAAGCAGAAGTGCTATGCACGCCGAGTAACTTTTTTAAATATCAAAAAGAAATGGCACATAAATAATTTGCATAAATGATCACATTTGACTTTAAATTGTGAATTTTCTGTGTTCGTTAATAGTTCTTTCATGGAGGCGTTTATGCTGGAATAATAGCGTCATTCTTCGTATGTCGCACATTTTTAATTTATAACCAAACATTTTACAACATTTTGGAACATACATATTTAACATTTAAAAACACTGGGACCCTGAAATAAAACAAAATACATGGTTTAAACTTTAAAATTAATATCCCATTATGGGAAAATCCAGGTTATGGCCTCTTTGCGCACATGCATGACCTCGTGTCACGTAAGTGGTGAGCGCTGTCATGGGCTTAGTGCCACTGGTTATTAGCAGGTGTCAAACGACCCCTCCCTCGAAGGTGAAGACGGTGCGAGCAACTCAACTTTGCCCTGGCAGACTCTGCCCGGGTGTGAACCGGGACCACTGGTTGAGGACATATGAAGTATGGACTCGGGAGTCTCCTTACTCTGCGACGTTTGCAGGGGGGGTGGGGTGTAGGCTGGAACCATGTTGTTGAGACGTAGTGGTGACTCGGTGTGTGCTGCGGTGTGACTTGTTGACATTTGGCGTCACATTCACTTCCCTACTAACCTCCCCAAACCCTTTGAAACTCTCTTGCCCTGCGGGTGCCGAAAAACCTCGGAAATGTGTTACACTTACACTTGTGGTATGATTGTTTATGTTTTCACTTATGTTACAACCATGTTGACTGGTGCCTTGGGGAAACCCCTTAAAACTAGTATCAATGGCACTGGTTGTGTTGAAATTTACATATACACTGTTGTTACCACTTCTTCCCTAATTTACACACATATACCCTTTAAAGCTGCTTTGGTTTAGTAGAATGTTGCTTGTCTCTACAGGGAAGCCCTGAAATGGTGATTCCCTACTACTAATTTTGTACACTTGTGTATGAACACTTTCGTCGCTTTCTCCCTCCCTGCTTGGCGTGGAGTGTTCGGATGGCTCGAAGCTCCTAAATCACATAATGTTTACAGTGGTGTTGTTTACATTTTTCGGGCTCGTGGTCACGAGACTGGTGTTGTTTTAAAACGTGCTGCTTCTGTCATTCCTCGCACCACCTTGTATGCAACATTGCACTCTCCGAGATACTGGGCTTTCCGGCTTCTCCTTGCCCCTCTTCCCTACAGGTGTGTGGGCTATATGCAGGTCATCGCGGTAACATTTTGTGACTCGTGGACCCAGCTTTACGAGAAATGTGGAATTCCCCATCTTTGCCGTTACTCTTACCAGCCCAGTCCACTTGGGTGCCAGTCCTGCACAACGGTTCTTGACTCCCGCTGACAATGGATTCTCCCTTACATAGACATACATGCCGGGCAATAACTCTGGCGACAGCCTTCTGCTTTCCAGTACCAAAGTATTACAGTACTTTCCCTGATTATTCCTTGTCTGTTGGTACGCAAGGCTAAGGTTAACCGGTATACTAAAAGTGAGCTATGGTAATCTACATCAGTGCAAAAGTTTGAAGTGCGTACATGTAAGCAACTTACCTCATCAGCTCTCCTTGACGGACTGCCCAGAGCCAGGGGTCACGCGGACCTATCATGATGCCTACAAGATTCACACAAGCAGAAGTACTATGCACGCAGCGTAAAACTTTTTTAAATATCAAAAAGGAATGGCATGTAAATAATTTGCATACATGATCACATTTGACTTTTAAATTGTGAATTTTCTGTGTTCGATTATTGTTCTTTCATGGAGGCGTTTACGCTGGAATAATAGCATCATCGTTGGTGTGGCGCATATTTTGAATTTATAACCAAACATTTTACAACATTTTGGAACATACATATTTAAAATTTTAAAACACTGGGGCCATGAAATAAAACAAAAAACACAGTTTACACTTTAAATAAATATCCCGTTATGGGAAAGTCCAGGTTATGGATTCTTTCCGCATGTGCGAGCCCACTTGTCACGTGAATGGTGAGCACCGTCATGGGCTTAGTTCGCTGGCTATTAGTCGGCGTGCAACACCTAAATGTTATTGTGATAACGTATGAAGTAATTCTTAAGGATAAGAGCATTTTCCGTGAAAAAAAAATTTGGAAAGGGGTATAATGCCACTCTATTAATTACACAGATCATGAATTTACTGGGGACAACTACATTTGACCAACAGAAATGCCAAAACCGATAGTGGGGATGGTTATTATGATCTGGGAAATTGTAGGGTAAAACAACTGAAATATATGTACATAATGAAATATTTATTCATGAAAATATGTTAGATTTCAAAAGACTGTACAAGCGTAGCCAAACATTATACACCAAGCCAAAGTCCCAGAGCCAGCACGGGAGTAAATCCCCAAAACAGTGATTCAACCTCGCCGGCAATTTTTTTTAGTAGTGACGTGAAGCGTCACACATCAGCAAAGCTTGACGTTTCCCTACAAATGATTTTCAAGAGTAGCCCCCTCACACTTTTCATGCGTAGCCCATTAACATTAAAAAATAATGTGTGTTTTGCAATTTAACATATTTTTGTGCTATTTGTAATATTAATTGTAATAGTGTATCATAAAAACACTTTTAGTTGCAAAGAGATTGAACTAAACATTACTTAAGTTGACAATGTTTCCAATACAATTTAGAAATGTGATAGTGGGAAGGGCTATGAACTGGTGGGAAATGGCGGGGTAAAATTTTCTCTTGAAAACGTACATATTTTCTATTTTTTTTTATCTCACAATTTTCCTGATCTTCATACCTCTCTCCACTATCGTATTTGTAGATTATATTGGTAACATGGTCAATTTAGGCAAGAATTGGCTAAGTATTTTTGCAATTTAACATAATTTTTGTGAATAAATATTACATTATGTACATATTTTTCAATTGTTTTGTCCTACAATTTCCCTGATCTTTATAGCCTCCCCCCCCCCCCTCGCCTCATTTTTTAAAAACATTTTTGGGGTTTCTATTGGTCAAATGTTGATCCCCCCCTAGTGAATTTGTGTTTTGTGCAATTCATTATCATCAGCCAGTTCAATCATGAAATGATGTGGCCTCTTAGAGTTAGGAATTCAGGTAATATTTCAATAGTCTTCTCCAGGTAGAACGGTCTTGGGTGATTCTCTGCCAGTTAACTCCAGCAACCCTGTATATGTCTTTGTCCCAACGGTCTGGTGGTCTTCTTCTTGGTCTCCGATTATATCTTGGACTCCATTCCAACACCATTTTTGTCCATCTTTCATCTAACAACATGGCCGGTCCATTGCTACTTCAAGGTGGCTGCCTTCTCCAAGATGTCTTTGTCTTTAGTAACGGATCTGGTGTGTATATATATATATATAGTAAAACCCAGCATTGAACTTTCTATCGTAGCTCTTCGGACTGTTCTAAGTTTTCCTTTTGTAAATTCATTGAGTGTCTAGGTCTCACAGCCGTAAGACAGCACTGGTCGCAAACTGTTTTCTTTAAATTTATGGGCATATTTGATTTGAGAACAATAGAATGTTTTCCAAATACTTACCATTCAAGCTTGACAAGATGGAAAATTTCTGGTCTTACATCTCCTTCCATAATTACACGCCGAGCTACATAAACGTACTAACCGACGTTTTCTAAAGATATATTATTCATTTTTATATTCCCCGCTGTGACCCATTTGTTGGACATAACTTTTGTTTTTGAAATATTTATGCTCAGGCCAACTGCTTTACACTCAGAGGCAAGATCAGAAACAAATGTTTGGAGTTCCTCAATGTCGATATAATTCCTTTTTCGGGTTAAGTGTACTATTTGATTACGAATAATTGTTTATAAGTTTGACAAAGTTAATGACATCAAAACATTGGCCATATAGTTAGGGAGCTTTATTAGGCGACATTGTGTCATAAAATGGAAACGTAGCATATACATATTACAAATAATGTGATTTTTGTGGATTAATAAGGAATAGTGTGGCATTTCATGTTGACAGGAAATGGATATGTTTGATACAGATAAGTGGTAAAATGATAGGTATTGATGATAAAGTGGTACTAATGTGTCTATCTGGTGTAATTAAGTGTTGTAGGTAGGTAATGTTAGGTCAGGATTCTGTAGCATGTAACTAGTGTTTATCATTTGTAAATAATAACTGGATATGTTTGATGTTTGTAGTGATATGTAGAATAAGATTGTTGTAGGTAAGTCATGTAAGTAATGGGGTAGTAGGCCTATGTTTAGGCAGTATATGATACAGCGAAGCGTATAATATAGTATAAACGGTAATTAACTTAGGAAAATGTGATTATGTGTGGAAATCATCCTCTTCAAGATGTCAAGATATGAAACCATTACAATGATTCATCCACACACGACCCATGATAAATAAGGTGTGGCAGAACAACCAAAAATTATAAATAGTTTTTTATAGTTGTTAGTTTAGGCGGCAAATTAGTTATTTATTGACTATGTTTGTTCGAAATATACATCCATTACAGTGATTCGCCCACACACGAGCCGTGATAAACAAGGTATGGCTGAAGAACCGAAAAAATGTGATTCATCGTTTACAGATATACGTTAGTTTTAGCAGCAAATTAATAATCAATTGACTATATTTGTTCAAAATATACACACAATACAGTAATTCTCCCACACACAACCTATGATAAACAAGTTGTGGCTGAAATACCAAAAATTGTGAATTGTCGTTTACAAATCAGATACGTTGGTTTTGGTGGCAAAATAGTAAATTATTTAATTTGATCACTATGTGTTATCGTGTAATGCACTTGGGTGGGTGGGCTCAAGTGTACCAACTACATGATTCCATGTATGGAATTGGGTCGTACAGATGAGTGGATGGGCTAAAGTGTACTATCTGATACCATATATGAAATCGGGTAGGACACTAGCGCGGATGAGCTCTAGTGTGCTTCCTGATACAAATATATATAAATTGCTGAAATTGTCTCCGCCCGAAAACCCACACATTCCCGTGGATGCCCAGTTAGATTGTCGTAGAAAAAGGGATGGGGCAATAGTAAAAAACATATGAAGTCAACGACGCCATGTTGGTTACGTCATAACTCATGTGTAAACACGGGAATCGGGATGTACAAGAGAGCGTTTTCTGCCCACTCTAATTTTGACATTGCCATTTCCAACACCGACGAAAATAACTTCGGTGGGGTGGGATCACCTTATAAAACTAGTAGAGTGGAATTACGCCACTTTCTGAGATTTCTTTCCCCTTCAGAAAACCACTACTGTTAAGTTTTCCTTACCCAAATATATTTAGTCTAACTCCAAAAACAAGCACAGCAAATTTTAACTAAAAGCAATTTTTAACTGTACGTACCATTGATAAATAAACATAATTCGCGTACAATTCCATATTTATTTGGGAATTTAAAGCATCTTCACAGTCCTTATGGAAATTTTGCCGAACTTGACTCTCCGCCATTTTAATATAAATCCAACAATATTCTATTATTGTCGGAGAATTCTAGTACAAAAATACAAATTTATAACCCTGCCACAAATTTATTACCCACTACCTGGAAATCAAACACCCCTCTTCAAGAATCAATACTAGACTCTCAACTTGGCAATTTATAATAGCTTTCACAGCCATAAGAGTAATATACTAATTTGAAAGATTTGACGGCGGGTATCGGCCAGTAGAAAACTATATTATTGTTAATAATAACACAAGATTTAAAGAAGACCTTTAAAAAATCTCGACAGTAAACTTGTGAAAATGTGTAAAAAAAAAATAATTCCATCCATAGGTGAACCCACGGAATTAGGAGATAGAACGCTTATTCCTCTTTTGGTTATGTACTCAACATTGACCTACCACAATCTTACACAACGTGAACAATGTTGAGAGTGTTTGTTTGCATCTTAATTTTTAAATTACAAGCCCTATAATACCTTTAATGGTTTAAATTGAATCAGTGTGCTCGGTTAAAAGAAGTATACATACATCACAAAGAATTTGATTACAACAAACGTGTTATCCACCTTAAAATCCAAATCATGAAGTATTCGCTAGACATATGGCAAAAAAGCAGTAGAGTGTTGGAGATTGGCTGAGCGCAATCAGCGAGATCGGTCTACATATAATCTATGCTAGATACCGTAGACTAAAGCAATGCCCGAATCTGCTCCAAGATCATTATTTAGGTTACTAAATTGACCATGTGACCAAGATTGGGCCTAAATATTTGGGGATTTAGGGTTGAAATTTTCTGAGGTGAAGTAGCACACTAAATTCCCAAAAAGGTCTGTAAAATCGTCTGCTGTTGTTTTTATGTTTTATTTATCGCGTTGTGGTGGCAACACCAGTATTTACTGTTCTTGAAACGCCACACAATACATGTGCATGAAAATGCAATTAGGCTACCACCCGGTGGCGAGCTCTGTCACCTCTCCTCCCCCAACAAACTCCTTGTCCACTCCCTTCCTGAACTTACCAACCCCTCTCACAGATACCAATTCCTCTCTCAATACATTCCACTCCCTCACAGACCTCACAAGCATGGACTGCCTACCCCACTCCCCTCTCCACAAACACCCTTTGAAGCTTCTCACTGTTGTTTCCTCTTCCTCTAAACACCCCCTTACTTAGCTTGCAGTGTACCCCTCCCCATTCACCCTCTTCATTCACCATCCTGAATATCCTGACTAACAGTTCATTCAACTTTCCTCCTGTCCTTCAATGAGCTCCACCCAATTTCTTTCATCATCACTGATGGCGTATAGTTCCCTTCTTCCCCTACCATCTTGCCCCTGCCTTCTCCAACATACCCTTCACCCATCTTGCTGTCTTTCTCTGCACCTTTTCCAATTATTGCACCTCCATGTCCACATACGGGTCCCATACTGCTGCAGCATATTCTAACATTGGCCATACCATTGTGCCATACGCCTTCTCCTTCACCTCACAGCTGACTCCATTCATCACCCTTCCCAGCATACCCAGAGCCCTTCTTCCCTTTGCAACCACCCTCTCTACCTGTTTTTTTTCCACCTGAGGTCTCCCTGCAGTACAATCCCTTGATACTTATATTCTGCTGCTTCTTCTATTGTACCATCTATTGTCCCTGCTTCTCATCTTCTTCCATGTGAACCTCACTACCTTAGTTTTTCATACATTTATCTTCATTTTATTTTTCCTGGTCCACAACCATATCAGATCAATGCCCGCCTGCAAATTTCCGCCCCCCTCTCACACCACAGCATATACAACACACACAATCGTCTGCAAACAATCTGATTTCTCCTCTAATCCCCAAACCCATGACATTTACCATTATCGTAAATAGCAAAGGACCCAGCACGCTTCCCTGTGGTACCCCTGACGTAACCTCCTCTTTCTCCGATATTATCTCCCCCACTTTCACCCTCTGCCCTCGCCCCCTGAGAAAGTCCCCTATCCATTACACTACCCTCCTGTCTGGCATCAGCGCCTCCACTTTCCTCATCAATGTCCCATGGGACACCTTATCAAATGCCTTCTCGAAATCTATGAAGCAGGCATCCACCTGCTTCCCCTCATCAAACTACCTGCACCAGATCCTCTAATAACCCAGCCAGCTGAGTCTCACATGAGTATCCCCTCCTGAAACAATGCTGGGACTCCTCCAACCAATTCCTATTGTTCATAACCCTCACCACATACTGCACCACCAGCCTCTCCATAACTTTTCTTGTGGTTGATGTGAGACTCATAGGTCTGTAGCTGCCAGGCCTCCCCCTATCCTCTCCCTGCTTGTGTATAGGTACTGCCATAACATCCTTCCAATCTTGTGGTAACTTACCCTCTCCTTCGGACTTTTTAAACAGCACTTCTAAATATTTCACCTACTCCTTGCCACCAAACTTTAGTGCTGTGTTTCCTATCCCATCTGGACCCTCTGCCTTACTGCTCTCCAAACCCTTAGTTACCTTTTCTATCTCACGATCCCTCATCTTAAACTGACTAAACACCCCCCGAACCCTGTTTGCCCCCCTATTCCAACCCTCCTTTGCCTCAAACACTGACAAGTACTGTCCTTGTAGCATCTCCGATTTTTCATGGTCATTTGTCGCATGCCTACCAATCCTACCTGTTAGCAGAGGGATCCCTTCCTCTCCTCCCCTTAACCACCTAACATACCTAAACAATTTCCCCCATTCCTTGCCTTTTCCTTCTTCCACCATGTTCCCCAGTAATACATTTTTTGCCTGTTTGATCTTCCTTTCAAGCTCCCTACCCATTTGTTTCATCATTTCTTTAGATCTTATCATCCCTTCATTACTCCACTTGCCATGAAATGTTCTGAACTTCCTCTTCATTTTCAAAATCCTCTGCCCATAATATGGCGGATCTCCCCCAGTCCGTAACCATTTCATTGGCACAAATTTCTCCAACATAACCTCCATTAATCCTCTAAACTCCCTCCACAACACCTCTACACCCTCCTCCATAGACCATTTTTTAAACCTGTCCCTCAGGAATATTTCTGCCCCCTTCTTGTCACCTCTCCCATACTGCCACACCAACCTTTCTGCCATTTGCACTTCCCTCATCCTGCTAATCCCAATTTCCACAACTGGGATATGATGGTCGCTTATACCATCCAATATTATTGCACCAACTACAGCATTCCCAAGTTTGGCTAACACCACACCCAGCACTGACCCAACACCCTCCTCATTCCATCTCGTAGGTGTTTCTACTACCTGGACTAATACTCTGTTGACTAACTGTGCTGTCATTCTCTGCATCATGCTACCCATTCCTTCTGCACCCTCTACCCATTTCACCCCTGGCATATTCAAATCCCCTGCTACAACAACCCACTGCCTGTCCTTTAGTCTATCGACCCTCTCATTGATCATCTCAATTGCCTGCCATCCCTGTCCTGGTGGTCTATATGCTGCCAGCAAAGTAATACTCCTATTACTACTACCACTCAATTTAATTTCCATTACCTCAACATCCTCACTAACCCATTCTCCTGCTCCTTTTATGCCTTTCCTTACACACACCATTATTCCTCCTCCTTTCCCATCCCTGTCTCTTCTGAAGATGGTGAACTTATCCTGCCTACATTCAATGTCCAGTACATCCTCAGTCGGCCAAGTCTCCACAGCTACCACTTTATCTGCCTCATATCCTTCAACCTTTCCCCAGAAGCCCTCCAGCTTGTTGTACACACTCCTACAGTTTACCACCATTATCTTTATACTAGTACTCTGCTTTATCATCCTACATTGCTGAACTCCTATCTCCACCCCTGCCGCCTCATCAGTGCTATCCTCTCCAATTCTCTCCCCTTCCGTTTCCTTGCTTCTAACTGATTGCCATTTCAACAACTGCTACTCTGCCCTGGCCCTCTCCATGCAGCCAGCTACTTCTCTATCTAGCAGATCACCTAGAATCCTCTTTCCTTGTTCTGTCAGGTGAACCTGGTCCCTCCCTACACTTTCCCAGCCTACCCATTTCCTACTATCTATAAATGTAGATTCCAATTCCCTACACACCCTCTCGCAGCCACTGCCTTCCTATAGGTTACTCCTTTCCTAACCAGCACGCCACTGACTACTACGCTAGCTCCAGGGAACTTCTCCCGCAATTTCCTCAGCAATCCCCTGAGGTCCTGCTCTACCTCCTGCCCCACCTTCCTATGGGCCAGGTCATTTCCCCCTACATGAATGAGAACAACCTTTGCCACCCTGCTACATCTCATACCACTAACCCTTTCCTCCAAATCCCTGGTATCCCCCCCCCCCCCCAAACACTGCTTTATATGTAATTTCCTTCCTGATATCCCTCGGCTCCACCCCCCTTACTATAGAGCTGCCTAGAAAAACTACCTCTGGCTCCCTTCCTACAACCTGTTCCTGCTTTGTGGCTCTTCCACCCCCCTCCCTACCCTTGTCACCAGCCTCCTGCAGCACCCTTGTTTCCCTTCCTTTTGGTCACCCCTCCTCTCTCCCCACTGGTCCTGAACTGTTCACTTTCTCCTGCTTGCTGGTCTTTGCTAATCGCACACTTGCAAGCCTCAGCATACTGCTTCCTACCTTCTACCACTGCCTGTTCCCTGCTTTCTGTTTCCTGTTCCTCTATTCCTGATTGCTTCCTGCCTACTACTATCACCTTATCCCATGCTACTATTTCTTGCTCCTCTAACCTTATTTGCTGTCTTATTTCTCCTACTGCCTTATCCATTTGTACTGCCTTCAACTCCTCTATCCTCCTCCTTAATCTTACCACCTCTATCTCTGCCTTCCTCCTCCTCTGCCTTATCCATTTGTACTGCCTTCAACTCCTCTATCCTCCTCCTTAATCTTACCACCTCTATCTCTGCCTTCCTCCTCCTCTGCCTTTCCTCCTGCAGTTCCTTCTGCGACCCTACTTGGATTCTGCCTAACTCTTCCTCTCTACTCAGCTTTTCCTCCTGTGGACTGGCTTTCATTTTCCTTAGCACCCCCTTTACATCTTCCAACTCCTCCTCTAGCTTATCCACCCTCATTTCTACTCTACTCTTACCCATCTCATTCCTGACCTTTCCCTCCATCCTCTCAGTCCTATGTATCATTTCCCTCTCTTTCCTGCTCATCAAATGTACCATCTCCCCTTTCCACCTCTCCTCCTTAGCCACTTCCATTGGCACTGGCACACCCTCTAAAAAGCTTCCCCTCAGCATTTCCCAAATCCAGTTCCCCCCTTCTCCACTTATTTGTGTTTCCTTCTCTACCCTTAATTTGTTCTCTACCACCGCCACTAAACCTTTTCCCTCAGCACATTCCTCATACTTCCATTCATGTTCCTGTAGTGATCCCAGTTTCTCCTACCTGATCCCTATACAGCCAACATGTTACCAGCCGCCACACTGGTCGCACTGCACACAACTATCTAACCTTCTCCACACCTTACCACAGCGTCTACACTTACACCTCCCTACAATTTTTTTACCCTCTTTTTAAAAAATAATTTAAGTAACTTAAAACTAAAACTACTCTCCTTTATAAAATACACCAAATACCTACGTATACACACACACTTTCTTGACTAGCCTAACTTACACCAAACACCCTTTACCCTTGTTCAATAACAAAGACAACGGGATTACGTGAAATACTTGGGAGCACTTAGGAGTAAGTTATTTATTGATAAGGTGTCAAAATAACGTCGTCGAAATTCCACAAGCCTGTAGTTTCCAACTATGTCATGTGTAGCGCTCTTGCGAGCCTTTCGGACCATCCACCCTAAATTCCTAAACCCAAATCCCCCAAAATTGGCAGTTTCGGACAACCAATCTCCGTGTCCCAAAATTGAACTGTTGTTCTGCCAATATGGCGAGCAAAAATGGTGTGGCTTGTGTTTGAGGTTAGAAAAATATTAAGTTTGCAAGTGCTTTTGAGATTTATTTATAATTCTAACCTATTGGTAATGCTCTTCGATTATATTCAAACTGGTAAAAGTATTTATTAATATAAGAGTGTTTTGTTATTTGAAAATTAAGAAATGAACACGTTCATCACTGTTGACTATATGAATTTGATAGTTGTATTCTTTTGGGGTAGGTGAATGTTGGGTTTACGCGCAGAAGACGAATACGCTGTCTAACAGTTACAAAGTAACCGTGGTCTCAGGCTGATACTGTGACCCACCTTTATCATAGAGTAAACAATGCAAAATGTACTGGCTAATGTTATTAGACAAGGACCATGGTGAATTTGGACCCTTGCGCGGTCTTTGACTGTCGGGAAAGAAGCTGTTGAAATGATGCAATAATTTTACGTAATTGAAGCATATTCTTGCATAATTGCAATACTCCCTACTCTGTGATTATAGTAAGATAGATGTGATACTAGTAACCTTGAACTGCCAGTTTATAGAAAGCCGTGTCACAAATTAAGGACTCATTCCATTTTAGTTGTAAGAAGAAACTGCGTGAATTTTAGACATAATCCCAAATTACCTATTTAATTAAACTCCTGCATTATTTAAAGTGAAACTTAACACCATGTCTGAAGAATGCCCGAGGGTCTTTTCTATTCAGTCTCATGTTGTGTCAGGTTACGTAGGAAATAAGAGTGCTGTTTTTCCATTACAGGTAGGTGTGTATATTTAAGTACATAGAAGAATTATTTCATGCATGTATATATATGCAATATTCACGTAATTTACTTGGTGATTTAGTATCACTGTTTCTGGGTGATGTGATGGTGAGGTTAGAATAGTTATTGAAAGTACTGGGCTCGATTCCTACTGTGCGTGGTTTTTGGGAGAGGGCTATATACTGGGCGGCCGTTTTAGTTTCGCTTATAAAATATACGTTGAACATTATTTGCCTTCCCAGATGTGATCTGTTAATTTTACCACATTAATTAAAATGTTACTTAATAAACTGTCTGTATTACCTTCGGTAGTTATGAATAATAGGGTTCATCGGACAAATCGTTTAACTCCAACATACTGAACCATAATCCAGTAGGGCACATTGCTATATTCTCATTGCACACGCTAAATTTTAATTGTAGAGAGGGCTATGAATATGAGGGAAATTGTGGAGTAAAGTATATAAAAAAATTAATATATCAATGAGACAGCCAACCCAAGGGCTGCAAACTGTGTTACCAGATTAGTAACTTTGTCTATATAAATATTTTAACTTTTCTGTTAAGTAATGAGGGAGTTGACACGTTTTAAGTTCCCACTAGTGACAAAAATAAATCTTTCTCTATTGATTGTATAGAAATCTAGCCATTATTGTAGTGTCCTTAGCAATTTTCAGCCAATGTGCATATCTCTTTACAGCACAAAAACAGTAGATGTAAAATCAGGGAGTGTAGAAAAGGTGTTCTACTCTACAGTATTTTTTTTTATATTAATTTCTGTGGTAATTTTTATTGTGTACCGTAAAATTATTCAAATTTCTACATGCCCCATTTACCAATTGCCTAATGGTTATTGCATAAGTAACATCTGCTAGGCTATCATTATTTGATAATTTTGTTTAGAGCCTGCACCTATAATTTTTTTTGCACTCTTTTTAAACATCTTTCTAATTATGAATGACTGTCTTTGTGGTTGTTAACATCTTATTTTAAGGCATATTTAGTTTCTCACCAACGTGATCTTCTTGTAATTATATTATTTATATTTCTCTTGTCTCAGTTTCACTTTGACCACAGGCCGTGATGAACTTTCCTTAACGTCTATGTTTGAGTGTCATTTGTCAAAAAAAAAATGTGTTTTGACCTGTTGCTTTAAGTTACATAGTTTTTAATAATATGTTGATCATGTTTTTAAAATGTTCTAAAACTCTACTGATTTTTGTTCTGCCTACTTTGGTATGCTATCGTCGAGAAATTATTTTGGTGACGACATAATCTTAATGGTTTTTCCTTTACAAATTATATGTATGTATATGGTACAGGTAATACGTGTTTTTCTTTAACATATTAGGAAATTTTTGATCCATTGTCATGTCTTTTAAATCATGTTTACCTCGTAAATTAAATACTGGCCTCAGTTGTGAATCTGTTTTTGCAGCAGTCCTACGTCATTCAGATCAAGAATTTGTTAATTGCTGTTGAATTTCTTTGCTACATTGCTCTATAAATTTTTTTAGAACTGTAAGTAAACTAGGAAATTAAGTTTTGACATTTTAATTAATTAAGACATTTACTCTTTTACAGATCCATGCCCAACCTCAAGGGGCAGCACTCATTAAAGTAAACATGTACCTGAAGTTGCCATCTGTAGGTGTCTGTTTGTAAATCATCAAGTTCCATTTATAAATGAGGGGGAGAGGAGAGATTTGGGCAGCTCTTAACAGTGAGGTCTTGAGAGTCAATGAGGGTGAAGTGAGGTGAGTATGGCACAGCGCCGGAATCTAAGAGTGAGGGAATCGGGAGATCTCAGAGAAAACCCGTTAACCAGCAGTATTGTCCAGCACGATTCCCACTTTGTAAATTCTGGAGTGAACTGGCCGGGGATTGAACCTTGTTCGCCTCAGTGGGAGGCGAGCAATCTAACCACTCAGACACCATGGCCCCCCCTTTTGAAAATGTGCTTCTTAATCTACATAGGTCCTAAATAAATAAATCTTGATAAAGACCAATCCAGTTACCTTAACATCAATAAAATATAATTTTACAAATTTGGCGCTGAAAATTTTTGTTTTCTGAAGACTCTGCTTTGCAATGTTGGAATGAAATTCTGTATTTCAGGTTCTTGGTTTTGAAGTGGATGCCATAAATTCTGTCCAGTTCAGTAACCACACAGGCTACCCTTCTTTCCATGGACAAGTGCTCAACGAAACTGAGCTAGGTAGGCATGTAAAATTGGATTTGTCTACACGTGTGTTTTTGTAAGTGTGTACTATTGTTCATTATGTACCATGTACCATAATATTAAACACGGGTGTTATTGTGAGCAACTTGTGATGAACATATTGACACCGTCGGGTGAGACACGAGACGAACAATGACACAAATACTTACAGGTAATATTGGCCCCAACGGTGTTTCCCAATCACCGCACTGTTAAGACTCAGGGTTCTCAGGGATGCTGTGGTTCCTGTGTGTCCATTTTACCATTGCATACTTACAAACATGTAGGCAATAATAAACTTTTACTAAACATCACTTTGAAAATAAGCACTTAATAAAATACATGTGGCTAGGACACTATCACTACTGAATAAAAGAAGGTAAGTTCACTGTAGACTTGCTTTTATTATTATTGCTCATACAGATCAACGTGCCAATGAAATTATGGTACTCTTGGTCATGACTAGTTAATTCCGCTTGGTCCTCGCCAGCCCGCAATTAATCTATCACACGCACGCCTAGATGGATGATCTCACCGCGGTGTATGATAACACAATCTTCACAACGGAAGAGAGCTGACAGCCGTTATGTTTGGAGTGGCGATTTTTCCTTGAAGACAGGGCACTGTGAATTACAAATAAGAATACTTGATGAAAACATTAACACATGTGATTATTTGGCATTACTAACACAAACTCGTCTGGGCTCATCCGCCAGCACGTGGGTAGTGTGGTGACGGCCTGTACACAGAGCCAACTAGGACGGAAGTAATATCACCGTACACAAGTTACAAAATTATATAAATTACTTAAATACCCTTAAAATATGATGGGGCATGAGATGAGTAGTCACAATACACACACACATGTGTGAAAACAAGTTTATATGGCTTGGATGCCGCTAGATGAAGTTCATAGCGGATCACGTGGTGCAGATAAAATTGCAATATTTCTTTGTGGAAACAGCAAATTAAATTCCAACAGAATATTATTTCGATAGAGAAAATTATTCCCTTTACAATTGAAGCGGTTACGGGCATGTAGTGTGCCTGATGGCAGAAAACGCAAAATTAAAGTGACTGTGTGTTCAAACATAAAAGCATCAATTTACGTGAAAATTACACGGAATCCTAACAAAATTTAACATAGAACCCTGAATAAAAATATTGGACACAATATTGCATAAATAAGCTCTCAAAATGCAGTGATGGCATCGGTTAGCCACGTGGTTGTATGTGATGTTGCCGTAAAATATTCAAACATGGAAAATACCCTCAAATACATATGTGAAAACAAAGCCCTTAAAATTGCATGCAGCAATAATATTCAAGTTTTGCCAGTCGCATGACCTCTCCGACGTATTTCTCCTTCTCGATTAAGTTTAAAAAATACCACAAGGGCTAAATAAATTATTTAAGCAGAAGCATAATGCTGGGGAAGTGTCTGGCATAACATACGCAAGCAAAGGATAACCGGTATACTAAAAGTACTATTGAAATCTACATCAGTGAATAAAAAAGTTGTAGTGCCTACGTGACAGTGTCTTACCTCGCCAGCTCTCCTAGACAGACTGTCCAGAGGCAAGCATCGCACGGACCTACCATGGCTACCCACGGGGTTCACACAAGTGGAAGTGCTATGCACACAAAGTAAAATATTTTATTATTGAAAATAAAAGTGACACAAATAAATTAAATATAGTTTTACATTTTTAATTTTCTTGTTAATTTTCTGTATTATTTCAGTGTCTCTTTATGACGGCGTTCACGCCAGAATATCAGTATTCTTAATCTCGGTGCCGCGGACACTTTGAATTTCCTGACCAAACATTTTCAAAATAACAACAAACACTTTAAAACATTTTAAAACATTTTAAGACATATCAGACCCTGAAAAATAAAAACACAAGACGCATTTTACATTGCAAAATAATATTTATGTGAAAGTTAAAAAAAATTGATCTTTATGCGCACATGCATGTACACATGACACGTGCGTGGTGAGTGCCGTCATAGGCGCTAGCGCCGCTGGCTGTTAGCAGGCGTCAATCTGTGAGAATGACAGTAGAGGTAATGAGCAAAAAATATCTTTATATGAATAGCTCTATATATTTGCCGTTTATTTCCAGCCCAAAAATGTACCGGTACCTGTACTTATTAAGTTAGTTAATCTATATGCACTTTTAAGAGTGGTTTTCTTCTTTTTAATAAATATGAAATTTGAGCAAACTTGTTCAGGTGTTTTAAAGTACCGGTCTTGATACATGAATTGTATGCATACCATTCGAAATACGTGTTTTTAAAAGAAAACTTTCTTCAGAGTAGTTGTGAATACAACTTTTATGAAATCTTGCATACTGCAAACATTATTTTAAAGTCCTTCAAAATAGCTAAAATCTGCATCTTAACAATGTACTGTGTGTTAGAATATTGTACTGTATGTGGTTATCTGTTAAAATTGTGTTTCACTATGCATACAACTCTGTTACCTGTTTCCCACCATTAATTATGAATTATGTAACTCCAATATGCAGTTGTGAAACAGTAATTTTGCCACTAGTGTTTCATATTTTGGAATCATCTGAAATGATATTGGAGAAGTTTTGTGCTAGTTCATCTTGTCTATTGAATTGCAAGCTTTATATATCTGGGCTGATGCTAGTTGTGATTTATGTTAAGTCACTTTTATGAAATCCGTTTCAGTACGGTACCAAATAAAGATATTTGCTGTTCACCTTGAGCAAACCATTATTGTTAAAATTAATAATGTATTATTTAAAAGTGAAAATTAAAATGTGTATTTGTTGTAAAATTAGTTGCTATTTTCAGTGTTTTCTAAATATTTTCTGCTAAGTTTTGTGGCTGGTATAACGGACATCAGGTTTTGCATAAGTATATATCACTTTTGTTGTTCTTTGTTTGAAAATTTTGAGTATTAATATTTCCATTAGAGTAATCTTATTGTACATATAACTGATATTTCATTACTGCCATCAAGTTAATAGAAAATCCTCAGCCCATATTAAAAATGTCAGTTATGTAATACAAGTACATATAAGTAAATGTAAAGTACAGTGAGTGAATTATTACAATTTTTTTTTTTTTTACTGTGAAATAGATGTACTTCTGAAGGGCTTGCAAGAAAATGGACTTGACAAGTATACCCATCTTTTGACGGGGTATGTCGGTTCCCCTTCGTTCCTGAGGCGAATCGCTGCACTTGTCCAACATCTACGGAAAGTAAATCCAAAGTTGATATATGGTAAGAAAGCACTTTTTTGTGTATGTACATATAATGTGTAATGTCTTCAATCTTAGAAAAATAATTTTTTCTGTGATATATATATATATATATATATATATATATATATATATATATATATATATATATATATATATATATATATATATCTTTGGTTTATGTACATATTTACATCAAATGATATGCTGTCACTTTGCTAAGGGCTTAGGTAAACTGCTACTGTATATTAAGTTTTACAGTCCTAAATTTAAATTATTATTATTGTTCCACTAAAGGGTTGGTAAAAACTTACTTTTAAAAATATTAATTGCCTCATTGCCACTCACAGGGATAGGTGTTGGTGTCAAAGCTTTCTTCCCCTTAAGGCCATGGAGGGTGGACCTTATTATGAGGGTTACTTGGCTGTTTGGTTGCGGTGGCCAGACCTGTCGTATTAGGTAACTGGACCACAGATCAGATGGCCTTAGGAGGAGCCAGCTTCAGCGTGGGTCGTCTGTTATTGCATGTCGACAAAAATTCTCAGAGCTGGTTCAAACTTCAGGTGATGCGCAGTTGTACTATTTGAAACTGTTGGTTAAGGAAGGCTGAATTTTGGTTGAGGAGTTGTTGGTGGCAGTTTTGATATGGGTCTTGGAGAGATGAAGCACCTGAGGAGATACCCTGCTGCAAATCTGTGGCCCACCTGATGACTGCGGTTCAGAATTCAACCATTTTACATGCCTCTTTCTCTAGCAGTGCCCTCTCTAAGTTTGGTGTGTACAGAGGCCTTGTGTAGTCCTGCCTCCTCACTACCCTGCTCTTGAAAGGCTTTTCGGGTGGCCTTCTGTCCTCCAGCTCGACATTGAGGCTATTGAAGCGTAAGGTTGAGACTTTCAGAGAGTGGAAACATTGGGTATCCTGCAAGGAAAGGCATTAGTATAATTATTCAACACACGGGAATGATGCTTGGGGTAAGCATAGTCTGGCCTTCTGGAGAGCTGAATTCTCTCCAGTATCGGTGCCATGACAGGTTCGCAGCCCATTCTTGGATGTTCCAGTAAAGCAGGATGGAGCTGCATACCATAGTCTCCACAAAGGTTCACATACTCCCCTCCCGAGTAATTCCACCCCAATCCCTCTCCCAAGGTTCACACCACGCAAGTGCAGGATTGCCGCTGTAAGAGAGAACTTGTCATTGACGAAACTGTTTGATACTCCTATATATTGTTACAGATCACCAAGTGCATATCTGAGTTCATGACGGTTCGGGGTGTTCATTAAAATAAAATAAGTACTTTTTTAAAATTTATTTATAATCTTATAAAAATACACACAGATATTATTTACAACATAAACTACCTATCTCTTCTATTAACCTTAATTTTATTTTTCTCAGTGGAGTATTTATTTCTAACTTCACTGGTAATTAGTCATTATCACTGTCTTTATACTTGCTACAGTCACATTATCAGCATTTATCATTTACACATGTTCAGTCAAACTGACTATTGCCATCTTCCAAATGTCTGTCATCCTTGTATCCAGTCCCACAGTCGCACTGGTCAGTCTCACTCTCCAATGTACAGATGCTTGCAAACTTCACTCTTGCTGCTCACACTCATCGTTGCAGTTGTTCGTTGCTTTGCTGGCTGTACACAAGACCCCACATTCTCAATTAGGAGAACCTCCGCATAGATTAGCCAACCCAAACCAGAATGTTCCCTGTAACCCAAGTTGTGCTGTGGGAGGCGATGGCAATGTCATTGACCAGAACATTCTTGCATTGATAACCCAAGTAATTCAATCATCCAAAGACAGGAGGCGGAAAAAGTTTCAATAGGTTTATCACAGCAGTGGCACGTGCCAGTAGTCTGCGGCTATGCATGCGTAACTGCCTTGCTGTTCTCAGTTACTGATAAAGGCATTGAACACTGTTTCGGCATGAGTAAAGTGCTTTGCTGTGGCTCATTTGTAAATATATCTGCTCCTCTCCCATTTCTGGTGATGCCATTGAGCACCATGCCTCGCAAGCCGGAGGGGGATGGGGAAGAGGAAAGGACGCAGATTAGCCACATTTAACATTGCTCCCTCCTCAAATGTTCATCCTGAACAGTAGCTGCAACATCCGGACCTTTATAGAGTGCCAGTCAGTCTATGAGGACAAGCTTAGGCTTCGCCCAAGAGACTTTAAGACAAATGTGAAAGACCACATCATTGATCTTTATCAGAATCCTATAGGAGGCTTCCCAACATTTCTGTAGCTTTGGGCAGTTCCCTTTTCACGTCAGTAAGAGTTGTGCAACCACACCAGTGTGATGTAATTCACTGGCATACGCTTGGGTAACAGCTTCTTCTACCAGCCAACCAATCAACAGGTCACTTGGAAGGCGTAACTCTCTCCCAAATAACATTCTCTATAGAGGTATTCTTTTAGATTAGTGAACTGCTTGAGGTTCCATAGATGACATAGTTAACTATTCTAGCCTTGTCACAGCCATGGCCCCCTCCTAAGAAGACATGTTAACCCGTACATGCTACAGGGTGCCCTTGAAGCCCAGGGCTAGCTACCGATCAGCAGATGCTGCCTGCTGATCCGCAACCCTCTGTACGTCATGGCGCATGCGTCTACCCCTATGGCTTTCTGCTGCAGAGAAGAAATGCAGCCCAGCTTCGGCCATCTCCGCCACCCTCTCCATTACCCACATGACCCAGGCTGGTCTAGTACTCTGGGTATATATAGAATCCGCAACCCAGCGTTCGAGGCTGACTCTTGCAGCTCTGTTGTAGAATTCTTCAACCATTAGCTAATCCTCGCAGCGCAGTTGCAGGATGTCACTCTGCCGAGACGTGGGCCAACTTCTCTTTCGTCTACCAGGGGGCCGATTAAATACACGTTTCTATGGGTGCAGCGCAAAATTTGCACTTTTGCTTTGCACCAAAATGGAATTAAATATGAAATAAATGGAGGTGCAAAAAGTTGCGTACAGATGCAAAATGCAGAGAAATCTGCGCCCAGGCAAATACCTCTGCGCAAGTGCAATTACTCTCTCTGCATATGCGCAGTTGACACATGTAGCTTACAAACAACATGACTATCATTTAGTAATTGTCAAAAAATATGTTTAGGTTATTTGCTGTTAGTGGCAAATTGTGTAAATTACTAAATTAGAGTGTTTTCAACAACAAATTGAAGTGGGTAGAATGGAGAAAGGATGTTTTCTGAGGGTGCTTCTGGCTTAACTTTTTACATAAGATAAAACACTTTTATTTCAATCAAATTATGGAACAGTCTTGTTTCATTAACTGTCGAAGGGTGCGGCGACGATTGTTGGTAAAAATGCTTATGGCATGACATGCAACACTAATATTGTTAGAATCTGCAAATGTAACATAAACTACACACACAACTTACATAAACCAAAATATCCAACTTGAGAACGGCACCAAATGCATTTGTGGAGAAAATATCAGCCACATAGAAATTCGTAATGAACTGGAAAAAAACGCACTTGTGGGTTTTCCTAAGGTCCGGCCCGCCGGCATCCATGTGAGTCAACCTTGGCCTAGATTGACCCCTACAGGCACCGATGAACTTCGCCTCGCCTTAATCTTGGACAGGACAGCGAGGTTTGAAGAGGATGAGGAATGTTGAGAATAACCCATATGTGAGTACGCGTACTATTTGAAGAGTACGCGACAGAAGCAATTGCACCATTGGTCAAGTGCTTTGTGAGCAATTACTGAATCTGTTCCATGTACAACGTGTACATGCCTTGGGTCCTGCGGATTATCCTCAACACGTGAAGTTTGCAGTATGGTTTCTGGAACAATACAGAACACACCTTGACTTTGACAGATATATTTTCTTCACTGACAAGGCTTCTTTTCAACATGATGCTATACAGAATTGTCGAAATATCATTGAGTGAGTGAATGTCAACCCACACACTCCATTCATCCACTGTGATCAACATTGATTCGGTGTCAACATCTGGGTGGGCGTAATACATAATATATGTTCTACCTGTTACCACATTGTCTCACCGTCAGTGTATATGCTACATTTCTGCCCGGGAACTTCTTCCGACATTACTCGCGGAGGCCTCTTCACAAACATGAGCGGCCATGTGGGTCAAACACGACGGTGCCTCAGCCCACAGTTCACAATGTGCGCGTGATCACCTGAATCTCGTATTCCGTGGATTATGGATGGCCATGTGGGTCCTGTTCCTTGGTCTCCACGATCCTCTGATATGAATCCATGAATCAATTGGACTATTTATTGTGGGGTTACTTGCACAACCTGGTGTATGAAGTCACAGTGGAATCCAAAGCGGACCTCGTTGCTTGCATGGTGCCATCTGCCGGGATTATTTGGAACAATGAGAGTGTTTTCAAGTGTCAGACAGTCATTGGTGCGGTGATGTGAACTGTGCATCGAACATGGAAGCTGTACCATTTAGCATTTCCTATTAAGTGTTTGTGATACATGTTTCTACAATAAAAACTATGGAATGCTGCAGCTTTTGTTGTCAAATGCAATATGTTACCTGATACCTCTTAAATGTGATGCATTGTAATGGCATTGCCCAATGCTGCTGTACCAAATGTTTCAACATTTAAAGGTCCACACAGTATACAGGAGCAGCATACAGTTCAGGTTGCATAGGCAATACCAATATCTTCTCATTCTGCATGGAATTGACGCATGACACATTTCAACAATGGTAATCATACGACTTCAGTTCATTATGATAGCCTGCAGCGAATCTGATTTCTATGGAGTTTGCGTTACCATTGGCCACGAGACGCAGTAAATTGTACTGTTTACTACGGCAAGACTGGACGTTCCAGCCTGCAAATTGTACTATTCACTGGCCCACCGAAGTTATGCACCTCAAGATGAGTACTACTAACCACCTCTAGATGGCACCACTAGTATGTTTCGTTGTTTGTCTTCTATTCTCCCAGCCAACCGGTGACGTCATGTCAGAAAAGCTATACTTTTGCCACCACCCGCTCAGCGGCTACCCTCGCCCAAGAGACGCCAACCAGTGAATGCAGAGGCAGCTGCCCAGCACAAAATAAATACTAAATAAAAATTCGACTCAGGTCTTCATTCCCCACCGCGCTAACCTGCCAGGGAACTGATCACTTGAACAACCAGTCTTCAGTTTTCCACCGCATTCACTGCCGGATATGACCAGCCTGCACCTTAAGCCTTCGCTTACACGTCACCGTGCTCACCGCCAAGTCCAACCTAAGCACCTCGCTATTCCTTCCCTCTTCACCGCACTTTCAGTGCCAGAAGAGATGCCTTATCCTGTTTCCTTCTACGCCTTGCGTAGTAATCCAAGCATCATGCAGAAGAATTCAATGCCAAGTCATATACACACTAGACACAGGGGTCGCTTCTGGCAACAATGGTTTAGAGAGTTTAGTCAATTTTATCTAGTTGTTTTCATAGTGCTTGATTACCCCTACCCCTTGTAGCTCACGACCTGGTCCCCTATACCTGGATTTGCATATGCTTAGCTTCCCGTAAGCTCTTACCAAACATCGGTGGTACGGAACAGAAATAATCGAAACCAAATACAGGACCAAAACATTTTATATAAACTTTTGATTCCAAAGTTGACGTGTATAATATATTTATATTTACGAAACTTGTACTCGTACTTTCAATTTGAGGAGGAATATCAGACACCATATTTGCTTGTAATTTGCATGCAGAGCTAGCTGCCTGATGCGAGGGCAGATACAAACAAAATTGCACGCATGCAGTTCATGAGTTTCCCGCTAGGTAACACTACCATCACTTAAATGGGACAGAAATTTCAAAATATAACAAAAAAAAAGAGTTGTAGTACGGACACTGTTGCCAGTTCTCATACACTCCCGACTGGCTGGAGATGGTTCCTCGGCTCATGCCATAGAGAATAAAAGAAATTTATTTCACTGGTCATTCATGTCTCAAAACTTTCAAACCTCATGTAAAGCAGTACAAAATAGACATAACCCTTTTCACAGTTAGAAATATGTTTCATTCTAATTAAATAATGTATTTTTTTTAAGTTTACATAGGTATATAATGCTATACTTCTGTTGTACCTTCATACGAAATAACATATAGGCTATACGGAGGCAGTTAAATACTAATCCAAAATCGAAATAAATACAATTTTTAACGTACCTGTTCTAGGCACAAATGTGTCTATATATAATTGCATTTCTTAAACTCCAACAGAGTAATGTAACGATTTTCGCAAAGTGATATCGCAACTAGAAATGTCTGGTTCGAATACGGCTTCTATATTTACATTAACATATATAGTCGTATAGTTTTTTACAGTGTAGGAATGTTGGATATGCATCGTAGGATATAACAGGTGTACAAATAAGTTTTACTTTTTTTTACATTTCTGAAAGAAACTGTTATATTTTACAGTAAAAGGAAAAGAAATAATTATATTTCCTTTGACGATTTATATTACCTAACTTGTTTGGTTTGCAGTTAACTTATAAACCCATCTTTTCTTCTTTTGGATCACTGCATGTCCTTCAATCACATGTAAAAATCAACACTACCTTACACACACAACTGAACAGTACACTTGTATGACGTAGCCTATGTTATATTGAGATACTAAACTGTGATACATAGTTTTTATGTTTATAAAATGACACGAAACCGGTCTGAGTTGCCGCCAGTTTGAACAGTGAACATTTATTTGGGCGTTAAGATCTCGCATAATTTTCTTTCTCACAGTCAGTATTTCTGTATGCACGCTGGAGGGTGTTTAGGTGAGTGTATATATGCATTTCAGGGCAGTGATTTCTTTGTAAAAGTTAATTTTGAGCAATGCTCAGTTAACCGCAAACTGACTACAGTAAGCATTTCTTCTGCGTCAGCACAAAAGTTTTCCACTTCTCAAAACCAAACATCGGATTAACGTGCCTTATTAATATATCGTTAAAACTTGAATAAATTTAAAAGCGCGAGGAGTGTGACCTGGGGCAAATTAATAACTGTATATAAAGTCGAAGTGACTGCCAAATTTAAACACTATCACACGCAAAACATTAATTCATTTGTCAGGTTTTCGTACAGTATTATTTATAAAGTTGGTAATTTGAAGATATTTCCTTTGACTCAAATACAAATCTACTATGCAGCTGGTCTCTGATGTCCGTCTATGGCTAACAGAAGTGCAGTAGTTTTATAAGATGATGTTTCCTAAATCCGAACTGGGATTCAGTTAACAGATGATATTTGCTTACTTGTTAATAGATTTGTCAATTGGAAATTTCAACCACCATTTACATTTCTGGAAAAATATCAGAAAGGTAAATTTATTTTTAATGGGTGGCAATAATGAATAAAGCAGGAGATGTAGAAACTTAATGAATCAAAACATTTTGTGCAGGGAGAACATTTTGAAATAATGAGTGTTTCAGGTATCCCAGAAGC
This sequence comes from Dryococelus australis, assembly GCA_029891345.1. Classification (NCBI taxonomy): domain Eukaryota; kingdom Metazoa; phylum Arthropoda; class Insecta; order Phasmatodea; family Phasmatidae; genus Dryococelus; species Dryococelus australis. Next base: position 45,794,125 of record CM057000.1, read on the forward strand.
AAGCTTATTTTCTATATGGCGGCCATATAGTTAGCTTAGCTTAGAATGTTATATCGTCGAAATTGTGTAATCAATTTCAACTTGTTTGTATGCAGGCAGTAGATATTACAACTATCAACTGTGTCTATATGGAGCATTTTTTGTCAGTCATTTTGTAACATAGTGCTACATGAATAAATCATTTTTGATATAATATCTCGGGAAACAATTGATCAATTCCAACCAAATTGGTCAGACAGTTTGCACAGCAGCAGGTGGTGTAAACTGTTATGTTTTAAGTCTGTCAGGCACTTATTTCAAAATGGTGGCTCTATAAATATTTCAGCGTAGTATCTTTTATTAACGAACCAATTTCCAACTTAACTTTGTATGATGGCAGTATCAATTACAACCATCAACCAAATAATTTTTTTTTTTTTTTTTTTTTTCGTGTCTCGGGAAACAATCAACCCATTCGTACCAAAATTTAACAAAGAACTGGTATTGTGGTAGGACATACAACTATTAAGTATTTTTAAGTGCGACAGACTTGGTCAGAATTGTGGCTATAAATTAATTTTAGGTTTGTGTGCTATATATACAAATTTATGCAATCTATTTTAGCATTACTTTGTATACTGGTGGTATACAATCATAGAATGTGCTAATACATAGCATTTTTGTTTTCCATTTGTGAAGATAGTCACATGAAAAACATGGGATTTTTATGTCATATCTCAGGGACTAATCAACCAACATTTACCAAATTCTGCACGTAATTATAGCAATGATAGGCCATGTAAACTTTAGTGTTTTATGATGCTCAGTCACTTATTTTCAAAATGATGGCGCTGTCAATATTTTAGGTTCCTGAACCCTATCATTCGAAACATTAGACTGTTTAAATTCAAAGTTTATGCTAGAATCCGATCTTCATGATGCAGTTTGATTGCACGCTAACTTATTGGTACGAGGTTTTCTGGGTTTGAGTCCTGGGTAAGGCTCTTGTGTATTTGTAATAGTCTCAATACTTTTGCATATGTTTCTGGTTTCATCTCTAATAATATTGTTTCAATTAGACGACAAGTCCTACCTACCATCAAAGCTTTTAAGAATTTATTTAAAAATTAATTGCACCCATGTTGAGGAAAGTATGCTCATTATTTATAACAGAAATGTCTTATTTGCGTTGACTATGAATCCAGCGATAATTTACTTGCACTTCTTAAACAATTATGTCAAGATATTGTCAAAATATCTTTCCTACAAATGTGCAGTGTGTCAGACAATATAGAAATGTTCTGAAAACCCGAATCTACTTTAGGATGTCTTACGCATGCATTCAATGTCTAATGAGTAGGGTCACCTGATTTTTATGAAAAGTATTCCGCGCCTCGTACAGTTCAATATCGTATGTGCGCAACTTCCGCATTACTTTGTTTATTAGACATTTGTCTTGATAAGAAAACATTTGTTACTAGACCAAGACAACCACATTTAGGTTACTCTAGGAGTAAATATCTATAATTTGCTGGCAAATGCTTAAAACCAGCACCATTTAAAATCATCCAGTTATGAAAGAGAATCTAAGTTTAAGTATTAAGGAAATACAGCAAATGCCAATATATTTTTTTTTTTTTGCAAAAAGCTAGCATCTCCACTAATTAGTTAAAAAGGACATTGGGCCGATTAAACATTTCTGAAGCAATATACTATACATACAATGATTATGTCATGTTAGTTTTCCTTTCACATTTTATTATAGTTGGGTGTCTGTAAATATTTAATTAATAATATTTCACCACATTTGACGCCGGCTAACAGCCAGTGGCGCTAAAGCCCATGACAGCATTCACCACGCACATGACACGTGTACATGTATGTGTGCAAGGAGGCTCCAATTTGAACTTTCCTCTAACGGAATATTATTTGCAGTGTAAAATGTGTCTTCTTTATTTTTCAGGGTCTAAAATGTCTTAAAGTGTTTTAAAATGTATGTTAGTCAAAATTGGAAAATGTTTGGTTATAAATACAAATCACGTGCTGCATGGAGATTAAGAACAGTTCTACTCTGGCAAGAATGCCATGATAAAAGACATTCAAAGAAGATGTGAAATTAATATGTATAATGTCAATACATATTTTAATTTCTAAAGTGTCTGTTATTTTTCAATAATAAAATATTTTATTTGGCGTGCATAGCACTTCCGCGTATGTGAACCCCATAGGCAGCCATGGTAGGTCCATGCGACGCTTGCCTCTGGGCAGTCTGTCTAGGAGAGCTGGCGAGGTAAGACACTGTCACGTACGCACTACAACTTTTGAGCACTTTTAGTATATCAGTTAACCTTTGCTTTGCGTACGTTTTGCCAGACATTCCCCAGCATTATGCTTCCGCTTAAATAATAATTGGTGCCCTTGCGGCTTTTTGAAAATTTAATCGAGGAGAAGGAGGAGAAAGGTGTTGGAGAGGTCACGAGACCAGCGAAACTTGAATCAGGCACCATCTGCTTCTGCTAAAGGCGTTCCATTGTAATTTCTGTATTACTGCTGCAGGGCTTTAATTTCATCTATGTATTTAAGGGTTTTTTTCATATTTGATCATTTTATGGCCACATCACATATGACCACACGGTCAGCTATCTCTAAGTACGTAGCTGCGCAATCAATGCGTTTTAAGGGCTTATTTGTGTAAAATCATGTGTGCCATAATTTTATTCAGGGTTCTATGTAAATTTTATTTAGAGTTCTGTATGATTTTCACTTAAATTGATGCTTTTTGTGTATGACCACGCTGTCACTTTCATGTTTGCTTTTTCTGCTATCGGGCATGCTACAAGCCTGTAAATGCTTTAGTCATAGGGAATGATTTTCCCAAGAGAAATAACAATTTGTCTGAATTTAATTTGCCATCTCTACGAAGAAATATTGCAATTTCACCAGCACCACATGGTCCACTACGAACTTTATCCAGCGGCATCCACGCCATCTAAACTTGCTTTCATGCATGTGCATGTTTATTGTGACTACTCATCTCGTGCCCCAACGTGTTCCATTGATATTTATGTAATTTTGTAATTTGTGTACGTGATATTAATTCCGTCCTAGCCGGCTATGTGTATAGGCCATCACCACACTAACCACGTGCTGGAGAGCGAGCCCCGACGAGTCTGGCTAGTGATGCCAAATAATCACACGTGTTTATGTATAATCTGTTGAGTTATCTTGTAACTCTCCGTGTCCTATCTTCAGGGAAAAATCGTCAGTCCACCCTAGCTTCCCTTGTGAAGATTGTGTTTCCAAGCACCACGGTGAAGTCATTCATATAGGCATGTGCTAGAGTAATTGCGGGCTGGGGAGCACCCAAACAGAGTTAGCTAGACATGACCGAGTTTCGTCATTAAATTGCTTGGCACAATATTTTTACGAACGGTATCAATAAAAGCAAGTATCACAGTGTTCCACTCTTTTATTTGTAGTGACAGTGTCCTAGCCACATGTGTTTTTCGAGTGTTAAATTTTTATTAAAAGTTTAGTATTGCAAAGTGTATCGTAAGTACGCTCGCGTGAGACAGAAACACAGAACCTACAGCATCCCTGAGAACCCTGAGTATCAACAGTGCGGTGATTGGGAAGTACCGCTGGTGCCCATATCATCAATAAGTAATTTGTGTCATCGTTTGTCTCGTGTCTCACCCGACGGCGTCAAGTTTAGGTACAAAGTGTCCTGTATATTTGTCACTTGATTTTACATAATCACCTCACGAAGTATGTCTGTCAAATTCAGCCCCACTCTGTATAAAAGGATAGGAATTCAACGACTCATAGTGGAGTACTTGAATTCCTGTTCCTTTTATATATTTTTTATTATATGTTAATTACAGTTTGCAGCTGTTGGCTTCGTTATTTGAGCGCTTCTGAAGTAGTATGGAAAAAAAAATCAGTGCTCATAAACTGCATACATTTTAATATGAACATTAATTGCACACCTAATTATTTTTAATGCGTGTAGAAATGAAAACAATTATAACACAGTAATGTTTTTAAACTTTTTGCAACACTGTTTGACCAATGCATTGTTGCTATAATAAAATTGGTTGATTCCACTTCATCATGGTGAGTGTTACGTGGCAAACATAAGAAAAGTACCTACTAGGCCAAAATTTTCTGCCATTAAAGTTGTGTAAATCTGTGTGTCTGAATGAATGAATTGTCATGAAACTTTCATTAAGTGATAGAAATTAGAGTATGATTATGCTGTAAAAATTTCGAGCAGTTTAGTATATTTTTCTTATTTGCAATCTAATTGTAGCACCAGCCAGCTATTTGCTGGTATGTAGTATGTGTGTTATAGTATTAATTTGCAAGGTAGGTATTTGTACATTAATGCATACACCATTTGTGATAGTTCTGATACTAAGATCATAATGAATACTGCAGGCAGACAGTATTTTGTATCTGGTATCCTATTTATATAAAATAATGTGTGTAAATTGAAACTACTTAAATATGCGAAATGTTTTTATTGATTCTTTATATAAATGTTAATAGAATATAGTTCTTAGATATTAGATAATGTATTAAGCCTTAAATACTCAGTATTTTGTATGAACGCATTGTCTTTTTGATGTCTTCAACTAGCAAAAATTTGAACCAGTAAGAAAGAACATTTTAATCTGTGACATATTCATACAATTGAAGAAAATGAAAACCATTTCTCTATTCTTTTATTACTATCTCAGTTGACAGCATGAAGCCCTTGGAAGGGTAGAACAAAATTGTGTTAGTAGCTAAGTGACAAAAAATTATTTACATCAACTAATATTCAAGAAACAATATCATTATTTAATGAAATTAACAGGTTTAAATTTGTACTGTTAACCAAAGTAGGTATGACTTATTTCTTTTATTTGCTGAGTAGATAGGGAGGACTTCTGAGTTTGTTGTTGTTGTTGTTGATGCTGCTGCTGTAACACATTAGGTTAGTCACAGGCACATATTAGGTTAGTCACAGGCACATTTTGTTTGACATGCGGTGGAAAGGTTTGTAACTTGCTGAAAGTTGAAATTATGCAATTTGTCAGAAGGTCGTAATTAACTACAAATAGCCTACAGCAAAATAAATACCATACTTGAGACATAGGATTTTGAATGAGATGGTTCAGGCCGGTTGTAGCTAGGCACAAGTGCTAGATGAATGTTTTCCGACAATGGAATGGATGAACTTGGACCTACTTACCTGCCACTAAGTCAAACCAGGCTCGATCCTCAGTGGGGTAGCATGGATTTTCATACATGAGAAAGGTGGCGGATGTTGCTGTTGGCTAGTGAGTTTTCTCAGCACTTTTGCATTTCTCCTGCTCTTGTATTCCACCACTGCTCCATCTTTACCTCCTTTGATCTTCATCTGCACTCAAGACCTCATTGTTATGCATGACCAAATACCTCACTACTCATCTCATGTTAACTCTTTGCTGGTATCTGTTTTGGGATGTGAGAGTTTTGAGCAGAAAAGGAGCAGCATTAGAATGCCATTGTGGGGGAAACAGGAGCACTAGGAGAGAACTCAACATCTGACAGTAACACACACAATTCATTTCCCCTGCGTGAATCGGGGTGTGACCCCACTAGGAATTAAACCGTATTTGCAGCGGTGGGAAGCAAGCGTTCTGACCCCTTCACCACGTCGGCCCCGGTTTTGGGATGTTCTATCACCAAGTGGTAAATGTAGTTAATGGCTGTTCGTGGTAAACTGAGCACTTTTGAAATCCCTGCTTAAGATCTGCTTGGTTGCCTATTGTATATCTTTCCACCATATGTAAAAATTAACGTTGCCTTGCCATGGACCTTATCACTTTATTCATGTGTCGGTCAAGCGAAACTGTGAAATTATGATAAAAGTAATTATTTCACAAATTTGCTCAATTTTAAGATCTTGTGCATAAAAAAAATAAAACAAAACAATTACAGTATCTGAAAATTTACACATGTTTACTTAGCACTTTTAATTAAACAGTAAGACGTGGAACTACTTTTCCTCCATCATTACCAACTTTACTGGGTGCATGCCAGTCACTGTTACCATTAAAATATATGGAGGTAAAGACAGTGACATTTCTCAAAGGTTGATTTTAAAAGTGGTAACTTTACCATGAACAGCCTATATACAATGCAAATGTAAAATAATTAGTATAGTGGAAGGGGTGGCCTCTTTAGCATTTTTATGATGGCAGCGAAAAAAAATACAGCCAAAACAAAACTTAACAGCCCCTCTTCTAAAAACTTGTTTTAAGTGGAGTGAGTGAGTGTACAGATTTGTGCGGCTCTTAACATCGATGTCTTGAAAGCCAATGAGGGTGAAGGGAGTGAGTGGAGCAGTGCTGAAATGTAAGGGCGGGGTAAATGGGAGATTCCCGAGAAAACCAGCCGACCAGCAGCATCGTGTGGCATAATTCCCACATGCGAAAATTTGGGTGCAACCCCACTGGGAATCAAACCCGGTTCGCTTTGGTGGGAGGCGAGTAGTCTAACCACTACACCACCATGGCCTCCTTATTTTAAGACAGTGAAACATAACCCATGATACAATTTAGTTCTATCAAAAGATGGCATATAAAACTCGTTTTACTGCATTTTAGAGTGGCTCTAATTCGTTGTTCATGATAAATTTGGTATTTCTGTGTATTGAATGATCATTGACTGTTTACATTTTTGCAATCTGTAATGGTGTATGCTATTATAGAAGGTTTCAACAGTGTTGTTGAAGGGTGGCTCTGTTGCAGTTTGCGACCCTGTGATGGGCGACAATGGTCGCATGTATGTGTCTGAGGAGCTGTTGCCTATATACAGAGATACCATCTTGCCACTTGCAGACATTATTGTGCCCAACCAATTTGAAGTGGAGTGAGTATGAAGAGAGTTTAAACCACACCATTTTTAGTAACCATTAATTAGAGAATATACCAGTCAAATGTAAAGCCCCTCCTATCCCTCGAATGTAAGATCCCCGTCAGTTTTCAGGATTGGTAAACTGAAAAAAGTTTGCCTGTGAACTTAAGGCTTTTCTCTTAGCACAACAAATGCATATAAATGGGAGTCAAGTCACCAATAAATAGGTACATACTCTTCTTTCCAGCAATAGTTTTTCGGCCAATTCAGTATCTGGGAAGGGTAGATCAGTGGCAATGCAGCAATATAGCAACACAGAAAGTTAGCCTGCCCAGCTAGCTGCTGCATTCCTAACTGGTGCCTATCTCAAGGCAGTCATGTTATTTCACGTCATCTAAACAGTTTGTTTAGTAAGCATGTCTGCAAAAAAAGAGTGTGCTTCTACATACAAAACAGTTTATAACCAGAACTTTGCAAATTGAGCAACAGTTTACAACAGAGACATTAACAATTCATACTTAAAATTTAGAGGCAGTGGAAATTTGTATTAACAAGTACAGGCACAAATAATCATGACAGAGTGCTTTTTTTTGGTATACGTATTTTTGTGATTGTGTCTGTCGGTTATAATGTGACATTCTCCATATTTCATAGATCTTTGAACATGTGAGGGGTTTCTGCAATATAACTTATATGAACGCCATTGTGCGTGTGCTTTTTTCTCATCGTGTTTATTATATGAATATCTTGTTGTTGTCGGAATATTTAGTTCGTAGTTAAAAATTATTTTATTTGCTTTCTTCAAGCATAGTTGGTTGTAGGTACCATTGTAGTGCATTTTCTTGAGTGAAATGAAATATTAATCGGCACGTGTTTACCACTTTGTAAAACTACTCATTCCGCCATTTTCCTTACCATTGATGCCATCGAGTGAGACACGAGACAAACAAAGACACAAATTACTTACTGATGATGAGTGCCAGCGGTGCTTTCCAGTCACCGCACTGTTCAGACTCAGGGTTCTCAGGGATGCTGTGGGTTCTGTGTGTCCGCCTCAACCGAGTTCACTTACGAAACACTTTGCAATACTAACCTTTTTAGCACTGAGAAATAGGTGTGGCGAGGATACTGTCACTAAAAGAAGCAGCTTGAAACACTATGAGACTTACTTTTTATTTTACCGCTCATACAAATATTGTGCCAGGAATTTTACTTCTGGCAAAACTCGGACATGTGTAGCTAACTCCATTTGGATGCTCCCCAGCCCGCAATTACTCTAGCACACGCCTAGATATATGACTTCTAATGTGGTGTTTAATAACACAGCCTTCACAAGGAAAGGGGTCTACAGTCACTAGGGTGGACTGTAGGTATTTCCTGAAGACAAGGGATGGAGAATTACAAAGATGAATCTGAACATGAACACATGTTATTATTTTGCATCACTAGCGCAGACTCATCAGGGCTCGCCCTCCACCACGTGGTTAGTGTGATGATGGCCTAACATATATCTGGCTAGGACGGAAATAATTGTCACCGTACAAAATTACACAATAAATATGGATGAAACAAAAAGGGGCACAATATGAGTAGTCACAATAAACACGCAATTGTGTGAAAGTAGATGGCGCGGATGCCACTGGATAAAGATCTTAGCGGACCACATGGTGCAGGTGAAGCTGCAATAGTTCTCCATAAAAATGGCAAATTATAATCAGACAAAATATTATTGCTGTTGGGAAAAATATTCCCCTGGCGATTAAAGCTTTTGTAAGCTTGTAGCGTGCCTGATGGTGGAAAAAATCAGACATGAAAATGACAGCGTGATCATACATACAAAGCATCAATTTACGTGAACTTACATGGAACCCTGAATGAAAAAGACATAGAACCCTGATAGTTAATAAAGCACATTTGAAATTATACAAATTATACCCTGAAAACGCATGGATGGCGCAGATATGTACTTAGCGATATCTGACAACGCATGGCGATGGGCAATGTGGCCTCAACACCATATAATGTAAAAAATATCCTCAAATAAATACATAGAAATATAGCCCTTAATACTGCACATAACAATTATACAGAAATTACACTGGAACGCCTTTAACATTAGCGGATGGCGCCTGATTCAAAGTTACATGGGCCGTGTAGCCTCTCCGACATCTTTCTCCTCTTCTCTTCAATATTCAAAAAGCTGCAAGGGCACAAGTAATTAGGTTAAGCGGAAGCATAATGCTGGGGAAATGTCTGACTAATGTACGCAAAGTAAAGGTTGATCAGTATACTAAAATGAGCTATTGAAATCTACATTAGTGTTCAAAGGTTGTAGTGCATACGTGACAGCATCTTACCTCGCCGGCTCTCCTCGACGGACTGTGTAGACGCAAGCGTCGCGCGGACCTACCATGGCTGCCTACGGGGTTCACACAACCAGAAGTGCTATGCACGCCCAGTAAAACTTTTTATATCAAAATTGAAATGGCACGAAAAGAAATCGGATGTTGATTTACATTTTATATTCAGATAGTTAATTTTCTGTATTTTATCAACGTGTTTTATTCCGGCGTTCACGCCGGAATAATACTGTTCATGTTTTTCGCACAGCATGTATTTCAAACTCATTACCAAACATTTTGCAATATCATCAAACACACAAATATTAAACATTTTATAACACTGAGCCCTGAAATAAAGAAATACATATTTACACTTGAAAATACAATATTCCCATTATGAGAAAGTCCAGTTTAAGGTCTCTTTGCGCACATTTCCCACGTGCCACATGGGTGGTGAGCGCAGTCATGGTCTTAACGCTGCTGGCTGTTAACAGGCGTCACCACTGAAGTGACATAAATATAGTTTACATATCTAAGTTTAAGATTGTTGTTTTCGGAAAAAGTGCACAGTGTTCATTTTACTGAATGATTCTGCTAATAAATTATTTAATGCTACTGACAAACAAATGTGATTTTATTGAAGTAAACTTACAGGGATTGCCATACAAAAACACGTGTTCAAGAGGTTGCGAATTTTATAAACTGTAAGTTTGCGTGTTTTGTAAATGTATTTAAGCATTAATATAATTCTTGAAATGCACATGGCCTGAAAAAGCCACTTTTTCCACACTTTCGTAGTGAGTGAATAATATTTGATTATTTTTGTCTATTTCTTAAATTCAACGAGTGTACGGTTAACTTTCGGCAGAGAGAGAGAGAGAGAGAGTGTGTGTGCACATGTGTGCGTGCGTGTGTGCGCATATGTGCATCCCCCCCCCCTTAAGAATACTAACAGTGATGTATGTATCACGTTTTGTTTTTCCATTAAAGTTAAATTTTTCAAAGTTAAATAATTTAAATGTTATTTCCATACGAGCAAAATTTTACACTGCTCCATCAAAACAATATGCAAAATAAAAATGCCCCACACTCAAATGAACAACAAAATAATTCCGTCTCACGAAAGACGTTAAACTAAAGCCTGTCCCTGTCTCAATGTTTCCTTTTTTCCTCAAAATAAAATAAACAGAACCCCAACAAATTTAACTTGGTAATTACAAAAATAAAACACTTTGGAATGCCAACCTAGTTATAATAACCAACATTAATTACTGGACGGAAGTTAGCTAACGTTAGTCGTTCAGTGCCTGTCACTACATGACACGAGAAAAGAGAAAACTACAAGTGTGCATTGGACTCAAACATTTGTTTAAGAATGTCTTTTTCTTCAGTGACAAAACAGCTAGAACTGTCAAAATTTACCCTACTTACGTGAAATAGACTATACCTCTGCTGCCTTTAGCATGAAATGCTCCCCTTACTCCTGACAGAATCTCCAAACTTGCGGCTGCCATAGCAAAACAAACCCACCTGAAACATCTCCGAAACTACGAAGTAAACTATACTGCATGAAAACTTGCAAAAATTTGTTTGAAAATCCAGAAAATGGTTTGGCTTAGGGAAAAGCTTGTATCACCTCTAAAAACTGTTAAACCGTGAAAAAAAATGAAATCCTGAAGCTAACCTCAGCTCGGCAGCTCAAAAAAAAAAAGCTAAGAACACTACAAAATGCAGCATTTCTAGAACCATCCAAAGCATACCAAAGTTAAAAGGAATATTCCCGGAAAAGACAAACAGAAAAACTCTTTCAGCTCTAAATTTTAAGATAAAATAACCTATTCTAACAAAAAAAAAATAGTTTAACTCCTCATAACAGAAATGAACTTCCAAAAATATGACACCTGAAAAAATAATTAAAATGTTTGAAAATACCAAAAATATTTTAGTAGCCCAATTTTAGCTGCATCACAATATTGATGCATTGTTTCATCACACACTATGTCACTGTGTTTTAGCCATGTAGTCATTTCGTTTTCTGTGCTGTATTTTGAAGGTTTATCTTCTTGTTTGGTGTGGTAAAGTGTATTTCCTATCACTACAACAGGCGACAGCAGCATGTTTCATTTAATTAGTTCGGACAGTCAGTTGTTGAAATTGGTAGAATTCATTCACCGTGATAATCTTTGAGTTTATTATGAGATGTGTACATCAATAATCTCCAGGGAGAAAGCCATTTCTTGCACCAATATGAACCAGTATTGATCTCTTGGTTCTTATTGTAATTTCCTTTGCATAGTTTTTTTCTTTGCCACCATGTATCGAATGTAATATTTGAACCCACCCTTGATTCATCCATATAAAACACATCTTTATCTGCCAAACCTTCTGTGTCTTATTTGCATGAGATATTTAGTGCCACACCATGCTGGTTCAATCAGCAAACGCCAATTGTTTTTACAGTTTTCAGACAAAACCCATACTTCTAGTAATCTTTTGAGAGATGTTGGCTCAATTTCCAACCATTTCCATTAAAATGGGAATCTGTCTGCACACTTTGGGAATAACTTTCTTTACAGCAAAAAATTCCTGATGACACACCTATCAAAACTGTTGGTTTCAATTTTGCCCTTTTTTCGTGGCTTGCGCAAAAATATAGTAAGTTATAGCAGTCTTAATAACCAGTAAAATAAACAGAAGTGCATAATTATCTTTTAGTACACCACACATAATAAGTGCAAAATACACTTTTTCCAACATCACTGATTGATGCACATTATGCATGTTCACAATGATGTCTTACCTCTTTTTTCATTGTGTCATATGCAGTTTATTCAGCATTTCAGTACATTTCTTCTGAATCTGTAGCACTATTGCTTTGCTTACACCTATATAATTTGCATCTCCTTCCATTGCTCTATGAATTGGAACTGACAGGCATTTTTCATGAGCCTCTTGATCCAGATTGATATTACTTTTGACGCGTACCCTACCTCGTAAGGTAAGTGGTTAGATCGCTGACTGCCCTTTCAGAATCTTAAGTAGGCCTACCACAGCGTAAGTGGCTAACATTATGGGCCCGGCAGGTCGTGGAGGGTATAGACTTTGTGGGTGGCCGCTTAATGGTAGGGTACCATCGTAAACGAGGGGAGTCAAACCCCAGAGTGAGGCGGAAGGAGGTAGTTTCCCGACCAGGGAGTTCTATCTTCCTCATTATAAGGGTTGCCAATAAGCGGGATGCCAGTTGTCCTGGGAAAAGTGAAGTGATGATGCAGTTAAGCAATTGTGGGGGTGGAGGTGGATGATCTGGCGGGGCTATTCAAGCAGGACGAGTGGGTCGAAGTGCGGGGATGTAATTTGAAGAGGGTGGTGCCGCACGTGGTTTGGGAACTACCTCAGGCAGGATTCTAACCTGTACCATTTTTCCCGATGCCAGCTTACTCGCACAAAAATTGGGTAGCTCTACTTCCAACTGGTGTTTAACCCGAATGAGCTTACCAGATGAGATTTTAATGATGCTCAAGGTAGCAGGTGCCTGACTGGGTACGGTGTCACAAGGAGTAGCAGTGTCTATAGGTAGTGACTGTTCTAGCTGGGTAAGTCGTTCTCCCTCAGGGTCGTACCTGGTCCAACAGGCGCCTAAATACTTATACAAGAGAGGGTTTCATGGGCAAGTAGGATGAGCGGAGAGATTTTCCGAGAGACAGCTTCGGTAGTCAGCGACTGAGGTTCGACCCCCGGTGTATCTCCTTCGCTTGTGTCTGATTTTAAAGCGATCTCTAGAGTACGGCATTCCTTGCACCATTGTCTACTCTGTAAATCTTCCTTTCCTTCTATACATCTGGTCCAGGCCCATGATCCCTTCCGTGACATGCAGTCCTGGGGGTGTGGCGTATTCGGTCACACCCAAGGCCCTGACGTGTCTATGAGCGTTCAGGTATTGGGATGTCACTGGAGGTGAGCGTGGATCTACCGAAAACCCAGGAGCATGATTGTGTCCTTGTGGACTAAAGCCCTCTTTGAGCCCTGGCCCTGTAGAGTTTGGTAAACCACACAGCTCCTAGAATTACCTGGCACAAAACACTACACTGGTAGCTAGAATTCTAATGAAAGAGATCTATCATAAAATGATGGTATAAGGAAAATATATTAAGTGCAAGTTTTATTACGTAAAGTACGGAAAAGGGAAAGTCCCAGCTGGAAACAATTACAGCAGAATAGTTAACTGGCTAAACAATATTAACGTATGCAATTTGGGCAAAGGCGAGCGTGGGAACCTAGTTAGTAAAATGCAAATTCTAATAAGACTAAAATTTACGGTAATAATACGCTATCCGCAGTGTAACCAAAGTTACCAGAAGGTAGTCAAGAGGTTTACTAGAACGCGACAACCTGTTACCGTGAAGTCACGGAAGTTGACTAAGGTAAAGGGTTACAGGGTGCATGGAGTAATATTACCTCAAATGTGGAGTACTGTCCTCATGGTCAGTGGACGAGCCATTTGCAAGCTGCTGGGAGGGTTCTCACAGTCTTTACAGGCATGCGTCAATCGGTCACCCCCTGAAGCAACGTAGACCCATCTGACGAATCCACTACTTTACTTCATATGTAGAAGGCGGTTGCCTCAGTCATAGTCTGTTGGTTGGTCTTTTAGGCCAGCGCCTCTTCTGCGCATGTGCTGCCTTGAGTGTGTTGAGGTTCTGGGCGAGCGCAGTCTCTGTGTCTATTGCTGCTTTGGTGGAGTGCGGGGCACCCGTATCTGGGTCGCACGGCATCTGGTTACTATCAGTGCAGGTTAATGGCCTCTTCATTCTCCCTCTTCGTCCTCCCTCTCTCATGGTGGCGTAGCGGTCGGGATGCTGGCGTGCATGTAGCCCTCTGCTTCTCAGAGCTGTGCAGCCATTCCGTCACGTTTCTTCGTTCGCTTTTCTTACCAAGGGAGGAAGAGTTTTGGAAAGGAAGTTTGTGGGAACAAGCTGTTTGTTTTAATCGAATTTAGGTCTTCCTAGTTGGAGGGCAGATCACATACCAATGTGAGAGAAAAAAAATTTTAAACAGCTGATTTGTACAATTAGTTTTTGCACAGAATTTACATTACTTTCAATGTTTTTATTTCTATCCTCGAGAAATAAAGTTGGAGTTAACAAAAGCAATGGTTTTAATCCTGCTCGCAGAGGATCACAAGCTAGGAACGGTTTACTGTGGCCCCTGCGGGACGAAGTTATGTGGACTGTTATTTCATCCAGTGCGGTTGCATAGTAACCTGAGTACATGCAGTGACAAAAGTTTACGAACTTTAAAAAAAGTTCTTATACATCCTACTCTCCGGTTTGCTTTCCTACAGAATAGGCACAGGTATTGAAGAAAACCCTTTTAAAGAAAGCATAATGACAAAACAAAACACTCAAGGAACAAGTAGTTTTGTGCTCTTTTGCTTGAAATCTTGATGTTATTTTTGTACGCACTGTTCGTGTGTGAAATGAAATATTATTATTTCTCAGCATCTTTGCTGTGCATGAACATTCTTACACTAGGTTCACATAACCATTGATCACAAGGTTTACACTTCTTAAAAGCTAGGTTTACACAGTTCACTTTCTTAGCTTGTTATTGGGTAATCACAAACTGAAATACTCTGACGTACTAGATTATATAATTTCCCTTGTATAGCAGGATTTGATAAGTGATTACAGGGTTTTGCTTATAGTTCTAGACTCTTAAGCGAGGTTACACGTAGTTTTTGATATTCTGGTCTGTGGCAGAGAGTTTAGGCAACCGATAGGCGTGTACCTCCGTACACGATACATAAAGTTTGTGCTCAACTGCGTGATCTTGACATGGGGGTCGCATAATTCTTTTGGCATTCGCCTCAAATACAACACAATGCATTAGGGTTTCACATACGTGAAGTTTTTTGTAAGTGCGCATAAGGGTGAGATTATTTCTCATAGAAACATAATTGTAATTTATCTAGGCGAACACATAGGCACTTTCATTACATGTCATACATAAAGGTTTGCATTACTTCTGTTCAACTACCCTAACCTACAAGATTGCACAAAAAAAATTCATTTTTCCCTTTTTGTGGTTATAGGTGGGATTACAAGAAAATATTCTTATGTGCTAACACTACTATGAACGTACATGGATGGGGAGATTTTCTCTACCTCGTAATTACTAAGGTTAGTTATAAAATTCTCCCTATCCTTCTATTGAGGTTACATTCAGGGCTTACAACCCTCTTACTTTTCTCTCTTAGGCCTACGGGTACATATTGTGAGTTGATTCTCTACACTGAACACTTGGGTTACATGCAATTATCACAATAAATCTACCCATGTAACAGCCTGACTGGCTGGTGGACGAGATTTGTTTTCTCGTGATTGTAGTGTATGGGGTATCTGACTCGTGCAGAGTCGATAAGTTACGTCAGCCATACTGACGGCGGTACACATTCCACCTTTGAGAATACAAAAATAAAATTGGTTTATTTTCTTTACTTTACTTTACTGGTGTCCATTGATAGGAGGTTGACTACGTTAACTGGGACACTTTTATCATGTAGTGCCTTGGTTCCTATCAATGCGATTATGCTTTTGAATTCTCTACCTTAAAGCAAAAGTTACGAGATACATGACAAAAAATGAATTCTTGGCGGGAATGGGTATTCTGCCGCGTCCAGGTCGAAGTCCGGTGAGGGCGCTTCTTCAACCGTAGAGAAGAAGGCTGGGGAGACTCGCGGATCGCATGCTGTTGTGGTCTCAAGTGCTTCCTGGAATTCTATAGCCAGGAGGGCAAACAGGAGGACGATTGGGGTTCGTGGCCTAAACGCAGTGCTCTCTGTGGGGGTAGAAGGTGGGTGCTTCTTCACTAATCTAACGCTAACAGTATGGCTATCGGAGATAAGGCGATCCATGAGATTGCACCACGATTTCTCGGGTTGGATGCGAGGTGGCGTCCGAGATTCAAACTGCGAACTAGGGCTATACCGGTGTCCCTTTCCGGTTTGGTTGCATATTACTTCCTCCCAATAGTCTATTGCCTCCTGGAGAGCTGACGCCATGGTCAGAGTAGAGGCAGCTTGCACCGGTGCCGAGAGGTTTGCCTTTCGTTGTTGCTGGGCCCGAAGGCGTCTGACTCACAGGTCTGAGTAGGAGTTCTAGCGCTTGTGTGGGGAAATGGTGGGGGGTCGACTCGTAGACTTAGAAAATGGATTGGGGCATGGGGAGGGGTAGCCTGAATCAGTTCGCCTTCCCAATTGACTACCAAGCCCTGGCGTTTACCTAGAGTGGTACGTAGTTGCCCGCAGTCTACCCTACATTGCTGCTCTTGCAACCAGGGCCGTCCCAATGCATCTGCTCTCCTAGATAGGGGCTACTAGGAAGGGAGTTTTGACGTGCTGCCCATGTATCCTCAAGTTGAGAGTAATCTCCCCGGTTAATTAAAGGTGGGCGTTGTTGTAGGCCATTGTGGCAGTTAAATTGGTAAGGGTCACACTGGTCCTTTGGTGCTGCGTGAGGAGTTCATCACTGATAAAATTTCGGTCAGCTGCTGTGTCTAATACGGCCGTGAACATTGTCTCGTCATGTTGCACCTGTAAGCGTGACTCGTCCGAGTACAGGGGGGAGGTTTTTATTGCATGTAGATGGGCCAAGGCCCCTTTACGCCAGGCCTGCATTTGTGGGGGGCAGGGATGGGGTGGTGCACTTGGCGCCTGGGTGTCTGCCTCCCGTTTCCCCCTCTTCTGCTGGGTGGGGCAAGCTCAATAGGCATGACGTCCTGGATAGTCCTCTGCAAGAGGAGGGAACGATGAGGGGAGGTGGAGGCAGGGCACAGCGTGTCGGTGCCCAGAGGGGTAGAGAGATTCTCCTTTCCGGAACTTGCCAGACCACGCAGTCCCTGCGGTAGTGTTCAGGCCGTGGCACTGATGGTCCTGAGTCTCATGTCCCACTCACGTAAATTGGGCAGAGAATTAACGGCTTCCCATTGGTCAGGTTACGAGTTCCCTCTTGTGCTACAGTTCCTATAAAAGGGGCTACGGGTTTCTGTTGAACAGCTGTGCATTTGAAGGGTGGGGAGGAGAACCGCGTGTTTTCTGAGCCTGCCACTTCAGGCAGTACCGGGGAAAATGCAGCTCCAGGCAATACCAACAGCAGGGAAAGCAGGTAGCAGGGCGTGGCAAGGTTGTGTTGCGCCCTGCAGACGGTCTGGGAAAGGGGGCTGGACCGTTAGCCCTGGCATGTGCCATCTGTTTTTTTTCCAGGGAGAAGGCGCTCATTCACCTATAGCTTCCTTGCTGTGTCTACCAATTCCTTGACGGTCTGAGTCCGGGAGGTGACTAACAAGTTGCTAAGCGAGGGGAGGAGGGTGTGGGTGATACTTCTCATGCCTTCACTCTGTTTGAGGTAAACCTATTTGTGTAGGCGTTCTTTGCACCTAATAAATATCTCCACCTCCTCATTATACTTTTGCACACTATAAGATCAGTGATTAGCTCGCTAAGGAGTTCATCCTCAGAAAAATGGGAAATCAGGTGGGTCTTGAACTGTGGCCAGCTTTCCATGAATTCACATATTTTTCCTACCAATGTTTGGCGGGGCCAGTGAGGTGGTGGTGAGCTCGGCTCACCCATTGTTTTTGTGGGATCAGATGCTCATTTACACTCTGCGAGGAATTTCTGTAGGTTTGCATAAGCTTTCCTGTTAAAATTAGGTAGCGTCAACTCACAGGTAACCTGGGAATGATCTAGCTATGCCTGTGGGTGGGATTTCGGAGCTTGTATGACTGTTCCCGGCGACAAACGTCTTACTGATAAATCTGGCCAGGGTGTATCCTCCCAACCTATACACCCGTAGTGATACTTCTGGTGACAATAATTACACAGGGTGGCGTTCAAGCAAAAAAATTCCTGATGACACACCTATCATAACTGTTGATTTCAATTTTGCCCTTTTTTTTTTGTGGCTTGCACAAAAATATAGTAAGTTATAGCAGTCTTAATAACCAGTAAAATAAACAGAAGTGCATAATTTACATAGTACACCACGCATAATAAGTGTAAAATACACCTTTTCCAACATCACTGATTGATGCACATTATGCATGTTCACAATTATATCTTACCTCTTTTTTCATTGTGTCATATGCAGTTTATTCAGCATTTTAGTACATTTCTTCTGAATATGCATCAATGTTACTTTGCTTACTCCTGTATAATTTGCATCTCCTTCTATTGCTCTGTGAATTGGAACTGACAGGCACTTTTCATGAGCCTCTTGATCCAGATTGATATTACTTTTGACGCATACCGTACCTTGTAAGGTAAGTGGTTAGATCGCTGACTACCCTCTCGGAATCGTAAGTAGGCCTACCGCGGCGTAACTGGCTAACATTATGGGCCAGCGGGTCGTGGAGGGTATGGATTTTGTGGGTGGCCGCTTAATGGTAGGGTACCATCGGAAACGGGGGGAGCCAAACATCAGAGTGAGGTGAAAGGAGGTAGTTTCCCGACCAGGGAGTTCTGTCTTCCTCTCTACAAGCAAATATTATAGAGACTAATACCGGAGAGCTAGCGATTTTCTATGCGAAAAGTGATTGTGCTGCGCTCTGCCGGCTTGAGGAGGCGAAACATTTGTTTACATTTACCGTTGTGCATTTTAGACTGGGAATTGCGTATGTTTTATTTAGTTTTAATAATTTTAGTGATTCAGGTTCATTGAATTACCATGGTAGGTGGCATTTACACTGTCTATGATTGTTTCAGTTACACTATTAGTTCTGCAAAATCTATTCCATTATCAGATTTGCTTTGCCACTAACAAATATTTTTGCAATATTTGTATTTGTTATTTCCAGGACATACAACACATCAAACACAAGTTTTCGACGCTTGCCATTCATGTTCTGGTATAAACAGTTTACTAAAATAAAAAACTTACTTAAAAATTGGAAATAAAAAGGGTGTGGGCAAATGCCAACTTTGCCACCACCCCCAAAAAAAAAGATGCCTAGATGACAGTAAAACAAAAGTATATGGCATTAATATATCATTGATTTTAAAAAAGGGCAGTGATAAATATGTAGGATTAATTTTCCCTTGCTGTTTGGGACTACAAAGTTGTGTGGATCACAAACAACATAATCAGCACAACAGCAGCTTTCAAGAAACTAATTTCCAAAAAATGTTTTACTGCGTGGGAACTGAAGCTATTTGTTCATTTTAAATTTTTGATACTCGTACGCTGGAGATTCGCATTAAATCGGAATTTAACTAGACAGACTACTCATACTTGCTAAAGCAACAAATTTGGTTTTATCACTTTTTATTTTTGCAATGAGGAAGGTCCCTAATGTTGATTTTAGAACATAATTCTTATACAAAAATTAACACAATGGCATTCATTCGTAATAAATTTTACAAAACAGTATGTCAATAACGTATGTGTGTTGTAGGTTATTAGGCCTAGTGAGGAAAAACAAGCATATATTTTTAATGTATTTCTGTAGCATACATATATGCACAAAAATTAAAAACAAATAATGTTTAATCACTATGTGTTTCAGACCTTCAGATGTGTCCCAAACATTACAAGGTAATTTTTACAGTTATTACTATAAAGATTGTAGAGTTCACTTGATATTCGGGATTTTCGGCATTAAATACCCCTTTTTTTTTTTTTTTTTTTTTTAATCTAAACTACTGAACATGTATTAAAACACCTGTACTACAATGTAACAAAAAAATATATATGTTCCAAACAAAATACTTTGTGAAATACTGCATTACGTGCACAAATGCTCTCGTTACGTCCACTGTATGTATACACAGATTCAAAGTTTGCCACCTCAAGCTGTTAGGTTCGCTGCTGCTCGCCCGTGGTGTTCGTATGCAGCTGTCTGGTATTAGTCTCTACTGTATTTGCCATAAGGTTTGCCAATAAGCGGGACACCAGCTGTCCCGGGAAAGGTGAAGTGACAATGCGGTTAAGCGATCGGGGGGGTGGAGGGGGATGATCTGGGGAGAGCTATTTGAACAGGACGAGTGGGTCGACGTGCGGGGACGTAGAGGGGCCAAGAGGGGCTTAAATACTTATAGAAGAGGGTTTCGTGGGCTTCGGTAGTCAGCGACTGAGGTTCAACCTCTGGCATATCTCCTTCACTTGTGTTGGCTTTTAAAGCCCTCTCTAGAGCATGGCGTTCCTTGCGCCATTGTCTACTCTGTAAACCTCCCTTCCTGCTATACATCTGGTCCAGTCCCACGATCTCTTCCGCGACGTGCAGTGCTGGGGGTGTGGTGTATTCGGTCACACCCAAGGCCGTGATGTGTCTGTGAGCAGTCAGGTATTGGGACATCGCTGGAGGTGAGTGTGGATCCACCGGAAACCCAGGAGCATCAGTGTGTCCTTGCGGACTAAAGCCCTCTTTGAGCCCTGGCCCTGTAGAGTTCGGTAAACCACACAGCTTCTTCCCAGCGGGAGTGAATTACCTGGCACAAAACACTAGACACTGGTAGCTAGAATTCTAATGAAAAGGGATCTATCATAAATTGATGGTAAATGGAAAATACGTTTAGTGTAAGTTTTATTATGTAAAATACGGAAAAGGGAAAATCCCAGTTAAAAACAATTACAGCAGAATAGCTAACTGGCTAAACAATATTAATGTATGCAAATCGGGCAAAGGCGAGCCTATGAAACTAATTAGCAAAATGCAAATTCTAATCAGACAAAAATTTACGGTAATAATACGCTAGCCACAGTGTAACCAAAGTTATCGGAAGTTAGTCAAGAGGTACACTGGAACGTGACGACCTGTTACCATGGCATCATGGAAGTTGACTAAGGTAAAGGGTTACAGGGTGCGTAGAGTAGGATTACCTCGAACATGGAGTATGGTCAGTGGACGAGCCGTTTGCAAGCTGCTGGGAGGCTGCAGTCTTCATAGTGTGTGGAATAGAGTAATGCCATCTTACAGGCTTCCAGGTGATACGCCGTACTGCAAGCTGCAAAGAGGAGAGAGAGTCATTGCGGACTGAGGAGAGTCTTTGCAGACTGGGAAGGACTTGCGATCCTATTCGGTCGGCAAGCCCAGCGTATCTGCTGGACCCGAGTGCTGGACCTTATTTATATTGAAAATCTTCCGATCAGCAGTTCTTCGTGGTAGGGAGGGGTAGTGTAGCCTTCCAGCGCAGGGGTATGTTTATCTGGGTGCTGGAGCGCTGCTCATTTCTTATCTCCTTGCTTGGAGTAGACAACAAATTAAAACACCTCTTTCTGAGGCTGCCTGACGTCACAAGGTTACAGGGTTGCTGCCATTCCGGGGGTGCCACGGAACTTCTTCCAAGGTTAAGCAAAGGGTAATGAACTATCAAAAATATTTATTTTATTCACGGGGGTGACTCTTGCATGCGGGATGCCGGGCAGGCAATCCATATTGTAATTATGTTAATTACAATTAAATCTGCTGTGCAATGCTTGGCGTCTGTTTGCTCGATACGTTTAAATTATTTTGCCTTTTTTTTTTTATGACTTCCTCCTGAGATCTGGTCGCTCGTAGATGGGGCAAAGTCGCTCGTAGAGTGCGCATTTGCATAGTGCACCATGTTGGCATGTGTCACTTTACTTAATATTTCTCTCTCTTTACTTCGAATCACCTTGTTACTTTTCCTACGCTTTACATTAGGCTCCATTGCTCGTTGCATACTACCTTGCCTACATGGTATTTTGAACGGTTAGTAATACAGTGAGGGAGACAGAATAGGTACCCCAACATAATGCACACCCTTCCCTTCCTTCCCCTGTCATTCCTCATTCTCTCTTTGCTGCTCACTCCTACACAGACAGTTCACGATGTTCCTGGCCCCCACAATATATAGGTGTATGTACTTAATGGTTAATGATCTTAGTTATATATAACCCACTAATGTGAAGGGAATCATTGCTCTTTCATTTTAAATTAAATTGGGTTGGTGAAACATAGTTACCATAGCTGGTACCATGTTACTTAAAATGACTATATTTTTCAAAATTTCATAGTTTCACTTGACCAACATGTTTGCTACTGGTCATTTAGTCCATTGGATATTCATTTTTTACATGTGGTGGAATAATGAGTTGGTAAAATTACTCACTTCTCTAAATGTATAAAATGTGATATTGGCAAGAAAAGGAAAAAGTAATAAAATTACTTAAGTAGTATTTCTAAGCTCTAATAGACTTGTTTTAGCAGAGGAGTCATGCCGGTGATGGTTGCACAGGTTGCTGACTGGACGTAATGTGACGAGCGTGGCAGAGGCATGGGAAGCAGTGCAGCTGTTCCACGACAAGGGGATCAAGACAGTTGTGCTGACCTCAACAGGACTTGGCACTGACAGTCACCTCCTAGCACTTGCCAGCTCTACGTTAGGTCAGTGTTGGGCACCATGATCTTTGCCTGTTGTGCCTGGGGGTTGGGAGGGTTGTGGGCGTGAGTCCCACTACAGTAATGGCATTGTGCTTGTGCTCTTGCAGGGAATTTTCAAGAAGGAAGATTTTAATGTAGAAGATTCATCTGGTGTGAGGATTTTCTCATGGTACAGTACTCCCATCCATGCAAAGGCCACAGTGGTGTGTAGTGTTCAGATCACTCACCTCTCATAATGGCAAACTGGATTTGATTCCTAGCAAACTCAGTCATGGATTTTTTGCATATGAAAGATGTTGCGGATGATGCAGTTGGCCAGTGGGTTTTCTCAGTGTTCTTCCATTTCCCTCGAGATTGGATTTCTTCATTACTTTATTTCCACCTCATTTCACCTGTATTGTTCAAGACCTTGGCTGTTAGACACTACCAAAATATCTCTCTCTTTCATTCTATGTCTGCCCTCCACCAAGACTGACTCCATTTATTTTTTGTTTTGTTGTTTGTTTGTTAACTGACAACACACAAAAAGGACCTGGGTGTGATTCCTGGTCCAGCCATCTTGATTGTGGTTTCGAGTTGTTTTCCGTGATAGCTCTTCGGAAAGGCAGTGATGGTTGCATACTACGTACAGGCTCTGGCTACTTCCTTCCCTCAATCCTGGTTGACTGAGTCATTGGTTCTGTTTTAAATGACCTCACAGTAAATCAGACATTAAGTCGTAACCCGCCCCTTCTCCATCTCACTGGTTGGTTCATTCACTATCTATTTCTTCTCTTCTGTCCTACTTCCTTTCATTTCTCCTCCTTTTCCACCATACTTCAGCCTGGTTAGGAAAGACTGCTCTGTGAGTAAGGCAGCTTGTTCAATCTAGAGTGTTAGTTTTATTTCATCCTTGTGTACCTTATTCTTGTGGCAAGTAGAACATATGCATATTTAGTTTTCATCTGTAGAACCTGTGTAGTTCAGTTCATTATGCACCATCTTATATTGTGAGGATTCTTGGATTTGAATTGTGGGTAAGGCATGTGTTTGTGTGTCATTTATCGCAATAAGTCGTAGAGAATTTTGGTTCTTGTATAGCTAAAAAGCGTAAGACAGGTGCATAAGTCTAAATTAAATCATCAGAAGCATTGTATGAATGGTTTATGTGGTCCACACTTTTTTCTTTAATGTGACCTAAAATATAACTGGTTAGTTATATTATTAAAAAATTGGGGCTTAAAAATGGTAGTTACCAGAAAATTTTATTTCATAATGATTTGAAACATATGCAAGTGCAGAACTTAGTTGCAAGTTACAAAAAAACTCTGAATATGGTGTGAAACACAGATTCTAAATGTGTACTATGACCTATGGCCAGAATGATAGTTCATTAAATTATTTATGATATTATTTCAAGTATCACTTAAAGTCTACACTGGAAACCAAGCAAGGTAGCGCTATCATAACACATTGGACTCATGTGTGGGAGCACCGAAGGTCAGTTCGTGGTCCAGCCATCCTGATTTTGGTTTCCCATGGTTTTCTGACAGGCATGGCCAATTGCTTCCTGGATCATGATTGTGCTAATAACTGGTTTTTGTCAGTAATGACCCTTCCGCCAAAGGGATGTTAAGTCATAACACACAGGAAAATTTTGCAAGCTAAGGAAAAAGTGTTGTATCTAATTAAATTTTTTTTTTTCATTTCACTGATATGCCTGAAACGTTAAAGACAAAGTTAATGAGACTTTTGGTTATAGTGGGATGAAAACCAATTACAGTTGTCTCCCTATCTACCTTTTTTCAGGGGACTCTCAAAAAATTTCCATGCACGCAAGAGTTCAGTAGATGAGGGTTCTGACATGTACATGAATAAAATACAACTTCTTACCTTATTAGAATTTGTTTTGTCTATAATGAGAGCTGTACATTATCTGTAATTAAAGTTTAGCTAACAAGCACAATAGAAATGAGAATTTTAGAAAAAATAGTATTGTATTATAGTATTACTGTCAATAATGCATTAAAAAACATTTCACCTGATCTCGTTTAAATAAAGAATATAACATCTCAAAATACCATACATAATTGGTTGCAATCCAACACCAAATGCAAGCTGACCTAAAAATTTCAAACCCTCTTTAAACGAAAATAATGTGACGCAGAATGCAAGTTAGATTTTGAATGTCCTGCGCCCACTCAATTAGTTGAGAGCGTGCTGAGAATTTATTGATCGGGCAGTGTGTTCACAGTGGTGTCGGGTGTGAAGGGGAAGCGGCGGAAGGATTACCCCTCCAAACTAGTACATGTTGCAGACACCTTGCACGCAAGGCAAATGTCTGTCTTTTAAAGTAATCAATTATATTTCACTGCAAAAAATTAACCTTTTAATTTTGAGACAGAAATGAATAAATAAGGTGATTAAAATAAATTTCTTCACAGTCTTTAATAATCATTCAAAACCATGTCCTCTGAACTTCCCTGTCGCGAGTTACGCTGCACTCGGGCATGGTGCTTACCCATTATTAGACGACCAAAGGTGTCGAATAGGCCTTTACATTTGATCAGTTTATTCAAAGATGCATGTCTATTGAAATAAATTAATATAAAACCTCAGATTTCCCCGCAAGAAGTTATTGAAAATGAATTTTACGCGTGGTATACAAGTGGTTCAATGTTCAAACAATTTGTGGCAGCAAGGGTAGGTCAAGTGTATGCTTCTGGGCATATAATTTTATTTGTGAAGATGCTATCCATTGAGTTAAATTAATATAACATTTTAAGATCATGTGGATTTTATGGCAGATACACCAACCTACAGGAATAACATTTTTATCATTTTTTACAAATTTGTAATAAATTTCTAAACTAAATTTTAAAAATAAATTTTTAAACTTTTTTTTGGGTATTTTTGGGGTTTTCAATGTCAGAGGTCATGGGGATCAAGGTCACAAACGTCCATCATGGGGGACAAGATTGCTACTGGGGGACCAGAATGACAGTGCATGAACAGCTCCGAGCTTAGACACCAGATGCCAATGGTGCCAAGTCGGCTATTTCATTCTACTGCATTTGTGTGCTTCACCCAGACTTTATCTTCTTTGTGGTTTTAATTTGAAGGATGTTTCAGGAACAGGCTGGATGGAAGAATTGAATCCAGTATTCTCTTTCACTAGTCTGTAGATCCTGGCACACATCTTCAACCTTCGCTAACCACCTCACGGAGTCATACACATGACAAATATAGTCATTTATAGTTTAAGATACACATAAAAGGGAAATTGAATATCATTGTTTGTAATTTGAACTTTTACATGTTCACTTAAGTATGATGTTCAGTTGATTTGTAAATTTTTAGTATCTGTATGTTTAAATGCACGATTGCTGCTTGTATTTGATACCTTCATTGCTTTTCCAAACTGTGCATTAAAGAATTTATCTGATGTCCTTGTAGCTCGCATAAAAGTAATGAATAACTAGAATGTTACATTGACAAAAGTAGAACATGTCAAGGGATGTCAGTATATTTTTGCGAGTTTATTTTTTGTTAGGATCCCTTAATATTTCTGTGAATTATGATGCATTAGGTTATTTGAGTATTTTTCATAGGATTTTACGGTTTTTGAAATATGTTGTTTTGGTTAAGATTATTTTCTGTTTTTTGTGTGATCGATCCTAGGCATGGTTCAGTTTGTTGTTGTCATTTTGGGGTTAGGTTTGCCCCTCTTTTTATTTTTTCGGATGCAAGTACTTTTTTTGGTGTTTTGGTAATGATTTTAATAATTTTATTTTAATTTGGGTTTTTGGTTATAATTTTGAAAAGTCGTTATGCTTCTGTTTTGATGTTCATGCATTTAGGGTCTTTGGTCCTAACATAGTAGTCATGGTTTGTTTGGACTTCATAAATTCTTATTGTTTTATTTTCTATACAGGGGCCTTAATTTGTTATTATTGGAAGTCACTGATAATTCATTTTATTCTTTTTACTTTTCGTGTAGTGTTCAGGTCTTATAATTTTATCTTGTGCAGGATGGGTTTTAATTATTTTAAAAAGGATTGGGCTGTAAGAGTGTTAGGTTGTTCACATTGTCTTCCAGAGAATACTCGTTAAGTTGTGTGTCGATAGTTGTAGAGTTTGTGTTGACATGTTTGTCCACTTTCAGAATGTGTTCAGCCTCAACACTCTTGGTACCGGTCGCAGCTATTCATGTTTGCCTTTGACACTGTATTGGTAAAGCCGCCGTTATCATTATCCCGAATTGTTTTGTGTCGTCCTGTGCTGACGTTCCCGGAGCTATTAACTGACGATGATGTTTCGCTTCAACAGATGTGCGATAGCCGGTGATGTAACGGGAAGAGGGACTTTTTTATGCTACGGGCAGCAAACAGGGTATAGGCAGCTCAGGGGAATAGGGAAGTAGTCTTCGGGCTAAGCATGTGTTTGCAGGCGACCGCCTGTCTGCATGGAATGCTGTGATTGGCTGAAGGGCAGGTGACGCGAGTGATGACACCAGGCGTGGCTTTGTTTATGAAAGCCAGCTTTTGAGGGGTGACATATTTAAATAGTAGTAGTAGTAGTAGAGACGGCGCGAGGAGGGGCTAAGTTGGAGAGCAGAGGGAGAAGTCTAAGGGAGCAGAAGAGGGCAGAGCAGAGTCGGAGAGTCATACAGGAGTCAGTGTGGCTCAGTCGTAGCAGAAGTAGTTTGTTGATGAGGTCGCAGACAGGCTGGATGAGCTCGAGGTGGCCGTACAACATGTAGGCCATTAAAAAGATAAGTAATCTTGGTTATGTAGTTGTACTCTTATTCTGGGGACTCCAGTAGGCGGCATCGAGTTAAAGTTAAGTTTTTAGGACTGTATGTTTTAAGGTAACTTTGGTGAGGAGGACCTACAGTGTTTTTTTTTAGTATGTGGCCCCTTGTGTTTTGTGTCTACACCAACAAAACTTTATCACTGTTGAGTTGGTAGGTCAGGGCCTTAATTGCCGATAATGAGAATGAAACAGTGTCGAGACTTTTTTTTATTTGCGTAAGCAGACGTCTTCCTTCCATCGATAAATTTGTGCTCCAGTTGTCACGAATGTTAATGGTTATGACAAATAGAAGCTTGTGAAGATTGAAGTTTATATTAGATTATGAAATTGCTGTTTACCTTGGCGATATTAAAATGAAGTGAAAGTTCATTCAACATTTTTGTGTTTTTTTGTGTTGTGAGGTTACTTAATTGGTGTAAAAGACTAAAGGTATGTAAAAATTAGATGCACAATTTTAAATGTACAAGATTGGTTCAAAAGTAATTATAACTGATGCTAAATTTCATGGAACATGGAATTTTAAATATTATAGAAGGAAATAGATTTTAACTAATTAATTTGTGTTCCATACAAGTCGAATTCTAATAATGCATTTGTTTATTTATTCAATTTCTTTGTAAATTTAAGAATTTGTAAGAAAAAATAATTTTTTACTTGTGGTTCCAATAGCTTTTAAATTGTTATTTTATGTTGTGCTTATTTTATTTTTCTTTGAAAATAATATTTATGTACCGGGCCGTACTCACATTATTTTATGTATATAAACTTATTTATTTGGATTTAGTAAATATAGTTTTTCTGAACGTCTCTTCTTTTATTTTTATTTTAGATACCCTCCCCCCCCCCCCCCCCCCCACCCAATACGCAGTGGAAGATCTGGGTTCCACCGCAACTATGCGCTGATATATGCCGGCACTATCATGACCATCCCCAAGCTGGTCACCCGGGTACTAGGGAAACCCTGCTGGATATTAAAACCAGTTACAATCGGGACGGTATAAGCTGCGATGTTCGGCAGTACATCAGCAATTGCATCACGTGCTGCCGCGGCAAAGCATACCCAGTTCCCTCTCCTACCGCAAAACCATGGAGACCCAAGATGGACTGGACCCACAGCGTTGTCAATCTGATGGGCTCATATCCACATAGCACGAAAGGAAACCGCTACCTACTCGTAGTAACAGATCAATTTTCAAGATGGGTATAGGCATTTCCTCTACAAAGCCAAGAAACCACCCCAATCATGTGGAAAATTGAGACTGAGATTTTCGCATGATGAGGTTATCCGAAGGCTATACTGATAGACAATGGTACACAGTTTACTAGCCGCCAATGGCAAACTGCCTGTCGAGTGGGGGGTAGAAACCTGGACTACCCTCCCTACCATCCCCAAGCCAACCCCACTTAACGGAGAAACCAGGAGATCAAGAAGTGCCTCCGTATCAGTGTGGGTAATAATCACAAGCATTGGGATAAGCACATCCCTACTATACTGTTTGCCCTTCAATGCCGTACAAACGAGGCAGTTGACACCAGTCTGAGCATCCTACTCCTGGGAAAAACATTGCGCCGACCAGGCGACTGGCAGTGGGAAAGCGAGCCCACTGATATGCCTCAACATGAGAACATCCAGCTAGCAGCCGTGGCCTGCACCATGCACGCCCAGAAAGCCCAAACCGAAAACAGGGGTAAGGTAATTTAACTTAGTGGAAACCATCCTTCTGTGAAGTCCCCTTCTCAGCAAAGCCAATAACCAATTCAGCGCTGGCCTTGCTGACAAATTTGCTTGACCGTACCGCATCTTAGGCAAGGGAGACAACGTCTACTTCTACGTCTACGCGGACGGATCCGAAAAGTCATCCAAGGCCAGATACGACCATACCCAGGGGACATGCCAACACTTGGAGACGACGAAGCCGAAGGAGACACACCTGGCCAATCAGGGGATGAAGATGAACCCCCACCCAAAAGGGTAGCACCAGATGCAGAGCTAGGACCCTCGACAAGACCCAAGCCAACGCCCATCATTATTGACGAGGCTTCTAGTTACATCGCATCGTTGGAGCCAGAGTGCATTCTCTGTCAGATCAATTCCCTCGATGCCACACAGCTATGCCGAGAAGATCGCAGCCCAAACAAAAACTAGCTGTTCCGAATTATCCTGGCAAACTCCACGTGACAGAGAACCCCGTCAAACACCCCGCTGATCAAGCCACATTAGCGAGCAATCGAAGCGCCTTCAGTGAAAGAGGTAGGAATCACTCAGGCGCCTACCTCTCCACCTAGTACAACTACGAAGCCAGAAGTTGAGACCATCCCAACTTCGACGAAGTCAACCTGTGGCCCTGACAAAGAAGTATGAGATGCCATTAGACCACCAGAACCCGGGACGTTGAGCTCCAACGAGAGTGCTCCGCCTCAACCCCCTGCCACGCAGGAAGACCCACCAGCCGGGACGTCGAGCTGCCACACTAGAAGTGCTCCGTCTCAATAACCTACAATGCAGGAACTCGAGCTAACCTGGACATCAAGCTCTGACAAGAGTGCTCCGCCCCAACTCCGTGCCATGCAGGAAGAACCGCCCGTTGGGACGCCAAGCTGCCACACCAGAAGTGTTCTGCCTCAAGAACCTGCAACGCAGGAACTCCCGCTACCCTGGACATTGAGCTCGGACAATAGTGCTTCGTCCCAACCACCTTTACACAGGAAACTCTGCTACCCGGGGCGTTGAGTTGCAACAGATGTGCTCCGTCCCCAGGTCGTGCAACACAGGAATACCTGCAGACCCGAACATCAAGCTGCCAAATTAGAAGTGCTCCGCTCCTCCATCTTGCTACGCAAGAAGCCGCTTTTTCGAGAACGTTGATGCCACCCACTACCATTCAACAGGCACATCACCCACAGTGGAGGTCAAGGTAAATCTCCCTTCCACTGCCTCACCCCAGGACCTGGCCACGGAGACCGTTGATGCCGCCCACAACCTGGTACTACGACTAGCTGTACTACCCACAGTCTGGGTTGAGAATTTCTCCCTCGCACTGACCCGTCAGAGAAACATCCATCGGGGTGGAGGGCTTGTCACTACCATACACAGCCTCAATGTTCCTTGAACAAGTGCCTTCCCAATTTGTTGCTACAGAAGCAGACGCCACGATGCCCCAGGCTGCTCCACGATGCCTGATGCCCCCGCGGACCACCAAGGCCGTCCATACACCTGGCCGTTACCAGGAATCGCCATGGAGACCCATAACCTGGTACATGTGGCTGTACCCTCTGAACGCTGCCCTTCCTCCGAGGAGAAGGCTCTATAAAGGTGACACAGAAGATTACCAGTAAGTGCGCAAATATTAAATGCAGTGCAGTAGCCATAAATCGCTACTACGTGCACGTGGCAAAAGGACTTGTTATAGACAGATCACGTGCACCACAGTTAATTTAGCCACAAGCCAAAGACAGTGACGTATGCAGAACAATCATATTTAGGATAAATAAAAAAGTATCCAGTACAAATACAAGTGTAAAGAACCAACAAGGCAAATGCACCCATAATTAGTCACTCGACTATTTGCTAATTAACTTTTTAATACAGCTGTAAAAAGTTGTACGTCAGTAACTTTTTATAGACATTTTACACCTCGAGGTTCCATAGTTTTTAGTGGCTGACAGCCCACTTAAGTAGGTAGCATTACAAATAGGCGGTCACCACAGTGACAGTCATGGCTACCATAAGTGAATCATGCAAAGACGCTCACCACAGTGCCAGTGATTAAGTTGAAGACGGAGACTTCTACGTAACAATGATAATTTAGCTTTTATATTTTTTTATAATATTCATCACTTAAATCTGACTTGATGTGTAGCTAAACCTATAAATGTCGCTATACGTCTTTACAGTGTACTTGTGAGGATTGCTTACATGAAGAATGCCATCGTGTAAGAGTGTATTTTCAGCACTTACTAACGTGAACATTCCTTAGGAACTTACCTTGAACATTCCAACAAAGATACACCTACGATATAAGATGGACTCCCGCAAGGGATAGTTAGGTTAATTTTTTAATACTTTTCACCATTAAATCTGATTTGATGTGTAGGCACACAATTATATATATCTCAATACATTTTTAAAGTGTATATGTGAAGATCACCCACAAGAAGAATTCCGTTTTGTAGGAGGGTATTTTTATGTTATACTTTGTATGCTTATATTTTGTGTGTGCTTTTGTTTGCAATATCTTGTGCACCAACTCACTATAGTCCATTTCATATAAGTGGTCTCAAATTTGACAGTTCTAGGAAAGTAGTGCCACTGGCATCTGGGTGGCTATGTATCCTTCCACCACAGCTGAACTGTCATTGAAGGTGACTGTTTGCAAACACCATGTAACTGCCAGTATTTGCAAACAAACAAACATATGACTGCTTGTTTTTGTAAACAAACTGCATGTGCCTCCTCCCAGATGATGTTTAGAAGCTGTGAAGGGCTGTTCAAACAGTTGCAGGTTGGCAACAATCCCATTTTTTTTTGTTTATAAATATTTTATGTAAATGATTAACAGCCCATGTAATAAGTCTATAAATTCATAATTTTTTACCTAACAAGAAATTTTGTAACCAGGATGCACGAAAATGAAATTGTATTTTGACTGTCAAATGAATAAGATATTTTACTGTTTTTTAATATATGGTACTCGAAATATATTAATGACAACTAATCTTGTCACACTTACCTGAGGAAAGTTTTGTAAACATTAAAATTTAGCATGGTTTCCACAAACACCAAATACCAATATCCCCCCCCCCCCCCTTCACAGTAATGTACAAACCGAAATACCCCCTTCTTGCATTTTCTTTTCAAAGACCGTATACATACAGGCTATGCGTACTATTGCATTAAAAGTATATAATTCAGCTTTGTGGTATGATATGACAACAAACTCTTTACAGCCTGATACTTTTATGGTGGTTATAATTCTCAGAATGTTAAAGTATATAGATAGCCAAAATAATATTTAAGCTAATTTTACGTAATTTCAGTATGTTAATAACTGTAATTTAGTAACTCAAATGTTAAGTATTGCAGATCTACATACAAAATACTTTAATAACTTTTCTCAAACACCTACATGTTCAGATTGTCATACTATGAATAAAAACTTATTTCTGACTAACTCAGTGTTGATATTTACACTGAAATTCAGTCATACAATCTCCCTCCTCGAAATTGTGAAGACAACCCTAGACTTGTTCTCGGGTACCTAATGAAAAACTGTATTTCAGTTCAGAGGTGTTACAAAGCGCTTTAGAGAAGCAGATGTGACCTACAGCAACAATATATCAAACGAACAGGTTACTTACACACTAAAAAGATGCTCCACCTACCCAAGATTGAAAACACCATAAAGTTCATTTTCCTCAGCGATAAATTTTGGAATGTCGCAGTTCCTGCTGATGTATGAGACACTTCTTTATGATGTTGGAGCACCTTTGTTGGGTGCTTAAATTGAATGAATTTTGTTTGATAAGCATGTTGTAATTTACTTGATATCAAAAAAGTTGTCTTTCCAATGCAAATCCTGTTTATGTGAATTATTCTTCCAACTCTTACAATATCCTTAACAAATTATGTTAAAAACATATGAGTGCTTTTAATTTACAAAACAAAAATGCTCAAAACGTTTATGAAAGACTCCAACGTTGAAACCTACATGCCATTGTTACTTTCAAATTCAGCTTTTAAAAACAGGAAAAACCTTCAAATTAATTTGCTAACAAGTATCCCTGCGTAACAAGCTTGACAAATTTTATATACGTTTTAAAAAAATAAAGTTATACAACTTACAAGTTTGTATGGCCACTAAGCTTTACATTTTGAAACCCTCCAAAACCAGAGTGTAGACTTTCAATCAATATTAACACAGAGAAATGTTCATAGCAATGAAATGTGGGCCCAATAAGGGTATTATCTTTATTTTATTTCAAAGGAAAAAGGAAAAAGTGAGCAAGGGTGGGGGGGAGGGGGGGGGAGCCTTTAGTTTATTGTCTTAAAAGAAAAATTAATTGAAAACTACTGTATCTAACTCTTACAAATAATAATTTTACTTTTGTATGCATTAGCGATACCAATTTGTGTACATTATGTATTACAATTTCTCTCTTGTTCACCTCCTTTGAGACTAACGTGGCCTATCAGCGCCTTCTAAATAGTTAGGTTAAATGCCGAGAGAGTGGTGTTGGTTGTGCCGTAAATTCCAGTAGTCACATCGAAATGTGTCGTGGTTGCGTTTTTGGTCATGTCGTGCTGTGTTGGTTGGGTCTATGTGATTCCAGCATGAGTGTGTGACATTTTGAGTAGTATATTGTTTTGATGGAGCAGTGGAAAATTTTGCTCGGTTGAAATAACATTTTTATTATTTAGATTCAAAAATTATAACTTTAATGAAAATACAAAATGAGATACATATGTCGCTGTTCGTATTTGCGCGCGCGCACACACACACACAAAATCACACCCACACGCGCGCGCACACACACACACACACACACACACACATATATATATATATATATATATATATATATATATATATATATATATATATTTACGATGTAGACAAACAAATATTTTTTACTCACTCCAAAAGTGTAGGAAGTGCAGCATTTTTCGTGCCACGTGCATTTCAATAATTATCTTAACGGTTTACAAATACATTAACAAAACATGAAAACTTACTGTTGTAACCTCTTGAACACGTGTTTTTCTATGGCAATTCTTGTGAGTTTAGTTTACTAAAATCACGTTTGTTCGTTACTAGCATTAAATAATTTATTTGCAAAATCATTCAGTAAAATCAATACTGCGCATGTTTCCTGATACAAACAGAAATTATATTCCTGTCACTTCATTGTGGAATCCGGTTAGGAAAATGGCGGAACGAGCAGTTTTAATGACGTACTGATTAATATTACATTTCACTCAACAAAACGCATTACAACGGTACCTACAACCAACCATGTTTGGAAAAAGCAAATAAAAAATAATTAACTACCAATTAAATATTCCGACAACACCAATACAATATCTGTGTAATAAACATGACGAGAAAAAAAGTGCACGCACAAATGCCTTCACTGGGCTGGAAACATAAACATGGCTAGCCATTGGCTGGAAACATTTACTGTTCGTATGTGTCGACATACTCTGTCATAAATGCTGAACGTGTTTTTTAAGCCCCGTTACTAATAGCCAAGAAAATTTATTATTGCTTTAGAAACATAATTTAAACCATAAATTTTGTAAGTATAATTAAGATTTTTAATTACAAACTTTTTGTTCCAAGTACCATTTTCTTCCAAAACCGTCATCAAAATAGCAAACCTAACAACACGGATCCCGCAACAGGTGATCAGCTGATACAATACTGTAGGAGCATGAGCATTTACTGTGTACATACTGTGTAGGTTGGTCACATTATCTATCAAATTTGAGACCACTTATATGAAATGGACTATTCCAAACTTAAAGGCTGTGAGCTTCAAAGCTCTCAAAACCAGGTGCAAGATATTTTTAACTTCAATCTTATCAGTGTCTATGTATGTTTTATTAAGTGACCAACGTGCGCACAATTGCAGCGATAGTTATGCATGTAGTGTACGTGCTTTGTATTTGTTTAGCCAGTCCAACTTAGGTGCCGAAGGGACTGTGTTTGTCCGCCTCGCAATCTGTCACACGTAACTATTTAGCTTGCTGACAGACACAAAGGTTCCCTGGAAAGATTTTACTTTTTCTTTCTTAACTCACTAGAGCGAGCTCCAGGATAGTAGTGGCCTTTCCCCACATTCCGCAAGTTAGGCTTGTACATACTTTTTAAGTCTCTTCATTTTAAATCCCCACATTTTGATGTGCCATTGTTTTGTATAATTTTTCTTGAATGTTTTTATGTACAAATAGCCTTGTAATATCCACCAGCGATATGCTTGTTTTTGTCAATGGCTTGCATAAGTAATGTAGGCCGGTTGGACACCTGACACATGTGGCTTCCTAGCCCAGTAATCTTTGCTACATGGGGGGAATACACACTCGCCGCATCAGCAAGCCATGGCGAGGGGCAGAGATGGATGCCCGCCTGAAAGAGAGAAAGATAACAAAGGTCGCCAACCAACCTCAGCCACTCCACGTCTCAAGTGTTTCGCTTCACCAGCCGGGCGTCCAGAGCGCACAGAACACTCTCCGTTACACCGGTCAAGCCACCAAGCTTAAGGGTCCTGCCTACGTGACTGAAATTTTTTTTTCGTGCTATCTGCCTCATTACATCTACCAAAGCCTACCCAGACCTTTTAGACCTTCCAGAGAGGGATCTACACCTTTCTCCGCCACCTATTCCTCGATGAGTCTTCATCGCAACAGAGAGGAGGCGAATTGATGTGTGCTGCTTATGCAACTAATCAACTACAATTACAACTCATTGCCAAGGCACCTACTGCCACTGCTACAGACGTAAGGGACACGTTGCCTACCGTACAAGCAACAGGAACTTATAAGCAAATTCTCTTCACCTGGAGGATACGCAATGTAGGGAACGAAACGCATTGTTCCTTGCCGCCAGACAGTTGAGTGCACTTCCTCAACTTACACCGGAAAGGCCGGCAGAACGGGACCGCGCCACTAAACTTAGCCACCAAGCAGGTGCGCCTGCTTCGGTTGTAATCTTGAACAGCATCTCCAGCAGTAACCAGGATAACGGTGTATGTAAATCGCCAACACTCCTCGCCTAATACCGTCGGACCTAACTTAGACACCCCGCTATTGGTCTAGCTGTAAAAATCCTCGACCAATTTGCCAGTCAGTCTAACCGGGCACGCATAAATACATATTGTTTTTTAATTACTAGGTACTAATACTACTAAGCTATTATTAGAAAAAATAACCTTGGTACTGCTTTCCTTCCTAATGTAAAAAAATTGCAATTGTTAAAAAAAATTCCATTTTGTTTGCATAATTTTGGAGGTTATGCAACTCGCAGAGATCAATATTGTTTTAAGAACAATATATGCTTGGAAATATTGTCTTTTAAGTTTTCAAATGAGACAAACACAAGCTTTTTACGTTTATTAGGTAATTAAGGCAATTACAAAAAGTACCCAAAAGGCAAATGTTAGTATGCCACTGTACCTGATAATGCATTTATCTAAAAAATAATAAAATAAAATATTTTTGTTCTATAGATGATATGCACAAAAAGCGTGAAAAAATTTATAAAAATAGAAAATATGGAGCAATTACTTAGTTAAATTTTTGTTGATTTTATATGGACTGACCCTTAATCATGTTTATTATTAGTATATATCTTTGTAACCACATCTACACAATATCTGATACTAATTGATTTATGAACCTAATTTGTATGCTAATGAGGTAAATTAAAATTATATTTCTCTTCTCCCATTTTTTATCAGGAGTATCAGTAAGTTAAAAATTGACAGTATTTGTAGCACTCAAACTCATAATATTTTAGTGCAGGTTATTAAAAGTCATTATTTTGTGATTGAATTTTGTTGTGCTGAAGTTAGATTTATTTAGTGTTTTCAAATAAATTTGTTTTTGTAGTTTTCCACTCATGTTGTCTCATAAGTCAGAGTCTAATATTCTTATCACTTATATGATATTATATTTTGCCTGCCCATTTTGTAGGATGAAATTTTGTTTCTCGTAAATATTAGGTAAAATGTAAATTTGGTGTAAATACACTATATTGTCTTGTTTGTCATTACAGGAGGCACAGCGAGAAAAATGAGCATAAATATACCAAAGTTCTCGGCAACATTCACTGGTACAGGAGATTTATTTGCTGCATTGCTGTTGGCATGGATGCACCGTACGAAAGGTGACCTGAAGTCATCCATCGAGAATGTTATCCACACAATGCAAGCTGTTCTCACCAAGACAATGAAACATGTTGAAGGTATTTATTATAAATTTACCATTTTCTCAATTACTGTGATTATTGTAATAAAATTTGTAGATATCAATAGGTTTTGGAATTGGTTTTACCATCCCTGGTATGTATTTTAATAGTGTGTGCACCTGAGGCAAAGAAAACTTCAAATTTTACTGCATTTCTTCTATTGGCTTGTGTTTTTAGGATAGTGACTTTACTACAATCATGCTAGGCCAGCAAATCAATTTAGTAGTGCCCTTAGTCCATGGGTAATATGTTATAGAGAACTCTTGTGAAACCACGAATTATATAGAGTGAAGTATAGGTAGATATTAATGGTGGGTCAGTTCCAATATTTAATTGATTCTAATTCTGATCCCAATTCTCTCATAGTACTCATCACTACTCAATTTTGTTCTTCATTCTACTAAAATTTTGTAGTACAGTCAAAGTGGCTGAAAATAATTAATAATACAAATTTTAGGGGACAGAAACAGTTCAGATGCATTGATATCCTAAAGTATTAAAGTTCATTAGACCTACTGTAATCCTAATTGTAGCACAACTAAAATAGGTAGGCTTCTGTATTTCTGTTTTTCCCCTCTAAAATATATTATTAGAAATTAACTGTAAACTCTTGAGACTGTGTGTTATGTGGCAGACGCCAGGGGGCCGCACACGACAAGCTAAGGTAGCATGGACTATAGATTCCTTGCGAGCCCCCTGTTTGTACAACAAACCTTAGGTGACCCACTGTCACCTGGCTATAAAAGCTTAAAGTGCCGGAGCGGCACAAAGACGAGGGCAACTTGATACCAGGGTCTGGAGGAGCTCCAGACCGCACTGCACCCTACAGTTCTTCAATATATGATGAGCATAATTCTGGCTTGGCGGTTAGGCTACATCCTAGATCTCGAGGCCCCATTGGTAATCTATTAAGTGAATAATATTCTGGCAAGGTTAGGGATTGTCATATTGAGTAATCATTGTATGAGACTACCGAAGTAAAGTAATTAATGTCTAATTGTTCTTATAAAGATAAATGTATTGTTCTAATTCAAGTATTAATGGTTGTTGTAATAAACATGTTTCATATACAAAATCTTACTTATTTGTTTAGCAATCGACAGCTACTAACCCCCCGCAGGTCTCCCGATCCCAAAGTGTAGATGATAAGGATTGAGAATACTGGAGTCAGTGAGTGCTTAGTCGTTGAGATATAGAGGAAGTAATATATGGTAATAGGAGTTAGGGAAAGGGAGCTCACCTACAGTCGGGTACACACAATAATTACTTATTAATTTGCCTTTACATACATTGTAATAACAGAAGAGTCAGGGTAGTTACTTGTTTCATTATATAAGAATTTCAAATTGCGCCATATCAGAATGTGAGTGAGTTTGAATGGGGCAGAGTGATCAGTCTCGGAAAATAGGTGTGTCCTACCGTGACATTTTGGCTTGTACAGGGCATGCTGCTGTGATGGTGATGCGTGTGTAGAAAAAGTGGATAGAAGAAGTTTGTATGCAGCAACGAGCAGGTACTGGACCACGCAATGTGACCACAGCATGAATTGACTGCCATCTTGTCCATGTGGCTGTAATGGACCATACAGTCTTGTCCACAGTGTTGGCTCGACACTGGACGTACCCCGCCACCGCTCTATGGGGACGGAAGGGAGCTGGAACTAGCTCTGACGAACTGACCCCTTGTGGATACCACACATAAGTATTCTGTTGTGTAGCTTGAGCCACCCTACCGCTCTGTTCACCGCTCTTTACGGGGCTGGATGAAGGGAGCACGAGGTATAACTCTCTCCTGAACGGCTGTGATCTTTAGAACTATATGCTAGGGACTTAGGTCGCCAGCTTGACATTTGGGAGGCCATAGTTGCTCCTATCACGTATGCCATACACCTGGAAGGGCGCCGTGCAGAGAAAGTTGAGAAAGGCAGCTTATGCCTCCAAAAATAACCTAAATTGCAAACCAATTCCCCCTGGTACATTTGACAGCACTTCACAGCGAGGCAGAGTTCTCATCGCTCTCAATTCTTAGAGGCTTCACCCCTCAGAATTATTGTCACCACTTTTCCCTCCTTTAATTAATACCTCTGGCACACCTCACCCACTGGATGAGGTGTTGAGAAGAGGAGAATTACTACCCTTCAAAATCACTAACCACTGGTTCAATGATCACCTCTCCTACAGTCAATAGTCTTCCTCCAGTACCAAGCCGAGAAGAGCACTCCATGTCCTGCAGACTTCCACGGCAGCCACCAGTCCACACCCCAGCCGAGACAACACCTGCAGTAGAACATTTTGCCACCAGGTAAACCATTGAATAAGGGCCAGCCTGTTCGTGGGGCCGTGACAGAGTCTCTTGACTTCGTGCCTCTCCGACAGGCCACTCGACTTGTCATGTATACTAGCCAAGAGCTAGTGAAGCATTAAACTTTCTTCATGTTTCTCGTGATTCTGGCATCACGAAATAAAGTCTTAGGTTTGACCATGACAAATGGTTTCTACTTCAGCCATCGCATAACTAAGGTTTTTGTGATATTTATCCTCTGGTATCATGTTTCAACTGTACTGACATCCAGTAGAGAACATTGATACTTTGACAAGTAAACGTGTTTTCTTAGCTCCCAAAGTGAAGCATAGCTGCTTCACTCGACGTGTGTCGCTCCTACTACTAATGAACTACGATTACAACTCATCGTTAAGTGTTCCTACTTCCACTACTACAAACGTGAGACACGTAGATAGAATTTTCCATATGAAACTCGGTTACCTACTCTATCAGGCAACAAGAACTTATAAGCAAATTCTTTTCACCTGAAGGTTATGCAACTCCGCAAGCTCACACTGCCCTCCCCCTACCCCGCACTGAGAACCGCCAAGCTGCCCGTACCTCGGACAAGGCCGAACGCTGCCACAGAGGTACGAAGTAAAACTGCTGACTAAGGCTGACACGAGTTTTTAGTCTCCCACGCCAACCAGTGTAGGATGCTCCCCCTCCTGGTAGCCCACAGGGAAGGCGAATCAGTAACACTGTCCGAATCCGTAATACTAGGGTGTCCATGGCTCATCCACAATCAATGTATTCAAGATCACGGACAACATAGAGCCTATCTGGGAGAAACCAACCGGATCACAGTAAACTGGGATCAAAGCACAGATGACATTCCACCAATGCCCATTGATCCTATGTGCATTAACCACAAACTTGAAGAACCGGAGTTCTACCAATTAAAAGCAGTATTAGATGAGCACGCTAGAGCGTTCGGACAAGGAGGACTGTTATGACAAACTCATTCTATACAGCACGAAATATGGCCAACAACCGACGTACCGGTTTACAACTGACCATACTGAGTGTCAGCCCACCATCTTGACCTCATCATGGAGCAGGTCAGTGACATCAAGGACCAGGGAATCATGGAGTCATCGAATTCCCCATATAGCTCACACATGGCCCTCGTACCTAAGAAAGACGGGAAATTGCGATATAGACTTGTCTCATACACTATGAGACATTGGCAAGGCCAAAATATTCAGTACTCTCGACATGGAGTCTGGATATTGGCAGATTGCGGCCCACACAGACAGTCGGAAATATACGGCCTTTACAACTCCCAAGGGCGAAACCCTTCAATTTCAAGTCATGCCTTTCGGCTTGAAAAACGCTCCAGCAACATTCCAACTATTAATGTCTCCAGAAGTATTAACAGGTTACGTAGACGAGTTCTGTTTCGCCTATCTCGACGATGTAATAATATATTCAAACCGTTGGGAGGACCACCTAGGCCATCTGCAGAGAGAGTTGGAAAGACTCAAATTACACAAAATGACTTGCAAGCTGTCGAAAAGCTTCTTTGGCAAGTCACCAATACATTATGTGGGATACATATCACCTGAGGGAAACTTCCCGCAACACAGTTCAATACGAGCGATTGAAGAAGCGGAAGAATCTACGAATAAGCAAATACTACGGCGGTACCTGGGTCTGTGTAATTGGTTACGAGACTTCGTTCTAAATATTGCAAAGTATATGGCACCACTGCATCCACTCCTCGCGATGTCCGGCAGTATGTCAGCAACTGTGTTACGTGCTGTAGCGGCAAAGCATACCCGGTTCCCCCTTCCACCACAAAACCACGGAGACCCAAGGTGGCGTGGACACACATTACCACCGATCTGATGGGCCCGTATCCACGCAGCACAAACGGAAACCGCTGCCTGCTTGTGGTAACAGATCAATTTTCAAGATGGGTAGAGGCGTTTCCTCTACCCAGCCAAGAAACCACCCCAATCGTATGGAAAATGGAGACTGAGATTTTCGCACGATGGAGTTATCCAGAGGCCATACTGATAGACAATGGCACACAGTATACGAGCCGTCAATGGCAAACCACCTGTCAGAAGTGTGGGGGTAGAAACCTTGACTATCCCCCCCCCCCTTCCATCCCCCAAGCCAACCCCACTTAATGGAAGAACCAGGAGATCAAGAAGCGCCTTCGTATTAGT
This sequence comes from Dryococelus australis, assembly GCA_029891345.1. Classification (NCBI taxonomy): domain Eukaryota; kingdom Metazoa; phylum Arthropoda; class Insecta; order Phasmatodea; family Phasmatidae; genus Dryococelus; species Dryococelus australis. The sequence goes on from CM057000.1 coordinate 45,835,990, forward strand.
GTGGGTAATGATCACAAGCATTGGGATAAGCACATCCCTACCATACTGTTTGCCCTTCGACGCCGAATGAACGAAGCCGTAGACACCAGTCTGAGCATCCTACTCCTGGGACAAACATTATGCTGACCAGGGGACTGGTAGTGAGAAAGCGAGCCCACCGACATGCCTCAACCTGAGGACGTCTGGTTAGCAGCCATGGACCGCTTCACAACGCCAAAAAGCCCAGAATGCCTGCATTCAAAAGAAATTCTGGGGTAAGATGATTTAACCTAGGGGAAGCCGTCCTTCTGGGAAGTCACCCTCTCAGCAAAGCCAGCAACCAGTTCAGCGCTGGCCTTGCCAACAAGTGGGATGGGCCATACCGTATCGTAGGCAAACGAGATGTCTACTGAGCCAAAGATGTACGAGGACGGATCCAAAAGGCCACCCAAGGCCATGTACGACCCTACCCGGGGGGCATGCCTACACTTGGGGACGACGACACCGAAGGAGAAACACCTGGTCAATCTGAAGAGGGGATGAACCCTCAACCAAAAGGGTAGTTCCCAATACCGAGTCAGGACCCTCAACGAGATCTGAGCAGATGCCTATCGTTATTGACAGGGCTTTTAGCTACATCGTGCCATGGAAGCCAGATGTAGAACAACTTCAAGGCGCATTCTCTGTCAGATCAATGCCCATGACGCCACGCAGCTATGCTGAGATAATCACAACCAAACGCAATAAAGCAATCCCTAGCTGCTCCGAAATGTCATGGTGAAGTCCACGTCGGACACCCCGCCGATCAAGCCGCATTAGCGAGCAGTCGGAAGCACCTTCGGTGAGAGGGGGAGGAATCAACCCAACCGCCTAACTTTCCACTTCTACAAAGTCGACCTCTGGCTCCGACGGTGAACTACTAAATGCCATTAGACCACCGGAAACTGTGCTCAGCGCAAGCGCAGATAATGCAGAAGAGGAAGATTCGTAAGTGGCAGTGGCCAAGGACATGCCAGTGTCTACGATGTGGACCACTGCAACCAACAACGAAGTACTCCCGCCACCCAGGACGTCGAGCTCTGACGAGAGTGCTCCGTACCAACAACCTGCCACTCAGGAACAACCACCAGTGGGGGTGTGGAGTTACAACAGAAGTGCTCCGTCCCAAGGTCTTGCGACCCAGGAACTCACGCAGACCCGGACGTTGAGCTGCCAAATCGGAAGTGCTCTGCCCCGCCATCTTGCTACGCAAGAAGCTGCTGTCATTGAGACCATCGACACCGCCAACACCCTTCATCTGGCTCATCACCTGCAGTGGAGGTTGAGGTGATCCTCCCTTCTACTGCCTTGCCCAAGGACCTGGCCACCGAGACCGTCGATGCCACCCATGACCTGGTCCTACGACGAGCTGTGCTACCCGCAGTCGAGGTTGAGACGTTTCGCCCTCACACTGCCCCGTCAGAGAAACATCCTGCCCTACGGGTAGGAACCCGTGCAGTCGGGGTGGAGAGCTTGTCACTCCCCTTCACTGCCTCAACGTCCCTTGTACAAGTGCCCTCCCAATCTGTTGCGGCCGAAGTAGATGCCACAACGCCCTGGGCTGCTCCACGGCGTCTGATACCCCCACGTACTGCCAAGACCGCCCATACACCTGGCCGGTACCAGGAATTGCCATGGAGGCCTACAGCAACGTACATGTGGCCGTACCCTCTGCACACTGCCCTTCATCCAAGGGGGAAGCCCGCAAGAGGTAAGAACAAAGATCGCCAATAAGTGCACCGATATTACAGGCAGTACAGTAGCCATAAACTGCTACCTAGTGCACGTGGCAAAGGACTCGTTATAGACCTGTCACATGCACTACATTTAATTTAGCCGCAAGTCAAAGATAGTGAAGTTAGCACAGGACAATCACAATTAGGCTGAATTAAATTCAAAGTATCCCGTAAGAGCAGGGGGGGGTGGTAGAAGTGTAAAGAACCAAAGAGGTAAATGTAACCCGCAAATTAGCACTTGACTACGTATGTGCTAACAAACTTTTTAATACAGCCATATAAAGCTGTACGTCAGACAGTAACTTTTCACCATTGTGAAATGTAGACATTTTATATCTCAAGGTTCAGTTTTTGAGTGGCCGACAGCCACTTAAGTAGGTAGCATTACTAATAGATGCTCACCACAGTGACAGTAATGGCTACCATAAGTGCATCACGTAAAGACACTCACCACACAGTGATTGAGTTGAAGAAAGAGACTTCGACGAAACAATAAAATTTTAAGCTTTTTATATTTTTATATTTTTTTATCACTTACATCTGACTTGATGTGTAGGTAAACATTTAAATGTAACCATACGTTTTTACAGTGTACTTGTGAAGATCACCTACACGAAGAATGCCATCTTGTAGGAGTGCATTTTCAACACCTGTTGACGTTTACATTCCTTGGGAACTTACCTTGAACATTCACTATGGTGAAACCCTGTTACAAGATATTAACTTCAATTTTATTCAATGTATGTTGTATTAAGTGACCAACGTGCGAACAATTTGCCGCGATATTCATGCATGTAGTGGACTCGCTTTGTTATTTGTTTAGCCGGTTAACCCAGGTGTTGAAGGGCCTGTGGTTGTCCACCTAGAACCCTGTCATATGTAACTATTTAGCTTGCTGACAGACACAAAGGTTTCCTTGGAGAGATTTTCCTTTTCTGTCTTAAATCACTGCAGCAAGCTCCAGGATAGTAGTTAAGTTTTCCCGCCTTCCGCTAGTAAAACTTGTACATATTTTAATTACTATTACTTTTATTCCCCTCATTTTGTCGTTCCATTGTTTTATATAATTTTTCTTTCAGGTTTTTATGTAAGATTCCCTTGTTGTATCCACCAGCAATATGCTGTGTTTTGTCAATGGCACACGTAAAAATGTAAGCCGGTGGGACACCTGACACACACAGCTTCCTAACCCAGTAATCTTTGCTACAGGGAATACACATTTTGCCGCATCAGCAAAGCCATATCACCAGGGCGAGGGGCAGAGAAGGATGTCCACCCGAAAGAGAGAGAGAACCAAGGTCTTCAGCTGGCCGCCACCACTTCACATCTCACCAGTTTTGCTTCTTCGGCTGAGCGACCAGAGCGTACAAAATACATGCCGCTACAGTGGTCAAGCCACCCAATCTTAAGGTTCCCGCCTACTTGACTGAAAAAATTTTTTCCATGCTATTGGCTTCACCATGTCTACCTACATCTACCGAGACCTTCTACAGACCTTCTAGAGAGGGGGCCTACGCCTCACTCCACCACCTTTTCATGATGAGCCTTCATCACAATGGGGGGGGAGGGGACGAATTTACGATTAAGACTCATCGCTAAGTGTTCCCCTACTACAGATTTGAGACACACGTACAAAGAATTTTCCAGATGAATTCTGGGTTGCCTACTCTACCAGGCAACGGGAACTCATAAGCAAATTCTCATCACCTGAAGGTTATACAACCCTGCAAGCCCCCCCCCCCCTCCGATCCACGCTGAGAGCCTACAAACTGCCCGGACCTCAGGCAAGGCTGAGCACCGCCGAAGAGGCACGAAGCAAAAACGCTGACTATGGCTGACATGAGTTTTTCGTCTCCCACGCCAACCAGGGCAGGATACTCACCCTCCCTGCAGCCCACGCCGGCAGCCTACAAGCTCTGCCTATATAAGTGAGGATGCTGCTGGGCTCGAGAAGTCATTCTTGTTTCTTCTCTCGGGGTGTCTCGCGCACTACCTAATGCTGGGACCTCCAGAGATCTACGAAGTCTTACATACACCTCCTGAGGTAACTTGCATCGTCGACGACCAGTCAACCAGATGACCAGCAAACACGCTCACACACGTATTAAATTCACTTTGTCTCCTCGAGACACCTTTTACTAGAACAGTTTAATAGTAATATATATTTTACCCTCTAGATTTATCTTTCCCGCTTACAACCTAGAACCAGGTCGTCTACACCTGGCCAGCATAGTTACCTTCAACACTCGTAACTGCTTGGTAGGAGGTAAATCCTTAATAAACATAATTTGTTTCTTATACTTCAGCTTTTTCTTTCCTAGATTATCTGTCTGTTCACCGGCTAGAAACAGTTTCATGATGTGCACTACTGACTGGAATCGAATTAGCTTTGAGTACGGGCACCCTTCAGGGGTCCATCACTCTTTTGAGACAGCCATTAGATGGCCATTTGTTGCTTTCCAACTACCGGAGCACTGATTAATGCTGGCGGAGAGGAACAGAGGATCCACAACCACTAGTAACACCTTCATTTAAGGAGGGGTGGGATGACAATCCCAGGAGGTTACTTCTTTACACCAGACCACTGAGTAGTGCTGGGATAACCGTAACTTGAGACCTGCCGTTCGTTATTGCATGAACGCACATCCAGTGGAGGCAATGGTGGCCCAAACAGCTCCCCGTCTCTGATCAGCCCGCAAAGCTTGGGGGATCATTGGAGACTAGTACCGAGTCTGTCAGCAAGCCAAAACCTGACATATACTGTAAGGTTGTTCCTCATCAGGGTGCATTCTGTATATTGTAAGCAGCAACTCTATGCCCTTCCAGGGGGCCAAAGCTCGAACTGCACTCGTATACGAAATCTTCAAATTGCGACCGTAACTCGCATGATTTTAGAAAATGGTAAGATTGAACCATACAAGAGCCATCGTATACGTCTCGACCGTGCGAGTGGCCACTCTCTCGATCATCGCCGTCGAGATGTGGAGTCGTAGACGAGTAGCGCATCAAAACAAACAAAATATTAGACATAATATGACTGTTGACAGTGTGTGAATTCAATTTACGCATCGTTTATGCTGTGCCGAATGTATAATCATATGAAAATTAAGAACTTGTTGAATCGACAAGAATTAAAATGTGTGTTGAGAGAGCAAATGAGGTTATGAGTAATAGTGTAATTTACATAGGCATACTACTGACGTTCATTATTGTTCAGTGACTCGTAGTTGGTTGGTTAGACGTCGCAAGTTATTATTTAGACAGTCTTGCATTAAAACTCTGTAAATAACATATGTTATTATTATTCCACAAACTTTAAATTTCACAAAAACTTCTTTCCACAACCGGCTGGCATCCTTGGCTATCTAGTCAGCTGTCAGTTTTCCTTGGGCAAGTTTCTTGTTTCCTACAATTTTTTTAACAGTGTAAATTAATGAATTTCAATAGCACTTCAGACTACTAGCCAAAAACTACAGCCCACCACCCAAAATAACTGATACCTTTAATCTACGTCTACAGTATTATTACACAAAGTATCTATGGACTTCACAGTTGCTCTTACTCAAACACGACGTCTAGCAAAGTGTCATGTAGCTGCTAATACACTCCAAACGATGGGCAGTTTATCATATACATTCACATGTCATTATTTATAATGCAATGTAAACACTATGGCAATGTATGATACACAACTGTGTTCTCTTAATTAAATTGTCTGTAATTTCCACAGGGAAGAATTTTACTGACCAATCCCTGCCACGTAGACAAAAAACAAATCTGCTGTTCTGTGTAACATTTTATGCTCCATATTATTGGCTGTAAGGCATATAAATATTGCATCAAGTCATGCCACTAACAAAGACAATAACCTAATTTTGTTGGTATTTCCAACGTACGTAGAGGTTAAGTAAGGACAACACAAGATTTTATTTTCACAATTAATTTTCTGTAAACATCATAGATGAATGGCACAACACCATATATTCAATTACGTAAGTTACACTTTCCTTTTACGAATTTGAGAAGAATAAACTTCTGCTCATTGGTTATTTTGGTAATTTTAGCCATTTGCTTATTCAACCGCTTACAACGTAAATACACAAACGTGCACAATACAAGTGTTGCTTCTGATTGACTGAGTTCCGCTAATATTTGTTCCCATCTCGCCGCAGGTTCACCAACATGACAAAATGTCACTCGTATACGCTTGCCTGGCACTCCCCTCACACACTGAAAATGTATGCGAGTTTCAGGGGTTGGAGCTTACAACAATTGTCTCTTATACGTTGTGGACTATGCGAGACGTCTTGTATACTAACTGCACTTGAACGATCTTGAGATTAGACCCCCAGGTGAGGCACTGCGAGAAGTGTAGGGAGCAAAACATATCGTTCCTTACTGCCATGCAGTTGAGTGCACTCACACCTCCCACGAAGGAAAGGCATGCAGAATGGGACCGCGCCACTGAACTCAGACGCCAAGCAGTCTCACCTGCTCCGGTTGTAATTGTGTATTATTTTCCCCCGTCACTTTGTACCAGCCCAATGTACCACCCCGTGGTGAGAGGGTTGGTGTACAAGACTAAGGCTAGGTACGGTTAGTCAAACCCACACTTTTGGAGCAGTGAGTCAGCCACTTGGAATTGCCGCTTCAGAGTGGGGCGAACCCTCCGCCATTGAGTGAGACCCGAACAACATCACCAGCATCAACCAGGATGACTGTGTAAGTCAATACCCAACACCCCTCGCCAAACCTCGATGAGCATAACTTAAAAACCCCGCTATTGGTCTAGCGACAAAATCCTCGGCCAACGTGCCATTCAGTATAACCTGGCACCCATCAAACTATCCTACAGTGATGGCCGCATACAAGTTAGACATTACCGTGGTGACCGCAATCTGGCAGCCTGCATTGTGGAGTGGCATAGTGGACAAACGCAAAGTGTGTTGGTTTGCGGTGCCATTTGTTACATCATGCAATCTTGACTTGTGTGTATTGAGGGTAATCTGAACAGCAACCGTTACATAAGGGAGGTTTTAGAGCCCGAGGTACTGCCCCTGCTTCAGGTAACTCCACATGCCATATTTCAGCAGGTCAATGCCCGACCACATGTGGTGAGGAATGTGCAAGCCTTCTTCAATGAACGACGGGTACTACTGCTTCCCTGGCTTGCACGTTAGCCTCGTATGTTGCCCATTGAAGATGTCTGGGATATGGTTTGTTGGCAACTTGTTTGTTGCGGACCTCCAGCAACTACTCTTAATGCTTTGTAGACTCACATACAAACCGCGTGGAGGGAGACACACCATGAACATATCGAGGTCCTCTTTAATTCCATGCCACAACGTTTAAGGACTCTGATTGCAGCACGTGGGGGCTTCACACCATACTGAATTCTCAAATACAGAGATCATGTACAGGTCTGTAATCCTAATCAGTTGTGTATTTTCATGTACTTAATCTGTGGTATAAAGTTCATTTCAATCATGTGTATCCTTTGGGTTTCATTTTTCACAAACGTTAGTGTATATTAAATGTTGTATTTAGTTAATTGTTGCATAAATGTGTGTTAATAGTTCATATATTATGTCCGTAGTGATGACTAAGGTTATTTTGTTACACTATTCAATAAATACTGAGCCCTCCCAATGCCTCAACATTGGCGGCCCAACCGCTACCCCAACTCTCCCTTTCTGGCCTAAGTTAAATACAGGAAAAGGAAAGGATGTGGTTTCGTAAATATCTCAAAACAATCTTCTAGGGCGGGTCCACACACACCAGAAGCCCTGCTCTAAGGTGGGCGACGAGCTCCTCAATCCCAGCCCATGCACCAGTACATATTGACGCATGCTCCTCTTTGTGGATCAGTGATTAGAGTGCTGACTGCCCTCACTGACCTCCTTAGGTGGAGGGGAGTCAAACCCCAGAGTAATTCCAAGTGTTATGCTATCCGTTCCGGGCAGCCTTACTCTCCGTACCACAAGGGACGTCAATAGTCGGGACGCAGGCTGTCCCGATATGGGGTGAATGAGCTCAATCGGTTATGAGATATGAGTGATTATCGGGGTGAGCGATCTGGCTTACACTGACAGGATTGATCCATCGTGGCCTTGTTGGTTGGCCAGCAGGGATAACGTTGGCTATGGACGGTTCCTGTTGCATGCGGGGAACTGCCTTAGGATGGATTCGAACCCTGATCGTCCTTCCGGAAACCAACGTTACAGTGCAGAAGTTGGGGAGTGCTTCTGTTCTCGGATGTCGGAATCCAAAGTATCCTGCCAGAATTTAGTCTCACAATAGTGGATCGGCTAGAGGGACTCTGTATGTCTGTACTTGAGTTTAATGTCTGTATAAGAGTTGGCTGAAAGGGAGTTTTCTCGGAGTCTTATTCTCTGTCCGGTTCCTAACAAATGTTTTAACAGGGTGTCGTGGTCAGGGGGTAATATGATATAATCAATAGGGTTGTTCTCAGAGTCACTAGTGACTAGTGTACTACGGAGTGAGTCAGTAATTATCTGGTTTATATAGCTTGTTGCAATAAGGCATGCCTCTCACGTTGCCTCTGATGACTTCCAGTACCACCGTGTTGTTTCCGCATTGAGTAATGTGGGATAACAAATAAAATTGTCAATATAGGTTGCGTACAAGCAGTCCTGAGAGGGCGAAATCTACAGTCACTCCCGCGGACCTGCTGTTCACAGTGGCAACCCTAGTAACGAAACCTTGTGCCTTGTATTGGTGGCAGATGCGCTGGATTCTCAGGTATTAGGTCCTTTGTCAGGCCCTGCCTCCTGGAGATGCAGCACACTACACAGCCAGATAAAGACGTAAAGGTAGTTTGAATTAACTGCGCACTGACTGAATACACAACATCGAAATTAGATACTGAATGAATAAGCTATTACAAAAAGATGATACAGGATCTAAAATTAAAAATTATGGTAGGCGACACACAAGGGGGTAAGTTTGATACATAATATTTTATTACATTTAAAAAGATAACAGTGTAGCAAGACCCGGCTAATGAATTCACTCTAGAAGCTAAGTAAGGAATGTCATATTAAAACACTGAATTAAAGTCAACAGACAAATGTGAGCCTGGGAAAAAAATTAATAAAAATTAATTCCATTCCTAATTAAAATTAAAACCAAGGTATACGCTCTTTACAGCTTGAAATTGAGTGGCTCTATCCAGGGGGACATAAATCGCACAACGACCTGTTACCATGGAGTCAAGGGAAGTTGACTGAGTTAAGGTTAAGTAGGTACAGGTGTGGGATTTACCAAATGTGGAGAGCTGTCCCTGGGCGGTCAGCTGAAGGAAGCCTTGTCCAAGCTGGGACTGGAGCGCTGGCAGCCTTCTGCAAGCTGCCAGTTGGAGGTAGCGGTTCAAGCGCTGCCTCGGGCTGCTGAAGCGAAGGAGGTTGAACCCTGGGCGGGCTGCCGAGGAGAGGAGAAAGATGTCTGCAGACTGTAGGAGAGCTCGCGAACCTTATGGCCGGCGAGCTCCAGCATCTCTGTTGGACCACGGGGCTGTACTTATATTTATACGAAAATCGCCCTGTGTCAGCGATTCTCTGAGGGTGGGGGGTAGCATAGCCTTCCAACACAGGGGCTGCTGGTTTATCAGCTTCTGGAGCGCCACTCAATTTCTTATCCCTCCCTGGTGTAGGCGATGACATTTTCATGTACCCCGGACTGAGGCAGGCGGGCAGTGACGTCAGAAGGTCACTGGGGTGCTGCTATCTTGAGGGTTTAGTGGAACTTCTTGGCCAGGCAGGGTAGCATAGTATATTTTTAATAATTAATATAATTTCTTCGTCAGTGTTGCTCTGGCACATTCCTTCTTAATTTGATGTGGAAGAACATAATTCAGACATGAAGTTTAATTACTTAGTTGACTCATTAAAGTCTGACGTAATTTCAATATATTATTTTCAAGTCTCAGTGGCCAATGAATTTGAATTCGTCCCGTGCTTGGCGGGTTCTGATGGGGCGAAGTTGGCCGTATAGTGTGCATCTCCGTATTGCAGAAGGCTGGCATGTGTCAATATACTGCTCCGCATCCCCTCTTCAAGCCTACCCCTTCCCAGAGACCAGATCACAGCGCTGCCTATACATACAACGTGCCCTCTTTTCAATCGGAATACCACCTCTACCATGTGCGCTCCAGCTACAATTAAACACATTTTCTGCAAGTACGTGAAGCACAGAAATGAAGTGAAGCACTGGAAGGCTGATCCCTGTCATCCTGCAACCTGCATCATTTACAAGCTCGGGTTAGACGCACCTTCAGGGTTCATGCTGTAACAAAACACCCGGGATAGCACACATGGTCTCACTTATTATTTACCCGTGGCAGTCCTACCGTCACATCACTCCTAAATTTTATTCAGGAAGAAATAAATTAAATAATTCAATATGACGGGTGATGCTGTCTCCTAAGGGCAATGCCTTCTTTTTAGCATGTTTGAGGCTCAGAAGCAAGCGAGCAATAAGGACAACACTGACACACATACCTTGTACCTCTTTACTCCTATAAGTATGAGATACAGCAGTGTGAAAACCTATGTTAGTTATGGTGGAGGGCTTGGAAATGGTATTTATAATGTAAATGATATATTGCAAGTATAATTAGTACCTTATCTTTAGTGATTTTTTTACTTCGTAGATCGCTGTAATGGGAACATGTTTAGTGGTTTCATTAAAAAAACTGGATTTCATAACACACTGTAACACAATCAAAGGGTCAGGCAGGCAGTGCCCTTAATGTGAATATTTCATAATCTACAAATCTCAAGAGCTTAAATAATAATATTATTACTTTACAAACTGCATAAGGTTTACCTGTAATAATGCACCATGAAAAATATTGGACTAACACAATTATTTTGGTAAATTTTGTAAAACAAAATAAAATGCTATCAGTAAAAATTACCATAGCATTAAACTGATTCAGGTAAATAAAATAATTGTCCCTGTGATAATTTACTAACTTTAACATGAAAATTTGAGTGTTTTCTATTTTTGTGTAAATTTTATGTTATAACAATACCACACTAATACCATACACTATATGCTGACAATAAATGAGAGCTGGAAAATAATTGCACACTTTTTAATATGCATGTGCATTATGTGATGGAAGCAGAATATTGTTTTACACAGTTGCCTTCACTTAAGTAAGACTATGGTATTGCCAGATAATTAACGTGAATATACTATTATTCTGGTTTACCTATAACCTTTTATACCTAATACTGAAAATACTCAATGTTGAACAAATATTAAATAACTTGACATCTGGAAGGGATTTGAAAGCAGTACTACTTATTGACTTGTTTGTGTGATTAATACATATTATATTTTTTTTGGCTAAGTAAATTAGATGTAGCAAAGGATGTAGATGTACAGTGAACTCTTGATTCTATGATGCTTCACTGTTCCCGGAAAAAAGTTGTTATTTTGAGAAAGCCGTTATTGGAAAATTGTTTTGTGTTTCTCCAAAAAAGGATTGTTATTTCGAGAGGGTTGCTATTCCAGGGGTTTCAGAATAAAGAGATTGAGTTGACTGTATTATTGTATATTTGTTTATACTCACCCTCTGTCATAGCTGCAGCATTATTCATGTGATATTGTAGATTGTATAATACGTTAAAAACGGCACATGACGTCTTTCTACATATAATTAAATTGACTTCTACTCATCAGTACAAACGAACTTGAAGCACTTTCAATGGAGTTTGATTGGCCACTACTAACAACGAGGCATCAGGAATTGTTTTATGTATTCAAGACAAAGGGTGGACACTCCACATCAGATATAATTATTAGTCAGCCGTGACACCAAAGTCATGCATCGAGACCCACCAAGTACAGCAGTGCGCCGCTAGATGTCACTACTAGTACGTTTGCCGAGGCATGAACCTGGATCCAGCGCCTGCCACTGTTACTTGCCAAGGATCTATGTCACGCTCTTTGCAGCTACTACACCCTCTCCAGGACAACCCCGTATGCCAGGCAAGCAAGGGGCACGCTGCCAAGCAGTATAAATAGAGGGCCACACCAAGACTCTTGACCAGTCTTCAAGCACTTGATGTCTGTCCTGTTCCTTCACCACACCTCTGGTGCCGTGGAACCATCAGCTCTGCTACCTTCGTCTTCATCATGTCCTAGTGGTGCCAAAGACATTTCCACTCCTCAAAACTTCACTGCACCTTTGGGGGCCGGCCGAAGATACTTTACTTCACGTCTTGCATCGCAGTATACACCAAGACACGTACCGGTCCTTCTGAACAACAGTTCTAGCATAGCTTAAAGTCAGAGTTGTTTTCATAGCCACTTTACTGCCTACACTATTAGCCTAGAAGCAGGTCGCCTTCACCTGTGTTCATGTAGGGTGTTTAACTTTTGTAAACTCACGTGGATAGGAGGTAGTACATTCACCATCACTGTTTATTTCCATTAAAGAAATGAACTCAGTTTTAGTCTACTTGCAAATATCGCTCTCATAGTCATAGTACCTCTCCTCGTAAATATCGGGCCCGTACGAGGGACAGCAGGTGATCGGGATTTTATTCTTTCCATTAGAAAACCTAACACCAATAACAATACAATCTTGGAAAGCTACCCATTCGCTGCACCTGTGTAGTGAACGATAGAGCCACAACACTAGGACACCGCTTCCTTAGGGACTGAATTGCCAGTCTAAGGTTTGCTACTCTCATCGCCCATTAGTGGTGCTGAGATCGGCATGTCAATTGGAGGTTGCTCTTCTCATCGCGCACTGGTGGTGCTGAGAGAAGTATTTCTCCAGGTCTGGGAAGACCAATCCTATCTGGACCTTACTCTCGTATTGGGACTGTTGCCATTGCTATGCAGCTCGACTAACCCCACACCCCTGGTGCTAGAGTTGACAAGTGAGATATAGCATTGGCTGGCAGCCGCATTACGCACACTTGTTACACAACCTACACATCAACTGCTCCACTTCTGCAAGATCCAATTGTAGAATAATTTTTCCTCATGCCCTTTAACTGTAGTGGCAGTGTTCATAAGAGCACAAAACTTTTAAAGGCTGCCTCTAAATATCCATTAGAGCTTTACTGCCTTCCTGCTGGGTTCCAGTATCTCAGTCCATGAGAGCAAGCAGCAGAGCTTCACACACTCTCCATACCAGTTCCGTCAGCCTACGAACCCATCACATTTGAATCACCTACCAACATCGCTGAGGGTCCTCATCCAGTTGTGTAAGCATTCCTCAGTGACCAGGACACCGAACTGGGCTTTGCGGACTTTTGGTGATGGGAGACGCCATGAGAACCACGAACCTCGTCAACCACTGAACCCCACACAACTAGGCCGACCAGCACAAGCACCTCAGCGCAGCCCCTACCATGCAAATAGTCGAGCCTCAGTCAGCAGCACTGCAGTTGCCGGCCGTACGTCGCCCAGCTTTACCAGGATGAGTGGTCCCGCCAAGGCGGAAATAGTACTTGCAGAGCCAGACTTTGTTTCCTGTTGGGAACTGACTCAACCAGTACTGTACACTGGCCGAGCCCCAATTACATGCAGAGATTAGAAACACCTGCCGTCAGGGTGCGTCTGGCCTAGCGCCCACTAAAGTCACTTTGGCAACGTGACGTGGCAACTACTGAAGTCCATCATGTGTCAGAAGTATGAAGAAGGCATTCTATTGTGTAGAGTTACTTTCTGGCAGTTGCAGCTATAATAGAATATGGTATATGTAATGCTCAAAATTTTGGTGCATTGTATCATAGCTCATCTGTGTTTATGTTTTAAATTTCTGGACTTCGTAGAGAATTTTTAATTGACACCGAGGTTGTTGTCAATATGAGCACATAATTTTTCCTTCCATTAATCATAATAAAAAATCAAATAAAGTAAAAAAGGATTGAACAGATATCTTGTAATTTTTCAAATTATTGGATTTTTTTTTTAAATTGTTGTAAAATGCAGATAATTTTGAATTTTTAACCTTAGCTGTTATGCAGTGCATCAGTTATATGTGCATTTGAGTACCTTAAGTTTCAGACCTGTTATGTTAGATAAGGAGTACAAATCTTATCATTTTCAATAAATTATTGATCTATGCCTGAATCAGTTACTGAATACTGGAATCTTCAAAAGAATTTTTGACCATTGCATGTTCTGCAAACCATGTTCGAACCCTTTGTACATTGTGTTATTATTACGTGGTGTGTGGGGTGGTGAGTTGAATTGTTACTTTCATTGTAGACTGCAGTCAGAAAGGAATAGCCTTAACAGCAGCACACAATGAGTTGAAACTAATTCAGAGCATTGAAGAGATGAAGAAACCACTGCCGACTCTCCTGGCAGACATCCATTGATGAAGTACCTCGCTGGCTTCGTTATGTAGTAGAGGTTAGTAGAAAAATGCCAGCTTCATGCACCATTTGGTTTAATTGAGTTTATGTGCTTATTTATCCTGTATTTTTTCCAGTAGATTTGTAGTAGGTAGGTACTGTCTACTTTAATAACTACAGTGAAACCCTGTTAAGTAGTTTACCTGCTTAATTGGTTTAATAGTTTTGCACTTTGTCTATCTGCACATGTGAAATTTGACCCCTTTAAGAAGTTTTCCTGGTTAATAAGCAATATTTTTTCAGTCCCTTCAGAAATGTCTTAACAGAGTCTTACTGTAATTCCCTTTTTGACTATTACTTAGAGGGAACCAGATAGCCTCCTACTTGTCCGTGTTTAAAAATATTTAAACATGCAATTGTGGAAGAAGTCATGTTAACAACAAAATATATATGTCAGGTATCAGACATCTGATTTTTACTGCAAAGACAAGCTACACATGACCCAAGCAACGTAACACTCAGTTATATAAGGAACTCTTAGAATATAAACCAATAATTTAATTATTTTTCAGGGTGAAAATTGTGATTGCATCATCATTGAAAGATGGGCTGCGACACAATTTCAGCAGTATATCTGTTGTCTCATCTAGAATAAGTGCAACGAAAGCAGCTTCTGATATTTCATTCTTAATTTCACTTATTATCTTTAAATCAGAAAATGAAATATTATATCATTCTGAATATCACTGGACAAACCTGTAATGAATGTAGAATTTTCCAAGTGAATTTTTAGCTCAGTGTCATAATCAGCCAGTTCGTTTAGAAATTCTATATAATTCCCTTTATTGAGCGAAGAAGCAGACTCATCATGACTGCGAAAAGGCAATTCTTGTTTGGCCAAAAAAACGTGTCGCTCTTATTAAATGGCTCACGATCTGCCTGTTTTTCCTCACTTTCTCATTGCGCTTTTCAATGCAAATTAGATACTGATTGCTTACTGCAAATTCAATATGTGTTTTGCCAAACTGGTTCAGTTCTTTTAAATGCACAGTGTGGTTAAAAGACTATTTGTGCTGTTTTTCTACTTTCTGTAGGTATTTTTAATCATTAAACTGTACTGTATTCCACATCAATTTTTCTTTTGAAAATAATAAGAAAGGCCAGCAAGAAAGGCCCGCGTGAAGGTTTTTGTTTTGGTTGTTATTTCTAGGGGAGGAATAGGCCTGCCACTAAAAATTATTTCATGGTTTTCTTCAAAAGATAGAGCACTGAATGGAATGTTTTTGAGTTTTTATATGATACATGCACAGTTACTCACATAAGAATTTTCCATCTATGACGGCTGAACATTCAGGACGTGATCCATCACTGGAGTTCATGGTTCTTGCGTGGAAGCTGTTTTCACAGCAGAGTCACTGCTACGACCTGGCACAATATGTAGGTATATTTTGTACGAGAATGCACACTAACACGAGTTTAAAGTTTCTATTTAAAATATACACGTGATATTAACTTCATCACCTGTTAAGAAATAAATATACATCTGAAACGTTGTCTTGAAGCATGGTTAAAACATAAAAAACGTGTTTAGCTAAGGTAAAATAGTATGTGACTTATAGTTCACTTTTTACATTACTAGACGGTAAAGGCGAGACAGCTTCCAGCCTAGGGAATTCGGCCCGTCCGCCTATTCAGTTCATTTTGCTGTTCATAGAGTGAGACACCAGTCCGTTGAAGCTAAATGAGCCCACAATTTAAATACGTTAATAAAAGTTATTGTACTGGTTTCATACTTAACTGAAAGCAATGAATCAGAATACTGTACATTCTATGTTAACAAAAAAAACTATTATTGATATATACATATGACATGCCTTCGTTCTTACAAGTTACAAAAATTTATTTAAAAAAGCTCAGTTAGGCAAGGGAAGCGCTGCTTCCATAGCTTCCGTGGATGCTTCACCACTGAATATGTGCAGTATAACAAATAACATGTATCTGTTGCGAATTGGATCATACCCACAAAAATGCTTAATTTGTATGGAAAATGGGGGAAAAAAAGAGAGTTATAATCATTGACATTTTACATATGTGGTTGTCTTTTATTGACAAACAAATAAAATTATGTAATCATTAAAACAATGTCAAGCAGGGTGGATCAAGTACATGTTTACTAGTGCAGGAATGTCAACATAAATGCCTCATGTTGTCACTTGCTGCCACACATTTCTATTTCTTGTTTTTGATGTGTGGGCCACACGTGTATTGCTTGGAAGTTGCCAGTTGGATAGCCCAAATGTATATACATATTGACATATACACAATTTCTAGAACAATGGTATCAAGTCCATGCGTGTGACATTGACTAGCAGGTATGATAATTAGGAATACTATATGTACATTGTACAATTTAGAGATGGGAAACATGTACATTGTCAATTTTGATAGGGTTCATAGTAGCTGTGAATATGACAGTGTATTTGTTGAAAAGAAGACAAATTTCCAGTGTGAATTGGACTTTTAGCAGAAAATCAGTTCCTAGAATTATCTCACGACACAAAGTATTTGCTTTTTTTTCCCCCCTTTTTGTTCACATTTGTCCATGTAAAAAAAAAAAAAAAAAGTTTTACATAATAAATTTGATTGGAGAACAAGATGCCTACAAGGTCACGAAATTCATAAAAAAAAGTGCAGTGGAAGTCCTTATTTAAAGTAATTGAGGAACAACCTTTTTATGTCACCAGTTGAGATATCTTCTTGTTCTTACTAGCAGTTCCTCCAGTACTTTTGGTGTAGGACATTTGTTATTTTGTGGTCTCAAAGCTTCAAGAAAATTTGGAAGTACCTGTGTTACTTAATTGCAAACCCCTATCACGGCCCCCTATTCAAGACGAACAGCACTGTCAGACAAATTAATTGTTCTAACTGGCAAACTGTCAGAATTGGAAGAAACCAAGTCCTTGCTATGACACTTCTTGGCTGGATGCCACCTTTCTCTGCTGGTTCAATTAGAGCCAAACTACTGACAAAAATTTCTGTTGACATGTGCCTGTAATGACAGTTCCACTAGCAGCAGGTAGCAAAGTGAGTTGACAACAGACTAGGGCCTACTGGGCAGCTAATTAGTGAGCACAAATCTTGCCAGGTTGACACCACCAACTCAATACTGTACACCTGTAGCACTTACCTATGTAAGACATAAATCCCCAAAAGACATTTATAGTCTATTTCTTCTATGTAAATATTGTGCTCTTAGCTAAGTCACCAAGGTTCAAGTGCACCCTTATCTCACCTCTAACAGGTGTGATGTCACCTGTTACTGTCCTCTACCAAGTTGGCATCCAGATCCCGTTTCACCTATCTTACCTGTAAGAGCATTGGGGTCTTCCCTCCAGCAGTTACCTGCTTCTTGCTGCATACTTTTCCATTGCAGCTTATACTGCTGCTACTGTGGGCAGTAGGTTCTCGGGGTGGGCCAGCCGTCCACGTGACCAACACTCCTGCCATGTGGGGAAGAGGGAGCTCTGTAGTGAGGACCCTGTGAGTGATGTCCTTCATGGTCATCTGCAACTCTTTCAGTGTCTTCTTGATGCTGTCATTTTCTGTGTTCAGCGTCACTGCCCGCACTGGATGTCGGCTGACCGCACCTCCAGTGCTTGGGCCAGAGCATCTTGCATGGCGTAGACTGCAGTCAGGCATATCACTACCATTTGCTATACCTCTGTATCAGCGATAGCATCAGTGAAGAAGACGACTGCGGTGACATTGCTTGCTTCATTAAGGCACCTCTTGAGAGACAGGTGGGACAGCTGCATTATGTTTTGCCATATATCTTGCAGTGGCTCCCCTAGTCATTAGGTGTGGCTTCCTAGTTGGGCATGGTGGGTGTATTACAGGTATCAGTTACCTAAACATAGCTCCAAGGTCAACACCAATCTGGGGTACTTAGTCGATGCCACTGTGGCAGAGACTGTAGTATACATAAGTAGTACTAATCCCCACTTTTCTTGGCTGCCGGCTCAGTGCTCATGGAACTGCGCTCTTTGGCTGTCCCACCATGCTTATCACTCTGCTGCTGGAGAAATTCTTGCCATTCCTTCTTCAGGCACTCATTTCCTATTTGAGTTCATTCTTGACACTTTCCAGCTTATAGTTTACACTTTCCATCGTTTCATTTGCACTGTCAAGTTTCTTGTCCACTTGGTCAGTTCTCGTATTCACTGACATGCTAATGCCTACTATTTTACTACCTTAATTTCCAATTATTATGTCTATTTTCTTGTCTATTAAATCACTTATATTAGTTTCTCTGCTGTTTTAAATTCTCAACACTTTTACAGGTTTGTTTACACTTAGTTTTAAACTACTAATTTGGGTATTTTGAATTTCAATTACGTATACTACTTATTCAGTTATTTATTTCATATTTCAAGCTATTTACTCTTGCGCTCACACTGACCGTTTGTCTGCTTAGCCCTTCCATTAATTCTTGTAGTACCTCCAGTTCCGAAGATATTTTCCTCAGTATCATTCACTGTGATGCTTGCATTAAACAGTTGATACGACATCTGGAGGCTAACTAGATTGTCACTACCTTAAGGAAGCTGGTTTTGTTGGTTGGTAGGTCAATCACACAATTCTGGCAGGGGTTCGGGATTCTCTTATTCTCTATGTGGTATTGGTGCACATCCAATGTAGAGAACTGGCCTGGTATCTTCGCGGCCAGGCACGAAATTGGGCTCTGCTAGTGTGTTCTTTTGCTTCAAAGTATTGACTCTCAGCAGTAAACCTGGGTGACACATAACCTCAGACGGTGGTTTGACCTGGTTCGTCTCTAATGGGCGTAAGTGAGCGGCAGATGGGTAGGTGATCCGGTACTCAAAGCTTGTGTGCGCTGTCTTGAGTCTGAAGTGGGATGTTGGAACTTCCAAGGGCTGATCAGGCTGGCTTAAATATGCTGTGATCTAGGGGTGTGTTCGCTGTTCAGACCTGTATGGGCCTCAAAAAGTTCCTTGGGGTCGTCAGGTGTGACGAGTATCTGTAAATGGCGCAAAGCCTGCGCTTGATACTTGGGTGAGAGCTGGTTGAGTGCAGCGATGAGGAAGGGGGTAAGCTTTTGCAGGTGCCCAGAGGCAGTTAGCACCTCTTTTACTTTCTCACGGATATCACTCCAACGGAAGTAAGGCTTCTGGATTGAAATACACACTCGTCTCTGTGAGATGACTGCAGGTGACGTGTTGTCCCACCTGGTGTAAACCACATGAAACGTTTGCTGACTCAACGGACACCCTATATCAGTACTCTGTACCTAAATGCGGTGAGCACTGAGAGTTGAGCCTTGTCGTAGACAGTCCTTGCATGTGGGTGAGGGTATTATGAGGGGGCGGTCTCCCCAGTCCCAGAGCACACTTACTCCGGCTCCAAAACACGGTGGAGAGATTGAACCACTGCGCAGACAAGCCGATCTCACAAGATAGTATACCTAGTGTTGGAGCTTACCGTTCTTGACTCCGTGGAGCACAGAATGAGTGGTAGTCCAAGGTGCGTGTGTGTGTACACGGTGGTTGGGTATGGTTCGTGTGAGTAATTTTCCCAGGTCACCTGCGATCCCCTGAGCAGTGTGAGGTACACTGGGAGAGGTGCTATGTCTATGGGAAAGGATACCCTCAAGTTAAAAAAACTTTGTTTATTCTGTTTTACAGGAAATAAACAAGTGTCGTGCCACTACCTCCTAAAGCTGGAAAGAACTTAGGGAAGCTTAATCCTACCTTATCCAGGTAGAGGCGATCTGGTTCTAGGCTAACAGTGGTGGGGTAGACGAGTGGTATGAAAATAACGTATAGTGGTACTACTCCCTACGCATGAGTTGCCCTGTGTCTAAGTATGTAGACTGACGTTTGGCATGAATCTTCGGCACGAATGCAGTGAAGACTAAGCAGGTTGAGAAGGATGGTTCAGGCAACCAGGCGCAGTGGAGACCAAGGAGAGGTATTTATTTTAGCACGAATGCAGTGAAGGAAGGGTAGGCAGAGCAAGGAGCAAAGTGAGCAGGGTTATTCACTGGCAAGACTGTGGTGGAGAGAGCAGGAAGTTGTTAGTAGCTAAAATGGTTGGAGAATGGGATATGTCTCATGGCAAGCCCTATACACCGTAGGTCGGGTTTGTTTACGAAAATGGGTGCATGCATCACTGCTATAGCAGGGCTGTCTGGTGCCATGGCAACAATTGTAGCCATGGACACACCCCGAAAGAAGAAGAGTCTAAATGGAAGAGCATAGCAAACCAGGCAACGCAGAAAGGGCCGTAGAAAATCTATGTGACAGTCGCAGAGGATAAAATTAATTTTGTTTGCCTGGATTAGGGCTGGAGAAAGTATGGTAAGTTGTTAGTTAGCGAAGATAGACTTTGTGAGTTTGATGCAGGGTGAAATGAAATGAGGTCGCAACTGGTGTGTAACCAGGATCGCTCTATGCTGCCCTGGTGGTGAGGGACAGAACTGAGGCACCCACCCGACAGATGCCAGCCATCTCTCTGTAACACAGCAAAGAGTGTTACAGAAATGAGGGAAAATTGTCACTAGGGATAATATTACTATAACCTTGTCTGCAACCTCGCGTGCAGCTGAGTGTTGACGGATCATACATACAAACAGCTGTCGGATGAGAGGAGCTTTGTAGCACATGTATGTGTGTGGACTGTCGTTTAAAGGCGACATCCCACTATTTAGACTCTTGCTGACTCTTCCTGTTCTGTCAGCTGGATAGGGGTGGTGCTGGAGGGGGGGTATCCATAGCATAGCTTCCTCACTGCGTGACGTCACCAGCCGACTTGGAGATGAGGCGGCGAAGCGTACGGGTGTAGCCATTTAGCAGCGTGCAGTGTAACTCGGTGCCTTGATGCATAGTCTTGGTGGGCTGGTGAATAATACAATCTTCAGCTGGAACGTCCATTCTTGCCGGGCTAGACAAATTTTGTAATGTCAGCAATAAAACTTTGTTGCTATCAGACGGCAAGGCTTGCTCCCAGATGAGGCGAAGTGGTTTATGTCATTATTAAAGAGACGTCATTCATCAAGGTCTTGATTTTGCAGCATACAGGTATTACAATTTTTTTTTTTTTTTTATGTTACTAGTTATTACCACATTGCCTAATTTCATTTGCAAGTAAATGCCTCCATTCCAGTTTTAACACAATTGTAACAAGTCACCAAGGACGTAATTTTTTGAGGCCTCTAGGTCCTAATAAAAAGAGAATTAAATTTACATACAAAGTTATAAAAATACACACAACTTTAAATTATCTGTGTCTACAACTCTACAATTAACACTTATTTTTGTTATCAGTGAGCACAATATTCAATGCCAGTCTCTATTTTTTTCTTTTCTTTTCTTTCTTTTCTTCAAAGTTTGACTTCAGAAATGTTTAGTCAGCTATAGACCATTTAATATAATTTGTTTTGCCTCCATAATTTAAAAAAGTGAAAAACTCTTTGTTTATAGACTGGTACCTAACCATCTGCGCTATGCAGTCCCACAGGGACATAAGAGGAAAATAAAAGTTTTCTATAATGCTGCCCTGACAAGTGCCATACAAAACGTAAAACTTTTATGAGACACGAATGGGCACGTGTGATTGGCCGGAAAATCCGGCAGAAAGCTCAACAGACAGTAACACATGCGCTATATGTAAAATACATTTTATTTTTAAATAGTGGTTTTTACAACTTTAATAACACGTTAAAAATACTAAAAAGCATGCTGATACATTTAATTAGTAGTAATAAATTAAAGCTTATTTATACTGATACTTCAATTTTCAGTTAATTGGGTTTTAAACATTTAGCACGACCTTTCGGGAAGATGTACACTGTTCTGAACTTCGCTTCCTCAATGTTCCAGAAAATAATGTTTCCACGTGTGCACAGTTGCAAGCCAAGACGTTCCAAAAAATAACTTTTATGCATGTGCAATGTTAAAATGCCAGGCGTGGTGGGGGAAGTTGAACAGATCCATGCTAGATGTTCCAAAAATAACTGCATAAACAATGGAACGTGTTGTTTGTGTAATGTGTTACCAAATTGTAAATGTTCTTTATAACAGTTACGTTGAATAATGCCCATCTCTAATAAGCACTAATAATAATACATAATATAAACAATAAAAAATTTCCACTCTCTTTGCAGTGGTTCTTGGACTTGGTTGTAATGCATTTTTTTTTTTTGTTTCAGATGCAAGAATAATATACCTCTTGCTGTAGGGTCCAATATAGTGATGTAAGTATTTTCATGTACTGACAATAATGTGCATCATGAGTAGCAGTGTTTCCTGCTGGAGTTACCTACATACAGTATTTTCATTACTGGGACAACCCTCGCACTCTGTAGTGTTTGAAAGTGAGGGTCCTACCTACCTGGAAATACTGTATTTACCCAAAAGGAAGATGACCCTGAATCTAAGATGACCCCTTCCTAAAAATTATGTAGGTTGAAAGTATTTTTGCATGAATTTACGACAAACCCTTCAAGAAGAAATGCTATTATATGAATAATGTGATATGTATTATTTAATTTGGTGATATCAGAAATGGGACCCTGGTTAAAGTTAACAGGTATAGTCTCAGCACTACAAAAATACATACAACCATAGGACACATTGTATTTAAGCATGAAAAACCTTTCTAAAAATCCTCTTTCTCATGGCACGCCAATTTTGGAGGACTAACTGCTACCTGAGGAAAAATTATGAATAGAAGCCCATAGTAATTGTGTGCATGTAACACAATCTTAAATACTGAACTAGCAGTGTCGCATAGGTTTTGAATTGAAGATGACCCCTGATTTTTTCTATTCCTTTTCTGTTAAAAAACCTGGCCTTCCTTTCGGGTAAATATGGTAGTGTTTTGATGGAGATACACAAGGAATTTTTAGGGAAACCTTTTCACTAGGTGTCTAAGGCCCTGTCACATAATAGATAATGTGAACTGGAGCGCAGTTGCACATGTGACTTCTCGACTAAGTTTCGTGTTGGGAATTTGAAATCCGTAGCAAAGTTCAATGTGTGCCGCTGTGCAAGATTCTGTTTTATTAATCTTGTTTTATTTTTTCTCAGATACTGCGTTCTGAAAATAGCGTTTTTCTCCTGTATTTAAGAGTAACAAAAAAATTTATTTCATTGTGCAGTTCATCTCAGCCATTGTATTTAAGCTGTGATTGTGTTCTTTTAATAAAAAAAAATTAATCTCAAATACTCTCGGACATTTTTGATGTCCACTTCAGACAAGCTGCAGTGTAGCACATGCATCCTTTGCAATGAATTTCAAAGTTTCATTCTGTGTCACTTCACTGATCAGTCATGTACATGGAGTTTGTCATAAAATGAGGTTGTAGAATTAACTTAATGTGTCAGGGTTCTGAGTGGAAATATTCACAGAATGTGAAGGAAAATCTTAATATGTATTACAAATATGAAAAAGTATTACATATTTATGTATTTTCTTGTGTGTTGCTCTGCAGTAATTTATAATTGTAATATCAGGTGGTTAAATGTTATCTACTTACTTATGTTCTTTTGTACAATTTATCTGAAGTTTATCAGTCTGCAATCAGTGAGGCATAATATGTAATAACTTCAAACATATGTACCTATTTTTGTTATTCTTGTTGCTTTTTTAGGGCATTTTAAGCTGTATAGGTTGTTTTTTACCATAAATTTTGTGTGCTGAAATGCATATTCATTTGATGCATGTAGAAGTGTTTAAAATGATTAGCCATGAGCATCCTATCATTGATAATCACACTTCTGAAGATCAAGGTTCTTGAGAACCAATTAGAATGAAGCGAGCACTGTCAGAATGCATGTTATTGTCACCCATATCACTGTGCCTCAAAGGCAAAAAAAAATCTTGTGCCTATGTACTTATAAACAAGTGAAATAGCTGGAATACCAGCAAATTCACTTATTTCTGCATGCACCTAAAATTTCAACATCTGCATCTCTGGTCTTTACCAACCCCACAAAGCTAATTTGTTACTCAACAGCACACACTTAACTTGAATTTTACTACCAACACATAGCCCAGTGGTTATACGCTCGCCTACCAAGATGAACCGGTTTCGATTCCTGGCAGGGTCACTCTTGAATTTTTGCAGGTGGGAATCATGCCGGATGATGCCGCTGGCTACTAGTCAGCAGATTTTCTCTGGGATCTGCCCGTTCTGTAATGAACTTACGTATCACTGAACAAGCTTGATTTCTTACCACCATTTATTTAGTATCTTGAATTACAGTTGCGATTAGGTTGCCATAAGTAACAAAGATTTTTATTAAAAGGAATTCACTGTGTTCGCCGGTAAGAAGAAATGTGTTTTGAAGCACAGTTTACAACCATTGTGTATACTTTGAACACTGAGATTCTGAAATAAAAGCTGGACAAATAAATAGGCACTATGTATAATTTAACTTTTTTTTTAAAGTAATTTATTTATACTACAAATTGTGTATTACAATATTTAAAGATCTTTATATTTTCGTTTTATACTTAAAAATATTTTTGTTTTTAGTTCTATCTGTACATGTATTTTTTAATTTCTTTCATGAGTGTGTCGAATATTGAGTTAGGATCTATATTTCTCACTGCAAATTACAGAACCATCGTAGACTATTACTGTATTTGCTATCACATCAATGTATGTTGATTATCCACTTAACTGTTTTAATTAAGAGTTAGTAGTCCTGACATTTTCTGTACATTATCGGTTTGCACATTTACGTGTTTCTCAGTAAATAAATATCCTGGTTGTATGACATTCTGCCACAAAAGAAAAAAACCAATTAGCTAAGCTTGTACAGTTTTTTCAGTATCTTATTAAGTGTATTCGAAGAGGAAAAAAATCATGAAAACTATGAAAAATTTCATTTTTAGAGATTGCTTCTGCAGTTTCCTTAAGTAAAAGTGTATGGTCGTAATTACATCTGTGGACTTTCATTGCATGTAATAAAGTCCCACTGTTACAGATGTAATTTGCACAGCTAAGCATGATGACTGAAGCCTGCATGTCAGTGCAGTGCCTTGCATATATAAGTGATTGATGGGGTGCTGGGCATTCTGACTCCGCTCGCTTCACCCTAATCAGTTTTCAAGAACCTGGATGTTAAGAGCTGCCCAAATCTCTCCACTCCACTTTCCACTACCACTACCACTACTTTCTTGTCTATCTATTGTATGATAAATTACGCTTTTAATACTAAAATTTGACTATTAAATACAACTGTTTCAAAGTTTCCATGGATTCCCAGAGGAAAGCTTAGTACATGGTGTATGCAATGGTTTATCAAAAGGCAGGTGCGTACATACACATACTCGTGGAAAGATTGTTGGAACTAAGTAGGCCACACACCACCTACAATAGAAGTGCTTATGTCTGATACAGGAAGTGTATTGCAGGAAAGATGCAGAATATTATATTGAATGAAGTTATGCTCAAGACCTTCGTCCTTGGATCCACAGAAGTCAATATGAGGTGCTATGTGGGAGTAGAATTTGCCACATTAGCATGGTAGTTAAGGTTGCAAGTAGGCCTCTAGCCTATCAACATTATATAAAAAGATAGGAATTCGAGTATTCATAGTGTAGTACTCATCGACAGGCACGTGCACACAAAGTAGAAGGATACATTTTCCACGTGGTTGCGCAATTGCGATGTTTCGCTGGCTGAGCCAGCTTCATCAGTCAGCGATTTATGTGCTACATTAGCAGTTTACTGTATCATAAACATTCATCTCCATGTACCAATTACTTAAAAAATTGTGCAAATTACCGAATCACCTTTATATCCTGAATTTTTGTATGTGGAAATGCATGAAGTATTAGGTTTATGTGGCTTCCATGATTTGACTTTGATGAATTGAAAAAAAGGCAGCATCTTTTTCAGATATAAATTTATTTTGTACTTTACATACTACAAACAGCACACACGTTGTATGTACAGTACGTAAACACAGTGAGATGTTCAACACTAATGTTGTCATAAGTTGTGTGGCTACATTCAGTACAATCGATTATGGAAGTATCGTTATCACATGTACTGATAAATCGATCCACCAACAATTTTTTGTGGTCCTGGCAAAATTCCTATTTAAATAATGTTAACATAACCCACTTTTATCGTTTATCACATTTGCATTGATCAAAGTATATTTCAGGTCCCGTTACCTAAGATTTCCCAGAATGATTGTTTTTAAGCTGGTGGTTTATGCAAACATCTAGTAACAGGATGTGAAATACATCACACGTGCTTTCGTTTATCACTGCTCTGTAGCGCTTTGTGTAATATCTAGTGTCTTCCTAACACATCTGTCTGACACTGTGGCGAGGTGTGATGGCTTGCTACTTCCCCTTACACGCCTGACAAGAGGGGAAGTGGCTACCTATCGACCAGCGTGGCGACTTAACATCCTCTCTCTCTCACACTTCTTTCTGTCTCTCTCAACCACACACCTTCATTCCTCCTCTCACAAGCCCTTGAGAGGGGAAACTGTTGTCTAGCAAAAGAAAAAGCAAGTTTCTCGGCTGCGTGTGTTTGCCTTCACATGCTGGCCACAGAGAAAATGTGTTCCTAGTGAACGTAAAAATTTTATCAAGATTATCCATCGCTCAAAACAGTTGCACCTATCATCACTTCTATTTGAAAGCAAATGGTTTCACCTGAAAATGTTACGCAAAACATTTTAACTAAGAATTATTGTATGCAAAGGTATTTTCTTTTGTGATTAATGGTCATTTTTTCCCATAAAGTAGGTGTTCCATTGCATCTGGCATAAAAACTAACATGATTTTAAACTCAAGGGGCAGTATCTTCAAAAATAAAATTATCTGCCCAGAATCATATACTTGATCTCCCCTGGTCACCAAAAGTTGTTTGAATATCAAGTGACTTGTATTATAAGTGTAAAGTGCATTTTCAGTAACATCTTGCAGGGAAATTGGAGGATTTGTATGAATTAATTTCAATAGACACGTGTCTTCTGAATAAATTTATAAAATGTAAGGGCCTATTCAACACCTTTTGCTATCTAAGCACTGAGCCGAGTACAGTGTAACTTACGACAAGGAAAATCAGAGTATGTGATTTTGAATTATTAATTATTATTAAAAACAGTGAATTAATCAATTATAATCGCCTTATTTATTAATTTCTGTCTCAAAATTACAAATTTTCTTTGCAGTAAAATATAATTAATAACATACTTTAAAAGACAGACATTTTCCGTAGGTGCCAACATGTAGCGGCGTGAAAGGGTAATCCTCCCGATGCCACCTCTCCTCCACATACTGCCTGATTGAAAACTTCTCCATGCACTCTCAGCTGATCGAGTCCACACAGGATATTCAAAATTTGACTTGCATTCAGTGTCATATTATTTTCATTTTCAGAGGGTTTGAAAGCTTTAGGTCAGCTTGCATTTGGTATCGGATTACAGTCAATTATATACAGTATTTTGAGATATTTTCTTTATTCAAACAAGTTTATGTGAAATGTTTTTTAATGAATTATTTACAATAATAATTTTTAATGTTTTTATTAGTTAAGCTTTATTGACTAATTTACAACTCTTACAATACTTTATATAAAAAGTTTTATAATGTTGGAAGTTGTATTTTATTTACGTACATGTCAGACACTTCATCTACTGAAATCCCGCATGTATGGAAATTTTTTGGCAGTCCCCTGAATAAAGATAGATATAGAGTTGACTAATATTAATTTTCTTATTTACTCATGGAAAACCTTTTTTATTTAAAATGTTACAAAACAAACACACAAGTAACTAAGTTGTACCAGAAACTATTGTAAAACAAAACACATTTCTGAACATATGATGCTTGAAAATCTCAAGGAAGTGAAATGTACACATTTTGAAGAATTTTTTTTTTTTTTTTTGTCAGAATGTTGTGACAAACAGTTCTGTAACTTTCTATAAAAGTGTTTTGAGAAACCAAAGTTACCTAAATTTTTTAATAGGAATTTCAATGAAAAGATAGCATTCAGCTATACAGTTGCTACACTATTTTTGTGTGCTACCCAATTATATAATATAATGTGTTAAAATAGATGATTTAAATCATCAGATTAGTGATGAATTTCTGTTCAAAAATATGAATAGTACGTATATTTGAATCAACACATCAGATCAATGAGTAAAAATGAGTGCAGACTATCATAGCATGGTGTTTATTTGGACAAAAGCAATGCATCAGAAAAAATGTGTTATTTTGAACAAAATATTTAACAGTCATTATTGTGAATTCATCAGCAGTTGTTTTACTGATACCAAAGTTCGTAAAAAACATTTCATTTATTAGTGTAAAATGTAACATTGTATCCTTGTATGTGAAAGTTTCCATGTGATTATGTCTGTTGTACATATAAACATTGTAAGTGTCATATGTATGTGTTAACAGGTCACATGTCTGTGATATTTAAACTATTATTTATTTATGTTAGAGTTTTAAAATAAATATCTAGTATATTGTTAATTTGTTCTAAATGTGGGTGCAATTTTAAGGGATAATAGAAGTAATTTTTTTACAAAACAAGTAAAGTAATTAATTTTCTTTATTAGGATTAATTTTAAAAGTGGTACACTTCATTTTACAGTATTTGTCTCATTATAATTGTAATACATACCATGCTGTTATTTAAAGTGTGGAACCTGCATATGTATGTTGTTTTGTGTAGTCTGTCTGTACATACAGTATTTTAAATTCTTGAATAATTTTAAAGCTGTTTATTTTAATATTGGCAATGGGCAGCGTGCACATTTTTTCCTGATAACCTTTTTGCAAGTTATTGCACCAATATTGCACCAAAAAATATTACAATAGAAAAATTACTTTTAAAAATATTATGACCAAATGCAAATACTGTATCACATTTTGACAAGTCTCTCAGTGTAGAGTATCATATTGTAAATTCATGACATTGTCTGTCATTTCTTCCTGAAAATAATAATACCAAATAATCACTAAGCAGGCTTTGCTGTCAGCTGAAGCTATTCATAAGTTTTGATGTCAGATCACTGAGAAAGCATTTTGTGGTAATGTGATAAGAACCACATAAAATGCTGATTTTAATTTAAGATAACTGTAATAAAAAATTATATTAACTCAGTAGATGACATGTGGTTACTGTAGCACTTTTTGATAAAAGTTTGATGCATGACGTGTTTCAACAATGTGAGGCTGATGACATATTTACCGCCTCCTCCCGAGGCTCTGTGGCTATTGACGTCACTGGTCGCAGGGGTGCTGCCATCCTGCGGTGTCGCTGTTAACTTCTTTCTCTACTCCGGTGTGTCTGTAACTTGGCAGGTAGCACAATCTTCATTTGTAGGGGTGGCGACCGCATGCTAAATCTGAGCAGGCAGTACAATTCCATAATTAAACGCGTTAATTATTTGTGTGTCTGTAGTTGCCCAACGTGTGGAGACAACCCTGTAGCCACTGAAATATTTGTCTGTTGCTTTATACTTGCCCAAAATGCTCTCAGCGCTTACTGATGGGGCGAAGTCACCAAGTAGAGTATGAAAGCAGGCTGCGCAGTAGTGTAGCATGCGTCAAATGGTAATTAGATGACTTAAGCTCATCAGCATAGCCCGCAGCGCATCTGATTCCTAAGGAGTTTGCTTTACCGTTGGCCAAGAGATGCAAGATTGTACTGTGTTTACCCTGGTAAGGATGTTTCAGCCAGCGGAGATTGTATTATTCACTGGCCCATCGAAGCTATCCTCAAGGTAGCAAGTACTACTAACCAGTGCTAGATGACACCACTAGTATGTTTTGTCGCTTGTCTTCTATTTCTCCCAGCCGGCTGGTGAGGTCATGCCAGAGAGCTATGATTTTTGCCACCCCCCCGCTCAGCAACCACCCCTCATCCTCAAGACACCAGCCAATGAAGGCCAAGGCAGCCACCCAGCAGAGTATAAATATGAAGTCAGAATTTGACTCAGCATCAGTTTTCATTTTCCCACCGCACTAGCCACCGGGAACTGACCAGCCTGAACAACCAGTCTTCACCGTGATAGCTGCAGAGGATCTCGCCAACTTGATTCCTTGCTATACCTTCTGTCCTTTACCGCACCTTTGTGCCAGAAATAATACCTTACCTTAAGCCCATTGTTGGGACTTATCCTATCATGCCCTGCTTAGTAATCTAAGCATCGTGCCAACCCGTTAACCACCATGTCGTCTATCCACATTAGACACTGCAGCCCCTTCGGGGCAACACGGCGATAGGGAGTCAGTAATTGTTTTCGGTTATCATCACAGCGTTATACTACCTCTTCCAGCTTAGCCTAGGAACAGGTTACCTGCCTTGCATTAGTTCAGCTTCCTCGAAGCTCTTGATAAACAGAGGAGCTAGTGTGTCGCTACATGTTTACGTCCCGTAATACGGAATAAATATTGTGTCTAAACTGAATTCTGAGTACCACGTTCCTGTAGACTTTGCACCTTTCCTAGTTGACCTCACCTTGAGAGAAACGCAGGTTATCCTGAGAACATTACTCAGTCGAGCCAAGACACGTTTTGCCAAACCCACAAGCATTAGCCACAGCCAGCCTTTCTACATACTCCGGTATGTAGAACTGCGGAACCCTATCACAGGTACACGTTTCCAGACCAGTTTGTTGGTCTGGTGCTCGTCTTTTCCAGTGCACCCTCATGTCAGAGGGGATGTTCCCCTGGATTGGAAAGACACTGCTGAAGCCAAACACCCACATATAGGACTGCAGACAGCGAGGCCTTACTTTTACCACTTATCGTGCCTTTCTGCTGAGTGCTGAAATAAGGTGTCCGCCTGTCGGCAGCCACTAGCGTGGCGAGGCACTATAGAGAGAGACAAGCTCTACCTTTTGCCTCATGGACATGAGAGTATGTTGTGAACTCCAAATGACTTTTTGCAGATGAAGTAGACTCAAGGAAAAAGTTAAGCAGGTGCTAATTTCCTCTGGGCATTTACAAGAGCTGACCCCTGCCCTCATCGCCACCATTGGACAGTTCGCTCGCAAGGAACAAACCCAAGCTCTGCGACACTTACTAGTTCCCATCACACCTGAGTTACCAGAGGATCTGTTCTAGGCTCCCACACACTTGAGTTAGAAGGTACACTCGTAACTCACAGAGTACCTCGACCAGCCTGATCAGCAGCCAACAGCTTCCGTCGCGTACCTCACGCCTGTTGCTCTGTCCCCGCCGACCAGAACAGCAATTCAGTGCCAACACATCCAAGCACCTTCAGCACCTACACATACAGTCATTCTGCCACCAACTCATTCAAGTACTAATACCGTCACTCGCCCAGGTATACTGCCCAAAGCTCACAACCTGAAGCAGAAGATTGTATTGGCAAAACCAGGCCAGTTCTCTACACTGGAAAAGCCCCAGCACCTTGTAGAGACTGAACTATCAGGAACCCCTGTTTTTTATAACGTACCCTAATTATAAGTTTTAGTTGTACGTCCGAGGTAGGGACGGGAACTATTGCATCTCAGGGCTGCGCCCCTTACCCCTACAGGGGAGGGAATTCATGCAAGGTGGCATGCATCATGGCAGAGAGGCATTGGGCAGCCATGGCCAACGTTTTGGGCCATGACCACCTCCCTTAGTGTATCTATAGATAAAACTATAACTAAGGAGAGGCTGGGAAAAACTGGCACAGACACGTAAAAACCCAGTCGACAGAAAATAATTCAAAATTGTTTCATGCATTATTATAAACTGCTACAGGAAACATATGGTTAAGGACAATGTTATTTATTAGTAGGAAGCGGAATTCTAGAAGGGAAAGGGGGGGGGGGGGTAGTTAAATTCAGAACCCCCACCAGAATAGGGTGTGCCTGATTTAGCACCTGACAAAAGAACCTACCTTCACCTGACACAATTTTCTCTTAGTCAACAGGCATCACACATCAAGTTTTTGTGTAAATTCCAATTATTTTTATTAAACCTGCACGTTGCCTATTGCCCATTCCCAATATTTATTGTATGAGTTTTGTAATCTGATTAAAGTTTGATGTTGATCTGATTCCAGTTCAGTTTTTTTGGCTTAAATTGTTACTGAATCAGTAGTGTTGAATGTTTTTACAGTTTAAACTTGTACAGTTGTTGCTTAGGTTGCATAAATGACTCCACTGTAATGCGATTTGCCATAAAGTCATGTTTTATTGTCTTTGCAATTTTGGAATATCACTTTCATATTTTATTTTTATATATATATTAAATTTCCATTGTTTAATAATACTTAACATTTTGTATAATGAGATATATTTGGAATTGATATGTAAAGGTGTTCTTAAATTTACGTATTGTATGTATATAAATGCAACCAGTGGTGCTACGTGTATAAAAATAATCTGCATTTTAAGCGTCATATTGGAGGACGAAAAGTTTAATACCAAGGCTGAAATGAGCATGAGACTAGTATCAGGACTGTCATTGGTAGCCATGCTTAGGAAGACATAGTACCCACAAACTATGTTTCTCTGCTTAGTTATCACTTATTACTGTACATAAAGATGTACAATTTTAATCATTTATCTGTTAAACTTCTTAGTATTTATATAAAGATTTTGTATGAATTATTTACACATGCACTGTGATGCAAGATTAAGAGTTGTTATTCCTTTTATGGTCATATTACTAGTTATGTAAGTTTAAGGTCGGAATTGTTTGTAGAATTATGGCTCTTGTGTCGCGGGCAGACGAGACCCTCTTGTGGTAAGAGGGCTGAACTGGGAATGATTTGTTCTTGCTCTCTACCATGACTCAGTTTTAGAGGTACGTTAAAAGAGCATTTATGAACACATTTTATAGCATTTATTGTGTGATCTGTAGTGTTTTGTAGCATATATAAAAAACTGGGAAAATAGCATTTAAAAACTTTTTTTTTAATGTTATCCTTGTTAAGTGTCAACATTTTATTAGTGCATTTTCGCAAAAATTATATTTATTGCTACATTGACAATTTAAATAGATTTCGGCATGTACAGGCCACACATTTTTACATTAAAAAACTACAAAAAGTGGGGTACAGCTTATTTGCGAGATATTGGGATTTAAAAAATATATTATCCCCAAAGCATGTTAAGAAATTTGTCAAAATACAGTACTTAAATTTTAATGATTTAACTTAGTTTCTAAGGACGTAAAATAAAATATGAACAAATGAATAACTTTTCACTTGTGCAATAATGTAAATCCTGAATGTGCACCACATATTTAACAGAAGGTTTGTTCGGGCGACCTGAGCTTTCTACTACTTGTGCTCTTTTCCTGCTCCTTTTCATTTTGAGCTTTCGTTTGGCCGGAAATGTTTTTTTGGGTGGCTGTTCGGGTGTCAGGAGCACTGCTCCTTTTCTCACAAAGAGCATGAACTTTCTGCTGTCGAGGAAGAGCAGAGGAGCAGTGAGATTGAGAGCAAGAAAAAAGGTGCCAAATTAGTGTGTTTACAGTCTGAACTACGAGATTGTGCTGGTTTTGCTTCAAAATCTTTTCTGTCACATTTATTTATTTGCGAATATGTTTGTCCATCATATGAGAACCACTATAGGGCATGTGAATGTAATTGTAGATAATGATGAAAATATTAATGCAAATCCTTGACAAGTGTTAAAATGACAATTGCAGTGATTATTAAATACTTGTCATATCCAATCACAGGCCACTTTAATGTCCCAAGCAAGAAAAGACCCTGAATTGCCCCTAATAACCAATAACATTGGCAATTACTTAGTTTTTATCAGGCGTCGCAAGGTTAGTTATGTTGAAATTACGACTGTCATTGCATAGTCCATTTTACAGTATTTGGTACTAGTAGGGTTGCCAGGCATCCTCTTTTAACTGGATATACCCTTTTTTTTTGCCACCTCGAAACTGTCCATCACCCTACAATGCGATACTCAATTAAGTTAAAATTACAGATTGACAATGTTGAGATCAGCTGATTAGTAGTAAACTGTTCCGTGGCTTTTGGCGTTCGGTTGGTAGCAGAGAAGAGCATTGCGCTTTTTGCTCTTTCCTGCTCTTTTTCTGCTCTCAGAAATTCTCAACTTGCTCTCGAGAGTAAAAAGCTCAGGTCGCCTGAACAAGCGTAGAGTTTTCACAGCCTGTGTATGGGTTTTGAAGGGGGAGGAAAGAGGAAGAAATAGTGAAAAGATGAGACAGCTAGTGCCACACGATCTCTAAAGGGAGGGGTGGGGAGGGAATGAGAGTAGGACAAAGAAAAAGGGGCTGCTTGTTGTGATGGATGCGGCCACAGGGTGTGGGTGTTAGGAACAAAAGGGCGAAAATGAAGGCATTGGCGAGGAGGAAGAAAGAAAGAGTGGTGAAAGAGAGAGAGAGATGATGGGAGCTGAATAGTGTGGTCTTGGCTAGACCAAAGATTGTTGCAGAAGGGTGAATAGGGGTGTATGGGCGTGGCTACAAGGGTGGATATTGGATTGCAGAAGAGGTAGGGAGAGAACAGTGTGTGTGCTGTCGAGGGGCGGGAGGAGTAGGGCTAAGTGTGGAATGTGGGCGGTAGCAAAGGAGTGTGAGTTTGGCCCGCTGTAGGGTGGCCTGGCAATGACTGCTACCTCCTGCCTCTGGAGTTTATTAATGAATGCGCGCGCTAATACATACACGGATCTGTATTTTGCTGCTAAAAAAGACAGTTTACTTACCTAATTTTTTGTATTTTATTTGAAAAACAATATTGCTAATGATAAAACTGCAAGGAAATGTAAACAGAGGTAGTTACTCAAAAAGGTAGTTATTTCAGATATTTTTTCCCGCTCATGGACTTTCATAAAATTTTGCAAATATTTAGCAAAAAAAAAAAAACAGAAAATTTTGCATCTATTTTGCATTTATCGCAATTGCAAATTTGACGTACTTTTACTCAATTTACATGCACATAACTGGTGGTACCGTGTGTTTTGGAGTCCACTACAGTCACGCATGTCTTTGTCTTTTCACAATCACTTGCTACAAAACCCTATCTTTGTAATATATTTTTATTATCAGGGGTAAAGTAAGCTTGTACAATGTCAAATAATCATAAATTTCATCAAACAATTCTGTGATATGTGGGGAGTGTGCAAAAATGAGAGATAGACTAGCAACGTCAATCTCTCATCTAGCCTCACCACAACCACGATCCCGTTCTAAGAAGAGCTGCTATGCCATACATGCCACAGTCTAGGATTGGCTTGCCCAGCTGTTGCCTCCCTTCTGTGCTGCAACCTGCTTTGCATCACGTTGCTGCTTTTTACACCTTCAGCCTCCGGCCGGGAGAGAAGAACTCGCAGCCATCTTCGGCCACCTTCTGCCATTTTTGGCGGCTCACCACTGTCGCCTCTCTCTACGTCTTCTCTCTGTGTATTGTCTCTCGCCATGCCCTGCAACCCCTGCACTGTTCCTGTGTGCCATGTATAAATAGGACTTGCAGTTCAATGCTGTCTTGTGCCATTTCAGTAGCATGCCATGACTCTGCTCAAACATCCACTGATGTAATGTCTAACTTCGCAGAACATCACTATGCCTGAGAGTCAACCAAATTCTTCAAGTCGTCAAAACATTTACAGCACTGCTGAGTTGTATGTACTCTGCACAATGCCGCCCCGCTGCCCCGCCAGCACACTGAAGTCTACTGCGCTTCCAGTTATCTTGTTGCTCACCCACAGTTGACTCGAGTACAAGTACCGCTGACTTGGGGTTGCCCTCACCCCTTGCACTGCCGCACATTCTGAAACTAGATCAATCACCGGGTGGCAACCTAGGATCGTACCTTCAGGCCCTAGTCAAGGCTGGTTAATAGTGTTGATTCAGCATTAATAAACAGACATAAATCTGACTTGGTTGAGTTGTCCCTTCCAGCACTCTACACTTTCTACACATTGCTCCTGCTATTTCCTGTTTTGTCACCACTCCTAGTAAGACTCTTACAGGGATAGTCACGGGCCGAAACCCCTATCTCAACCTCACCTTTTGGAAACTGTCTGGAAGTGCAGCTTAGGAAGCTGGCCTTCCTGGGGACACCAGAGCATTTGTCACTTCGACTATTGCCCCTCCAGTAAGTGCCTGAGTCTTCCAGCAACATCTCACTTACTTGGAAATGATAGGCCAACCCTTGAGGAGCCTCATTCTACGTGACACCTGGGTCCGCCAGCGACGTCTCGCTCGCCAGGAAACCACGGGAGCAGTCACCCCGGACCTGATATGTAACCACCAGTTTGGTATTTGGGTCTGCCAGTGATGTCCCACTCGCCAAGCCACTAAACTGAAGGCCAGTAGTCCATGCTACCTACCTAACTTAGCATCAACACCCTACTCCATCAGGCTCTGTCTACCCCTTGGAGGCCACCCACTAACTACGTATCTGGTCTATCACTCCCTTGATGCCTCACCATAGGGCTGGGTGAGGCAAAGATGCCAAGCAGGGGCTAGCTCAAGCTAGGGTTCTGAAGAGTGGTGGTTCAGGTGTCAACCCAGCAACGTAGGCCCCAGGAAAAACCCCGTACAAGTGGCGACCGCTGCTTCGCCCTCGCCGAGGGGGGAAGAATCTTGGCGCCACCCTCCAACTGCCATTCCCACTAAGGGTGCACGTTGTTTCAATGATTTTGGCTGTGTGAGATGTGGGCATAAACTTTGATAGGTGTGTGACGTGCTGGGCACTGACTTGTTTTAGGAATGGTAGCCTCCTTAGAAAAAGGTTAGAAATTGGTGCACAATGGTGTGGGTGTGTGTAGAGTTTCTGCGGTGTATAAACAAGTAACTTTATTGCAGTTAAACCCTGTTATAACATTTATCAGGGGCTCCAAGAAATGTGAACATTATATAAGGGAAAACTTTATAAGAAGGGAATTTTGTATTTAAAAACATGTATGTAGACCAAGAGAAGGCAGCTTATTAAGCAGGAAAATGTTATTAGAGGGAATGTTATACTTACCATGGTTCCACTGTAAAAGTTATATGTAGTGACACGTGACAGGCTCGGGAACTGTTGATAGCAACGTCGCGGTCTGTACTAGTTTTAGTGTGTAGGATGGTCACACAGGGTTATAGAGTGCGTTAACTCAATGGCAGGCTGGGGCCCAACCAGTATACAAGGTCGGTTGAGTGGCCTGGTGAGTGTGCATGAAGTTGTTTACCAGCTGAGCAATGCGGCGGGCGGTGTGGTGACCTGGGGTCACTGTGTTACCTTTACCAATGCTGGAGCGACTGGCTGGACTGTGGTGCTAGGTAGCGGCTGCTGCTGTGTGCATTGGTGGAGCTGGACGTTCCCCAGGTTCTGTGTTGGCTGGAAGTGTAGGCATTGGTTAGACTGGAACCCCGGCTACCCTTAAACCAAGGGTAAGCAATGCCCAGTGGAACTTCTTCTCCGCAGCATATGGCGGCCACCACAGAATGCAGCGACCCTGACATTTTCGTAGGGGCTGAAAATAGAGGAGAGGGAGCTGTGAGGTGAGGCCTCTCCAGCTGGTGGGTGGCATGATTTTGATCCGGGGGGGTTATTGTTGCAGAGTGCCTTATCAGATGGGGTGCAGCCCAAGGCTTGTAGGTGGCCAAGGCATGGAAGAGGTGCTACAACCAGCCTCACAAGAGGGGAGCTGGAGACAATCGGTCCCTTGCCCCAACCGGCAACACAAGCGGTGCGGCGGTTGGAGAGCATGTTTTCTCTTAATCGTCCATCAGCAACTGCGGATGTGGGCCCAAAGACGGTCGAGCTTACAGAACCAGTCAAACACCACCTTCAGTAACTCAGTGGTGCGGTGGACGAAATGCAAACTAGCCTGATTGTCTAGCCTTCTTATGTGTTGTATGAGTAGTGGTTGTGGCTCTGCCTTTCTGTACACCGAATGCACCGAACGGGTGGCCGTCAAATGTGTGTGTTTGTACTGACATAAGAGTCCCTGAGGTGGAGCTCGCAGTCCTACACTAGACAGAAAATCAGATTGTAAATCCCGGTCTCCTGCTCCACCCCGGCATGTGTGGTGTTTACATGGGATCTCATAGTCACCTAAGGAAATAAAAGTTAAAGTAGGTGAGAAATGTGTTTATTCCTGAGAGGAATAGACACTGTGGTCCAACTACCTTACCTCCTAAACTACCTTGAGCTGACCAGAAGTATAAGCTACGCAAGTGCCAGGTGAAGGGGACCTGGTTCTATGCTGGGTGTGGCAGATTCAATTAGGTAGCTGTCAACTTTCGCCATGTATCCTGTGCCGTGTTCTGAAGGGACGTAGGGGGCCCACTTCCTGAATGGTTTGGGGATTGCCTTTACCAGGGGTAAGCAGCAAAGGGGTTGGCGACTTCTCCAAGGACTGTAGAGGAAGATTCTCTGGAAGGTCTGGAAGACTTGAGCGTAGGCACTGAAGAGCCTCTGGGTTGTCTGGAAGAGGAAGTGCAGTTAGAGAGCTCCAGCACATGAGGTGGTGGAGCGAGCTGGTGTGGCTCTAAGAAGAGCAGACGAACAACTGGCATTTCTGGGACTCGCACAGGTATAAATACTGGCTGGCTCACACTGTTTGGGGCTGCTGGGGTGGGGAGCAAGACGTTACTGGATGAGGCGGAGCCAAGGGTTGTCTGCTGCGGCGTCCATTGTTGGCCGGAGCACGCAGGTGGCGCTATCCCTCGGTGCGCTCTTAACCTACTTGCTCGCTCAGGGTAGTTCTCGGGTGTTCGGCTACTGGCTCACTTAATCTTCTGAGGAGAGTTAAGCGTGGCTTTCAGACTGCGGCGAATGGTACAATACTGACATGTCTTTATTACTCCCCGCGACAAGGGATGTGACCTGTAGCCACTCTGGTTAGATATCATACTGGGTTTGGACCCTGTCCAGTGTGCCAAGGAGTTGTGTGCACAGATAAAGCAAAGTCATGATTACATTATTCCGGAGAGCATCACACATCAATTCCCCCCCCCCCCCAACTCCTTCATCACCATTGCGACTGAGCTTCATCTGGGTGAAGAAAAAATAATTTGGTCCTCTCTGTGATGATGTGGAAGGAACTGTCATCCCAAGAAGAGATTGGATTCCGCCTCTGTACAGCTCGCTTGTCTGTATGCTGGGCTCTGGTGAGACGGCAGTGCGTCCCGCGTGACTCTTCTGTAGTGGTGGCTGGAGTAAGACTCTCTCTCACTTTCTCTTGACAGCTGGGATGTGGTCGGCTGGGCGAACAACCACTAATGGCTTTTCTCCCCCCCCCCCCCCCCCCTCTTTTTGCTCTATCTTCCCTGGGAGTCTTGTTGCCAAGGGGAAAAAGAAAAAAATGTGACGTGCTGTTGGGTGTGAAACATGTGTCACACCATTCTTTATTACGTATGCCACTGTACAAGTTCAGCTGAAGGCTTTGTTATTTAATACAGATATCATTTTAACACACAAACCTTTGGGATGAAAGAAAAAACAAAACACAAGTGGTATACAAAAAGATGAGCCTCAGAAGGCCTCACTCGTGAGAGGTGTTTGGGTTTGCTGGCTTTTACCTGCTGTAGCGCTGAAGGCGAGAGTGAGTGGCCCTGCCTATGCCTTTCCTCTTGTGTCGCACAGTAGGTAACAATTACATGTGAGACAATGCTGCAGGGTTTGCAGGTGCGAGGCCTTCCATCACGTGGGCCGGCAGAAAACTAAGCTAAGTATTTACAAATGCGAGTACACTTATAAAATTAATTAACTAACCAAAAATGTTGTAAGGGGCCATCTACATAATTTGAAAAACATGACTCTCAAAACACAACAACACAACAAGATCACTCAAATTATTTACAACAATAATCCTTTCGATGTTATTTACAACATTCAAAAATTGGCTCATTGTGAGAGTCCTTTTACTGGGTTGATTAATTCTGAAAACTTCAGGCACTAGCTTGTTGCCATATTCTTCTCAGTTTGAGAAGTCTCTTACTTCTATTTACACTGGAACTGGAACTTTGAAGCGAATTCTCTGCATCATTATTTACACGTTACCTGGCACTTAACAGCATCCTTGTGTTCCACTAACACTCTGGGATTATCACTGTTCATAACGTGGATATCTCTGCCAAATTTTTAGTGTGATAACATTCTATCTTTGACTGGTTCAGTGGATTATTTACATACTTAAGTATGAGCTATTGATGACTGCGGTGATAACAGTCTTTCACAAATTCATGGCAACTATTTATGGTTGCTAGAGTTTCTGGTGGGTCTCCACGGTGACTCATACCCGCCAGGCTGGACAGGGCCACGACAGGCGCGGGCAGGTTGTTCTCTTCTCGCTTTGCTGGATGGTGCTGTGTTTTCGTCCCTGGCAGTGGCCAGCTAGAGGCCACCATGTGTCTGGGGACAATTTTCTGTCCTCTCCTCCGGGAGGGGCGGCTGCTGGGCTCATACTATCATTCTGGGAGTTGAACCGCTGGGCTGGTCTCAACGCCTCTGGATGCCAGAAGACCTGGTGGATAATCATGTCGTCCAGGCTGGACACGGCCAGTGTTGCATCCTGAGGCGGGGGCTCCGGGGATGCCTCAACCTTTCAGCACCTCTGATGGGCTCCTCCCTTTCGGAAGGAGTCGGCTGGGCGTGGGTTCCGGCGTTGTCAGACGTCAGACCCGGGGTGACAGTCGGAGGCAGAGGCTCTTCAGGTACCTCTGCCCCCTCAGCACGGCTGATGCTGCTGGTTGTTTCCTCTTGGCTAGGAGGCTGTGTCACTGCTGAGTCTAATGCTGTGCTGTCCGGCATGGCAGCCTGCATGCTGACTTGGCCCTCCAGGGCCTGGTGGGTAAGAGGGGTAGCCGACCAAGGTAAAGGCTCTTGATGCTCCTCTACCTCATTGGCTTGTTGTGGTTCAGTCCGTTCCTGGATTGGGCTCGTGGCTGGTGTCGACTGCAAGGCTCACGGTCCAGGGAACTGCGCCATGATATCTCTGTGGTCCCTGGCTACATCTGGGCATACAGAGCGGCTGCCCGGCACAGGAGACTAGTTGGTGTCGAGGGCAGAATGCTAACCGAAGCTGCTCCTTGGTGTTTGGGAAACTCCTCTCTCACCGGAGTGGCTTGTCTGCTCGTGGGCAGACTTTGAACCGGACCTCCGGTTCCGTGGGGTGGAGGTGGCTCGGCAGGTGTGGGTTCTGGGTCGTCCTCTTCTTTTTGGTTGTCAACCTCCAATTCCTGTGTCTGGGCTGTGGGTTCGGGTGCCTTTCCGGGAAAAGGGCGTATTTGCTCCCTTGTGGCCTTCCGGATGTGACCCCTCACATCTTTAGCCGAATACATGTTTTCCTGTTTGCCCACTATCTTGTAGGGTCCCTCCCACTTCTGTCAGTCCAGCGCTGAACTGGCCTCTTTTGCTTAGGGTGTGGTTGTGGAGGACAGCTTCGCCCATGCTGAGACACTGCACACTGGTGCGTGGTTGAGGGTACTTTTGCTCTATATAGTGAGCTTGAGCTTGATGGTCTTACGTCATCGTGGCCAGAGCAGCCAGGCGTATGTCCTCGAGTTGCAGCATCTCGCTAGGTTCTTGCACCTACTGTCATTCTCCTGGGCAGCAGAAAGTTTGTCCCAGGACGAGCTGGTTGGGGCTGGCATTTATGGCCTTATAGTCATTCTGCATTGGGTGAAGAGGATCATCGGGATATTGGTCACCGGTGGCAGGATCTGGTCTTTAGTCGCAGCTGTAATGACTGGAGAGGCTTCATTGGGCTTTGGTTTGACACAATAAGGGGGGTTGTTCCGTCTTGTGTATTGACTTCGGTAGGCATCTCGAGTAGGAATGGGTCGATTCTACATTTTCTCGATACTCGATACTAGTTGAAACCAAAACATTCTCACGATACTCAATACAGATACCTTTCTTGATACCAAATTTAAATTGTCATGAACACAAAAAACTGGGCCAAGAAAATAGTTCATTTTACTAATGTCATTGCACACATAGAAACTATATAAAACTCTGCATTACGCTGGAAACAAATGGTGGACAGCTTGTAACCCAAATGTCCTTAACCAATGATAAACCAACACAGTCTCCTTCGATTCTATAGAATCACATTTTCACAGTAAAAACTGTAATCAAACTTTGAGGAAAATTATTGGTCAGTACACACTTATTTTGCAATTTGGCAGTTTTTTTAATTTTATTTTGTGACTTCAAGGAAATTACTCTAATTTTAAATAAATATCTTAACTATATGATACATCCGACAAATGTATCAGATAATTATGGTATGTGTGGGATGTACAATAACTACTCAGTTTCCTCACTCTGCGCTTGCAACTCTCAGCCCATTTTTATTGTAACCTTAATTATTTACCATAAAAGTAAATGATGTCAAAATTCATAATTGTGATATGTATGGGTTGCCTAAAAATACCTCATGGTGCTCGCAGCTTTGTGAATATTTTGCAATGAATAAAATATGGTATATTGTGCTACATTGTACTTACATTGTGGTACTCTTTTCAAAATTATTGTACACATTCTGAAAGTGATGGTACTCTTTTCGAGAATATTGCATACATCCCAAAGGTTATGGCATACTTGTACCATAATTATGGTACAAGAAAATGGGTGTTGGAATTCAATATATTTGGATATTCTCATGTGACACTTGATACTATAAAGTATCAGTGTATTGAGGATCCCATACCTAGTCTCAAGTTCCGGTGGTGGAGACTCGCTTCTCACCCCGGTTGCGGCATTTCCAGCCTGGCTGTGGGATTTGTTTTCTTTCTCTGCTTGCCGTGGCAGGGGGTCAGACGACCTTGTAGCTACCCGTTACCCCGCTCTCCGTTCCTCTGGCAGCTCGCTTAGGAGCAACTCCACTGGAAGTGCCATTCCTGGCAGTCTCAGCACTTAGGGGGAATAGCGGTGCAGAGAGGGTGCGGACGTGACCTTGCCTAAACCGACCTTGAGTTGAAACGGAAGTTAACTTACGCACAGCCAAGTGAATGAGACCTGGTCTGACCTGATTGAAGGCGATAAATGGCTAGGTAGTTAATTACAACTGCCCCTAACTATCTGCCCCAGTTGTCGTGAAGGGACCAATGGTGACTGCTACCAGAGGGTTAGTGGTAGAATTACCATTACCAGTAGGTAAGGCGAGCGTGAGGTTGCCAGAAGGGACTGTCAATGACTGTTACCAGAGGGAGGTAAGGTGTTTGATGTCGTCGTCTTCGGGAGCTGGTGGTGGAGTCTTCCAGAATGTCTAGAGGATGTTGCCGCAAGCACTGAAGAAGCTTCTGGTTGAGCAAGCAATGCGAGTAGGCTTATTCCAGCCCAGTACTGAGCAGTGGAGGACGCATAGACTGTCTTCTGCAGGCCGCGCACGGGCTTTTTCGTGGCTACCTGCGGGTGCATTGTTGGTGAGGGGGAGTGATAAGCTTCGCCCCTTCAGCCATCTGCAAGCATCTTCTGCTGGGGAGGATTCTGCTGATGCAGCGCGCTTCATCCCTTATCACTGGTGGTGCTTTCCCTTGGCGTGCCGTAGAACTACGTGACCTTGGGGGGCTGGCTCGGTGTGTCTGCAGATAATACAGTCTCCGTCGGGGTGGTTGACGTACTGTAACACTCTGATTTAAATGAGAGTGAACAGCACAAGCTGGACTGACGTGTGTGTAATATCATTCCTCATTGCAAGGGCGTATCCTGTAGGCACGTGACCAGCCTCTTCCAGAACTGTTTATGACTTGCCCAAGGCAAAATGAAACTGCATTCAGATGAGGCGAAGTCCATTTTGAATTCTAGCTGTACACTATGTCACATATTACTATGTTTATTACATTGGTTAACATAACAGTATCATTAACACATACTTAAACTTGTAAAAATGTAAGCAATGTTATTGCACTAAAATTTGAACACAAGAAAATAAATGGTACTTGTAATACATGTTCTAGTTGTGGGTCAGAAACACACACTCGGTACTTGCGTACTGCCCTTCACTCATTTGATAATGTGTA
Organism: Dryococelus australis; assembly: GCA_029891345.1. NCBI lineage: Eukaryota > Metazoa > Arthropoda > Insecta > Phasmatodea > Phasmatidae > Dryococelus > Dryococelus australis. The sequence goes on from CM057000.1 coordinate 45,880,061, forward strand.
CTTGACATGCTCATTGGTCTACTGTACATATTGCATTTTTGTAAACAATTGCGTACTTTATGAAACAAATAATAAAAATGATGTAGAGGTAGTAAATAAATATTGTTAAATTTAATTGCTATAAAATTGATTGGTTATTTATTGAACCACTTACAAAACAAGTTGCAATAGGTACTAGTATATTGAATTTATTTGACATAAAATGCAGTTATAACAAAATTTGATTTTTAGCAGTTATAAGGAAGAAGTTTTAACATTTTGTAGTGTTTATTTCATGATTACGAAAAATTCCCGCTTCTAGTAATACTTAGTTGGGCTCTATACAAAACGGAAGAAGCTTTCAGGTTGGTTGCATTTTTTACAATACATAGTGTAAAAATTTCTTATGTTTACTAAGAATAAGCAAGAATGTATTGTGAAAATTTATAAAACTGAAATAATAATGAAATCTTTTTATAGTATGTTCAGTACTTCTTAGCCACCCAAGGTCTGCTGCACTTGAGCAACCAAGAAGATTTTTTGCATACTCTACAATACATCACATTAACCAAAAAATTAAAGTTTTAAACTAATAAATACTGAAACTAAATTTAATGAACAACATAAGCCCAGTCTGTAGCATGGCTCAGGATTAGTTCAGTCTCCATTGTAATGAGGTTCTATCATCATATTCTCCCTTTATGCACAACCATTCCCCATTGAAACCAAATTTTAACTCTTTTTCCATCTTCAGAAATTCTCTCTACTCAGTTTTTAAATATCCTAAATTAGTACTTGTTGATAAACAAGGTATTAAGCAATTCATATTTTAGTGAATGTAAAGTTGTTATTTATTTATCATTAAGCTTTAACCTGCACTCTAGATTTATTTAATTTTTTGACAAGTGTTGTGCACATCACAATGTTTTGGAAATTCATTAGTTGAAATTTAATCAAGTCAAGTTTTTGAAAGAATTAATTATTTGAAGTTAAACCACTTCATCTCATTTGCCCAGCTTGCCATTACTTTAGCACCAGAGTTAGACTGATGATATTGCTTGTCTTATTGTAGTTGTTAATGATCCATCAGCTAGGATGAAACAGTGTTGCCACTACAATTCTTATGTTGTGTTCCATGCTGCATTCGTTATAAAATCATGGTTGAACCTTGTATGGTACTACATCGATAATTGGAAATTAGCATGTTTTTCTTCAGATTTAGGTCAAAGGTTTTTTGGTAGGAAAATTAAATAAAAAATGTGGTAATGACTGCATGAAAGTATTGTGGCAACTGGAATTTTTAGTAGGAGACCAACAACTTTTAATTAATTGTGTGTATAAAGAAATAGTGAGCAGACACAATTTTGCATTGACCAATAGATTATGTATTTTACGAAGTAGGGGGGTGGGGAGGGGGGCTAGAAATCAGTGTGGTGTTACCAGTTTTTTAACCATCATATGTATTCTACATTCAGTATTAAAATTTATACTTTGACAAAGCATAGTGCAGTGAAATCTCAGTACAGAATATTTCACTTGTAATGTTTGTTTCACTTTACGGTACATCTGTCAAATCCCCTGCATATGTAACATTATTAAAAGTAGTTTTCATTATTAAACTATTAAGTACAAAATTTCAAGTCACTTTAAGTACTTTATATCAAGATTCTGTTGTATATCACTCAGATGAATGATTAACTGTAACATCAGTGGAATGTTTGTTTATCATGTGGAATAAATGGGAATCTGTTATCTTCTGAGAATGACAACAAAAGTTCTGGTAATTGCAGTACAAGAAGTCAAAAGATAATTATCTTAAAATGTAAGCAAATGATTTTCTATGCCCTAACAATGCCACGTAATCAAAAATTAATCTCAGAAATAAGTATATGCAAAAAAAAAAATGTAAGTGCAAGACGGCGTCTAACTTTTTTATTTAATGGTTAAAAAAATTAGATATTCACATAATTCACCTAGAAATACAGCAGGAGTTGCTATCATACTAAAATGGATGTTAAAACAGTTTCAGATCTTTATAAATCAGTGATTTTGATGTTCAATCGGTAGGCATGTTACCTTCACTGTTTCACTTGTTTCCATCTTCTGCCATGTCAGCCTCTTCTTCCAGCATTCCTCACCCTCTGCTATCCACCAATCACAACCTAAACCCCCAATTCCTCTTGTGTGTTCCAGTCACCATCCTGGTAGCTTTCCTGAAGAACCTTTTCCTTGTGTTCTCTAGTTCCATCATCTTCCTGTGGTAACCTATATAAGTTCATCTCATGTGTATCATGCTCCAACCACTTCATTTCATGGTTTTTTGAATTGGTTTTCTTTTTCATAGCTTAGATGTGCGAAACTGCTCGGGTGTGTAAGCAAACAGCTTTAAGCACACTCATTTCCTATAGCCTGTTTGTCGTAATTGTGATGTAAAATTCCAATGTTCAAATCATATTCCATATGTCACAGGTCTACATACGTTGTATAAAATAGTTTTTCATCATGTTTATACTCTTCCAACATCCAAGTACACAATGTGTCACATAAAACACAGTACAGTGGAATCTTTTCTAAACACATCATAAGCAATAACATAGGTACTGATGTTTGTGCCACATTGTTAAAGAGTATGATTTTTAGGGATTGACCGATACCGATACATCGGTTGATAAACCAAAATCTGTATAGATTACAGTTAGCCATGGTCCAACCAAATCATTTCATCAACCCAAATGATTCTACTATAATGGAAATTACCGCACTTGGTTATCTTGCAGGACATGTTTTCACAAACAAATAATTTTATTTTTATCCTTTAGTAACAGGTGATTTGAAATTAAATGGAAACTGATATGGCTGGCTTTGGTGTTGCTATATATTTAACCCTATATAAGCAATGCTGATATCTTCTTTTGAGGTAGTTAAAATTCATTTGTAAAGTAAAATGTTTTACAGCTATAATAATCATTGTCATACATTTTCTATAAACGTTAACTGCATATTGATCTATCGCTCCCACATCGTATATCGATATTTCGTTTACAGCACGACATGTTTCATAAATTGATTACTAGCAAGGTTGAATTTTTATGCGTTATGTACAAATCTAATTTGAATGGGCCGATTTGCTATGGCGATAGTGCTCGTTCATGAGCTGAATCATAACTACGTGTATTTTATTTATAAACGAACATCTCTAACCAAAAATGTTGGTGATATGATAAAAGTAAATAGTGGGTATATATAAAGCAAATGAGTGTAATTTATGCGATGAACATGCACGCAGTATTTATAAACCTGCCATCTTTACTCGTCTTGTTTGTTTTATGGTTAGGTTTTTGACAAATATAGCATTCGGAACTATTGGGCAAGGTTGGTGATTGTAGTTGGTTGCTTATGTCGCAAAGACGGTTAAAAATGCTAAAAATATTTACTGTTTCAGATTGTGCCCTGGAATTTGATAAAGTGAAGTTTTTTTATAACCTGACCAAAGTGCTAAACTGCAATATTAACGCAAAAGAGTTAAGTTTGGAGGTATTTTAAAGTTACTCAGACACAATATAAAAATTACAAATGAGATGATTCGTATTGCCATTATCTGCGGATTCGGTTACAAAGTGTGTGTATCTGTAATATCAGCAAAGTGGGGTTTGGACCCCATCTCTAACGATTTTATTATTGTTAAGTGGCTGTAATGGAGTGTATTGAAGTGTTAGGAGAATCACTGTAATTATTTTTGTGCAACATTGTTTTAAATTGTGTTTTTTTTTTCTTTCTTCTTCTTCTCTCTCTGTTTCGTGCTTTTTCTTTCCTTTTCATTTCTTTCCTTTCCTTTCTTCTTCACTCATGAAAGCTACAAGTGTATCTCGTGGATTGTCTGTCTCAAGTAAAGTGATAAAGTTTAAATAATTTTGTTGGGCATATCTGTTGTTTAATTTCCAATTTTGTGTACCAGATTTCATCAGTGTGTCAGTTTGTCAGTCATACCAGCACTAGTGCTAGAAGGAAATTGCATAATTCAAAACTATTAAAAACAATTATAAATTTTACTTTGTGGAAAGTGTTACAAATATGTAGCAGCATATCAGTTGTACTTTCTCATTGTTGTAATTGGTTAATCATTCAAAACATCATGTGATAAATGTACAGTGTTATGATGATTGTAAAATTTTATCGAGTTATGTTTAAGAAATACATTCCATTTGAATATAGTCCTGTATTATTTATTATTTCTGTGTACATTTTATACATGTAGGCCTATACAGAATTATGGAGAACTAGTTGGCTACATCACCACAAAAATGACTACTCTTTGCTATGAATGACCTATTTTTAATATGTGGATAGAAGTGTGTAAATAATAATTTTTACAATTCAGATACATAACTGCACAATTAATTCAGAATACTTTAAATATTCAAGTGTGATAGAATGACATATTTTAAGTTTATTTACATTTTATATAGCATCATATTTGTGTTTAACCTATGATTTTTTATTATTGTTATTATTTACGTTTCTGTTTTGAAACTTAAAAACACTTAGTTTGGCAGCCCTGATCCTAGCATAGCTTGTTTACCTTACACACCAAATAATTATTTATGAAACTTTATTAATTGTATTTGGTTATGAGATATTTTATTATCTGGTAGTTTTATTTAATTTAAGGACTCAATAATACTTTTTAAAAGCATCTTGCTAAGTAAAGTACAGTTATTATTTTTTATGTTTTCTATTTACGAATATTTTTTCGTAATTATTTAAATATCGCGGCTGTTGTGACGTCATAGGACTTCCGCTATTCGAAGTTTGAATCTGCTACAAAGATTTCTATTCGTTCTCTCTGCCGCCATCATTCAAAGAGTGAACATTTCAGTCAAAAGTAGCCGCAGTAATCCACACGAAAAAATGTGTGTGACGGCTGAAAATATGATGAATTTTACGTGGCAGATTTTTGTTTTAGTAGTAGGACTCGTTTCAGGCGAGTTAAGAAGAGACCTGGTCCTAAATCATGGTTGAGTGAAAACTAACTGTTGACGATGCAGACGTTGTGTGCTGCCCGACCCGGCGGCCGCCGCATCTGTTAATCGGGTAACTTCCAGTCTAGTTATTTGCTAAACTTGATTAAATACTACTTTAAAAGAACTGAACAGTTAATTTAATTGGCAGAATCACAGCCATCTAGATTTTTTAAAACATTTAATCCCAGTGGTAAAAAGAATTAGAGTCCCGAATTTTTGTGCAATCCTACCCCTGAAGCATTGCCAAGAAATGTAAGTGAACACTATTAGGGTTGGGGACAGTGTTAAGCTGAGCCAGAACAAAATGTCACGTATGAATTTGTACACTAAGTTGATGTGGTGTTGTATCTGTCTGACTTAGTGGGAATTTAGGCCTATTCACAAATTGCAAACCCCTATTATCTGGACAGCGATTCATTACCTAAACACCGATACATTTATTTCAAATTGAATTTTTCAGAGAGAAATATTATTTTAATATAATTTTTATTTTAATCTGAGTAAAGAGGTTTTTCTATTTTATTTGTGCATTTTATTCTAATGAACTTTGTCTTGTATCCACACACCTCTACTTTGAATAAAACTAAGCATTATATTGAAACATTGAGTATATTTCCTGGTAGTGTTGCTCATTGAAGGATTGAGAAGTGGTTTCATGTATTCGATACACAAATTTCCGAATGAAAGTGTGAAATGCTCTATCAAGCAAACAGGGCAATGTTGTTTGGATCTGTTTCAGTGAGGGGCTTGCTCAAGTATGCATTTCCTACTATTCCGGTAAGTACATTGGTAATTGAGATGTTAATTGTATCCTATGCGTAACCAGTCTTCGGATCCCTAGGATAAGCTGAGTTTTTCCTGAATGAATATCACATTCAAGTATTTTTTAAGTTTGTTAGAATGACTCGAGTGACGTCTGTGGTACCTGAGCATGTGCCATTTTCCCTACCTTCCCCTCCATCCATTCTTGAGGTGGCGCCGTACATATACAGTAATTGCTTCCCACGTTCATTATTCATCTGACTCATATACATAGAAATCTGGACCCTAGATCCATAACATACATGAATTGAATATGACATCAAAGACTAATTGAAAATATAAGTTGTAGTGTAGTCGGACAGTAGAACACAATAGGGTAAAAGGAGAAATAAATAATTAACATTTTCTCTCCGTCACGCAACCTTTTCTAAATAATGAAACATTTTTATTTATATGTTCAAGGAGTCCCAGAGTCTTTTTATGAAACAAGTGGTATTTTAAAATTAAAACACACACACACAGAGATATATATATATATATATATATATATATATACACGCACGTGCGCGCACACAGTATACCCCCAAAGGGTTCACGGATAACCAATATTAACGGTTAACAGTTAAAGTAATGAGCAAAATAATGTTTACACCTACTATACACGTAGGTTATGTATAGAGATATGTAGTAAGTAGTGCATAATACATTTACCAAGTGTATTTTGGCTGCATTTTATGGCTTGAATCACAACAATACATAATTAAAAATTTTAATGTTCAGTCATATTAAGTAACACATAACTAACAAAAACAGGTGCAGTCAGTATTCTTAAAAACATAACCTAACTGTCTATCATGGTCAGTCACACTTTAAATAGTCCGTCAGCAAGACAAGTCACTAATAAAGTCGCAGGAAGCAAGGAAATGTCCTAGGAAAACATATGGAGTGGTTTGAATTGCGCTAACAGATGATGGCATTGGTCAGAAGCCGAGGGCAAAGAGAACAAAGGGGAAATTTAAAACAAGAACGAAGGTGAACAGCATGTAAACTAAGTAACACACACTCGCATGAAGTTATGCTGAGGGTCTTATTGACTATCTGAAAAGGGAAGAATAGAGCCTTGTTACTGACAAAATAGTACTACAGAGGATTCTTCTGTTTTTGTGTACAATTTAAAAAAATTTCTTGGCAGAATATTTTAAGTTTACTTGAACACCAAATACCACTCCTTTGCATCTATTATTGTAAATATTCACTGTTAAAAACGTGAGTAAATATACCATAGTACCCGAACACAAAAATAAGTAGAACTGTGACACGTACTGACATAATTACTAAATACGACTCCGCCTCATCTTCACGTGACGTCACGTCACCCCGAGTGGGGTTTAATCCTAGGACGACTTGCTTCCAGATCCAACCAGCATGCCCCTAGGCAAGGGGCACCCAAGGACACAGCAGCTGAGACCGTCTGTGCCACTTTGTCATACATCATGTGGCGATACCCCTGCATACAAGTCAGCCACACAGCGCAGTGCTGTCCGTAAGCTTGGGGGAGCAACACACTTCCAGCCTCCCCCGAGAAAATGCGGGCTTCGTCACTAAGAGAAGAACTCTAGCCGGAAGATACCCGACCAGCTAAAGGACCTGCAGGCGACCCTCTATATACGCGAGCGCGCAGCTCCAAAATGCCAGTTGATACTCCGCAGTTTGCTCCACCATCTTGTGGGCTTTCTCCCTACTGCCCTCCTCACAAAGGACCAACGCTACCTTCCAGAAGTCTTCTAGTTCTTTGCCCAGTGACCCCCAAAGAAGTTTATGACCTCCCTTACACTCACTACCACCTTGGTAGTGAACCCCAAGTTCCTGCTGGACAGCAGCATAGATTAGATAAGGTCCGTTGTTAAAGCTACCTAGCCTTTTTCTGCTCTTGTTTAGTGTAGCCCCAGGTCCCCTTCACCTGGTTTAACGTAGTCTACGTCCACCAGTTACAGTTCATTGATAGCTAGGAGATAGTATGGGCCACCGTGTGTATTCCTCTGGGGACTAAGTATGTAATTTTACTGAACCCCGAGTACTTATACTCGGGTGATTGTGACTTCCTTTCTCTTAGACGTCAAACCTACTAAGGAGAAGCAGGAGACATCTATTTACCGGAACTAGTGTAGGATTGCGGGCTATCCTTAACCGAACGCACATACGTTGTAAAACATAACCCATTAGACGGCCACCCATACTGTGGACCAGGTATGCAACGGTACCTTGTGCACATGTACAGCAGAGCCCTGACCACTAGAAAAACACTCCACGAAGAGGCTAGACATCCAAATCATCTAGCCCACTCCATCCACTGCGTTGTACTTCGCCGGTTAGAGTAACGGGATGTATTTTGTTTGGCCTAGCCCCCGATGGTTATACTCTTTGCAAGGGATCTTGTCTCCTGCTCCTCCTTAGTGTGTTAGACCATAGTACTTTCCCATATACCCTTCACCCATAGAAGTGGTGCAAGTTGGAGGGCTAAGAGGGTAGTTACTCCCTCTAAACCTAGTCAATTGCTCTGCGACACAGTGCCGTCTGCCCTCGGTAGCCCCTCCCCACGGGACCCAGCTCACGGTGCCCGACAACTGGTGAGGCCTCACCTCCCAGTTCCCCACTAGCTCCCTTTCCCAGCCACCCTAGAAAATTTCCAGAGAAGCACACCTGCTCGTAATGCGCCTACAACTGGGACTTCCAGTACCACTGGGCATTGCCAGCCCTTACTTCATGCCTGCAAGGACCAGCAACCCACAGCGGGAGCCAACCAACCTTGCAAGCAGCAGCACCACTGCCGCCACCCCAGGACAGGGCACTAGTTCCTACCAGCAGCAGCAGTCAAGCCAGGATTTACCCCGGGTTATGCCCACAGCAGGTAAAAAGAGTGCCTTTGTCCACACCACCAGTTCATAGAGCTGTTCTCACCACACCTGACTGTGCCATGCCGTGGAGTAGGGATACTCGCTCCAACCCATGCCACAGTATGGTGACCAATAGGCGGCCAACCATCCAAACTTCACAACGGTAAGTAACCCTTGTCCGACAGTGATATCATCACTATTTTAATTGACATCGCGCGTCAATTGCATCACTTGACTGCTGCCTGGAAACTGAGGCTAGCATTGAGCAAGCATAAACAGAGCATGCGCTTATACTATTAATCAATTATGATTATGATTCATCACTCTTTACATAAAGTACACCCTTACTTAAACCTACGTAAGAGTTGTCTACCTCAACCACCCACGAGAGAGTTGTGCATGCATTACTTTGTACATAAATTTTCGGCCGCTTAAATCTCCCGGGTAGCCGAGCACGTGGCCACAAGTTTATGCAACTAGCGAGCATGCCACTTCCCCCCCCCCTTTTCCCCCTCGCTGAGTGCCTACAAGCTGTCTGTCACTTTGGGTGCGCCCGAGCGCAGCCAAAGATACATGAACCAAGGAACAATGATAAGGGGGTACCCATCTCCCACGCTAACCTCCACGACAGAAGGACATCACGCACCGTCCTCACACCCCGTTGTGGCAGCCTGGACTTCGCACTATATAAGTCCGTGCGAAGCAGGGCTCCAGGAGTCGTTCTTGTTTCTTCTCTTGCGACATCCCAAGCACTGCTCAGTGCTGGGACCTCCAGAGATCTTCCAAGTCTTAAGTACGCTCCCAGCGGCAACTTTCAACGATGACGACCAGTCATCCAGTGAACACGCTAACACTCGTTAACTTCATTTTGTCTTTTCCAGACACCCGCTTTCTTTAATAAAGTTTAATATAAAGTATTTTTCATGTCTAGAACAATCTCTCCCTTTTAACATAGGACCAGGTCGCCTCTACCTGGCTAACGTAGGTAACCTTCAGCACTCCACTGTTCGGTAGGAGGTAGCACAAGTCACGTGTTTATTGATTTTTCAATAAACATAATTTTGTTCTCTATCCTTATGCTTGTTCATTTACAGAGTATTTTGTTAGTTCGCTTGCTAGGAGCCATTCCAAGGCGTGCACTGCCGACAGAAACAGAGTATTTTCCTAAACCGAATTAACACACCCACTAGACGGCCGTCTATTTCTTCCCAAACCACCCGAGCAGTGGTAGTGCTGGAGGGGAGGAACAGAGGAGCCACAACTACTAGGAATACCTTCATCCAAGGAGGGGCACCAAACCCAAGTTATTCCCTTGCTTCGAGCACTGGTAGTGCTGGAGTGACCAAAGCCTGAGTCTTGCTGTTCAACCTTGCCTGAAATCACATCCAGTAGAGGCATTGGTGGTCCAAACGGCTACACATCTCTGATCATCCTGCCAAGCGTGGGGGATCAGTGGAGACTTTTACAGAGCTCATGCCAACAAGCAGCTACTGGACTGACACTGTTAAATTGTTTCTCGTCATGGTGCACTACACGTGTTGTTTAAGGCTTGGCCTCATACACTCATGTTGAATTATTGGTTCTAGCTTATTTCAGTTGTGTACCGACTCTTATTACGAAACTGCTACTATACAATCTTGACAATATACGTTACGCTGAAGTACAAACATGAATTTTGATCATTCGTTAAGTAATGCCGAATTTTTTCAAGAATTATGAACAGATTGCCATTTTACAATCACCATATCACATGTGGATGAAGTTTGACGACTAAATTTGAAGGGGATTATCAATTGTGATAATGCAATAGTAAGAAATATTTTATTATTTCACTGAAAAGGAAATTATGACATAAAAGGAAAATTCAACATGGAGGATGAGGCAGAGCCTTAAGCAGTGACACGCTATGCCTTTCAAGGTAAGGCACGGCCAAATGTGTAGGGAGCAAAACCTAGCGTTTCTTGCTGCCAAACAGTGGTCTGCACTTCCCTCTCCTACGCAGGAAAGGCAGGCGGAACAGGACAGTGCCTCTGCACTCAGGCACCAAGTAGTCACAACTGCTCCCGTGGTGTTTGTATATTTTCTGCTGCATATTCGCACTAGCCAAGGGTACCACCTGGTTCCGAGTGGACTGGTTTACAGGACCGAGGCTAGGCATGGCCTGGCCAATCCCAGGTTCTGGAGCCAGAAATCTGCTGCCTGGAATCGTCAATACGGCGTGGGGCAACCCAGCACCCATTAAGTTGAGACCAAGGATCGAAACCTCAACTTCCTCAACATCACGTAGGTCATCTGAGTAAGTCAGTAGCTAACACCTCTCGCTAGCCACTAATAAACCGGTATAAAATCATGCTATTGGTCTAGCGTACAAATCCTGTACGATCGTGCCAAGCAGACTTTAACCGCGCACATGTCAAGTGTTTTTCTGGTGCCCAACGTGGGGCGTCAGACTGTTAACTGTATGCAGGGAACAGCCGAACTAGACCAACCAGGGCCCAGAGAAGCCGAACGGATTTGGGGGGGAGTCCATGAAACATCCTGTGGTACCCATAACCCACAGGCGAAAATGGCACAATGAGCATGACATACCCAACTCACAGTGTAGCCATGCCAACTGTCCAGGCAGTCGCTCACTGCAAATAGAATGCACATACTGCACCAAGATATTCCATTACGCATGCCTAGACTGGCAATAAGAGGCCCATGATACAGAAGGATTAGAATACAGATATAGAGCCTGCCGTTAACAACCCACTAGCTTCTGCAAAGAAATCAAGGCATTAATCCTATCAGGTGCACATCATGCAGCGAACCCTACCACCACTTATGTATAGGATGGCCCGACGAACGCTTCTCTACGCCCAGGATGGCCTATCAGTGCAAGGGGTGCCGACGAAAGCATACCTCTCACTCCCGCAGATCCAAGCCATCCCATATTTATTTACAACTGGGAAAGGCACCTGGCCATCCAGCAACCGGGAGAGACTATGACATTCAGATTACCGATTTTGCAGGCCGACCCCATGAGAATCCGGTAGCATTCACACAAGAATGTGAAAAGGATTTCAGGGAAACGGACCTACCAGCAAAACAATGGGTCGACAGAGCACAATTACATTTAAAAGGCCTAGTCCTCACCTTATGGGAATGATACAGCGAGTGCCTGATCGACTGGAAACAGTTCACTAACAGGCTCGCTGTGGAATTCACTGGCAAGGAGGTGTTAGACTGACTGATGACTCAATTCAATAACCAGACTGAGGTACCCAGCAATGAAGCTGAAATCTTCATACAGATGAAGCAACAGATGTTTTTATGTGTATTCCCCAGAGTCGACGAAACTACCGCCGTCCGTTACATTAGTCGGATGTTACTCCCAGCCTAAGGAACGTCGTCCTTACGGCTAAATCCACCACCTGGGACAAACTGGTTGATCGAGCTTGAGAAGCAGAGCAAAACTTTGCAGCACAAGCAAGTCTCGAAAAACCCGTATCAACCAAGGTCTCTGAGGTACAAGCTCCACCATTCACATCCCTTAAAGGTGCACCAGCTCCAACCACTCACATGGCATTCGTACCAAAATGCTGGTTCTGCCCAGAGAACCACTGGAATGACTGCCCCCAGAAACCAGAGGGGTCTGTCATTCCACCCAACAAGGTTTATCGAACGCCAGCAACTATCCCAGCAAGACCGACTGAAAAATCGACTCCTGATAGCAAGATGGGAAATGCCCCCACCGGGGTGTGAAGCGGGCCTCCACCACTGGACACAGGGTCCATCATAATCATTCAGGGTTTAAATGAGGAAACATTAGTCCCCATAGCCCTTCACACAGAAGTAGAGATAAACAAAGTGACTTACCCCATTCCCCCCCCCTCCCCCAGCTATCGACCTAACGCATACCCTGTGTGACTTTGGCAAGGCTAAAATATTTAGTACCTTTGATATGAAGTCCGGGATTGGCATATTTCAGTACACCCAGAGAGCCGCAAGTACACTGCATTCCCTAAACCCGAGAACGCCCCTGCCACATTCCAGCGTCTCATGTCTGCAGAGGTACTAACTGGTTACATCAAAGAGTTCTGTTTTGCATACCTCGATGATGTAATCAGCTATTTCAATAACTGGGAGGAGCATACCAGAACTCCATGGAATGACTTGCAAGCTGTCAAAGAGCTATTTTGGCAAGTCATTCATAGATTACTTGGGACATCTCGTGTCACCAGAAGGGAACTTCCCACAACAGAATTCGATTCGAGTTATTGAAGCGGCCAACTAACCAACAAACAAGCAACAACTATGACGGTACCTGGGTCTGTGCAACTGGCTACGTGATTTCGTACCAAACATTTCGCAACACATGGCACCACTTCAACTCCTTGAGGACACTAGTTGGTGATGGGGACCGGAGCAACGACAAGCTTTTAATAATCTGAAAACCAGCTTCGCAAACATCAGGCAACTCCGCCGTCTGCAAGGAGATCAACCATTAATACTGCAAACAGATGCGTGTCAAAACGGTCTGGGCGCAGTATTATATCAACAAAACTAGAATGGTTAACCTAATGTGATAGCATATGCCTCAACCCGGCTTAACGCCACGGAGCAGCGCTATCATATGAACGAACAGGAATGTCTGGCCATTATCTGGGCAGTGAAGAAATATCGTTAGCGTCTCGAAGGACAACGCTTCATTCTGTGGACCAACTCAAAAGCCCTCGAATGGCTGTACGTGTCACTGAATGCTAAAGCTAAACTCGGATGGTGGGATATGCTCCTCACGGAATTTGATTTTGAAGTTCAACTCTGCCCAAGTAAAACAAACGACCTGCCAGATGCCCTGTCCCGATTTCCTACACTAGAGGAAAAAGCTGAGGAGGAAGAGGCAAAAAGAATGTCCCCTCCTCCTCAGATCAAAAAAAGTCCGGAAGAACAAATCCGCCTCCTCCAACTTCAAATTAGCCATCACCAGATAACATTGAGTCAGCAGGAGGACCCCGACATACGTCGCCTACTACAGGAACAGCCCCAATGCTTTGAATTATGGGATGAAATTGTGTGGACGCATAGCGGACAACCCAATACACCCTGTAAGATCTGGGTTCTGCAGCAGTTATGCGCCAATATATGCTGGCACCACCAAAACCACCCTCAAGCTGGGAACTCGGGTACAAGGGAGACCCTGTTAAACATCAAAGTTTGTACAGCTGGGGCGGGATAAACCGTGACATCCTGCAATACGTAAGCAACTGTGTTACATGCTGTCATGGCAAAGCATACCCAGTTCCGCCTCCAACAGCGCGACCAAGGAGATCCAAGATGGCGTGGACGCACATCGCCGCCGACCTCAAGGGGCTCTACCCACGCAGTACCAAGGGGAATCTTTACTTGCTAGTAGTAATTGACCAGTTTTCAAGGTGGGTAGAGGTCTTTCCTCTACCTAGCCAAGAAACCGCCCCAATCGTGCGCAAAATAGAAACTGAGATAGTCGCACGATGGGGATACCCACAGGCTATTTTAATTGACAACGACACTCAATTCACAAGTCACCAATGGCAGTCAGCTTGCCAGGGATGGGGAGTGGAAACCTGGACTACCCCGCCATAACATCACCAGGCCAACCCCACTGAACGAAGGAACCAGGAGATCAAGAAGTGCCTTCTATCAATGTGAGAAACGAGTACCGACATTGGGACAAGCACATCCCAACAATCCTGTTTGCCCTTTGTCGTGTGACCAATGAAGCGGTCGACACGAGCCCTAGCGTACTCATTCTGGGTCAAACACTCCGCTGACCAGGCGACTGGCAATGGGAAAGTGAGCCCACCGATATGCCTCTACTTGAGGACATCAGGCTAGCAACCCTAGCCCATACTACTACTGCCCAAAAAGCCCAGGACAAGTACATTCGAAAGAAGTACCCTATACCAAAGACAGGGGTATGGGAATTCTCCCAAGATGAAACTGTACTACTCAGGCCGCATCCCCTCATCTTCATCGACAGGGCACCTAGCTACATCACGCCATGGAAGTCGGCTGTAGAACAATGCCAAGGAGCATTTTTCGTTAGATTAATGCCCTTGATGCCATGCAGCTATGTTGAGAAAATCGCAGCCAAACACGATAAGGTAATCTCTAGCTGCTCCAAATTGTCATGGCGGAGTCCACGCGACCGAGAACCCCATCAGACACCATGCCGATCAAGCGACATCAGCAAGCATTCGGAAGCACCTTCAGTGAGATGGGCATAAATCACACACATGCCAGAAGTCACGGCCGTTCCAACTTCTACGCAGTTGACCTCTGGCTCCGATGATGAAGTACTACCCGCTACTAGACCACCGGAATACACTCCAGACGAGAACACGGAGGCCACCACTAGACCACCGGAATACACTCCAGACGAGAGCGCCGAGGCTGCCACTAGACCACCGAATGACGTCCATGACGTGAGCCCGGAGGCCTGCGCCACTAAACTTCCGGAAGGCAAACACGCTACGGGGCTAGTTCAAACCCTGCAATCGCAAAAAAGTCCAGAACAGGGGTCAAGGTCGTTCCAGCTTCCGTGAAGCTGAGCACTGTTCCTGCCGACAATGAATTGCAGCAGACGTCTAGCATAGCCTACGGCAATGCTCCTTCAGAACCTCCTGCTATGCAGGAATCTTCGCCCGTCGGCGCAATTGAGGATGAGAGGCCCGTTCTGCCTCCCGCTCAACTGGTCGCTGATGATCGGAGCGTCGATACCTCCAACTACCTGTCCCTACAGCGAGACACACCACCCATAGCCAAGGTCAAGCGCGTGACCCGCAGCTCCCTTGCACTGTCACAACAGGCGTCAAGACAATCGATGCCTCCCACTACCCCTCAGCTGGAGCAACACCCGCAGTGGAGGTCGAGAGTTCTCTCCCTCCCACTGCCTCGTCGCGGGACTTGAACATCGAGAACGTTGATGTCTTCAATGACCTGGCCCCACAACAGAGTGCTTCCGCAGGCAAGTTGGAAAGCGGTCTCCTTCCGCAACTCCCTTGTCCTGTGCCAGCAGAGAAACGTCCTGCCCTACAGGTAGGAACCCGTGCAGTCAGGGTAGAGGACCTGGAATTGCCCCCCCCTCCCTCACTGCCGCAATGTCCCTTGTAGCTGTGCCCTCCCCATCAGTTCCGGCAGAAGTAGACACATTGACACCACATGCTGAACCACGACGCCTGATGCCACCTCGTGCCGCCAATGCAGACTCAACGCCTGGCTGGTACCGAGAGTCACTGTGGTGACCTACGTCAAGGTACACGTGGCCGTACCCCCTGCATGCTGAACTATGTCCCAGGGGCAGGCCAGCTAAACCAAAGCTCGACGAACACAAGTAAGTGCAGTGCTCGACGAAGTTAATCACACGTAGTTGTAAACCACTACAATAAACATTACAGGACTCGTTATAGATCTGTAGCAAATAGTGCCATTTAATTTAGCCGACCAGTCAAAGACAGTGAGATAGGCAAAGACACTCACAGTGGAAACAGATGTTTTACACCTCACCGACGACAAGGTTACGTAAGTTAAGTAGCCGGTTACGCAAGTTAAGTAGCCGACATCCCACATAGAAGGTAGTATTACTTAGAGACGCTCACCACAATGCCAGTAATTACTACCAACAGTGTATCATGCATAGATGCTCACCACAGTGCCAGTGATAGTTGAAGACAGACACTTCGACAAAGTGCATGATAGACTTAGCCCACTATAAGTAAAGATTCCTGCAAAGGAATTGGAAATTTTAGATGTATATTGAAACTGATTTGTAGGTACACCTCTATATATGACCGTGAGTTTTTACAGTGCACTTGTGAAGATCGCCTGCAAGAAGAATGCCATTTTGTAGGAGGGAACTTTTATGTAATGCATTTGTATGCATATATTTTCTAGTGTATGTTTTGTTTGCAATATCTTGTGCACCAACTCAGTATCAACCCGAAGACTCTGAGCCACAAAGCTCACATGAACTCACTACAGTGAAACCCAGGTGCAAGATATTTTTTAGCTTCAAAATATCGCAGTGTATGTATGTAATTTAAAGAGACTAATGTGCGCCATTTGCCCGTGTTTCATGCATGTTTTAAAGTGTACTCACATTTGTTTCGTTTAGCCGGTCAACCCAGGTGTTGAAGGGCCTGTGGTTGCCAAACTAATACGCTGTCACACATAACTGTTTAGCTCGCTGTGCGACCCAAGGTTCCCTGAAAGATTTTCCTTTTCTTTTTAACCACCACAGAAAGCTCCAGGATACTTAATGGTGCTCCCCACCTTCCGCAAGTAAGGCTTGAACTTACTTATTTTATTCCCCTTTGTTTTCGTATGCTGTAATTTTTACGTGCTTTTTCTTTCAGGTTCATGTTGTATATACTCTTGTAAATATCCACAGCGCTATGCTGAGTGTTTGACTGCGGCAGGCAAAAATAAAGTAGGCCTTTGGGACCCCTGATAACCGCAGCACTCCTGACACAATAATCTCTGCAACAGGCGGGAAAAACACATTCGCAGCATCAGCGAGCACCGCACCGCCTGGGTGAGGGGCAGAGAGAGACACAGCTACTGTCTCCACATTCCATGCATCCCGCCTTTGCCGGCCAGTTCGAGAGCACAGAGCGAGCGCCGCTACAGCAGTCAAATGCCCAACACTAAGGTCCTGCCTACCTGATGATGAAAATTTGATTTTCTCTTCTCTTGCCAACTTTCTTCGCTACTCCTTCCTAGACCTACTAGAGACCTTCCAGAGAGGGGGCCTACGCC
This sequence comes from Dryococelus australis, assembly GCA_029891345.1. NCBI lineage: Eukaryota > Metazoa > Arthropoda > Insecta > Phasmatodea > Phasmatidae > Dryococelus > Dryococelus australis. The sequence goes on from CM057000.1 coordinate 45,897,498, forward strand.
TTACTCCACCTTTTCACGATGAGTCTTCATCGCAATGTAGGGGGGCGAATTGATGTGTGCCGCTTATACTACTAATCAAATACGATTACGTCTCATCGTTCTACGTGAAGTACACCCTTACTTCAACCTACGTAAGCGTTGTCTACCTCAACAACCCACAAGAGAGTTGTGCATGCATTACTTTGTTCATAAATTCTCTACAGCTTACATCTCCTGGGAAGCCAAGCACATGTCTACAAGGTTACGCAACCAGCGAGCATACCGCTTCCTCCCCCCTCTCCCTGTGCTGAGTGCCTACAAGCTGTCTGTCATTTCGGGCATGGTCGAGCGCCACCGAAGTTACACGTTCCAAAGAATGCTGACAAGAGGGTTCCCACCTCAAACGCCAGCTTCCACGGCAGGACGTCACGCCCATTCCCCGCACCCCACTGTGGCAGCCAAGACTTCACACTATATAAGTCAGTGTGCAGCGGGGCTCCAGGAATCACCAGGGAGGGGTTCATACCCCACAAAAAATAATAGGTATTAGAATATTAGAATTTAGGCCTATAGGCAGGAGGTAAAGGTTGCTTCAACCAGTTACTCCAGAAAAAAGATTGTAGGGAGTTTCCATGAGCTTGGTTTCTAATGAAATAAGTTCTGGGACTCAAGCAGACAATAAAAAGGCTCCAGGAATCATTCATGTTTCTTCTCTCGCGACATCCCAGGCACTGGTCTGTGCTGGGTCCTCCAGAGATCTTCCAAGTCTTAAGTACGCCCCTAGCGGCAACTTTCAACAACGACGACCAGTCATCCAGCAAACATGTTAAAACTCGTTAACTTCATTTTGTCTCTTCCAGACACCCGCTTTCTTTACTACAGTTTAGTAGTAAAGTATTTTTCACGTCTAGAACAATCTCTCCCTTTTAACCTAGGACCAGGTCGCCTACACCTGGCTAACGGAGACATCCTTCAGCACTCCACTGTTCGGTATGAGGTAACACAAATTACGTGTTTATTGATTTTTCAATAAACATAATATTGTTCTCTATCCTTACGCTTGTTCATTCACAGAGTATTTTGTTAGTTCGCCTGCTAGGAGCCATTCAAGTTTTGTACTGCCGACAGAAACAGAGTATTTTCCTAAACCGAATTAACACACCCACTAGATGGCCGCCTGTTTCTTCCCAACCACCAGAGCACTGGTAGTGCTGGAGGGGAGGAACAGAGAAGCCACAACCACTAGGAATACCTTCACCCAAGGAGGGGTAGCAAGCCCAGGTTATTCCCGTACTTCGAGTACTGATAGTTCTGAAGTGACCATAGCCTGAGTCTTGTCGTTCAACCTCGCCTGAAATCACATCCAGTAGAGGCACTGGTGGTCCAAACGGCTCCACGTCTGATCAGCCCGCCAAGCGTGGGGGATCAGTGGAGACTTTTACCGAGTTCATGCCAGCAAGTAGCTACTGGACTGGCACTGTTAAATTGTTTCTCGTCAAGGTGCACTACGTGTGTTGTCTAAGCAGCGACGTACTATGCCTTTCAAGGTAAAGCACGGTCAAAGGCTTAGGGAGCATAACCTACAGTTTCTTGCTACCAAACAGTGGTCTGCACTTCCTCCTCCTACGCGGAAAAGGCAGGCGGAACAGGACCGTGCTGCCATACTCAGGCGCCAAGCATTCGCAACTGCTCCTGTGGTATTTGTATATTTTCAGCTGCATATTTGCATCAGCCAAGAGTACCACCCGGTTCCGAAAGGACTGGTTTACAGGACCGAGGCTAGGCATGGCTTCGCCAATCCCAGGTTCTGGAGCCGGGAATCTTCTGCCTGGAATAGTTAATACGGCGTGGGGCAACCCAGCACTCATTAAGTTGAGACCAATGATCGAAACCTCAACTTCCTCAGCATCACGTCAGCCACTAATAAACCAGTATAGAACCACGCTATTGGTCTCGCGTACAAATCCTAGGTGATCATTGCAAGCAGACCTTAACCGGGCACACGTCAAATAGATAAATAGAATGTTACTTAATAGCTATGGAACAAACATAGACTGAAACAATTACAATGAAAGTCCCCTAGTCCAAAATGTCTGATGTGTTTCTGATTTCTTGGACATATGGTTATCTTGTCTGTGCTCTTGATTGTTGTACATTAGTTTATTCTCATAATCATGCACATGCACACTTCCAAATATATACGTATATGGTACATTAATTGCAGGTACTCCATTTTATTGAATTTTTATAGTTGGGCTCAGGGAATGGAAAAAATTTTAGTGCTCTTTTTTTTAATTTGTTATGCAGTAATTATGAAATAATTTTATTTACTCATTCTGTTTAGAAAATAATGCCACAAAGTTATAATTTTTTTAACAAATTTTATTTCCCTATACAAAGAAAATATGTGATAAACAGAATTATGCATCTGTGATTCATCATTATGTTTTCTTTATTTGTTGTTAGTTTGGATTTTTATAACTTGCATGAAATGTATGTGAAATATAGTGTTAACAATAGCAGACACTTATGCAAAAGTATTTAGCAATTTAGCATGCTTCTTCTGACCTGTAAATTTGCTCCCTAAATCTTCAAACACAAAGAATGTTAACTAGTTAGTAGTAGGATTTGGATGTGTTGTCTGACATAAGGGATTGGGGAGTAGGAGCGCAGGAGCCGCGATGTTGTTACATCATCACTCACCATCTTTTTCCCATTTTCCCCTTAAAATTTACTGAAAAATCAAACATTTCCCTTTTTTTCCATTTGCAAAAAAAGGCTCCCCAGAAATTTCCAATTTTTTCCCGGAGCAGGCGAGGTGGATCAGTGACTCCGAGTCAGAAGAGCTGGTCTCGGGACCATTGATCTTTGACCTTAACCCCAAAAACCCAAAAAATTCCAAAAAAAAATTTTGAAATACCCAAAATTTTATTAATAAAAAATTATTAAAAATGTATTTTAAAAAATTTAAAATTTCCTACGGTTCTCCCTTCCCCCCTCCCCAAACCAATTAGTCTACAAGCCTTCACCCCCCTCGTCCATTCTCTGTCAGCAAGCATATTACGTTACAGACTACTAACGCCATATTAGATGCAGACGACCTTGTCCCCTGATCCTGTGACCTCGAATAACCTTGAACCCAAAAAATTACTAAAAAATTCCAGGAAGTTTACCTTGGACAGGTGTTCTGCGAAAATTGCTTGCGATGAAAATACCTCCGGCTGTCAAAGTCTGGAGAGACGACTTTCGCAGCGGCCTGCTTTGAGTTGCATGCTTCCTTCACTTTAAAATTAAATTACGATCGTACACATAGTAATTAATTCTCTCATACTTTAAAATGTAACAACAATAAGTAGGTTATTTTTATCTTTACTAACAGTGTTTTATTAACACTGGTATAAATATTTTAAGTTTTTTTTTTTGTGAGCTCTTAAATCCCTCTACGCCAACGTGAGCACCTTCACAGTTCTGTGTGCCCTCCACATGCTTGTTAGTAGTTAAGATGGTTGGAGAATGGGATGCGTCTCAGGGCGAGCCCTTTATGCCTTAGGTCGGTTTGAATTAATCAAACGAGAGCATGCATCGCGGCTTTAGTTGGGTTGTCTGGTGCCATGGCCGAAATTGTAGCCATGGACACACCCGGAAAGATGAAGGGTCTAGTAAGGGGCATAGAAAACCAGGCAAAGCGGAGAGGGCGTGGAGAAAACTATGCGACAGTCGCGGAGGATAAATGTAATTCCTTTATTGGATTAGGGCTGAAGAAAGTAATGTAGTGTTAGTTTGTGAAGATAGACTTTGTGAACGTGATGCAGGGTGAAATGAAATTATGTTGTAGCTAAGGTGATAACCAGGGTCGCACTTTGCGGCCCTGGTGGTGGGGGACAGAAGTGAACCACCCACCCGACAGATACGAGCCATCTCTCTGTAACACAGGAAAGAGTGTTAGTGTATTATAGACCATTATAAGAAACTTACAACTAGAGGTAATATTTCTATCACCTTGTCTGTGACCTCGTGTGCAGCTGTGTGTAGGGGTGTGTTAGAGTGTATCAATGGAAGTGTGAGTGAGTGTTAGTGTAGGTGTGCCACTCTACAAACCTCACCAGTTGCTGCAGAGAGCACACTATGCCACAGTCCCCCAGTTGTCGCTGGAACTGCCCGAGACCACCTTGGAATCGGCAGTGGTGATGGACTATACATACAGACAGCTGTTGGATGAGAGAAGCTTTGTAGCATGTGTGTGTGGTGCAGTGTGGATGCAATGTGAATCACAGGGCCATCTCCGAGCCAGAGGCTGTACAGAACCTGCTTTGCCTTGTTCTGTGATCACATAGTGCTTCGCTAATTTGTGATAATTATTTTGTTAGAGAGTTTATTTGTAGTTAAATGTATTTGCAGTATTACGGGTTTCCGGGATTAATTAGTTAGTCGGGTGCATGGCTGAGGGCCTGCATTGTGAGTTTCTGTGTTTTAAGGCGGCCTGTGAGCTAAAATGCTTTTAGACAGCTTATATTTCTGAGTCTTGTCGGGGTCATAATCGTCGAGACTAGATATTTTCGGATTGGCATGTGTGGCACAATCGTTGTAAAAATTTTCCGCCATTTTGACTAAGTGCTCGTCTAGTTTTTCGATTTTGAGTTTGTTATGCAGATCTGTAACAGGGCAGTATCTAGGTGCGTCTGCCGCAATTCGCAGACCTTTTTTTTTTTTTTTTTTTTTGCACAATCTGCAGTCTCTTGATATGTGTTTTAGCTGCATGGGCCCATGTGGGCACAGCATATGTTATAACAGGCTGTTTTGAGCATGGTATATAGCAATATTGCTGTGTTTCGTGTTATGGCACTTCGCCTATTAAGGCGCCCGCCTACCTGACTCGTGAACCATGTTACAGCATTGTAAAAGAACGTAATTTTCTACGAAACCAATAAACGTGCACCCACTGTGACTAGCTACGAAAAGAACACACAGTTCAGATGATTTTTTTGTGGTCGATTCAAGTTATCACACTTACTACAAACATGATTTCGGAGCCTCTCAAAATGGCTAAAAATGGCTTTTCCAATGTGCTGTAACTGAAAAGTTATGAACTAGACACAAATGAAAATACCAGATAAACATGCATTGAACTTTGCCTCAGACTTTGCGCGAATAAAATGGTAGGGTCACCACTTTGAATTTTTAATGGCAAATTATTTTCGAAACCATCTTTTACACTTCTGCCACTTCTGTAGTGTGGTGTCATCTCCGCAAGTAGCCTGGCAGGCTAGTGTCCCGTGGTGGGGAGCGCTGGGACCTTCAACCCCCCCCCCCCCCCAGTGCACAGGATGCTTCGTATATGACAATACAACCATTAGGATCAAGCACCGCCACCATGTTGGTGGACACAGGAACAATCGCATGTACGTATTAGAATAGTGTATCTCAGCCATTGGAAGATGAACATTTTCGACAATGATATAAAGAGAAGGGGAAAGGAAAAAAGTTTGAGACTGTCTACAAACAGAATTAAAAACAAATGGAGCAAAGGAAGAGAAAGATATTTCGACAGTAGGGCCTACAAGGTAAGAATTTTGTTAAATTTTTTAACATACTTTTTATATGCAAAACTATTTTTTTTTTATCTGTTTTGTAAAGATGATAAAATATTGCTCAAAACAATATAATATAGAGTGACGCAAATAAAATAATTTTACTTTCTCAAAGGAATTATGATCTTCATAGCATAAAGCACCAGATTAATAATATTCTTGACGAATGAAATATTCTCTATATTAATTAAGAAATATTTTTAATATTGTTTACTTGTTTTACTGATACTCCATGCCAAGGAAGGAATATGGAAGCTATTTTTGTACAACTGAAACATAGAATTACTTAAATATGGGCATAGCTATTTTTTAAATAATAATGTTCGGTTTTCAGAATACGTTATGTAACACATGACAAGCATCTGAAAATGGAAAATTTTAAGAAAACATTGCCTGACTTACGGGAGCACATCGTTTGCGGTTCAAGTTTGTCTGCTCATGAATCTTGCAACATCTCCATAACCGTATGTTTACGGTAAGTAATTACTAAATAAAAACGTTAAATTTGATAACCTATCAATGTATTTAAATAATAAAATAGCATCTGACATTGAGCATCCATTGGAACAACCAGCACCTTTACAGAGAGCTCTGGAGAGATGCAGTCATCTAGCTAAGTTCATTGTATAGCGACAAAATGCAATTTGTAGGGGGGAAACAGGACTGCTTCGAGACTAGCAACGTCTTCAAAGACGTGGTGCAGTAGCAAAATACTGGACTCACATTCGGGATCACCATGGTTCGAGAACACCAGGGTTCGAATCCCGGTACGGACATCCTGATTTCGGTTTTTATGGATTTCCGAAATCACTCCAGGCAAATGCTGGAATGGTTCATTGCTAGAGGCCATCGCCGATTCTTTACTACAATATCAATATTTTAGGTAATGTTGTACATATAAGTTTGTAATGATCCCGAAGTTGACGAGATGTAAAGCAGACTAAATTCTAATAACATGCATAAAGTGGCATTTGCATTGCCTCGTGTTTGTCAGACATTACGTTATATGTAGTGACTAGCTGCGGAAATAGGTGCCCACGCAGGCGGAGTAGTGATTGTTTCCTAGAAAACATCTAAAGGTACTGGATTAGGGCATTTACGAACACTAACTATCGAGTTAAAAGTTTAACTCTACCTACGCTTTAAAATGGTACATCGCTATTAATTCTGGGTTAATATTCATCATAATCATCATCAAACAACGATAAAGCTATCGTAAATTACCTGTTGAACGTAAGATTACCTCATCTCATAACTTACAGAAAATAGATAACTCTAGCAGGTTAATTTTTGCAAACACCTGAAGGCAACTATGGAATTGTGGCCTTGAGAAACACTCGCGCACAGTCAGCCTGGTTAGTCCTCATTTACTGAGTAAACCAACAAGTAGGAACAACTGCAGTAACTGCACGTCATTTTTCAGTTAAATTATTTGTATGTAAATCAGCAGATATAGATAAACCGTATAGAAACAAATTATTCAACAAAGAAAACATCAATGCCAATTTTGTATTGCCCAATTTCATAACTAAAAATATGCAATATAGTTTAATAATGGCATAATTGGCAAAATATTCATATGTAGTTAGTGTCCATAATCTCGCCTTATTTTAATTTTATTGTTATATGACTACTTTGCATCTTTGTATCCTGTGTTCTGCTCTTCGAAATTAATTTATCGCTGTTTTGATTTGTAGAGTATTACAGAATATTCTGTTCCTGGTACTAAAGTTTAGTTGTCGCTACCATAAGATGCCATTACAGAACTGTTCTGTTAAATTCTGTCTGCTGTTTTCTTTCAGTGTAGTAGTGAATAACTCTAACATCGTGAAATGAAATCACCATATGTAAATTTTAAAACATAATATGAAAACTATATGTCGCACAGACTAGCCCTCAAGCCTTGCAAAGCAGTTTATATGTGCTAAATATTTAATTTAAATGAATTATTGTAATTTATAGACAAAACACTGGTAAACATTCAATTTGAAAAGAAATAAGATACTTTCATCTTAACAGAGGTGATACATGACATATTTTTAAAAGAACTAAACACATCATACATGGGGTGATTTGTCAAAGGTTTGATTCAAAAAGTGTGAAGAAATCACGAATAGACTATAATGGAAGTGCCATTAATGAGGGGTATGAATTCTATCTTGTATCCCACTCACGAAATTAAGGAGGGGAGGAGGTTGCAATGTACCTTGCCTGTACTGCCCCCTCCCCCTTATTTTTCCAGTGCCAGCTCTCTGAACACCGTAAAACATGTGCCGGGTGCTTGATATCAAGACCGAATATTTTTATGCATTATACTGATAGTTTCGAGTTATCCATCTGTACTACGTACAAACTACATGAATATTTACCCCACATTCGTACAATGCGGAACTTATTTTACCGTATCCGTAAGGCTTAGTTTCCCACATTGAGGGACAGGTTTGTGTGACAAAAAATTGTTTTTATACTGCGAAATAAAATATTTTGCTATCGGAAATTTTTTTCCAACACAACTAAGGATTGTGGTTCTCTCATATGAGTATTTTATTAAGTGAACAGAATCAGTTTGGATAAAAGTGGAGAGTGGAGAGATTTAGTCAGCTCTTAACGTGGTCTCAAGAGCCGATGGTTGAAGTGATGGGAGTATGGAGCAGCACCGGAATGCAAGGGCGTGGGAAACGGAAGATCCCAAAGAAAACCCGTTGACCAGCGGTGGCGTCCAGCACGATTCCCACATGTGAAAATCCTGGGTGACCCCGCCGGGAATCGAACCCAAACAGGGTTGGTTTAAGGCGAGTAGTCTAAACCACCGCGGCTCCGTGTTGAATAAAAGGAACCTTTATTTCAATACACACAGCTCTGTTCTGAACAGCACATTTTACATAGCACCTGATGAAATATTCTTGGGTGTGTATGGTGGGATTGTTTGATTACAAGCAGTGCCTTTACGTGGCTCACGTCTAGATACCAATATGGTTTCAATTAGTTATTTCCCGCCAAGAAGGAAGGGAGAAGATAAGTTGGGATAGGACGGGGAACAAACAAATCCTTTTTCCGTTAATGGACCAAGCACTCTCAGGTCTTTATTGTAAGTAATCTATTTCTGAGGTTATTCATTTCCTTGGATTTTTACTATGTTAGATTGCAGTGCCAGAACCCTCTGTAGTTGACGTATCAATAAGTGGAGAAAGGATGAGTTATTTAAGTTTTATAGTCGCTTGTAAAAGATACATAACACTGCATCTTGAGACGTTAGCTTTTGTTCATGTCTTCTCCTTAATTTGTAAAATCGGAGTTGTCAGACATATTTATTTGCAGTGTCCCTGTAGTCCCGGCCATGTTTGTTGTAGCTCTGAGTTCAACTGAAAACCCTATTGTAGAGGTTTTCAGCAAAAATGATCGATGATAAACTACGTATCAAGTGGTCCTTCAGAAAGTTGTAAAAGTTCCCTAAATAAATCATTAAATATGTTACTACGAGGAACAAGGAAAAAGCAATTCAATCCACTCAGTCAGATGGTTTACTTCTTAAATATAAAAAATTTTTTGGATATTTTTAACATTTAAAAAATAGTATGAATTGTTATTTGATCACATATATGTCAAGCAGTAGCCCACGCAACTAGTTTGTGTTGTAAATTTGTCCATCCGTACAACGTAGTATTTATAGTTATGGCTGCAACAAAGAAGAAGAATTTTGTATTTGACATCAAATTATTCAAAAATATAAAGTGTAATTTTTTTTTTTATTTGAGGATTACGTCATCACATACAATGCATACGAGTTGAACAATGTTTGGTGCAATTATAAAATAATTAATTTTTTGGTGTCCAACACCTTTAAAATGATGTTTCCAGGAAATTTCTTATTGTATATCTTACTATGACATCTTCATGGTAAAATATTATCAATTTGTTTCTAAAGTTAACTCAATTATTTTTAAAAATGATTTCCCCCTCTCCCCTTTTTTTTTCAGTAAGAAAGCAGTTAATAACCTATCACAAACATTTTTTATGCGCTAAAAAAAAAAAAAAAAAAAAATAGCCTGAAATGCCTTGAGGTATATCACTAACGAAATCTTAATTTCTAAAGGCTGTTTACGATAAAGTGAGCACTTTTGAAATCAACCTCAGATCACCTGCGTTTGTTTTAACGGGCGCCCTGAGTGAAATGCGCCGAGTAAAGTTGGTAACAACAGGCGGGAAATAGTTCCGTATCTTAACGTTGAATAAAAAGGATTAGGTAACAATTTCTGATAATTGAAATTATTTGTTTCGCTTTCTGTTTTTTTTTTAATGCATCGAAGTGTAAAAATGAGCAGATATGGTGAATATTTACTTTTATAATAATTTCACAGTTTCTCTTAATCAATGCATGAATAAAGTGATGATACCCATGACAATATTAATCTTACGTAAGGCAGAATAATATAACATGCATAGAAGCAGATCTTAAGCAGGGCTTTATAATTGGGTTCATTTTACCGTGAATAGCCTATACCGAGGCTCGAATCTCCATCGCTGATGTGCCTACATATGAGTGTCACCAAGAATTTTTTTATGGTCGTGAGGAGCCTGGGAGGGGGGGTAGGAGAGAGTGGAGAGATTTAGGCGCCTTTTATATGGAATATAGCCAATGAGGGTGAAGCGAGGCGAGAGGGAGAAGCGGCGAAATGCAAGGGCGGGGGAAACCTGCCAACCAGCGACATCGTCCACCACGACTCCCAAATGGGAGCATCCGGTAGCAACCACGCCGGGAGTAGAACCCTGTTCGCCTAGGTGGGCGATGCTAGGTATAGGCTGTTCACTGTAAAATGATCACTTTTTAAGGCCCTTCTAAATTTTTCCTTTCATCCAATTTCCATCTTCCTGCTGCTTTTTAATATAAGCATTGCAATGTGACCAATAAACACAGCGTATACATTTCCCCACCCTTAAAATTTAATGCCTGATGCTGCAATGCTTGTTGGGAGGGCCTTAAAAAGTGCTCACTTTACCGTGAACAGCCTAAAAGTGGGTTTAACGTCTCGTTGACAGCGAGGTCATTAGAGACGATGCAAGTTGCACAGGGACGAGGGACTGGGGAAGGATTGGGAACGAATCGGCCATGGCTTTTGTTAGGGACCCGTCCCAGTATTTGCCTGGAGTGATTTCGGAAAACCATGGCTAACCGAAATCAGGATGGCCGGACTGGGAATCGAACCTGGGTCTTCCCGAATGCGAGTTCAGTGAGTTAGCACTGCGCCACCTTGCTCGGTGCCTAGGTTGGAGGCAAGCAGTCTAACCACTACACCACCACGGCCGCGAGGGGCATAGGAATCCGTATGTGTTTCCTTTCAGAGGCGTGTGAGATTTACAACTGGATTCTATGCAGAATAAATCCAACAAACATCCGTGACATATAATATGAATATTACAGTGGAAATATAAAATCACAAAATAATGATCAATCTAAACATGTGGAAAACTGGGTGATCTCAATCACTCCTGCCAGCAGGAACTTGTATTTTATAGTTGCATCGCTATGTATAATACGTTCACGTCTAAAAATTGTTATTTCACTTGGTTACGATTATGATTAGGCTATTTTATAAACAACTGTTGTACGGAATCTCATACATTTCAAAGGGATAAAATCCAGTTTGAGGTCAGTGCAAGGCCCCTCCCATTCATAACCGTACCAAGGTAATGTGTACTGCAGGTTGGCCAGATCGATGTTGAGAGTTTGGAAACCAAAAATTTTCACCCCTAGTATCAGCAAGGTCCCAGATTCTTTCTATTTTGTACTGTAAGAAAAGGATGATTGCAATAATCATAAATCAACTATAAATAATTCTTAGCTATGTAAGATCATTCGCTTTTATTATTCACGTAGCTTAAAATTATAATTGAAAATTTGACAACACTGCGCACCTAGCGGCGTAAATGTTCCCTATTCCAAACTCTGTCATTAGAAATCACGAAACCTTGCCCCCTGCTACCGACAGACGGCCATGCCCCTAGAAGACTACCGCTGCATTCCGTTACTGCTGATGAGTACTGAAATCACTGATGGTGCATCACTGTTCGTCAGAGCAGTAAGGGAACGGCCAGCAGTAAACAGTAAACATTTTGATCGTCAGTTACTTAATCGTTCTGGAACCATCGACAGTAGTAGTCGTTAAAATCATATAAAAGGAATTAAAGTATTAATTTAAGAACCATCTTATTTTTCTCTTGTGTTAAAAGAATTCTTATGCATATAATAACAATTTTTCATAATTGTTTGACTGCAAAAAGGCAATTTTGAGTTCATTTTATGTACTGTTTGTGTTGTACTGCTTTAAAATGTATGTCGTTTTAACCGATATTACTAACATATAATTTTACTGTCTGTTTTACACACTTGCAGTTTTGCATATTATTTTCAATACGAACGTATGTAAATTTTGTCACACATGTAATCCAAGTAATTTTAATCTATGAATTTATTTATTTTTTAAATATTTTATTTTTCTTTTATTTTCATAATTAGGATTTTTACATTAGATGTATGGTGGCAATCAAAAATTGTTTAACTTAACTAGGTTAGCTAGCTTACGATTTGTATTTTTCTTACGGGAAAATTATTTTAATTAATTTTTTTTTCTTTGGTCTCATTTTTGTGAATATTTCTGAGTTCATTAGATTATTGTGTTTGCTTTGAGACCCTATACTCTAGGATTTAAGCTGTTAGGCAGTATGAAAGTGGTCCATGAGGAGGGGTTCTGTAGTTCCTAACTTATTATTTGCCCCCAGGTTTAAAACCTGGCATGTGATTGGCTGGAATATCAGGCTCCTTAAATTAGCTTCAGTCAATCTGTCCTAACGCTCTCTCTTTCTTCAACAGCTATTGCATACAGATAAGAGGAGTAGGACCCTCGTTCCTAAGTGAACGAAGGATAGGGTTTTAAATTTGGTTTTAGGGTGTTTTATGCTTCCCCCGACATATATTTTGTGATTTTAAGGTACCAGCATTGAAAGTGCAGTTTAAATTTCCGTTCCTGCCAAGTTAATTGTCAGGAGGTAGAAGTCTGTTAAGCCGACTTTGCGTATTTTTTCTGGATTTAATTATACGTCGTATAACCTTAATAATAGACCCCCTTACATCCTGAGAGCCGTCTACGAGGTCGTCATACATATTAACATCAGATTCAGCTCCAAGAACGCCGAGGTACCTGCAGAACCAGGTGAAAATATTAACTTTTATTTTATGGTGTGGAATCGACGGCCATGATGATGCGTCCCAGCTGTTATATTTAATTGCACTCGCACTGAATAAACCAGCATTAACATTTGTTCACGGGAAACCTGAGTTAGATTCCCTGTGCCTACCTGAGCTAGTTACAGTACTTAGAAGATTTTAATGTAGTGCACCATATTATTCATACAGCTGAGAAAGAGTAACTTTTTATTTCGTTTTTATTGTACGTGTGAACTTTGACTGTGGACCTGGCAAATAAATACATTAACCTGGGGACAGTTCAGTCTAGACATGGCCACTTATCAGCTGTAATAGGATTGTTTGGTTTCATTAATTTCCAGGATTTGAAAAGAATTCTGAATAAAAATTAATGGTAAAATAATTCCTGTCAGGAGTCCTAGTTTTTCAGTTGCACTTTTCCCATGTTCCTCACTCAAGTGTTTATGCTCATTTTTAAATATTTAGAAATTGATTAAAAAAGGGTTTTGTACACAAATTGTGTATGATAAAGTGTGTGTCTGTTGGTTAAGGTGTTAAGCATCAACGGAGTATTTCTGCTCGGCCCAGACTAGCACCGGGCATAAGTAACAACTGGGTGTGTCGCACACACCCGCGTATGTAGTCCTAATTATTTCTCACTACATACCATGTAAAATTACTAACTTTACAATGTTCGGACTTTCAGTAAGGACTATTTAGTATTTAATTATCCTGCCATACGCACTTTTTAAATATATCTGAAAATCTAGGACAACATGAATCGCCCGCCAAAATCAAGTTCCACTGTCACTGCATAGCCTCTGGAGCGTCAGTATACTCAGTGCTTTCAGTATTCAACATAGTCTTGCTCAGGGTGCTGCCCAGCAGCACACAGAAATGAGTGCCAGGTAATATCAGTGCTCATCCATAGTATCAGAACAATAGCTATCGTTACTGAGATTAGTGAACCCATGAAATCAGCTGTATCGGAACGCGGCGTACGTTTCCAGAAGCAGGAAGTGGGGTTTTCCCAGCACTAGGATGACCGGACGTTCTACTTGTCGCAGAGCAGTCCTTTTCTTTAAGCATTGTCCTGCAGGATGCGTAAGACCAAATAAAATCATGAGATGTCCTTCTTTATCCAAGTATCATGCGAGAAGTCGCATCTTTTTTCATGTAAACAACCGCTGAGATTTTATACTGTTTACACACACAGTGCATTTTATGAACTGCGTATTAACCTTCAAAAGAAAAAATAAATTAATATATAATATGTATAACTTTTTCTAATATTCTTTGTTAACGTACAATTAAATTGTAATAATGCTTTTGATTTACACCCAAATATTTATTGAGTTCACTCTGCAATTTTTTAATTATTGTGTTACCGTGTATTCGTAGTGCTGTCATACCTGGAAGTTATAGGCTATTCACGATAAAATGAGCACTATTGATATCCTTCTTTTTTTGTAAGTAGTTGGGGCGGGCTGGTTCTAATTCATATTTGATTAATCGGATTATCGAATTGATATCAAATTGATTGACCCAATTAATCCGTAATTAATTCGATAAAAATTGGATAATCATTCACCCGCTTACCTTAATCCGATTAAATTAATGTGATTTATTTATTGAAGGATTAATAAGAGAAAATAAACGTTTCAAATGTTTTTAAATATTCTTGTGTGATTGTATATATTTGGTAAGTGTGATAAGAGTCCATTATTTTTTTTTGGAGAGCAGAAGCATTCATGTTCACTCTTGGACGTCTGTCGTGGTACTGAGGTGTGATGCGTTGGGGAAGGGTATATATCTATATATTGTTTAGTATTTAATTATGGTGTTGAGGAGGGAGAGTGGGGCGTAGGAGTTAGTTCCCATATACCGTCTGGCAGGTAATTAGGATAAGACATGTCTGCTTCGGTTGGTGTGTGATTGTAGACTGAGGTTATGGCGGTGTTCAGAAAGTCGTATTTCTAAATTAATGGTTTTAAATAACGAAGTATAGTATTTCGGCAAAATGAAATGATTTGTAAATAGATATTTAAAAGTAATTAGATGCTAAGAAAATGATTGAATCTCACAAAGGTAAGTACGAACCACATGTTGAATAATAAAGAATGAGTTTAGTATCCTGCTCTAGTTGCTAGCAATATAATTTATGACGAACAACACAGACTCGTACAACATATGCAACGAATCAACTATGTGGCATATCCAAACCTCGACAAACTGAGCATATTTAATTACAAATTAATAAAATTCATGTAATGAATGGATATTCTTAAATATTCTTATGTGTATTGACTGAGATATAGGACACATGCAGTGTGGCTGGCGTCTGAACATCGACTGTATTATGCGAAACGCATGTCGTACACAGGCGAATTCCAGTCCATGTGTTTTTCCTATTGTGAGATAACATAGTTAAAATAAATTATTTTTAATACAACTTCCGTCGAACTCTCGCGAGGCATAGGTCAGCTTCAGAAACCGGATTCACACACAGGTTTCCCAAAAAGTTGGATATAATTTGTGAGAAATGTACAAACACTATCCGAACGACAGAATGAAACGTTGCACACATTATTTCATTTTTCAAAGCAATATTATGTATAAAAATATAATAGATGCACATATATGTTAAATGTCTTTAGGTTTTTGGATTAAATAAATAGCGTTCAATCACGCTTCTTAACTTAAACTCTAGCCCGGCATAGTCAATACTTGATCTAGGAACTTCAAAAATGTTGTTTACACACACACACATTTTCCAATAATCCAGGTTTTATGAAAAACGAAATTAATGTAAAAAGTTATTAAACTATCACATTGTATCTTACAAAGGGTAGGGTATGAGTGGAGTGTTGCGCTGCACTCCGTCAGTGTGGGACATCTGGCCTCTGGGCGGTCAAAAACAACTGGCTGAAAGTGCCGTTAGGGAACACACACCGGCCACCCAGCTAGGTTTCGTCCTATCTCACTTGGTCCCAACGCCTCTGTCTCTCTCTTCATCACCTGTAGACAGGGTCAATAACCTTCAGTTTCATGTCATGTAGACCACTTGAAAAACATGTCGAATCGTGCTTCCAAATGCTTCTTCCTACTGAATATAACTTCAGAAGTAAATCACTCCTGAAAAGTATAAAGTTATCTCCTAAGCATGAATAAAAAGATTCCAAGTGTCTTTTAACTGCAAAATTCTGGGAAACATTATCCAATTTCCAAGAAGTATAACATTAAAAGGAATCAAACATAATGAATTGGATTACTTATGAAATGTAATGGATTAGCACTCACATGATGAATTACAAACAATAATCAAAACAAATGGTAATCCAATCAAACAAGAAAAATTATTGCACAATAAGTATAATAAACTAAATACACAATAATTGTACATGCTAATACCATTAATATCGGTAAGTTTATTAAATTAAAAAACAATGTTTTACTAAAGTAACTTTCTGTAATTCATGCTCATAAAAATCGTCTTTATTAGCCTGTCCATAATAGGATTCGAGGTAAAAATACTGTAGGTTACGACTGTCTAATTGAAATAATTTTTAATATTTTGTAAAACAAATTAGTAGTATATTTTGTCTCAAAAACTCCTTTCAGCTTATATATCCATACATACTGTCCAACTTTGAACTTTTGCTTTCTCTTGTAGGCTACTTTAGCATTATTATATATGGTTTTCATCAATCTATTGTCCATAACCTTTTCGGGTGCCATCTTGATAGATGATATCTTGAATTTAAAAAATTAAGTATTTCAGGCCAAACGTCCACCCAATTATAAGTCCCCTTCGACATGAAATGTTTGTTTATTAGCTGTTTCAAGCTCTTGTTGAATCTCTTGATAACTGAAGCTTTAATTTCAGAATACTTTACATAACGATTAATCCCATATTCAGACATTAGTTTCTCGTAAGACCTATTAAGAAACTTGGTCCCTTTATCATTTTGGAGCGATTTTTGGATTCTTTCTTCGAAAACAGTTTTCATTGCAGCGCTGACTTCTTTCTAGTCTTTATTCTTCACAGATATACACTTAGCATGTTTTGAATAAATGTCTATTACAGTTAAAATATACTTATATCCATTATTGTATTTCGAAAGCAATGTCATTTCACACAAATTGGCTTGAAAAAGAATATTTAAACCATTATTAATAACTCTTCTGAGGAACCTTATACTTGCAGGGGCATCGAGTTCTTGAGAAATCTTACTGAACTTCATTAGTAATATAACCTTCTTCTGTTAGCTCTTCAATAATAGAAACAATTTTGTTTGTATGTGAATTACCCCCAGACTCTCTCGAAGCAATGAGAAGTTTTAATCTGTTCACCAATTTACTAGGATTTTTCCAATATACTGGAGAAATCAAATTGCCAACTTAATCTTTATATATTCCTCTTCCAACAGTATTGCTTAATAAATGTAGTTCGGGTGGTTTTCATCTCCTGAACAATAATTTGCATTCGTACGGCGGATAAGACCTTTATATTTCTCTCAAATTGGTGTCGGAATATCCATTGGAATATTTTGAAATAATAATTCGAACAATCTTTTACTGAAATGAGTTACATAATCACCTGCTTGAATTCTATTCTCAGGCAAAAACCTAATTAATGAATCTCCCAGGAACTATATGTTTCCATGTCGATGTACACTAAATGTCGTATCACATGCAGGGGAAGACTGTTTTAAAGCTAAATCGTGTATTTTTTTTATGTGTTACAGCTAAATACCATCTTGTTAAATGAGAAAGGTTTTACTTTTTCTTAATGAAAGGATCATGCAATTTAATTTCCAATGGTGTTTCATTAGACATATTCAACACACAATGTAATGTTTTCATTCTACTCATATGTTGAAATATTTCTTTGCTTAAAACATCCTGTTTCATTTGTGCTCATTTTACTTGTAAGTATTTCTCCTTTACAGCAGATATAACATTATGTAATTCTGAAGCAGAATAAAGCATTTTTTGATTATAATACATTAGCATTCCAGTATTTATATAATCTAATGCAATGGTTTTCTGGCTGTAACACTAGGTCGAGTAGTCTGTGCCTTTTCAATCTTATCGATTTTACGTAAAAGTGTGTCTGGTTTACTTACAGTTTTAGGTCTCAAGTCATTATTAATAAAATTTATTCCTGTTTCCAAATCATTATTTTGTATTCTCAGATCTGTTTGCATAACTAAACCAGATGTTTTATTAATAAATTCAACACATATATATTGTGTCATCTCTTCCATTCGTGTTTCAAGTTGTTTTATAATACTAGCAGATACCACTTCATTATTTACAACTCTTAGATTTTTTTTGCATTTCTGTAAGTTTTGTTGTAAGAATTGTGTTTAACATAATGTTGACATCCTTACTTAAACCATTTAAACATTCTTCTACTGTAAGTTCAGTACTCTGCAACTCATTCAGAATATGGGTTTAAATGTTTGCAATTTCACTCGTGTTCTTATAAACATTATCATTCCTATCAGTTAGCTTTATTAATTTCTCTTGCGTATTGGTCAATCGCAATTTAAATATGTTTAGCATAATAGTGTTTAAGCCTTCCACATAACATTTATTTACTATATCAGTATCTTTCACAGCCAAACCCACATTATGTAATTATGTCCGTTCAAATCACAGGTATTGTAATGATTGTATTTTATACCCCTATGTATAAACATTGAAATACTCATTATTCTTTGTCGGGAAGTAAAAAACTGTCAAATCTATATCTCTCTTTACATAGGGGAAGCCCTGGCATAATTACCAGAAAATCATTATGCTTGTTTTCCAACAGTAAAAGCATATCTTTCAACTTTTTATGTCATATCGCCCAAAACATAATTATTGTTAATATGTTGTAAATTCATACTGTCCATTTTAAACACAATTAACATATTTGCATTATTGTGCAAATTATGTTTTGGAAGATGTGCATAACTTTGTGATAGATAAAAACATCAACTTTTGCATGTCTACCAAAACTAAAATACTGTTTATTTCACCTGTGGTTTGCCCCAAACATTATCAAATATAAATACGGAATTGGGCATTGCTTTATTCTGAGGTATGATATTTTGATATCTTCTTTGTTAGTAAAAAGGAAATATCGTATTCCTTCAATTAATGACTAAATACTTGCTAATTGTTGATATTTCTCTTGTATTGTTTTAATAATCACATATATATTTATTTTCAAATTTAAGTCCATTCGGATGTTCCAACATCGACATAATAACACAGGTTTTTCCACATGAAGAAGGTCCGCTTACTATAAAACATATATTTGGCGGTAAAAGAATTCCATGCTTCTGTTCAAATGCAATTTTTTTCATATTTACAATTATAGAAAGATGCACATTTTGTTTCACAGCCATCATCTATACATAGTATAATGTAAAGCTATAAATGTGGGGATATATATATAATCTATAAGTTTACGTTCAGTTGAAAATAATGGCTCGTACTAAACACATCAAAAAGGAAGAGGAGTATTGAATACATTGATTAATAAACTACTATTTCAGATGCATTTACCGAAATATAATTATTGTGGGGCCGGAACTGAGCGTGTAAAACATCTGCCATGGAAGGATCAAGGGATAAACTCTTTGGATAATGCTTGTAAAGAGCATGACATAGTTTACGCTCAAACAAACAATTTGAAAGAAAGACATATAGCGGACATGGTCCTAGCCGATAAAGCAGCAAATATAGTGTCGAGATTACAAGTTGCATATAAATTCGAATGATATTTAATTGTATATTGCGTGGTTATAATGGATGCAAGCCTATCTGTACAGCAAAATCTTGTATGTGAAATAGAAATACCGTTTTCACCGGTAGGTAGTATGGGGTTTCTTGTCAAATCCACATACACCATAATTTTATCATTTATACCATGAAAACCTTTGATGTAAATCCTATCTGGACTGTTTCCTTTCTCAGTATCTTTAATTATTTTACTCGAACTAGATATACATAAATAATTCAGCATTTTACATTTCTTCAGATCAGTAATGTTGGCAATTACAACCTTGGATAACTTTTCATAAATCGCAATATGGTATTGAAGGAATCTATCGAAATGTCATATGTAAAGTAAATCATGATCGTTTGTGTCTCATTATCCAAATCTGTATACCTCTTCTTGATATAAATTATCCGGAAATTTTCCCTCAAAGTTTAAGAAAAAAGTATAGTCATTTAATGGTAGCAAATTTTGTAAACTGTAAACTAAATTTTTATAATCGGTTAATGTTATCGCTGTAGTAAAAAAAAATTGTTTCGAATATTCATTTGTTAGGCCTTTTGAAATTGTAAAATGCTCTTATTTTAAATTTGCACCACCTAAATTGTTATTGCTTTGAAAATGCTGCGAACTTCCCATGCTTTAATTTAGAGTATTATATGCCAAAAAAAAAAAATTCATAACCTTTTTCTTTGTAACACATTACCTTTTTATTTACACTATATTGAACTAAAAAATATATTTTTTTTTCTATATTTTTATGGACAAAAATAATCTACTATAAAAGGTTCAGTTTGTAAGTAATTGTGTTAATTATACCGGCAACATCCATGGCGAAAGGTTTTTAGTATCACAACGGGCCCTTTATTTTTTGGCTGTTCCTCGAAAGTCTTCTCAGCAAACATAAAAAAAAAAAAAAAACTCATTTCACGGATCAATACCTTTGGAAAAATCGTCAAGTATAAATTACGAGTGAAGCATGGCCTTCCAGCTAAACGAGACTGGAGTTTATGTTTTAGAGATGTGTTGAGTAGTAATGAAATGTGTTTATGGGTGCAACGAATTCCACGTGAAAATCTCGAGGACACGTTAATTACCCTTGTATATTCATCGAATTCCGAACCGAAAGCTGTGGAAAAAACGACAAATTTTACGTCGGCAAAGTTAATTCTTTCAATGGAACAAGAACGTGTTAAAACAACTTTATTTAAATGGCTCGACAAGAATGATGGAGAGTTGGCTACACTTAAATACATAACGTTAAATGGTCCTGCCAGCAGTGGCAAAAATACAGAGTTTTTTCACGGCCCCACAACACATTCTATTGCGAAATATTTGTCGACAGGTGAAACTAGCAAATGGTTTTACATTATCAAGTCTTCTAATTCGGTTGACTAAATTCAGTTACTACGAATATTTGAAATTCATGCAACTCTTGCCACTGATTGATCTTGACAAAACATCTACAGTGGTACAAGAATTGAGCAAGTTTTGCGATCTCGGATACAACACGGATTCGTTTTTTGGTGGAGTGCAACAACGGCTATTCAATTTCCTTCGATGCATCCATCGTCTTGTTTGTTAACGAATACAGTATGATCAGCGCATGTCGCAAAATTTATAGTTGAATTTTTCCAAATGGTGAAGCACACTTTTAGTAAACTGTTGATTGTATTTTGTGGCGATCAGTATCAGCTAAAGCCTTTTATGACAAAGAAATACAATGACATATCGCTTATTCGCGAACTATGCGGTGATAATTTTTTCCTGACCACACAGTTTAGGTACGTGTATTCGATAAACAAGGAGTTTCTGACAACTTTAAATACCGCTCCGAATTGGAATAAACTGCTTACACGTCATTTCAACGTACAAAATCGCAACATGAGTTGTTTCACTCTGGATTTTGAGTATCCGGTAGAGGTGTTGGCAACTGTGAGTGAGCCGAAATTCAAAATGGCTTCACATTTGGTACTCAATGAAAAAAAGATTATGAACTGGGCGCAGGAAAACTTGGTAAAGTTTCCTGGATTAATTTTCTTTGCCTTTACAAACATCGAAGCACGTGATTTCAATTTGAAGTGTATCAATTGCTGTTCTTGCTCAAATAATAAAATTCTAAAAGAATGTAGCTGCCGGCTTGACGTGACTGAGATGGACAAACAGAGTATTTACAAGAATCATCCCTGGTTCACACCGATTTTCTTTTCAAGCGATAAAAAAACATTGATTGCAGAGAAGAATGAAAACGTCAAACCAGCCTGCTTGCCGCTAATCATTGGTGTTCCCTACTACAGTTTAATTCATGGTCATGGATGATGCATCGGTTGAAGTTTCATATTATTTGGGACATGTTGGAGACAAAATACTCATGTGTGACGAAGAAAAAAAAAACCTCATTCTGATACCATAACGTTTCTTCAAGATGAATCTCTATACGATATATACATTTGCCTTTCAACAAGCATGTGAAGCTACTAATAACAGTAAACTCTTGATATATGGTTTCCCGCTTCAAATGATGTGTGGAAATACAGTTCAGCTCAGTATAGGATTAACAATTTATGACATTTATGCAAATTTGACAGGATGCACGCTAGGAGAAATTTATGTAGTCTTATACAGAAAAACAAACAAGAGTAAATTGAAATTAATTCAAGGATAAATAGTTTTTTGTAACTATTGTAAATACATCAATTAATAAAATAAAATTTTTTCCTAACATGTTGTGATTTTCGGTCTTGATCCTTTTTTATCCTACGTTTCCCAACCCTATGAGAAACATTTTTTGCATGCTGTATTTGTATATAAGACAATGAATAAAAAAACAGCAAATATGCATGTTTAAAATTATAGGATCTATTTTATTAATTGGAATTTTAGGGTTTGTTTTAGGGAAATTTAAATGTAAAATCAAAGGCTCGGTGAATACGCAATTTGGTGCGAGTGTATCTTTCGGAGGTGCTACTACTTCAGAAGTTGCAGCTTCCAGTAATTAAGAATATTAAACTTCACTATGAAAAAAACAATAATACCTTATGATTTTATCGTTGCGATTAGAGAAATACTAAAGTTAAAATCATGGAGAAAATTAATTAAAAACATGACGTATTCTGAATTTATGAAATCGGTTGAATTTATAAAACTAAATCCGCTGCTGTACTTGGATTTTTTACACCTGACTGTTATCATAAATAACAAATATTTTTATCCGTATTGAGGTTAAAAGGTGTAAATATATATTCGTTAATGACTGAACGTGATAAACTTACTTCTGAAATAAAATTTAAAATTTTGCAATTAGCCCATCGTTTAAATTTTCTATATCTTAAGCAGTATACTATGCAACAAAATTGTTTGGGCCCGTAAGTCACTCGCGAAATTATAAAACATTTTTGAGAGACGAACAACAAGCAGAAAATAAAAATTTTAAACAGTTGACAAAATTACTATACAAAGCTAATTCACTATCATTTCAAATTGAGGAGTTTATGAATAAAGTTGGTTCTGTACGACACAAGTACGAAAAGATATTCAATCATGTGAAAAAAATTATTTATTTTCAAATTACCGCGAAGACGTATTGGCTGATGTAGAGACATCATGGTAGGACGTTCCAAAGAGAAACGATCCCCAAAAAATACGTAAATCTAAAGCAGTTCTTATCGATACCTTGAGTTATTCTCAAATTTTAGAAATATTGTCTATATTCCTCATTTACCTGTCGGTAAAATACGATGAAAACATAATTCAAACATCGGTGCAGTAAGTATTTTATGGTTTGCCCACAATCATTTGCGATCTGAGCTCCGTCGTTATGGCACCCGTTGGACAGCTATACAACCGGCAATCGCTCTATGTAATTTTGAGTTTTTTTTACTATTGTTTGTCAATATGTAAATAAGAACTATGAATACAGGCAATAAGCAATTCTACATGGGAGTGGGTCTAAGTATAGTTAGTTTAATTATTGTAATTCCATTCGTTATATACATTTGGAAAAAAAAATCACAATTTTGACACCTCTATAATAGAATTGAACGAGGAGCGTGGTGAGGTGGAAAGAAAAAACTACATCTTCACCACGGCCGCATCTCTGGAAAATGAATTTAATACCGAAACCGATGATTTTACAAATACCAACGAATCTAGTTTAACCGACGAAAAAATATAATCTATACGGTCATCAATAATCAAGCCAGGAGAGGTGAGTGTGATTGGTTTTAAAACGCCAAAGAGATACACCATCAATATTCCCAGAGGTGTATTTATTCGGTAAATATTTAAGAATTTGAAACTGTTAAATTTGCGGAGCTTTTAATACAATTTCTGACCTTTTGGACGAACATTCGCAAACTATATTCACAGTTCGTCTAAACGATAATGGAGATGGCCAAGTCAAGGGTTCGTTGGATGTCAATGAAATAAATTACAAAACTTTTCTCTACCAACCGCTAATTTACAAACAATTTTACGTTGAATGGACTTTGGAAAATGGAATCGAATTAGTTTATGGGTTCGATAACAAACAAATCGTGATTGTATCTCCGGAGGCATCCAGAAATCTCAAATTGTTTTCAATCAGTTTCGTCACTACTGCCAAAACTATTCTGAAATTTTAAAAGTAATAAGCGAATGTCAAAATGAAATATGTTTCATCAGTGGTCACTGTGCTTTTTGGTAACTTTGATTAACAAAAAATTCCTCCGATTACCCGACTGCTGAGGTCGAGAGCGCGAGTCAA
This sequence comes from Dryococelus australis, assembly GCA_029891345.1. Taxonomy (NCBI): domain Eukaryota; kingdom Metazoa; phylum Arthropoda; class Insecta; order Phasmatodea; family Phasmatidae; genus Dryococelus; species Dryococelus australis. Next base: position 45,921,788 of record CM057000.1, read on the forward strand.
ACTGCTCTCTCGTGAGTCCATCTGTCGTTTACATGAAAAATTTTTGAAAGCTTAAAAGTATAAAAAAGTATGCAATGAAACTTGCGTAATGATTGTAAGAACGAAATAAGCGGCGTTACATTTTAACATTTCGCATAAATCTAAGCTTAATTTTTTTTACGCTATGCTCATTTAATTGACATGATTGTGCTAATATACCCTAGTCATTCTTTGCATCCGAAATTAATTGTGTATAGGAAAGTCAAAAAAAAAAAAATTTTTATTCGATTTATAAGGTCGGTAAAACTCACGATACCATATAAAGAAACTTACATTCCTTCTCGGCCAATAAAAAAAATTAAAAAAACTTACATTCCTTCTAAACCAATAAAAAAAATAAAAATCTCGCACAGTGTGTGTATAAAATCGAAAAGATTGAACCAAGGGATCACACTCGCTCTCTGCAAACTACAGAGTTAGGACACCATGAGAGCCAGCGAAGAAACCATGAGAGCCAGCGAAGATACCATAAGAGCTAGCGAAGACACTGCGAGAGCCAGTGAAGAGACAGTCAGAGACAGTGAAGATACCGTTATAGCCAGTGAAGACACCATAAGAGCCAGTGAAGACAACATGAGAGCTAGTGAAGACAATCTGAGAGCCAGCTGTAACAAACAAGACTTTTTTGGCGAGAAGGAACTGTCACTGGTGAGCTTAGTGGCCTATCGTGGTTGGCTAGATGAACTTGTACGCATGAAGGAGATGAAATTGAATTTTGAAGAAAACGATTTTGGTGGTAAATTTCCAATTCAGCGAGCAGCAGCGGCAGGGAATTTGGAAATTGTAAAATTCCTAATAGAAGAAGGTGTCAATGTTTTCGCCAAAGATTCGGCGGATATAACCGTATTGGGGTATGCCAATTATTATTTTGAAAATTGGCCCGTACTTGTGTATTTGGAGCAAACAATAGACATAGTAATGAAAGGGATTAACAAAGATTGGAAATTGTTGGTAAAAGCGGCTAATGCAGATCGTGAAACATTGTGCATTACCTAATTGAAAAAAGCTTGGGTGAACCAGTTTTCTTAGAAAATGATTTGTTACTGCATTTTGCAGCCCAAGACGTCATCGGGGAAGTGGTAGATTATCTGCTAGAAAACGGAGCAAACGTTTTATTAATGGGACGTAATAACATTACAGTATTACATGAAGCTGTATCTAGTAAAAATTAATCTACATTTTTGTGTGTTTGGACAATATAAAAAATGGCATTGAATAGCGACAAGGAAAAAATTTAAGATTTCCTAAATACTGAGGATTTGAATGGTGAAACTGCAATTATGTGGATACTACGAATGAAATTTGTGAAATTTTAATTGACATGGGGCAAAATCCTAAACAAGACTAAATGAAGTCAGTGTCATATTTATGGGTATGCCAGTAGGTATCTATGTACATATTTTTTAAATAAAAATTGTCAAATGTTAACAAACTTGTAAATAATATGTTAAAAAAATGTACATATATATATATATATATATATATATATATATATATATATATATATATATATATATATATATATATATATATATATATATATATATATATATATATATATATATAAAACTACAAAAAATAATAATTTCTGTTTTATTCTTAATTGTAAATAAACATATACAGATCAATTATAATACAGAATCAGAACCATATTTCTGATACTTTCTTTGATTTGTTTTTCTAAGATTATAACGAGTCGATCGGGTTGTTTCTCGCTGTAATTCACAACGAGAAATATCAGTCATCTTGGTTGGTTTAGGATTCTTTCTTCGATGTTGGGTGATGTCTGTTGTTGGTATTGGCTCGAATACTTACTCGGTGCTTGTTTTTGTTTCGCATGAGTGATATCGGGTGCTGATTTGGGCTGAATGCGTATATCTGTTCCTTTGCAATCTTCGAACAGTACTGTTGGCAAAAAAAAAATTCTCAAATATAATAATTACAATCACATTAGAAAAAATAATTATAATAAATGTCAATGATAATTATATAGATTTGTGCAAAGAAGTTGTTGTCCCAGGTAAAGGAGAGGTTGATGGTCCCGGGGCTGAAGAAGTTGATTGGCCAGGGACTGAAGAGATTGATGAATCATTATCTGTAGCCGAAAGTGTCTCGCCTATTTCCTCCACATCCTCCATGTCTGTTTCATCCTCCATTTGGCTGGAACTCGAGAGATTCACCAGAGATCTGTGGGTAAAAAACTCAAAAGACTGGTGTAAATGTTCCGTATTGTGTATCTAAATCGCTCGAAAACCATTGTATTATGTATCGAATGGTAAAACAAGTCGAGACAAAAAACCGCCAATTATGTATCCAACCACGACCCGCATAAAGCCCAATTAAAATACAAAGTTTCCCCCAGCTGGTTTTTACCAAAAGTTTTCCTTTGTGTATCCAGGTGACAAGACATGCAGGACCGAAAAGGATGACATTGCATATCCAAGCGAGAAGGGGGGAAATTGGTGTCACACCCCACTTGTTTCGAATTGCATCTCCAGTCGAGTCGGGGGGAAATTCCTACCTACACCCAATTATTTCTAATAGCATATCTAAACCGAAAACGGAATATAGGGTAAAAGACCTCATTTGTTTCTCGTGGCGTATCTAGGTACCAAAAGTAACTATTGCTAAAAGTATCCTATTGCGTATCCAAAAAAATATTTTTTTTTCACCTTGTTCTCGTCCCTTTTTAAATACACGCGATTCGCGATACATAATTTTTTATTAATGTTGAAGAGAATATTTATTAATTATTAACATTTTTTTTTTATAATTTGAACTATTTATTATGTAAAGATTCACATGTACGCAATCACTAAAAGGGTAAACCAAAATCGTGAATTTAACCATAAAGATTTTAAAGTTTTATATATACTCAATCATCTTTTCATAAATTACCTCAACACTCGAAACTGGCAGGACCAAAGTCCACAAAACCAACAGTGCATGCAATTGCATCCCCTGCCAGCCGAACCGGTCGTGACAGACACGACCGCATTGTGCCTTTTCGGGATTGCGAATGAATGTACCTTTTTTAAGAATCAATTTACCTCAATAGTTGAAACTGGCGGATCTATGTTTTGCAGATGCAGCAGATGCAAGTACGCCCGTCGTCACCAGGTGGACCCATCACGGTCATCCAAAATTACTACTCTGTTGACCATGTGTTTGCTCTAACCAAGCGTTGGAGGGCACTCAGTGATTTTCCCTGCACTTTTTCCTCTGGCCACGTGCTAGCCTTTCCGACATCTTGCAGGCATCTGGAAAGCGTCCCGTAGCGGTAGGAGTGAAGTCGTTGTCCTTGTTGCCTTCCTCATTCTGGGTAGCAGGAAATCAGTTGGAAAACGTTCAGCAGGGAAATTTGAGAAATTGTGAAAATAGCGGGAAAATTTTGTGGAGCCTTTTTGGGAGATTTTGATGTTCAGGAGATGAATGATGAAGAATAGGTGACAAATTTGGGCGACATTTGATAGCATTCAAGTGCTCAGAAAGGAATAAACTTAGGTCAGAGTAAAAATTATTAAATTCAGAAAATCGAGGTGTGAGGTTGTCTGGGTGAGGTGGTTGGAATGAGGTATATTACCCGGGCGCCAGGCACTATCCTTACCTAGTGCCATTGAAGTGGTAGAGCATACCCTTCTTCACTCAGGGCCGTGTGGACGACGACCAAAGGCAGCTATCCTTCAGTTGTGCTGCATCACTCCTTGTGCTGAAGATTGCTGAACTGTATCGCAGGCTACACTGTGAATTATCTATGTTATTCACACACCTATGCTACTTTACACTGCAAAACTTGCAAACAAAAGCTAAAAGTCAATACACATGTGCATGTTGGCAGGAAGTTAGAAGTGCTCGTCTCTGAAACGCCTTGTGGCTTACCTTAAATAAAACCACTTGTTTCACGTAATGTCGATTATTTAGGTGCTTGGTGACAATGCCTCTAGGTCAACACTTTACATGAAATGTGGTGGACATTTACCTGTCGGCAGCAGTTAAGGGGAAAATGATGCGAATGCACATGCATGAATTTAATGCAGGTTAAACTCCTCCAGGTGATACAAACCTGGAGAAGGTGAGAGACGGTGTCCCGGGTAGTTGCGAAAAAAATTCCTATTAAACTTTGATACTATTGTGGTGAAAAATGACTGTTACAAGTTGTGAATGCTGCCTGGGTGCAGAACCGAACACTACGCGACCAGCCTCTTCGAGTAATCGTCCACTGTTGTTCCAAATTGATGCACTCGCTGGGGTTGCTGCCACAGCCAGCATGCCATGTGGAACTTCTTTCCGTCACCTTGCACTCTCAAAACTATGCTTAACTCTACAATACTTGCAATAACATTCTTAGATGTTCTCTAGCATGACAACAAAACATAATACACTGCAAAACAAATGAAACTATATGTATATGATAACACGTGAATGTAGTACAATACGAAAACATTGTAATTACACTTGGAAAATACTTTAGGGCTTTGAAAATACTCTTACAGTTGTCCCTTTCCTTGTACGCGAATGTATGTCGTCGCCCTAGCCCTCTTACATAATATTTAGGAAAATAAAAGTACGTAGGTACTCATTCGCTGTATCCCAGCGCGGCTGCACATGTGGCCGCATTGTAACTGCCCTACTCTGCATTGCATTGCATCTGTAACGCACGAACACTGCACTTCAGTTGCACCTTCGCTGGTCACCGACATGCTACCACACATAGTACAGTGCGGCTCTCTGCTGTAGATGAGCTCAAATTTAGCATTTGACATTTAGAAACAAAATTTGATTTATGCAATTAATTGACTTCCATCTTTAGTATTTTGCTTCCATTAAATTCATTACAAATGGAAAGTATTTGTGCACAATGACCACAACAGCTAGAAGTAGGCATGATGATTCGCATCGAGTCCTCTGGGTTGCATATAATTAAAATTGTGAATTTCATGTTGCAGAAATTAATAGCATTATGCTGAATTAATTAGCTTATTTGCAGACGTTGACAATACATATAATGTACGTCAGTTTGCAAATAAAAGTTATGTTTTCACAAGAAATTAATACAGCTTACTGGCCCAAATCAAGTTCATGTTTACTGGGGTTGGTGAACCCTTCTCCTTTAGTTTTTATTTTTTTTTACAATCAAAAGGGGTACTATTTCCCGGTTAAGTAACACTTCTGATAAACTATATGTAACTTTGTGTATACTTTGTTGGGACCAGGCTCAGCCTGTTTATTGCATCACCACATCAGGGTGTTTTACCACCAACTGCTATGCGAGGGAAATGCATACCTGTGTATCATAAGTGCAGCAGTGAAATGTTATATTGTATATTTTATTTCTTACATTTCCCATTGCCTTTTTTAATGTATATAGATTTTATAGTGTTCATATTACATTGTGTCAAATTTTCGAACCTCAAATGTGTGACCACGTGTGTTTGTTTATATTTGTAAATTAAAATGTTTTCATGAATTTAAAGTGTTTGTGTATTAAATTATAATGGCATCGCGAATTTAAAGTGTTGTGTATTCAATTAAAGTGTTTGTATAATTCATTTAAGGTAAGAAAAATGTGTACTGTGATGTGCGCACAATGTTTAATCATTCATGTGAGGGTCTGTATATTGTGGGTGGACTAATTGGAGATCAGGAGTAAAAAGGGAAAATTAGGTTTTCATCTTAAAATCCTTTTCAGGATGACAGTCCATATGAGCACAAGAATATGATGGGGTCATGTGGCCAGCGGCTGAGTGTGGCCAACCCCAGTAGTCCGCGTCCCAGAAAAAAAGTAGGTGGCAAGCAAAGTGGTTACCATGTTTGTCCCTCACGCATCAATGGTCTCCGTTGTGCTATACTCCAAGTTATGCTTTCTCTAGTGGAAGCTGTTGGCCTCCCCCAGATGCCAATACATTCCCGATGGACTGTTCTGGTCTCCCAATGCCATAAGTTACTTACATAGTTTTTAAGTGAAAAAGGGATATTTCAATGAAACAGCCAAGACGTGGCTGGAATAAATAAAGTACGCAGGAATTCCAGTCACGTAATTTTTATTTAAACATATTCTCTCTACAGGGCATTTATATTAAATACCACAGTTGAAGCCTGTCTGGCTTTAAAGCTGCAAAATGGCAGTAGGCCTCCAAGGATCTTAAAATGAAATTTAAGTCCTGGCAGGTGTAAAATATGGACTGGGTTTTGGGTGGTGCTGACTCCAGGCTAACAAGCAATCAAAGGTTCCAAGAAATTTCATTACATTACAGAAATTACGAATGATTAGCATGAAAAGTTGAAGTGCCCGGAACATCATGGCACTCACGAAAAGACGAGTACTCTGTTATTTTGTTTTTAGTGCGAGGCCCTCTGGTTAACGGTTACGTGTTGGTTTATAATCAATTAATAAAAATGGAAAATGAAATTGAATTTCTAGAAGCAAGGCTGATGAGATGATATAAATACCACACACTTTGTTATGGTTCTAAAATTATAATTAAGAAAGTAGAATATAAAATATTACTTCAAACCACTCTGGATTGCAATGTAAACATAAGCTGACTTTGTTTACAATTTAAAATGCTTGTTACAATTAATTGGGCTCAGCCCGTTCTCAACTTAATATGCTAGGATGAATAAAAGTCATGGTAAATCATTCTGCACCTACTTGAAATAATGAAACAAAAACGTACTAAAACTTTTGATATTATTATCTGGCCACATGACCGAATGCACCACGTGCACAAGACTGTTTGAAAAGTCGAATGGCAATGAATACTGGCACAAACCTGTGTTGCAGCACTGGACAGTTGAGGTTATGGTAGTCAACTTTAAAACCAAAGGTGTTTGTTTCGCAAATTACAGGAAAATAATTCACAAATAATATTTGCACTCTGGTAGCACACTTAGATTACGTACTCATGAATGTTGTTATACAGGTGATCGAATTAGAGCATGAAGCGCATTGTATTTTGGAAAACGTAAACATTAACACTCAGCTAAAATTACAAGAACTACAAATAACATATGGCACATTAAATGGTGAGACCATTTTTGTCTCTATAATATTGTGCATACAAGGGTACAAGAAAATATCAACTCCACACAACACATGACAAACGCATTGGCACACAACGTAACCCTGAATATAATGTAATAAGAACTATAGAATAAAAAACAAATTACATCAACACCAAATAGCTCAGGAGATAAATAAATATTATGCACTCACTGACTCTAATGAGCACATTCACACTCAAAATATAAAAAAAATTACAAAACACTTAACTGGACCACACTGCACTGAGCACATTTGTGGCGACACACAGGATGCTGGTTTCTGCGACAAACAGCCCACACAAGGTACAGAGGGAACTGCAACTGAAATCAGATGTGTGGTGAATGCACTTAGGCCCAGGGAACATGGTCAAAATCATTCACCCCTTCTCCCTTTTTGAGGCCCTTCAATCGATGCAAGACATCCTCTCTCTGAAACATCTGTGTGGCAGGAGTAACTGGCCACATGGATGCAAATTGTAGTTGCGACTAGGCGAAGGTGGGCGGGCCTGCCGTTGGTGCTCCTACGTGGCCAGCCGTGTTGTGACAGTTGGGTTGAGCACTCCACTGCACCCACAGGCAGTGCATACGGAATGCTGGATAACACATGCGTGCTTCGAGTTGCATGGAGGGGAGGAAACTTCCCCTTCACTGGACTCATCCCTGCTGGTATTGCTGCCATAATGCGGGCGGCACAGGCTAGGCACTTGGCCGTCCCCAATTCCTTACGAAGGGCCTCACACTGCTACCATTGACCCCGGATTCGGACGGCATCATCTCGTCATCATAATGCCCTTGGGTGGTCCCTCACCTAGCGATCCTGACCATCCTGCGGTGGCCCTACCAGATTGTTTTCGGTGTTGTTGTGAAAAGCTGCCAACGGCAGCTGTAAAATAGCTGGAACGCAATGGGTTTTCTCCATGGTGTTCTTTGCTGGGTTCCATTTAGACTTCTTGATGTTGGGTGTGTCAGCAATGGTCGCACATGGTGTCTGTTTACATCAGAAATGAAAGAAACATCGCTGGGCGGGACGGCAGGCACCTTGTCAACAGCGGCATCAGGTGCCACAATGCCAGCATTAGCAAGCTATAGTGCATCACGGTGAAAAATAGTGTGTCCATATATATATATATAATGCGACTTAACCTGATCTTGCAGCAGATTTTGCCTTGTGTTGACACAACTTGATGAGAGCCGCTCCATTTGGCAGCGAAACTCATGCAGAATCCCCACTATCCATATGACTAGGAGTGTATCTGCTCAGGTAGCGACTGTGGAGCAGGGTGGGGTAGTCCGGAGTCCACTGTACAGTGTAACGGAGTTGTCGCTCCCTTGCCTCCTGTATATCCCTATCTCTTGCTTTCTCCTCTGTCACCCACTCTCGACACATGGCATTTACCCTCAAGCCACTGGAAAACTCGCAGGGTAGGTGTAGGTCACAGCCTTGAAGAAGCCGGGTGGGTGTCTTGCCTGTTGTTCCATTGACACATGTCTGCAATGTAAGTAAAGAGGCAGGGAGGTGGCCTGCCTATAACACATGGATGTCTCCGACACAAATGAGAAATTGTGTTTTGACATCTTCATTGCGGCATTCTGTGGGATAAGCCTGCTGGTGGTAAAGGGTAGTTCTAAAGTGTTATATGCTCCAGCGAATGCAAAACTCCCTCCATACACGTCCAGTAAATTGCATGTTGTTATCACTCAATACAGTGCAGGGGTAACCCAAGTGAGCGAAAAACTCACTTTCGAGAGTTCTACCTATCCCGCATGCATGTGCACAGGAAATGGGGTACCGCTCTTCCTACTGAGAGAACATGTCCATAACAACCAAAATAAACCTCTTCCCATTCGGTGTACGGGGCTAGGGCCCCTTCAGGTCGAGTGCTACAGACTCGAATGGCTCTTTCGGTTCCTGCAGCTGTTGCTGTTGTAGCCCATCACTGCAACTACTCTGGAAGTGATTACCTTTAACATATTCCCGGACGAATGCCCTCATGTGCAATGCAACACCAGGCCAGTATAAATATTTGCTTACATTGTGCTTGGTCTCTTCTGCCCCCGGGTCTCCAGGCAAATGCCTCGTGGAGGAGTAGCGCAACACCGCTTAATGTAATGTGGCCGGAAAAAACATCCGCTACATGTCACTGTTTCCATTGAGCCTCGTTTCAACACAACCATTAAAAACACACCAAAGTTCCACTGATTGCTGGGCGCACGCATCTCTCCACATAATTGAAATGAGACATCCTTGTGATTCCTGCAGTATCTTATCGTTCAGGGTGGTCAAGTTTTTGGCATTTGGCAGTGCTGTAATGTTGACACATTGAACATCTGGTATGTTTGATGTTCTGTGCATGGGGAAAGGGGGTAAGAATACCATCCCTCATGTCGTTGTCGTACACCGTATCATCACCTGGCGAACGAGACAACAAATCAGCTAAATGATTGTCAATTCCATCGCCATGCTGGACCTTGAAATCGTAGGATTGAATCAGGAGGGCCAAACGGGTCAGCTTGCTATGGCTTTCCTTTATGGTGTGCAGCCACAGCAGGCAGTGGTTGTCTGTGCGCAGGGTAAAGCACTTGTTCTCCAGTAATGGATGGTATTTTTGAATCCCCACACCACGGCGAGGCAATCCCTCTCATTAACATCATACCACCACTCTACTGGGCCGAACGTTACACTACCAAATTGAAGATGCGCCGACTCCCATTGTCGGTTAACTAAAACACAATAACCCCGAGCCCCTTCTCTCTGCCAGCAGTCTGCACGAAGAGGTGTCGGGCCAGGTCGTATCGGGATATGGCACGACACTCCCGGAAGCGGTCTTTAGCATCATCGAAATTTGTCTGCTTTTCGGCCTGCCATCTGTAACTGATGCTAAGTGACATCAACTCGGTGAATGGAGTTGTAATAATAGCGAACTCGGCTATATTTTTCCTCAGCCAGTTCACCAAGCCAAAAAACTTTTGCAACCGATTTCTTATTTTTGGGATGGGGTAGTCCTCGATTACTGGAGCTATTTTGGATTTGGGCGGCTTCCATGTTCGTCGACGATATAACCCGGAAATTAAAAGTTTTATTTTCCCAGATGACAAATCTTGTTGGCACTGGTAAGTCCACTGATGAAAAGGCGTTCCAGGACGAGTGACATGACCAAACGATGACGTCGTCTCAATAGGTTAGAACGAACTCCCCAATAAACCCGTCGAAATGCGGACCATCATGGACTGGAGCATTGCCGAGGCACACTTTACTCCGAACGGCATCGCGTAGAACTGCAGGCGGCGGCCATCGGAGTCGGTGAACGCCATCTTGTGCCGATCACCTAGGTACACTGGCACTTTCCAGTACCTGCTTCTCAGGTCAATTGTGGTCAAAACTTTCGCTTGCCTCATGGTGTTGAAGGCATCGTTGATGTGAATGTAGGGCGGGGGTGCCTTCTGCATAGCCTGGTTCAGCCAGCGGGAATCCACACAGAATTGCCACATCCTATATTTTTTAGGGGTGAGTGTTATTGCTGAATCGAATTTGCTTTCCAATGGTTCAATAACCCCCTCGCCCATCAATTCCTTGATCTGGTCCCGAATGATTTGAGATTGGTTCGGGTGATAACGCAGCAAACTGTCGTTCATGGGGGTTTCATCGATGAATGGTATTTCATGCTCGGCCACGGTCGTACCATACAGTGGATCTGCAACAGTGAAGACGTCGTGGCGCTCATTTAACAGCTGTTGCATGACATCCTAGTACTCTGGGGGAACGAAATCATCTAGTTCGTCCAGTAGCACTGCCGAGGCCTGTTCCTGTTCCACTGGTAGCGGATCCAGATTATAGACGGTCCTTCATTCCTTCTGTCCGAAGTGGATACGACATGCTGCAGGTTCTACCACTCTCTTCTGATCACTCAGCCAGGGCAACCCTAAAATGGCATCTTCGCAAATTTTGTCGGTTACAAATGCTATCATTGGCTTCTCGATGTCACTTACACTGATAGTGATATTAACTTTACCTTGAATTAGACTGGTAGATGGCAATGTTGCCAAATATGTTGAACACTTTTAAATTCACTATTTTGAAAAAAAAATTGAATTTGTTGAAATTATGGGATGCTGCGGTATCAATAAAGGAGCGACACAGCACCACATTGATTTCCACAGAGATACGAATAAAACCATGCGGTGTACTACTGATTTGACTGATAAGTGTATGTAGTGGAGTCGGGACCGAGGTGTTGTCTACTTTACAGGGGCAAGCAGCATTCGGAAGATTTACCCCATTCGCTTGTTTCCCTGATGCATATCATTCTGTGGGGTACAATTCTGTAGACCCTCCTTTCCCATGCAATCTTTATCCCAGTGCTCTTATGTGCAACACCGGCAGGGATTGCAGGTCATCGACTCCCAGTAGCAAAGCGTGATTGAACTATTGTTCAAGGTGTTGCGGTTCTCTGTGCTGCCGGTCCCGTAGGAGGGTGAGCTGTTGTTACCTCCACACTTGATTAGGTCACCGTTTCATTATCTGAATGTCCCTGGTTCTTGACTGGTACACGATTGCGGAACAGTTGGGGTGGAATACTTGCATCCAGCAACATTATGGCTTGAATGAAATCCCAATCCGATGAGTGAATCACCAGGGCAAGAGCAGCCTGGTATTCCGATTGCGCGGTACTCTCAACCACTTCCAGGATGTCTTTCAGTAAGGGTTGTATGTTCGCACCAAACTGGTTTTCTTAGATGCAAAATTGTACAAAGATTCTTTGCCCTACTCTTGCAGAAAAATTTTGCTCCTGGCAAAAAGGGAAGTGAAAGTGTTGGCAAAATGGCAAGTAAACATTCGACTAAATTCCTCCTATGACTATATAGGATGGCCAGTCCTCTGGGTCGACTTAACATGCTTTCATGGGCTTTTAGGAAGGCTACTGGATCCTCACTGGTGGCACCATCGTAGTGTGGCAATGACTGAAAGTGAGTCGGTGTGACAGTAGCGGCCAGAGCAGCTGCCTGCATGAGTATTGTTGTTGTAGACGTATGCATCCGGATGTTGTCTGCTTCCTGAACTGGTGTTCTTTGCAAAAGCGGGGTTGAGCATGCATGTGGGTGTGGCAACTCCAAATAGGTGCTTGTGGCATCTTATGAACAGTGCTGAAAAATTCGGTATTAATAGTGGTGATTGGCATCTGCATCTTCTGTAGTGTGGCAAGTTTCGGCATCGGTTCTACATACTCGTTCACGAGTGGCATGGCCAGTTGGCAACATAAAGTAACAATATGACATACAGCATGAAGCATTGCACATTCTCTCTGTGATATGCATTTCTCAAGGTACAGTCTCCAACACCCATGGAATGCAAGAGTTATGGCTCCACGTCTATCACAAATGTCTGTATTTGCAAACTTTCTCAAGAGTGAACAGAAATTGGAAGGCGGTGACAACGAGCTTGGTGATACAGCACACATGCACAAACTTGGTGTGCATACTGGGTTTACAAATCCTAAGGCTTGTTTAGGTTTCAGGCACTGTGCACATTAGTCTCCGGGCTGTCCCAAAAGAGCCCATGCCCATGCTACCTCACACAGTTCCTCGTTGAGTAGCAGAACCTGCTCCTGCAGTTGTCGAGCTGCACTCGCATCACTACACATGCAAATCCTTCCCTGGAGGTATACAAGCGAAAACGGATCTGTAGGATCAAGCACTGGTTACACAAAGTTGTAGGTTTGCCATAAGATGTTTGCCAGTATATGTATTCGTTGTAGAAAAGGCGGCACAGGTGACACGAAGCTTCCATGTTGGCATTCTTTGCCCAACAGCGTGGTCGCTTGGCCCACGGAAACATGCAGTGCGGTGCGGAAGGTGTGGTCAATGTTGTCTGGAAGTTGTGTGAAACAAGGGGGCGGCATGAGGCGTGCTACCTCTCAGCCGATGCCAAGATGGCATTGGTCGGCTGATATCACAGGCGAAGTACATTCCCCAGAGATGGCCGACATTAATTGTCCTGTAAGACAACTGCAATTTTTGGATTTCTTGTCGTTTTCCCATCGTTATTTCTTGACGTTACGACCTAACTTGAAAACATAACATTAGATAGTACCGCCATCAGCAGAAAATAGTGAGTAAACGATCAGAAGAAAGGAAAACATGTGGGCGCACGTGTTCTCATGTGGCGCACAACACATAAACAATGAACACAAGAGACATATAATAGAAATACACTGAAATGGCATAGGTTAGTGATGATTGCATTATACAGAAGACAGTCACAAGGATAGGTGAAACTTGACAAAAGAGAAGTTGGCCTCTAAATGTAAGCCAGGCAATCAGTACTGCCAATGCGAACGTCAAACAACCACACCACGGACAACAGCATTGTGAGCAACCGCGAGTGCACCAGTGAAAGCAGTAACATTTCGGAACAACCACAAATATATAATACCGTGAACATTAATCAACTAGCTGGTGTCATAACCTAATATGCACAGAACAAGGCACATTATTACTGCGTAGTGGGCAACCGTAAATGGACTCATTTTTCAGTGTAGGCAGTGTAGCAGACAGCAGGAAATACCACAGTCAGCAAAGTACGATTGGGACTCATACGTCAACGAACTGCAACGGATAAATACATACAGCCGCAGTTAATGTACAGGAGGCCCACAGGTGGAGGGAGAAATATGGAAATGCCACAGGTGCGGTACAACTGCCCATGCACAGTGCCAAACAGAAGCAGAATGAGCAACCATGGAGGGAGCACATTTTGCATTCAGTGACTGTACGGCCACTCGCAAGAAAGAGCCTACCACACCACATGTTAGTAGCACGCACGTGGTAGCAGCCCAGACTTCAGTGCCTGAAATACAGTCAGTATCAATGCCAACCTTATGTATCGTGGATCTCCAGCCAATACCACAGACACCGTTCATTCCATCCAGGCCGGCATATTATTAAAAACCATGTTTACTCCACAATATCCTGCAATTCTCCCCAACATGCTACAGATGGTCACAACTGCCACATCAGTCACATAAATGCCACCAAACATCAGTGAGCCAACAGTCACCACCAACAAGAAGCCAGAAAAGGCAAACCGGCCTACGCCCACGCGTTCCCAGATGCTGCTAACATTTTCCGGTACACTCAATGAGGACCCAGCAGAATTCTTCCAAGATTGTGGCACTAGTTTACATCGGTACAGAGTTTATGAGGATGAGTGGCCTGGTTGCATGGGCAAACATCTAGAAGGTGAGCCTCGAAAAAGGGGGAAATCTGTGAATCACTATGGCTTAACGTGGACCAAGTTTCTTCACTCGTATCAATGCAGATTCGGAGGAACATTTGCTTAAATTCCAGCCCAGAGCAAGTTAACATTGCAAGATCAACAGACTGGAGACATTAACTGCATTCACAAACCGGAAAAATTCATTTGGTTCGCCAGTTCCATCTGGAGTTACCAGAACGTGAGGTGCTAGATTTTATCGCCCAATCAGCACTGCCAGATTACCGAGCTGCCCTAGTTCCCCTGTTGAGCAGCAGCGTCAAAGAGTTCATGAGAACACAATAGCACCAAAGGCCTCGCAAGGGTGATAACGACCACACCGGGAACGCGAGGGTGAACCAACAAGGACAGTATACACAGCAACGAGAAACACAATGGGAAGTCAACAACAGTCGCAACCACACAAAGGAAAGTGGTGAAGCAACGAACACTAGTGGTTTTCGCGGTGAAAATTGACTTACCAAGTGGGATAAAACACGGCCACTCAAGATGCCATGCCGTTACTGCAAGATGGAGAAATGCCACTGGCACAACACCTGCCCAAACCATCCCCCCCTCAACAATAGACATCCCGACGCCACTTACACCACCAGGAAAATGGCCAGTTGGGGTAAAAGCACCGAACGTGTCGTTTACCCCTGGCCCGCAACACAACCCAGTATTGGCACCACAGCAGACTCTGGTAAAGAAGGTTAGTAGCAACGGTGTGTAATTTATAAGGGTCCTTGTACATGTAACTAATCTTCCATGTCATACACTTATAGATGTGGTGCCTCATCATTTTTTTCAACCCCGATTTGTGCATGAATGTGATGTAACGCCAACACGCCATATAATTCAACCATAATAACCACCATAATTAGTGTTTTGGAGATGATAACAACCACAGTTGTAATAGGACACTATATTGGGAGTACCGTGGCTTACTGAGCAAAACACCATTGTAGAACCTCTTGAGAGACACATTCCTTTCGGAGCTAAGGAAAAGATAATGGTATACAACATTGACAGTCGGGCGATGGAACAAACACCTAAGTTTCTGTTAACTGAGTTTGAATATGCCACCGCTGTAGAGCATCGGCCTGCTTTCAACATATGCTAGACGACAGGAAAACTGTTTTTGCCAAGCATGGTGCACTGTGCAGAACTGCTGTGGCTCAGCATACTATCCCGTTAACGAAGGAAGAGCCAATCTATGCAAGCCTGCGAAGGTACCTTTCCCACCAAGCTAAAACCATTAAAGAACAGATAGCGAAAATGTTAGCAAATGGGGTAAGTGAACCGACAAGGACAGGTTTAATTTCGAAATAACACTGGCACCAAAAGAAGGATGGGACCTGGAGGTTTTATGTCGACTTTAGGCCCATCAATCAGGTTACATGTAGCGCACTCCATCATACATAAGTGTGAAGGATGCCTTAAGTTCGTTGGGAAAAGTCAAAATTATGTCTTCACTTGATTTGCGCATTGGCTACTGGCAGAATCCAATACGCCAGGAAGACCGGGAGAAAACCGCCTTTACCGCTCCCGATGGTCGGAGATACCAATTTTGTGCAATGGCCTCTAGGGCTTAAATGTACTCCTGCTACTTTCCAATCCATGATGGCCAGGGTGCTAGACAGGTTATTAGGAGATTCGCCCTGGCATACCTGGACGACGTGTTGGTGTTAGAACGTTTAGCTAGAAATGGACTGACATGTGCAGTGAGGAAATGCAGACTGGGAAAGATAGACCTGGAATTCCTAAGAACACATAATTAACGAGTCAGGCAACCAGCCGAACCCCGAACAGCTGGTACTGATAGATAACCAACAAGTACACACACATGCTAACAGTTGTATAAATCTTTCGGCTTATTATATTGGTTGCACGAGCATATTAGAGATTTTGTGTTCATAACAGCACCCCTCACAGATTTATTGTCTCCACAAAAGTGGTACGTATAGGGAGATGCCAAAAAAAGGCTTTCCAGAAAATGAAGGAGAATTTCAGAACGTGCCCCAGCAAGATATGACCCAGTGTGCCACTTGTATCTACAGACTAGCACAAGCCAAGAGGGACTGGGCGCGGTCCTTTACCAGTATGGTGACACAGGCGAGAAGCAGGTAATTTATTTTGTGAGTGTAAAACATGGCAGTACAGAATGCAGGTACGATGTAAACAAGAGAGAATTTCTGGCAGTCATTTGGTCAGTGAGAAAGTACCGTCCATATCTGGAGTATCTGCGGTTTACATTGCATAAAGATAACCAGTGTTTAGTGTGGCCGAAAGGCATTAAGGAAGCAAGGAGCAAGCTCACTCTGTGGGCATTATTACTGCAGGCTTACGACTGTGTAATAGAGTATGTCCCAGGGCGGGAAAATGAGTTAGCAGACACAATATCGTGGGCTCCGAACCATGTGCTAACCATAGTAGATGATGCAGAATGGGAAGATGTGCTGCCGCCCGACATGCAGGAACCGACATGCAGGTGTTTGTAAATAAAGTAGCCATAGTTAAAACAGAAGAACTGGTTTCAGATCTGTAAGCAGGCGTATTTGCTACGCAGGAGAATTGCACATTCGTGCAGGACACGAGAGCAAGATGCACAAGGGAAAACATAGAAGGCTGGAATGTTTGAAAACAGCATAAAAGCATGTTCCCAGCATGACAAAACAACATGGTGCTTATATGTACCACCTGAATACAGGGAAAAATTGTTTGTACACTCGCATGCAATCGCAAAGGCAGCACACCCAGGTGCAGAAGCAAATGGTACCAAATATTAAAGCTTTTTTTTGGCCTTGGCTAATACATTGAGTAAGGCAAATAGTAAGGCAGTGTGAAAAATGCAACCATGTCAAGTCCTGCAGGACAGATGACATGCAACAACAGCAGCCTAGGCTTCCTAAAAAGTCATTTGAGACAGTCAGTCTTGATTTGATGAGTCCCTACCCTAAATCAGCTGATATTAATCACTTTATACTGGTATAGGCTGTTCACTGTAAAATGAGCATTTTTGAAAGGCCTTCTTAAGAACTACTTGTTAACAGGTTGTGTATTCATCTGGCTTATGTAAAATTAACATTTGGGCTTCATCACTTTATTCATGTGCTGGTCAAGTGAAAATATGAAATTATTAAGAAAGTAAATACTTTACATATGTGTTCATTTTTACATTATGATGCATTTAAAAAAACAGAAAACAAAAGAAATCATTTTAAGTTTCCACAAATGGTTACCTAATACTTTTTATTCGATGTTGTCATATGCAACTACTTTCCATCCCTCGTTACCAACTTTATTGGGCGAATGTCACTCAGTGTGTCCATTAAAATATATGCATGCAGGGACAATGATTTTTTTCTAAGATTCATTTCTAAATTGCAAATTTTATTGTGAACAGCCTATAGTATCTGACAACTATTCACAATGCACAAATGCCAATATATTACACAGTGCAAGCAAAGGACCAATCGCAAAAGCTTTGCAACAGGACCCAATTTACTGGGGAAAAAATTTGTGAGAATTACGTACAGTCTGGGAAGAGCAGCATATTAAAACTGTGGTGTACCACTGCATTCAAACCCCACGGAGCGGCACAACCAGGATTTAAAGGCGTAACTCCAGCTCCATGGGGGTTAGCCACATACCAGCTGGGCTAATCACCTGCCTACCACACTCTTCCCACTTCGTCACCATTCAAAAAAGGCCACAGGAAGGTCACTAGTGGAGGTATTCCTTGGTCATAATATTGCATTACCGGACGAAAAGAACTGCCTGCCAGCAAGGAACAGCAGCACAATAGAGAGCAGTGGCACACATGACGAGAGGTATAGATGAAGATACAGGGAATAACACCACCAGAAGGCACAATACAGAGTGCAGTGGCTGCCGGAGACGAGATGCCCACCACCCACGTTCATGCCAGGGTAAATGGTTTACGCCAACACTCACCTGCAGTTATCCACCCGGAAAAAATGCTGCGCAGGGCTGTCGCCCAGGTGGACAGGGCCCGACCTGGTCATGAAAGCACTCGGTCAGACCACATATGTGATCCGAGTAAAAAATAAAGTGGTCCGGACATACCGGGATGACATCTGTGCCACAGTGGGAGGTGTTCCCGAGTCAGAAGCCGCAGGTTGCCTGGAAAGTCAGGACGGCTGATCTCCTGACGAGCAACAACCACCATGCAGTGGGGTAATGGTCCAATACCTCAAACTTATGGCGAGGGGGGGAATTGACATCACCTGTGCCCTAGCCTGTTTGCCCACCATAAATACTCTGCAACAGGCATCAGCACTCCTCTGAGCATTTGTGCGCATTGTGTGACAGTATGCCGCTATGGAAGTATTAAGATGCCACCCATTAGTGCTACACAAAGCGTTTAAGTTCAGCATTCGTGCAAGGCAGTGTAAGGTGTGTGCGAAGCAGTGTGACGTGAGAAGACACCACAAGCACTCATGTGCATGAATACCACAAGTTAGACCCAAGATAAAAGGGCTTATAATAACATGGCATAACTACGCAATGCTTATGAAGGCCAAGCCAAGCAGCGCTTGTGCTATGTATTAAAGTAATTTTGCGATGGTTTATTTATTTAAATGTTAATTAAGAAACATAAGAAGGGCAGTCTTTCATGTCAGTTGTGTGCAGTGTAAGAAAATAGTTCCCGTGGCTTGCTTGCTCGTCAATGCCGGCCGGCTCGTCGCGCAGCAGAGTTAAATTGTATTTTGAGTCGAGAGAGAATGGACGTGCTGTACGAGGTCTTCACGTTTCCCGTGCGCCCAGGCAGCCCTCAAGTTTTGCATCAATCATGTTAACTGCTATAGTTTAATTAATCAGGAATTGTTTGACAACTGCCTTCCAGGACTCTCCACCTCTCTACCGCCTTTAGGTTTGCATCGCCTAGGGAAGCTTAAGTTGCAACATTATATCTCTGTGGCATTCGCACCTTTTTGTACAGTGTTACCTTACCAGCAGGTTAATCATGGCAGCATTGTATTATGTCTTCAGAGAAGGACGTTAATAAACCCATTGAAATTACATAAGATATGTCTGCTTCTTCATTCGGCAAGCCTTCGTGCACTTAGGGGTGCGGGCCGCCACCTTCCCGCTTAAAATGTAACATGTCTTTCTCAGGGTACTGTGTAGTCATTATTATCAAGTGTTTTGTTAATCGTTTACCAGTAATTAAAGGTGTGTGGTTCGCCTTAAGAATACACTGTGCCATACATATTTTTGACTTATAATTTATCTAAGGATCATTACGTCGGAATATGCATGTCACCAGTAGTACCAACTAATTTCTGATACTACCAAATCTGATCACCAAGTTCAATTTCTATATTCTTACTTAACGCGACTTACCTGCTTACCTAACGCTACCCCGAGGAAAAAGTGTCAGCTCTTCACTTCAGATTGGCATTGTTCCACATGCAATGCCTAGCACCCGGGTATAAGTATAAACGTTATTCAAATTCCCCTGTAACTGAGTTTACCACTCCTGAAAACCTCAGTAACACCTTCTCACACCACGACACCATGTAAGCATCGTATAACATTATTTATTTCACGTAGCACGAGCCAATCATACATGCATCGTGCACAACAGAGTGTGCCCATGCCCTACATTTATTAAATTCTTGTGTGCAATGTATAAATTTTATTTTACAATATTATGATGTTAAGAGCCAGTATCAGCCAGTACAATACTGGCAATCCCCAGTAGTGAACAAACCAAACATTGCTAGAAGCCACGAACCTCAAACAAGTTCATGTTAATGTAGTCCGTAAGAGACACACAATAAGATTTAAGAGGTTTTTTATGAGTCCATATGTAATTCCTAATAAAGTAACCTAACGCCTGAGTAACTGTAAATAATAGGCATCAAAATATATTCATGTGGAGTGTAGCACGCTACAGTGGAAAATACGTGTTTTGTTACGCTAAGGTTTTAAGGACAGTGTTTCACGTGATGATAATTTTAGAGATTTCTCATTATGTATAATTTTTATTAAAGTTTAAAATGGTTATTTTTGTCACCATCTACATCATCAGTATACACCCGGTTTTCGCAATCATCACATTTTTGTATTTCCAATTTCTTTCATTGTGTCATGTTGGAACAACCTGCTGGGCAGCTGCTTCCAGTGCTGCCATTTTTCACTAGTTGTATGGTACTCATGTGGAGTGGGCACATCATCATTGTGAACTAACCACTTATATTTCAATAGTTTAAATTTTATTATGGAACCTTATTTTCTTTTCACATTGCCCAGGGAGGGGGCTGCTCCACAGTACGGCCGGTTTTGTGGATGACTGGACATTAGTTCCGCATATTAAATATCATGTAGGTTTTTGCGCCTTTTTCATATGTACAAGTGTCCTCTGCTTTAACGGAGGACCTATTGATTTTCAGGGCCTCTCTTGAGGAAGCAAGTGAATAAATGTGTTGTAGAAATATGGATTCGCATGCATCTTTATCCCATATCTGCATCTCGGCCACTTTACCCGTTTTCATCAAGTTTTGTAATAAGGCATGGAGGTTGCTATAACAACCTGTCGGGATTGAGAAAAGTGTCAAGGGGGGCTAGAATACCTCTTACTATCCCAGGAATTAATGGAATTTAGATCTACATGAGCACCATCTTCATCATCAGCCGATGCAGGATATCAGGGAGAGCCACATGGCCATCAACAACACGACCCCTCACAAGCACTCATTCTCTCTGAGCTGGCGCCCTTCGAGTCTGGCAACTCACAATATACATTTAGCCTGTCCAAGAAAACCTATATTACCTGTTGTATCAGTCCATAAGACATAAAACTAAACGTCTCCGAACTTATCAACAATTGCATAAATTAAAAAATGCATACAAAGAGAAGTGTTATGTGGAAATATCATTGCACACTACTTGAAATATAAAATAATAAACAAATGATAATATATCTGGTTGGATTTAATGTTTTAAATTATCGTTAAGGTTTTATATTAGAATTTTTACAAGGCTGTTAAAATTAATTGACAGGGTGTCATAGTGTCGCAGAGTGTAGTGGTGGGGGTTTGAGGGGCTGTAAATAACTGGGTTCGAAATTAGTTAGGAATTGGTATTATTACTTGGGTTTCCAGTTATCATCCAGGGACTGGCGATACCATGAAGTTCTGGTAGCGCACACTCTGCAGATCACAGAGTTATACAGGCTGACGATCAATACCGTAATCCTTTTGGCAGTTTTATATATATATATATATATATATATATATATATATATATATATATATATATAGCTGTGTGGGCAAACGGACTAGGAAGGAGATAACGTGACACACTTCAAAATTAACATGACCTGAGTTGCTGTTAATAATATAAATATTGCTCATAATTTAAATATTTACTGTATAAATGTCATTATGAAAAGTTAATAAAGGTAAATTTAATTTATACCGTTACAGTATTTATGCAAACAAACATCACATTCCAGTTTTACTGGACTATTGGGTGATTATTGTCTTCTCGTTATTGCTTCTATAACAACTATTTTCGTGGAAATTGTACTCTGCTCTGGAGACATAGATACCGAAATTAAGTTAGTGCTCTCCCTACTTCATATCTTCATAGTTAAAATATTGGCTTTCATTTCTATTGACTTTTTAAATAAATCACTCCCTTGCATCACGTTTAAATAATAGCGCTTCCTATTCATTTAAGATAAATATACATTAACTAAACGAGAGTAATATTTTATTTTTGTAAAGAAACTGCACAATACTGTGTGAAAACATCCGGTCTATCTAAAGTGCGTTGGTCTGTGCAGCATAGAGGTCGTCGCGTCGGCAGCTTGTCGGTGTTTTTTGATTAACGTGAGCGTAGGGGTTGTACGCTTATTGGCGTTATTAGATAATAAATTTATCCGTATGTACATGTTTATTTATTAATATTTGTAGTTTTAACCTAAATGTTATCCAATTTTAGTAAACAAGAAGTTTGTAGTACAAAAATACCTATTTTCTCCAAGCACGTTTCTTGTAGGGTTCGTTTGGTTTAGCCGGTTCCGTAAGCGTTATTTTGTTGGGCTTGATTGGCTATTTGATTAATTTTTGTTGGCATTATCACAGTGACGAAATCGTGTCTTGGATTCCATGTGTTTATGCGTGTTATTTGTAACAGTAGGTCTCAAATGAGTGTCGTGTGGCTTTTTGCAAGATGTGAATCACTTGACGTACTATAAACTTAAGAACCTGCTGCAATGAACTGGTGGATTGTCGATCCCGCTGTTAACAATGAAATAGATCAGTACTTTTGCTGGTGAAGCGTAGTTCATTCGACTCGCAAAAGGTAGCGTAGTGTTCGCCATGTTTTTTAGTTTGTTTACATTTTTGTTTTGCCCGCGCGATTGCAAATTTATACTAGAATATATTCCTGTGTATACTTATTGATTGTCGCTTTGCTATTAGTAACCGCCAAAGTTTTCCAGTTCAATGTACATAATTACTCGTTCAAAGTTATTTATTTTCGACAATAATGTTTTACTTGTTTTTTTTCAACCCAACCCCAACTCTTACAATCTGTTTCAACAATTATCACGTACCAAATAATAGTACAAAGTGTCTTGGAATTTAGTGACAGTAAGTGTCTGCCAATACAAATATATTCATTTTATTATGTCAGCAAAGTTCCGAATTTCATTGTTCTGTGATGTAGGTGTGTCCCTTGTGTGTATAGTGTGTGGGTCTTGCCTAAAATTACATAAACACATAGGGCTAAATATTGGTGGTTTAGGTTTTGAGAGCCCAGTGAGGTAAGATAAGTACAAGCAGTAGTGTGCAAGGTTTAGTTCACAGGTGCCAGCGCTTTGCTGAGAGGTGGAGGAGGGGAAAAGCTTAGTGATGCAATGCCTCAAAGACAGCTGTTACTGGGAATAATTCTTAGAACAACTCCGAAAAAAACTCAAGTATGTGGTGTTTGTGAAAGTAGGTGGAAATTCTTTGCTTGTGAACACAATATGATCTCAAAATAGCATAACCCAGCTTTTAGTTGTGTATTCTCACGCCATCAAACACACTAAATGTCTAGGTTTAGAAATGGTTTCAAAGTCAGTACTCTTGCTTATAGGTGGTTCATGGTAAAGTGGGCACTTTTTAAGGCCCTTATAAATTTTTCCTTTCATCCAATTTCCATCTTCCGACTTCTTTTTAATATAAACATTGCAATGTGACCAATAAACACACTTTATACATTTCACTACCATCAGAATTTAATGCCTGGGGTTGGAATAAGATTTATTTATTAACGGTTAATGCCTGTTGGGAGGGCCTTTAAAAGTGCTCACTTTATCGTGAACAGCCTATAGAAATATGCCCACATGTGCAAGACAAGTCATCACTCTCAAAAAACACAAGCAACATGCACAGATAGATAGCGTTCAAAGAAGATAAATCAGTTGTGTTAAACACAAAAACTTCAGTTATCACACACATGGAACACTTGTGAAGACAAAACCATGGACACCAAACTCTTCAAGATCAATGTAGAATAAAATCATACACTAGCATCAAAAACATAACACGACATAGCAATTCAGAAAACAATACATAACGGTTGAGCTGATCTGTTGTGTGAAATTTGTATTAACAGGATGTTTAATGTAGATGTAGTCAAAGAAATTCTCAATTAATTCATTATGCATCCAATAATTAATATTAATCTCCTTCTGTGACAATAAAATCAAATGGCTGAGTATGTGAGGTGAAAAGGTCTCTTTAGTAAAACTCATATAGCCTAATTTACTGAGTGAACTGTGTAGAAATTTGGCTAGAATTCAGGGTAGAATTTAAAACTCGTGCAAAATTGGGCCACTGTTAGAGTTTAGAAGCTCTCAAAAAGGTTTGTCAATGTAGAAATTTTAAAATATCCAGAAATATAGATCCAGATCAGGTTAAGACAGTAGTTCCATTTCAATAATAATTGTTATTACAAAATGTGGTGTTGTGATAAAATATTAATATATTTCAGGAATATCATGTAAATATGTTAAATTGCACAACGGCCTAACCAAACAATAAGCCTACCTAAATTCTCAATATAATCAATACACACACACCCAAAAGTTACTGTGGTAATGTAATGGCGTTGTTCCAATTGACTGCTCTGGGTGCGCATTCGGTGCACTGGGAAAACTGAAAAAGTGCGTGTGTCGCGTGATTGCCAGAAACAAGTGTATTTTATGTATGCACTGACAACTGGAACACATCACGAAAACAGTGCAAAACATTTGTGACAAAATATAACCTTTTGGGAGAAATGCTTCCAATGTTGATAGAAGGATTTAAATTTAAATAAATGAGATTTCGTACAGATAATTTTCTCCAATCACTTTTTAAACTTGTCTGCAAATGTATGCACGAGTCACTGAGTGAAATTAACCACATAGCAGTTGTAATTACAAACTATGTTGTCAATATACCAACATCATATTTGTTCCATATTACCTATTATGTGTTTTTCAGCTGCAGAAATGTTAGAGCTTGTAGAATTCCCAACATCGCAATAATTTTCGTGTTGTTTTACAATCACTAGTTGTTGCCATATTGCTCTGAAAAGTAGAACTGGCTCCAGACTAGTTGCGGAAAAGATTGCTCTCAGTTCGCTCTCGTTCAGTGCAACTCGCAATTGGAATAATGAAAATCTGACTACTTTCAGAGCGAGTTCCAGTAGTTGGAACATGCGGAACTCGGCCAGAGCGAACTGAGTACAGTCCAGAGCAGTAATTGGAATACTCCATATGATTTTCAAGTGTAGCCCCCTCCCAAGGAAAATACTGTACAAGCGTAGCCAAACATTATGCACTGAGCCAGAGTCCGATCACCAGCAGAGGAGTAAATCCCCAAAACAGTGATTCAAGGAGTGCCAGTAGTTTTTTTATTGTGGTGATATGAAGCATTACGCTTCAGCGAAGCGTTTGGAGTTTCCCCAGAAATGATTTTCAAACTCTACCCTCGCAGGGAAAAATACTGTACAAGCGTTGCCAAACCATTTGCACCAAGCCAGAGTCCCAGCGCCAGCAGTGGAGTATATCCCCACATCCCCAAAACATTTATTTGAGGCGCCTGCAGGTTATATATATATATATATATATATATATATATATATATATATACACACACACACACACACACACACACACACACACACACACACACACACACACACACACACTTAAAACCATCCTGTATCAGTGAAGCTTTGAGTTTCCCCAGAAAATTTTCATGGTTAATGTGTGTGTGTGTTTTGCAATTTAACATATTTTTGTGCCAATTATATTATTGTAATTTTGTCTGAAGAAAACATGTGTAATTGCAAAAATATTGAACTGAACATTATTTAAATTGACAACGTTACCAGTACAATTTAGAAATACAATAGTGGGGTGGGATATGAACTGGAAGATAATTGTGGTGTTCCATTTTATCATGAAGCGTATTTGTAGCTTGTATTGGTAATATTGTCAATGTAGTTAATGTTCAGTTAAGTCTTTTTGCAATTTAACGTATTTTCATGAATAAATATTACATTATGTACACATTTTTCACTTGTTTTACCCGCAATTTCCTACTATAGTTTTTGGGGTTTCTATTGGTCAAATGTTGATGCCCCTAGTAAATCCGTGTTCTGTGTAATTAGTAGAGTGGAATCATACCACTTTCAGAATTTCTTTTCTTTCAAAAAAGTGCCTATTCTGGAATTTTAATATATTAATAAATATTAATAAATATATATATTTTTTAATTTTCCACGCTTGTGCTAGGATTTTGTTACACTTCCACAAGTACACTTAGAAAATACTGATGTGAAGTAAGCTTCGAATACCAGATTCAAAGTTGTAAAAATGGGAATTTCCTGGTTACTACCAACTGTGAAAAAATTACTAGAAACTGGCTTGCCATGAAAGGAAAGGAAAATGCCAGGAGCCAATGTGCCACAATTAAAAACCTTTAATTGCACACGTTATAGAACTATAGCATGTTAATACCTTGCTGGGGTACCAAATTGTGCCTCTACACTCGGGGAGTGGCTCATGAATTTCATGATATGGCCATTGATACTTTGTACTTGATAACCCAAACCAGTAATAATGTTGCATGTTTAGGGGCTCTTAATTTAAAAACAGTTAATTGCACTCATAGAACTATGAAACGTTGTAATATTGTTGCACGTTTAGGGGCACTTAATTTAAAAACAGTTAATTGCACTCATAATAGTACTATGAAACGTTGTAATATTGTTGCACGTTTAGGGGCACTTAATTTAAAAACAGTTAATTGCATTCATTATAGAACTGTAAGACAATAACACCTTGCTAGGGTAACAAAATATATGCATCAATACTGAGGGGACGGCTCATGAACTTCATGATAAAGCCATTGGAACTTTGCACTTTATACCCTAACCCTGTAATAACGTTGCATGTAGAGTCGGTGGGAGTCATTTTGCCTCCATTTACCACCAATGTTAATATTTACTAGCTAATTGCAAGAGAACTATACGCTCTTTTGAAACACAGTTTTCTGGACATACAAAAATATTTTTAAAAAGTCTAAATTAATATTTTAAATTTCAATTTTTTGTCACTTAAAATACAGTTTTTTCAGCCCAGACATGTTATATGAGAAAAAGTATCTTTCCCATCAAAAACTAGTTAATGTTTTTATCTAGCTGGCTAAATAATTTTATTTGCCATTCAATACTGCATTCACCATTTGCTTAATGCTAATTCTTTTAACTTAATTTAACAAAATATGTTTTAATGTATAATACTGCAAAGTAAGTTTTTGACATAGGCGTGTTTTGAATTACAGAGTATTTCACGTTTTCTCAGGTCGCATGACAGCTTGACATAGGTAAGTGAGCTTGCCATCTCGTCGACAGCAATGTCAGTAGAGATTGTGCAAGTTGCACAGGGTAGACTAAGTGGGAAGCGACCACATCAGCCTGTGAAGAGTATTTGCAATTCAGGAGGCCTATGCTGGAAAAACAACTCGCGCGTTCGTATAAGAGTTGTTTCTCCCGTCTGACTTTATTTTGGCAGTAACTAGTAAATCAGATAATTGGGTTATGTTGATTTGAAATATGCGGTAACTTTTTTTGTTTTATCCAACATGGCAGGGCCAGAGTTTAGTTTGGGTAAATCTTCTAACTACAGTACAGATAATCAACTTGAACATTAGGTCATACCTACTCCTAAGCTGAAAACATAACTAATATAATTACGAGTTTATTATTTTTAAAGGGATATTTTAGTGCTATTTCAAATCATTGACAACATTTTAAAATGTGGCACAGAGAATTCTGAATATAAGTACGATTCCATTAATACACTTTGAAAACATTTAACTATACTTGCATAATATGTTCAATGTAAATAAACAAAAATTTGTTTTTAAAAGGTAGACATTTAGTAAACGTTTCTATATTTTATAAACTGATAAGTATACATATTAATAATTTATTACTTTTAGCGCTATCTAGTTATTTCTAACGTAACTATTGCTGCTGTATACGAATTACACGTTGTGTTTGCGATATGTAACTCTATGTAGAATTGCTATATAATCGTATATGTAGTGTTCCAAGTTCCATGAATATATTCTCTTAACAGGAATAATTGAATTAGCAACCCCATACAAATTGAAAACATTAATTACTGGAGTTTGCTAACTCTCGGCCACACATACAAAGTTCGTATAGAAATCTCGTATACAAAGACCAAGTTGGTGATCAAGCTTACCAAAACTGCAATCCACTCAGTGCGGCGGGCAGTTGGTATACAAATGAGAACTCCAGCATAGGCCTCCATGCGTGGAAATCGTTAGTATCACCTCATTTCAAATGTCGGCACTGTAATATTAATAAATAAATGGAGCGTCGATACAGTACGAAGTGAAGTACTCAGCCAAATAAAAAAAAAGCTGAAACATTTGCAAGAATACTACAGCAGAAAAGGTAACACTACGTTTAGTAAGTGATATACATAGTTCAAAATCTCTTATGACTTTAAATGCGTGTGTCAAAACTTAGCACGATTAACCTGATTTTTCTTGTCTTACAATAGGTAACTACGTTAGCAATTCCAATTGTCAATCCCCGGACGCTCTCTTTACCTTGGGGAACTGATGTTTACAATTAGTTAATTTCATTAATAAAAAGAAAATACTTTTATTCTTATTTATAGTATCTAAAGAATCTACGTTTTATTACTATACACAGAGATGTGTTTCGGCTAGGTTCGCTTAGTTCGTGATAACATCTTTTGAAGTTTTGGGGAAAGTTGTGTATGTTTTCAACATAATATTGGCTGAAATATTGAAATTCAATTTTTTGCACTAACCTAAATTAACGCCTGCAAACAACACACACACATTAGTGGCCAGACCGAGATTCGAACTAGAAACCTTGTGATCTTGAAGGCTTCTGGCATTTGCTAGTTATTTTTTAATAATCCTCTGTGGCATAATCTGAATAGACAAAATGTTTTATCCTCAATTAATTTGTGAATCATTGGAGAATGACTTATTGCTATTTTCTCTGTAGGTAATTACCAATAAATTCTACGATTATAGATGACCTCGCCGACTTCCCATGCCGCAGTCGGTTGGTGGCTGCTGATCTGTGTGCAGGAGGTTCTGGGTTCGAATCCCAGGTATGGCCTGGGTGTTAGTCTAAGTTAGGTCATCAGTTACTTTGTAAGCCAACCCCTGATAAGCCTTCGGGCGTAACACTGGGAGACGTTAATAAGCCCAATCCAATAGACCACATCGACTTGTTTAATTTATCGTTCATTTTAAGGCGTGTCTCCAGTGTAGAATTCAAGTAGGTACATCAATAAAATTTTACTTGTTACATTTTTGAAGTTGCAGTATTTGTTTGGTGTTGAAACTGTGTAATTAAAAAGGGGTAGTTATTATGAATCTTAAGTCATGTAGTTATGTGTAGAGTGGTTATGACGGGATAGGAGACTAGAAGAGACATTTTGCACTTTGCAAAACACACTTTTACCTTATGTAAAGCTCTTGATGAATATTTGTAGAAACTCTGAAATATTTGTAGAAACAAAACTCATGCACATGCCACTGAATAATTGCAGGAAAATGAAAACACTCCATTGGATATAATAGATTTAATTAGTTTGAAGCTGAACTATACAAAATTATCATAATTCAAAATTAAATTGTCTGAAAACAAACTTTATTAATATTAAAAATTGTGTGGAATTAAAGTTAAATTAAGCGTAATAAGAAGATAAAATAAATTAAGGTTATGGCAAGTAGGATTACTGTAAATTGGAATTATAGCACCAACCTCACAAGATAAAACTTAATGAATATAATGGAATTAATTTAAAAATAAAATAATCAAACTGCGGCAATAAAGATAAACTTGAAAAATAAAATTAATTTAGGTTAGTTTTTCCCAGAAGTAGTTCTTAATTTTGTGCCTTTTTCCTCCGGACACGAGTGTACTGAGCTCCATGTTACAGTAGTGCAAAATATCTGTCTCATATCTCTTAATAAAAATTATCTCAAGCTTTCTTTTTAACAATACACTAGAATTTCAAATAAAGTTAATGTGATTTCAAAGTTCAGGCTGATTAAAGTTGGGTCTTTCAATTAAAATTTGCACCGTTGCTTATCTAGTTAGTAGTGCTGAACTACTGGGTACTACAGACATTAAACATATTAATAACCACTTGAGAGTTCTGAAAATATGGCTTCTTAGGCGTAGAAAATTTTATGTTTCTGGAGATCACTTGAATTTATCAATAAATAATCTGATGGCTGTAGAATGACTAAAGCATCACTTGGATGCACGCTATACCAAAAGCCTGTGACGTGACATCACTGAAGTTCCTTGGCGTCTTCTTAGGCCGGTCACCACTTATAATTTTACTAGTAGGCTCTAAAACTCCAAACTATAACATCTGGGGATAAAAACCTCAACTAAACTTATGCTGATGTTGGAGATTTTCCTATCGAAAATCCCAGCGAATAATCTCGCCGCTGGACCTTTCACTTCCTGCGACATCCTCAAAACCTGATCTAATTGGCAAGCAACTACTTCCGGTCAAATGAAACGGAAATAAAATTAAAACATTAATTCTCCTCCAAATTAACTAATAAAATAAATAATTATGTTTTAATGTAAAATAACTATACAATCATGTAAGTAAAGAAACAACTTGAAATTATCATATTTAGATTGTAACCTCCTCAGAATTCATATCAGCATGTCATAGAATAACACAAATAATAGAAATAAAATTAGGATTGGTGGTTTACAAATAAAAATATTACGTGTTTTTAATAAAATAATTATGAACCCAGGAGGGGGTTAAATAATTAACGTTATTTAATATAATATGTAAATAAGTCTGAGCTGGTGTCCAAAACACATATGCAAATAATAGTGTGATATTATGTCCAAACACATATGTACACAATTAATATAACTGTAGACATACATAAATATTGTCTTCAACTTGAAACTGTCATAGTGTTTGTCGTTTCTGATTGTTTCCCATTGGATAAAATCAAATTGGCTCGTAATGAGCGAGATGTCCGTTTTTAAATAATTATATTCTGATAGCGTATGCTACAGTACAGATGTGTAAGTAGAAAATCTTAAGCTGTCATGTCTTAGTATCAAATGTACTGTACTAACAAAATAAATCACAAAGGCTTATGTTGTAAATGTTATGCTATGAGAATTAAAAAAAAACTGGAACGAAAATTAGTTTTTTTCAGTGTTGTTAATATGATTTAAAAAATTCATGTGTGATCTGAGTGAGAGATTTCGCCTGTGTATATAAACTAGAAACAGTCTTTCGAATATAAATATACAATATAGTTGAATGATGAAAAAGGGATTTCACACAAAGAAAAAATGTTGTTGAGAAGACGTGGCCATTTTTTTAGTTAATAATACCATTATTCGCATCACTGTTTTATATAGTGCAAAATATTGATATAGTGTTTTTTGTTTCTGTTCGGGAATATTTATAGTAAGATTATGAATAAATTTTGTGTTGCAAAAAATAATATGGTCAATTACAAACATCCAAAAATCATGTTTTTCATCACTGAGAAAAAAATTTCTTTAATTAATAGGGCTATTTTATCTTGATTTTCTTTGAGGTCCATCTGTTCCACTCCCAAACGCTCCACCAATACGGGAAATTTATACACCTTATTCAAATACAAATAAGCTATTCAAATGTTTTTCGAGTAAACTGAAAATCGTGTATACTAAAGTAATATTATATTAAAAGTAATTATATGTATTATAATAATTAGAAATGGTAAATTAAAGTTTATCTTAAGTATATATTGCATAACATTTTTCATACTACATTAGTGCACGTTCTAATGTCATAACAAATATCAAAGAATTTAAAAACAGTTTAGATGGAAATGCTCCGTTTTACACTATATCAGCTGAAGGAAGCTGTGCTAGAATGGACGTTTTATTGTGCCGTGATTATTATTGTTAGTTTTAAAATTGTTTAGTGAGATACAATATACAATTAACAAATGTTTTACTATAGAAATTACTATTTGTGTTGTGTTCCACACTGCAGTGGTAATTAAAATAACTGGTCTAAAGTACACATGTGTAAATATCGAATTGGTGAAGAGCTGAAAAGAAAATGTGTTGCTTTACCGTGTCTAGCCCAGTCAGCAATCAAGAGTAAGTTTGATTTTACTTGGAAAATAAACACTGTAGCCTACTAAATTAAACTTGGCCATTAAAAGATTGCTGAAATTTTATGTTCACAATAATGGTCTTACTTTTGACGAGTAGGTGTGCCTACTAAGTGTGCAATCGCGATTTAAATGTTTAAAAATCCTTAGGATAAATTAATTTGGCACAGTAGGCACTGTTAAGTAAACTCAATTGTGCATTGCAAATGCTGTAATATATAGGTTTACCAATGCTCATGCAAGCATTTGGGTGTAGAAATGCAGCAAGTATCTGTCATTTGTTAGTAAATAGTGCAGTGTGGCACTAAAATGCATATTTTAATACAGTAATACGTATTCGTACACAATGAAAAAATTGAATGCTGAAACTGCACAATAGTAAGGTTGGATTTCATCTTATTTATTATCGCATTAATGCAGGTATTAAGAGTGCATTATTTTCTTTTAATTAAATGTACTGTTGTAATATCAGTGTTACAATAATTTTGCTGCACTGACATCTGCTAAGGTTGTAAGATTATTTATTGCTTTTGTATCTCAAAGCTCACTTAATGGATACGTAAAAAGTGTTAGTGTGCCCTTGGTAACATTCCCATGCATTAATGAATTCGAAATTCCTCTACAGTGCTGTATGTACTTGAATTCTCTCGGCAACAGAGACTGTGTGGCCAAATTTCAAGCCTAATTCATCACAGGATGCCGTTATAGCAAATAGATAATGCTTAATACACATTGGTTCAATATATTATAGTGCGTTGTTGGGTAGTTGCTTCGTAACTAGCTATGCGGTTTATATATACATATAATCAAGTATTTAGAAAACTGCCTCTCCTCGGGCACTTACTACACACATCACCACCACCAGCATAGCTGTGATTAACTGCAGAAAATTTTTGTCCATATGGATCAGGCACAGTGGTTTCGAGGTCTAAGAACTATTTTCCTGTTTCATGGTCCTGTAAATGCAGTGAATGCTAATATTATTCAAGGTTAGACACCACTGGAATCAAACCCAACACTCCTTTTCACCTCGGAAGGATTCAATGTATGCTGCAAATGTATTCTTGTTCTTATACAGACAATAGTGTTGCTCAGCTGCCAAAATAATTTTTAGTACCTAGCCTACGACTATAATGCCTCCCTTTGTAATAAATGTGTTACAGATATGCATGTTGTGAGTTACATAAAAAATGCAATATTGCCATATTTTTACTTCTGGCACAAAAATCAATTTAAGCTAATAGATTGATTCTGGCAGAATATTCATGCTGAAATTTCTAAGTGCAATGAAAAATATACTGAAAATAAATGATTCTGAGGTTTGAAGTTGCTTGTATACGCCATTTAGCTAATAGTAGATCCAAAAGCAATGTACAAATTTTCCAGCCAGGGCAAGTGATAAACATGCGTAGATTCGTCGAAGAGAAAAATAATATTCTAAGCATTGCTCTGATATAAAGAATAACTTCCAGTTAACGTAAAACGAAAATCAGGTAAAGTAGACTAAATTAGCATGGAATCTGTGGAAGAGTTTTGTGTTTTGCAACAAATATTAGTTGGCTAATATTAAGGTTTTGGATATATTTGGTTTGGTGTTGGACTGAAACGAACGTGAACCAAAAGAAGATAATCTTGGGTTAATGATGGTAATATATCACGGCTGTGATTCAGTCCACTACACCGTAATGTTACCATATCCATAATAAATATAATGTAAGTCATGCACATTTAGTTTTGAATTAAATACTCATCACAAAAGTGGAGATTTTTAGCGTTCTCTGGAATTACCAGGTGGGGGTTTAACAAATAGGCATGTTTCGTTGTGGACTACAATGCTTTTCTTTCAGGTAATCTATAGCTCATGTGTGCCAAGAATGTAAACAAATATATGACAAAACCATCTGACATTTAAAAACCATTAATTGCATTCATTATAGAACTATAAAACATTAATAACGCCATGCTGGGGTAGCAAAATATGCATCAACACTGTGGGACGGCTCATAAATTCCGTGGTAAAAGTCATTTGATCGTTGCACCCCAACCTGTAATAACATTGCATGCTTAAGGGTTCTTAAATTAAAAACAGTTAATGGAATTCGTTATAGAACTATAGCAGGTTAATATCACCTTGCTGTGATAGTAAAATTTGACATAGCCAGTATATCATCAAAGTGAATTTTTACTGTCATCATTGATAAAAAATTTCCTGAGGTAGTACAGTGAAACCTGTCCAAAATGGACCTTCTATAAAACGAAAACCTTTACGAACCGAAAAAATAGTATGGTCCCGTTACATTCAGTGTGTAAACATCCAGTATAAAACGGACATCTCCATAAGGCGGAAGTGTGGATACTTTTAAATGGAATATTTAGACATTTTAAAATATTTGAGTTGCGCTTCATTATTTATGTACTTTTTTTTTTCCTCCCATTCATTCATTCATTCATAACCTTCACTGTCAAAAGTATGGTGCCCATAACACAAGATTATTTTATTTCCCTACGTACTGCTTATTTCCAGTCGGCGCAAGAGACTTGGCGACAATTTGTCTCGGGCGGCTCACATTACAGGGGCAGGTTGCCGCGTCTGGTGCAGTTGAGAAGCCACACAATTTCGTTTTCAACACATATAAGAAAATAGATGAGAAAAAGAACTACAGCATCACTTACAAATCCGTGCACACGTGTTCGCTGC
The DNA here is from genome assembly GCA_029891345.1 of Dryococelus australis. Taxonomy (NCBI): domain Eukaryota; kingdom Metazoa; phylum Arthropoda; class Insecta; order Phasmatodea; family Phasmatidae; genus Dryococelus; species Dryococelus australis. The sequence continues at coordinate 45,956,577 of CM057000.1, forward strand.
AGCCTACAAGCTTAAGCAAACCACTGGGTGTCTGGTGGCTGCCTTCCTTCTTCTGTATCGTCTGCGCGTTTTAAGTGTCACACGCTGTTTTTACATTTCTTTTGCCAAAAAGCATTTCAGTGTTGTGACTGAGCTTGGTTATTGTGCAATAGACATGCTCACTCTACTCCAGTTTCACGCTACGATTGGCAGAATGTGACAAACAATTGACGGTTATTACACAATTTTGTTAGTTTCGTGGCTTAGTCCCGTATAGAGGTGTTTGCTTCGTTCGTATTGTGTTCGCACAGTTTTGTTGCATACAAAATGCCAATGCATAAAGCTCAAAGACAAAAATTCTTCAGGAATGGTTCAAAGGGATAGCAGGATAAGTTAAATGATTAAATGCAAGGTCAACAGAAAATGAATACGTTAACAGCGCCATGTGGGAATGGTTTGTTGCATGTAGGGCCAAAGGGGTGCCAGTCCTGGACCACTAATCCAAGAACAAGCCTTATAAGCAGCAAAAGAAGTGGGGAAAAATATTTTAGAGCTTCAAATGACTGGCTTGAAAATTCCAGAAATGGTCACAATATTGTCTGTAATAGTGTATGTGGTGAAGCTAAATATGTTGATTCACACTGTTGGCGAATGGAAACAAAAATTAGCATCTCTAATTCGGGGATACCAACACAGAGATATATTCAATGGTGATGAAACTGGACTTTTTTTTTATAGCTATACCAAGCCCCTTAGCTGAGTGCAAAGAGAAGTGTGTTGGAGGTAAAAAAGTCAAAGAATAAGTGTTATTCATTTGCGGCTATATGGTGGGCGACCTTGCAAAAACCCTTGGTGGTTGGGAAAGTTGCTAATTATCAGAGATCCTTTAAAGGCCTTGATCGAGAATCGCTTCCAGTACAATGGAAGTCTCCTAACAAAAAATCCTGGATGGCTGCTGCCATTATGGAGGAGTTGCTTCATGGTTTCAACTTGAAAATGAAAAACCAGAACAGGAAGGTCTTACTTTTTTTTGGATAATGCAACATGTCACTTTCACATCAAACTGTCTAACGCATCTCTCATATTTTTCCCTGCCGACACAACATCGATAACCCAGCCCATGGATCAGGGTGTAATAACACTGTCAAATATTTTTACACAAAGAAAGTTTTACAGCATCTGCTTACAGAAATTGAAAACAATGGATCATTGACAGAACTCTTGCCAAGAAAGTAGCTGTTAGGAACTGTGTTTACTGGGTTGCTCGTATTGCAAAAGAGATTCGTCTTGACACTGTAAGGAAATGCTTTGCAAAAGCAGGCTTCAAAGAGATTGAGGAGACTGACAACAATGATGACAACCAACCCCTCAACGAGCTTGCTATGTTGAGAAGAGGACGCCAATACATTGATGCTTAGGCTGTTTTCATTGGACGATGATCTCAGCACAGAAGAAGGAGTTGACAGAGCAGTTCAACTGATACACAACCACCCAGGTGACTAAGCTGACCAGGAAGATGATGGCGAAAACCATGATGAAGACGACGAGAGTAAACAAACTGTGGACGACTTAAAGATCAAGAAGTATGCTGAAGCTCTATGTGCTGTGCATGATCTTGAGGAATTTGCTGCATCCAAAAACTTTCCAATGCTGTTTGAGCTGATGCAGAATATTACAGGACTGATTGAAAACGCTATTATCCAGAAGACAGTAAAGCAGCGAACTTTGATGGACATGTGGCAGAACACAGTCTCAACATAAGGACTACACTTTGCTATACATGGTAATGGTAACGACCATACAATATACTGTATTTTGCTGTAAATATAATATATTCATTGTTTATTCTGTTCACTAAAATATTAACATTTTTTAATTTTTAAAACTTGTGTTTAATGTACTTCTAAGTCACCTGCCTAAAACGGATATCTGCCGAAACAGAAATAATTTCTGGATCCCACCAAGTTCCGTTTTAGTTAGTTTTTACTGTACTTTGAATTATGCAGATTCATGTATAACAGCAAAGCCTCTTGGGATTAGTCTAATTATCGTTTCCTGTCCTGTACTTTTTTTTTTCAATACCAGTTCTTCTAAAATGAATTTAAATATTAGTAATATTTAATTACATAAGAGCTAGGTCGTTCTTGAAACTAGTCCTCTCCGAAGCACAAAGTGGAAACTTAATAATACTTTTTACAAAAATTTTCATAGATAGCAAACAGCCACACCGAATATTCAGTTCATTTAAATAACATACTGGTAGTGAATTTTACTCTTAGCATAGACATAGATTAAAGAACAATGAACATTAATTTAAAAGTGTAGGTTTGCATTGCTCTCAGCCTCATTATGGGAAATTAAAATAATATGTTAATAACATTTTCCCTTTACGTATACATATAATTAAAATCTTAGGCAAATTTAAATAGTTAAATTGTTAGACTGCTTTGCATACGGGTATATATGCAACATTTTAATATGGGTAGGTGTCTGTAGGAGATAAAATATTTATTGTTATTTCCCTCCTTGCACTCTGGGGAGTTGCCCGGCCACCTGGTGCTTGAAGTGTGTTGCAACATGTTCAAAAAAAATTTTTTTTTTTTGTTATGAAACCATTAAATGTGTGGCCAATGTGCCTATGTATAAAAGTTACACACACTTTAGATGAGTGCGGAAGTCACTGTCAAGACATCACACAAATTATAAACATTGTTTTGAAGCCCTCCAACGTGACCAAAAATACCCTTTTCGAAATTCTGCTTCTCAAAATATACTAACCATATACATGCAAACCCCACAGGCCCATACAACAATTCAGTGAACTTTGTTACAGACTTTCCAGAAATAAAATTAAATGGTAATTACTTAAATTCCCAGTGAAAAATCATTATGACAGAAAGCCTGCATGCTTGTTGTGCATGGTGGCTATGAGGCACTTGATGTGCATGCTGGTTTAGCCATTATTTTCTACTGCTTCTGTACCAAGTAGCTCCAGGTAGACAACTGCCTTTATGAATCTACGATTTGTATTTAACAAACATACAATTGCTTACTTTCAAAACAGATGTGCACAGAAGTCTGCGTCCATCAATACCTACATCCTAACAAATTAATGTTTAAACATAGCTAAACTTTTATATTATCTGTAGGGCCTGTCAGAACTACATTAGTGATGAAATTCTCTGATCTGTACAAATCATATAATTAATAGACCCCTGTGATTCACCAATTAATAATCCTACTGTAGTTGTTAGTTTAAATTATGCTAGCAGTTAAATTTCTTTATAATTATGATGCAGTTTGTGTACGTTACAATGAAACAGTTATAGCCACTAGTTATCCTTCTGTTAGGCCTTGCACACTAGTCTAGTTTTCACCAAGTTTTTCACAGTTAATACTGATACCAAACAGCCACAAGAGTAACCTAACCAGTTTGTAAACAAAGCGACCTGTGACAGGTTGTCTGCTTCTCCTTTTTAAGCAATAACTGTCCTTTAGTCTTGCGATAATTCCTGTTTACATGCCCATGCACAACACACAGTCATTGCATCGTAATATATTATTCTATAGTTAATGATAAAACCACAAACTTCTTCACAACACCATGGTCTACTGTTTACATAAAAGACTACAGAATCTATCAACAATTTCGCCCCAAACCGAATACTACAGTGTCTTAAGTATTTGCCCAAACTCAACTCAGGGGCGCAAGACTTCAAAACCTAATAAATAATTTAAAATTACAAAACTTTGCATGGATCATTGCTCCTTTATGGGAAAACAAAAATTTCCTTCAATGACCAATATGGCGAACCCTCCCTTTCTCCTTGCATCTCCAGGTATCATTCCACTCACCCAGGTTCGTGTTTATGTTCCATCTGTCCTATTTACTAATCTCGATGTTGGAGCAGGAGTGAGTGACATGATGTAGAAATGTCACTTTGTAACTTTTTTTGGTCCTGTTACTTTCAGTCTCTGTCACTACAGTGACACGTGACATATGTGTCGCAGTGACATAAAATATTCCCTGTCCCTAGAAGTTAGTTATATCTGCTGGCGTTATCCGCACAGCTGGCATGCAAAGCGTATGAGAGTCAAATTTATTTTTACTTGATTTTGGAAACTGTTACCTTGAGCAAGAACTGTGATTTGGTAGTTAAGCCCTTCTCTATATAATTACCGCATTGGTACATAATGAGAGTGCCTTGCTTTATCATAATATTACACATTGCCTAGATTGTCACAAATATGAATTGAAGCATTAGTATTTATGTAATAGTATTATCTTACTAAATTATAAAGTCTAAATACTATTAGTTTTAAAGAACTTGTGCCAGGTTAGCAATATAGAATTTATAGTTTATTATATCAAGAACACCCGCATTGTATGTGCAGGTTGTCATAAGTAGTGGTGGAAGTAATAATTAGAAATTATGTTGGCATTAACTTAGCTGGATTTTATTTAAAAGTGCTGAATACACCAGTGTATTGTGTGATAGATATGGAAAATAGGGGTTGATATGAAAGAAACGTCTGACAGGTATGAATGTTGTGCATTTGATTCAGTTGCCTGCGAAGTGTGGCCATTTTTATAGGGTTAACATTGTTGCTTGCGGTGTCCACAGACACAGACATGTCTGAAGAAAATGGCCCGGATGTTAATTCTGTGAATGACAACCCAAAAGAAGATGTTGTAAACAAAAAGGAAGAGACTTTGCAAGATAAGGAAAATGCTGCGAAGGATAATGAATCGTCAGAAGATGGAGAACCAGACAAGCCAGTGGAAAATGAAGAGTCTTCACAGAATGAAGCCACAGAATTGGAAAACAAAATCATCAGACAGATTGAGGTAACTAGTTACAAAATTTATTTTATTTTATTCTGTAATAGTGTGCATGTGGACTTTTTTATTTATTTGATTAAAGTATCATAATTACTTGGGTATCACAACTACATAACACTGTGATTAACTTTAAAACAGTATTGTTAACTTTAAAACAGTATTGTATTCTTGAATAAATGAAACATTAATTTAGTATCTTCCATAACAGGTAATATTTATTTTGTATTAAATACGAATTTAAAAAAGTGAGAGCAGCAATGTGTTGGCAATGGCTAGTAAGAAATAGTTCACTTAAAACTATTGTTTTAATCTTGTTTTTTGGTATACTATTTATAAATTAAACATTACCTATTGATATATGTAAATTTTTAGGAAGAACTGAAGGTAACACATTTCATTGTTACAGTTTAAAATACCAGCGTAAATTATTATTATGAATAGGCCCTAGTGACATTGGTTTTTTTTTTTTTTTTTTTTTTTTTTAAGAGGAAGAAACTGGCATAGGCGGAGCAGAGACTGTTGCTCGCTCTTTCTCTCTCACTCCCTCCCCATCTCCCCTCTACTCTCTCCTCCACCTTTTCCCCTCTCATCCCCTCCCCACTCCTCCCCCTTTCTCCCCCCTCCCTCTCTCTTCTCCCCCTTCTCCCTTCTACACCTCCCTCTCCCCTCTTCTCCTCTCTTTCCGAGAAGCTTCACGCTACTAGTAGTAGCAGGAAATTATACAATTTTTCAATTTTAGCATATCTCATGCTAATATTTAAGCAAAAATAATGATTTTTTGATTTTGTAATTTATAACTGAAATTAGATTTTACTGATTGAATACTTATTTTAATATATTTAGGTGGGATGGTTACAGTTACAAATCAGTACGGACTGCAACATAGCATCAGCTCACTATGCCACAAACAAGTTGTACACTGCATTTAAAATAAATGTTGGGTTCCCGGCTAGCATTTGTCATTAATGGTGCACTGTCAATACTTGAGAAATAAAATGGTAAAGAATTCATGTCGAATTTGAACAATATTTATTCATGGCTGTCTAAAACAATACAGCTATGTCAGTTTAAAATGTTCATCTCGACTAGCAAGGAAAAATTATGAAGACAAAAGGGGGGGGGGAAGAACCTTCCCCCTGGGCACCTAGTGACCTCCCGTGCCCATGAAAAAGAATTTTGACAAAATTAATTGTTGAAGTTCAAAAGTGGTTGTTAATGAAGATAGATTTAGTTGAAAGAAAGGTTCTGGTCGGCGGCGCTTGTGGGTGCGTGCGAAATTGGTCTGTGAGAATGTTGCCTGTACAAAGGTTGTTTCAATATAAGAAAGATTCCTCGGCTCTTTGCCCGCAGCTCGGGTGCGTGCAGAGGCCCCTCTCCACTAAGTAAGTTTAAAATTAAACATTTGGTGGGGCTCGCGGCCTCCTATTGGCTGTTCATTTCGTCATACTGCTGCCTGGAAAGACAAAAGTCCTGATGGCATGGGAATTAAGAAAAAAGTTTAATCTCAAAGTTTCGTCACCTCACTCTGAAGCCTGAGAACCAGAAGTGCCATGCAGTATAGATAACATTTGTATTATAGCGTCACATTTAAACTGATAAAGCCCTTACTTCTAAACCGTGGCATGAAAGGAAAAAATTTGGACAAATTACACTCTGTGACGAAATAAACTGCGAAATTTAACAAAAAGGGAACCTGAAAAAAGTTATAAAAACAATTTTAAAAAATTTGTACTCCCGCAATGATACAACTGGAAAATGTCATTGTTTTGAAAGGGCAGAAAGCTGTGCTTTGGAACTTGAAAAGCGGTATTTTCATTTTGATGTTTTCACCAATGCGTTTTTACTTTGCGAACATCCAAAATTAATTCTGAACACTCCTAAAAACCTTTAAACCATTTCAAAGAATGAAATTGTTATTATTTATAAACCTCGTTGAGTTAAACACAAAACGTTTGTACACAATTTTATCATAACGAACATGTCTCATGTTATGTAGAAATATATCGATCTGTCATGTTATGTAGAAATATATTGATTTTCTCCTTCCCCCCTCCGAGTTAACTGCACCAGGGTGTATAACATTTCAAACATTTTTTTTATGTTCTTAAGTTGAATCTGCACTAAATACAAAGACTTGGTCTACAACTACAAACACATGCTGAAACAATGTTCATCCTTCGAAATACATTACACTGAGAATTGCAACATTCTCTGCATTAAGGCACTGTCACTGGTCACTCAAAACAGAACTGTATTTTGAGAAAAATCTTTCCCAGAGCGCATTTGCACATGGCAACCATACTCTTTTCAAGGCATCTTAGAAAATTCTGGATAATTTACACAGAGACATTAAAATTTGAAATTTTAATTCAGCTATACATCACCTAGTTCTCTTGGCTTTTTTAACTAAAAATTGCAGGCAGATAGAGGAAATGTGGGAATTGTTTATTGTCAGATGAAAAACAAAAGCAATACTCCTGCTATCGAAAGTAAGATAAATTTATTATTCTGTTAAAATTGTTTTGTGTTGGTCGTTTTCACAGATCATACACACAAACCACATAAATGAAGCATGAAATACTGGTTATAAACACAAATGGCACATAAAAAATTTAAATATGTACTTGCATTCAGAATACCAAATAACAGGTCACTAAATTTTGACAGTTCTAAAACCGTAGCACTGCCATAATGTTTCCTTGCACCACAGTTGCTCTGTCTATGACTAAAACATTGGGTGTAAACAAATTCTATGATCAATGCAAGTTACCATTCCAGGCTATCTTATTTTTGTAATATTGTAGTCATACCAGTGATTAGATGGGGTTGGAGGCACTTTCGTTTAATGTCTTTCATGAGACGGCTTTGTTTTGTACTTCTTCTTAAAAGTCTTATCATTTTTAATTATGGTCTACATATTGTTTTAATGGACGAGTTGAAAATTTGCCCGTATAAAAGAAACATTCAAATTATTATATAACCTGTCAAGTTCGAACCTCACCTAAAGAAAAACAATATTAGTCCATTCCCCATTGGAAGCAACTTTCTCGGAGCCCTGCTAAATATCTACTTGCAGGCCCGTTTCGTATCTTTCCGCCAAATGTAAACAAGCATTGCCATGTGACTGCCATGTAGCTTCTGTCAAGATCAATATTTACATGCCATTGTGTGTGTACATATGTTTGTATACTTTCCCTACACCTAAAAATAAGTATTGAAATGTAACTTCTACTTTTATACCTGTCAAATGTGTTGTTTACTGTTTACAGCTTTTCAAAGAATTCTGTCATATTCTAAAGACCATTCTGTATGAGTATTCACAGTTTAGGCCTCTTAACATTATTTAGGTCAGCTTTATGAATTGAAGACAGTTGTTACGGTTATTTTACATCATCATATTTGTTTTCCACGATGTAGTTCAATATATGTAATGCATATTAGTATTTTGCTGCTACTGTGTTTGACACTGTTACAACTGCGAGGTAAAGGGCTGTACTAATTGTAATTATTCTTTTGATATTGATATGTGTTGGGTCATTTCTCTAAAAGGACGGCCTCAGTTGGAATAAATATTAAAACGAAGGAACAACCAGTGAAAAGGGCACATTAAATTCAAGCACGCAACTCGCGTTGCTCATTTTTGCTGTACAAACTTTAAAAGATAGCGGTGAACATGCACACAAATAAGCCTTCAATAACTTTTGTTCCGCTTATATTTCTATGTATTACTACTTACTGTTTATTAGGTCTATTGTAATTTATTTGGCTGGACTTAGTATTTTTCTTTTAGGATTGTGGCAAATTACGTAACACAACTGTGTTTCAAACCCCTTGCTGCAAAGGTACTACAACATTTTGATAAATAAACAAACGTGGAAATAAATAATTAACTTCGTCATAAAAACTGTTCACATTTAAAACTTATAAATAGTGCTAATCAAATATTTGAAATCATGCACACACAGGGCCACCGTATCGACCACAGTGCATAAAAGGCACATCATTTCACAGACGCAATGATTAATGAAACACATGTCACAGTATATTTATTACTGCCATGAAGCACAGATTTATCACATCATCGTAACTTGCCTAGGTAGGTTTAAAAAAATACAACGTCTACACTCGTGATGTAATAATTTGAAGTATTTTTCGGAGTAAGGATAATTTACGTTTCGTTTGACAAAAAGCAACATGCCATGTCATGGCTCGCCACGTCTGCCAACTTCACTAGGTAACTGCCCTGCCATCATTTCTAAATATATTAAAATACGTAGTCAAACATTAACATATCTTTTCAGTTATAAATTACAAATTCGAAAATCAATATTTTGCTGTAATAAGTATGAAAAATGCTACAATTGAAAACCTGTATAATTTACTGTTTACTAGTGAAGTGAAATTTCCCGAGTGTGAAAGAGACGAAGAAAGAAAAAGATGGCAACAAGTCTTACCAGCAGACGGTTTTTCAATTGCTTTCTCGCTCGATAAAACAATACCATACCATTACAGCCTACTCTCGATATTTTCCGCTGTTATTTTAAACTGTAAAAATGAGATGTTGCCATCTGGGCTATTTAAATATATCGATAGGCACTGTTTATTTTATAAATAGTATATTAAAAATGAGGTTAAAATAATATTTGAACTGAACTATTTCTTACCGGTCGTTGCCAACACGTTGCTGCACTCACTGTTATTAATTCATATTTAAAAATAAATTAATATTACAAGTTATAGAAGATATTAAGATAAAGTTTCATTTATTTAATAATACAGTACTCTAAAGTTAACCAGAGTGTTATATATTTGTGGATTATGGGTTATTGAAAAAACAGGTGACATGTTATGCCTTGAGTGTTTTTTCAAAGGTTGATTTTCATAAGTCACTTCCAATCGCGAATGGACTGTAAATATGTAGTTCGTACCAATTTGAATTTTAAACGCATTTGGGACTTAAATATTTTTGGCCAAGTTCGTTTTCCATACAATAAACGTGTTATTTTACACTGTAGAACAGAGTTTAAATGGTGGTTTTCTAGGCGACATACATTTCAAACATTCTAATAGTCATTTCCAATAAACACTTACTTACTGTTAGTAATTCCTATTTGCAACTCCTGATTACATGTTCTGTTGCAATCTTTACTACACGTTTCTCTGTCATTGATACATAATATTTAGCTGACTCGAATAAATACGACACTTCAACTTTCCGAAACTAGTAACCAGCCAGGGGGTTGAATCTCTAAAGGGTTTTCATGGGCCACTAAATTATTAGGTAGAATGACTTCACCAACTGTTGGAAAAATTAAAATAATGCCCTTTAATAAAGAAAGCTGTATATTTTATAAACAATATAATTTTATTTTTAAATATACTTAACTCACAATTACATTAAGTTTAATTATTCTCATCTTCATTCATAAAATATATAATTTTTATGTAGACAAGCACTGTCAACGCCTGAGCGTTGTGTTATTCACTTGAATTGATCCGTTATGTTCACTCTGGAATAAGTGAAGTTGGTGTTTGCAACCAATTACATTAATTGGAATAATTGAGCTTTATTAAATTTTCAAACGCTGTTTGCCTAAGAATAAATGTTACAAGAGTTCTTTATATCAGCGACAATGCCTTTTTAAAAGAAATAAATATTTACTTTAGCATTTTAATAAACGATTATGCAGTTAACAGAGTAGCCAACCTATGTATTCTATACCATCTTGTTAAACATGCATTTAGTTCCTATTTACCATTTGTAAATACAGCATTTAATTATTACATTTTTACCAAATTGTTATTATAGCCCGTTCACGATAAAGTAAGCACTTTTGAAAGCCCTGCTAAGTTCCTCTTTCTTGCCCATTATTCTTCCGCCACATGGAAACAAACATTGCCATGTGATTGCCTCATGTTAATAAACTCAATGTTTACATTTCAGGACTGCTAAATGTAACATGTATAATATCATATATAAAACATGTAACATATATGATGTATATAGCACATTATATATATTTGTATATTTGTGTATTGTGTGTGTGTGTGTGTGTGTGTGTGTGTGTGTGTGTGTATATATATATATATATATATATATATATATATATATATATATATATATATATATATATATATGTATATATATATATATATATATATATATATATATAATGTAACATATAATCGTTTGGGTCATGTCAAGGCTCCCATAGACAAAAACTTTACACAACAAACATTTGAGAAATGAACGCCCTAGCGATGAATTCATGGAAACTGTGAAATAGCAATCACTAAACTTGGGCGGTAATCAAGGACCAACACGACACGTTAAAAAAGGACACACATTACTTAAGCTGAAAAATAATTTGGAAGGGCAGCCAAATTCAGATTATGAAGTAGACTATAACTACTGCACACCCAGGGTACAACTCCACTTGTCACACAAATTACCAAACATTTAAAAATGGTACCCTCAAGCTTAACGTTTCCCATGACTCACCATTTAATGTGCCCCATCGCTCGTAGTGTGACTAGTAAAACGTCAGCTTGTAAACATGATAGCTGTGTTTGGTCCCAGCTGACCGAAGTGAAGTGCAACTAAGCCATCAGGAAAAAACATACATCCTGCAGGCATAAGGTAGCGGCGTAGTGTAGCAGACGTCTGAAACATAGAGCGAGGCCTTAAATAAACAACAATGACAAATCAGAAAATGACGCACAAAAGGGAATACAGGGAGGCAGAACAATGTGGTAAGACAAGGGGACCTGAGCGGAGCAAAGAGTACACTACTGCACAGAAGTAGATGGTGCTAATAAACATACCGTGGCAGTATATAAAAATATGGAATATATAAAATTGTGCATGTATAAGTACATTTTAAGGATAGTTTTATATGTACGTATATATAAAATAATTCACACTAAAAATATAATCTTATCAACAAATGTATTTGTGTATACACACACACACACACCTCACCGTTTCTCTGATTTCATACCCTTCTGAGACCCTCCAAAAGAGAACTGAACATTTATACTGTGAATTGAAGTGGTAAAAGAAGGTTATGCCAGGCTTGTAACTAGCACCACCTTCATTTATACAAAATAATTCTAAAATTAAATTATATTATTTATAGCTAAGTGAAATGCCGATCCGGCTATGGCCACATTTCTTGTGTCTCTTGTGGCCCAAATGGGTGCGACATTTCCTTTTTGTCAAACCCACACAGACCTCAAGAAACCAATTTCACAGGTAAAGTGCATGGGCTCTCATCATTATTATGGTTCCTTCATTGCAACGACTGCAGCAAAACTGAAAACTTAAATGTGAAAAGTATTTCAAGAAAATTACTATACATACAAAAGATGGTTCATGTGTGCACACACAAAGCTGAATGGAATGTCTAATTATTGTAAAACCAATACATATCCACAAATGAAAGCAAAATGATAATGTAAAGGACAAATTATAAAAGTAATACTTACAGGTAAGTTACTTTTTATCTAGTGTACAACAGACACAACTAAATTACATATTAACATACAACTTAATTTCTAAGATGTAAGACTATCATGACACTTATATTTACAAGATTCCAAACATGTTTCATTTGGAATAAATTTTGCAAAAACTTCAAATACCTTTACTTGGTCATACAAACTTTACCGCCACTGACCATCCAGCACCTACTGTGCAGTAGAACAGCCTGATACCTCTGTCAGTGGCACTGCTAATACCTCATCGCCACTGCCAGGATCATCTTCATCAGTGATGTCTAAATCCGGATCCAGGGGGATGATGAATGGAGGTATGTCAGCTGCTTAGTGCGCTTCCTTCTCCCAGTCCTCTGCAATCAGCTTCCACGTGGTTGACACACTTTGCCCATCTGAAGGAAAGTTTGTACAAGGCACACTAAAAGCTGTGTGGTTAAAATGTGGCACGAGAAACATTCATATTTTCATGCTTAAAAAAAACTCCAACCAATAATGCAAATCATTTAAAATAAACTCTATATAGTGACCTTAATTTCTTCTGTACAAATGTAGCAACATAAACAAACTAATATTATTATCGTTATATCAATTGCAGCCAGGCCACTGCTTTTGTTTTTTGTATGTGCTTGTCGCTATAACTGTGAATGTGTTCTGTATGTCAGTTGTAGCCCGGCCCTTATTGAAAGCTGGCTAATACAGCTTCTTTGGAAATAATGTACTTAATTTAACACATACACTGCATAATGTAATCTAACCTTTACAAAGTAAACTGAAGCTCTGGGGTGTTGACTATGCAGTGTAATTTACAGTTACATTAAATTTCAATAACTACAATATTTTTGCGGCCAAAGTGGCAGATATTACAAACGCCTACTCAATAACGCATACTATCTTTGTTGATATTTCTCAAAAGGTAGCAATGTGTCTTGTCAAACATCGATTTCGAAATTTAAACATTGAATTATTCTATAGCTGTTGACAACTATAAATACTTTCTAATTCTTATTACTGCAAGCATTACCAAATAAAACAAATACTCTTGCCTCGAGAAATAATGTCTGGAACAAGCACAGCTAGAGGTTTATAGTTAACAAAACCAGCTTCAAGATTTTATGGTTTATAGGATGTTGGAACACCTTTGGTGTAGCATCAAACTGCGACTTTTATATTATATTAACAATAGTAAAATTTAACACTGTAACTTGGGATGAATAACTACATGAACACAACTTTGAGGTTAGTCCTACCTTGCAAAATAACAGTCATATATTAACGTATAATTACTGCCGGCAAAATTTGCACTTGTTTTCAAGGCAGATTTAAGAAGGGTTAAATGGCTGGGCATAAATAGATACGTACAGACGTATTTTAGGTTAGGCCTACATTACAAAACAACACAGTAATACACAGACATGTAAAATTAACGTATAAGTACTGCCAGCAAAATTTGCACTTGTTTTCAAGGCAGATTTAAGAAATGTTAAATGGCTGGGCATAAATAGATACATACAGACGTATTTTAGGTTAGGCCTACATTACAAAACAACACAGTAATACACAGACGTGTAAAATTAACGTATAAGTACTGCCGGCAAAATTTGCACTTGTTTTCAAGGCAGATTTAAGAAAACTTTCATGGCTGGTCATAAGTAGAAACATACAGATGCATTTGAGGTTACACCTACATGACAAAACAACACAGTGATATAAAAACGTATATAAAAGAAAGGTTAAACAGATAGGCGTAGGTACATAGGTACACACAACTTTTTATATTATTTGTCAAACTTAGGATATAATATGTACTTCGGAAATGTATTTGAATGTCGCGTTTCTGCTGTCATTCATTTACTTTCATTATTGTTATTTAACTTTACGTTTATAATATCACATTTCCAAATATCGATTCCTGCTTGTTCTTTTTCGACGATTTACTTCAATAAGGTAGTAGGGGTAGGCTGGGAAAACGTGTCGAAAAACACATTTACACTTACCTCCGTACAGTTTGCAGTTGAAATTTTCATCATTTCTGCAACTCGTTCGATGACCGTGCATTGCTTCATCTCTCCTCGACGAATTAGGGCAAATACTTTCTGCGAGATTTATAATGTCTTCCTGGCTGACTTTTTGTACGTAGTTTGCTGGAACTCGTGACTTTACACAAAATCACTAAAAAAAAATACAATTAAACACTATACAACCTATAATTAAACTATGATTTTCGCAGATAAGCTGAAAAATAAATGAGAAATATTAAAACACGACTACTTCCAGCTTCCAAATTTGTAGCTTGTCTCGCAACCACTCCACACAAGCAACGTCAAGCAACCACAACAACGGGCCATTGGTTTTGACCGTTGCTCCTATCATGTGACACAATATAATTATGAGTTAAATTAAACATGTTACTTTAGCCAATAATTACTTTAAACTGTATAAAATAAACTTCAAACAACGTAAGTAGCCATAAATTTAAACATTACACTTGCAATACAGAGTTAGTTCTTATAACTACTTTTCAAATTTTTTTGCCAACATAACTGGGTGTGTTCATCCCCAGCCTGTGCGGTAACACACATGGTTATACATACGTAGTTGTGGGCAGTGGTTTTTTTCAAATGTTGATTTCTAGAGTGCTCACTTTAACATGAATGGCCTCCCGCTTAATCGTGCTTCGCTTAGCCGGTTTTCGTCTTATCGTGCGGCGGTCAGGCAATGCTGTAAAGTGTGTCATTTAACAAGCAGTGGTAAGTTACCTCTATCGCTGTGCCGTGTGCGTTGATGTTTATCTCTGTAAACTGTCAGCCTGTCACAGAGACCTGCGTGAGTCCTCCATTTCCATCCATTGAAGCGCGTCGGAATCTGACTCATCTCAGGCCGTGTCCGAAATGGCAAATTTTGTGGACATAATGATCATGTGACCTGATTTTGTATACGAAAACGGTGACTTTTTGGTAATTTGGTATTTCGTATTTTCTATCTAGCAGCAGATGTTGGCAAAAATACAAAATTAACACATGCCCAAATGTTTTATAAAACAAATAATTGTTCATAAAATTCACTATGTATGTTTTAAAATGCAGGTAACTGTTGTGCTTTGTTTATATATTTCGCAACTATTTTTTTGAAGTCGTTATTGCACAACTTATTTTCGTCTTATTTATTAACGTTTGCGCAACATTCCAGTTATGATTGTAGAAATATTGTTCACTGTTAATGTAAAAATGTGTCACCACTAGTGCTAAACAAGTGACTGTCGACAACTACGAAAGTGAAACTTCAAGATGACCAATTACAAAATAATGAATTCACAATTTTTATTTTGGACACGGCCTAAGTCCTCCCCTCTCTCTCTCTCTCTCTCTCTCTCTCTCTCTCCCTCTCTCTCCTCTCTCTCTCTCTCTCTCTCTCTCTCTCCTCCTCTCTCTCTCTCTCTCTCTCTCTCTCTCTCTCTCTCTCCTCTCTCTCTCTCTCTCTCTCTCTCTCTCTCTCTCTCTCTCTCTCTCTCTCTCTCTCTCTCTCTCTCTCTCTCTCTCTCTCTCTCTCTCTCTCTCTCTCTCTCTCTCTCTCTCTCTCTCTCTCTCTCTCTCCTCTCTCTCTCTCTCTCTCTCTCTCTCTCTCTCTCTCTCTCTCTCTCTCTCTCTCTCTCTCTCTCTCCTCTCTCTCTCTCTCTCTCTCTCTCCTCTCTCTCTCTCCTCTCTCTCTCTCTCTCTCTCTCTCTCTCTCTCTCTCTCTCTCTCTCTCTCTCCTCTCTCTCTCTCTCTCTCTCTCTCTCTCTCTCCTCTCTCTCTCTCCTCTCTCTCTCTCTTTTCTCTTCTTTCCATTTTGTAACATTCTTCATTATCAATCGCTGACCCAGGTCATTGTTCACCTCGTTTTCACGAGGTCAGTAAACCGTAAAAGGACAGTTTAAACTATCATGGAAAAGTTCCGGTGCCAAACAAAAGAAAATTAAGGCCTTATTCATGAAAGGCTCTGTTTAACTTTTCTTACTTTTTTTTTTTTCATATCAAAAAACTAACATTTCAGAGATTTTAAACTTTTGTGTGTGTTTGTAAGTCAGTAAAATTTTATTAAGCTTTTGTATTGTAAGGGCTATTTTTTAATGGGGATTATACTGTATTGTTTAAATCGCAGGTTGACTCAATTAAAGTCCTGTTGTAGTCAAGTCTTTATTGCTTTGCTTCCTAAGCTTTCAACTAACTCTGCCATCTAAAGGGAGGGTCTGAGTGACGCACAATGAGAAAGTGACATATACACAACTAAGGACCCTTATCTTGCTCTGGGTCGCCCACCCAATGTGCTCTCCTGGCCCGGCGAAAGGCTGTGTAAATTCGATGCACCGTGAATTGACTACACTCTGTGTAACATAAATAGCAGTTAAAGTATCGTGCATTTTAAATCCTGCACATACAGTGCGTGATTTGTGGTTACTTTGATATGTATAATAGGTACAGTGTGTTATCACGATTTTTGTAGCCAATATCACTGTTCCGTTAGTAGTAATAATATGTAAATTCCATTATCCTGGTTTTTTAATACAAATTTGCTTATTCATGTTTTCTGGCCCCGATTAACACAGTTAATCGCAAATTTACTGTAATTATGTTTAAGAGTGTATGGTTGGAAGCAAATTCTACCTAATAGAGGAAAATAACAGCCTACCAAAATAGAATTGAGCTTCTTTTCTTTACCTTACTTGCTTTGTGTAGACAGCGTGACCAAAATAAGCGGAGCCGCTACGTGGGGAATATGGCGAACCAAGCCTTACACGTATCGATCAATATTACATGTCACACATTGAATAAATAAAATTGATATGCACATCACAATACTCAATACTTTCAAAACATCGAAGTATCGAATGTACCATCTCTAATTTTTAGGTTATGATTTCCATTTGCTTACATTGTTTATCTGCACTAACGTTTTGTTTGTGAACATAATGTTCAAATTTTGCTACAGTTTTAGAACATTCGTTGATTTCTGTAAGCGCTGTCTTTTTCATTAAGTTTAACTAAATGAATATAAACTTAAAAATACATTTTTTCATGCATAATTTACAAAATTTCGTGGAACTTTATTATTTTGTGCAAATTTGTATTTTTTTTTTAAAGTTTTCCCTTAATTTTGTGCGAAGTTGTGAAAATTCCATGATCGCAAAATTTTCTAGTGTCTACAAATTAGAAATTGACAAGTGGCGGCTGGCGACATGGCATGGCATATTGCTGAACGAAGAGTTAATTCCTATTCTTGTGGAAAATGCTTAAAATACCGCATCACGTTTGTATACATTGTATTTTTTAAACTTTGCCATGTATATCAGCCTCTGTTGTGGATTACAACCACCCGGTAGCAACCAAATAACTATTGGGTGGTTATCAGGAAGTGCCAAAAATAACTAATGTGGTTCTTCGAAGTTTGGTAATGAAATTGTCTTTTGCATGGCAAATTTCAGTAGAAAGTACATTCCTTTGGTGAAACTGCTTACATGTTGTTATTATTGTTCTGTGTGTTGAAGTTATGGTTGTCTAATATAACCTTATGCGAAAGCACTAATAAGAATCCAAAGATATTCAAAGGCACAGTTCAAGTTTATTATAAACAAACCATTCTACAAGCCAATAACAACTCACATTTGTATTAAATCAATTGATAAACAATCTTCCAATAACTTTTCTATTGCAATTGCATTGAATGATTTCACTGTAAAAGGAACAAAGGACTCATACAATATAACTGGCAAATATTTAAGCAACCAACAACTTTTAATTTATCAAAGAAAGAAATGCATTACTTCAAATCTTACAAACATTCGTTATACTTCTTCCATTTATATTGTGTGGATAACAATAATAAATTACTATCAATTGAATACTGATCATGAACACTTGTCATACTTGAGCTGACAGAGTACCAATAATAATATTATTCTGGTGTTTACCATCATAGGGTACAAAATCAATACTTCTAAAGTTTATGCCTGGAATGTAGATATGAGGCAAGGAACAATATTATAGCCCAATCTTCTGTGCCTTAGACAAGTCGCTCTAGGTGAAGTATCATATAATTTTCCCTTTGAGCAAATTGACAACTCACCATAATCAGTTGTATTGTACACAGGTCCTAACTCTCAACAGTGCTCTATTTTTAACATTCATATAACTGGGCCTCCTATATTACCCAATTGCAACACTTCTTACACCATAAATCTAAACATTTTTGCCAATGCACATTTTACTTACGTAAAGTGAGCACACAGATATACTTGAGCTAAAATAGTACCTTACAAATATTTAAAACACAAATGATTTCACATACAGCACTCAGCTTTGACTAGCCGCTTTTAACACGATTACCTTCATAAAATGGGTGCCGGTGGATGATACAACTGCCCAACCAAGGCAGCGACACCAATAAAAAATGGTGCATTAAAACTATTTTAACATAGTCGCAGGATGCCTATATTATATACCCCATGTTGGGCACCAAATTTATTCTACAACACGACAACTTATTAAACACCTCTATTTTCCTTTATACGTGGAAATTCGCCATGCAATGGATTCTACTGCTCTTAAAAAGATGATTGCAACTGAACATTTTTCAAGTCCACAACAAGCGTCGTTAGTATAAAATTATCTACAATCGTTACCATATAATGTATATTGAAAACAGGTTCACTGGCAAGGAGAAAGTTAACAAAAAAGAAATATTCACATAAACTTTAGTCTTTTCAGTGATGCAATTACACTGGTAACACATATTCTGAAATATTAATTTGAATTGCTTAGTTGGCCAGAAAGAACACACAAGGAATATAATTACTTTACCTTAAATTACTAATGCAGGTAAAATAAGCATACACAAATTTCCAGTTGTTACACTAGAATAAAAACTCTTAAAAGGATCAATATACATAGAAATGCAGCGAACCTAAGCTCTCCAAACCTTCGTATGTTAAAAAAGACAATACAGGGCTGACAAAACTAACTCTTACTGCTTCCTTCAGCTCACCATGACAGTCGGTATGTGGAGTACCAATTAAGCTGTCTCAATTGGAACCATCAAATACAAAGTGTAAGTATACACAAATATGCTCCGTGCTTACCAACAACATTAACAAAAGAGACTTCCAATCAGGCGGGCCGAAAAGTGAATTTAGAATAAGTGGCATCGCTGCCCCATTATTATGCCTTTCCCTTCTAACAACACTATTACAGCATTTCTACAAAACTCCCAAAACACACGTGACTGTAGTGAATTACTGTAGCATTGATCCATAACATTGCAGAGTTGAATACAGACAGACTATAGGCAATTAGCGCCACAAAGAATGTTAAGCTAGCCAAGCCATATTGATTACGCCAATGAACAACTCGGACAAGCAGGCGTCAAAGAGCCCACAACATGCAAACGGGTAGGCAAGCTGTCAGGTCGCTGGTGAGAACGAGAGTGAAGTCACAGCGCACCTACAGACACTGGCTCTGGGGAAAGAGAGATGGAATAGTGAGGGAGGAAGGCAACCCGAGGAGGAGCGGCTGGTGGCCACCGTAACCACAGACGGCCAGCAAGATGAGTGACAGAAAAAATATTTCTCAATGCATACTAATAAATAAGATTGAAGTGTGTCTGTTATATCAGAATTGATACCAATATCTAAGCGTAATGTGCTACCCAAACAATGTTGAAGCATAAATAACGGTTTTTAAAATTTCTGTCTGTCTGGATGTTTATCCAGAATTGGCTCTGAAATAGCTAATCAATTTTGATAAAACTTTGAGATCATGGAGTGTATTTTTATTTAAAATCTGCTTCTTTCTTTCTTTCTTCAGTATCTTAAATTGTTAAGTAAATTAATTTTTCATATAATTTTCTTTATGTTTCATATCTTGTTTCTTTGCAAAAGGATTATTGTCAAAAAGCATTATTGAAGCAAAAATATTTTTTTAAATAATCATTGATATAATACGCATCTTAGAAAAAGAAACTATAGTTTTTGGAAAAACATAGTAAAATAAAATATCAAACAACCAACACTAACGCAACGATAAAACTATTTCTGACTATAAAGCAACAATCTTTCAAACCAATTATATAGGTATGTATTTTAATAACTCCATATAACCTAAACAAAATAATATTTCTCTTTTAAACATAAAACCTGAGCGAAGCGATGATGGGCTGTATGTTAATAACACCATAAAACCCAAGCAAAGCTAAATTTCTATTTTAAATATATGTAAACAAATTCTAAATTCTACGTGAATGAAGTCGCAGACATTGCAAAAATTTCTATCTTAACATAAAAAGACATTCATAAATTATATTTCATTAATATTTAAAATTTTAAAACCGTTTCTTTTTGACTACAGAAATTATGTATAAATTTTTATTGAAACTATTCATGCCTTATTTCAGTTTTAAATTATTATTTTTTAAATATTTAAACATATCCTAAAGTTCATGTGAACAAAGTTGCGGGAAGTGCTACATTATGAAGAATTATAATAAACAAAGGATCCCCAGAAATTTGATATTTTTCTTGGAGCAGAGGAGGTGGATCAGTGACCCGGTGACCATAGGTCAAGGCAAGTGGTCCAGTCTGGACTTTTTACCTTAACCTTTAACCTTGAAAATCTCAAAAATATATTTAAAAAATTTAAAAATCCCCCAAAAAAAATATTCAAAATTCATTATTAAAATAATTATTTTTTAAATAAACTGAAATTTCAGGTTGTCACCCCTCACCTGTACCCATTCCACCATCTTGGTAGGTGTGACCGACTGCCGTCTTGGTAAGTGATAATTTTAGTAACGCCATAACACCTCAGTGAAGTGAAATTTATATTTTAAACATATGTAAACAAATCCTAAAGTCCACGATAACGAAGTTGCATGCATTAATTTCCATCTAAACAGAAATCATTTGTAAATTCTATTATTTTTTTTCTCCATAGAAATTATGTATTAATTTAGATTGACACTATTTACACCTTATTTCAAATTTGTATTTCTATTTTATAAATATGTAAACAAATGCTAAAGTCCATAAGTCACGGGAACACCTAGTCTATAATATAATTATTGACATGGTAAATTCTGCAATGGTAATTGCAACTGAACAGATCAGTGGTAAATTCTGCAATGGTAATTGCAACTGAACAGATCAGTAGTAACTACTGCAAATTTACAGGAAATATAATATATGAGTGATTTTTCCAATAGTAATGTTGAGTGTCAATGCTGACCTAAGCACATTAAAAATCTATGTTGTTTCTGGTGCATTTCTTTCACTACTCTTGTCACGTGGACTTCAGTTAATAATGCTGCACAACCTAAATTTGTTGACAATGGCAGATAACTTGTCGAATTTTCGCCTTCACACCGCTGTAAAAGATGTGGTCACGTAAATTGTAATATGATGCCCAAAGATAATTTTTGGTGTGGAGGTGTACATATTTTCTGAACGCTTTCTCTACAAGTTCTCCTTTTATCTACTACCATTTAAATTGGTTATTTTATCATAAAGTTTTCAGAACTTCGAAGTCTAATGGTGCTTACTGTTATTTGGTAAAAGGAATGAATGTCTGTGTGTCAGGAAATGTAATAAAAGTCTTTTTAGAAGTTGTGTTAAATGTTTCTGCACAATAACCATGAAAATGATCAACAAAATATATTATAATTACGTACTATATCCATTTACAACTATCCTTGCTCTTCAGAAACTTAACAGTGTTTTACCACATTTTAATGAAAAGTCTACGAGTACACAAATATGAAAATATGAGGTATTAATGTGACTTTATTGTACACATCAAATTTAATATTACTGACACGGGACGTCATGACCCCAAGTGTTTCTGTGATTGTGAGGACAGGCGCACCCGGGGTGATGCTGTAACGCTAATCCTTGCGCAGAACTGGTGTGCGTCCAGAATACAGGACCAGCCATGTTGGCCTTCCGGTAGGGCACAAAATCTGGGACGGCTAGTACTATTTTCTGCTTCGGTGGGGCAATTCTCACAGGGTTGCCTGAGTGACGCTTTACCTGCTGAACCTGCTGTGGTTCAGACAGTGGAGCGGCACTGTTGACCCCTGATTCTGGTGTGCTGTTCAGTGTGCATTCGTGGGTACTGTTTGACATTAGTGTAGGCTGCCTTATCGAGGTCCCCCAAAACCACACGTTAGCTAGGCCAAGTGACGTGTCTTATCTGTTCCTGTAGGCCAAGAATACTGTGTGTGTTATGGTGTCGACTCTGGTGGGTGGCATGAAGAGAGCTGGTTCATAAGCTGGTGATGCAGGTCTCTTTAAGTGACGAATGGCTTGCACTTGCTCCCTGGGACTAAAATGCTAGAGTCTGGTGGGGATGTGGCTAAGCTCCTGCTGGTACTTTGAGATAATCTCAGCCCTTTTTACCCTCTTACGGATACCATTTGACAGGAAAAGGCCATGAGGATAGAGTATCTACGATTGGACTTATCGGACGTGAAGCAGGTAGCACTGTGGTCCTACTCTGGTGAACTTCCGCGTACCGTCTCCACCAACCCGATGTGGTATCCCTATCTCAGTACCTGGCACCAGAAGTGCGGTGGATACTGAGGGTCAGGTCTCATTTACTGACGGTCCCAATACGTGGTGAGTTCCTCTTGAGGATCAGTCTCCCCAGACCCAGAGAAGTACTCCTTCCGTCACCAGAGGCACGGTGGAAAGAGCAAACGCCAAACTGACAAGCTAACCTCAAGAGGAGGAGTACCTAGTGTCGGGGCTCTACCGTTCCGTACACCGTGGTGCACAGAAAGGGTGTGTGTGTGTTTCTACTGGAATGTTTGGCAATTTGAGAAAATTTCACTGTCACCTGCTGTCCCTCTGATGGTGCTGATGTCTACGGGGAGAGATACTATGGCTGCAAGAATGATACCCTTAAGTGGATTAAATACTTGTTTATTCCATTTCAGGAAATTAACAAGGTGGTGTTGCACTACCACGTAACAATGTGAGCTAACTTTGGCTATGCTACGGTGTTGCCCTGAACCTGTGTTTAACGATGTTACACAAAGGAATCTTTGGCAGCAGGAGTGCTGTGAATACATAGTTAGGGGAGGGTCTTTGACACCTAGTGTGTGGTGAAGGAACAGGACAGCCTGGCATTCTAGGGGCCGTGCCCCAATATTTATACTCTTCCTGGTTTGCCCTTGGTTAGGAATGGAGAGGGGTGACGGCTCTTGATCCTCTGGGCATGTGACATGAGTGGCCGGTGCTGGATCCAGGGCTGCCTGCCTTGGTAAACGTACTAGTGGTTCCTTCTGGCGGTGCGTTATAGTATTTGGATGATCTCAATGCAGTCTCGGTGGCTCGGCCGGTGAACAGCACAAGTATTTGGGCGTGGAGCATGCGTCTTTTCCCGTGGGTAAACAGTAAAAGTTCTGATGTCTTGTAGAATACACTGCCAATCAAACTCCGTTGAAATGTGCAGCTGAGTTATGCAAACTGAGTAGAAGTCTATTTAATAATGTTAAGAAAGACATCATGCATCATTACAAAATACACGAATGACAATGAAATGAATATTACAGTAACATGTGGTAAGTATTTCAACGCTACACACTTGTCAGAAAAAAAACAACACCCGGTACTGTAATTTAACAATTTTTATGTAATACCTTCTATTCAATAGGAGACTACGTATGCTTTAAAAAAGACGAGTTATATAATGCGGAACAGTACTAATATCAACAGGAACTCATAATTAATCATCTGAACCGCTGACAATAACATAACTATTTCTCATGAAATTAGGCATGCGTATAGGAAGCTATCATTTGGTCTACTGATAGGAGGCTGTCATTTGGTCGAAGTGCCCGATAGTTTATTCAACGGATTGTCAGCTGAATAGGCAATATCAGCAAGTCATAATACACATTTTTGGGTCTATCTAGCTGATAAGTTGTATTCAGAACTTTACCAGGTCGTAATACAGGCCTTTTGTCTGTGATGTAGTGTGTAAGTTGTTAAGGTGGTGTTCCTAATAAACAGGGACCATGTTGGTGTAGCGGCTAGAGCGCTTGCCTCTCACCAAGGCAAATAGGTTCAATTCTTGATGGGGTCACTCACAGATTTTCTCTCGTGGGAATCGTGCTGGATGATGTTAATGGTAAGTGCATTTTTTCCAGGGATCGCCCTTTTCCCCTGCTCTTGCATTTCTACCTTGTTTCACCCTTGTCAGCTCTCAAGACCTTGTTAGGAGCCCCACAAAGCTCTCTAGCATAGGCTGTTCACTGTAAATTGGGCATTTTTAAGGCTGTACTAAAAAGTTCCTTTTGCATTATTTCTATCCAGGATGTCCAGTTATCTGCAAATTCCGGGAAGCACAGGTATTGTACGAGTTGTTATTGTGTTTGGGATTGTGCAGGAAAATGTACGGAATTTTGTAAATGAATTACTTATTAGTTATTTTAAGTAGCTTTAATTTTCATATTTTAAACTTTTGCGTAACATCTATGCATTACATATTTTTCTTTTAGCAAGAAATGAATTATGCAGTGAAATATTAGACTTCATATTTGGGCTGCCAGGTTTAGGTAGTCAAAAGTTCAGTATGGCAGCCGTCAACCATTCATTTTTGAAACAATATAGTTTCCGTTGCTATTGACAAGTCAAGTGGTGATATTGTTAGAAGAAAACTTGATTTACAATCCTATCAGTGCGGTTCTTCAGCCAAAGAGAAATGTGAGATGCATAGCTTTGTTTAACACCAGTGAATACCGTAAATTTTGTGCAAAAGGGGAAAATTGATGCATGTCGCATATACTACTAATTAACTACGGTTACGGCTCATTGCTCTTTACGTGAAGTATGCCCTTGCTTCAACCTACATAAGAGTTGTCTACTTCAGCCACCCGTATGAGAGTTGTGCATGCAATACTTTGCGCATAATTTCTCTGCAGCCAAGAATCTACTGGGCGGCCGAGCGCCACCGAAGATACACGAACCAAGGCACGCTGACGAGAAGGTTCCCACCTCCTACGCCAGCCTTCACGGCAGAAGGACGTTGTGTGTCTTCGCCGCATCCCGCTGCGGCAGCCTAGACTTCTGACTATAAGTACGTGCGCAAGGAGGCTCCAGCAGTCATTCGTATTCTTCTCTTGAGTTCACCCCGAGCACTCCTTAGTGCTGAGGCCTCCGGCAAAACCTCGAGTCTTCTGTAGCCATCTGTGACAACAATAGTCTTCATCGCCCATTGAACACGAATATACCTTGCTACTTAAATTATAACTTCTTTTGTCTCCTACAGACACCCGCTTTCACAACTTTAGTTGAGTAGTTAAATATTCACTTTTCTAGTTAACTTTCCCGCCAGCTTAGAACCAGGTCGTCTACACTTGGCTACCGCAGAGGTGGACAAAATTCCTAGCATGGAAATATTTCCCCAGAATAAAAATTTAGGTCAAAATTTCCCCAAAAATTTATGTTTACTACAATTCCTTGACGGTGTTGATGAACATTGTAATACATTGCAATTTACAGTCAATAGTTGTACATGCACATTTTGCAATTTAGGTAATTTAGAAATGAGATATTGACCTAAAAAAAAAAATTTACCCCCAAATGTGCCACAGTGGCTGAGGGATTTGCGCACTCACCTTCCGCCAAGGCGAAACGGGTTCTATCTCCAGCCAAGTCACCAAATTTTTGCATGTGTAATCATGCCGGACGATGCTGTTGGTCTGCAGGTTTTCTCGGGGATCTCCTGTTTACCTTGTCCCTTCATTCTATCACCGCTCCATATTCACATCAATCACCCTCATCGGCTGTCAAGACCTCGCTGTTAAGAGCCGCCCACAAATCTCTTCACTCACTCACCCACCCTTTACCCCTGAAACATGTTTATAAATTTGTCAACACAGTATGTTGTAATGTTTTAACTTTGTTTCTAGAAAAGAAAAAAAAAAAAATTATAACAATGAATAGCTTTTCACTCATGCAATAATTTGTTCAGTATGTTCATAAACAAAAGTATTCTGGAAAGCTGATGGATATATGTGTTAAAGTCAATGTCACACTATGTACTATTTGCTACTTTAAGTAAACATACAAAACAATAGGTAAATTAATTTCACATAAATTCTTCAAAATCGGAGAATAAGAGAAGCACTAAAAATACTTTAGTAATATATTTTAAATCTTAAGTCAGGGCAACTTAAACAATTACTATTACGATATATCTTCCTAAAGTAGTATCCTGAAGAACAAGTTCGCTTCCAATACATTTTAATAACAAATCTAATCAAAATCATTCAATCCCGAAATAATATCTAAAACCCGCAAATGAAAATGAGACTCATAATTGAATTAAGAAACTTGCCTTATGATACGTTGATAATACACAAAAACCAAACTTCAGAAAATTCCAGGATCCTTACACTCCCACTACTAACAACTTGAACATACTCGGCCGCATTTAACATGGGAATGGCAAGTTCCGTGGTGTGCCCCATAGGTTTAGATACTGCCGCATCTGAGGGTTCTTATTTATCCCTGGAGCACATCTGGGTTCCAGCTGTAGATGATCATCTCTTCAGTGCCTGTCACAGTGGGATGGGAACGGCATCTCACTCTTTCCCTTTCACATCCTGTAGATTATCTCAGCAGTTTAGTTCTTATAACAACTGCAGGTATAGGTCCAGCACTAAAGATTTCCCCAGGCTTAAAACATTTCCCATGCACCTGGTTCGCACATTTTGTCCACCTCTGGGCTACCGGAGTTTTTCCTTCAGTACTCTGCTCAGTAGGAGATAGCACAAGTCACTATATTTATCGAGTCCTCAATAAATACAGTTTGTTCTCTATCCTAACACTTTTATTTCTAGAGTAACGTCTACGTCGCTCGCTGGGAATAAATTTCATTGTGTACTACAGACGGAAGCCTGTAATATTGTAAATCCGAACTAGCTTGACTGAGACACCCTCTCTGGGGACCTCTACTCTGGAACACATCCATTAGACAGCCGCCTGTTGCTTCCTGTTACCCCCCGAGCACCCAGGTGCTGGAAGGAAGGAACAGAGGAGCTTTGACCACTACGAATACATTCCACCAAGGAGAGGCAGAATCCTATGTTGTATCGCCTACCAGAACACCTAGGTGCTGGGGGCGGTATTGGCCTGGGTTTTGCAGCCTGGCCTTGGCTGGAAACTCACATCCAGTAGTCGTATTGTTAGCCCACACTTCTCAACGTCTCTGATCCGCCCACAGACGTGGGGGATCAGTGGAGACTTACCGAGCTTGTGCCACGAATCAGCTACTGGACCTACACTATCATAGGGTGTAGTTTCTCGCCCAAAGTGCACACCGTATCTTGATCAGTGGCGAATCAAACACTATGACTTGCAAGATAAGACACGGCCGAAGGCGTAGGGAACAAATGATTGCTCATCTAGCTGCCCAGCAGCGGAGTACCTTAGCCCCTCCTATGCAGGAAATACAGGCGAAACAGGGCCGCGCCACCTTACTGAGGTTACGGGCAGTCTCAACTGTCCACATGGTATGATAGATTCATTTTCCACCACTCATCCGCACCATTCCCTATTATCACTTGGTAGTGAGGGGTTTAGTCTACCGGACTGAAGCTAGGTACAGTCTAGCCAATCCGAACTTCTGGAGTCAAAGAGTCAGCGAGCTGGAACTTGAAGTACAACATAATTTAACTCGAGGACTATAACAACAGTTTCACTTAGCCAGTTAATCCACGTTACCAACCGACCGAAGACCTTCCGAGTAAGTCAGGTTTCTAACACCTCCTTTCAGCTACCTATAACCGTGCACTTAGTTAAGCGCATCAAATCTCAATGACCGTGCTGCACACTCAGGAGCCGGGCACGCGTCAACATAAACAAGAAATCACCTGCTCTGTATGTTTATCACAAGACTTATCAGTGGGATTTGTGTCTCTTTATACGTACGTTGAAACTAGTTTAATAGGCCTATGTATTTTATTTTTTACAACATTTACTGTGTTAATGCAATAGGTTATGTGCTGCACATATTTGTGAAAGTACATTTCGTGTTTGTTCAAATATATGATCAGAATAGCATGTGTTTACATTAAATTGAAGTTTTTAACTTTATATAAATTAGTATTTTCAATTATGTAAATTTTATTAAGAATTTCTCATAAATTTTTTATAAATTTAGATAATAGACTTGCCTGTAAGCTGCTGTTGATCATTTTATCAAGCTATTACATCATTTTTAACTGAATTTATTATTTCTTTGTGCAAAAGTTTGATGATACTTTTGTGTAATTGCAAAACATTTTCATTCATTTCATAGGCATAAACTTTCAAAGTGGCATAAGTTATTTAATGATTTTTATATTTAGTAATGCAACTTTTCTTTAAACTTCATTGAGGATTGTATAATTCTTCCCCTTAAAAATTTTTCCCACTGTGCAGAAAAGGCAACTCTGTGTTTAATACCGAGGACCAGGTAGGGTATAAGAACACTATGTAAGAACAATAAGACAGACGTACAAAAGAAACACTTGCAATATAATTAGTAAAATGTTCTGTAAATTAATCATGTAATATTGGATAATTGTGTTAATAAATTGCAGACTGTGTTGGCAGCAGATTAATATAAGTACCTAGTTAAGACTGTATGTTATATTGTAAGTGTTATGTTTTAATTTATGGCCACTGAAGTAATTTTTTTATAATCAATTAGAGTGATTTGCATATTATCACGTTTACAGTCTTAAAAGTTCCAGTTTTACTTTGGATGATGCATGAATAAAATGATCATGCTCATGGCAGTGTTACAATTGGTGGGAGGATATCAAATGAGAGGAAATATTATCAACAGGGGTATGTAGCAGTGAATTCAAGGTCAAGAAGCAAGGGTGCCATACGGACGACACTATCTCGTACCCCCTAGTGTCTTATCGCTCCAACACGCAAGGTGTCCAGTGTTTCCATCATGGAGCTGTACTATGCAAGCAAATTAGATCTGCAACAATGGGATTTTAATACACTCGATAAACTCCCACATATTAAACAACGCCCGTGTAGTCGTACTGTTCTCGTACCTCTTAAGGAAACTGCTTGGGCAAGCTTTAAAAATGCATTAAGACAAGTGTATTCGTGCAAACAACTATTTCACAGAAAAAAATTTTAGTGCCTGCTCTTCTTAAGCAGGGCTTTTACAAGTGCTGGAACCATGTACATCTGATACAGAAGTGCATTCATAAATTATTGTTGTAGCGAATGTGTACTATAGCCCACACTAATGGTTATGCATACTGAATTGAGAATATTTTAATTTTTAATTAAAAGTGTCAAATGTCTGATAGTTTTTTATTTATTTTATTTTCCAGTATTATTTTGGTGATATAAACTTGCCACGTGACAAATTCCTTCTTGAACAAACTAAGAAGGATGATGGCTGGGTCTCACTGGAGACCATGCTGTCTTTCAAGAGGCTGGCGGGTATATCAACCGACCGGGATGCCATTGTAACAGCCATCACCAAGTCGACCAATAATTTGATGGAGGTTAGTGTGTCCCATTTTTGTGTGCTTTATCCCACTTTAAGAAGTTAAGGTTCTGCTTATTTTATGACATCTTTTTTGAGTAAAATAATTGTTGTACGATTTTTACTGAATAGTATTCAAGTGTGTGTTATGTTTTGAATTCCCCAAAAAAAATAAACAATTGTACTTAGCGCTATCTGTTGGTATATTTTCAAACTTCATTCGTTGGCTACAGCTGCTCTTTTGTGAGCAAAAAATTTGACTTGAGATTTAGCATGTGTGGAAAAAATTAAGGACAGGTTTTCATATTCTAAATGGCTTTTTCAGTTTTTCGTTTTGTTTTTCTCGGAGATATACGCATGAATTTTGTTTCTCTCCTTACAAAATATTAATACCATCTTAAGTTAAATAAATGCAATGCATCTTAAGCCTTTGTAAAATTTCTCAATTTATATTCTGCAACAGTAACCAAATCCATTTTTAAACTATTTAAATATTACCAAGTTTATTTCTAGTAAGTAAAAATTATTTTAAGTGCCAAAAAAGTTTAAAAATATGGAATATTTGGATATTTATTCATTTTTAAAACTAAATTGCTTTTCAATATAACTTTGAAAATTTTAAATAAAGCACTTTAATTTACTTGAACTGAGATCATCATCCTGAACAGTCAAAATGCACGGTTCAAGGCGAGGTTAAAATTGATCTTAGTTTGGCACGCAAATCACAATGATGCCACAACCAAATGTGCTGAATCAGGATCAAACCATTATTTGATACTAGGTCATTGCTGAACCTCAATGGTGTGACCAAGCATAAACCTTTTTATTGGTCTTTTTTAAACATTTTTGTTTTCCCAATTTTTCATGCCACATGCCCATGCGCATACACAGTCAACACAGTACTGTTACTTGGGTAATCATTTGATTAGTTAGTTAGTTTTTTAAATTTACTTTACAATTTACAATTTTTAGCATTTATATACATTCTGCAAGGGAATTTTGAAATATTTAAGTATAAAATAACAACACTGTGAATAGTACTTGGCCCAATGCTCATTGTCACATTCACAGACTAAAAATTTGATAATTTGTAGAGTAAAATGCATTTTCGAAATATACGTGTTTAATGCACAACCTCAGAATAAACGTAAACTACAAAATTACACAGAATATTCTGAGTTGTAAATTAAATTCTAAATTATTTAGCTCCAAAAACCATAAGTCAGTAATGCAGGGTTGCCACCTGTCCGGAAAACTGGGGATTGTCAGGGAATTTGAAAGCTTTCAGGGAAATCTTAGAAATGCCAGGTAATTTGGGATAAATGAGTTAAATTGTCAAGGAAGCATAGATAGAGAGAAGGGGGGGGGGGCAGGAAGAGGGGAGAGGCCGTCAAGCCGCTGATAGCTACCAGATGCCACTCGACCCAGATACGGGACGTGCTCATGAACTCCAGCTGGCCGCGCAAGACATAGAAGAGGCGCATGCCCAGAGATGAAACCACAGTACTACGATTGGCTTGGTGATCCCACTCCTGAAACAAAAGTGGTCTCGTTTGAGATGGGTCTCCGTCGCTTCAGGAAGTGGCAGATTGATGCATGCCACACTGCTGCGCAGCACGTCTCTACATCCTACGGGCAACTTCGCCCCACAAACTAACCATGAGTACCGCCCTTTGAGTACATAAGCATTTTGTCTACTTTTTATAAGATAATCAGTAGCCTAGCAGTTATTGATATGGCAACATAAGTCTCAAAGGGTGGATTTTACATTTTCGCATTGTTAATGCTGGAGTGAGCACGACACATAAACTAGAACAATTGGATTGATGGGTAGGTTATTTGAACAAAACTAGCCTGAAAATGTGAATAAAAATAATTTATGTTGTGTAATATATGTGTGTGTTCTGTTAACCTACAAATTAGGTGCTCGAAGGGACATAAATAAATTTAACCAGTTTTCATAAATGACAAGGTCTTTTAATTTTTTGCAGTCAAATTGGTGGGCTGATGCAAAACATGGCACACTCCAAAATATTTTTGCTTCTATTATTTGCAGGATAGTTCTTTTCATTGTTGAATTTTTAAAAGTAGATTTATATTCTGTGTGGTAATAATGCTGGTGGTGCATGCCATTCCTTTTATTTTATACAATTAAAGTAAATTGCTTACATAAAATCAACCATTTCAATTTAATATCTTACTTCATCATTTGTGATATTGTATTAAAAAATCATAAACATTTTTGATGGAACTTTGGAAAAAAAAATAGCCATAACATACCAAATTATCTCATCAAAACTGAAGAAAATTATGGAAATTTTTTCGTAGAAAACTAACTTGTTTATTTATTCATAAATTAAGCAATATTTTAAAGGGTAGGCAAATTGTTCTGTAAAACAGTGTACCTTCGAAATGCTCTAACACAGTAGACTTTTGATGTACCAAAAACGCATGTACCATTAAATTTTATCCACAGTTTTTTAGTGGTCCATGAAAAATTCCAGTATAAATAATGGTAACATTACCCACTTTTATTGTTTATCAGATATTGCGACAGTCAAATTAGCTTTCGAGCCCGTCACTTAAGATTTTTCGCAACAATTGTTTTTGAGCTTTTTTTTTATGTAAATTACTAATAACTTGATGTGAATTACATTAATTGTACTGCTGCAGTTTAACAGTACAGGATAGCACTATCCATTTCAGTCAATGGTACTGACAGCAACTCGGTTAGGCAAGTTACCTCCCCTTATATGGAAGTGGTTACCTAGCAGTCAGTGTGACATCCTTGCATTCTCTCTCTTGTTCCTCTTTCCAACTCTCTCAGCCACTTACCTTTCTTCCGCGCCTTACAAGCCACAGGAAAGGGAAGGTGTTATAAATTTAAAAAAAAAAAAAAAACAGTTGTATCGTCCTATGTCTGTGTCTCTCTTTCTGCTGCGCACTTTTGCTTCGACCTTTTCCTCCCAACTGTTGTAGAAATTTTATCAATATTATCCATTGCTCAAAATAGTTGCACCTATCATCGCTAGTATTTATAAGCAAATGGTTTCACCTGAAAATGTTACACAATATATTTTGAGGAATTATTTTTTGCAATAACTATAACTAAAATGCTAAAAAGTCTGAATGAAACTTGTGAGGTATGGAATGAGACTCACTGCATCAAAAACGAAGAGTATGGTATTCAGTAAAGGAAGGCAACAGGCAAATATTAAGATAGGACAAGTTAATATCAGCCAAGTGCAAGCATTCAAATATCTTGGAAGTAAAATAACTGAGGTCTTGAGATGTCATCAGAAGGTGAAGACTCGTATTGCGACTGCGAAGGAAGCGTTCAATAGGAAGAGGGGATTGCTATGCGGAAAACTGGATAAAGCACTGAGGAAAAGACTTGACAAGTGTTTAGTATGGAGTGTGGCACTCTATGGGGCAGAGACGTGGACACAGAGGTGAGGACGAAAAAAGGCTAGAAGCATTTCAGATGTGGATGTGGAAGAGAATGGAGAGGATAAGCTGGGTGAAAAGAGTGAGTAATGAAGTGCTGGAAAGAGTTGATGAGAGGAGAAAACTGCTGAAAGTCATAAGAGAAAAGGAGAAGAACAGGATGGGACACTCGTTGAGAAGGGAGTGCTTGCTAACAGACACTATGGAAGGAATAGTTTGTGGGAAAAGATTGAAAGGAAGTAGAAGATAAAAGTTGATAATGAAGGAGAAGATGCAAGTTGATAGATGACATCCAGGGAATCGGAAAGTATGTGAACCTGAAGAGGTTGGCAGAAGACAGGAGAGCTGGAAAGATACCATGTGAAAACCTGCGTCTGGGCAGAACATAAATGATGATTTTTTGCAAAGATGTTTTCTTTTATGATTTTGGTTCTTACTTCCCGTAAAGTTGGTGTTTAATCGTATCTGGCATCAAATCAGCAAGATTCTAAAAACAAAATATTAATTGAACTCAATGGACAGCATCTTCGCAAATAAAATTACTTATATGTCCCAGAAGCGTATACATAACTTCCCCTTGTCACCAAAAATTGTTTGAAATTTTGAGTGACTTGTATTACCAAGCATCAATTCCATTTTCTGTAACCTATTGCAGGGAGGATCTGAAAATTTATATTACATATTTCAGTAGACACACATCTTTGGAATAATCTGATATTCAGTAAGGACCTATTCGACACATTTTGTCGTTAAATAATGAATAAGCATTGGCCTGTGCGTAGCATAACATGAAACAGGTGTAAGTGTGCAGAAAATCAGGATGATTAATTATTGAAGACTGTGAAGCGATCAATTTTAATCACCTTATTTATTAATCTCTGTCTCAAGATCCCCCTTTTTTTAATTAAATATCATTAATTACTTCAGTTAGACATTTTCCATGTGGGCACGGCATTGCCAACTTTGCTGTAGATATGAGCCCTGGATTGCGTAAGCTTCGGCTACCCTTGGTGGTACTCGGCAGGCCTTATGTCCACCCTTTACATGGCTGTTGGGAAGGAATCTAGTTGCCTAGCAACCAGTGTGGCATCCTTGTGCCCTTTGCCTGGGTGCCGACTGGTTTGGAAGGAAAGGGAACGTTGTCTAATAATGTTAGAAATTGTACTTTATTGATGTGCATGTCAGAACCCTTGTCTACGGAAATCCCACGGGTGTGGGAATTTTTTGACATTGCCCTGAAAAAAGGTCGATTGGGACACCACTGTACTGTCTTTATTATAAAACTTATTTCTCATATGCAACAAAAGAACTTTAGCTCAAAGCTTGGGAACTTTTCAGCAGGTGCGCTCAATCTCAGCTTGAACTAAAAATCCCAGACTTGCGGACCTCTGGTGAATACAAAAGAATTAAAGATGTTGCTGCATGTCAAGATTATTAATTTAAGTCAACACATATGGATCAATGACATTACGAGTTAACAGCGAGAATAGTTTTCAGCATATACATTGATATACAGAACGTGACTTGGTAATCAGTATTTTTTTTTTGTGTGTCATTAGTATGAGACGCCCTCTACCCCGCAGGGTTGTCATGTATGTCAATTTCTGCCTCAATCGCACAGCACACTAACATAACATAAGCTACCCCTGCGGGTCAGGAAGCACTCTCGACTTAAAAAACCAAGTACCTTGGCCAATATTCAATCCCTTATAACTATCTACAGTTGTTTTTAACTCGGGGGGGGGGGGGGGGTCATTCAAAATATTGTCTTTGCTCATTAGTTTCAGGGTCTTTTGGTCTTCTATTTATCCCGCACCAGAATGAATATTTACAAACACTGACTTTATGAAAGAAATTAATTTCCGTTAAAAAGATTAGCGCACGCTATAAAAAATTCTAAAACATTTAGCACTCAAGATTATTACAGTGTAGGCAAACCCCTTAATATGTACAACATTCTTTACCGTACGCAACAATTTTCAATACACTGTGTTCTTTAAAACTCCACACTAAAATACAAATTCTTGGAGAATCACTCTCGCAGTGCTTTTCTGGCGCGGTTTTTTAAAATGTCTCCAATTAATGACTGACTCCACAGGGACGTGATGACGCTTATTGCTAACTCATAACTTGAAGTGGCATTTACACAGAATACCAAAATGCAGATCATCCAGCCATCTTGGAAAACACCTTTGCCAGCCAGCGGGAACCCATTGAAGACTCCGCGTAGCTCGGCACAGTAGAATGGAATAGCTGACATGTCATCAACCTCGTGGCCCCACGCAAACATGCGTGGTTTACTCGCACTCCATCACATGAAGATCCATGCTGGCACTCTGTTATATTTTGCACGTTACGCCGTTATAAAAAGGTACGCGTATGCACCCAGCACTCTAACCTCACGAACGTGCTTTAGGAAGTAAACCAGCTTAAAATATTTTATTGCAAATATTTAATTTCACTTTTCTGAGCTCCCAAAATATTCCAAAAAAAAACTTGAGTGGCTCATGCACGTCACTGTTAGCAAACTTATTCATAAAGTGCTCGTCCACAGAATACTCAAAACGC
This sequence comes from Dryococelus australis, assembly GCA_029891345.1. Taxonomy (NCBI): domain Eukaryota; kingdom Metazoa; phylum Arthropoda; class Insecta; order Phasmatodea; family Phasmatidae; genus Dryococelus; species Dryococelus australis. The sequence continues at coordinate 45,992,442 of CM057000.1, forward strand.
ACAGTTTACCGAGCTTGGCAAATTTTAGTTTCGAGAGCCGTCTTACTAAATAGCAATCTCCCAGTCATTTCAACTATGTTCGGCACACTCAAATTAAAAGGAATATTGCTGGTTCATGCAGCAGTTTCACACATGATGACTTCTATGCTGTCCGCGGCGTTGCGGTACCTGCCTCATGCGGTTAACAGCTGGAGCTGCATACTACAGGCGATCGTTACAATATCGCATGGGCGTTCATTTCTGGTATATCCACGTAATATTCTTTTAGCAGCCAGTTTATTCACTCCCGGTTGCGTTACAGCAGCTGAACACACGTTAATCAAGGCAAACCACAACCGGGATATAATTATACTGCAGTCCCAATACTGCCGACATGTACGACTGGGACACAGCTCCTTCGGCCAGCGGTCATGCGTTTACTCTGTCTGTCTTGCAACTCTCGACTGCTGCACTGGCTGGGAGCGCTCTCATCAGCACCAGCCATGTGACATCAGGTACTCACGCCACCCAGGTGCCTCAGTTGTAATCCATAACATATTGATTTCAAATTTATCGGTGATTAAAGATAATATTGATAATAAATATGACAAGTAACACCCATATACAATATGTACAATAATATTCATAATACATTATTAAATAGCAATAAGAATAATTTACTGGCCGGCATATAGCAAAATATAAACACACATTAAAATGTTAAATACGCTGCACATTCAATACTACCACCTGTGGTGCGAAATTACTAACAGAAAATACATTTCACAAGGTGACGATATCCATATTGTCACAAGTAAACAAAATCAGAACGAGTATATGAACATTTAATTAATAATCATATGTTGTTCTGAAAATTAGCGTAAATTTTGTTTATTTGAATTAAATATTTTTATATCAATTACGTAGGATATTTGGGTGGGTATTGAAAATTGTATGTTAAAGTTAAGTAGGTTGTATGTATTACAATTTTGCTGTAGTCTGAATTGAGCTACTTAAAATTCATAGCTGCCAACCCTCTTACTTTAGGTGGGAGACTCCCACTTTTACACATATTCTCCTGCCTTCCCTCTTGGGACATTTGAATCTCCCACTTTTTTATTCTTGATTTTGAATTTCAAGAATTAATATTCCATGCAGAGTACATAAGTTTCGGGAAGTAGATGCCATTACTTGAGACAGGAAAATTTTGGTGTTTTGAAATGGCAGAAAGTTGTATTTTGAAAACTGAAAAGCAGTGTTTTAATTTTAGAATTTTCATATAACTAATGTTTTCATCTCTATATCTTCTGAAAAATTTGTAAGTATGTATTTATAAAAAATAATCGAGGAGTATCATACAACAGTTGTAGCAGACAAAAAAGTAATTATTGATGAAACCCCTGAAAGTTTAAAAACAGTGGACATCGTAGTAAAAATGTGGGAGGATGGGGTCGAGGCTCGAAAACAAGTTGAGTGAACAAAGATAGACTTGACTTATTCGAGGGGCCACGGAGGTGTAGTTGTCTTGCCTCCCATGTAGGCAAACTGGGTTTGATTCCTGGTGGGGTAGCTCCCGAATTTTTGCATGTGGGAATTATAGTGGACGATGCTGCTGGTTGGCGGGTTTTCTCTGCAATCTCCCATTTCCCCCGCCCTTTCATCCCGGCATTGCTCCATACTCACCTCACATCTCCCTCATCAGCTCTCAAGACCTAGATGTTAAGAGCTGCCCAGATCTCTTCACTTACTTATTTGTCATTTGAGTAGGTTTTTTTTTGCTGCAGACACCAAACTACTGAACGTGCAAGTTGAGTCACTGTGCTCATAGGTTATAAACAACTTTTGTGTCTTGCAAATCAATAATTTTACATTGCTAAACTGCTAAGGTTTGTGCTGAAAGAGAACAATAACTCTGCTACATTCCTACACATTTGGTTGATGTTTGTGACATTCGGCTGTGATAAAAATCAGATGATATATGACTCACAAACTATTGCTGTAACAAGATTGTGGTACGCTCGCGTAACTTGGGCAGAAATACAGTGTGTGCGTGCGTGTGTGTGTGTTTAGACAGAGGGGGAAACATACTAATCCATAGACAGAAGTTGATAGCATAACGTTATACATATATGTAAACTTAAGTGAATGCAGAGGAATACCATACAAAAGTCAGTATACACACATTATGGAGCTTTATTGTTAGTGACTAGTGTTGTATATATTCAAAATAAACTCTCTTTGTGTCTGAATCTCTGAGATGGGTGGGCATTACAGTAATGACATGGGCCATTTTGCCTCCTAGTGAAGCGCTTCCCCTTGCCGCCTGTGTGGTGCTGGATGACAGTTAGCATAGCTGGAAACTTGTCAAGCTCAACAGGGATTGTCTCAGCACAACACAAATACTTACAACCATAGGACATATTTAAACATGAAGAGCCTCTATCCTATGGTATGTCACACCTTCAGCAGAAATATGTGTACATATATTAAATTTGTCATTACTTTTCTCGTGTAATTACTGTTTTAAAGACATGTGTTTGAAAATAACAACTATTACAGTAACAAAAATATTTAATGTGGTCTGTTTAGGGATTAGTTTCTACCAATAAGAATAATCCTGTGCTGAGTAAATGACTGTGGTATCACTCTGGTAATGTCAGCTGTGTGATGCTGATAGAAAAAGAAAAGAACTTACGGGGATGGAAGGGAAGGGAAGCTGTCAGGTTGGCCCATCAGTATGCCACCCGGGAGCATGCAGACAAGCAGTCCACATTTAAAATTGGTTAATAGTTTTTTTCCCCCATTCTATAGTTTTTAAAACAGTATTTGTGTGAAAAAATTATGTTTACTGTGTTTTTGCCTATTTCTACTAAAGTTGTGACATGCCATAAATAAAGAGATCTTTCACGTTTAAATTAGTCATATGGTTGTATGTGTGTTGTGCTGACACTGTACTTGTCGACCTGGTCATGTTATTGTTCATGGGGCATTTACACAGTTGGCAAGAGAAAGCACTTCGCTGGGAGGCAAAATGGCCTAAGTCGCAATTTTTTAGTATATATAATGCCTGTATTGGAACTTCTTGGGGTTACTAATAATGTAAAACTCTGAAATGAGTATTTTGACATTTTGTACGGTGTCCATGCCCAATTCACTTCCGTTTGTCTTTACCATACCAGTCCTGATGCATGTGAAAGGTTGTGCTATCATCTACTGGCCAGGGATTAGCCCGTTTCCGTTTCCATCTCTGCCCAAATGAGAATGTTTATGTATATTTTTGTAAATTTAGAAATGGCTTTATTTAATTTAGTTATAAATACTCTTAAATAGTATTTTATTTATTTTGTTTTATCATGTGGCAAAAAAAAATTAATGGAAAACTAATAAAATTTAATATACGTTGTCATTCTCCCCCCCCCCCCCCCCCCCCCCCCAACCCAGAGGATAAAAAATAATTTTGAGATATTTACTATGGGCAAATTGTGTCTATGTAAACTGTAGATATGCCATCAGTGTTAAACTATGGTTATTAACAATTTTGTAAAGCATCTATGGCAGGCATAAACAAAACACTTAGAGCACCTAGAGGTTAAGGAGTTGTTTTATTACTGTGAATTTGCAAATTGAGTTGCTCCCGAAAATGCAGTTTTGTATTGTAGATAAGATGTTAACTTTTATTTTCCGAAATAAAAAGCAAATAACTGCTTCCTATTTGTGGCAGTATTTTGGTATTTGGAGTGAAATTGATCTTGTGCAACGTTTTCATTGTGTGGAAAACTTATTTCTCAGGCAAGTTGAAATGAACATCAAATTAATAAATATACTTGACAAATATTAATTATTTGAAAATGGGACATAACACCAAAATACACTGATTAAATATAAAGTTCCTGGCTTTTTCCACTTTTGATAGAAAAAACTGAGAACCGGTAAAAATGTCAAACTGACACATCCTACTTTGTACATTGAAAATAGTGAAATAAAGTTTTTTGCTTCTAAACATGGGGCATTAGCCATATGTCAGTGGAGAAAACACTGATCATTTGGAGGGATGTAACACTGCAGGACATGAAGTAAAATGGTTAGGGTTTATAATGCAATTTTCATGTGCAATGTGAGACTACTTTGTTTGGTGCTTGTTAGTAGTTTTGTAATGCCTAGGTTATAAACATAAAATGTTTGAAAAGAATTAGTAAACAAGATGCTTAATTTTTTCCTGCAGGTGAGTGAAGACAGAAGTAAAATAAGGAGGACACCGGACAAACCAGTCCCAGAGTTCAATGAAGCTCGTCGAAATGAACTAATGATAAGGACAGTGTATGTGAAAGGTTTCCCTGGCAAAGGGATAAATTTGGATATCCTAATACCTTTCTTTTCAAGTTTTGGGTCAGTGGAAAATGTTCAGGTAAGTTTGTACATCTTCTTTTGGACAAATAAATCGTAACTGGGTTTTTTATTAATTGTTTTTGTTTTTTTTTTTATACTGCTGACATCAACTACATACGCAGGATGTCCAGCAATTGGGAAATGGAAGGGATTTGAAATGTCCAGGAAATACATGGGAATTTTTTCTCATTTGTGGAGTTTGGAATTTGCAGTACAAGTTCAGAACTGGCATTGAGAACTTAGGTGTAAAGAATCTGCAGTGCCTTTGAAAGTTTGAATGCTATGGTGTGATAATGGCATCAAGGGAAAGTATAAAATTTTAAAAAATGTGTTGTGCACGAATGTTGGTCTCCTGCAGTGAATGACCAGGGCAGTAGAGGGTTTGATTTACCACCACGACCTGCACTCTACTACCTTTACTGGCCCAGTTGTATTCTACACACATTCTTGTAAGAAATTTTTGTGTGTGTGCAATATTGTGGTTGTATAAAGTGTAATTCAGCTATGTGCACAAGGTTACTTCAGTCTTTGGCAGACTGCTTCCATGCTGAATAATTGAAGCAGACTAGTTATACAATGTTTGCCCAACTTTGGTTGATAAATACTTCCTTTGCCACAATTATTACTACATTCAGTTACGTGTTTTCATATTAAATTCTCATTAATATTACAACATGAATCACAGCTATTTCACAGGACAATAGACATTATAATGGGCACATTCCATGTTGCTGAAGTAAGGCTTAACCAAAGCTATCTGGGAGCATTATTCTTTGTCTGCTGCTATTGTCCAATTTTGTTACCACATTCACTATTGCCCTTAAAAGGAAAATTTTTAAGCCAACCAGTTGCTGGCAGCTTTTTGCTTCCCTTTAATTTGTCAAGTCTCTCCTCTGTCAACGTTCCCCAGCTGTCACACTCTCAGCAAATTAGTCAGTCAAGACTTATGGCTGGCTTTGGGGTCATTCAATCTAAAGTCATCATCATTTATTTATTTATTTATTTTTTAACTTGGGTAGTGTTTTTTGTCACATTTCCTAAGCAAGGGTCTTGATAAAGGAGTTGTATAAGAAAAAAGCTCTCGTGGCACTCAAATAATTAGACAATAAGAGGTGACAATACAAATGATTGAAAAACATGTCTGGACATACAAAATAATGTTGACAGGACTAATAATTTTTAGGATACACGTTTTCCTCATTCAGTACTGATGGTTTTAAAAATACAATCTTTTCTCCAGTTCTTTAGAAAACTGTACAAAATAATAAATTATTATAAAATTCTGTCCACACTTTCTCATCATAAAAAAAAGTGGCAGTAAACATTCCTTATAGAAGTTAAAGCATAGGGGATCCCATGTCTTATTACCTGTTAATTTTACACTTTCCAGCATTTTCCACATACTTTTTTGGTACCAATGTCTGTTTTTACAGCATAAGTTTCCCTCTTTTTATACTTTTCTGCATGTTTCTTTGTACCGTATAGTTTTGTTGCACGTAATAAACATTTAGAGAGATTTTACACTCTATTTAAACATTAGTTATGGTGCCTCAATTATACAACATAGTCAAGATATAAAAGATTACAAGAAATTATTTTGTACACATCAGTGGTATATATTATAATTATTTCAGAGATATTTTCCTAGAGTTAAAAACCATTTGAAACTGATAAAATACGTTAAAATGGCAGACCTGTTGTATTATGTATTTTAAAAAATTTTATGGGTATAAATTAATGTTTTTTTTTTCCTCCTTGTTTTCAGATGAGAACCTACCCTGATAGAGCTACCAAGAAGTCAGTTTTCAAAGGCTCTGTTTTTGTTATCTTTAAGACAAAAGAATTGGCAGAGGAGTTCTTAGCTAAAGAAAGTGTGAAATTTAGAGACAGGGATCTCATAAGGAAGTGGCAGTGAGTGACATTCATTTTTACACTCTTTTATACTTCAAAGTTTTTTTAAACTTACATATTTTAATTTTTGTACAATTTCGAATCTTTACTTATCAATGATTAAATTTAAAAATTATTAATAAATGTCTGTATTTCCATAGGACTGTGTATTTTGAAGAGAAGAAAACAGAAAGGAAGGAACGAGATGAAAAGCGAAAGAGTCAGCGCAATGCACGTAATGCAGCAAAAAATGAAGCTGCAAAGAATGATTCTGTGAAGGTTGGTGTTTTTGCATTAGTGTTAGGCAAAATATAATATTCAGTTGCAAGTATGGCTCTGTGAGGTTTTGAAAATATTAAATTGACACATTAGACTTCTCTGTCCAAATGTTTGATGAGAAGTTGTGAATCTAATCTTATTGCACAAGTCACGTAAAATTATGTTTCTGTTTTTAATTTCTATTATTAATTTTTTTTGTGTGTGTGTGTGACATATTTCCTTGTTCCTTGATGTGATGCATGATGTCCTACAATGGTAGCAGAGCATCGCGGTCAGGAACGTTTTTGGTTTTGTTTTGTCAGTCACACTGGTTCAGTTTAAACAGGAACTAACACTTACCACTGTGTACCAGAGCCTGGCTGGTGAGAAACCCTGGGCGCGTGGCTTTTCTTCTGAGCACAATGTCAGGAATAGCCTTTTCTGTCTTGCGAACAGGCGGACACACTGGTGCTGCTTTACATGGATGGTAGGGTGGCTGCTGATCCAGTTGCAGCAACGGTAGTTGGCATCCGGTACTAGAACTAGGTCCTTGTGCTCTGATGCAGCAGCTGCTGTTGGCATTGTTTGACGCCATGGGCAGCAGCAGCCCTTGAACTAGGTGTTAAAGATACCGTAAGGAACTGCCTCATTCCTGTGGAAGACAACAACAGTGGGATATGGCATCCCAGCAGTCGGCACGGGTGCTGTAAAATGAGAGACCCTCAGAACCAGGCAAATACTCCCTCCGGCACAGTTATACATTCTGGATGAAGTATAACTTGGACTGACTAACTAGCAGTCCTTTTGATTGTCTTTTTAGTGGTAGGGGCTCTACCTTTCTGTACACAGAGATGCACAGACCAGGTGGCCATCTAATGTGTATGTACTGATGTATGTGTGTCCTTGAGGGGGATTTTAAACTTTATGTGAAAAAATTTAAATTTAATACTTTATTTATGCAAAATATTGGAAACAAATGATTTTGAGTTGCAATTCTCCAAACATTATTTTATGTTATTGGGATCTTCAACCTAAGAGCAAATCTCATTAATACGTCCTCCATAATGAAAATAAATGTATTAGTCACCCTCTCATTGCAGACATCTTTGTTACCATCAGAAATTACTAATGTTTGAGGCTGGTTGATTGAGTAGTATGTCCTAGTGGTCCTCTTACTGGAATTGCCAGGACCCACCGTGTTTGTGACGTTAAAGTTAAAATAGATATTTGATATTGCACTCAATGAAAAATAAAAATAGTGATGATGGATAGATAGATAGATAGATTAATACTGTACAAAATAGCTGTGTGAATAAATTAAAATCAAATTTAATTAAATTGACAATTCTAACCAAAAATGTTGATAATATTACAGCATTTTATACACACACACGTGTGTGTGTATGTATGTATGTGTATGTGTGTATATATATATTACACACATACACACACACATATATATATACATACATACATACATGTGTGTGTAGTATATATATCCTACTTAATGTTGCAAATACATTGAGTGAGTGTAAACAATGCCATGTTGTATGCACAGTTAAGTTATAGTATGATACATTAAGAAAAAGATTGTTATAGCTACATTGGAACATATAGACGTTGTGTCATTACTTTAATTGGTTGGCCACGATATGTAAAACAAGAAGAAATGTAGCAAAAGTTCATTAAAACCTTTGTCTGAGACACACGCTGTGCATGTATATGGCAAGATAGGCTGTTTGTAAATCTTATGTTGTAAAGAGATGCTTTGTCTCTTACACTCCTCTTGTGCTACATACCCTTATCACTTCATAGCTATACTTGCTGTGTGCGTAGTAACAGTGTTAGGTCAGCCATCCCAGATTTTAAGATTACATGTCTTATGAGGATAGTGGTTTTATTAGATCAGTCTCTGGAACTACAAATAATTCCAATCATTGTTCCATGGGTTTCTTTATCCCCACCCATTTGGTCATGAGAGGGATTGTGCAAGGATGTCTGGCTTGTTGCTAGCCAACCAGGTCTTCATTACCAGTCACATAAGGGGACGAAACAATGTTATGCTTGACATTCCGAGTTAACCAGAAAACAGTTGGATCTGTCCCGGCGACACCCCCCCCCCCCCCCCCAGACACGGTGGAACCATTCCAGGTTAGGGACATAGGCCACGCGCCTTGCTGCCCTACCTATCCTACCCATTCCCCGGCAAGAATGGAGAAAGTGGACGAGAGATGGATGAAAGCTTGCCCCTTCAAGCTATTGGTTTCTCCACCTCTTCAGCCATTTTCTTCGGTTCAGTTACGTCGGACGCCATGTTGACCGATGTACTTGTAGTTGACGAGAATTTGCTTCAACACTTTATGGGTACAGTGTGCCTTTAGTTATTTTATTTAGCATAGATCACTTGACGTGATTAATAACAATTAATTTTAAAAACCTTTTAGATTTGAGACAGAGGTAAATAAATAGTCATTAACATTTCCTCTTGACAACCTTTTGTAATTAATAATTCAAAACCACATCCTCCAATTTTTCCTTTACGATTCCGTTTGACATTTCCCATGCGTTGCAGGCGCCAAGACCTGGTACTTATGCATTATTTGGGTGTTATATAATATGCTTTTCCGGAATATTTTTGAAAAGATGTCAGTTTTCTAATAAATTAATGTTTCAGTAATAAATCCTCCAGTTTTTTACAAGAAGGTAATCAAAATGGACTTTGTGCTCAGGAAAACTTAACACCCGCAGTGTAATAAACATTTTTGATATCAAGGGGAGATCAAGCACAGGCATCAGGAGTGTCATTTTGCTCTGAAGAAATATGACTTTGATGCGTCTCTCTCTCTCCCCCTCCCTCCCTCCCTCCCTCCCCTCCCTTCCTCCCTCCCTCCCTCCCTCCCTCCCTCTCCCTCTCTGTGTGTGTGTGTGTGTTAGAGCACTGACTGCCCTCCTGAGTTCTGTCTGTGATCCTGCCGCTGTGTGTTTTCTACTTGTTTAGCCCAGTGGTTCATGAAAGGTTTAGAAGGAGGCTGCTTCGAGGAGGGATCCTGTCTGGGGGGGGGGGGGGGGGGAGTCAAATCCCAGTTAGCTCCATCCGCTATGGTCAGGTTGGCCATAGACCAGGGATGTAATTTACAGAGGTGGAAAATACGCGGGTTTTGGGGCTTACTTTAGATAATAGTCTTGACATGGATCACCTTTCCGGAGGCGAAACTTATTGTACACGTATTTGGTAGGTTCTTACTCCTCTCCTTAGGGGGCACTACAATTGCAGGAGGTGAGGGTGTTTCCGGCTGGAGGTAACTTATGAGTTCTCGGTCTGGCCATGGTCAGGAAATACCCAAGTAGGCATCGAGTTCGGACTCGTGGTCGAGCGGGATATTAGGTGAAATGGGTCATGGTTTAAGTTCCGGGTTCGCAGGTGGGGGCGTGTCCTCACACTTAATTTCTGCTTCCACTTGTGCATTGGCTAGCCTCTGTAGAGCCCGTCGCTCTGTACACCTATTAAGACTCTGAATGCCACCTTTTGTACAGAGCATTGAGACCAACCTTCTGTCCCTCCTGCAGACGTACAGTCCTGGGGGTGTCTCTTCTTCAATCACCCGATGCACTGAAGGTGAGATGTGCTTTGGGAATTAGGATACCACCCAGGGTAAGTGAGGGAACACCGGAAACCCAGGAGTATCAGAATGTATTCACATCAAATAGCCTTATTGAAGCCCCATCTCCTGTGGAGTTCGACAGGCCTCATGATTATTCGTTAGTGAGATTTTAAATACACACAACAATATTTCAATTTAGAATTATAATAAACAATGAGCAGGGAACTATCATTAAAAGAAGGTTGTCAACAATTTTCGAATTTTGCGTAGTATTTAATTATTACGTTTGAAATCAGTGGTTAATCCCGGTTGGATTTATACACTCAAAATTAATTATTAATGATAACTTAATTGGATGATGTAGGTGAAAGGTCAGCCTTTAATAGAACAATATTAAAACTATCTCTATGCAATTGTACAGCGTAACCTCCTTAGTGTTGTGTGTCCATAGGGGACGTTGCGACGACCTGTTACCGCAGAGTCAAAGGAGTGACTGGGGTAAACTGGTGCAGCTGTGTGGCATGCGTCAATCGGCCACCCCCTGAAGCGATGGAGCCCCGTCTCAAACTAGATCACATCTGCTTCAGGTGTGGGGGTGACTCCCCAATCGTAGTATTGTGGTTGCATCTTTGGGCGCTCACCTCTTCTGTATCTTGCGCGGCCCGCTAGAATGTGGAGCCGTGACCCAGATCACTAGGGATGTCAAAATATCAATTCTGATTTTCGATTCCAACTGCAAAACCTTTTACTCGATTCCAATGCCATAAATTAGGATATAGTGATTATCAACATGTGCCTACAGTCAATGTATCCTTTTGAAATTATGTTTTATAGGTCAAATTAGGCTGACACAAATATGAAGACAGTTACAGGAAAGACTTTCTGGTTTGCTGAGTGCAGTTAATTACCTATATTTATGTAACATTCAGACTTATTTAATTAGGCTTGACAATTTAATATCAGTATTTTTGATAAATCGTATGGTTTGTTCGAAATGAATATAGACCAAGTACTATACAAAAAAGTAAAACAAAAGTTCTTAACTTCTCAGTGCAATATTTTAGGTCAACTTATAAAGCTAGCCAATATGTACACAAATATAGACACTATTCAGTAATGAAACTAAAATACGAGTAACCTTTCATTTAGCATTGCTAAATGAAAATGCTTTTACCAGACATTTTAAGTTGCAGGGACATTGGATGACTTGCTGTTACATGCATCTTTGCCCAAAAGATCTTATGAAACATCATTATTGGCAATTTTCTTGTACTCGTTGTGTTCTCTTAAGTGTTTTCTCATGTTACTAGTTGGGCGACTAACCCCCACCTTGTGAAATTTTTGCCAAGCGCAAACTGCAAAATGCATAATTTGCGTAATTTACATCAACTGGAAAATAATTCCACGCATCGCTAATCATTTTCTTCACGTCTAAGTAAATAAAATCCTCAGTACATTGAAAACTTAACACTGCACACTTTTAGAAAAGAAAGACTGAAATTTTTGGTAAAGGTAAGCAGAGAAAAAAAAATTTCTTTTAATCTTGACTACCTCAAAAACAAGAATGTCACAAACAGGAAATATAAATGGAACGAAAAATGTATCTGTTCTTTATCTAATACACCGGGCAAACAAAATTCAAAAAATAATACCAGGATCCTTATGCTCCTACTACTAATAACTATCGTGCAACAGACTAAAAGCCAATGCATGTGAGCCACCCACAGCTCTAGGAGTTTGCGGCTAGCGAGTGTTCTTATCTACAAACCACATCTTGTGGCAGACCAACACCTGCACACTGCTTATCAACTAACGCTGATTGCTACACTTTGTGCACAAAGTGCAATCTCAAACAGTATCCACGTTTGCGGTAGTGGTCTTTCATCCATGACTGCTAGTTTGTTTTAGTGTTTCGTCTATGTGGACATTTACAGGTTTAGATATTGTGCGGTAGATTTCCATGTGCCTTTGTAGCATTCTTGCAACAGTATATAAGTAGTACTGACATGTCAGAAAGTGCACAAAAAAGAAAATGAGTGCAGTTTTCCCATTAAAGTGATGTCGGAGTGAAGTGAGGCAGCCAAATATTGATAATAGCAGTCTGCCAGATGGCAGCCATCAAGATAAAAACTAGTCATGTTACAGTGAGTTTAGATTATCTGACTATCTGTTCCCCTGCATTATTGCGGATAATCGAGGTTCTACTGTATTATCTTAATTCTTTCACGGTCAAACCATCATTGAATGCAATTTTTAGTGACGGGAATGAATAATTTTTCCTATGGATAATAAAAAAAATTGAAAATTAATAGTAGCTGACATTTTCGTCTTTAATAACTAGGAATTTCACTGGGGCCAGGAAAAGTATACATTAATTCCGCTCAACGCATGGGAGTTTGGTACAGGTTCGGCCTATTTGGAAAACCAAAGCCCTGTTGCTGTGCAACAAAACCTCAAATATTCATGTGAAGGTGGGCGAGGATTTATAACAATTAACCGTTTGATTCTCGATTCTTCGTTGCCTGTAATAATCGAAGGTATCGAGTAATCAACTTTGACATCCCTACTTTATACATTGTGTAGTACAATACTGGTGTGCGAAAGGTTTTTATTGTTATTTACATATTTTTCTCTGCCCTTGAGAAAAAGTGTAGCTAACAAATTTTATAAAAAATAGTCCCACTCACAAGGAGTAGCAACAGGGGAAATTTACCGTGCCCCTGCGGGAAGATTTTAACTGGTCTGGTTTCCAGCCAGCGCTATCGCACTGTAAACCATTTACATGTTAAAAAGTGTGAGTTCATTAAGAAAAAAATTCTTACACCTTACAAGGCACCTGGAGTTTCCCATACAACCAAAAAGGATAGAACACAAGAAGGCATAACTCTTTCAAGGCACAAACATGGGTCATCACATTACACTCAATGTAAACACTTACTTTGGTGTACTATTTGTACGTGAATTTGCTTAGTTCTAGATTAGTCAGCTATTTGCTGGTCATGACACTCGTAAGCTAGGTTACATTCTCCATCATTCTCCTCCATACTTGATGGTGGGTTAAACACAAGTTACTACTTCTTACCATTCTTACATTCTAAGTCACATACGCACATTTTACACTTTTTGGGCTTCTAGGTTTCTTATGTTCCTCACGTAACATTTTAGGCACTTGCCTATGTTCACTACTACATAGAAGGGACTTTCACAATGCAGGAAAGCTTTACTCATTTGCAGGGAGACATCTACTTTTCGTAAGCAAAGATTCAACATTTAAAAAAATTTACCTTATGTTAAGTACTGGGAATGAGGGTTTTCCCAACCTCTGGTTAAATATGTCTAACCTACAACATTTCAGTTTCCTCTTTTAGGTTACGTGGGTTTACAAATCTTACTTCCTAATACACATTATCATTTGCTTTTCCTTGGGATAGTTTCTCTCTTTTTTAATTACATGCTAGCGTAATATCTTTGACAATTTGCACACTCTGCACGTCTTTATCTTAGGGTGAGAACTTCTTTCTCGTACTTTAAGACACTGGGGTTATCTGACTCAATCTGAGTAGACACTATTCTGTTTTGCCGTATTGCCGGCGGCATACACTACATTTACGTTTCTTCTTTCAAGGCGTATTGCCGACGGCATACACTACAGTTACGTTTCTTCTTTCAAGGCGTAAAGCCGACGGCATAACACTACATTTACGTTTCTTCTTTCAAGGCTAACACATAATAACTCAATCTAACATAACAAGGCTTAGGCTAACTTACACAGGGGTTTCACTTTAAGGAAACTTTTCATTACGTTTTTCCACGTTTAAAGGGGATTTTACTCAGGTACACATTCTCTACACACAATTACACTTTGAGTTAGTATCAACATTTTTTGCAAGTTTACTGGGTAGCATTACTCTGGCGCTATTTGAACCTTTATGCATTTATTAAGGCTGGGAATTTCCTGGGCAGCGGTTACAGTACGCTCACAGTGAGCTCTCGCCTCATGCTCTTACTGCAAGGTTACAGGGGTTCTCTAAAGCAAGTCGCCCAGCGTCGCATTGCTAGGAATGGTGAGGGTTATGTTGCGTGTGTTCACAGGCCTGCTGATAGGCTGCATTGCGTGTTCTTACTTCCTATCTGTGCTCACAGGGTTCTGTGATGTTACGTTAATTTCGTCGTGCTAGATTCTCAAGACAACAACATTCGTACGTCAACAGGACAAACAATTTTGTCACTTTAATGTTACTCGTGCCCATTGATAGGAGGCAGTCTATATCCGGAAATGGTTCCACTGTCTCTGGGGGTAGGGTCGTCTGGACTGATCCTGGCGGTAGCAGATATGCTGCGTCGTCCAGGTTGTCATCCGTGTGGGGGGGTGGCTTCTTCCACTTCAGGAATGAAGGCCGTGGGGAGGGGGCGTTCACCGCTCGGCGGGGGCGTCTCTTGATTTTCCTGGCTATTTACAGTCAGGGAAGGGGATTCTGCGGCAGTTTTGCCATATTCCCTGGGGTGACTGGAGGTTCGAGTTCCTGCTTTAGCATGTTACTGGCAGGTTGTCTCATATCTACTGTTTTGTCAGCAAGACTACCCCACAATCGCTCGGTACGGACAATTGATGGTGTCCAGCAGGGTCTATACAAGAAAGGGTTAATCAAACTGGCCACAGAATGGGGCCTGCTAGGAGAGAATCCTGTTCTGGAGTTTCCCTTACTGTACAAGCGGTAGGGTGGGGAAGGGGGTGTATCAGCCCTTCCTGAGTCCGGCGATAGCGACCTGTTGTCTCGGGCTTGAGGGAGGTGCCTCGTCCACCTCTGGGGTGTCTGGGGGTTCGGTTCCTGCATGGGATCCCATCCCTACTTTGTTCAGTTCTTGACCATGGTATGGACGGTCCAGAGTTCAAATCTGGGCGTGGGCTTGTGCACACATACATTCGCCGGAGGCTGAGGGGTCTCCCATTTGTCGCATTTCTGCTCGCTTCGGGGTTACGCTGTATATTTTGTGGGCGGAGGGGAGAGTCTCATGTCTCCTGGGGTTGCTGCATCGGGCAGTCTCTGTTAAAGTGCTAGCACGGCAAGGGGGCGGCAGGAGACAATGTCATGTCTCATCCTGCAGGTGGTCTGGGGAAGGGTGTGGGGCTGGCATCCTTGGCAGTGCATGCCACTGGAGCCTATCCAGGCAGGGAGCAGTTATTCATCTCGAGTTCCCTCACCCTTCCTGCCAGCTCCTCAATGGTCTGTGGCCCGGGGGGTTAACAGGAGACTCCTAAACGAGGGTAGGAGGGTGTGGGCATTTCTCCGGACTCTCTGTCCTTCGTTTTACTCTGGATACACTCGTTTATGCAGGCATTCCTTCTGCCTGATTAAGAACTTTTCCTCTTCGTCTGGATGTTGCACACGGGAGTGCAGATCGGTGATTAAATTGGAGAGTATTTCATTTCCGGTAAGATGCAAAATGATTTAGGACCTGAACTGGGGCCATCCCTCTATAAATTCCCCATATTTATCCCACCACATCTTGGCGGCTCAGCTAGTGGCGCACTTGACTCACCACTGTTTCCGGAGACGAGGTGTTCCCTCAATTCCCTTTTGCATTTCTTAACCAAATTCATGGGGTCCTCGTATGATTTCCCGTGGAACTCGAGCAGTAGTAGTTCCCTGTACGCCATTGGCAGACCCATGCGTCGTCCTGCCTGGAATGACTAGCACCTGTATTCGAGGCCGTCTGCATAGAGAGGTATGTTGTCCCTTTTGAGACATGCATATTGAAATTGATGGCTGCAATAATTGCACCGAATTGTGTACAAGTCCATGCCCTTATGTGTCGTGACGGGACTCTGCGTATTACTTGTTCTGGCGGTGTCAGCCACTGCTAATACGTCTCATGTTTCTGGCAGCCTCGCTTCAGAGTCGGACATATTTACTAGTTTCATGGGCGCCACTGGGTGTTTAATCGACTCCCCAAAGTCGGTTTTCGAGCTCCTCTGCAAGAAGCCATAAAGGGGAGGGTGGGGTGACTGGCTCTGTCCCACCTCTCAAACCTGAACTACATAGAGCTGTATGGCCCTACGTTGAGTGCCACTTTTATGTGTGTGTGTCTCTCTCTCTCTCTCAATTCAAGTGGTTAGAGAGCTGATTGCACTCCTAGGTTCAGTTGGTGAACCTGCCAAGGCGTGTTTCTACTTGTTTAGCCCAGTGGGTCGTGGAAGGTTTAGAAGGGGGTCACTTTGTGAAGGGATCCCATATGAGGGGAGGGGAGGCAAACCCCAGAGTGAGTTGGACCATGATCGCCTCCCTTCCAGGGAGTGCAATCTTTCTCACTGAAAGGGTCACCAAAATATGGGACACAAGTTGTCCCAGGGGTACGTGTCATTATCCCTAACCAATCCATAGTAATAGCAGTGATGGGCGATCCGCTGTGATCGGGTCGGCCATCGACCGGGGATGTAATTTACGGAGGTGGAAGATACGCAGGTTTTATTAGTGACTTTGGATGGTAGGTTCATACCCCTTCCTCCTTAGGGGGCATTATGATTGCAGGAGGTGGGGGTGTTTCCAGCTGGAGGTAACTTATAAGTTCTCTGTCTGGCCACGGCCAGGAAGTACCCAAGTAGGCATCGAGTTTGGACCTGTGGTCGAACAGGATGCTAGGTGAAGTGGGTCGTGGTTTAAGTTCTGGATTCGTAGGTGGGGGTGTGCTCTCACGCTTAATTTCTGTTTTCACATGTGCATTGGCTAGCCTCTGTAGAGCCCCCGCTCTTTATGCTGATTGCGGCTGAGAATGCCACCTTTTCTACTGTGCATAGAGACCAACCTTCTGTCTCTCCTGCAGACATACAGTCCTGGGGATGTGTCTTGTTCAGACACACATGAGGCACTGGTGGTTAGATGTGCATTTGGGAATTAGGATATCATCTAGTGAAGGCGAGGGAGCACCGGCCGGAAACCCAGGAATTATGGTAAACAATGTGCAGGGAACTATCAGTAAAAGAAGGTAGTCAACAATTTTCAAATTTGACGTAACATGTAATTATTATCTTTGAAAACAGTGGGGAATCCCGGTGGGATTTATACACGCTAAATTAATTAATAATGATTATGTAATTGGTTGATTCAGGCAAAGAAAAAGCCTGTAACAGATCAATATTAAAACTCTCTCTACGCAGTTTTACAGCTGGAGAAGTTGAGCCTCCGCTAGCTGCTGGATAGGTTGAGCCTTTGCGAGCTGCTGGAGAGGTTGAGCCTTCGCAAGCTACCGGAGGGGAGATCTTCGTCAGACCGGGGAAAGCCAGACTGGGGAAAGCTGGCTGACCTATGCCGCCGGCAAGTCTGCGATCTCGAGCTAGAGGCGTGTCGATGCCTCCTTATATAGTCGAAAATCCTTGTGTCAGGGTTCTTCCCGGGGTGCAGGGGATTATAGCCTTTTTCTGCAAAGGTATCATAGGGTTGCGGTGGCGCAGCGTAGTGCCCGAGGCTGTCCAACATGTGTAATCAATTCTGTCGACACATGAAGAGTAGTCTGCCAGTATTGTGATTTGCCTCGAGCTCTGCTAGCTTGTTTGTGGGGTGAAGTTGTCCTTAAGGTGCGCAGCTGTGTGGCATGCGTCAATTTTGAAATTAGTTAGTGCTTTGCCAATATCTATATCCAGTGTTAAAAATTGGTGGGTATTCATAATGTTGGAGCCATCTGAAGTGTCTTTTTTTTCCCCCGACATATACTGAAATCTTATATTTTATTCATTCACTTTCCTTTCTTCCCCATTTGACAAGGATTTAGATTCTTTGCATCATTTTGGCTAGACAATTTTTAAAGAAATTTAATTAGTAACCTACAAACCACTCATTACAAACAAAGCACATGAAATTATTTCAATATAAAAGTACTGCAAGAATGAGGTATTCAGTCAATATGGTCAAATGCACAATCAATTGTTTAAAGCATCACAACCACAAAGATAACCTAGCCATAAATGTAACTGTACTGTAAAACCTCGTTAATTTGAAATCGTATATAATTTGAAGTGTTTATTCACCCCCCAAACGGAAGAATATGATTTTATGTGCTTTTAAGTTTGGGTAATTCGAAATTTGCCTTTTGTGTATTTCTAAGTTGGTTTTTATCCAAACGTGTATGGGAAGTTCAGATTAATTAATCAAAGCTATAATAACTATGATGATAAACATGCATCGCAGGTGCGCGTACGGTAAACCAGTGATGGGTGGCGGCACGGCAATCAACTGATGCAGCCACTGCCTCCGTCTGCCACAGTGATGCCATTGATCATGCCAGAGTTTTCGCATATGTTGTCTGGTTTTCGTCACCTCTTCCGCCCACTGAAGAGGTGAAAAGATCTACAGTTAGTGCCACGCACTGGGTGAAGTTAGGGAGAGTAGGACAAAGAATATTCCGGGGCCGCCTGTTATAACTGTTGTTTTTAAAGAGGATGAGAATGGAGATGTTAGGGAGATGTACAAAGTGAGAAGGGAGAAGAAAAAAAGATGAAAAAGAGAGGGAGGTGGAAGAAAGCTTAGATCGGCGAGGTAGAGGCGGAGGAAGGAAGCTTGATGCAGTGTGGGCGAGGCCGCGGCTTGAAGAGGGAGAGAGAAGAATGTGGGCATGGCTGGATGATGGAAGGATGACAGGCGCAAAGCCTACAAGAATGATGTGAATTTGGTGGGGGGGGGGGGGGATGAACCCATGGAGGTTAGAATACGACCTTGGGAGGGGAGCAAAGACTAAGCATTCATAGTACTGGAACCGAGGGGATACTGGCTACCACAACTGCAGTTTTTTTAACCAAAACTTCACTTTATATATATATATATATATATATATATATATATATATATATATATATATATACACACACACACACACACACACACACACATACTTTGGCATAGCAATTAAAGGAAACAATTACAACACTTATGTTTTACTGCACGTGAACATATAATTATTGACCAGGATGAATGCAACAAACTTATTTTTTTGGCTATTTCCTTCAAGTTTTGCCACTTTCTGAACCAAAAATTGAATGGTTCCCCAAAACTTCAAGAAGGTAGCTATTCCTGGGGCCGTAGTTGTGTTTACTTTGGAAAAGAAAAATAATTCATTTCTTTAAAATACACACATAATTTGTTTTTAATTCGATAATTTGAAATTATGTAATTCAAAGTCAAAAAATTAGGTCCCAAGCGCTTCCAATTAACAAAGTTTTACTGTATTCTCTGAAGCGTATGGAGTCGCAAAATGAGGAGTTTCTGCTGTATCGCTTTCTGCCCTTTAAAAATAATTATAATTTCTTTTCCCTACTTGTGTTTGTGGACACGTGGATCAAATAACCGTATCAATTCCGACCAGTAGTAGCACAAGAATACGCTTGTTGTAAATAAATATCTTAATCTTGTATTTAATATGGTATATGACTGCATTAAAAAGTTATTGTTACAGCAAATCTGTTGGTGTAGTCCTTACTCGTAATGGTATGGTTGTGTATGTTGCAGTATGTTGTAGGTAATGAAAATGTGTATAAATAAGTCTCAGTTTAAAACATGTTTGCAAGGAGGTATCAAAGGAAGTTCCAGTAATCACCACTAATGATTTTTCTTCTTTTTTGAGTAGTTGCAGCATGACGTGTCAAAGGGATCCATTATCAAGCTGAAAGGCTTCAGTGGGGAGGTGACACGTGAGGCCATCAAGAAGCAGCTGACAGAGTTAGAAGCGAACGTGGCATTTATCGAGTTTGTCAAGGGCGACAGTGACGGCTGGGTGCGGCTGCATGGAGAGAACAGTGCACAGCCTGTGAGTGTAGTTTTGTCATGTATCTGAACTATCTGTACTGACCATATTTAGACACGTGACGTATCTTGTGCACTTATTATAATTTTTTGTGCATACAGTGGAACTGTGCTGTAACGATAACTGATGATGGCGAGATAAATTGTTGTGATAGTGAAATATCACTATAACTGAAAATTACTATGAAGCATCATTTCATGCAGTGTTGGCACCCTGGGATTTCTGAATGCTATTACGCACACAGAATCTCACAGTTTACAAGTTAACCAAGAAATACAATGTAGCACATCTGACAGAATATTTTGTATACAATGACCACAATCATTCATATAAAGATTATTAAAATTTGAATAACCGATAATCATGGACAACTAAGAAAACCTCCTTATACCGCTCTCTCTCTTTTCCCCTCCCCCTCTCTTTCTCCCTCTCCTCACCCCCTCTTCACCCTGTTCCCTTTCCCTTTATCTCTTTCCCCTCTCCCTTCTACTCTCTCCTTCCCATTCCCTCCCTTTCCCTCTCTCTCTTCCCTCCCCTCTACCTCCCCTCCCCTCTTCCTCCCCTTCTCACTCCTCCCTCCCCCTCCCTCTCCCCCCTCCCTCTCCCCCTCCCTCTCCCCTTCCCTCTCCCCTTCCCTCTCCCCTTCCCTCTCCCCTTCCCTCTCCCCTTCCCTCCTTCAACTCCCCATTACCTTCCATCCCTTTCTCTCTCCTTCCCTCCCCTTCTATCCCTCTCTTCCCTCCCTCCCTTCTCTTCCCTCCCTTCTCTCCCCTCCCATATCTCTCCCCTTCCCACTCCCCTCCTCTTCCCTTTTCCTTCTCCTTCCCTCTCCCCTCCCCACTCTTTCTCCTCCCCCTACCCTTTTCTCTCCCCTCCTCCCTCCTCTTACCTCGTCCTTCCCACCTCTTCTCCATATATCAATACACACATGCAATGAAGACTGAAAATAATAACACAGGACATCTGCCTGAACAATTTGAATGATACTGCTTTTAAATATTACTTCACTCTAATTACAGTCGCGTATTTCCCATAGCATCAGATTTTGCTATCTTGTTGAAATGCAAACAGTGTGAAAGGCTTGAGAGCATGTAGATGAAGCAACCACTAAGCTGAGTGTAACATCCACTTTGTCTTTCCATATCTCTGCCTCATTTGCTATCTCCCCTCTCTTAGTTGCTTATACAATCAATTCTTTCCTCCATCCCTTGCCCCTCTTTGTTCCAATAATTCAACTTCACCTGGCAACAGGGCAGTAGTCGAGCAAGACCAAGAAGGGGAATAAGTAGGCAGTATGGTATTAAAGGTAGTAATGTCATATATTCCTTCCTTTAGGGTTTGTCAAAGAAAAATTTGCAGACAAAAATATATCATTTGCAACTTTAATAACTTAAAGAAGTAGAGGTGCTGTCATTACAGGGAGGGAGTACACATATAGATACACTATTATCATACTCATTAAAAATGAGTATTTAGTACAGAACAGTGCGGTGCATTCAAGAATTGTCTCTAGTAAATATGTTGTTACAGCTCATACTCTTTATGCACTGTTCTACTGTATTTTATGAACTGATTACATCTTTATGTTTAGGCTGGCTAGCATCAGGGAAAACTTGTAAAATTTGCAAGAAGCAGCTAGGCTACCAAAAATATATAAAAGGACAGGAATTCAAGTACTCACAGTGTAGTACTTGTTGACAGGCGTGCATGCGCACACAAAGGATAGCGACACACTTTCCACGCAATTGCACGATTGTGACTTTCTGCTGGCGGTGGTGAGTTATAGAACATTGTCCTACAACAACCAATGTCTTAAAACTCGCCACCTGATGAAGCTGGCTTGGCCATCGAAACACCGTTATCGCGCAACCGCGTTGAAAATGTGCCGTCCTTTGTGTGTGTGCATGTCGACAAGTATTACCCTGTAAGTACTTGAATTTGTGTCCTTTTATATATTTTTGGAAAACTTGTAAAAGTCTGGCGATTTTTCATTTGTTGAAAAGTCAAGCAACACCAAGGCAATTTGTGTGAGTTCTGGGTAATCAGATAAAGTATATAATATTTAGGGGTGTCAAATTCAATTCCTCAATACTGCAATACCCTTGATTGTTACAGGTATTGAAGAATCGAGAATCGAACAGTTAATTGTTATAAATCCTCGTCCACCTTCACATGAATTTTTGAGGTTATTTTGTACAGCAACAGGTCTTAAGGGTTTTCCAAATAAGCTGAACCTGTACTGAACTCGCATGCATTGACTGGAATTTACCATTCAATGATGGTTCGACTACGAAAGAATTAAGATAAAAACCGTAGTACCTCGATTATCAGCAATAATGCAGGGGAAGTGAGTCTGAATATCTAAACTCGTGGTTAAAGGAGTCGTTTTTATCTTAATGGTTGTCATGTGGCAGACGGCAATTATCAGTATTTGGCTGCTCACTAGACTGCAACCATTAAGCAACATGCAAGTGTACTACCAAATCCAAATCAACCTTGCATTCCACCATGCATATACTAATTACTGTACTTAGATGCGTACAGGCATCCGTTGAGTGCTGATTTTTCACAGTTACAGGAGTGGAGTACTTTTTTTCCTTCTTTACCCTTGACCAGCAGATATGCCAACTGCTGCATTTAAAACTGCTGAATCCATAGATAATATTGCACTATCGACACCGTTTCATATTCTAAGTTCAATTTCCATTTTCAATTCTTGATTCCTGATTCTGAGTATTTCAATGATTAAAATTAGCATTTGCTATGTAATATTTAAAGTGTGAAAAAAATTTTCACACAGTAATATTTATTTTATGTAAATTTCATTTCAGTGATAATATTGGTATTGAATCACAATTAGTTCTGTGTCTAAAATAGGTAATAGGCAGTGATCTCACTCGAAAATTTTTTGTTTAAAACAATTTCTTGGCTTACGAATGGAGTCAATTGTCATATTGTGCTTTTCGAAAGTGTTGGAAATGAAAATTCAAAGGAAAATCTTTTTCTGATGAGACTGAAGGTACTTATTATTCATGTTTATGCTAAAGATAAATCTGAATGAAAATATTGTAATGTATTGCTGTATTATCACAAAATGTATTGGTACATGTTAAAAATTTAAATTCACTACGTCAAATTTACCTGTGAAAAGAAATCAGTTGCCATGTTGTTTTCCACTTCTACGTTATATTTGAACCATTAATTGGTTTGTTGAACATTATCAAGTTTTCTTCAGTTTTTTTATTCCGTCTTGCCAGCTCTAAGCAATTCTATATAAACCATGTACATTTTTAACCTGCACCATATTTTAATCAAATTTTACCACAAAATATTAGAGATGGATTGAACGTTCGTATTTCCAACCAAACCCGAACTTTAAGGTTATGTTGGTTTGGTTCACTATTTATTGCGATGTAAAAGTTCTGTTCCAGTTTGGTTTGAAAATTTACAGGAGTTCGTGTTCTGTTAGAAAATTTTCTAAAATGAACACCATTAACAAACTTTAAAATGAACTTAAGTATTTATTTGTGTATAGCACGTCCTTTTTTTCCCCAAAATAAAATACAAAATTTCTGGGGTGCATGCTATAAACAAAAAAAAAATTAAGGAAGGCAGAGTGGTAGTAGTAAACTGTCCCGAGATGTTTAGAGGTAAGTGTAGCCGAACAGTCTATTATCTCATCTCGCGCTCTTACATCATTGCTCTTTTCCCTTCTCTCGCTCTCTCTTTTCTCTCTCTTCTCTCTCTTCCTCAGCACCCCCTTCAGTTCGCCCCTCCAGCCTTCCCCCATATCCATCATTGTTAATGCCTCCCCTTTTTTTCACTGGTAAAAGAAGGAAAAAGAAAAGGGAAGTTTGCCATACACCTCAGTGTTCCACTTTCATCTTTTAACGACTATAGGTTACCGTGGTGATTGTACAACACATCACAATGTTTTGGCTTTTAGCGCCACAAGTTATTTAATTAAAAAATTTTCCAAAGATATCACTATCACGTCAAATTAATTTAAAAAAAGAATAATTTGTTACATACTTACTAACAAGGCACCATAAATTGTTGGTGCAATTTTAGTAAAAATAAATAAAAATATCCCTCAAACTTGTTGCAAAAATTATGGTAAATTCTGTACTTCACTTCAAAGTGGTTGAAAAATAACAATGCAACACAACAAATATTACCGAACAAGTCATATTTGTTTATTTTTTTGTAGCAGTGATAACAGCATTATATCTTGAACTCTATATAGTGTGTAAAACTCTGTGTTTTTCTGTATTGATTTACATCATCAATATTTCAGTGGTTGTATACAAAATAAGTGATTTGCTAGAGTTTTTGAAAAATTACATTTTCAGTTAGCATTTTTTTGTGTTGCTAATGTGTGATTTTCACATACTTCTAAAACGACTAGAAAGATATAGTTCTCAGTGTTTCAATAAATTATATCAATCAAATCTATAAAAACCAAAAGTTAGTATTAAGTTAATTGTGTTCTTTTTTTCACCTTTAGAAAAGATTTGGCCATTACATTTTGAAACCATTAGTCATGGAACAAATGTGCAGGTTGTGTGTGTTTACTGTTGTTTATTTTAGGCCTACATGTTTAAACAATTAGATGAGAAATTGTGGATGTGGTTATATTAGTTTGTTTGTGTTTTATACCTGAACTATTAAGGTTGTATGTGTATATGTTGTTTTCACTATGCACCTCGTAGCCAAGTCCAGAGGTTCAGTAACAAAACTTTAATTACATGAGTAGGCTGCACTGCTAAAATGATCCACGGGACCACTGTAATTGATGTTAAATATTTTTTGCATATATGCATACACACTGATTACTGTTTAATCCATAATCCGCAGTATTTTTATGGGGGTTCTACATATTTTTCTGTTATATACTTGAACAATTTATGGCTGAACTATGAAGACATATATTGTATGCAAGGATAAGGCATTTTTTAAAGTTTAGTTCGGGTTCAGTTCGAGTTCGACGAACTATAGCATTGCTCAGTACAAGTTTGGTTCATTGACAAATTTAAAGGTTTCGGTTTGGTTCCAAAATCTGGGTTCGTCCCACCTCTACAAAATATTATTTGTCTTGTATGATGAGTTTTTGAACGCCACCAATGTCATCTATAAATTAGGACCATGTTTTAGACTTATTCCTGAAAAAAATATAATGCATTTTATTTTACATTAATAATCTTTTTACAAAACAACACAGTACATAGATAAATAGTGATAGCTGGCTGTCCGTCGCTAGCTGTACAACCAACATTAAAACATCTGTAAGCAAGAATATGTGCTGGTTCAAAAGTTCCTGTAGTTTTCACATTAGAAATGTTATTTTGTTCATCAACAAAGGGCAACTCATGCATGATCACCCTTACTTGAAGTAGTTATAATTTGGCAGAAGGGTTTCTCTTTCGTTCAGGTAACTTTTCTGCTTCAGCTGGCTTGCTGAGTTTTGGTCGGTCCAATATTGCGTGCACTTTGAAGTTGCGTTCTGTATCCCTCACTCGTTCTAATAATTCATCCACCGTGAGCGGCTTTGGTATCAGCAGCAGATTTTGCAGCTAGGGTAACAACAGGCATGTTGCGTGTCATGCGCAACACTCTTCGTTCCCATCTGAGGATATTCATCGGTACGTTTGTACTTTGCGCCGGATGAATATTTCTGCCTCTTTGTCGGGTATTTGTGGTGCGTTGTAAAATTCCACAGTGAGGCGCTCTAGTACCTCCTTTCCTGTCAACTGTATGGCGAGTCGGCACTAAGTTGGCTCCACTCGGAATTAAATTCACTGTATTTTTGTCATCATTCGAGGGCTTTGAACTTCGCTTGTGCCCTGTTTTTAAAGTGCAGTCATTTATAGCCAAGAAAATTTAATATTTTAAAAACATAATTTAAACCATTAATCTTGTAAGTGTAACTTAAGATTTTAAATTACAACTTTTAGTTCTGAGTACTATTTTCTTCCAAAACCATCATCAAAACAGCCAACTTAACAACATGGATCCCTCAGCAGTTCATCAGCTGATACAATACTTTATGAATGAGAGCATTTACTGCTTATATCGTGTGTAGGTTGGTCACATTGTCAGATTTTAACCCACTTATATGAAATGGACAATACAACATTTTCATATACATAAACTTTTCTTGGATGCCTTCATAATTGTTATAAAAAGATTGTACTGTATTGCACACCTTTAGAATGACTGAGCTTGGTACATAGTTCTAATAATTGTCGTAGTGGCCATTCCAGGGCATCATGCATTTTCCACATGTTTTGCTTGATGTGTCTGGAAATATAGTGAGCCTATATTACGTGAAAAGCAACTCAGGTGTGTATAACTGGGAGACGTATGTTATGCATGTATGTGTTTGCAGACATGAGAAACTCTCCTAAGACGTTTCAGAGTGGCAAAAATTGAACTTATTAACCAGGAAACTTCTTAAAAGGGTGACGTATGAAGCTTTTTTAATAATGTAATTTTAGCATCTATAGCTCCATCCCTAAGATCCCTTACTTGGAGTTTGAAGGTCAAATTTACTAAGTTAGAAGGGGGGGTGGGAAATTAGAGTTCTCGATTACCTCGATTTTTTTCTGTAATCTCCATAATCGAGAATCGTGAGGAAGTATGAATTTATTAATTTTCAATTATAATTGCAAAATATAAGTTTATAGTTTAATAACTAGGCCTGCGCGAATATTCAAATTTTCAAATACAATAAGGAAGAGGTTTTTTTTTGACAGAAAAGGAATATAAAAAAAGAGGGGTCCTCTGCAATTCGGGAATGTCTTAAATTCAAAACATAGGCGATTTTGACTAAGGCTTTTCATTCTCAAATACTGTGTGTCCTATGGTTGTACCTATTTTTGTAGTGCTGAGACTGTACCTGTCAACTTTGACAAGGATCCCTTTATCTGGTGTCACTGGGTGGTAAAGAGGAAGTGCTTTGCTGGGAAGCAAAATGGCTCAAGTCACGAATAAGTATATCACACCCACAAAATTTTTACAGTGTAAGAAAATGCTGCTACCGTACAGCCAGGCTAGACACACCTATTTCATTGTGATTAGCTTTTCTTTAAAAGTAAATCAAATATATCATACTATTCATATAATAGCATTTCTTCTTGAAGGGTTTGTCATAAATTAATGCAAAAATACTTCAACCTAAATAATTTTTTCAGCATTTCACAGGTGTAGTCTAGATTTCAGGTTTAAATATTTTTTTAGGAAGGGGTCATCCTTTCGGGTAAATAGGGTATTCATATTCCCAGTATTCAATAATGTTTTGCAGTACAAAACACTCTTCCATGAAAAGGACTACATAAATACAATTTGCACTTGGACTCTTTTCAGTGTAGGTACTGGGAAGTATTGAAACATTTCATAAATTCCTGTTTAATTTATTTCAAATTGCAGAATTGTGTTGCATAAAGAAAATTACCCATTACAGTCATTGTAAAGTAATTAATAATTAGTGAATTAATGGTTTTAAAAGAATTCTTGGCTAGAAAATGCAAAAATCATTCAATTTTTTAAGGAATAACAAGAAATGTTGAGTATTGTATTAGAACTGCACATGTCCTGTTCTTTTTCATTATAATTTGTTTTTATTGTTGTGCTCTTTGGAATTGTACATTTTTTTCTTGGAACTAAGATAATCGAGAATCAAATAATTGAGAATTCAAGCTTCTTAACCGTAATAATCGAAAATTGAGAAAAACCTTAATCATCCCATCTCTAGTTAGAATGAGATTGTGCTGTCTGCCTCGCAGATTTTATTCACTGGTTCGCCGTAATCATGCTAGGAGGGCAAGAGATTTCATTTACTCCCCACTAGATCTCTCTAGTAGTATTATTGCTTGTCTTTTGTTTTGCATCCCCTTCCAGCGGGCTGGTTACATCAGAGAGGCAAGTCGTGCATTCGCATCCCCAGCTCAGCAACCACCCCTCACCCTAGTGGCGTCAGCCAATGAGAGTTTGGTACCGGCCCACGAGTATTATAAAAGCTGAGACGGCCTCTGTCTCAAACGCCGTCGCTCAGATCCAACCAGTGTGTTCCCTTGCAGTGTCCAGCACGTGTTGTTCAGTTTTTGTATTGTTACAGCTGTTCCAACACATGCTGCTCAGAACCTCCCCGTATGGTACACACCAGCAAAGCTTGTGGTATGGTAGGATACGTCAGTTAGGAGATATCCGTTACGTACCCCGCAGCCCTACACCCCCCTGCAGTTATGCCGGTAGCTACAGTGGATCCTATCATAGTCTTTTTCAGGACTTAACATCCTGTCATGTACCTGCTTAGTTTCCCAAGTTTTTGTCAGTGATCAAGTGGCATCGTTTCTGCAACACCACACCAACAATGCAAGAGTTTATTGTACTGTAATAATCACCACGCATTTCCTAGTTTTGAGTCTTGTCACCTCTGCTGGCCAACCTAAACAATAGTTTTTGAGATTTGAAGCCTGCATCACTGACCCGAAGCTAGGGTGCTTTCACCACATCTTTATTTTCATGGAAAATAAAGTGTGAGTGGCTTTTAACCTGAGTACCTTTCCTTGTAGTATTGTACCTTGTACTTACCCTTGTAACGTACTTGCAGGTATTCACTGGAATTACTCATTTGAGCCACATATTTGCTTTCTGCACAGTCCAAGCACTAGTATCAGCTGCCCTTTCCACCAATCCTAGATTGTGGGAACAGGGGAGCACTCCACAGGTACACTGTCTAAGAAACCGCTCACTAACTTGACGATTACTTTTCCTCGGAGCGGCTCCTCTGAGGAATTGTAACCCCCTGAGTTGGAAGTCGGCTACCAGACCATGCACCCTAGGTGTGATACACGAAACTTCAGTACAGGCAGTACCTGCAGTTGCGGTACAGTTTGTGTAAGGATAATTTCCACATCCCGGTGCCTTTTGCCCAAAGGAAGAGGCTGAAGGAGAAAGTTGAGAACATACTCGCTGCATCAGGTTGAGCGCATGAGTATCAGCCCTCCTTAATGAAACAGATAGCTAGCCTTCCTTCATGAGAACCGGCGCAAGCTCTACGTTATCTTCAAGAGCCAAGGGAGATACCACTGCCACAGCATCTTTTCTCACTACCAGAGTGCTCCGGACCTGCAGCTTATCCTAAGTGGATTGTTGGGTATTTGTGACAACCTGAGTTACCTCTGACTCAGTAGTTGCACACTTAACTCCAGCTGTACTAATCTCTACACCACTGTACAGATCACAGGAAGTTTCAGCTACACCTGTATCTCCAAACATTATCTCTGTACTGAAACGTCGTCCAGGTAGCCTTACAGTTACAGTACCTGCCAAGTGCCGAATTGTACTAGTCATCCAAGATTTCGTGCCCTGCAGCGTAGCCTTAAATTTACAGTACCTGCCAAGTGCCGAATTGTACTAGTCAACCAAGATTTCGTGCCCTGCCAAGTAGCCACACAGCCTGTTCTGTATACAGGAAAGGCTCCTGTATCTTCGCAGAACTGAACCCATACCCAAGAGGAAAGCCTGACTAATTTTCTCGACAAAAATAGCCGACTCGGCATCCTGCCACCCGTTTGTAATATGTATACGTTCCCAGTACGTCAAGTGTCAAATTACTTTGTATTTATAGACTGGGTGAAAATGACGTAAGCTTATTAAGCAGGAAATCTTATATATGAACTTCTCAACAGGGTTTTACTGTTTTAAGGATTAGACAGTAGGACCCGTTACATCATTCCTGTTTATAAAATTTTCCTGTTAATAAGTTTTGGGTCCAGTAACTAGTTTTTGAATAGAAAATTTCTCTTTTACAAAGTTTTCATGTACATAAACTTTTCTTGAGTGCCTTCGTAATTCTTATAAAAAATTGTACTGTACTGCACACCTTTAGAATGACTGAGCTGGGTACATATTCTAATAATTGTCATAATGGCTATTCCAGCATTGTGCATTTTCCACATGTTTTGCTTGATGTTTCTGGAAATAAAATGAGCCTATATTGTGTGAAAAGCAACTCAGGTGTGTATAACTGGAAGACTATGTTATGCATGTATGTGTTTGCAGACATGTAAAACTATGTTAAGACATTTCTGATGAGATTGTAAAATTTGATCTTAACCAGTAAAACTTCTTAAAAGGTTCAAATTACTTCGTGTTTACAGACCGGGTAAAAATTATGTAAGCTTTTTAAGCAGGAAATCTTCTTAAGTGAGAACTTTTTGACATGGTTTAACTGTATTCAGGATTTTGGCTTAACGACAATTAATGAAACACTTTCGATGTTAAACATTTGAAATAACAATTCCTCCCTATTGCTTGTATATGTTAGTGTGTTTGTAGCAAATCATGTAAAGCAGTTCAGTGTTCTAATGTGTACAAGTTGACGCATGGTATTTTTCTGTTCTACTAAATGACTAAGACTCATCTGCCTCAAGTATTGCTACATCACCTGAGGGAGAGTCAAACTTGGCAACAGATTACACAAGTGTTCTTAGATCGCCACAACCTTGGACTGCAATTCTAAACACATGGAAAATCAGGTTGCGCAAGTCAGAGAGCACACCACCCTCCCCCCATGTGCTGAGAGCCTACAAACTGTCACCCGCATCGGGGCTAAACTGAGTGCAGCCGAGCGCCGGGCAGAGGGTAAACACCTTCACCCCAGCATCGCACGAGAGGGACGTCATTAGGTGACATCACACCTCCCACCATGGCCCGGCGTTGCACCTGTCCTGCGGACTATAAAAGTCCGTGCACGACCAAGCTTGCGAGTTATTCCTTTCTCCAGTAGCTCACTCCAACTTTTTGTGTGCTGGGGGCCTTCTACTGCTCAACCATCTTCGGCAACTACCAGAGGCTGTTACCATTGACGTTACCAGAGACTCCTGCAGCCTTTACCAGAAGCTCCTGCTGCAGTTACCAGAGGTTTCATTGTCGCCAACCATTAGAAGCTACCATTGTTGACAACCACCACCATTTATTTACCAGAAGCTCTTCCTCGTCTTCACCAGTCGACAACTACACCTTCCGCTGCTGCTCTTCCTGGATCAGCAGCCACCTCTACTTGCTGGTAGAGGCAACTACGCCCACTGCTCTTAAAGTAGTGGTCCACTTTTTCTATTGTCTCTTCCAGTTGCCCCTTGTATAGAGTGGCTGTAACGGAGTTGTTATCACAGCCATCAACGCCACTAGATATCTTAGGTAGTTTAGAAACAGGTCGCCTACATCTGTACGGCATAGGCTACTTCTATATTCACTCATTGCTTGGTTCGGAGGTAGCACATGTCATTTGTATTTGTTATGCATTATAAATACAATTTGGGACTTCACTGAGGGTATTTGATTTGTTCTAGAGGTATTTTCTTTGACCACTAGGAATGTATCTGCTGCATGTTGTCAAACTGGTTTTGCTATACCAGTACGAACCTTAAGAGTCCCTTCAGGAATTGTACGTCTCTGATACCTAGACCATTTGATGGCCACCCGTTCTAGACCCATGGGGATAGAATGGTAGAACCCTGGCCACTAGAAACTCATCCAGTTATAGTCACCCCATAGTCCTACCAGAGCACCTACAGTGCCAACTGTGATATTAGCTTGAGACTGAAGGTCTATCCCCTATTGCGACCTGTGCCCAACAGTGGTAGGAAGGCTCATCGCTCTAGGTCTGTGCACCACGGCGGGGAATGATTAGAGCACCAAACTCGTGCCGTCAACCACTGTTGGAAATACATTTAAATAGGGATTAGCGAATATAAATAAGTAGTGTCGATCCAACCTCTATGCCTTTTGGTAGAAGGTGAGGCTCACAGAGGGAGGAACAAAAGGCGGGCTATACCGCTGCTAAGTGAAAGTCTGTATTAGACCCACCTACTCCTAGTTGGCAAGTTAAGTGGGACAGAGCATCGCTCACCCGCCTTCTGGAGAGACCTTCCTCTCCAGTATTGGAGTACATTTATTTCCCGGCGCACCCTCATATTGCCAGATATCATCTCATAGTATGAGGTTTGATACAGGATACTGTGTTGTTCGGCACAATACAAACGTCCACAACCTTCCGCCAGCTTCGCCGGTTCCAGCCAGCCAGCATCAGCTCCAGCGTCATTGACAGAAGCAATCCCTGGTAATCAGCCTGAGTCCTGTATAAGCCAGTTGCCATTCCAGTAGTGGAAAACTTTGTTCCCAAATGCTGACTCATCCAACGCAGTTGCTAGTTAGAAACGTAACCTAAACGTCTAACTTGCACTAACATAGCGTGAATGACCTAATGCAGCCAAAACCACATTGGCGGTGCATATAGTTTATAGCTCGGCACATGTCAAAGTCGAGAAACAACAAAAGTGTGCTGTTATTTGATGCCGTAAAGTTTTTCAGACTGTAGTCATTGTTTATGCACTACAGCAGTCATATGAGAATGTATGTTTGTTTTAATTGTATGTGCAAGGCATCATTTACAGTACAGTTAACTCTTGATTCTATGGCTCAGAATAGCAATTCTAGTTTAGCAGAATTCTGCCGTGAAAAGCAGCAATTTCTGTTCTTGCTCACAGAGGTACAGCAGAAATGGCAGAATGAGCAAGACCAAAAAAAGGACCGCCAAATTAAATCTACAAACGTAGAAGAGACCTGGGAGTGGTTATTGTGAAAAGTAATTTTCTTGTACTAGAAGATATTGGGTATTCTGTGAGAAGTGCGCAGGGATACACACTTAATAATGAAAATGATGAAATCGCATTTATCCTCGGAAGTGTTGTCCTGAGTAGCCTGAATTTTTTATACATGTGAAGTACATGGGTAATGAGCATTATTACCATTTTCCTAATAAAAGTTATTTATATTTCCAGTGTGCTAATTTTCTGCTGTTTGTCATTTGGGTCATCCCGCAGAGAGCAACTGCATTTTCTGCTACTTCGCTACTTGTAAAAAATATAGCCACCTACACATGCATCAATAGAAATAACAACCCTTGTTTGGGGAGGCGTTTTTAAAATTTTGTTTAAAGGGTTGTTGAAAATTCCGAAGAAATGGGCCAAGGAAAACTTTTCTGGCATTTATTTTGGTTGCTATGCTTAGCAATTCTCTTTGGGAGACTGTACGACTTAGCAGATGTGTCATATCTAAAAATAGACACAATCAAAGCATGCACTTGATCATCCTGACCCACCTGTAAGGTCTACTAATTTTC
Organism: Dryococelus australis; assembly: GCA_029891345.1. Lineage (NCBI taxonomy): Eukaryota > Metazoa > Arthropoda > Insecta > Phasmatodea > Phasmatidae > Dryococelus > Dryococelus australis. Next base: position 46,025,535 of record CM057000.1, read on the forward strand.
TTCACATGCGACTGCCATTGTTGCAATCAAATTGGTTTAGAAATATTTTTACTATTGATAAAATATATGCATTTTAATGTTGTACCGTATCTCTTGATTGATATGCCACAATATAAAAAACTGAAAATAGTTTGAGGCATGTGATGTCTTGTTGACAACGGAGGTACGTCATGGCACAAGTGTTTTGGATGGTGTGAAGCAGACACACCGGGGTGAGTTTGAACCCTTAATTACAGTGCGGAACAGGAGCCCGACCAGTGTAGAGGACTGGTCGTGTGGCTTTCCAGCTGGGCACAAAGTCGGGGATGGCAAGTTACCACCTTGCATCTAGGTGAAATCACTCTCTCATATACCTGGGCAATTGATGGCCTGTGGATGCTGCTGACTGCTGCGGCGCTGGTGATAACTGCGTGGTTCTGGCACTGGGACCTGGTACGCATACGGGTCGGCGGCGGCTGTCGTCCTCTGCAGGTAGTCAGACGTATTGCCCCTGATCCAAAGGTTGGCAATACCTAAAGAGTTTTCTTCACCACTTAGGTAGGCTAGAAACAGGGTGTGAGTGACTCCTATGAGCTGCACTGGTGGTTGAAATAAATTAGGGATGGTACCAGGGAGGGAGGGTCCTCCGCATGACAGATGGTTTGAGCTCGTTCCCGGGGACTGAGACTGTCACGAACAGTGTAGTTGGAGGTAAGCTCTTGCTTGTACTTGGAGGCGATAGCAGCCTTTCTATCCCTTCTCTGAATACCACTCCTACAGGAGTAGGATGCATGAGGACAGATATGTCTACCACCAGCCCCGCGGTGTGTCTCGCGGGCCTCTTTTCATTACAGCGTGCATTCACAAACTTACTCTTGCTGGTGACTGACTGCAAACACGTGATCTGCACGCAAAAATTATGAGTGGGAATTAACATCTTCTAAAATTTTAACAGACTATCCTACAATAATTTGCATCTCCATTCTTACACATTTCACTTTTTCTCTTTTTAACCTGTGACCATCTACGTGAAGGTTTTATAGTGTTTCCTGGTGTCGCACAGCAGGCTAAATTGGCGTATTTGCTACTTGTAAACAAAAGGGTCAGTGCGCCAGCACTTCCTAACTCGTCTCCTGTTATAAGGGTTTTTACTATAGTGAAGTGGCGGGGGTATACACATACACGAATGCATTTACCACTTCATTAATAGGACAGAAATATAAGAAGAAAGCAAATACTCTTGATCTTCTGGCAGTTTTACTCTTATAAAGTCCATGGCTGCTTGCTTAAAACCTGATTTGGCACAGAATTTAATTAAGCAAATTTCTAATAGTATACATCGACCAAACTCATATGGTCTTCTTGCAGCTTTACACTAATATAGTCCATGGCTGCTTGCTTAAATGACTTTTAAATGACACATAATTTAGAAAATAGATTACTTTAACATAATCTGCAAACATGGCACTGGTTATACAGATATATTTTTTTCAATTGTGGCTTCTTCTTGCAACCTGCTTTCACAGCTTCAGTCTTTAGTTGCTTTCATTTAGCCTTCCTACCATATATTAAGTTTGACATAATTTGCAAACAAAAGAAAAAGCTATGGCGTCATGTACAGGTTTCACAACTTGAACTGAACTACGGTTTTGAAATTTAAAGTAAAAAATGCAGAACACATCTACCTGTTATTTGATTCTCCGTTTAAGAGCTTTTATTTATTGTCGTAGCACTAATTTGTTGTGTGGCTTGACAGTTTCACTGGCTACTCGGACTAATGAGGGCAGATTAAAAGGGTTGGCATTGTGCTGACGTGCACTGTCCAACAATAGGCAGCACTGTGGGTTTTCTAACTAGCTACGCTGACACTGTGGTACCGTAGGCATCTGTCAACTCTTTCTTTCTGCTTGGGGTGCTGCCGTCTGCTTCTCAGTTAAGGCGCTACCATCTGCTCAGTAAAGGTGCTGCCATCAGCTTCTCAGTTATAGCCAGCAGGTACTATTACTGTTATGAGCAGCATAGACAACTGCTTAGTGCCACCTGGCCCGGCGTTTACTGTCATGGCAGCCGACTTTGTTTGCTGGGGTGTCCCCATTTCCTTGGAGGTGCATCCGGGAAATGCGGCCACTGTAATCTGACAAAAGCCACAAAGGTGTCTCTCTGTACGGCCCCGTTGTGATATGGGCACGGCTGGACTCGGAGCTGTGGCCTGCTGTGTTCCATGTTGCCATCGTGGGTGACTGCTGGTATCAGTGACTGACTGACTGACTGTTAGAGCTGCTAGCCCCAGGTGGCAGTGAGTGAGACGTCCGTTTGGGAGAGTTTGCTGGCTTTTTCACAGCAGTAGGCCATGACAGCTGGGTGGAGGCAGTTGTGGTCTAGCCCCACCAGCTGGTGTCAGGTCCATGTTGGGGTTGGCAGTGTCCCCTCGGCCGGAGTGGGCTGCAACGGGTAATCCAGGTGCTCGTTTGGGCTGCAGGTGCTGCATCTCAGGATAGAAAACTGTGTTGGCGATGTCCTTTGGGCAGATCTGAACTGTGAGGCGATGTGTCCTTCGGCTGGATCTTTCTGACATCGATGGTTCTCATTCTCAGAACTGTTCGGAAATGTCGTAGCACAGTTTAATGGTTCAGTACAAGGACCAACAACAAAGGAATTAGTAAAGAAAATCGCTGAGGTGTTACCCTCGGGTTCATTCTGTATACCATCCTGGGAGTTACTTTATGTGATGTGGTACACTGGATACTGGAAGACTGCAGCCTCCGCGTAGAGCATCAACTGCGCAAAAGGTCGGCCACACAATCAGGGGTGACCGTAGTCGTGAAGGGGAAATGGTCTGACGTAGGCGACTGGACCTCGTGGACTTTGGTTGCTCAGGTTGTTGCCATCGTAGAAGACAGCTGTTGCTCAGCAGGGTCTGCTGTGATGACATCTGTAGTTGAAGGCTCCTGACTGGTGGATGCAGTCTGTCGTGATGCAGGCTTTCTTGATACTGATTGTTGAATGGTGCTGACTGAAGGGGTTCTGCTGGTGCTGGCAGTTGGATGCAGGTGCTACTGGCTTGTTTTCTTGTCCACTGGACTTCTCCAGGATATCTCCGTTGCGCTCGGAGTCCACTTCCCAGGGTTATGTGTGAACGTCCGGCAAAATTCGGAGGGTGTGGACAGTACAGCCCTTCCGGAGATTTCTACTATGTTGATGTTAGGTGCCCTTATCCTAACAGGTTTGGAGCAGTCGATGGTCATTACCTGAGGTTCTACTTCGTAACGAAGGTGGCGGGTACTGAACAGGTGCTGGGGTGGATTCTGCGTACGTGGCCTCTCATTGCTTTTATGATCTTCCCGTGACAATATTCTGCCCAGCAAATGTTTACCTGGTCTATGATGATCTTGTATGGTCCTTAACACTTGCCAATGCAGTGCGGAGAGGTGGATACTTCCAGCTCATGTATTTTCCCTTCTTCTCGCAGGCTCGTTTGAAGCGTCATTCAGTGGCTTTGCGAATAGCTTTGGTCTGTGGCATTGTAGTAGGGGCATGCTCCCATTGCCACTCTCCCAGGCGTTTGAGTGTGCGTCCTAGCATAAGCTAACTCAAGCTGGAAGCGATGGCATCATGTGTCCTCCTGCGTTAGGCAAATAGTAGGTATCTTAGGCAAGTGGCGGTCCCAGTGATTTTGATTTTCCTCCATAATCAGGCATAGACACTTCTCAAGCTTTTGATTGCGCCGTGGGAATGGTACAGCCACATGGTCCCATGTCTCATTTCCCCAACCTTGGCACGCTTGATGCCACAACATACTAGTAAACGGGGTGCCACTGATTGTGCGTAAGAACACTCTGAGGATATCCCCAGCGTGGGAATACCTCCTGGTCAAACTTTTAACAATATGCCGGGCCTCTTGAATAGGTAGAGGAAAAACTTTTGCCCAACGAGAGAACATGTCTGTGGTCACTAGCAGGTAGCATATCCTTCGGGTGCTCCTGGGATAAGGCCCCATAATGTGTGCTGCATCTTGATTCCATAGTGCGTAAAGGTTGCAAAATTTTGCAGTGTTTCGCTGGGCCGGGTATGCTATGCTGACAACGCTTGGGGCACTGGCTCACATGTTAGCAGATGTCACGGCTCATGTCGTCCCATACGTACCGGATGCTTATGTCTGCGAGCATCTTCCGAGTTCCTGGGTGTCCTGCATCAGGGTGATCATAAAAGTGGTGGCATATATCTTTCCACAAAGCTCAATATATCCAGATCTTCCGTGGGGCGTCCGGCTGGTGATTGCATGATCACGTGACACTGTCACTCATTTCACACCGTTGTGGGTATTATTGTAGCAGACCTTTAACCTCTGGGTCGAGTTGCTGATGCTGTTTGATTTGGCTGCAAGTTAACTGTAGCTGCAGTAATTGAATCTGTTCCTTAGGCTGTAGTTTTGTTGGTTCCGGAGGGAGTATTCCGTCTACATCTTCGTCCGGTTTGGCGTCTTCTCTTGAGTTAGGCTGTTAGAATGACCTGCCTGATGCCTTGTCCTGAGTCCCAGAGCAGTGCTGTAATTCAAAATTGAATTCTGATAGCAGGAGGTCCCATCGTGCTAATTTAGCTTTGTTGTGCCTGGTTTCCCTAAGCCACTTGTGTGCCTTACTATCTGTTCGGAAAATGGAGTGGTTTCCTTCCAGGTGGTAGCAAAACTTTTGTATTACCCAGGTGACTGCAAAACATTCCTGTTCGCTTATGTGGTAACTTTGTTCTGTTGTGTTGAGCCGCGTGTTTGCACAGACAATTACCAGGGGTATGCCTTCAGGATCCTCCTGATAAAGAACGGCTCCCAATCCATTCTGGCAGGTGTCCGTCTGCGAGATTAGGGATCCTTTCCCCTGAGGGCAGTGAAGGTGGTCAGTGTGCTGGAAACTTCATTTTAAAGCTTCGAAAGCCTCTTGATGTTCATATGTCCACTTCCACCTGATGTCTTTCTCTAGCAGTGTGTGAAGAGATGCCATGAGCTCAGCGATGTTTGGAACAAAGTCTCTGACCTAATTGCAGTCTTCCATGTGGGGTACCTCTGCCTCCTGAATGGCTCGTAGCGATCTGTCTTGCAGGCAGTAGCCCTCCATGGACACGACGTGGCCTAAGATTTCTATGACCGTGAGCCCAGGTTATGGAATAGATGATGATGTTGTCCAGATAGGTGAAACTGAACTTGCCCAAGTATCTGGTTAAGACTTCTGAAGACATTAGGCGCTGGAACATAGCCGTTGCGTTCTTGAGTCCGAATGGCAATACCCTGAACTGCAAGATTTCTCCTCACGATGTGAAGGCTGTATAGGGTTGGCTATCCGGATGTACTGATTTATGTCAATAGCCGGATTGCATGTCTATGGTGCTAAATATCCAGGCCACGCCAATATCACGTAATGTGTGTCCAAGGTCGAGAGCCGGTGGCGGAGTGGGCAGAGTGGCATCATTCAGAGTTTTATAATTAACGCAGAAACGTAATTTTTCTTTTCGCATGGGAATTGTAGGGCAAAGTTAAAGGCTCGAAAACCCCTTCCAGTGTTATCTCTTCTATTTTCTCCATGATTAACTTCCGATGTCTTGCAGAGACTATTGAATTGCTGGTTGAAAATATGCGTGGAGTCGTTGAGCAATATCTCATGCTGTACAGTGCTCGTTTGGGTCAAATTTCCACTAGTTCCGAATGCAGCCGCATGCTCGTCCAGGAACTCCTTCAGCTGGTGAAACTGCTCTTCCAATGGTTCGTGTTGAATTTTTTGAACATAGAGGTTAGGGCCTTATTTACGTTTGTTCGGATACTCCCAATTTAATGTTACTCATCTTTCGTCACCCAGATATACCTTATGTTTCCTGTGATCCAAAATGCATTGCTGCGCACAAAGCCATGGATGTATGAGTCTTCTTCAATATCCGGAGTGACTACGAAGTCCGCGTGGGTCTTCAGGCTTTGCAGTTCGAAAGGTTAGGCAATACGATACATCCATTGACTGCGAAGATGCAGTCTGCAGTCTGGCTTGGTCATCCTTACCCCCTTAGTTTGGGGTTCCAGTTCTTCGTGCTGGTGCTCTAGGAGTAGGTCACAGCAAGTGAAGTTCCGTGATGCTGTAGAATCCAACAGGGCTAAGGTGTTTCTGCCGTTTATCCTAATTTCGATGTAGGGGGCCACAGGTGCTTCTGTCTCCTTATCTAGGAGCTTGGGGGTTTGTTCCATTTGCCTGATGGAATCGATCCATTCTTTCTGCCGGCGCTGCAGTTTCCCTTCAACGATTTGTGGAGTGGGGCCGCTTCGACCTGGGTGGGTCGTGGCGCCTGGGTTCCGTCCCGCGATTCCATGTGCCATGGAGTCTGTGTCGAGGATGGCTTGATGCAATGTTCCCCTGTCTTTCCCTCGTCTCGTTGATAGGCTTACTGGCTGCGGTTGGTCCATCAGAGCTTGCTTCTGGAAGTTTTCGAGCAGCTTCCCGTGCTCTATCGATTAAACTCGTCTACTGACGTAGGCTTGGGTAGTAGTAAGATGTTCAGAATGCGTTGCAATAATAGACGTGCGATTTGGCAGATAAACTTTACTTGTCCCCATCAGGAAATGTTCAGCAGTACATCTGTACTTTTCTATGTACGAAGATTTCGACCTCATCCCTAGGCTTTTGATGGTGGCTGTAGAATTCAGTCGTTAGGTGGGCGTCTACTTCTTTTCCAGCGAAGTGCTGTGCCAAGCGAGTACTGAGCTGCTTCCAATGTGTTACAAATTCTTCGTAAACGTTCCATTAATCAAGGGCCTTTCCCTTTAATCTGAGTTGGTAAACGTGCAGGGGTCTTTGTGTGGCCTGGCAGCAAACTCGGGGAGTTGTAGTTCTGCGCATTGAGGTAGGGCTTGGGTTTGCAGGTCTGTACTCTGCGGCTCGTGAGCACACCTCACACTGGTAGATTAGGCTCTGTCTATTCACTGTGGCTCGTCAGGCCGTCCAATACATGCATGTTGGAAATAATCCCCTCGGAGGATGCAGTGAACTGTCTGGGTCCCTCGTCCAGGGCAAGTTACCCAACTGCAGTATGCGGTCTGCCTGGTATGACAATCCTCACACTAATACTCCAACCCGTCGGTGTAACGAGGCCCATCTGCCCAGCCGAGGCTGGTACAGTGGTGCCAAAGGCGACAATGGGCGCATTGTATGTGATAGATTCCCGTTCCGGGACAGCCTGGTCGCGAACAGTGGTTGCATTCGGTTGCGGCCGAGTAGACTTCCTCAATCTCAGGCTTGCTAAAGGCTGCAGCTGACATATTGGCTGTTGGTAAGAGTGCCACAGGGTGTTTTCAAGACTTCCCGAAATCTGACAGTTTCTGGGCTCCGTACTACATGGAGTTCGCGGTCGTGGCTGGATTGTCGATTCTGCCTCATGCAATTTCGACAGTCGGGCCCCACGTTGGGTGCCTGAAAAAAAGGTGGTGATTTTGCCCTTTCTACTTGACACGTGACATACCAGGAATATATACTCGTCTAGATCAGTAGCCTGTGTCCACCTTTTTTTTTGGATAGGAGCTAAGCCAAGCTCTTGTATAAAACTGGAGACAGTCCTGACAAGGTACAGGAGCTTTCCCGTTATACAGACAGGCCTGGTAGCTATTTGGCAGGGCACAAAGTCTGGTACAAGTAAGCTGATGTTGCATTGTGGTGCCACCGGCTTTGCAACAATACTTGGGTGACAGGTTACGGGAGCTGCACTAGTTGGGTGAGTAGCAAGTGAAGGTGCAGTTACAAAGGAAGGTGTGAATAACAGTGATGGACGAAGTGTAGGGTGCAGAATGGCTAGAACCAAATATGCAATGACTGGTGTAGGAGGCTGTTCAGGTTGGTTCAGATGCTCTGTCACACACCAAGGGTATTCCGTCGGACCTTGCTTCTCTGGGGCGAACAGATCTCTGGGGATTTCAATCTCCACTGGATCTTGCAGAGTTCGAAGTGCCTGGGCCTGCGCTCATGGTTCTAATCTAGCTAGGGAGGCTACCAGACCAGATTTCAACTCGCGCTTACGGCCAGAAACCAGAAGAACCTGCCGCACCTTTTCCTTGCGACCCCTCCTTTTGGAATAGGGCATCAGAAAGTGGACTTATCCTTCTGCTACTGCAATAATAGGCCAGATTCCGTGTGCTCAACTTACGTGTAAGCACCACACACGGGCCGGAGACTGACCGGACACCTTAATTCCTGCATCTGGCACACCGGTGCAGTACATGCCGGAGGTTTAGGCCTCACTTGTCCAAGGTCGCACATGGGTGTGTGAGCTTGACATAGTCTTCTCAGTCGGGGGAAAACATCTGTCTCTCTCGGCGGTGCTCCGCAGTGGAGAGGCTGCAGAATCCCGAGCTGACAAGCTGGTTCAAGTTATTGCGTGTGAGTAAAACTGTGTGTTCTGGCTCATTTGAATAAGGTTCCCAGTATCACCTGCAGTATAGTTGCATGAGGGTCGTTACAGAAAGGTGCTAAGTCTATAGGAAAAAACTTGGAAGTAAAAGCAGACCCGCTTATATTTTCTGTAATTGAAAGAGAGATGGTGAATGCACCCTAATTCCTGGTCAACAGTATGAGTCTTGGCCGGAAAGCTAGCCTACATTTCAATATAGGCCAGTAGAGGCAACCGGTGATAAACTGGGGAATGCTGAGTATGATGCGTCTTGTTACTGAGACTTGTGGTAGGTGTACAATGACGTTGCACTCTGGGCTGACAGAAGCGAGGTTTTACTAACTATGGCGTGTTTGGGATTAGTCCTAGAAAGGACTTACGAAAGGTCAACCTGCAGACATCCGTGTACTACAGGCGTGAGCGGGTATGCGAGGTACAAAGCTTAGGAGAGTCCCTGACTAACGTAATTTTAACTTTTCGAGCAGCTAGTGCTGGAAGCAAACATTATCGTAAGTGGCGCTTAAGCAATGGTCAAAAGGTCAGAACCCGAGCTGCTAGTGCTGGAAATGAAAGCTGAGCAATCTGTTCAATTCTGAGCTATTGGTGCTAGAAGCGAAGACTGGCGTGGCAATCTGGTCAGAACCCAGAGCGCTGGAGAACGAAGATTGGCCATGATATGCAGGCTGTCTCTCCTTTTATACTAATTCAGGGCCGCTGCAGCTGCAGATTGGCTGGTGCCACTAAGAGGGAGTGGTCGCAGAGCGAGGGGTAGTGAATGAATGACTGATGGCTGTGATGTAACCGGCCAGCTGGAAGGGAAGAAAAGCAAAGACAAACGATACTCCTACTAGCGCTCTCTAGTAGGGCATAAATGAACTTGTTGCATCCAAATATTGTTATGGTGGACCGGTGAATAAAACAATCTGCACGGCAGAGAGTACAATCTCACTTTACATTGGGGGAAAATGAAAAGTCAACTTCAGACTCCAAAGCAAACTGACCTAAGGATGGAGCGGAAGTTGTTGAATCTCTATTATTGAAAAAGCATCATGCGTCAGACATGACATGCAGCTTCCTCTCTCTTGCCGCTGGAGTGGCGGCGGCGTTGATAACATCAAGGTCGCAAGGTACAGTCTCGGTACGACACAAATACATATAACCGTAGATGTATTTAAACATGAAATGCCTCTTTATCTCGTGGCACATCACACCTTCAGCAGAAGTAATTTTTCTCATAGTTACAGCTTTAAGACTTGCATAGCAAAAAATCAATTAACAAACCAAATCTTTTAATGTGAACTGCCTGTCTGCTCACCCGACAGTCTGAAAGCAACCTTTCCACTTTTTCTATCAGTATCAAGTGGCGGACATTCCTTTTCTACCTACTGTAGTATTAGTCACTGGTCAGAAGGAAGGAAAAGGCAGTGCTTGAAGGATTATTCTTGTTGGTAGAAACTAGTCCCAAACTTTTTCCTTGGTAAACCATGACTATGGAAGGGGGAGGTAAGTTATAGTCCATTCATGGTTACTCTCAACTTTTCTGAAGCCCTGCTTAAATTATACTTCCATGATATTCCTTTGTCTCAGGCAAACGAAGCTTAACCGAGTCAAGAAAATGAGGCTACACGAAAGAGACAATACACACTGCATTTGTGCGCACTCAAGTGTAATATTATTTTGCTTAGGGGCAACAGTTTTCGTTCAGCTAGCCGGGCAGGGCGATTGTGTGACTTGCACATCTGGCATATGGGCTAGTAGTGGCTCGTCCGCTGTTTCCTTGGGGGCTTCCAGGTTGTGAGCATGCCTGTCTGTTCTGGAGGCAAGCAGACTTGGATTGGATTCTCCATTTAGGTGACATGTTACCGCTTGTAATGTTGAAGTCGAAGAAAAATGTTATGCCCAATATGAATCATGCATCAATTTGATACTGGTTAGTTATTCCAATATCTGTAATCTACATGTTGCAGACTACTAACTTCTCTGCAAATTCCTTACATTGAAGGTGTCATATATATGATGCCCTGCATACAACTGGAGATTTATAACATGATCCTTGCCCAAATTTTCACATGGCCATCATAACACATATGTCATCCATATGATGTGTCACAGCTATGACATTTCCATTTAAAAGAACCAAGCTCGACCTGCTGGTTATCAGGGATAGTGCCACTTCTCATGGGTCTTCTATGAAGAGAAGTGGAGTGACACCTTCCTCTGGGTTGTAGTACGAGCCGTGGGCACTGCCACCAAAGAAACGATAGCATTTTGGAAGGTTCGCTCTGTCCACCCAAGCCATACTCAGGCTGTCCTTTTGCATAAAGGTGACGTTGCCTAGGACTGAATTGTTGCCTTATCACATGCTCCATCACTATGGCCCAGTTTCAACAACCTGAGGGACTGGGAGAGGAGAGATTTGGGTGGCTTTTAACATTGAGGTCTTGAGAGCCGATAAAGGTGAAGTGAGTATGGAGCAGCGCTGGAATGCAAGGGGAAATAGAAGAACCCCAGAAAACCTGCCAACCAGTGGCATCGTCCAGCAAGAAAATCTGGGAGCCACATCGCTGGGAATTGAACCTTGGTGAGAGGCAAGTAGTTTGACTACAATACTGGGACCCGCTTGGGGATTGGGATCTGGCTCGCAAGGAGTATATACCGAGCTTATGGAAAGGGTAGCCTGCCAGTGGGCTAACAGTTTTTGGAACCAAAGGAGCAATTCATGGATAGCCCCAGGATACCTGCCAGGCTGCTTCACTGTCTCGGGTCATATCCCCATTGCCATCTACACCTCCCAATTTCACTACTGTTTCCCGATAGCTCATGTTGTACGTTCCCCCCTCCTCCTGATCCACAAATCTCTGGTTTTCTGTGCCAGCACAGGATTTACTTCTTCCTGAACCACAACCGGTGTACTCACCCATACTGCACCTCTCCCGTCTGAGAGACAATCCATAGAGATTCTGCCGTGGGCACACCATTGACCATGTTTCAGGAACCATGGGCTTGGAGGAGTGTACATTTTAGTTTTATATTCCATCAGTTGTTGTGATATTTCTTGACACTTTTTGAAGCCTTTCGGTAAGGAGAGGATTTTTAGTTTATCATCTTTGCATGGTGGTATTGGTTAACAGTTTTCTTTTTTTTATTCATTATTTTTTTGGTTTCAATTTATATTTAACATGCGGGCACTAAACAAAATCTTAACATATGAGCACTAAACAAAATCTGATTAAATTGTTAGGGTGTTACAATTATGTTACTGGTATTATACTTATGTAGCTACACTTGCAGTACATGTGCTGTCTTGTGTTGTATTTGGAATTTTGGTCAGTCTTGCTGGTGTGTGTGGTGACATTGCGACTGGTGTTGCCAGATCCTAGACAAGCTGAAGGACAAGCCACTGGTAGTGTGCGGATCAGAAATTGAAGCACAGCTAATGGAGGGTGAAGAAGAGGAGGCACTACTGGAAAAGACGCGTGAAGCGCTCGAGAAGATACGTGACCGCAAAGCCAACAAAGGTATGCCTCATCCAATGATCAGTGAGTCGTGATATATTAGAACAGGGCTATTCATTTAGCAGTCCCGGGCAACGTGACTTGTCAGTGGCCTGCAAACAAAATATTTTATCAGTAATTATATTTTTAATATAAACTTTAGAAAGAGTAATCTAATTAACGTCAGCTGTAATTATCACGAGCATAAAACTTGTAACAAAATATATGGTAATTCATTTATTTATCTCTTCACATGCACTATATGTGATTAAGCCACAACTTAGTATAAGTGAATGTGGCCAATCATGCATTGTAATTATTTTTATGTGTTCCAATAGGAAAACTAATTGAATAGTTCTGTATTAGAAATTATAATTACATTCTTATCACAATTTCCATTGATCTGAAATCTGTTTTCTGTTTTTAGACCATTAGTCAAAAATTCTGTAACATAGCAGAGACCAGTACACAGAAAAAAAATTTAAGGGGGAAGAGTGACATTAACTTGAATTCAGAAGTATGTTTTAGTTCATAGTCCTTCAGATTAAAAAGCTGTCGGAATGATAGCTGTATACAAACATGGAACTGGACTGGAAAATGCAAAATGTTGATGTGTGACGTTCTTTATTGGCAGAGGGCAGTGTCACTGTCTGGAATTTTTTTTTTTTTTTAGGTTGCATTAGATCAGAAACACAGAGTTCAGTTCAAATTTTGACTTAACACTGGTGCCCTGGAGTCCGGCTGGTTTAAAATACCGGGCACGTGGCAGTTTTCGGCTGGGCACAAAGTCTGGTATGTCAGTGTCGGTCCTGCAAGTGGTCATAAACACTATTGCTGGTTTACCTTGGTTATTAGTGGCCCGGGGTGACTGCTGACCGAGCTGTGGCAATGGTAGTTGGCGGCTGGTTCTGGCACCAGGTCCTGGTATGTTGGTGGAGCGGCTGATACTGGAATTGCTGGACGCCCTGGTCATGCTGGTGTGGTGGCTGCCCCTGAACCAGGGGTTCGCAATTTCGCATGGAACATGAACATTTCTCCGGAAGACGACAGTGATGAGATGGGGCTTCCCAGCAGTCTTCACGGGGGTTGTAAATAAGTAAGGGGAGGCGAGGCTTCTCCAGCTGTCGGGCGGCTTGAGCTCCTTCCCTGGGGTTAAGGCTGCAGAGTGCAGTCGGCTCTTGGTTATAACGTTGTTTGGTGTTTGATTCTGTAACTGCCTTTTTAGCTCAAAGTTGAGTAGCATACTGTAAAGCATAAAGAGTGGTACTACTAAACACCTTGTAACAGTTACACAAGCGACGATGGTCCCTGGCTAGTTGTTAGGCTAATTGCCAAGTCGAACAGTGTAAAGCAGCGCCCTTTGTTCCTCTCGTGTCCGGCACTATTAGTCACTGTTGACACGGAGCGTTGGATTTACTGTGGCTGCCAGTCAACAACGCTGGGGTTTGGGTCCAAAAGAGGTCAGACCTTCAGGGCCAGGCAAATACTCCCTCCGGCACCATTAAGCGTGGTGGACGAAGAGAAACCTGGGCTGACTGACTACCACCACCACCCCCCTTTTTTTATTGTCTTTTTAGTGGTAGAAGCTCTGCATTTCTGTGCACCATGGTGCTTCATCTAATTTGTATGTTACGGCGTACATGCATTCCTGAGGGGTGCCCACAGTCCTACACTAAGATTCGTAAATGGGTTGAGTAATATTTTGCTGTCTGCTTACCCCCAACGATGTGGTGGTCTCTACCTGGAAATATCTAAAATACTCTTTTGAAAAAAGACTCGATGTTTGGCTAAAAACGTGTTCATTATGATATGAATAAACCCAGTGGCCCACACTACCTCCTAATCAAACAAGAGTTGACCGGAAGTAATCAACAATTGACAATTGAAGGTGGCCTGGTTCTGAGCTGGTCATGTTAGTTTTTTCTAGGTGGCTATGAAAACAACTCTCCCCAACTATCACCGTTGTCTAGAAGGGACTTGCAGAGGCCGCTACCAGAAGGACAGCGATGTGTTTAAGCACTACCAGAAGGGCAGTGATGGTTGCAGTCACCAGAAGAATGGGCACCTAACGAGGCGTCGGAGAGATTTCTAGGCTGCAGAGTTTCTGGTGGGAACAGAAACCTCTGGTGTAGCAACTGAAGAATCTCTTGGAGATCTATGAGCTGTTGCCGAGGTTGCTGAAGAGCTCGTACTGGTTCGTTGAGACCTGGGTGTCGGTAGACAGCCCCAGCACACATGGTGATGGAGCTAGCTACTGGATATACTTCATTCAGCATGGTATAGTGTGGTGAAAGAGCATAGGCTGACGTTAGGAGCTGCGTGCAGGTATATTATACTCTGCCAGCTTGCCCTCGTCTGGGCTGGAGGGAGGTGGGTGCTGTGACGTCTGCGCCGCGTGAGATTGTCATCTGAGTTTCTTCTCAGGCTGCACCCGTCAGCGTTAATCCTGATGGTACTATCCCTTGACTCACCATTGCACTACGTGGTCTTGGAATGCAGTCTCTGCCGACAGTTCACTCATACTTCGTGGTTGTGAGCGTGTCTCTTTACCGTTGGGTGAACAGCACAATTTGGAGGCATCTGTAATAGCCTCCGCGACTAGGGGCGTATCCTGTAGACTCTTTTGTAGATTGCACTTCAGTTCTAACCCAGACGAGCGCGGCCGGGAAGGTTCGCACTCATGAGGCAAAGTTGTGTTAGTATGTTAATAAATACGCCACAAATCAATCCCCCCCCCTGTCTCCATTGCAAATGAGACTCATCTGGGCAAAAAGAAAAAAAAATGCTCTGGGAGATTTAGAACTGTCCCTCACACCCCCCCCCCCCCCCCAGGAGAATTTTTTCCCACCCCTGTTCTTCACTCTACTGTGTGCTGGGCTCACTGGGTTGCGGTGCGAAGCGCCGCATGCGTCAGCGGTAGGTAGCAGCGGGCTGAACAGCTCCGTCTCTAGTGCGGCCAGATGGCCGTATGCATGCTCTCTTCTACTCATTGCGGGGTTAGCGCGGCAGCTGTTTGATAACCGGATAAGGACTTCTTCCACCCTACTGTAGGTGATAAGTATCACGTGAGAATCTGGTGTTACGCGACCTTCTTGCTTATATGTGCTGCTGTACAATTATCAGCTGACAGCTGTGGATACTTAATACAGGATTCTGTTAACATATTTTTAACCTGCGGAGGAAAATGCAAAACATGAACAGCGCATTTAAAAATTGTCACTGTGGAATAATAAAATGCCTCACTTGTAAGAGGCATGTAAGTTTACTAACTTCTTTCTGCCGTAGTGCTGAGGGCAAGGAATAGTGACCCTACCTTGTGGTCATGCTATGGTTTCGCACGGCAGGCAGCAGTTACGTTTGACAAAGTTGCCGGCTCCAGGCCTTCCGTCACCTGGCCCGGCAAACTAACAATAGTACACTAAAAGTGTTTAAAGCTAATAAATACGTACGGTATCACCTACAAATAAGTAAAAACATATACCCTTGAATAACATTATTTCCATAAACCCTGAAATATTTACAATAATATTTAGAAAATTTCTTGACAAATTTTTGCTGGCTCTCTTGGCAATAGTCCTGGGTTTAATAAACGCGCGTTATATTTACAAAAAAAATTTAATCTTTCTTCACATTTTACACTGGTTCACTGGCACTTCACTGTCTCCTGTGGTTTTATTTTTAAAATTCTGTAGTCACTATCAACTTTGAACAGTGGCAGTCGGCCACTGCTGGCTGAGCGTAGTTCAAAATTGACGCATGCCGCTCCTACTACTAATCAACTACGATTACGACTCATTGCTAAGTGTTCCTACCTCCACTACAGACGTGAGAGACATGTACAGAGATTTTTCCAGATGAATTCTCTGTTGCCTACTACTCTACCAGGCAACAGGAACTTATAATCAAATTCTCGTCACCTGAAGGTTACGCAACCCGGCAAGCATGCTACCCCCATCTCCCCCTACCCCGTGCTCAAAGCCAACAAACTGCCTGGACCTTGGGCAAGGCCGAGCACCGCTGAAGAGGCACGAAGCAAAAATGCTGACTACTGCTGACACGAGTTTTTCGTCTCCCACGCCAACCAGGGCAGGATGCTCACCCTCCCCGCAGCCCACACCGACAGCCTACAAGTTCTGACTATATAAGTGAGGACGCTGCCGGGCTCGAGAAGTCATTCTTGTTTCTTCTCTCGAGATATCTCGTGCACTACCTAGTGCTGGGACCTCCAGAGATCTACGAAGTCTTACATACACCTCCTGAGGCAACTTGCATCGTCGACGACCAGCGAACACACGTATTAAATTCACTTTGTCTCTTCTAGACACCTGTTTACTTAGTACAGTTGAACAGTAATTTACTTTGTATTTGTCTAGATCTATTTCTTTTCCCTTGTAACTCAGAACTAGGTTGCCTATACCTGAATAACTCATTTGCCTTCAGCACTCCACTGTTCGGTAGGAGGTAGCATGGGTCGCATGTTTATTGTGGCCTCAATAAACATTTATTGTTCTCTATCCTTAAGCTTTTCTTCTTTAGAGTACTTTCTGTTTACCGGCTCAATACAAGATACAACATGCACCGCCGACAGGAACCGAGAGATTGTTACTTAACCTACTTAGTCTGACTACGGAACCCCTTCAGGAGTCCGTGAGTCTAGCAACAAACACATTAGACGGCCACCTGTTTCTTTCCACCAACCCGAACACTAATTCAGTGATGGAGGGGAGGAACACAGCGGAGCTCCTATCACTAGTAACACCTTCATCCAAGGAGGGGCTACAAGCCTGGGTTATTATTTCCTCACTTTGAGCACGTTAGTGTTGAAATGACCATAGCCTGAGACTTTCCGCTCAACCTTGCCTGAATGCACAACCAGTAGAGGCTTGGTGGTCCACACAGCTTGCCGTCTCTAATCAACCCACAAAGTGTGGGGGATCAGTGGAGACTATTACCAAGCTCGTGCCAGCAAGCAACTATTGGGTAAACACTGTAGATACTGTTCTTGTCAAGGTTAAGCCACATTACTCTATGCCTTACAAGGGGAGGTGTGGCCTCAAGTGTAGGGAACAATTCCAAGCCTTCCTTGCTGCCAGACAGCGGTCTGCACTACCACCTCCTACGCAGGAAAGGCAGGTGGAATGGGACAGCGCCGCCACACTCAGACGCCAAGCAGTCGCTGCTGCTCCAGTCATAATTGTATACTTGTCACCATCTTTCCGAACCAGCCAGGAGTACCACCCGGTGCTGAGAGGGTTAGTATATCAGACCGAGGCTAGGCACGGCTGGTCCAGTCCACACTTTTGGAGCAGAGAGTCGTCCGCCTGGAATCGCCGCTTCAGAGAGGGGCGAGTCAGCTGCCACGGAGTTAGATCAACACGTCATCACCACAGGACGACTGTGTAAGTCAGTGACCAACACACTTCGCCAAACACCGCTAAGTCTAATTAAAAACTATGCTATTGATCTAGCATTAAAATCCTAGACGAACTTGACGTTCAGACTTAACCGGGCACATGTTAAAGTAACTGTCTGACTTGTTGCGTAATTTATTATGTCTGTCACTGGTTTCTTCACTATTTTACTGACAGTTTATTTACGGCTATTTCATTGTTTGTTCACTCTTCTTGCACTGTTTTAGCGTGTCTAAACTTTGTAAATTATGTAATTTTCACTTTGTTCCTTTAATTTTGTTGGCTGTTTACGGCTGTTGAATTAAACTGTTTTACGCATTTTACAAACGTTTCTAAAATGTTGTTTTCATTGGTTCATTACTGTTGATTAGAAACACCTGTTTTCCACGGCGCGCAAAATCGCGAAATCCTGTTATCTCCGCCAAATTGATTCATTTTCGTAAATCTGCTAAATAATCACAAAAATTGTGTATTTCTCTTCATAATCAATGTATTAATCGAATAGATTACTACACATTTGTGTGATTGATAATTATTGTGAGAATTGCAATATATGTAGCAGTTTCCTAGATATATCGCAAATATACAACACATTTTGCAAGTATTCTAAATTGACACATGCCACACTGCTGTGCAGTGCGACTGCGCTCTCTACGGGCGACTTCGCCCCATAAACAAGCAAGCAAGAGCTCAGGGCAATTCACAAACAGTGGTAGAGTACTTTTCACATGCCGATAGAATCGACTCCAGGCATTGAACAACCTCGGACGTAAAAATCATTTAAAGCATTTAATTATGTATTGTTCTGTCCGCCCAGATTCTGACATGCGATCGCCACTCCCTTGAGTCAAGATGGTTTTACCTAACAAGCCACTATCCCAAGATAGCAGAGAAGGAAGTTCTGCTAGCACCACAGGATCACAGCATCTCTGCTACCCCGTGAGGTTACACCTGCCAACCTCGGGCAGAGGTGATAAATTTGTCTTCACCTCAGTGCAGAGAGATAAGAAATGGGTGGCGCTTGCCGCAACCCCTGCGATGAAATGCTACAACACACCTGCACCCCCGGAAGATCGCTGATGCTGGGATTTTTAACTATATTAAGGAGGCACAAGAATGCCTCTCGCCAGAGTCGCCGGCCACATAGTTCGGCAAGCACTCCCAGGGTCTGACCAAGACCTCTCTCCTCTCTTATAGCCTCCAACAGCTCCAACCTCTCCAGCATCTTGTGAAGGCTCCAACCTCTTCAGCAGCTTGTCAAGGTTCCGCCACTCCTGCAGCTTGTAAAGACTCGTCCACTGTGCACCAGCCTACCGCAAGGGCGGCCCCTTCTCTCCAGAGGTAATCCACGACCTTCACTTCCTGCACCCCTTTACCCCAGTCACTCCCTTGACTCCGCAGTAACAGGTCGTCTCAATGTCCCTTCTGGAAAATCACCCCCAGGATGTTACACTGTGAATTGCCTAAAGCAAATTAGAGAGAGAGTTTCTTTTGGTTTTGTTTTATGATTAAAGGTTGACCTCCGCCTGTGTAATTTAATTAAATTACTGTTAATCAAATTTAGTCAAAGCGTATAATCGAACTGGGACCCCCATTGTTTTCAAAAAGTAGTAATAAAATATTGCATTAAATCTGAATTCGTTGACTACCCTTCTTTTAGGAGTAGTTCCCTTGTTCTTTAATAGTGTGATCTAGAGGCCCAGTAAGAGAGGTGGGATTAAGAGCCGCATCCAACATCAAGAGTGGTGGGCTCGACGAAGGTTAAGTATCATACAAGCAGAGAACGAAACCCAGTGTGAGGACACGCCCCCTGCTGACCCAGAATTCAAACCTCGGCCCATTTCTTTGTTCATTCCTATTGATCACGAGTCTGATCTCGATGCCTACTTACAGGCTTGTGGTCGTGACCAAACCCCGAATGCGTAAGATATTATCAGTCGAAGACACCCCTACCTCCCCCAAGCATAGCACCTCTCAAATTGGATGAAAAGAAACCAGTCCAAAATACGTGCACCATCCGGTTGGCTTTGGGAAAGATTATCCTGGTTCGACTCCTGCCAAAGATTACTCCTAAGGCCAGCTTAGCTTCTTACCTCGTGAATTATGTCCCTAATTGCCGGCCGACGAGACTGCTACATATAATATCCACCTCTCCATCTGGATCATTCACCCCCACCTTCACTATCAATTAAACTGCATTTTTCATTGCACATATCCCCGGGACTACTGGCGTCCTACAAGGTGACAGTATTTGTAGTGAGAAAGAGTGTGCTTTCTGGAAGGGAGACGTACATGGTTCATCTCACTCTGGGGTTTGATTCCCCTTCTCCCAGACAGTATCCCCCCACTAAGTGGCATCCTATTGAACTCTTCCACGGCCCTCCGGGCCAAAATTGCAAAGAACGAGCTGCTTTACCAATACCAAGTGGACTCGAGAGGGCAGTCATCGCTCTAACCACTCAACCCGAGAGAACGCGCATCCATTGGCTCCCAACATGGGGCCAAACAGCTCTAGGTAGCTCCGACTTGAGAGCTGGGACCATACCGCCATCCCCCCCCCCCCTCAATGACTCCTTGCAGAGGACCCCACACCCGACTTCAGGGAGTCGAATTAAACACCCTGGTCCATTAGCAAAAATGTCAGACTCCGAAGCGAGTCTCTCGGAAACACGAGGTGTGTTGGCCGAGGTAAACACCACTAGAGCAAGCAACACGCCTTGCCCTATCCTGACATGCACAGGCACCAGTACAAACATAATTAGGTGCAATTATTGCTACCACGAATTCCATTACGTGTGTCTCGGATGGGACGACACACCCCATTACACTGATGGCCTCGAATACAGGTGTCAGCAATGTAGGCAGGATAACGCCAGTGTCTGCCAATGGCCCGAATGCAAAGGACACTGGCGATATATTGTCTATTGCATTTTATGTAACAGAGAATTCCACCATATGAACGCATCCAGAACCCCAGGCAAGTGTACCAATGCAAGCTGCGTAGGCTGGAGCATTCTTACAAACCTCCCAACCTGGTAAATCAAATAACCCAATCACCTCAGGAATATCCTGCGAACTCACATTGCCCGAGTTTCATAGAAAAACCTATGAGGACCCCAAAAACTTTATTCAGAAGTGCGAACGGAAATTGAGGGAACACCTCATCCCCCGTAAACTGTGGGCGAGTGGAGTGCTCCACTAACTAAGCGGGCCCGCCAGAAAATGGTGGGAAAAGTACGGGGAATTTATAGAGGGATGGCCCCAATTCAGGTCCCAACTTATTTCACATTTTACTGGGGATGAAATTCTTGCAGGTCTCATTACTGACTTGTACTCCTGCATGCAACGCCCTGACAAGGAAGTAGAACTCTTCGTCAGACAAAAAGTGTGCATACATAAGCAGTGTACACCGAGCAGACAGGACAGAGGGTCAGATGCATAAGCTGCAGCCTCCTGCCCTCGCTCAGGAATCTATTAATCCCTAGACCGTAAACGGTAGAAGACAAGGGAACTCGAGATGAATGACCCCCTGCGGCCCGGGAAGACCCCGGTGACAAGGACACCTGCCCCGCTCCCTTCCCCAGACCATCCTCAGGGCGAGATACGGCCTTGTCGTCAGGCTGCGGGCATTGCCCCGGCTGCATTTCAACTGAGACTGCCTGAAGCTGCAACCCTAGGAGATACGCCGCTCTCCTCCCCACTCGCACAACACACAGCCGCGTAACCCCAAATCATGTTCACTTAAATACAGTATGAAAAATGATGCTGAGAATATTTTTTTGCTATTTGATCATAAGAATTGAATGACAACACAACAGAAAATATAAAATTTGATGACTACACTGGCATTTACTTAAAGCTGAATTACCCTAATTTATGTTATTCAAAAATACTTGAATGTGTATTTTCACTTATTACAACTGATCAGTGAAGTTGCATGCAAATTTTCAAGCATGACAATGAGGATGCTTATTATTGGTCTAATAGTTATAAATACCTATAGTCCAATCCCCATTGGAAGCAACTTATTCGGAGCCCTGCTAAATATCTACTTGCAGGCCCGTTTTGTATCCTTCCGCCAAATATAAACAAACATTGCCATGTGACTGCCATATAGCATCTGTTAAAATCAATGTTTACATGCCATTGTGTGTGTACATGTGTTCGTATACTTTCACTACACCTAAACATAAACATTGAAATGTGACTTCTACTTTTATACCTGTCAAAAGTGTTGTTTAATGTGTACAGCTTTTCAAAGAATTCTGTCTTAAATCTATTTCAAAAACCATTTAGTACGAATATTCACAGTTTAGGCCTATAACACTATTTAGGTCAGCTTTATGACGTTCTAAAAATGCTTCAATTAATGATAGTTCTTACGATTGCATTAACATATTTGTTTTCCACAACATAGCACATTACACGTAATGCACGTTAATATTTTGCAGCGACTGTGTTAAACACTGTTACAACTGTGGGGTAATGAACTGTAGTATGTAACTTTTGGTTATTGATATGTGTTGGGTTATTTCTTTAAAAGGAAGGCCTCAGTTCGAATAACGAAGGAATAGAGTCCAACGAAAAAGCGACATTAAAATCAGCACGCATCTCGTGTTGCTCATTTTTTGTTATAGAAACTTAAAATATAGCGGTGAACAGCCTATCTTAACTTTTATTCCACTCATATTTATATGTATTGCTACTTACTGTTTATTAGGTTTATTGAAATTTATTGGGGCTGGGTTTGGTTATTTTGTTGGGATTGGTGATAAATCACGTTACAAGACTGTGTTTCAAACACCCACCAGGGCAAAGGTACAGTGTTGTGATAAATAAACATACGTGGATGTAAATAAATAACTTCGCCATTAAAAGAGTTCACATTTACAACGTATAAATAATTCATATCAAATATTTCAAATTACGCACACAGATCCAGCGTAACTATCACTATGCAGTCACACCACGCTATTTCACACACAATGGTTAATGAAACACTCTGTAACATTATATTTATTACTGCCGCAGAAAAACAGATTGATAACAACCTCGTAATTTGCTTAACATTGTAAAAGCCAGCTGCTGCAATGTTAAGTTTTTTGTTGACGTATTTCTATTTCTGTTGCCTATAAATGAGAGTGAGACTAGAGATGATGCAATAGATGTGCTTCCACATCAATTGAAAGTTTTCATAGGTTTTATTTCTTGTTTATATTATTTCATGTATTCAATTAAAACTGTGAACTTCTTTACATAGGTACCAAAATTAGTTAGATTCTGGGAACAGTAGTGAATTTTTAATTAATGTGATCTATTGTGGACTTAAGAGTGAAAAGCTTCAATATCTTTGAATGTAATATTTCTTCAAATTTTGAGGTGAGTGAGAAACATTTATTTCAAGCATGCAACCAATTCAGTGTTTTCATCTGTTTGAATTGAAATTTTGTGTTTCAGTAGTTTTTAATAAACAAATGGAACAATGTAGCTGTATGATAAATAATGTAACCACGGGACTAGAAGTAAATTTATGACAAAATTACTTTTCATAAGAATTGCCGCATATCATTTACGCAAAATTTTAGAATTTCAAAATATCTTCGTAGTTTGAATTGTGGAAAGTTGGCAAGTATAGATGCGAGTGCATGGGCAATCACTGCCTACAAGTCTGACAACGTGTGCGGCGTTGCAATATCTACTGCACTGCAGCATTGCCTCTTCTCATGGAGTGTAGTCTATACACGTTTTACGAGATTAATTATATTAAATGCACAATTTAAGTAATTTCAATTCACCACAATTGTTAGAAAAGAAAAATACAATATGTCGGAATGCATTCAAATCGCTCGTAAAAATTGAAATACACAATAAACCCTGACTCGCGGTAATCAGGTAATTTAATTTAGCCTTGGTAGTAAAGTAATGATGGTGTTTTAAAAATCTGCAGTAAGTGTGGAATTCTCGTAATATGCCGTACTAGTAGGTACAGGATTTCACTGTACTGAAGATCTTGGCTTCCCCCATATCTCCCAAATTGTGCATCAAGATTTATGGCTGGGGGTGCAATAGGTTGTGTCGCATCGTTCAGTGTTTTATAATTTACATAAAGTCTTAATTGGCCATTCATCTTGGGGATCTAAACTACTTGCGAATTATTACTGTGAATCTGAAGGCTCCACAACTTGCTCTTTCATTTCTTCAATTTGGTCCATTATCATGTCGCCTCCTAGCGGACATCCTATAGATGTGATTGTATATAGCGGTGTTGGTAGTAAGCCAGATTTTGTGTTGTATATTTCTCGTCCCTGTCCAAAGGCGCTGGCATGCTCATCTAAAATACGCTTCAATTCCCGGAACTTTGGTTTGGGTAATTGGCAGTCAATGTCTTCTGGTTAATGGGCAGTAGGATTACTGCATCGGGGCTGTGTTCCCAATTAACTGTAATTCTGTGTTTGTCTTCCAGGTATACTTTCTGTTTGCTTTGATCGACGATGCAATGTTGTTGGCGCTGCCTTTATATTGGGTGATGCTACGAACTCTGCTGGGTTTGAATGTTTATATACATTGTGGTAAATATTATATACATTCAGTGTGGTAAAGCCATTGTCCTGTAGGGTATGGTGGTATTGGATCATCTCCACTAGGTGGGTTTGCGGGAGGAGTGATGCCCTTTTCATGAGGAGTGAGGACATCGCTCCGCATGAAATTTCCTGTAGCGGCTGAGTCTAATATAGCCAGAATTCTATTCCCGCTTATCTCCACCTCTATGTGGGGGGCTTTGGGAAACACTCTTTCTTCATCTAGGAGTTGGATGTTGAGGCCCTTGTTGCCCGGTGGGGGAGGCCCGCTTCGCACACTGGCTGCAGCATTTCCCGCCTGGTTAGGTAATTTCTTTTCAGTTTGGCGTTATGAAGAGTACAGCTTCGGGATGTCACCCCTTCCCCCCCTCATTCCTGATCTGTCTGCTTGAACAGACAATCCCTATTCAAATGCTGTTCTGGGCAGAGCCAGCACTTAATGGAGAGTCTGGGATTGTTAGGGGAGGAGGCAGGAGAGGGTTTCCCTGCGTTCTGGTTGTTTATGTGACTGCCAGCTTGCTGCCATGGGGCCCGTCTAGCACGACTTGTGCATTATCGTTCCGTTCGGTTTCTCTTGCCCTTTCAACGAGCTCGTCCACAGATTGTGGCTTGGGTATTTGCAATAAATTGTGTAACCTGGGTAACAGCATGCCTGTCACGTGTACGCAGCTCTCCTCATCTCTGTCAGGAAAAATTTGCTTGAACATTTGTACCTTGCATTTCACAAAGATTTTGGCTTCTTCCTCTGTGGCCTGGGTCGGCTGTAGAATTCAGTGGTTAAAAGTGTGACTACTTCCTCACCTGGGCAGCGAGGTTGGAACACATTTGGTCTGCCCCACTCTGTAATAAACTCCCCATATCGATTCCACCACTCAAGTGCCTTGCCCCTGAGCTGTTTTTGTGCACAATTTATCCATTTCTTGGGAGGTTCCTTGTGGGGTCTCCCAGTGAATTCAGGTAATTACAGTTTCCCAGTGGTTCGGGTGCTTACTGAGCCAGTCTCCTGGATGGGGTTGCTTGAGAGGTAGTCGGGTGCACACTGGCATACCTCACAACGATATACGAGGTACAGTCTCGTTACTTGTTCCTCGGACCACCCTATACATTGGTGTTGGTAAGGTTGGGTGCAAATAATACAGTGAACTATATTAATTACCTGGCCAGTGCACGTCAACCAGCTGCAATACGCTGATGTGTGACATACCGGGAACTTGTACTCACATTTGTCAGATGGCTGAAAGCAGTGGTGAGGATTACCGCTGGGTAAACAGTACAATTTATTCGCGTCTGGAAGAGTGTACTGTCAATCAAACTCCGTTGGGTGTGGTAGGAAGGTTCGCACTGATGAGGTGGTCTATTTAATTATGTAGAAAAGATATCACGCGTCAACGTTAGGCACTATTGTTAACATTTCAAATTAATTCCAATTGAATATTTCAAATCAATTAATACGTTGTAATTTTCATCTTCTGAAATATTTTTTATAAGTTAGTTCTTCTCCAACAAAATTAGCAAAATTATCAATTCAGTTCTTCTCAAATACAATACAATTAATATTTATATTATTTTAATTATTACTTCTTCACCCTTCAAAACATATTGTAACAATTATTTTAGATATTAAATCATTAGAACATTCTTTCTATTCTACTCACATCCATTATTGATGGTGGTGAGAATTATTCTGTCAGAAATGATTACTGTAGTTCTACAGTGAAACCTCAATTATTCATTTTTCAGTGGACCAACAAGAAAAAACTAAGGATACGGATTTGGATTTTGGGCCTGAGAAATATCATACAAAATTTAAAAGGCATTTTGGTTTAAACCATCAGTCAAAAGATGTCTTTTTTAAATCAACTTATTGAAGTAAATTTATGATTAAATGTTGACTTTAAATAAAAAAATTCAAATTTAGAATTTAAGTGAAATTTAATTTTTACTTATATTAATATTTTTGTTCAGTGTTCCTTCGTCAGCCGAGCCACACTCAATGCCTCGGTAAAAATTACAACTGATTTATTTGCAACAATTTTTGCCAGTCATTACTTGCCATGTGTGTGGTGTGTGTGTGTGTGTGTGTGTGTGTGTGTGTGTGTGTGTGTGTGTGTGTGTGTGTGTGTGTGTGTGTGTGTGTGTGTGTGTGTGTGTGTGTGTGTGTGTGTGTGTGTGTGTGTGTGTGTGTGTGTGTGTGTGTGTGTGTGTGTGTGTGTGTGTGTGTGTGTGTGTGTGTGTGTGTGTGTGTGTGTGTGTGTGTGTGTGTGTGTGTGTGTGTGTGTGTGGGGGGGGGGGGGGTGGGTTTTTTTTTTTTTTTTTTTTTTTTTTTCAACTAAACACACGGCCGATAGCTTCCGATAATAATCACGCCCGTTAAATTGCACCACGGCTCTAACCTCATTCCAAATTCAGTTTACAATAATAAAGGCCTGGCGCGTGCCGCTTTTATGAATATACCAAACATGACTACGACTTATCCTAACGTGCTTCACCAAGATGTCTACAAGATGTGATCCCATGGAGGAATATTGATGCTACGCGATTTCCGGACTGTTCCTGACCTGCTTTCTCTCTCTACTACGTAGTATTAAAATCTGAGGAAGGGTGAAACCCAGCACATGGTTTAACGAGTGCACAGAGAATCATTTCAACCCAAGCTGACAATTCCTACACTTCAAACCAAGAGTATTCCAAGCAGCCGCATGACATGTCAGCCTCCCCGAAGCACCCGGCAAACAGAGTGTCGCCACACCTGCCGAAGATGGCCAAGCACCGGAGGCCATATACCGAGCACACGAGAGTAGTTCTCCCACTCTGGCCCGGTGCTACCTGTCATTGATCCAGATATAAGGCTGTGCATGGCCGAGGTCGAGAGTTATTGTCTTCAGTAGCTCTCCTCAACACTGTGTGCTGGGGTTCTTTACTGACTTAGGTCCTCACGGTCCTCTCCAAGAGCTTCTAGTTCTTCGACAACCACCAGTGGCAGAAGCCTTCATCTGCAAGAAGACGTTGACCAGTTATTATTTAACACTTCCGTTGCCAATCCTCCTGGGTCGACAACCACCACTACTTTCTGGTAATGGCCCCCGTAAGCTAGTATCTAGTTGTGAAGTATATAGTTTCAATTATCCCTTGTATAGTAAGTAGTCTTAGGAGCAGGTCACCTCCACCCATTACTTGCGTAGCATACTTCCGTATACGCTTTGCTTGTTTTTCATACGAGTCACCCAGTATTCATTACCACAATAAATACTAGTTCTTTTCCGTATTCGAGAGTACTTTTGTCCTAGGAGCAAAACCTTTCTTTCATTGAATGTTGACTTCGGAAGGGGCAAGCAAAGGACCGGGCTTATTATTATTATTATGAACATAGACCCCTTCAGGAGCCTGCCCGTCTCTATACACACAATCTCATCTTTCGACGGCCATCCATTCTGTATACCTTGGTATATAGAACGTTAGAGTCTCATCCACTAAGTACACACCCCTCCGAGGCAGGACAGCCACCTAAGGTTGTAGTGCTGACCGGAGCAGCTAGCTAAGGTGCTGGCAGGGGTATTTGCCTGGTTCTGAAGGTCCTAACTTTGTGAACTACACCTGGCAGTGATAGAAAGGCGGTTTTACTACCAGAACTCCAGGTTTGAGTACTAGTTACCCGGATTGATTAGAGTTAGGGAACGCACCATCAACCACTGTTAGCTTATACTCTAGCTATGGCATTTGTCAATTGCTTGCTGCTACTGAGGGGAATTAAGTGTTGTTCTACTTCTATACCATTCAGTGCCAGGCGCGGGGTTCAGAGAGAGATAAAAAAGACGAAGTTCAGCATTGCCTAGCAGGTGTGTGCAGCCAAAATCGTCGCTCAGAGTATCGAGACACCACAGGGTCAAGCTCAAGCCGCTCGACACACGGGGAGATCGACTTCTCCCGTCGGGAACTTTGTGTACTTTTCAAATCCAATAGAACAGGCAGTGGATACCATCCATTGGTTCGGGCCCTAGTCACTGGACATGACACTAGGCTCGGGATTGCCAACTCCAACTTAGGAAGCTGGGAAAGCAACTGGTAGAATCTCCAGCACCTGACCAACCACTACAGCAGCTCCACAACCAACGAAACTCAGAAGATGACAGAGACCAACTGACCATCGTTCAGCGCCTCTGCTGCTCTGCAGAAACCGAATACGCAAAACTCTGGTAAGTTGGCGTTGCCCAAGAGGGCCAGTGTTCTGGTCCACCATATTGCTAAACCGGCGGAACCGGACTTTGTACCTAGCAACATGGCCAACCTTAGTGTCCAATAAAAGGTTCAACTAAGTCACCTAAAAATAAGTGCGCTACTAACCTAGCGCCATCCCAAAAGACACTTGAGACAGTTAAGCGTCATGCATCACGCCATAGTGTCAGAAATTGTGTGATTCATTCGTATTGCCACCAAACTTAAAGTACAGCAAACACATAACACGTGGCACCTTTTTCAAGAAGCATGACGTCCTCAGTTGTTATCAATCACCTTCAACTCATCAGTACCAATCAACGTGGGGCAGTTGCAACGGGGTTTGAACTTGTCGCCACCACCATCAAACCAACTGAAATTGTTTTAACTAC
Source organism: Dryococelus australis (assembly GCA_029891345.1). NCBI lineage: Eukaryota > Metazoa > Arthropoda > Insecta > Phasmatodea > Phasmatidae > Dryococelus > Dryococelus australis. Next base: position 46,054,010 of record CM057000.1, read on the forward strand.
TAAGGAAGAGGGCGGAAGAAATTTGGCAGGCGTCTTCATTGTGAACACAGTATTAATTTTAGTTACTGCAATGTGATTTTCTTTGCTATTTGTTTAAATGCATTAAAATATATAAGTTACATTGACTATGAGAAATAACCATGCCACAAGCTCTTATCATATGAATTTAATACAGAATATTGTGTATGTTACGTAAAACTGTTACTTTTAAATGTTAGAACAAACAATTTTATGTACGTGGACAGTAAAAATATTAAAAGACTAATTTGATGGTTTCATGGAAAATCAAAGTACATATTGTAATTTTCTCATTCACTGACGATATTTTTCCTGTTGTATGCTACATCAAAGTGTTTGCATTCTGTTTGTCTGTATTTCCTTATAATATTTTTTTAAAATTTATGTCTTTCTTCCCTTCATACTCTGACTCTATAGACTAGTGGCAAACTCTTGCCTTCTAGATGCACAATTTTCTTCAAATGTCGGGCCCTAAATAAATAAATATATGTGCGTGTGCGTGCGTGCGTGTGTGTGTGTGTGTGTGTGTGTGTGTGGAGTTTTTTGATACTGAATTGGCACAGTTCCCGGTATCAACACAGATAGTAGGTACTCACACTAATGAAACATTTATTGGATAAACTTTATTGTCTAACCACAGACAATTTTTATACTTCTCCTGAGTTGGCAGACATCTTACTTTTACATAGGGCCGACACATATGGCACAGTGAAACTCTCGCACGAAGATATGCGACAAAGCATAAAGAAAAATAAGTTGCAAAGGGGTGAAATTGTAGCATCTCAGCGAGGAAAGATGATTGCAATGTGATGGAAGGTTAAAAAATATGTATGCTTGCTTTCAACCATTCATACATGTCTAATGGTTGATGAAAAGAAACCAGAGGTTGTCATTTATTATAACCACACTATGGGTGGGGTTGACAAAGTGGATCAACATCGGGCAAACTACCCCCATTCCCAGGAAACTGACCTGTTTCAGTTAATTCTCGACACTGTCCACCCAGTTTTTTACACTGTTAACTATTTCAGTCACACTATCCATTCTTCCATTTACACTGACACGTGCCCAATTAGACTGACTTGGCATGTTGCTTGAGGATTTTGTCTGCTAGACCAAAAGCAGGATAGTTTGGATTAGATAGTCGGCGTGAGGTGAGGGGTTTTGGTTAGCACTTACTTACTCCAGCTTCTTGAGCGTTGGGGCTAGGGTAGGTTTCGTCTAGACGCGACAAATTCTGTCTACGCCGGATTGGAGATTCCACATGTTTGCTTCATTGGTCCAGAAGTTGAGGTTGTCCCAGCCGAGTCGCACTTCGGTACCGGTCAGAAACCCTTTTACCACAGGGTGACACGTTAGGATGTATGCAGATACAGGGTGGGAAGTCAATTACCAGAACTGGAGCAGGCGCGACTGCCTGACATAAGTTCGGCGGCGTGGTTCCGTTCCATCTGCCTCTCCTGCAGAGGACGTGGTAGTGAGATCCACGGTTTGAGAGCAGAGTGAGCCTGGTATTGTTCCCTACATTTTCTAACACTCCTCATGAGACATAGGGCAAACAGTTCAACAGCCTACGTGATGCACTTAAACAGGAAGGTTTAACAGTGTAACCCAATAGTGACGTGCCGGCACGAGCTCGATAAGAGTCCCCACTGATCCCCCACAGTATGCGGGCTGATCAGGGACGTGGAGCCGTGCGAACAGCCAAGTCTCTACTGGTTGTGCGTGCGCACTAGGTTGAATGGCAAAATTTCAGGCTACGGTCACCATGCACTGACTTAGTGCGAATGGTGCGAAATAACCTGAGTCTATCACCTCTCTCGGTGTGAAGGTGTTTCTAGTGGTTGTGGCATCGCTGTTTCTCCCCCACAAGCACTGAGTTAGTGCTAATGTGTGACAGGGAAGAAACAGGTAGCTGTATAATATGCATATCTTCTGACGTGCAGACACGTGAAAGGGTTCCACAGTCAGCCTAACTAGGTTTAAACGAATCTCCCGGTTCCTGTATACAGTGCACGACATATTGTCTCTAACTGTTAATTCAAACAAATACCCTGGAAATGAAAAACAGAAAGGTAGAGAACAATGAGTGTTGATTGAATATTCAATAAACAAGTTACCTGTGCTACCTCCTACCAAACCATGGAGGGATGAAGGGAACTGCAGTTCCAGGTGTAGGCTACCTGGTTCTAAGTTAAAAGAGGAATAGCTGGTTCTAGACAAATACAAATTAGTTAAAGTTAAACTGCTAAGTAAAAGGTCTCTAGAGGAGACAAAGTGAAGTTGAATACGTATGTTCGTGTTCGTTGATCGTCGAGATGTAGTAAGTAGCTGCTGGGGGCGTACTTGAAGTTTCCAAGCTCTCCGGAGGTCCCAACACTGAGTCAGTGCTGGATGTTGCGAGAGAGGATGCGAAAGAATGACTCCCGAGCCCGGCAGCGTCCTGACTTACATGGTGGAGCTTGTAGTCTGCCGGCGAGGGTGTGACGTGCTTCGTGCCTCGTCTGTAGCGCTCGGCCTTACCCGAGGTTTGGGCAGCTTGTTAGCTCTCAGCTTGGGGGGGGGGGGTGCCTGCCGGGTTGCGTATCCTTCAGGTGAAGGGAATTCGCTTATAAGTTCTGTTGCCTGTAGAGTAGGCAATGTTTCACTTACATCGGTAGCAGTGGAAGTAGGTACTCTGGCAATGAGTCGTAATTGTAGTTGATTAGTTGTATAAGCGGCACACGTCAACACTGTCAATTTTCTCATCCACACTGTCAATTCTTGTTTTCGCTATCTCACTAATGCCTTTTACTTTTCTGTTCACATTCTCACTAACATTTGCAGTTTCCATCACTCTCTCTTTCAGACTACTAATTTGGGTATTTTCACTTGTACACACACTAACCATCTGGCTACCTAGCCCTTCAATCAATGCTGCAGTACTTTCAGTTCTGCTGACATTTTTCTGGTTAACATTCATTGCTACAGTTGAATAAAACAATTCTTACTATTTTCACCTATAGCTATTACATAAATTGATTATTCCTTATATCACTAATTGACTAACCATCTGCCTAATTTTATTTACAATTGATTGATTAATAATTGCCTCCATCCCACCTCTGACACCAGTGTTGCATATGAAGGATGCTTCCTGAGGGGCGTATTTGAGTTCGTAAGGGATGGGGGTCTCAATAATAAAAATTAATAAAAGAAACAAAATTTTATCTCTAATTTATTCACTCTGCTTCTATATAGAACCTCAATTAGCTGTCTCCACTTTTATTCTTTCTATTAAACAGTGAGCCCAGTACTGTATTTTGGCGTATAGGCAGCACTGAATTTTTGTATTCCTGTAAATACTGTTAAGTTACAATTCCATACAAACATAATAAATTCCGAGTTAATTACTCCCCTACAAAACATTTGTGACAGAAAATTTGTGTTATGTTAGAATGTTTACAAATTTGCATAACACAATTACTATTCCACAGATGGTAACGTGACTTGAGAAAGCAAACCCACGGAGGTGTTCAAACTACGTAAGATATCTTTCTCTTGTACAGAAGAGAAATTATTTTCTCATGTATGACATCTATGGACGAGCTCAAACATGTTTACATTTTATACGTGCGGGACGAAGGTTATTTTGATTTTGTTTATGAACGCGAGTGAACAAATAACCACAGTACACCCCCCCATCCCCCACCCCCCCCCCCCCCCCCTTTTTTTTTTTTTTTTTTTTGTATGTTGGAAAATTTCTAAACTTTTTTTTATATTATTATTATTATTATATTATGCCAATATTTTATATATATATATATAAGCCACACCCCACTTTTTGTATTCATTTTTTTGTAAGAATGTGCTATCTATACACAGCGAAATACTGTATTTAATGATTATTTCAGTTTCAATTAATGTCTCTTGACTGCGGTCAATATGTTCAGTCAGTCTGTTTCCATCAGTTTTAATGTCTTTCACTCGCTCACTTTATCCAATAGTCCAGGCTCCAGCCACGTCCTTCAAAACATTGGCACTCACTCACAGTTGCCACCTTCCACTTCCCTCAGCTGACCACACAGCTCACTCAAAATCCCACCAGTCATCCAGTCAACCACTCCAACTCAAAAACTCCCAGCCACAGGGCCTGTCACACTTAAATACAGCCAGGGCGACCATCTGGAAGGTTCAACAAACTCAGTCACGCTGAGAGCCTAGGTCAGTAATCCAATGTATTCTTCGAAAAACAAGGCAAATCACTACAGCCAGGGTCACACAGTGTTGTGCCGCAGAATATTGTCTAGTCGGCCTGGCTTTGAAACTGACACACCGCACGGTTGCCTGCCACTGTCATCTCATAACGACTCTGTCATCCTCGCTCTCACGTGCCGGGCTCGCCAAGGACAGCCACGCAGACCCACGATACACATCATCTACATTTTTTATACAAGTGAGTGTATATCTTTTCATGATGCAAACAAGAACAAATATATGTTAGGCCCACATTATGTGTCTCACAAACTAAGCTTTCTACACTAAAGTTAAGAAGCAGTCAAAACACTAAAAGTTTTGTGGGGTGAATAACAAACCTCATAATTTTTTTTGAGACATCAATGAAGAAAATCTTATCGAGTGGCTCAGCTGCGATGCCTGTGAAGAAGACTGACTCATGTCCGATTCTGATGGGGTTCTATTTGTTGGGGTAGTTTGCATCAAGCTTTGACGACCAACAACTTGAGAAGTTAAGTACCACACCAAACTTACATCTTAATGAAAGAGGTTTTAGTCCTGATCACTTTAACAGGTTTATACTGCAATGCCAGAATAAAGAGAAACATATGGGAGATGGGGGTCTTAATGTTTCTGGGGTACCCCGGCTGGTGGAAAAGATAGGTCTGGCAGCCTCGCTTGTCAGCACAAAATCTTTTATACTAATCTCGGATAAGAGATTGGTTGCCAGGGGTGCGGGGAGTGACAGCCTCCGTTGCAGGGGTTGAAAATCCTAAAGTGCTGAGCCGGCGCTATCATCCCTTATGTTGGCCCCAGAGCACTGGTATAATGGGTGCTGCCCTCCAGTGGCGTTCTCTGGAACTAGTGTGACTTCTCTGGAGTGAGCGGCAGCTCATAGACAGTACAATTTTGCATTGGGGGGTGTTGGCATGATGTCTTCGTGAAGATTCTGGGTAAACAGTACAAACTAGGATCACGTGTCCCGCCTCTTAAGTACTTTTGAGGAGTAATTGACCTACCCATAAGGGTTAAACATTGAGCTCAAGATGGGGTGAAGTTGTTCATAGATTGCGCATCAAAGATGCGGAAATGCGTCATGCGTCAAGGCTCTGAACATTTAAGTGATGATGGCAAGAAAAAATGGACGGGGCTGAAGAAGAAAATTAAGATTTTGTAGCGTACATCAAGGCCGTAGAACACGTTGAAAATCTGCAAAGCGTGCTGTACAAATAAAATTTAATGGGCCAAGCAAAAAAATACAACATATTTGCAAGATTGGCACACTATAGTGTCCATGTTTTGTGTGCGCAGGATTTTTTTTTTTTTTTTTTTTTTTCTCGCACAGAGTTCACAACACTGCCATGCAATCAATTCCTTTAAAATACTAACAATCTGAAAACAAATGTACAGTACCACGCACGCACAAGTGCACAAGCAAGCAAAACCACTAAACTAGCTTGGCAAGAGTAGGAAGGATAATTCCTCCACTCTTCTCTCACTCTACAAGTGTTCAGCGAGCTATCAATAGTTTACGGTGAGCAGACAGGCGAGCAGGATAGTGTTGTGTATTTGAACAAACATTTGCAACCATTGCAAAACCAGTATCTGCAATAAAATTATGTCGTAGATAAAATAATGTTTGCCCTAAGAAAGCTAGTATGTATTCCACCTCTGTGTCACCTTGTTGCATATGCCGTCATTGTACATACTTTTTTTTATATATATATTAATTTGTTCGTGCATAGAAAAGTATCCATAAAAGAAGGCTGCATTGGTGTTACTCATAAAAAATATTTGTAATTTTTTAGGAAACAATAAAAACATTTGAGATTTTTGCCATGTATGCTGGTCAAGGAAACGTAACAGCATACTGGGAAATGTAAGTGAATTTATTTTAAGGATGCTGCCAGACCCCCTGTTGAATAAATGTTATGTGGTTTGCAGGTCGGAGAGGCAAGGGCCGTGGCGGGAGGGGTCGTGGTGGCAGCCGCGACAATCAGGGGGACCGCAAGCGCAAGGGTAGTCCCACCACTGAAGAGGAGCCCCCAGCAAAGGTGGAGGCAGTCGAGGAAGATGAGGCAGCTGAATCTGACTAGGCATAACCACACCACCCTGATAGGAGAGGGCTCGATCAGGGAAGAAGACTGTTGTCCTACCCTCAAGTCGTGAGGAAGCAGGGACTCGGAACTTGAGTTGTTGGCCACACAGTAAATTTGCTGTTCGTGAATTGTGTTGACTGGTTTTATCTTTGATCTATTTTAGATTCCCTTGCTGTGGCAAGCAACTTGATGCACACTTTTTTCCACCTATAAATTATTTCAGATTATTATTTATGTATACCGTTAAAAACATATACAATGTTTACCAGCATTGCAAATGCTGTCCAGTGTGGGGAAGATGCTGTGAATGTGTTAACTGTTCAGAAATAACTTTGCAACCATTGTGTTTTGTGGGGGAAGCAAACCTGAATGATGGGTAAACCAGCAATGTTTAAGCTATCCTTAATTTTTACTGTAAAACCTTGTAATCTAGAACACAAACTGCATTGAAGTGTTTCTGTAAACATGACAATTTTTCTTTCTCAATTTTTTGTGTTTATTTTTGTGGTGTGTTTAAAGAGTCATTCGCTATGGGTTCCAAGTTCTGTAGCACTCATATGAAGATTCCATTGTCTGTTGCATTTTTTTATGATTTAATTTTGTATGTATTGTGTTATTGTGCTTAGTTTCAATAGCACAAATTGCATTGTAGTATAAGTCCACAAGGCAAGAAGAATGAGTACTTGCTGAGCACAGCTAACAAGTAAAACAAAGGTGTGATCAAAAAAGTTAAATAAAGCCTACATTTCTTGCCATCTGTTATGTCGTTGGGTGTTGTAGAGCTGTATAATTTTCAGCTTGCAAAAATTACTGTTTTTTTTTCCATGGTTACCATTAAAATTAAAGAACAATATAGTACTATTCTCTACTAGCAGGTACAGCAAATAAAACAGAATGAACTGACAACCTGCAGGGAGAAAGTGACATATTGTCGTGATGACGCACAGGAAAGTTGATTTTAAAAATAATGCATATTTGGGTAATGTTAGTAGTCATCTTTTTGTAATTTGATATGTTTAAATAAGAATTGTGCAGCAGAAAATAGTTGTGTGTCTGCTGAAAATTGTAATGCACATATTTGAAAATGTCTAGGACTTACCCTTGACAGAAGCACTCAATTAAAGGGTAAGTTCTGTGATCCTGGTGGCATTGTAAACAAACTAAACTTTGTTTCCAGGCTAGCTTCCAAAGGTCTTATCACATCAGTATAATGCATGACTGTTGTGACAGGCTTGGAGTGTGGTGGTACGGTTGTTACAGGACCAGAAAACCTGGAAAATCCAGGCAATTTTAAATGGTAAAGGAAAATCTAAAGAAGTCAGGGAGATGGGTGACATTTCCTGGAAGTTCATGCCTGTAATAAAGTATAATGTAAAAGTATATTTTTTTCTGTATGGCCAAACATTCTCGGAAGGAGCGCAAGGAATTATCTTAAAACTGAGGGGTACTGAAAAATAACTTCGGTTATGTTCGAAATACACTTGCAAATAAATAGTTGTTCCGTGGATTTTGTTACATTTCGCCAAGTGAAATTTTTTTCCTGAGTGTAAAAAAAAATTACATTTCTTAATTTTTGAATGGAAAACCTGGAAAATTCAGGGTAATTTTATCCTGATATTTTGTAGCAACCATGATAAGTGTGTGCGGTGTACAGTAAAAAAACCTATGAAGTTTTACGAGCTATTGTCTTAAATTGTTCAGCGTATTCAAAAAATTTAATTTTACTTTATTTATCATCTGTAGACTGTTTTTTCTTATTTTATTTCTTTCCCATCGTGTGCATTGTACATTAATCTAGAGATTGTGTGATGTGGCCTTGTTTTGCTTGTTTAGTTAGCTGTTGTGCATGGTGAGGAGAAGTGCATTGTACCAGCTTGTGGAATTTTGTAGTCATGAATTTGTAAAGCAATTTTGTAGAATTTTTTATTCTTTTTTTTTTCTCCACGTGTTTACTGTGAAGTGTGAAAATTAAGAACTTTCTATGTAGTGTATTAGTTTTGTCAATTTTGTCAATTTTTGTTTGAGAAAAACTTTTTTTTGTGTACAGAAACAAAATATTACTGACCTTAAAGCATGTGTTGTGAAGCATTGTATTTAGTTTTGTTCTGTGTTCATGTGAGTGTCTGTCATAATTTTTTGTAGTAATAGTTATCGGTAACTTTTTGTTCCATGGTACAGTCCACTTTAAGAATTCTCTGAAAACATTACAGAAATTGTGTAATATTCAGAAAAACATTTAGCGGTGAATGTAGCAAAAGTGAATGCATTTGTTACTAAATATATTGTGAGCATATACAAAATTTTTAATTTGAATGTCAGTATCACGTATTTGATGCAATGAAAATTTCTTTCAGGTAACTTTGTCTTTGACATTAATGGACAGGTATTTTAAATATTTATTTAATTGTAGAGATGAAAAATCCTGCCAAAATTATTTGTAGGGAACGAAACTAGTTATAGTTCCAAACACAAATTTGGTGGATCAACTTATTGGAGATGGGTCAAATACTCCATTCAGTACTATGTATTATTTTCATAAAATACTTGTAAACTTTTTATTTTATGGACTTTTTAATACTTGTAATTGATGTATTAAATGTTAAACAGTTGGAACTTCAATCGGTAACTATATGAAACAGTCTTCCGAGATTGATCAAGTGTGTTTGTTTTAGTGCTGAGAGTAACTTATGTGTTTGAATGTTCAACACAAATTTTGTTTTTTTATGTATTAAATGTTTTACAATTTGTTATAATTTTGTAATGTGTGAACAATTGTGCTATCAGAGAAATGTTAATAAAAATATGGATAAATAAAAGTGTTGGCTGTAGAAAGACTTGAAAATTGCACACAATTTTACTCCTGTATCAGGAATTGGTACAAGCATCTTATTAGTAGAGATTTGAGATGCATCTACAGAAGATTGTAATTGAGTAAATCTCATTAAATCTGGTATCTCTAAATCAAAGATCAAGTTTGTATTCCATGTAACATTTTTATTAAATTATGATAGAAGAATTATAAAGTTTATTTTTTCACTGCAGGGAAACTCAGTTGCAGTTTTCCATGATGCTGTTAGACCACAAGCTTCCTGATTCAAATCCTGGGTAAGCCGCCAATATTTTCGCGGGATTTAGATGTAAGTTTAGTTTAGAAATGGGTCTGTTTCATAATTTTTTCAATTCTCTCGTCGATACTGTTTTTTATAATTAGGTTCTCATTTCAAGATTGTTTTTCTTGGTTTTTTACTGGTACCAGTATAAATGTCTTATAACATAACAGCTTCAGGCTTTCCTTTCATATTAAGTGGCTCTGATTGAAAATGCCAAAAATGCGAAAGAAATTAATATTTTTATTTACACTGTGACAAAAACTCAAAATTATTTTTCTCAGTGGATCACAATCCAAAGTCATGCACCAGATATGTCTATTTGGTTTTGCAAAACTTAACTTGAAATATATTATATTGCAGAGAAGAATTTTGACAGAATAAAATAGAAAATCATCAGGAGGCAGTGTAAATAATATCTAGGACAATTTGAAACTGTATGGTACATCTGAACCTCTTTTTTACTGTACAACATTCAATGGATCCAGCAAAAATTATGTAAAATGTGGGAAATGCTGTAAAGTGGTTCAAACTTAATGAAGTTGTAATAAATCAATATTGACATACCATTTATACTATACACAACATTTTTGACAAAAAGAACTGGAGAACGTGGAAAGCTGTACCAAAATATAATCTAGGGCATTTACAAATTGATCAAAAATTATATGCATAGCAAAGGGAAAGTATGTAACATTGTCAAATATTGAGGATAGAACAAATAAACTGACAAATATAAGAATAATTACAAACTTGGCCTAGAACTTTCTAGAAAGTTTCTGTCGCAACCTGGAATTTTTATAATCAAGCACATAAAAATAAGAATCAAGGTAATACAAATTTAGAATTATTACTTACTAATGCACTACAACTAAATAAAGTTTCAATTTAATTACGCTTTGGAAAGAAATCTTGAGATTTTTGGCTGCTAGTGTTGAGAGTACAGTGGTGCTGTCATGTGATCTAGAACAACTAGGTGGCCAACAACATGGCGTAGAGTTCAGAATGACAAGTGTTTCATCTATGAGATTGTGAGCGCTGTAAACATTGATTGTACAGAATAGTTGTATACACATCTCCATGCTAAGTTGTGTTCAAAAAATAAGTGAACAATAATATTTAAAATATTTTGTTCTTTGTGTTAATGTAAAGAAACAGTGTAAATAGCGGGAAACGAAAATATTCATGTTGTAATTAGCAGGAAAGATGTACATAGAATCAAATGTCGATAAACTGGGACACAAAATAAATGGTGTAATTTGTGGTAAAATGTTAAAAGCGGTAATGCAAAAACGGGGATCTACTGTACATCAAGGATAACCTCACTGAAACATTTGAGTGAAAGTTACAAGTAGGCTGCTAGGCTACCAAAAGTATATGAAAGGACAGGAATTCAAGTACTCAGTCTAGTACTTTTCAACAGGCACTCGCACAAAGTTGGATGACACGGTTTTTTACACAGTTGGATGATCGCAACGTTTTGCTGGTAAGGCCAGCTTCATCAAGCGGTGAGTTGTAGAACACTGCAATATGGTGGAAGGGTGCTTTTGGTAGTAAACCTAGCAACCAGGTGCCAAACTAAGGTGAGGCAGGAAAATTGAAAATTTACTGTTAAAACTAATGAGTATGGTTTGGAGCTGTGATTATCTTATATTGAAACCCAACTCCAAACCATACGCGCCAGTTTTATGAGCTAATTTTTAATTTACCAACCGCACCCTACTTTACCACCTGGCCGCTATATTTACTATCAATAATGCTTTTCCACCGTACGGCAGTTGATGCATGTCCTGGTTAATGAATGTATGTCGTGGCTTGCTAGACCAAGCACGTGGTGATAGGGATTTTCTAATCCAATTAGCGTTCACGACTAGAGATCTTAATTGGATGCGTTGGTTTGCGGGCTAGTATGAAGTTGTCGATAACTGCCTTCTTCCCCACTGCGGGTTTATGTGTAGGCAGTTGGTGGGAGGTGTTACGTTTACCTGGTTTATGTGTTTGTGCTTAGGCCAGTTGTCTTACTGCTGCTGGTCATTGGGTGGTGCAGGTAGTGTCGTCTGGTGACTGTAGATAGGAGATACCGTGTCGGCCAACACAGTACTGCAGGTTCCAAGCTGCTGCTTCTTCGCCCCAGAACTTGGGGTTGGCGATCTCTTACCTACCTCAGTACCTCGTACAAAACCCTGTTTGATGGAGTGATAATCTTGATGGGTATGGATGTGTGGTGGAAAGGCGATATGCTGAAACACTGGAGAGGTTGGTTTTTTCTGAAAGTCTTACTAAGGCAACGCAGTCCCATTCTGCCTGTCTGTCAGTTGGAGGAGCCAATACAGACTGCTTTTTGGCAGCAGGGTGAGCTGCCCTTTGCTCTTCTTTCCATAAGCCGTGCCTTACCTTAAAAGGTATAGTGTGTGGTCCGCTGCTGAACAATACAAGTCATGCACTACGGATGTGAAAAAATTCTCTAGATTAGTGTATTTCCAGTAGCAGCTCCTGGCGCGAGCTTGGTGGGCAGATCAGAAGAGTTGAGTCGTATGAGCTGCCTTCTTGCTACTACTGGGTGTGGTATCGCAGTCAAGACTAGGCAGTAATACTCAAGCAAATACCTCAGCCAGCACTTAGGTGCTCTTGTAAGGATACTACCCAAGCGTACCGTGTCTCCTTGGTTGGAGGAGTTTCTAGTAGTTGTGGCTCTGCTGTTCTATCCTCGGAGGTCTAAAACAGGTGGCTGTCAAATGGTGTATGTATGGAACTGGTGGATTCCGGAAGGGGATCCCCAGTAGTCTGTCTAGTTCGTAATATTCACCCGGTCTCCGTCGGCAGTGCACAATGTGCATCGTTCTTAGCAGGCGTAGTAGATATTACTGTATAAATAATACTCGTGGCTAAAAGAACAAAGCTGCGTTTATTGACATCGCAATAAACACAGTGACACGTGCTATTTCCTACCAAGCAGACTATGCTGGAAGTAACCTATGCTGGCCATGTGTAAGTGACCTGGTTCTAGGCTAAACTGGAAATATAGTCAACTGCTAAACAGAAATATTTAACGTTTCTAACTATTTGTGGGGTGTCTAGAGGAGACAAAGAATTTAATGTTCCACTGCTCTAGTAGCAGGGAGTGTTGATGTTGAAGACTGTAGCAGAATAAGCTTGTGGTAAGTGGTAGCTATTGGCGTCGCTGAAGCCTCTGATGTCTGCTAAAAACTGTTGTCCATGGGAGCAGCCTCTTCTAGGCTGCTGAAGACTTTGAGGTTGTCGGAGGCCCTAGTACTAGAAGTGGTGGAGCGAGCTCGAGGAACTGGAAGAAATAACTCCGAGCCCTGTCATGCATGGACTTGCATAGTCCGAAGGACAAGTGCAACGGAGGGTTGCAGGGGGGGTGTGTGACATCCCTCTGGTGGGAGGCCGGAGTGGGGGTAGCAACCCTCTAGTCATCTCTCAGCTTCGTGAATGTTCAGTGGCGCTCGGCTGTGCCCTGAGGAGGTTGACGGCTTGTTGGCTCAGAGCGGGGGAGGGGAGGACATGTCCGCTGGCTTGCTTGCGCAACCTTCGTATCCACGTGTTCGGGTGCCCTCCAGGATTGTGGCAGCCCGCAACCTCAACGTCCATGTATAGATTGGTGGTGTTTGACTCACTCGGGTGTAGTAGATATACTGGTATGGCGCAAGATGAGTTGCAATTGTTTATGGTAGTATGATAAAGAAACACACGTAAATTCCCCCCTTCCACCATTTGTGATGAAGACTCATCGTGAAAGTTCGGTGGAGAAAGGTGTAGGCCCCCTCATTTGGAAGTTCTTGGGTATGAGATGCAAAGAAAAAAGTTTTGAATGGTAGGCAGGACCCTTAATGTTGGGCTGCTTGACCACTGTAATTACGCTCGCTCTGTGCTGTGGGGCCGGCTGGAGACAAGTGGTGTGTGTTCGCTCTCCTCCCCCCCCCCCCCCCCTTGTCCAGGTGAAACAGAGCGCTTCACGCTGTTGATGGGTGTTGCCACCTGTGGTGAGGCTTAGTGTCAGGAATGATGCGGTTTATCGGGTGTCCCACCGGCCTACTTATTCGACATATGTTGACAAAAACTCAACATAGTGATGTGGTTATTTACAAGAGAATATACAAGAACCTGGAATTAAAACGACTTGACAAATACAAAGGGGAATAAAAGGTATGTTCGAGCCTTACTCGCTGAAGGCGGGGGAAATCACAACCCTTATTTTAATCGAAATATCTAAGTATTTTGTTCCGAAATAAAGGCTTTTGAGGCTAAGTATAGGCTTTAAAAAAATTTTAAAAAGGAGCTCTCAAAACAAAGCAATTTTCCTTGAAAATCATTTATATTTAAGCCAAAATCAAGCAAATTTTCAATTTTTCTTTAATCGTTGGGCGTTATTTGTGCCAATTTAAAAGTCAGAATTTGAGTAAAAAAATGTGCAAATTTCTCGTTTTTCAAGCAATTTTTCACGTTTTCTAGAAACGCTAATTTGCAAGCGAGTAATTTAAATCTTATGGAAATAGTTTTAAATTGAGCTTGTTAACTGATCCAAAAAATACTTTTTCTTTATAAAATTTATATCTTATAAATAATCATACTAAAAAATTCAAAATGAATGTATTTTCAGACACATCACGAATCTGGTTATGGTTCAGAGAATTGCGTTGCATTTCTAAATGGAAAATATGAAGATGATTTCGACTACGAGGGATTTCTAGTTGCAAATCATGAGGGATTTTCAATTGTATCTGATTCTGATGAATCTGGTTATATTTCAGATGATTTAGAAAATTTAGATGCAGAATACGTTGATGATTTCAATTACAAGGAACTTCTAGTTGCAGATCACGAGTATGAGAGATTTCCAATTGGGTACAATGCAGATAATGAATCTAATTGATTTATAAAGAAAGCAAATTTATTAAGAGAAAAAGAACACTTTTAGAATTATGAAAATGATTTTTTATTTGATCAAGTATTTCATCTACATTTCTAAAAATTCATAAAACATTAAAATGTAACCCCTAAACTATAAGACTCAAATATTGTATTAAAATATCAAAACATTTTGTTAATTCTTCCATTTATTAATTTTAAAAAAATTTATAATTCATCAGTAATTCTTTCTTTCAAATAATCGTAAGATTTTGTTTACTAATTAAAACAACATTACAAAAGGTACCTGCTTCAACCTCGTCATCAAAATAATCACTAATTTTTATAATCCCCCCCCTCCTGTTGACTATTGTAGTTTTTCTATACATGTAATCTATAACTTATAACTGTCTTCAACCCCAAAATGAATAGTAATTAATATCACCATCAAAGTTTATAGTTGGTTTTTGAATTTCTAAAATTATTATAAGCAAGATATTGTGTAAGACAAACACAGTCTTTAATGTTTAGATTCCAGTTTTCGTTAGGAAAAATTTTATTTCTACCATTTTTAACATAAATATTTCTCTCATTACAATGATCAAACATAGTAACATGTTTATGCTGTTCAGCGCGATTTCTTCTATTAAGTTAAAAACCTAAAATTACAAAATTAGGAATATCAAAATATAAATTATTAAACTAATCTTTTATATAAAAGTTAAAAACTGTTGTTTTGGCAGGGACTTATTTTTAAATATTGCCAATAATCCAATCTAATAGGTATTTCAACAATAGGTCACATAATTTATAATTTTTTCAGGTCACTTTTACCAGGATCAGGACGTTATTTCGTAACTTTATCATCTAAAGTTTCGTAAGGAAATGAACATTTATCAGATGAATTACGAATAACAGTAATTTTATAGCCACCTTTCCAATAAACTTCATTGTTATCCTGAATAAAACCAAACAAATATCTCGGTGTATACAATATTCAATTTGTTTTATCACTAGAAACTGTTTTATCTCAATATAGATTATCAACATCAGTAAATTCTGAATAATTTTGTTCACTTGGTGATCTTAATAAAGCATTCATCATTGTTGATGTTATACCTCGATTATCAACTGCTTCAATAATATTTTCTTGTTTTGAAATTTGTACTCTAGAAAACTGAAAAGAAAAAAAATTAGAGCAAACATCAATATTATCTGATTCATCATAATTTGCCTCTGCTCCATATATATATATTGTTTCTTTGTTTGTTGTTTGTCCTGTATGCGTTTCTATACCATTAATCCGATTACGATGAAACTTTGGCAAGCTGTGCTCACGCCTACGAAGGTTTCTGAGTTCGTAAAACCATTTTACAATAGGTGGTGCACAAGTCGTTTCAACAAATGAGAGTATCTATGTATGTATACCATTCATCCTATTGCGATCAGTACAACCATTTTACAATAGGTGGCACATGAGTCATTTCAATAAATGAGTTTATTCTAGCTATTGTCTTACAAAAGACAGATGATGAATGAAGATGATGTGCCTAATCATAATGTGACAATTTGTTCTGTTTCAAATCTACAATCTACAGGAACAGATCAGGGATTTGATTATTGATTGACGTTTAATCTAAACAAACAAAGTGTACGATGAAGCGCTTCCAATGCTTTTTGTGCATCATAGTACATTCGTCCCATATAATGAGTTGACATGATTGCGGTACTTTACTCAATCCGACATGCCATTCGAGTTCAAACGTTTGCAGTTTCCGGTGCGACTTGCATTTGTAATGACCATCAGCAAGGCACAGGGACAATCGCTACAAGTGTGTGGACTAAATTTGGAAAATCCATGCTTCTCACATGGACAGCTGTATGTGGCCTGCTCACGCGTCTGAAAACCTTCTGACTTATTCGTGTACGCACCAGACAGAAAAACAAAAATTATATTGTATCGAAAAGCACTTCAATAAACAGATTTAAAACACAAACGCTTTCTTTCTTTGCGTGGCTTTGCAACGCATGCCGGATGCTCGCTAGTTGCTCATAAACATTAGCGTCATTTGGAAAAGAAAATCCATCACCTATAGGAATATCAAATTCGATTCTATTATTGTAAACATTAAAATTTCCCCTAGTTTGAACAGTTGGGGGAAAAGTTTCTCTCTCGAAACTCTCAATACTTTTATAACTCATTTATAAGGAAAAAATTTCTATAAAAATGGTGGAATCAAAACGAGTTTCTAGAGTTAAATTACTCATTGAAAGATATAAAAAGCTTCATGAAAAAGAATGTGAAAAAATAAAAAGCCTCAATTAATCAATGAATTACTAAATATTGGTTTAAAAAAAAAAAAAAAAAAAGTGACGAAAACAAACATTTAATGACACTAGTTCCAGTTGGAGCAAAAAATTTTGATTATCCTCTAACACCAGAAGAAACATAATTTGAAAGAGTATTATTCTCAGAACAAAAATCTTATTTGGAAGAGCGAATGGGCATTTTACCCATAAAAAGTACTGTGTCTGATTCTTCTATAAATCTCGATAAAGAAATTTCAAAAAGAATAAATGTTATTGATACTCAATATGGTTTACGTGTAGGAGGACAAAATTTTTATGTAGATAATACACAAGTAAATAAAGACGATAAAATATCTATTAAAAATAAAGAATATGAATTAATTAATGGAAGGACTTTCTAATTTGTCAACAAAAGAAAAAGATCATCTTAAGGATAATTTCACTGATAATGACTATGAAAACTGCACGAAAATTGTTTTAGATACCAATGTTGCATTCCAAGAATATAATCCAAGAAAGAAAATAAACATTAATAAAATTTGGAAGTACAGAAAAATAATTGGACCAATTTATCATAACTATATAAGAAATTCACATTCAAAATCAGCACCAAACACACCAGAAAGAATGATTTCTACAAGAACTCGTAGATTTTGAGAAGGTATAAAAAAATACAATAATTTACCAAAAAAAATATGTATGGATGGATGATGTTAGAAAATTGGTTTTTAGATTATTAATTATTCATAGTGAAGAAAATTCTGGAAATAATGATTATTACAGTGAAAAAGTAGTATAATGAATATGTTAAAAATTTTCTGATTTTGTTATTAATAATCCCAAAGGAATTCTATATCTAATAAGAGTTTTAAATGTAATTCCAAAATCATTTTGGAATTCTGAACATCACGGCAAAGGAATAATAATTTGGGCATTAAATAATTTAAATTGACCCAAAATGCATTTGCCAGGTTAAAATTATTGTAGACCATTTACAACATTAAATGAAAGTCTAGAAAGAGAAGAGAGAGGAATAAATAAATTAGATGAAGCATACAAGTACGACAATATTGCTTATAGAGATCATAAAGATATATAATCTAGACATATTCCTAATAAAATATTACAAAAAGAAGCAAAAAAAAAATATTTTAAATGAAGATACTACAATTGGAGAAAAAATTGTTTCTGCTGCTGTTGTCTCAACTATGTTTACAAAAAAAATTAGGATGGGGAATTTAAATGTTTTATTGATATATATACATACATACACACACACACACACACAAGTATAACTTTTGATATTCCCTTTGAGGAATTAAAAGATTTGGGCATAGATAAATTTTTAACGAATGATCAAATTGAGAGAAAAAATAAAAATAATATATAAAAAGTTAAAAGTTTCAAATTAACTTTATTACTACAGACAGTTAAAAAATGACCAAAGAAAAATCTGGAAGTGGTTTACACCATGGAGGAATTATTCCTATTATACTTGCTGCTTTAGGTACTGTTGTGTATTGGCATTGGGTGTATAGTAGGATGTATATTTAGGTGGACATGGTTGGCACAATTGAGCTGTGTCATGGCGGACATTGTAAACCTGATGTATGCGTGCGGGCAAAGACCAAGGTTAATCGTATGATTTGGTAACGAGAAGTGCCGTGGCATGGGACATAAAAGGTACACTTGGCGCCTTAGCGGGAGGACCTAATGCAATTTACAATTCTGTTGAACGAACTAAAAATAAATAAAAAAGAATTAGAACAACAGCAGAGACACAATTTGGCAATGTAAAATAACTCAGAAAGTGGTTTAGTTGCAAAAAAGAAGGGAAGACCAAAAAATATTTGAATATATACCCACTATCTAATATCGATATTGAAAAATATGTAAAAATATTAAATATAAAAAATTTCAGAAATGTTTATGTGATTGATGAATTACCAAAAAGTATGCGCAAAAATGAATGGACTGTGGTTAATTTTGCAATTCAACAAATCCTAGTACTAATTGGGTTTGTTATTTTAACAAAAATAACAATGTTTACTATTTCAATCAGTCTGTAAAAACTCTTCCTTCTAATTTAATTAATTATTTCACAAACATAAATTTTTATTACAATGATGATCGGCTTCAGAATTTCAATTCAGTTGTATGTGGAAATTTATGCTTAATTGTATTACATCTTTTTTTGAAATATTTTAAGTTAAAGGATATAATTTCTTTCCTTTAAAAAAATATGTTGATTTATAATACCAAACTATTGCTTCTGATTACACTTTAGAAACAATTGTACATTCACAATGCAATTTGTGTTTCTGATTTATAAAGTAAACTAAGCACTAGTTTTGATTATACAAAATCTTGTGTTTCTTTTTTAGGTCATAGAATTGTTAATATAGACGATTCTAGAGACGATAAAGAATCAATCAATAAAAGATTTTTCAATAAACAAATAGCTGATTATGCTTCAAAAGAAGATATACATTTACAATTCAGTATACTATTTCTGATTATATAGAATGGATAAATAATGCAAAGCAGGCACTAAAAAAGGAAGTAGATTCAAAACATAAAACTATTGTTTATTGACTATGCTTTAAAAACCGATGTAGATTCAAAATACAATACTATTGTTTCTGCTTTACAAGATCAATTTAGTAAAGTTATTGTTTATACAACAGACTATGTTTCTGTTCAAAATTGTAGAATTAGTAATATGGCTTATCCTGTAGATGGAAAAGATGCGGTCAATAAAAGATATTTTGATAAAAAAATAACTGATAATTGCAAAATTTAAACAAATCAGTTTTGAACTATTGTGATACACTTGTTAACTCAAAGATAGAAAAATGCAAGGAAGAAAAATCATATATATATTTTATTTACCTGCAAAGTGGAATAAAAGTAATAATAATTTTCACTTAGATAATATTAAAATGTTCTTTACTTTTTTGATGAATATAAAATAATTTCTGTTAATCCCAATTTACCTGACAATACTGTGACTGTTATTAAGGGATCTCAAAAAATAGATCACAGTAAGCCTTTCGTTGTTAACGTAGGTGATATTTTAACTTTCATGATTAAAAAAAACTAAAATATCTGAATATGTTGATGGTTTGATGACTGCAATACGAATATTCGTAAAATCCAAAGATTAATTATTTATTATTCTTATTAAATGGAGAACACTTGGTGCTTGAAGTGTAAAAAAAAAGTCACTAAAAAAATAATATAAAAATTGAAAATACTAAAAATTGACGATTAGTTCAGAAAAGTGTATGCTCAATATGTAATTCTAAAAAATCAACATTTAAAAAAAAATGCACAATGTAACAGAAGGAATAATCAATTAATTATATAAACCTGCATGAAAAAATTTCCCAAGAAGAAAAGTAATTTCGTATTGTATTGATGATTTGTGGCAGATCGATCTTGTTGAGATGGATATTGGAAATTTAACGGGTATATAACATATAAATAATGGATATAAATATATTATGACTATTATTTATGTTTTCTCAACATATGCATTTGCTATATCAATTAAAGATAAAACAGCCAAGAATGTAGCAATTGCTTTAGAATCTATATTAGTTAAAAGAAAACCTCGTATTCAAAACGATAATGGATCCGAATTTTATAATAAAATATTAAATTAACTTATGCATAAATATAACATCAATCACTATTCTACATTCAGTGAACTTAAAGCCGGTGTTGTAGAAAGATATAATTGTACAGCGAAGAACAAAATGTGGAAAAATTTGATTTAAATGGCAATTACAAATGGGTAAATATATTAGATGACTTAGTTAAAGAATACAACAATACCAAACATAGAACCATTAGTATGAAACCAATTGAAGTTAATAAGACCAATGAAAAAAATGTAATGCAAACAAATTTTGTAGACATGATTACTAGACCGAAATACAAAGTTGGTGATACTGTCCGCATAAGCAAGAGTAAACGAATCTTCGAAAAGGGTTATATAGCTAAATGGACAACTGAATTATTTACAATTTTTGAAGTTTTAAAAAATAATGTGCCAACTTACAAACTGAAAGATGACAAAGGAGAAGAAATAAAGGGTGGTTTTAATGAATGCGAAATTATGAAAACAAACTATCCAAAAGGATATTTGTTTGAAAAAGTTTTTAAAGTAAAGGAAATAAAGTGTATATAAAATGGTTATGTTTTGATAATTCACATAATTCTTGGATTAATAAAACAGCTGTTCGTGATTTTTACATTCAACGTTATGTTTTTACTATCAACGTTACATTTTTACTTTTTACGTTCATAAAAATGTTTAAAATACGTTGATCATTTTTTGTATAACGTTAAAAAAAACAAAGTTTTTTATTTTATTACTTTCCTTTTCATTTTTTTACTTAAATCTAACGTAATAAATGCAAAATCTTCGTCCCAGCACTTGGCACAAATATGTTAAAATTTCTCATAAGACATGTCTTCCCCAACAAAATCATTATAAATGTGTTTTAAATTAGTATCATCTTGCCTAAATACACAGGAAATTAGTGTTATTTTGTACCAACTGTTTTGGAATTTTTGAAAACGTCTGAGCTAAATAGAAAACATAATATATTTGTGCTGATTCAAACTTTTCGAGCAAACATACAATGTATTTAAATTTAGCAACACTGAATAATAAATAAAATTAATCATCAAATTAGTTTTTCACAGTTACTATGACCAACAATTGAGGCCCTTATGTTATCAGGCAATAGTTCACCATTCTTTTTATTTTTAGAGTTTTCTTCATGAATTAAGACATCAACACCCCCATCGACTGCAATAATATCATTTTCTTATATAAATGATAATTAAGTATTTAAGTTGATAAATAATAGTTCTATACTTAAGAAAAAACTTCGTTATGATTTCATCCATTTTGAGAAATCGATTGCAAAATTTTTAACACCAAATATAAATAACAATATTATAATAGCAATTGAAAAATTGAATCCTGTTGTTGATAAAAATGAAGTTACAACTATTCCTAGAGGTCAATACAATATCGAATTGTTAAAGGAAATTGTAAATTCAAATGATCCATTTTCAACAAACAACAAAAGTAATTCACTTGTTAACGACATATTTCTTTACACCTTTAGATTTTTTTGTTTTCTTTTTCACCAACCTTATAAGCATACATTTTTGCTCTTAAACCAACAAATTATTTCATAATTTTGCCATTACATTCATCTTACATCTTACCTAAAACTATTTTATTTATTTGAGGTATGTTACATATATTATCTTTTGGGTAACCACTTGTATCAAATTTTTCAATCATCGACTTCATATCTTCGTAAAAATCTTCCATTTTTATGTTACAAATGTACGAATCGGTATCTTGATAACATGATTAAATTTTATTGCCATATTTTGTTTTCATAACTTATAATGGAAATCATACTTTTAACTCTTTCAATATGTCCAAAATTGACATACCAACATAAATTGGCTTATTAAATTTTACATTTGTATTATTTATATGTAGGGCTGCAAGATTCTCATTAAATATAGTACTTTTCTTAAAATTTCGTCTTGATAATAATTTTTCACATTTTTCTGCATCTGAAATTAATTTTATATCTACTGTTTCTTATATTTTCCATTGTCTTACCAAACACAAAATTATTCATGAGCTTATAAAAATCTTTTTCAAAGTTTTTTTTTGGCATTAGTTCTCATCTCTGTATTCAAATCTATTTACTTTTTCAGACTGATTAAACTGTAATATTCTGTGTATTTTAGTAAGTTTTAATTCATTCTTTGGACACTGTTTTAAATTACGATAGTGTATTACATACTTTTCTTTTTTATGTAAAGTTGTTAGCAATTAGGATTGATTTGTTCCTGGAATTACATTATTTTCGGGGAAATATGAAATAGCTTCATGTAAATTATGCATTCGAAACCACAATATGGTAAATATTGTGACATTGCCCAACCATATAAATTATTAGCATCGAGATATGCTAAATAGTTGGACTCTTCATTTGGATTAAATTCATCTAAATATTTATTGTTGGCATTAACATATCGCTTATATATACCTCTAATGCCTTTTTTTACCATTAAAATCATATCATAATTGTGTAATCAATCTAGTGGTTGTTTGATCATTTTAAGCATTGCTTCCTATGATAATCCTGGTGCAGTAAAATACCAGGCAGGATCTAAGTCATATGCATTTATACACGTATTTCTGAAATTTTCGAATATATCTGCTAATAATACATCACTTAAAAAATATAAATCATGATATTTGCCAAGATTTTTTATATTAAATTGATCTCATACAAGTTTTGCATGCTCACATTCATCGTCATTTATGTCAGATTCATTTAATTTATTATAAAATTCACTCTTTGGTGGAAGATTGGTTTCGTTAAATTTTCCACAACTGTCCATATAATCATATGGATAAACACCTTTCATAGTTACTAAATCTGCTTGAGCTTTTGGGAAATGTTTTTGAGTGTGTTTCAGTTGATCTCTACTTAATTTTGATGATAATTTAGCTAAACTACTGGCCATAAATTTAAATGTGTGTATAAATTTCATCTTCAAATTTTCTGTTTGTTTCCCAAAAGTAATAAACTTTTCTTCATTATTTGCTATTAAATCTATATTTTCATCATCATATCCTAGTTCTTTAATAAATAAATGAGTATCATACCCAGCTAAATTATGGAAATAAATTGGTACAAAATTGGGCAATTTTAATTGTAGATTACAATTATTACATACAGGATTAATGAATTTTCCACTTATGTGATCATGATGACGTACTTTTTTATCATCTTCTGTATATTCACATTCACATACAGTACATTTTTCAGATCTACTATATGTCACTCTTACTTCTTTTGATAGTGGATGCATTGGTTCAGTTTGTAAATATATTCCTCCGATTTCTTCTTCTGCCCTTTTAATTAATTGTATAAATTTTTTATAAGCATTTGGACCTCAATATACAACTGGTGGCTTATAATCACCATAACTAGATACAATATAATAGCAGAAACCAGATGCTTTGTGTAATTGATATATCATACTATATGATTCGTCATTAACTTTAAATAAATGTTATTTATTTGTTCATTAGTAACATTATATCGTTCTTTAAGTATATCCTTATAAAGACCATTATCAATATCATTTTCTGTTAAAACTGGATTTTTTTTTATTTGAACTTATTTATTTCCTTTGAATTAGGTTTGGTGGTTGATATTTTTTAAAAATTGATTCAAAATCGACATATATTGCGAAAGGAACCCTCGTATGTTTGTAATTCTTGAATAATATTGGCTCTCCTTTCGAAGGTATATTGATTCTTACTGATTCATTTTTAGAGCAGTATTCTGTATGTTTATTTAATTTTTTTTTTGCAATGTTAAGAACCGAAGACGCATATCACATATATATGTTTTATGCTGTTGATTATATTTTTGTGCTGAAAGTAGTTTCGATAAATATTTTATCCAAGAGTAATGCGAACTTTTATCATCTTTAAAATGGAGTAAAATTTATGTACTTATCTTTTTTATTTTTTGTAAGTTTATGTGGATATACCATGGATTGCTTGCCTTCGCCATCAATAGAGTATACATTTATAGATGTATCAATTTGATTTTCTTTTTTTTTGGTATGTCATCAATTTTCATAGGATATTCCTATTTATCTATTACTTTATCAATATCAAGCCCCACATTTTTATATTTAGTAACTCTTTGAGGATCTTTTTCTGCTGGAAACAATGCAGATTTTATTGCCCAAAGAAAGTATTATTGATCATTATGCTTTACATTTATGCAGGCTTTTTTATTCTTAATAAATTCTGGTAGTTTTCTATATATGTTGCTCCATGTAATGGATTATAATTATTTATAGCTTGTTGTATTCCCATTATTCTTTCTAAAGTCCATCCTGAACCTCTTTTTTGAAATTCAAATAACTGTGTAATTATTTCTTGTTTTATGAATTTATAAATCCTTTTCATATCTCCTTCATTCAATATTGTATAGTTGGGTGATTGAAATGTGAATGATTGACAATTGGTATATAATTTGATATTAACTTGAGCCCCCTAAATGTTCTAAGATTATTGCATATTATTTCAAAAACCTTATTTTTTTTTACTGAATTTAAAAAATAGTCTGGCTTTACTAAATTAAAGATATTTTCAATGTTATGTGTTGATATCCTACCTTGAAAAGCTTTATTAACAATATCATTTTTATTGGTTCTTCAATTTCTTTTGTTAACAAAAACATTAGTAGAATAAGGAAATATTTATTTTAATTCTTTTTTATTTTGTTTATATAATTCATTGATATTAACATCAGATAAAGGCAAATTTGTAAAATTATTCTTTGTTATAGATTCATTTATCCACTTACTTTTATTTCCAGGTTGTACAAATAGATTTCTAAAGAATTGGAATATTTTCTTTAGGTTTTTTTTAAGGTTATCTATATATTATATTGTTATTTGAAAAGGGTAAATTTTCAAAGTTTCTTTTTCTTTCTTCATTTATAAAAGCTCTAATCAATTCATTTTTTCTTAACTTGTGCCGATATTTAATTTCAAAACCTCTAGCTATATTTCTCAAATTCCTTACTGTCCTGTTGCTCAAATCAACTGTTAGGTTGTTCGTCGCCATAATTATTTATTTATAAGAAATAAAAATTTATAAAGAAATTATAAAATAAGGGAATTGGAAAACTTGAAAAGTGCTTAAATTAATGGGAAACTGTATTTAACTTCTTGTTAAGACAATAATTCTTAAGATATTCACAAAACAATTTTGACATATATTTGCATGTTTGTCCTTGGTAGTTTTATTAGGAGAAAATAATTTTATAGATTAATTCTCATTACACACTTCACATGTTTTTGTTGGATAGTTATCATGGTGAATTTAGTTTAAATTATCTAATGCTATATTGTGTGATTTACTATTTTTGTGCTTTTTGAGAGATGCATTATAAACATATTTTCCACATTTACACATTACTTTCTTTTTTTTTTTTGTTTAAACTAATAATTACTACTAGCTTATTCACTATAACATTTTTTACAGATGTTAAAATGCTTATCTTTTGTGTGTTTATGTGGTGCAAAACTTTCTATGTTTAATACTTCCCCACAATTTTTTACATTTCTTGCATGTGTTATTATTTTCCATTTCAAGCATCGATTACATTTTATTTATAAAGAAAAAATTTTATAAAGAGATATTATATTTTTTATAATTTTAAATTAAATGCTATTTTTAATATCTAAATTTCTGTGGTCTTTTTTTATTTGTTTCCTTTTAAATACCGCAAACTAAAATGGAAGGACTTCTCAAGAAGTAAAACAATTCATATGAATTGACTAAACTACTCGATCTAGAAATCGATCAATGGTATGAAGTCACAGATATTCGAATTTATGTATCTTAATTCAATTTAAAAAAATTAACTGTATTCTAGATGATAGATATAAAATTACTTTACGAGATCGCTATGCAAAGATAATTGATGAAAATTATTTAAAATTGCTAAATGAGAAACAAGTTTTTGTGGCATATAATGATTTAAAAGAAATGAAAATTGAAAAACTATGCATGATATTGTTGTGTAAGCAATACAAGACTTTTTATTAAGGATTTTTCATATACAAAGCTCATCTGACTAAGCAGCCATTACAAGTACCATTATAGTCTCTCCTCCCAGGGAGCAGGGCTGGCAACCCCACTTCTTCAAAAGTCCCATACATGACATAAAATTCCTTACAGAACATCTCTTTTCCTTAATAATGGGATTCTTGTACTATGCCTAGGTCTATAATTGCCACAAGACAGTCTTAAGACATACACACAAATTCCCCTGGTATAAAGACCCAACTGAGGTCACATAATATGTTATGTTCACACACATTCACAAAACAGTACACAAATCCTAATCCTTACCATGTACATATCTCATTCACTTGTTACTATCTTTACACAAAACCCTTCAACCAATTGGATTTCTTTATACACCTCTTCTGACTGTCTCTCCCTCCTCCACTGTTCACCTTACCGTCGTTAAATTTACAAGCGTTTTCAGTGTTCCTGTCCGAAAATCCCCTGAAACCCTCCTTTAGGGTGTCTAATTCTGAATCGGAATCTTGCTTCCTACCACTCTTCCTCTTATCATCTTGCTGAATGCCATAATTTCTATCTGCTTCCGTTTCCTGGCTAGTATGTATTCCTTCCTCCCTGTATAAAGTAGTGTGTGAAGGTTAGTTGGCACTTACTTCCTTCCTGGGTGCAATACTACTTACATTATTAGGGAGTGGTTTATAGCTGTTGTCCACTGAACCTCTATAAAATCCAACATTGTCATGAAAAAAGGTGCAGGTATTAAAAACTATTGATTTCTTCTATATTTACCCCTATGAGTGTCTACGACATAGGAACGCAATTGTGGACCACTTTGCACAATGGTCCCATAAACCTGTAGATCTGTGACCCAAACTTTGTCTCCTTGCTGTAAATCAGATAATTGGCGAACTCTGTGCCCTTCTGTCATAGTGAGCAGCCTGTGTCTCCTTTGCAAGAACTTCTCGAGTGTGTGCCAAACTAGGGTGTACGACCTCCTCCAGTGTTGCTGGAAGAAGCGGAAGGGTAGATAGCAGCCTTCGATTCATCAGCATCTCCGCTGGACCACAATCTAAAGGCGTTGTGTGATAGGACAGAAGGGCCAAAGACACGTCCTCATTCTTTTTAGTAGATTTTTAGCTATCTTCACTTCTCCCTCAACACAGCTGTTAGATTGCGGAAAATGTGGGAATGATGTAATCACTTCGAAACAGTGGCGGCTGCTGAGGTAGGGCTGTGTGGCACAGCCCTCCTGATAAAATCTCAGAACGCATGCCTCCACTTATTTGCTACTCAGTAAATAATACTGCGTACGAATATGGAGGTTATTTCGCAGCTAATATTTTTGAGATGGACGAGACTCTTGTCACGAGATAAATGTTTTGGGAAATGTCGAGTGATGGGGCGGCATATTCTTCGCCCCAAAGTGGGTAGAGCTAGTAGAGAGAGATGACCGTAACATAGGTCTAGGGTGCTACGGGAGGGAGGGAAGACTTCAGAGGCTCGGCCCTTTTCAGCCAATCGTATGCTGTAAATCAGAGAGAGATGGGCGCGCCCCTGCTCAAACAAAAAATGGTTTCCTGGAACTTGACAAAGCTACCAAAACTACATGTTTTGTAAGCACACTTTCACGCTCCACATTTTTGAAACACATTTCTCAACAATGCTTGTGTTTATTTCGAATATTTTTTATTTATAGATATCATTCAAACTCGCGTGAGCTTCAAATATAGTGTGCAATACGCTGAATAAGTTTGTTGTTAATTAATGATGAGCTATAAGCATCGGTCAGAAGCAGGGTTGAATTATTGTTAATGTCGTGTTGTGCAAACTTGCAAATAATTGTTAATTCGGCGAGTAACATTTAAACCTTATTACGACAAAGATTTTCAATTACGAGAATAAACTAGAGCTATGGAATCTGGGACCAGCAAGGTCACAGTTAAACATAATTCAACAACAAAGCCAAGGTAGTAAATGGTTCGTATACGAGAAAATTCGACGTAAGTACATACAATTTTGTGGACTGGCTATGCCGGTGTGAAGTTGGAAATGTGTTGTTTTGTTTAATTTTTTTTTTTTTGCTAATGAAACCTAATGATCTTGTGTGGACTGCCAATGGGGTAAAGGATTTAAAACATTTAGGAGACAAAGTTAAAATACATAAATCATGTTCACAGCATATAAAAAATGCCATAAAATTTTCATTGCTTGGTAAGGTGAATATACATTGCTAGTTAGATAGCACGTACAGGTTGACGAATGGATTTTTTTTTACAAATATATTAAGATATGCCACTTTCATCCTCTAATTTTAATTTGACATGAATTTTGTATGTACTGAAGGGTATGCAAATTAGTATTTGGTTTTAAAAATATTTGTTTTAGTGTATTTAAGTTATCATTATTAGTATGGTAGAATTGGTATTATTATGTTATCTCTCGTCGTATCGCGTAATGTACCACACCATATAGGTACTGGTTGGAAGGCATATAACCTAAACAAACTTAAAACAAATACATACCTGTGGTAGTGATTAGATCTGAACCAGAGGCCACAGTACGTTGAGCATTACAAATCGGGCGATGATGCATTTTTCTTCAAACAACCACACTTATATTTTTGTATTTAGCTACATAAGCTACACTTACTTAAGCCTGTCGTATTAAATATATTTATCACTGTGCTTATTTAAAAAATGATATTTGTATGATATGAGTTAGGATCGCTACAGCCCTCCCAGTTTCAAAAGTTACCAGCTGCCACTGCTTGGAAATTGTAGGTATTTGCAAAATTTTGAAAATTACTTGAGAAAAATTGGGAACCAAAACACACAAAAATTCCCTTCAACCCACTGCCTAATCTGTCTAACATGACAAAGGGCATATTTAAAAATAGCGAGTGTAATAGTCAGTGACTATCAATTACCAAGCATCACACTTGAACAGATCTATTACAAAAACTTGCCATGGGTGAGAGGGCCTTTCTGATTGGACAAATGGTTGTTTCGGATTTTGCCTCTCTTGCACACAAGTCGGACAGTTGCAAATCATGTTTTCCAGTTGTGACGATAATCCGAACCACCATACCGACATTTTAGCTCGTTCTCTACACCTTACTATGCCCAAGTGACCTGCATGAATACAATTCAGACAATGGAGCTGAAGAGATGCTGGGATGATCAATCTAGTAACTTTGAGCAAGAAAAATTCTGCATATGTTATGTCAGTTTTATGTTGCCAATAAGGGATCATAAACTCTGGGACCTTACTTTTCTCTGAGCAACCTTGTAAACAATAGTACTGCAGTAGTTTGCAGACGGTGTCTTTTTCTTGCTCAGCCCGAATAGTAAACAAGAATTTATCACTTATTGGATAATTGGAGATAATCTGATTTACAAAGGCACTCACTTCTCTTTCCAGTTCCAGATATTTTCCTTCTTGATTACCCACTGCTAAAAGACCCCTCGACAAGCAATCTGCCACGGCTAGCTTTTTCCCAGGAATGTACCAAACTGTGTATGAATATCTCATCAACCACAACCGGAATCTCTGCAAACGAGGTGTTAGGTCATCAATGAGCTTGGTCTGCAGAATCTGGATCAGTGGTTTGTGATCAGTTTCTAATGTTACTGGAAGGCCCAAAATGTACTGCTTGAACCATTCCACACACCATGTTAGTGCTAATGCCTCCTTTTCCACTTGAGAATAACGCCGCTCTGTTTCCGACAGTGTACGATACGCGACCCCACAACTTCCCATTTCCCTCCTGGTCCTGCATGAAGCACCCTCCTAGGCCTCTTGAACTAGCATCCGCTCTGACAATTATTGGCTTTGTAGCGTCAAAATAGGCCAGTGAAGAAGCCTGACTTAACAACCACTTCATTTGTGAAAATGCCTCCTGTTGAGGTCCCCGCCCCCCCAATACAAATGCGACCTCAGTCTTAAGAAGGGCAAACAAAGGTGTTAACAGTCCAGACATGTCAGGTAAAGGTCTGGATGAAAAATTGACAAGGCCTAAAAACGTTTCAACCTCTGCCTTGGTTGTGGAACTGGAAATTTCTGAATAGCCTTAACACAATCCAGGTCCACTGAAATTCCCTTTGTGCTTATGATGTGGCCTAGATATTTCACCTGGGTTACCCTGGAAACACACATATCAGCATTAAGGGAGATACCCACAGATTCAAGTCTGCAGAGTACCTCGCCCAATATACGATCATGTTCTGCCATACTGGGTGCAAAAATCAAAATATCATCAACATGGAATGTGGTTCCCTCAATACCCTCTAGCACCATTGCTATTTTGTTAGAAAAATATTCGGGAGCACAGGATATGCCGAATGATAATCTGTTGAAAAAGAACCTTCCAAATGGTGAGTAACTGACTTTGTTGATCTAATGGGACCTAAGAGAAGCCCGAGTTTGCATCTAACTTAGAAAAATATTTTGCCCCTGTTAGCTGCGACAGGGTAACTTCCACACTGTGAATGGAGAATGAGGCCTTTGAACACGCTTGTTCAGTTCAGAGTAATCGCCGCAAATACGAACTGTGTTCCGTTTTGTAACAACAACGTAAGGTACCACCCATTCCGTGGGTGCAGTGATACGTTCTATGCTCTCCAATTTCCTCAAACATTCCAACTCAGTCTTAAGTTTGCACAAAAGAGGTATAGCCACTACCCCAGGGACTTACAGAACGAGTGGAGTGTAATTATCCTTCAGAACTATGTTGATCTCCCCCAAACTTCCCAACTGTTTAAAGAGAGCTGGAAATTATTTCTGCGCTTCAACCTGTGACTTTGGTGTAGAGGTTATGTTTACAATTTTTTGTGTACTCACTTCCTCAGAAACCTTGGCCTCTAACTCTTGTATGGAGGCTACCTGGATAGTTTCTGCACCAATGTCTGGAAGCATTACCTTTTCCCCTTGAAACCCCGCAATTTTCACCTTACTAGCCCTGCTCGACCCAAAAGCAGAGTTTGAATATTAGTTTTAAAAAATACTTTGGTGTTGTGAGCAGCCCTCCCATGTTCTAATTGCAGCTGTAAAAAACCCAAAACTCTTAAATGTTTACCGTCTGGTCCTTTCAATCTGTCCTTACAGGGGACCACAAAGTCCCTGTACGACACCGGCACAATACTACCTGGGATACATGTAGCGTCTGTCCCCGTATCAATAAGGAAATTAAATTTTCTCTCAAAGTTTACAATCTTTATTAAGACTTTCCATGGATTATGCATGTCCTCTGTTACCCCTACTGAGTTGCAGGTTAGCCCCCTAATGAAGTAATCATGATCCTGAAAGCAAGGAACTGTACTGTCACTGTATGACTCACCCTGTTCCTCTTGAACTGTAAAAACCTTGGATGCACCTGAAGCTTTGCACACCACCGCCCAATGCCCGGGCTTATCACAGCGAAAGCACTTGGCCCTTCATGTAGGGCACCGAGAATGGTCATGCGGCCCCTTACCACAAAACCAGCACTGTGTTCCCTTGGCTGGAGCTGATGTGTTGGGTATCTTGTGGGAACCTGAGAACTTTCACCTGCATCTCTTCTGGCCCAAGCCAATAAAATCTTACTTGCCACAACACAGAAGGCTATGTGGGAACTCATCAAATTAATAAATATTGATGAAAATTTTGTACGTTTCATGTGTCCATTGTAAAATTTATTTTAACACAATTTTGTGTCACTGTAATATTGTGACACACAACCCAAACCTTTTCGAAAAGAAAGAAAGCTCATGACCCACTGTGTATTGTAAGAAAAAAATTATCTTTGCATGACTCTTATATCAAATCAACCAAATCATCGAATCCCCAAGATTCATTGGAGTAGACAAAACATAGATGTGTATGCCCATCCCTGGAATCAAACCTTTGAAAAATCACGCTATATATGATGTTTGGTTGTTTCCTAAATACGTATGTCATGTATCTCAAGCATTTTATATTTTATTTGTAAATTACAATATTTAATTCATAATTAATATTAATAAAGATGGGGAGAAAATAGGTGTGATTGAAATGCCTTGATGCATGATGCATTGGCAACAATGGTATATAGAAAGAATTCAGCTCATTAGCATAGCATTGCATCTGATCACAGAGAAGTTTGTTATTGTTGGCCACCATGTGACAGAAATTTGTACTGTTTACCCTGGCAAGAATAGACGTTCCAGCCCAGTGAAATTGTATTATTCACCAGTCCCCCAAACTTAGGCACCTAGTACTACTGCCCACTGCTAGATGGTTCCTACAATATGTTTCGTTGCAGTCTTCCTTCCTTGTTCCAGTAGGCTCATGGCATCATGCCAGGTAACCTATGCTTTCGCCAACCCTGTTCAGCTGCAACCTCTCTTCTACAAGACGCCAGCCAATGAACGCTGAGACAACCGCTCGGCAGAGTATGAAAGAGTCCGAATTCGACTCAGGGCCAGTCTTCATTCCTTCACCGTGCTAGCCGCCGAAGGAACTGGCCAGTCTGCAAAGGCCAGTCTTCAGTCTTCCACTTTACTTGGTGCCAGAACTGACCAGCTTGCACATTAAGCCTTCGTTTATTTCCTGCTCAACCAGGCTCCCCAGCTTACCTTTTCTCTTCACCGCACTTTCAGTGCTGAACTGACTCCTACTAATTGTTCTCCTGGCCCAGATCATTCCTTCCACACCCTGCTTAGTAATCCAATCATTGTGCCGAAGAATCCTAATGTCAAGTCGTCTACACCTCTATAGGGTGACAGGCTACAAATGGACCTTCTACTGCACAGGCACAAGTTCCCAGGAACCAGTTAGGGGTGGTAAGGGTGGTGACTCCTCCCTTGTCCCTGGTCACAACTTACACGAACATGGTACCGTACACAGTTGCAAAGTAAACTCTCTATGAACACAGCTGTCGGCCCGACTGTAATAATCGAAGAAGCTATTATTGACTTTTATTGACGACCTTTTTGTCAATTAAACTAAGACCTACATTTTAAAGTTCACACGCGATGAAATATTAACATTCTACAGTTTTCATGCTTGAAGTCTTATGGCCTAATTTACGACTTAGCGTAAAATTGATACCCATGTCTTGCATGGTATTCTAACCCAGAACCTCCCGAACCAAAGACCACAACTCCAAACGACTGTGCAGAGGTTGTACCACATTACATATGTAACAGTATAGGCAGTCTTATTCTGAAGAATAAAGAACCACGATATTTAGTCGGGGTTAAAAGATATTCGGTATTCCTCGAAAACAGTTTTTTCATCTTTTTGTCTGTTTTTGAGTTGAATGGCGAGAAACCCTGCAATTACATTTGATTTATTTACGTAAGCGTCATTATGAAGCAAAAAACACCTCGACATTTCAAGTGGTTCGATATGATTAACCGAAAACACATTTTGCATATTTTCGCCCCCTTAAAGGTCTAATTTCGAAACATCCTTGATTTTACTTTTTAGGTATTTTCATAAGCATCCTTCTGAAGCAAAAAGCATTTCGATATATATATATATATAACAACAAACAATGTTACTATCTATAGTCCATTCACAGTAATGTTAGCACTTTCGAAATCAATATTTCTGAAAAAGCACAGATTTGTTGCCAGACATAGCACAAACATTGGTTTGCTTGTTTCTAGTAAAGTTGGTAGTGAATTAGGTAAAGTAGTTCAAAGATGTAACATGTTACTACGTGTACAGTGTTGAAATTAGTGGCACGTTTAGTGCTTACTTTACTGTTAATGGACGTTACGATTTGTAACAGACACACCTAATCTGAGCCCGAGCCGGAGTTGAAACTGTCAGCCATTTCTGTGTCACTCGACCCCGCGTCACCTGAGGAATTTTCCTCAGAAGATATGTCCATGTTCACAATTATAACATCTATTTCGATGTCCACTACTGCATCGTTCTTGAATTATTCGGCTTCAATAATTTTCACGTGGTCGCAGCACTTTTTCCACTGTTCGACCATAAACAAACAAAATAACTGTTCACACAGCTTTCGTTTATCTTCCAGAGATTATGATATCTCCTCGCAGATTTTTGCTTTTATATCCCCCCATGCTAGTTCAATTGGATTCAAATCTGCATGGTATGGAAGCAAACGAATTATGTCATGGCCACATTCCTCTATTATTTGGTCCACTTTGAATGCTTTTGTACTGTGATGGGTTTTTACCAAAAGTAGCAAATCTGCTTTGGACATGTGAGTAGAGTATTGAATGTTGTCCTTTAACAGTCTTGGATGCCAGATTTCACAGTAGTGGATGTAGGCTTTTTATTTACTTGAACATTGTCTAGATCTATGATACTGTTTTCAGGTAAATTTGGAAGTAACTTCTGTTTCACCGAGGTGGAAAAATTTTGGTAGTTCGTGTCATCATGATAGTCACCAGACTTTTGCTTTGATTTGAAAGTCAATAAAGCATTTGAAACAAAATCTTCTTCTCCCTCAGCATGCACGATTATCAAACATACTGGCCCCTTTCCAATCGATTCTGTTACACCTACTTCAGTGCTTGTCTGCCAGCAGTAATTAGCACTATGTATTCCATGTACCTATGTTTAGTCAAGATACACGTTATTTCTACCAGCATTTCGATACTCACGAATTTCCCATTGATACCGCCCCCTCCGTGCAGCAATTTCTGGTTTTTCTATCAAAACTTTTCTTTTAGATTGGCATTTCTTCCACCTAAACCCTAAACATTTCAACAAATTCCGGAAGTACTCTCTACTGTCATTTAAAACTCCATCCTCTTGTAATGCCCTGATCAATTTCTTTAGTGTTGGAACTGTTTTCCTAACAGTGTAAAACTCATGAGTTTTTGCTGTATAGCTACAGGGATAAAGTCATCAAGTTCGATTCTCCTGATTCTTATTCTTCCCCGTGTGTGTAGAAAAACTTTAACTATTTTTACTTTTAACTTTACCTTCTGCCACACTTGTCACTTCGGCAATGTTATGCTTCAAATTGTATAATCACTTTTGTTCTTTCAAATGTGTTGCCACATTGCAAACGATTTCTCGTGCCTGTCCCCACAACAGCGTGCCACATTAAATCCGTGACTTATGTGCCGACGTCAATGCCATGTAACCAGGATTGTGAGGTAACCATACCGGGCCGATGTTTCCCAGAAGCAGGTGACAGCTCGACTGCCCCCATGCCTGTCGCAATACATTGGCAACAATGCTATAAGGAGTTAGATTCAGTTTTAGTTGTTTTCGCAGTGCTAGTCTTCCTCGTCCCATTTAGTTCTTCCCCTAAGCTTTTGTACAGGTAGGAAATAGTATGACACCCATATTTATTTCCACTCACATGGAATAAACATTGTGTTTATGCACTCACGCTCACTCACCCTCTCTTTTGCCTTTTCCATTTTCTCCTCCACCTCTCGTTCTCTGGCGTGTCAACCTCCTATTCGTCCCCTTCCTACCTATCAGGGGGGGACGAAAATAATGAGGGGGGAGCTCTAAAGTTAAATTGAAAGTTTTGAATGATGCAAGTAACCCTTCTGTGGTGAATTAACATTTGATGGGTGTTTTGCCTGGCGGGTCGGGGATTGGCCAATGCCGGGGTCCTTGCTGGGGGTACCGCCTAACAGAAGGATGACAGGAAGTTGGAGGGGAATCAAACCTCAGGGTGAGCTTGATTGCGAATGTCTCCCTGCCAGGGAGCACAACCTTGCTCACTGTGAAGGCTTTCGAAATCCAGGATGCCAGCTGTCCAAGATAAATGAAACAATGACTTCTGAAGGATAAAGAGGTCAGCATACGCAAAATGTAATGAGTTGATCATCCTTCAGATGCTTCCTACTCAGTGTCCTGTTTGCGATATAAGCACCTAAAGGGAGATGGTCTCGTGGGCTTGCACAATGGGATGTATATGTGGGGATGGGAAGATATTGGTCGTTTCGGTAAAGTTGGGGGTGAAATAGTGATTCTAACTACCTTTCTGGTGGCAGTGCAGATGGCACACGTACTTACAAGTGGATGATCGACAGCCAAGATTGGTGTTCATGGTTTTGCTCCAGGTAAGGTATTAGTAGCTTTCGAATTTGTAACTAGGCCACAGCCAGCAGATACCCAGCCAGGAGTTGAGTTTGGACCCGTGAACACATGCTATTTGGGGTGAGATGGGGCGTGATCCTGATGCAGTGACCTCCAGCACTGATGAAGGGGGTGAATTATCTGGGACTGTGTTGTCTAACTGAGGGTTGTTGGAACTAGATAATTCTATTTGGAGGGCCCATCGGGCCTGGCGACGTAGTCGGCTGGGGCGTCCACCTCCCTTCTTTGTCATGAGAATACTGAGTTAGGAATCCTAACAAAACTATCGTGCTATAAAATATACTAGGTTCTCTCACTATGTCCCAAAACTCAATCCTCCCCTAGCCGTCAATTGATAGTCCTCGGGAAAATGATTTCTCAGTCACTCAGAGGCCCTACCAATGAGAATGATGAGCTAGAGTTGGAGTGTGTCTGCAGGCAAGCATGGGTGTTTTGTACATGCTCAGACATCAGAGTATGTCTTTGTTGACTAGAGATCTTTGCAAACCTAGTGATACCGAGGAGCTCTGCCCACTCACACTTGTTCCGCAGAGAGAACATTAAATTTGTGTTGAGCCAAATTATTGAAAGTAATTTTACGTGAAAAAAACGGGTCAAAGGCAAAATTCGCAAATTTAACAATATTGGATTTTTTACGTAGTGATTATTTACACATTGAGCAAACACTGAGGAACCCGATTATTTTATAAAATAGCTAAGTTATTATTTAATCCACTTTATGCCAGGTGATGGCAAATCTGGTTATCAGTTTCCCAATGTTTAGTCTAGAATTCAAAATTCTATCACTTTTAACAGCATGGTATGTAGACTGAGAGGTGGGTTAGGACGTCGTGATGGCCTGCTACTGCAGAGTCAAGGAAGACGGGGTTAGTGGGTGCAGGGTGCAGATGTTGTGGTTACCTCTGGAAAACTTGCTACTGGAGCTGGAGTGCGCTTTTGCAAGCTGAAGGCTGGTAGAAGTGGTGGTCTTCTCAGACCCAGGAGAGCCCACTGCCCATTGTGGTCGGCGAGCCAACAAACTCTAGCAAAAGTGTTTCAGAGGTTCCTTATAATGTCCAAATTTCATCTTAAGGGCTCTCCCAGGGGTGTGGGGGTTGTTAGCCTCTCGACATAGGGGCTGGTTATCTTTGGTAGCAGGTGGTGTTGCAGATTTATTATTGCCCTGGTTGGAGGCTGACATCAGGTTTACCTCCTCTGCCCGAGGCTTGGCGGCTGTGATGTCACTGGGCGCAGGGGTGCTGCGAGTCTGTGGCGATTTTGTTAATTTTCTTATTTGAGTCGGCTTGTACATGGCTCGTTGGGTAAAACAATTTTTAGGTTGAGTGGGTGGCGACTGCATGTCGGAGTTTGGGTGGCAGTACAATCTCATAATTTATCATGTTATTTATGCATGTGTCTGCAGTTGTTCAGCATGTGAAATCAACCGTGTGGCCACTTGGAATTATATATGCAGCTTCGGACTTGTCCAATGCTTCTCAGTGCTCACTGATGAGGCGAAGTCGGCCCGTAGAGTAAGCAGTGGTGCTGCGCAGCAGTGTGGTATGCATCATAGTTCAACCCATTTTTTAGTACCACATTCCTCTAGACTTTGCACCTATCCCAGTGGACCTCCCCCTTCAGAGAAATGCAGGTGATCCCGGGTGTATTACTACATCGAGCCAAACACATGTATTTTCCTACCACACACATTCACAACTGGCGAACCTTACTGCTTACCTTGGTAAGCATAATGGTGGAGCCTGCTCATAGGTACTGTGCCTTCAGACCAGCTTGTCAGTTCGGTGCTCACCTTTTCCATGGCACTTTCAGTGCTGGCGGAGGCGTTCCCTGAATTGGGAAGACTCGGCTGGGGTGCATACACAAGTGTTGAGACCGTCAATGATGAGGTCTGAATCGCAGTATTCACCATGCCTAAGCAGCGAGCACTGAGATAGAGTATCTGTGCAGTCAGCAGCTGGTCACATGGCTTCTCACTACATAAAGGAAAACACAAACCCAGCATTTCGCCTTTTCGATGTGAATGTATCTAGTATGAATCCAGATGCTTTTTTCCAAATGTAGTGGGACCAGGGAGAATTTTAACCAAACACTATTTGCCTCCAGGCACTTACAAGAGCTGACCCTCTACCTTGTAGTCTTCATCGACAAACTTGCTCCACGAGAACATGCACAAGTCCTGTGCCAGATACAAGTACATGTCACATCTGCCATACCTAAGAAACTGTTCACAGCACTGATTTGTCTCAGTGGAGAGGTACACCCATGGGTCAGCAAGTTCCTCAACTGACCAGAACAGCTGCCAACAGTTTCCATCGCCTACCTAAGACTCAAAGTTGTTGCTCTGCCCTTAGTGACACACATCACTAGTCGAAACACTCAAATACCTGCAGGACCCACATGCACCACTGTACAACCTCTGGTCCAATCTAGCACAGTAGAGATGCGTCGCTCAGGTATACCACTAGCAAACCCATAATTTTAAACTTAATATCTCACTGCCAGAACCCGACTTTGTGCCCTGCCACAAAGCTACCAGACCAGTCCTGTATGCTGGATGCGGTGCAGTACCTCACAAGGACTAAATAACTCCAAACCCTGCCAAAATAGGTTGCGCCTGGCCTAGCATCCAATTGGGCCATCATCTGGCATGGACATCACATCAATACACATGCCAGTCGATTGAAGCCTCCATAGGGCAGGACAGGGATATCGCCCATCTGTGCAAATTGTTGGCATCCACATACTGGAGGTAGGTAGACAGTCAAGTGGCATCATTCATTGCAGGAAAGTCCTTGTTGTTCGCCACCATGGATATGTGATGCAATGGGCCACCCCTCACCGGATACCAGCCTCAATAAACAGATGGGTATTGTAGTCCACTAGGAGCTCCAGCTTCACACTCATCTTCCGTAACATCGCATCGAAGGAGATTGCTGGGGCTCTCACATGCCGGACACAGTCCAGACCGTATGGGGACAGACAGAGCACCTGTAAGTTCTCAAAGACATCACAGAGCAGCAGAACATCTGTATTCAAGTATAGCCCTGTATAAGCCTTCAGCTATGTACAGCCGAAGCTTGCCCAGACCATCTGCGCATGGCGGTACTCCTCCTTGTTTATGGTAGCACCAGTGAGCCTGATGTTGAATAGCACCAATCCCTGGCATATGTGGCTCATCGAGTGTCCCCAATGTGATATAATCATATGGGAACACCCCTTTCTTACTCATCAGGTTGAACTGTCGAGGATCGATAAAGAACACCACTGTGGTATGGAAATCCACAGACGGCGGTTCTGTGTGAGAGTTGCGAGGCTGGCAGACATGAATCAATACTTATCTATAAACATGATGGTGAAGTTGTCACCCAGAATTTGTAAATTTAATTAATTTCTCCTTGGTGTTCAGGATGATAAATATGTCCTCTGTGTCTTAGTCAAGCTGGGTGATGACGAAATGTGAATCATATGCCAAGTTGAGGATCAGGATTGGCACATGCTTGGGGCAGCAGTGGAACTTTTTGAAATTGTTACATGCCACCACCGATAAACACCCCCATGAAGTGGTTGTGATCATGCACCTTCCGGTTGTTGACTCTGGTGAAGGGGCCGTGCAGAGATAGCAGGTGGTGGCCCTATTATAGCCAGCCCATTCACCACATATCAGTGGTCGCATTGGCTTGGACTGGCAATATATGTCTTTCACCAGATTACCAATCCTTATGATCTCCTCCATGAACTTCTTTGCTGCACCCTCCCTAGTGTAGTGACACACTGTCGGTGGGGAGGCTAGCGGTCTTGGTGGCAGGTATGAGATGGTTGTCCACCTTGACATACACCCCATAACTAAAGGGCACATGCCTTTGGTACCTATAGGTATACAACATCATCAGGTTCTGCTCACATGACTGCACAGGCTGCAGGTATGCCTCGAAATCCTCATAAACAAATATAGGTACCTTGTCGACATGATGGAAGTTCTGTAACCCGAGCATAGGAGGCTGGCTGTTCTCCTTGGTGGGCATGTCGGCTCAGATGCTGTCATGGTGCAGTACTCTTGTGATTGGCCAGAGTCTCAGCACCAGTGAGCCCTGTCACCTGCGACTTGTTGTCATACACTTGCAGACATTGCTTGCAGACATGCATGGGATGGTAATGGTCGGTCACTTGCAAGTATACAAGGCAGGAGAAATCAGCTATGAGGCAGTAATGCACATTCCCATCTTCTGTCATCATGAGGAAGAGATCGAAGTGGGTGGCTGGCTCCTCCTTCGATACTCATATTGGGACAATGGTGTTGTCCTCCTCATGTGTGTAGATATTCACACTGACCCCTGGGTTCTCCTGCTCGAACAGAGGTACCTGACATAAAGGGGTGGGGAAGGCCAGGCTGGTGAAGACGAACCTGGCCTCCAGGTCGAGGTAACAATGGTTGACATGCTCATCATCCCACATCCCCCTTTACATAGTATGCCAGAATCGCCCATTTGAAGAACTGCTGGTCATGGTTCTTGGGATTGACTATCACCTTCTTCGATGTGATTGCAGCAGGCAGGGCAATGTAGGAAGAGGCTTGAAGGGGATCGAGCTTATTGATGTGCAACTGGAGCCTGGAGCCTCTTCACCATGTTAAGCATCCAGCTGCTGCCCTTTCCCATATAGTCCACCTCCTCCTGGCATATCTTAGTAATGGCAGTCGCCATGGCATCTTCTACATCAGCTATGTTGTGGAGTGGCAAGTTCTTCGTCTTGAATGCACATTCATCAGACTCATCCTCATGTGGCTCGGGCTTACCATATGTACAGTCCAGGAATATGTTAAACTTAATGGCAACCTGAATGTATATCTCCTGCTCCAGTTGGTCGATGATCCTGGCCTTCATACTCTCGAGGTGGCCGCAAATATCAATGGCATCGCTCAAGGTATTCTCTGTGTCATATGTCCTCATCACATCCCTAAACACACTCTCCTCCTCCACAAAGCTGTGCTCGTCACACTGCCCCCAGTGAAGATGGGGATGTGGCATGGACATTATCATTCAGTGGCGATCTCACATGCGTTGGTATATTTGGTAGAGAATGCTTAGAAAGCAGCCACGTACAAAACGTGTATTTTTGTTTATAAATGTTACTTTTCTATTCAATTTTTTAGTTCCGCTTGACCTGATGCATGAATAGCATGTTGAGGAACTTTCAAATAAATCTAGCAATGTAAGAAGCAAGCACAGTGTGTGGATTCTGCCACAGGCTAAAATAAAATATATCTTTATCGGAATAAGAGGGCTTTCAGCACAGGTTAAATGAAACTGTGACACATGAACTTTTTTTTTTCATTTATCAATTAACCTTCGTATTAATTAAACATTGTCACATATGTAAAGATAGTTCTGTTCATATTTACACTTTGTTGCACTAAAAATGGAAAGCAAAAGAAATAATTTTTTTAAGTTATCGCAAATGGTTATATAACATTTTTGTTTATTCGATGTTAAGATATGGAACTACTTTCCACCCCTTGTTACAAATGTTACTGGGAGAATGTCTGTTTTCTAATGTTAATTTCTAATGTGCTCACTTTATCGTGAACATCCTTTACTCACATTTGAAATAAACATAAAATTTCACTGCCACTCCCATTTGTGGTATGGCCAGCATTTGAACCCGGATTGCCTTAGTAGGTGGCATGTGGGCTAAGGCCTGTTCACTGGTAGCTATGCAGTCGTGTTGCTTTGTAGCGTGAGGGCGGTCAGAAGACAGGCATTTTTATCACTGTGGTTAGGGGGTGGGAAAGGTCGATGTTTATCACCGCGTTGATGGCAAAGGGGTAAGGTGGCGAGATAGGGACGGACATTAAATGACTTATTGTTTTCTCAACCGGATACCATGCAACCGGACATCGCGGAAGGAAGCTCCGTGCTCTCTATGTCCTGAAGGGAGGAAACGTGGCATGGGGAGATGCAGCTGGAAGCTCCACACCTGCTACCTTGTAAGTGTCGTGTATGTGGCAGAGCTCTAAGGGGCGGAAGATCCGTTACCGTGTACATGCCCTGTATGCGGCAGAGCTGGGAGAGGTGTGGACGACGTGCGGTCACCCGCATGCTGATGTTTTTGTGTAAAGCAGAGGATTGGCTTGAAATGCTGCCATACCACATGTTCATGTCCACATTGAATCCTGCCACTATTTGTTTCTCATTTATACGTGTTAAACAGACCACGGCTGATATGACACAGGCTGTAGTACCATTAACATGTGCTCGTATTTGTATAATTTGTTTGTCCACGTTCTTCCACAGGGAATAAGTAATCACAATGTGCTACTATATGTGCTTACCCGTTTCCTTCATGGGGAATAAACGTGTACTTAGGTTGGATCCTAGCGAATTAATACTATAGGCTATTCATGGTAAAATGAGCATTTTTGAAAGCCATCTCTGTTTGAATAAAATTCAATAAATACATTTTATATTAGCTTTAGATGGTAATTTCAGAGTGCCATGGAATGTACACACTGTGTTCATTACTTACATGGCAATGTTCACTTATAAAGGCGGATAAAGGATAAAATATAGCTGAAGGGAAAAAGTAATTAGGGCCTCAAAAGTGCTCACTTTACCGTGAACAGCCTATACCCATTGGTATTACTTTACCACCATTTTTTTTATTGTTACATAATGTCACATCTATATATATATATATATATATATATATATATATATATATATATATATATATATATATATATATATATATATATATATATATATATATACACGTCTCTCTATCTCACAGTGCTGGTGCAGGGCAATGGTGCATGGCAGCTGGTCGGTGCAATTCTAGCGCTGTGGAAGCTGTGAAATGATTCAATGAGTATCCTTCGTGGGGGTGTATTTATGTGCTACAGCATGTGTTCCCCCCTCCCATGCCTACATCTGTCACCAACCCCTTCCTTCCCCACACACTGGTCCACACAGCAGAGGGTGCATGCATTAGCGTCTTCCAGAAGACAGCAGAGGGTGCATGATTAGCGTCTTCTGTCTAGCTGCTGCTCGCAGGGGTGACCAACTCATACTACATGTTCCTCTAAAGGAGAATTGTCATTATCACAAGTACTAGTCTGATCATGCACTCGTCACAGTAGTATGTACATGTTGGTTGTGCCACAGAGAGTACTTCATTGGATTTGTATCACCTTTTTTTCCCCTCTCTCCCACCCTTTTTTTACATACGTACTCCTAAGACTGCTTATCATGTTCATGACCTCCCAATTGCACAGGTCATTATTATTCTGGTTGGGTTTTATCCTGTGTGACCAAGGTGGCCACTGCGGCAGGGCTTTGTCATGAGGATACCTCGGGGGAAGGGCAATGCTGACTGGGGCCTCATTGTGGCCAGATGTCGTTATGCAGTCGCCATTTTGGCAGTGCATTATGTGTGGGGGTAATCGTATATGCGAACTTCAGCCCTTGCTGGCTGCCAATATGGCCACCAGTATTACTACAATCGTTCCGACTGGCTACCAAAATGGCCACCATCGAAGTATGTGCTCATTCGGGTAATAGGAAATCGGTTTTGACGAATTGTGAGAAAAAATTTCCTGACTGCCAACATGGCTACCATTGGTCTTGGGTGACTTTTCCTGGCAACCGAAATGGCGGCCATCAACATATGTGCTCATTGGGGTGATAGGAATTCGATTTTGGACAAACACTGGGTAATTTTTTTCACTGGCTGCCAAAATGGCCACCGTCGGCATAGGACGGTACGCTCTAGAATTTTCCGCGGGAAGAGAGGTAAATTGTTGG
The DNA here is from genome assembly GCA_029891345.1 of Dryococelus australis. NCBI lineage: Eukaryota > Metazoa > Arthropoda > Insecta > Phasmatodea > Phasmatidae > Dryococelus > Dryococelus australis. Next base: position 46,098,165 of record CM057000.1, read on the forward strand.
AAATTTTTTATGGGCAGGGACCTTGATATTCAAATTGGGTCCGCGTGTCCGCCGCCTGACGCCTGATGCTGTAGACCGCCTTTTTTTATACTACTGCAGGAACATCCCTGATTCTCGTCGAGTGCATCGGAAAACTGGGCAGCTCAGTCGTGGCACCGACGCCATCTTCTCTCTTCTGTGACGACATCAAGGTCTCCACGCCGTGGGTGAAGGTGGGGGCACCCATGGGCAGCCACCCCTTTCCCTCCTCCAAAATCTTCGTCGGTCTTGGGCGAGCACTTAAAAGTGCTCGGCGAGACATCCAGGAGCTACCAGTGATGGAGACGAATCCGCTGGCCCAGGTGTGAAGGCTGACATCGGGGAGCTTCGGAGGTCCGATACATTCCAATCCATTCCTCACGCATCCGTAGTCGACAGCCCGCCGAATCCAGCAGTGAGGTTCGCTACACTTCAATATTTGGCACCTCGAGATCCCCCTCCCCACCTTGATCTTTGGGTCGCCTCCAGCAGATGCGCTTCGCCATCTCTTACTGAGCCACCCAGATTCCCGACGTTCACGACGACGGCGTTGTAGAGCCGGCCAGATGGCCCACGATCTGGTATTTGATTATTCCCAGACACCCCTGAGCCTGGGGATCCCCGATCCGCCACCTGGGGACGCGAGTTGCGGAATGGTCGCCGCACCTGAGTTGTCATGGTCGCACCATACTCGCAGAAGCACCTCGCATTCGCTGGTCCCACGGACCGGGCAGATCCCGGAGAGTGAGAAGCCACGAGCGCGATGTTCATCCCTCGACAGCCCAGCTCGACTTCTTGACTGCTCTTCAACGTTTTTTTTTTTTTTTTTTTTAACAGGAATTTTACCTTTTCGTTGCTATTAAAATGTCCCTAACAGTTGCTATTAAAATGTTCCTAACAGTGAAAACAAAATGTGCATATCAAACAAAATTCCCAAGTTTTCCAATTATGATTGGCATGATTAGTGTCGTTCCTTTTTCAAGTTAACAAGTGGTTTCTTTTCAAACAACGTGCAGCGGAGAGTGATATATTTCGTTAGACATCTATTCTTGGTATAAAATTATCCCCAATCATTACCATATAACATATTTTGGAAACAGTTTTACTGACAAGGAGAACGTTAGCAAAATTGAATTATTCACATAAACTAAAGTATTTTCAGTAATGCACTTACACTGGCAATACATGTTCTGAAACATTAATTTGAATTGCTTAGTTGGCCAGAAAGGACACAAAATAAATATAATTAGCATGCCGTAAAATATTGCTACAAGTAAAACAAGTTTACACAAATTCCCAGATGTTACAGTATATTAATCAAAATTATTTATTATTTTGAATTTTTTGAAAAATTATAACATGTGAGTAGTAGTGGCAAGGAAATATGCACACACATGTTTTTCCTCGCTTTTAGCATGTACGAGCCCCTGCTTTCACAGTTTCTAAATTTGTGCTTCGTACGATCCCAATCATGACTGCATTCGCATTCATGCAAGCATTTCTATTTGTACATTTTCAGCATGTGAGTTTCAACCCTGACGTGTAGTAAGGCCTACCCATACCTTGTAACCCAACATGGGCATGCTGTTATTATTAAGTTTTGCCAAAAATTCATGACACATTTCAAATTTCCTTTTCATTAAATATTCTTTTCATTCACAATATACTGCGAATGGTTGTTGTTTGATTGTACTATTTTTACTTATTATTTTTTGTGTTAAATTCATGTCTTGTCATTTAATTATTTAAACAGACAATCGTTCACTGTGAAATGAGCACTTTTGAATGCCCTAATAAAGATCTACTTGTATGCACTTTGTGTATTATTCCATCATATGTAACATTAACATTGCCATGGGCCTCATCACTTTATTCATCCGTCGGTCAAATGAAACTGATAAATTATTAGGAAAGTTAATATTTTATAAATTTGCTCATTTTTACATTTCAATGTATTAAGAAAACCGAAAGCGAAAGAAATGATGAAGTTGTCACAAATGGTTACCTAACACTTTCTATTCGACGTTAATGTATGGAACTACTTTCCATCCATCTTTACCAACTTTGCTGGGAGAATGTCACTCGGTGCGCCCATTAAAATATATGCAGGCAGGGTAAGTGAATTTTTTCTAAGGTTAATTTCAAATTGCTCACTTTATCGTGAACAGCCTTTACCATGTCATTACATTCATCACTGCGCCCAGAGCTGTTTGCAATATTGATATTTACTCTGCATTTAAGACATAGAATACTAAGCATCATTTTTACTCATAATTTAAATATAAATTTCTGTAAAAATTAAAAACATTAACATATGTACACAGAACCACTGGTGGTCTGGTTGATATTCGCTTGTGTACCACTGCTGAAGCATTCTGCCTTAGGCCCTTCAGGTGAAAATGCAATATTATGGATGTGAGACCCTGATGGGAGTGTTGCGAATACTAATGTGTTGTGGTAGTTTATTCAGTGTAGGTATTCCTGTTTCCTCTGTTGTTTACGCCAACCCTATCTGAATTGTATTTTATTCCATGTCTGTCTCTTGATCAAGCGAACTGGCTGGACTTACACTGATGTGCGAAATCAAGGATGGTACAAGTTTTCACGCGTAATGTTGCGTAGCAATGTTTTAAATAGGTGCAAAGCATACCATAACATTGTTGAGATGTAAGAGAATAGGAAAGTTGAACAAGGCTGATGAAGAAATGAATTCAGGTAAAGGACCCTTCTTCAAAAGTGGGCATAACAGGACTGGAAATAGAAACGTCCATGTGACAGGCAACAAACGAGAAGAATGCAGTCCTTGGTATGTAATATGATCATCCCTGACTGAGATGCAAGAAACACACCATGCGTTCATTCTCAATCAATGAGCTCTTGAAGCATGGTAGCCTGTTCTTCTTCTAGGGCCAATTGCAGCTGCTGAGTCATTACTGGCGACTGGCGATGTGTTTCCAGGCATCTTCCGACAACATTTCACTGTGTTCAATTGGATTTGGCTACAATGATATAGTGAGTCGATCCATGCAGCGAATATTTTATCTCTCCGACTGCACAGCAACAGCCACTGTACGAGGTGTAACATTCTTGTCCATTAAGAGGAACTCAGGGTCCACAGCACCGTATCTAAGAGGCATGTGAGGAATGATAACCTCACTACAACAGCTGTCACCAACAACTGAACCCCGGTGGAAGAGTTGGAGCTCCGTACGGCCTCCAAGCGTCATACCTCCCCAGCCAAGAACTTCGCCACCTGCAAACGAGTACCTTTTAACGATGTTGGAGTAATTATGGTTTGTTCCCCGCTCTCTCCTGATGTAAAGACAACCGGAATTTCCAATGAGCAGGGACATGCAAAAATCACATTATTATCTGACATCGGGCTCCATTGGCTGCTATGCATATGCGAAGTCACTCCCTTTCTGTGTGAACTGCATGTGATTGGGATACACATTGTGAAGTGTTCAAGTGTTAATTTAATGGCTCAGAGTTACCCAGGGTGTATCATTGGACCTCGGGTAAAGTTGTTCGCATGCTGTTTACTGGCCCAGGGACGTAGACAAGAGGGGGAGGTGGTAGTTCCCGAGTCCCCCCTCCCCATACGGACTATATATAAAAAAGAAAAATATACATATTTAGTTATAACTATATTGGAAATTAGGTAAATGAAAAGGTATAATCATACAGTAAAAATAAGTTCAAAAATATAGGTGCCTACATTTACTGTTGTTCTTCAGCTCATAAAAATGGTATAATATGCTGTTTTGTGAATGAAAAAATCCCCCCCAAATAAATTTCGATCTATGCAACTGAACTGGCTATATTTTTGCTATCAGACAGCAATAGGCATCATTCAACTCGATGTGCACTGTATGTTAGCTTCTACTTTAATACTGAATCTTGCAACAAATACATGTATGTATGGTGGTTTAGAGTAAGTAACATTTTTAAGGTTTGTGGGATGGAGTGTGGAACTACTCAATCAAATATGTATTGTGTATTCTCACCTTGTCTCTGCAGATAATACTGCATCTTGTAAGGGTTTTTTCCTGTGGGGAAAAAATACCTCATAACTCAGATTGCTTATTTGTAACCATATTTTATGTGTTATATGTATGAAGTTGATCAATTATACATTTAAATCTGTGGCGAAGGAGGTTGAAAAGCACCACAAGACTGGAGTATGAGAAGTAGTAAGTTCATTAAATATAACCACAGGTTTGTCTATTCGTAGTTTCTTCACACTTTTTTAATCTAACCTTTGAAAAATCACCCATGTATTATATGTTTGGTGGTTTACTAAATATCTAATTTATTACAAGCTTTTTATACTTGTGTCGTCATAAAAGTATATTATTTCTGTTTAAAATGAACTTTTACTAATATTTTATCTACAAATTATATTTTATTTATAATTAACTAGTAGCCCGGCATCGCTTCGCTCAGGTTTTATGGAGTTGTTAAAATACGTACCTATATATTTGTGACTACCCATGACTAGCTGCGACTACCTGTGACTACCATGACTACCTGGGACTTCCCGTGACTATACGTGACTACCTGCGACTACCCATGACTATCTGTGACTACCCATGACTACCAGTACTACCCGTCACTACTTGTGACTATGTGTGTCTACCAGTGACTATTTGTGACTACCGGTGCCTACTTGTGACTACCCGTGATTACTTACGACTACCCATGACTACCTGCGACAACTTGCGACTATTTGCGAATTTATAATATTAAGATAACATTAAGATCTACTGAGCCACTTGGGATCGCTCAAGCCACAGGGCCACTGCGTCTCCACTTGGGATCAATATAGCCACTGAGTCACTGCCGCCCCACGTGGGATCGCTCTAGCCACTGGGTCACTGCGGCCCCACTTGAGATATCTCTATCCAATGAGTCACTGCGGCCTAACTTGGGATCGCTCTAGCCACTGGAACCTCTGTGGCCCCACTTGATATATTTCTATCCACTGAGTTACTGCGGCCCCATTTGAGAGTGCCTTAGACACTGAGCCACTGCGGCCCCCACTTGAGATCGCTCTAGCCACTGGGCCACTGTGGCCCTACTTGGGATCGCTCTGGCCACTGGGCCACTGCGTCCCCACTTGAGATCGCTCTAGCCACTGGGCCACTCCGTCCCCACTATATATATTTCTGTCACTGAGCCACTGCAGCCGCACTTGAGAGTCCTCTAGCCATTGAGCCACTGCGTCCCCACATGTAATTGCTCTAGCCACTGGATCACTGCGGCCCCACTTGGCATTACTCTACCCACTGGGCCTCTGTGACCCCACTTGATATATGCCTATGTCCATCTGAAAGGATGTATCTTGCTAGGAGTGAAAAAATTATAATAATCGGCCTGTATATTTGGTAGAGAATGCTTAGAAAGCAGCCACGTAGCTCATTGTTCTCCAACTTGGTTTACAAATTTTGAAATTTCTCAATGACTTTCTTTTTCCTTTTTGAATTTAACATAGCCTGCGGCCATCTGGAAGAATGTAGCTTTCTAATAGTGAAAAAATTATAATAATCGGCCTGTATATTTGGTAGAGAATGCTTAGAAAGCAGCCACGTAGCTCATTGTTCTCCAACTTGGTTTACAAATTTTGAAATTTCTCAATGACTTTCTTTTTTTTTTTGAATTTAACATAGCCTGCGGCTATCTGGAAGAATGTAGCTTTCTAATAGTGAAATAATTATAAGTATCGGCCATGCAGTTTCCGAGATTACCCGAGACATATAAACAACTAAACAAACTCGCATACCCTCTTTAATATATTAGTATATATATGAATAAAACTGAACGGAAATAGCAGTTTTGGTAATACCTAGTTAGAAATAGTCGTTATGCAAAATATTATTACACTGAGTGCGCACGAATGTGGTGTGTTGTCCCTCTGGTGTAATTTTATAGAATCGGTTAAGCTTTTTTTGTATGAGGCGAAGAAATATCCTGGAAGTAGAACTTTAGCTGGGCTTCAGAAAAGTTGAACGTAACCGTGGATAGACTATATTAATTATTCCCAGCCGTTACATAAAACCTTCGTTGAGGGATCCCTGGACGCACCATTGCTATAGGCTGTTCACGGTAAAATGAGCTCTTTTGAATGCCCTGCTTAACATCTACTTGTATGCACGTTGTGTATTCTTCCGCCTTATGTAAAATTAACACTGCCATGAGCCTCGTCACTCTATTTATGCATCGGTCAACTGCAACTTTAAAATTATTACAAAAGGAAATATTTTGCGAATCTGCTCATTTTTACACTTTGGTGCATTAAAAAAAAAACAGAAATTGAAAGAAATGATTTAAGTTATCGCAAATGGTTACCTGGCACTTTTGAATCGACGTTAAGATATGGAACTACTTTTCATTCATCGTTACCAACTTTACTGAGCGCATGTCACTCATTTCGCCCGTTAAAATGTATGCAGGTAGGAGCAGTGACATTTTTCTAACGTTGATTTCAGATGTGCTCACTTTAACATGAACAGCCTTTATAGGCTGTTCATGTTAAAGTGAGCACTTTTGAAGCCCTAGTTACTTGTTTTTGCTTTCAACCAATTTATATCCTTCCACCACATGTTAATGTAAACCCTGTCCTGTGAATAAGAAACACAGTGTATACATTCACCATACCCAAAACCAAATGTCCGAGGGCACAATGAAATGTATTTATTGGTTATTATGCCTGATAAAACGGCCCTGAAAAGCGCTCATTTTACCGTGAACGGCCTATAACAAGGTTGCGCGATTGGCTAGCGAGTGGCCTCGCTTGCTTCTGTAGCGTCGACTGTTGCGTGTCCTCCGCGGCGGTTGGGAAGGAGAGGTCGGAGAAAGCGCGTGGAGGGAGCGGGTAGTTGTGTCTGATGATTACGGTTTGGAAGGGGGGGGGGGGGGGGGAAGTTGTCTGCTTGGCCACGAGACGTCAACACGGGCAGGCGACGCGCAGTTTCCCGCGGGCAAGTATGGTGCGGTGGATTCACGAGTACAGCCCGCTCAGGCAGGACGACGACGTCAAATCACACATGAGCCAGACCGCCGACCACGAGGTACGTACACCACATGCACTATGTTCTTGACTCACGGGCCGGGCCGCACGCGGGAAACGCGCCGGCCGATGCCGCTGGTCGGCGGGTCTTCTCCAGGATCTTCCTTTCCCCTGCAATTGCATTCCGGCGCTGCTCCATGTCCACCTCGCATCGGCTCTCAGGCCCCTGTTGTTAAGGTTGAAGTAAAGAAACTGCCTATGGAGCACTGCACCTGAATGTACAATGTGAGGAACTCACAAAAAAAATTAGTACAGAACCGTACAAATTGTCAGAAAAGTGTGATTTATGCTGTATATGAAAGATGGATGTATACATTTTGCAACATTATAAAATATTTTACTAAAATATACTTTTTAAATGTAAAAAATTAATCAATAGATAGAGTCCGCATTTTTAACCAAATTCAAGCGCATTTCCGTTTTGGATGCTTCGGAAATCAGAATTTACAAGAAAATCTTCTTCAAGACACATCGTCATAACATTTACTGTGATCATGTGCAATAAAATCATAGTAATAATGCATCATATAAATTTTATTATTAACTTTATTTTCCTCAGTTTCAGCCATAAACGTTTGTGACAAATGGACACACATAAAATCAATTATAAAAATTATTTCCTGCATTCTTATTACAATTTTCTGACCCACAATCATAGTAAACATTGTGACGATATTCCATGACGAAGATTTTCTTGCAAATTCTGCTTTCTGAAGCACCCAGAATGGAAATATGCTTCAATTTTGAAGAAAAAAAAAAAAAATTCCTTTTTACGTTGTAAAAGTATATTAATGTTGCAAAATAAATACATTCTTCTTTCGTATACAGCATAAATCGCACTCTGCTGACAATTTTTACGGCGACTGTACTACTATTTATGAGTTCTTCACGTTGCGTAGTCGGGTGCAGTGCTCCATAGGCAGTTGCTTTACTTCAACCTTAAGAGCCCAGCAAACCTCCTTCGCTCCATTCTCCTGAACCTGGGAGATATGGCATTGCGTGGGACAGGCTTAACTTCAGGAAAACCCAAGGTTGTATGCAGTTGTTAACTCTTAGCCAAAGGTACGTGCTGTCATGTACATATAAGTACAAACGTCGGTTCCGCGTTGTCAAGCCGAAGCTAATTCCGTCGGGGTTATAGGTTGTTCACGGTAAAATGAGCACTTTTGAAAGCCCTGCTTATGATCTACTTGTAGGCACGATTTGTATTCTTCCAAGTTGTGTAAAATTCACATTGCCATGGGCCTCATTACTTTATTCACGCATCGGTCAAGTGAAACTGTGGAATTATCAGAAAAGTAAATATGTTACAAATCTGCTCATTCTTATACTTAGACGCATAAAAAAAAAACAGAGAGAAAAAGAAATAATTTCAGTTTACACAAATGGTTACTTCACACTATTTACTTGACGTTAATACAAGGAACTATTTCTCATCCATCATTACCAACTTTACTGGGCGCATGCCACTCAGTGCGCCCGTTAAAACAGATGCAGGCAGGGGCAGTGACTTTTTTCGAAGGTTTATTTCAAAAGTGCTCACTTTATTGTGAACAGTCTTTGGTAAAATGCACCTCGACACACGGGGCTCGAATCACTGAGCCCGAAGACTCGATGCTGTGTTTGTTTTTCCTGGCCACCGGGGTCGTATTCAAATCTGTAGACTGTTTTGTTCAATGTAAAAAAAAAATTGAAGTTGTCTTCTTAAGACTGCAACGAAAGTTTTTAACCTATCCATAGTATGGTGAATTTACCATATATCAGACTGTAAACACACATATAAACATTGAGCGTCCCTACAATGTGTCGATAGAAAATTAACAACACTTTAAAAAAGAAATTGTAAGCTAGCTACCGTGTCTGTATGGCAAACAAATTCCCTCATTCAAAACTTTTCAATACCGTGAAGTGTATATGCAGCTGTGCGGTATCCACCACTGAAAAACTGTACCTTACTTCCTGTACAGAACCATAGAAAACACGTGGCTTTTTGAGTAAGATTAACGCGCTGTTTGCTTGAATAAGTTCTTTAATTTGCTAGCGCATCACTTCTAAGTTGTATCTGAGCGTAAATACTACGTAAAGTTACACAAGATGTTATTTATCTATACCGTTCGTAACAGTGTGGGTTTGAGGTTAATAAAGCATCACATCATGATTGAAACACGTGGATTCGAGGGTTCTTTCGGCATCTCTTGAGCCGCCGTTCGTGCTGATACACGCGCACGAGACGAACATCGGTGAACTTTTACCTTTGGTTTGCGTTCAGTACGCATACTGTGCTCTCTGACGTGGTGATTCTGCGAGAACAGCTATTTACAAGTGCTGTCTCCGAGGAGAGTCGAAACTCGTCAACAGTCAGAAAGCTAGATGTGCAACTCGACCGTGTGAAAGAGAGGACGTTGTCATAGTCAACTGTTTGCCGAAGAAGGACCCACGTTACAATATTATGCTCACGATTAATTATAGGCTATTCGTGATAAAGTGAGTACTTTTGAAAGTCCTCTCATTTATATTTTATTTCAGATTTATATGTTAACTTCCGAGTGTGGTGGAATATACATACTGTGTTTATTACTTACGTGGAAATATTTAATTCAAAAGGTTTTAAAGGATAAAAAAAATGGCTAAAATATAAAGTAACTAGAGCCGCAAAAGTGCTCACTTTACCGCGAACAGCCTTATAAGCAGTTTTGAAGTCGACCATTGAAAAGTATCCCGTCCTTTAGCCTCGTATAGTTTATAGTAGACAGCTTCAATACCATGCGCCCTCGTACACTTCCCCTTGATGCCTTCGTGTTCAGTTTTGAATTCAGACACTGTTCCTCGTGTCCACCTCGACTAATTGTCTGTTACTCTGTGCGAGCTTTATTTGTCTTTGCGACAGTAGCAAATGTTTCCCACGCCCATTCAAAGTTTAAAACACCAACGAAAGAAATACTTATAAAGGTAATGCATCGAAAAACCAACGAAGGGTTCGATAAAGGCATGTGTCGTGCGCCCTTGGCTCAAGGAGGCATTCTAAAGCGCGTTCTTGCGTGCCCTTGGCTGTGAGTTTGTACAGTGGCAGAGTGACGTCACTACCTTTGATGAATTTCGCTAGGATAAGAAGCCAGATAATCACCCTTAGTTGGTGAATTCGGACACAACCAATGATTTGCGTACCTGCCGTAATGTTGGCAGTAAGTTGTGAAAAGTGATCCAACACTGCAACATTCCGAAGATTTTTCGTTTTTGAATCATACATGGGGATTGATTTGAATTTTTGTGAGCTTCCCAGTACAACATAACAAAATTCCGAAATCGCAATAAGTCTCTTAAAAAGTGCCATGTTTTAGTATAGCTTAAGATAAATGGTTGTTAGTATCTAGAGTTACACAGCAACATTTGCAATTATTACTTAATAACCTGTTACTTCTGTGACGTAGGCCTATTTGCATTTCGATACTGCAAAAAAAGTTATATTTTACGGTGTTGCACCGATATCTGCTCATTTGTGAATGTGAGCTCAAAAATAAAATTCCATTTTAAGTAGTATACAACTTGCTGAGACGTTGCACTGCTAAAATATCGTATGTTTAGGGCGTCCAAACAATGTGATGGTTAACAAAAGTATAGGCTGTTCACGGTAAAGTGTACATTTTTGAGGTCCTAGTTACTTTTCCGTGCAGCCATTTTTTAAACATCTTTTTGAATAAATATTGACATGCTAGTAATAAACACATTGTGTATATTCCACCGCACTTGGAAATCAACGTGCAAGGCTAAAACAATTTGTTTTGCTATTATTCCAAATGAGAGGCCTTTCAAAAGTGCTCACTTTACCTTGAATAGCATATAGATATATATATATATATATATATATATATATATATATATATATATATATATATATATATATATATATATCTTCAATTACGTCACATCTAACCGGTTCATTTTCAGCTACTAAGTGCAAAAGAACTCAGGAAACCGCAAACAAGGTTAACCAAATCACCAGACGCCCGCCTACCGAGAGCTTTTTTCTGCATTTGAGATACGGAATCAAGGGAGCGATAAGGTCGACAATGGCATATGAGCCAACTGTCTAATCGCCTCTTCAGTTTATAGGTGAGCAGTCTTTTTCATTGCACTGCTTAGGAGGGCGACTAATACAACACACTTTCGCTTTTCGTTTTGGTAGAAAATGTGCATATAGTTTAGAATTTAATTTACTCTTATTTTAGGTATGCCTACATTTTCTAAACTGAGTTAATGATTTCGTCATTACTTGAAAGCTAATTTATGTTACACGTGTTATGTTAGAATATAACAATTATTCATGCATGCTTCAACACTACTTAAAGTTGCTTAAAGGTATTGTTCATCGTAATAAAAGTGGCAGTAATATCAGCGTAAACGTTTAATAATTTTAACGAAAGAAAACATGTTTCAAAAATATTTTAATAGAAGGGGATAACGTAATGATCACTGATCAGTTATAATCATCCGCGAACTATAGGCTGTAAATATTTTGTTTTAGTTAGTAATCTTTATTTTTTAATTGTGGGTATTTTAATACGGTAAAATCGGGAATTATGATTTCTTCGGTAAAACATTCTATTTCACTATTGTAGGTCTCCCGAGCGTACGCCAGCCGGCCAGCTGCGCCTATAGCGTTACTATAGTCTATTCATAGTTTGTTTTCACTTTTTAAATATAAAGTTTGAGAAATCACCCCATGTATGGCGTGTTTGGTGGTTTCCTAAATATCTAACTCATTACAAGCTTTTTATACTTGTGTTTATCAACAAAGTAGGCTACCTTATTTTGGTTTAAAATGAACTTTTACTTATATTTTATCTACATATTATGTTTTATTTATAACTAATATGAATTAAAACAGAAATGAAATAGGCGTATTGGTAACACCTGGTAAGAAATAGTCCTTATGCGAAATATAGTTATAGGCTGTTCACTATCAAGTGAGCACTTTTGAGGCCCTCGTTATTTTATCCTTTCAGCCATTTCTTATCCTTGAACCACTTTTTAAAATACATATTGCCTTGTAAGTAATAAAAACAGTGTATATATTCAACCGCAATTAAAAGTTTACGTCTAAGACTAAAATAAAATACATTTATTGACTATTATTCCAATTGAGAGGGCTTTCAAAAGGGCTCACTTTACTGTGAATAGCCTATACACTGAATGCGCACGAATGTGGTCCGTTGTTCCATTGGTGTAAATTTCTAGAATCGGTTAAGCTTTGTTTGCATGAGACCGAGGTATACCCTGGAAGTATAACTGTAGCAAGGCATCAGAAAAAATTAAAGTAACCGTAAATGTATTATACGCATATATTTAAACATTACTCTCTCAATACAACGTCAAGTCTGTCTTAGGACTGTTTTTTTTTTCTAATTCCTGCCGACCTTAATGGGAGCTTGTATGCTGATGTCTACTGTAGCACGTATGTAGCTATTGGCAGTGACTTTTGACGTGAATACGTCTTTAAATTTGCAACTATAACGGGAGGCAATCCAGAAAATCCGATGATAACAAAATCGGGGGATACAGTTTGGCTTTGCGGATCTGAATCTATTGTCTACATTCAAAATTCAGTGACACCACTCGATTGCCAAAGGATCAAAGAATATGTTAAGTTGAGTCAGGACTGCGAAGCATCGCTGAGCCGGGGGGTGGGGGGGAATTTTGAGTTCGTTTCGCCGCGTCTCATAACTTCCGCGTAGTATAACTTTTGACTAGGAGAAGCTACGACGCTCGTTTAAGTTTCAATCGACAGCTCTCGTCAAGATAAATCGATTGCGTGTATAAAAACATTCGTGGGGCGTGGTTAAGGTGAAATTGTATTAGTTTAATGAGAAAATTAAGAAAACTTAACACAATTTCGGCTTATACTCGTCAAAAAGTCAGGTTGAAATACAGAAATCGCGTACGGCTGGAAAGAGCATCTCAAAAGCAATCCAGTGATACCCATAAAACCCCATATGATCGAGTGAAGCGGTGCCGGGAACGTAAAATAAACATCAAGGTGTCCGAGCACTTCAACGTTCACGCAAAACAAACGGCTGTGTCCCCAACACAGTCAAACCCAATTTTTTTTTCCAGAGGTTGATTTCAAAAGTTCTTACTGTACCGTGAACAGCTTTTAGGAATCTTTGCGGGCGCGGGGTGAAGGGAAGTGGACGCCCTTATTTAGTTACTACTGGGAGGCAAGGAAAATATACTAATGAGCTATCAGAAGTTCAGGTAAATATTTTAAAAAATACCTTTGCTAATGCTGCAAATTAAACGAAGGTGACTATCAGAACTAAATTATTCAATCGCAAGAAGTTGTATGGAAAAGTTTAAATTGTACTCAGGGGAAAAAACTGCTTCCATTCAAGACATCTCTAAGATGCTATTTGTTGCTGAGACTATTCCTTGTATTCATCGTCAGCTGCTGCCATAATCTCCAACCACAAAGCACACTGTTTATTGGTCCCAAGGAGTAAGTGTGTGTTCGTCATATTAACATAATTGCAGTTGAAAAAAAAAGTTAATTGCAGCACAACTGTGGTTATATATATATATATATATATATATATATATATATGTGTATGTATATATATATATATATATATATATATATATATATATATATATATATATATATGAAGCATGTACATATATTAACATTGCAACTTTGCAAAATATTGGAAATTAGTGAAATTTAATTTCAGTTCTCCGAATATTGGTTTATTTTATTGTGATCTTCTACCTAAAAGCAAAGACCCATCAATTCCTCCCCCGTAATGAAGATAATAAAGGTAGCCGCCATCGTATTTCATACTACTTTTTTACCATTAGGAATTATGAACTTCTTTTTTACCATTAGGAATTATGAACTTTTCGTACTAGTTTATTGGACAATATACGTAACTAACAAAGCATTGTCCTCTTGTTGCAAACGCTTAGGATGCATCGTTTTGGTGTAAACCTAATTGAAAGCTTCGGCTGCAGCTAGACAGTGCCTGGCAAATAGGCAATATACTGCACGTTGTGTATTCATCCGTCATATGAAAATTTAACATTGCCATAGACCTCATCACTTTATTCATGCGTCGGTCAAGTGAAATCGTGAAATGATTAGGAAAATAAATGTTTAAAAAATCTGTTCATTTTGACATTTCGGTGCACAAATGGTTACCTAACACTTTTTATTCGAATTTGAGATATGGAACTACTTTCCCTCCATCGTTACCAAGTTTATAGTCACACATTGCGCCCACTACCGAGGCAGTGACTTTTTTCTAAGGTTCATTTCTTAAGTGCTCACTTTATCGTGGACAGCCTTTACATGCGTGTATGGTATTCTGCCGTTCCCATTGGACAGACGGCGGAAAGCAATCTTAACACTTACGACATGTACAGCACGCTTACAGCACTGAAGCTGCCTCTAGTGTTTGTTTCCAGAGACAGTGGGGGCGGGATTTCCTGCACGAGTTGTTGGTACTGAACGGGATCTTGCACATGATAGATATTTAAGGTCCGTCGTGTACACGACGAGGAATCAGAGAATATTTCGGACGGTTAAGCTGGTTTGTCCAACATGCCACGCCTCTCGTTTATGAATGGCTGATGGTAACGTCTTTGATTACGTGGTAGCCTTCTGTTCGCTGGTCGCAAAGAGTGCACTAGACACAGGTACAGTGCACATCTAAATATTTATAACATTGCCACACTTCTGCTCACAATTTAATGGATGGTCGAACGAGTTGAGGGGAATGGTACACGAAAGCATTATATCTACCCGATTTTCGATATATGTCATTTTCCAAAGGGTTTGTCGAAATTTTTGGCTCGACAAGACGCAAATAATAATTCTCAACGCCTCTTTACGCTGTTAGAAATTTACTGCCGTCTTTATTCTCGGAGCGCTGATCAAAGAAAATAATATAACGAACACAGTGAATTTGTAACAATGTAAGAAGATGCTCAAAATTGATATTTACGTCTTGTCGAGCCGAAATTTTTTAAAAATACCCCGTGAAACAAATTATGACAACAATTATATAGATATGCTCCTTTCGTGCACCATTGGCCATAAAAAAAATTTTTAATATTAAATTAATTTCAGGGGTGGAAAGAGAGGAGGGTACCTGGCCCAGGTAGATCCGCCCCGCCCCCCTCACAAACTTAATACATCCCGACCCACAATCCTAAATCCGCCTCTGGCGAACACACGCCCTTGCGACAAACAGCTCCATCTCCCAGTTCCTCGGCGCACAGTAATGTTCTGGATGAATCCGGTGTGGAAATTCCGCTTTTACGAACAGCCAGCACCGGAGTAAACAAACCATCCCCCCCCCCCCCCCATCTCCATTCCAATCCTGCCGCTTCCTGAAGGAGAAATCAATGCCGACTGGTGGATAGTCGCATGTTGGCAGTTTCTGCCCCGAACTGAGAACTTCGCCCTGTGTCGAACATGTTACGGCCGTGCTATAGTCCATTCACGCTTATTTCCAACTTTCCTGAAGCACTGCTTAACTTCTACCTCCAGGATATTACTTCGCCTAATGTAGACAACATTTAACTAAGTCTAGAGACTGTCCACGGTAAAGTGAGCACTTTCGAAACGAACCTTAGAAAAAAGTCACTGCCCCTCTATGCATATTTAAATGAGCGCACTGAGTGACATTCGTCCAGTAAAATTGGTAACGATGTATGGAAAGTAGTTCCATATCTTAACGTCCAATAGAAAGTGTAAGGTAACGAATTGTGATAACTTAAAATTATTTTTTTCGCTTTCTGTTTTTTCTTAATTCATCGAAGTGTAAAAGTGAGCAAATTTGTAAAGTATTTACATTGTTAATAATTTCAGAGTTTCATTTAACCTACGCATGAATAAGTGACGAGGCCTAAGGCAATGCTAATTTACATAAGGCGGAGGGATACATAACGTGCATACAAGTAGATCTTAAGCAGGACTTTCAAAAGTGCTCATTTTACCGTGAACCGCTTAAAGAAAATAACACCAAAGGGACAACGCACCGCATTCGTGCACACTCAGTGTATTAATATTTTGAAATAAGAACTATTTCTTACAAGGCATTGCCAACACGCATTTTTTCTGCCTGTTTTATTTGCATTACATATAATGGAATATTGTAATTTTTTAATAAAATGTGAGTAACAATTCAATCTGACCAAAAATAAGACACTGTAATGTTATCAGAAGTATAAAACGCTTATGATACATGACACATTAGGGCAACAACCAAACACGTCATACCTACTTGCTGTGATTATTCAAAGGTTTGTTTCAAAAATTGATGTTAAGAAACCACGAATAGACTAAACAATAGAAAAAATAATAGCCACAGCTATACCCGTAGCCGGTGCCACAGCCATAATAATAACTTCTTGCCACAAGCCGAATGTATTAGTTCCTTGTCTAGTCAGATTTCACTTCCGAAATGAGACATTTTACAGAAGTTTTTTTTGTTTTTAAATTTGGCTGACTTGTCACATAAATAACTTTCATATTTATTTCGCTCTTACCATTCCCTCAGTTTTGATCATATTT
The DNA here is from genome assembly GCA_029891345.1 of Dryococelus australis. Lineage (NCBI taxonomy): Eukaryota > Metazoa > Arthropoda > Insecta > Phasmatodea > Phasmatidae > Dryococelus > Dryococelus australis. The sequence continues at coordinate 46,114,823 of CM057000.1, forward strand.
TCACTTGTCATGTCGATTATACACTATCTACCAAAAAGTAATTGGGCACCTGTCCACAATGTTTGCTCGGTGGTTGTCACCCGTTAGAATCTCGTAGGGCCACCTCTTGGGGCTATAACAGCAGCCACCCTGTCTGGCATGCTCTCTACGAGTGTTTCCAGGACATCCACGGGGATTCGCCGCCATTCCTCTTGCGACCATTCCATGAGTAGAGCAATGAATTTTGGCCGCGCCTGACAAGTCCACGCCCGGCGATCCAATTCGTCCCAAAGGATTTCGTCGGGGCTGTGGGTGGGCCAGTCCTGTCGGCGAACATTGTTGTCGGCGTACCATTGCATAGTAGCCCTTGAAACATGGCACCTGGCATTGTCATACTGGAAGTAACACGGGTCCATTCCGTATAAACGCCACAATGTTGGGAGCATTTCATTGTCCAGAATGTTACAATAGGCCTCTTCATGCTACCACGGACAAACACCAGCGGTCCTACGCCGAAGGCCGTGAAACACGAGTCAACTGACGTACTGAATTACCTATCTTCACGGGTGCCCAATTACTTTTTGGTAGATAGTGCATCTTCCCACATTTTTCTATATATATATATATATATATATGTTATAAGGATAAAGTTTCAATTTACGTTTGTTCCCCCAGTGCTACGAGGATCTAAGAAAATTATTAATTATAAAAGGTATAGTCTAAAGTCTATACAGTAATGTATGTACAGTATGGTTCGACGTATTGGCGTATGTGTTAATGCCTCTTTTCAAAATTGTATATTCTTACTTCTGTTATATATTCTTTGCATGGCCTACCCTAGTTACGGTCGCTAATTTACTCTCTCCCTTTGTTAATAGACTGAATATGTGACTCTTATTTTGTCTGAAATATTTTACCAATCTGGTAATTTTTACACTCCCGATGCATTAAAAAAAAAAACAGAAATCGAGAGAAATAATTTAAGTTATCACCCATGGTTACCTACCACATTTTATTCGGCCTTTAAATATGGAACTACTTTCCATCCATCGTTACCAACTTTGCTGAGCGCATATAACTCAGTGAGCCCTTTGAAATATACGCAGGCAGGGGGAGTGACATTTTTCTAACGTGGTTTTCAGAAGTGCTCACTTTATCGTGAACAACCATTAAAAGTATTTTACTCGTATAAAATCGCAGGTCTTTTGAAAATTATGATACAAACAAACACGTTCATCAGTGTTGGCCACGTGACTTTGACTTTGGCAGTTGTGTAGGTGGGGTGTAGGTCAATGTTGCATATGCGCAGAAAACGAAGAATGCGTGTATTTAATATTTAGATGGTGAATGACGTCACGTATTGTGATCGGTCACGGGTTACAGGCGGGAACGCTGTCAGTACCGTTGTGACGTCATAGGCTGGGCCGTATCAGGCCTGATGATGCATCCCGCTGGGGAACAACCAGGCACCGAATTAGTCACGAGAGTGATAAAGACTCGAGCTGCCTCATCCCGATGACAAACTTCGACACCAGCAATCAGTTCACTTACGTCAACCTTAGTAGGGGTAGTGAAATTTCTCGAATAGAATTCAAGACAAAGTTATAATTAAAAACACTGTAGGGTCGTTTGTCTATCTTGAGTGGCTGAATTACTTTTTGACACGTGTTAACTGTCTGCACACGAATCACGTAGGAGCCATGCCGATGTTGCCGAATTCTGAGTGGTCCGGTAAAATATGAAAACGCCTTCTCAATCAGACAGCAACCAATGGCAGTCGACAAACTGCTGTTGTGTGCTTATAGTATTGAAGTCTATCCTGTACTCATATTTTTTTCGGAGAAATCACTAGTTCTACCTGTTAGGAAAGTGTTAAAAAAACACATTGTGGCCTACAACCCCCAACCCAAATTCTACCCCAGAAAAAAAAAAACATTTTAGATTGAGGCTATATTTATTTGTTTGCTTCATTGTATAGTCTGTTCGCAGTTTCATCACACGTTTTGGATCAAACCTTTGAAAAATGTATGACATATTTAGTTGTTTCCTAAATATGTAATACATCACAAGCGTTTTATACTTCTGTTAACATTAAAGTATCTCTATTTTGATTAAATAGAAATCTTGCGTGTGTTTTGTCTTAAGTCATGATACTGTATTTGTTATTAATACGAACAAAAAAAGGGGAGACAATAGGTGTGTTGGTGATACCTAGTAAGCAATAGTTTTCGCGCATGAGTAAAGATTGGTTTGCATGAGGCGAAGAAATATCCTGAATGTAGCACTTTAGCAGGTATTCAGAAAAGATGGAAAAAACTTGAGCCGGCTATACTAGAGATTGACGGGCTCCAAAGTCCTTGAAGGAAATACTGCAGATACACATGTGCTATCCTTGACCATATCGCAGGTTGTATGCTGTAAACGGTAAATTGAGCACTTCTGAGGTCCTAGTTACATTTTCCTTTCAGCAGTTTTTTTTTTTGTCCTTTAACCACCTTTTTAAATAAATATTGCCGTGGAAGTAACAAACCCAGTGTGTAAATTCCACCGCACTTGCAAGTTAACGTCTAAGGCTAAAATAAAATTTGTGTATTGACTATTATTCCAAATGAGAGGGCTTCCAGAAGTGTTAACTTTACCTTGAATAGCCTGTGAATCAAGGACCCTTGGAATGGCAACAATTGTTGAAAGCTGTTCACGATAAAGTGAGCATTTTTTAAAATCAACCTATGAGAAATGTCGCTGCCCCTAACTGTATCAATTACAACGGGCGCACTGAGTGGCATGTGTCCTTTTAAAGTTGGTAACGACGTGGAAGGAATGTAGTTCCACGCGTTAACGTTGAAATCAAAGTGTTACGAAAAAACGTTTGTGAAAACTAAAATGATTTGTCTTGCTTTATGTGTGTTTTAATGCATCTAAGTGTAAGAATGGGTAAGTTTGTAAAATATTTACTTTTCTGATAATTTCACAGTTACACTTGACCAACGTAGGAACAAAGTGATGAGGCCCGTGGCAGTGTTAAAATTGCATACGTATATCGAAAGAGTACTTATCGTTCGTGCAAGTAGATCTCAATCAAGGCTTTCGAAAGCGCTTAACTTACAGTGAACAGCGTATACCAGAACGGTTACAAACTTTGGCCACGTCTGTGAGAGACGCCAGGAAGAAGCGACCTATATTCAAGTGGCGCATTCAGAAATATTTCTGCAGTTTTTCGAAAGGAGCGTTTTTTCATATTTTCCTATAAAAATGCAGGTCTTTATTACGCGTTACGCGTAATAAAAAAAAAGTACAACTAAGTTTACAGAATGTGAATAGCCTGTCTCTTCAATTATGTTATAAATAGTAATAATAAAAATACTGTAGCCATATATGATTACCTTTAACTGTGTAATAATAAACCATCTTTATATATATATATATATATATATAAGAGTATGTTTTGAATTTACCGACCAGTTGTAGGATAAAGAACACAGTGGAGACGTCCATGCACCTAAGATAGAATTGCATAAGCGTATACATGGCCAATTTTACATAATTTGAGGCAACTTTTTTCATCCCACATGCTCAAAACCTCTTCCCCAATCCACCAGGCGCCCGTCTAACAATAATAATAATAATAAAGGTTTAATGCACGCCCATATTCCTTTATTAATGTTTTGTACCGGAATATAGGCCTGCATATCAAAGAGCTACCGTGAAAACACCCGTTCGAGCCAGTTTCACTATCACAAAAACATGTTTTTCATAGTAATGGAGGAACTGAATAACGTATACAGACGGGTAAAGTTTCTTAAATTCTATTCGTAAGCGGACCTCACTCAGACACGTTGGGCGGTTTTTTAATCAAACGTTTTCTGCTGGAGCTCTGCACACCGTTCGGCGGCCTACCCAGGCGACCACCTTAAAATGGAGGAACGTTTATGCTGCTGAAACGAAGAAATATCGCAAGATATAAATTAAGAGAAAATAACAGGCGAAAGTTTGCTAAAGGCTGTTCATGATAAAGTGAGCACTTTAGAAACGAACCTTATAAAAAAGTCACTGCCCCTGCACGCGTATATTTTAATGAGCGCACTGGGTGACATTCGCCCAGTAAAGTTGGTAACGATGAATGGAAAGTAGTTCCATATCTTAAGGTCTACTAAAAAGTGTTAAGTAACTGTTTGTGATAACTTGCAATTATTTATTTCGCTTTCCGTTTTTTTCATGCATCGAAGTGTAAAAATGAGCATATTTGTAAAGTATTTACTTTGTTAATAATTTCACAGTTTCATTTGACCGACGTATGAATAAAGTGATGAGGCATATGGTAATGTTAATTTTACATACTAAGGAGGAATACACACTTGTATAGAAGTTGATCTTAAAAAGGGCTTTCAAAAGTGCTCAATTTACTGTGAACCGCCTCTAGCAGAATTTTTTTTATGTTATTCATATTTTTAGGATCGCAAAAACTAAGATTTTAAAGAAAAGCAAAAATGCTAAAGTTTACTGTCAATTTTCAACACAATATCACAATCTGTTACGAAAATGCATTATTTATTAACTCTGCCAACTGATATACTCGTCGCAAAATTGCATTTGAAATATAATACATAAGTATTCAATTGTGAATCAGTTTTGCAGAATAATTCTGCTCTTGTGAACGTTCTACTGTCATGTCCTGTGCTCTGTACTTGTGTTCTTGGATTGTGAACCAACCCTGCCACGCCAGTATGTGACCGCGTCTGAAAGTTGTCTAGCACAGTGGCAAAAAGAATACGTAAGACGTACAGAAACTCGAAACTACAGCATGTGACCACGACTCCAATTGCACGAGCTCAAGTATGGCGCGTGTTTACCCGCCAGTCAGCGTCCAGAGACGAACCTGCCGGTCGCCAGCCGAACCCAACAACAGGAAACTGTACACAGAGAGCAGGAACCAATCATACACGAGGCCCTTTTCGCATCAACACACGGCTAATCTCAGCAAGTAAACTTGGCTTTGCCAACTACACAGCTACACCATATCGCTAGAGATGGTGGCTTATCGCGGGAAATGTTGACCGTTTGCTAGGATCCAACGTAATGTACACGTGTCCGACAGTTGTATTTCCTTATTGGCTGTCACGCATGTAAGCCCATTTCACTAGGCCAATGAGGATTCTGATACTATAGGGCTGAACGTTCGTAATTGGACTTCAAGCAACTTAGCAGAGTCAAAACTTTGTTCATCCAATCATGGAAGAATATACAAGTGAGAGTGTTATAGCACGTTATAGCGAGTTTCCATTATCTCTACATATCGCTTTTGAAGTTACATATTTTCCTATTCTGTGAGAGTAATAGGCATTTCTTAAATTTAACGGCACCAGTGCGGTTTGATTACAATCGGAACTGATTTTGGCCGTTATCTGTGCTGTCATCACTGGGGTGGGAGGGGGGGTAACTGAGCGGTTAGCCTGCTCGCCTCCCACCAAGGGGCGAACTAGGTACAATCCCCGGCCGGGTCATTCCCAGGTTTTTCGCATGTGAGAATCGTGCCGGACGATGCCACTAGTAGCGAGTTTTCTCGGGGATCTCCTGTTTTCCCTGCCCCTTCATTCCGGCGCTGCTCCATACTCACCTCGAACACTCTCATCCGCTCTTAAGATCTCGCTGTTAAGGACAGTCCAAATCTCTTTACTCACTCACTTAACACTGGGAAACACTTTACAAAGAGACAATTTTCAACCATTATAAGCTATCCATGCGAAATAGGCAACAAAAAAATTAAACAACATCCTTTTACTACAAAGAAATCAAATATTGTGATCTGCAATTCCGTAGTCTAATTGAAATTTAAAAACGAGAGTAAAACTATATACAGCTTAATTCTGAACTCCAGATACAAACTTCGTAAAATGATTCGTTACGGGGATAGAAAACATGACACGACCTGTGATGAGTATGACCTAACGAATTGTTAAAAGAGAGATAGAGAGAGAGATATAGATAGATAGATGGATAGAGAAAGAGAGAGAAATACACTTGATAATTGGGAATTAAAATTAGTTTTTTGAAAAATATCAGAAACTGCATAAGACGGAAGAAAAATTTCGTAGATAGTGTTAGTCTGATTAGATATCTGCCATTTCGGGCGGGTGATAACCTTCGATAAACACCCAAGGGTAAAACACTTGTATTGGTTAATAATATAGGACTTCCTTATTTGCTAATGATGGGCCAAATATTCACAGATGTCACAATTCAAATCAGGCTAAACTCACGACTTTGTGGTTTCATCTAGCGTAGTTTCTGACTTTTGTTAATATAGTCCATTCATGGTTACTTCCAACTTTTCGGTAGCCCTGCTAAAGTTCTACTTTCAGGATATTCCTTCGCCTCGTCCAAACTAAGCTTAGCCGAGTCTGGAAAATTACACCAAAGGGACAGCGTACCGCATTCATGCGCACTGTGTAATAATATTTTTTCGTAAGAACTATTTCTTACTAGGCGTTACCAACACACATGTCTTCTCACTGTTTTATTCATATTACGTATAAATAAAGTATAAAAATTAATTTATGGAATACAAATTAAATTTTAAATTAACAAAAAAGTGTAACTATTGTGTTAACAGAAGTATAAAACACATGTGGTAGATGGCATAGGAAACCCCCAAACATGTCATTACGTGGTGTGATTTTTGAAAGGTCTGATTCAAAAAGTGTGAAGAAACCGCAAACAAATTACAACTTACTTTAATACCCAACTTTCAATGATGTGTTAGGCCACAGGTCGTATTGCGTTTTACTACACCATTATCCATAACGAACCATCTCACAAAGACACAAAACAACGGAGACAATACAAATATAACGAAACAAGGGGGAAAATGTATGCTACAGAACAGGCAATGGATTAAGTCCAGTAAAATTCTTAGTATAGTTAAAACAGTAACTGTTAGTTAGTTCTCAGAATTTTTACGGTACTTTTTATATATATATATATATATATATATATATATATATATATATATATATATATATATATATATATATATATACACACACACACACACACATATACATAAATCTATATACATACATGTACACAAAAAGAGAGGTGTATCTAATACGAAGTGCACTTACAGACACAAATTTTGCATGCAACTTCTCTGAGAATGATTGTATGTTCGTTAGTGAGGGTGTAGTTGTATCAAGTTCTCACTGCTGCTGTCTTTGGGTTTCACGGTTGGAAAATGAGACGTACTGATTGTAATGAAACAAGAAACTGAGGACCATTTCGTTACAGCATTAGTCTGCGTTTATTGGGAAGGGTGCGATGAGAAACCGTATACATTGCGCTAACAGAAAGCAGCAACGAACGTTTTAAACGGTTCACGCAGGTCAAATATTTGCGGACAGAAAAGTACTGAACGAATTTAAACGATTTTTAGCGAACTGTAGGTTAGACTCGAAGTTCTCTGCATAACCATGCCTCAGCTATATGTCCAGTGGCTGCTGCCCTGGTGAGTAAAAGCCATTCGCGGTAAAGTGATCACTTTTGAAAGCCCTCTCATTTGGAATAACAGTCAATAACTATGCTTTACTTCAGCCGTAGACGTTAACTCCCGAGTGCTATGGAATATACACACTGTGTTTTTTACTTACTTGGCAATATTTATTTAAAATGGTGTTTAAGAGATAAAAAATGGCTGAAAGGAAAAAGTAACCAGGTCCTCAAAAGCGCTCTCTTTACCGTGAACTGCTTATAGCCCATTTTACCTTAGATTCCGTCCTTTTTTTTTCTTACAGGTCCGGTAATGAGTCCTCCAGAAAATGGCCGAAATATATTTATTAGCAACTTCGCAACATGTTCTGGTTCCTAAATATTTATTGTTTATTTGTTTACCGAAAGTTGTTCAACTTCTAGGCATTACATACAGCATCGGACTTGTCCAAAATGTCGCTGCTGCCAGTGATATGTTGAATTTTACTTACCTTCCAGCTGTTTATGGAGCACACCAATGATTAAAAAAAAAAAAAAAAAAAAAAAACTCACTTGCAGAAGTGAAATAATTTTCAGTGACAAAGAATGCTGAAGTCTGCCTGAGATGCAGGACATCCTTGTAATCACACAGTTAGAAACTTTTTGCTATTTTTTTTAACTTCGAATATTGAACACTTTCGAGGGCCTAGTACCATTTTTTTGCATCTTTTTGATATGTGACTGTCCCTAGAAAAAAAACTTTTACTGAGCATGCCTTAAAATCATTTAACAGAAACTCCTTAATTTTTTTTATTTATGTAGTTTTAATTATGTAAATTTATACTTATTTTATTTTGTTAAAAACTATGATACTGTCAAATGTTTATGCAATAACCGTGAAAACGAATAAATAAATACATTTTCTTGCTAAGTTCAATATCTACAAGTTGAACAACTACTAACACTGTATAAGTATATAACGACGTTGATTGTTTTAATGAAAAATAACGTTATGAAATCCCATCACGGCCAGTAAACTAACGCGAGTGTAGTCAGCGCAACGCAATAGATAATGCTATTGGCCGTTGCTGGCACACCGCAGTTTTATGATTGGCTGCTGCAGTGCAGCCCTGCAACGTAAATGCATTTTATAATGTGTCTGTGTGGGCTAGGGTTCATAGCTTACGTACACTTGACGTACCGAAAATGTCTTCTGTTCCAACACGCGAAACAATAAAGAAACATGTTTCTAAAGAAGCTAACTTCGAGAGTAATAACTAGATAAATAAGAATTCTTAAAGGCTGTTTACGATACAGTGAGCACTTTTGAAATCAACTTTTGAAAAATGTCACTGCACCGGCCTGCATGTATGTCAACGGGCTGACTGGTGTGCGTCCTCTATAGTTGGTAATGATGGAGAGAAAGTAGTTCCATATGTTTACGCTGAATTAAAAGTGCTAGGAAAAGATTTGAGAAAATTGAGATTATTTGTTTCACTTTCTGTATTTTTTACTCGTACAAGTGTATGAATGAGCAAAATTTTAAGATATTTACTTTTTTAATAATTTCACCGGTTTAATTGGCTGACGCACGAATAATGCGACCAGGCCCTTAGCGATGTTCATTTCACATATGGCAGAAGTATACGGAATGCGCATACAAGTAGATCTTTAGCAGGGCTTTGAAAAGTGCTCACTTTACCAGGAACAGCCTTTGAATGATTCGTTGTATATAAGTGGCTAAGTGGACATTGTATAGGTGCGAAATAAGACTCAAGTCCATGACTGGGGACTGGAAAAATGTTTTTTTTTTTTTTGTTCAGTGACTTCTATACTCGGCTTCACAGTCGTACGTATATTCGAGCTTCGATTTTTTTTCTAGCTGCTAGCCTTATGAAAAGCTAGCTTTTTTTTACAAGTAAGATAAGATTAGTTTCTAGATTTCTTGTAGGTTTTCAAATGACTCAGGGTTCTCAATGGACTTAGCCCAAATCGTATAAGTAGCTGAAAAATATAGACCTACCTTTTTTAAGTATTCTGTGTTCTTATGTGAACTTGCAAAGTACCTTTTTTCTAATCATAACTCACGAGCACATATTCGGTCATCCAGAGGTTAGAAGTTCAGAATACGTCATTATCAGGATTTCCGGAAACCTTTAACATATTTCGCGACACAAAACTCAAACCCTTTGAGAACAGGTAACACCAAAACCACAGTTAAACTACATACACCACACCGCGAGGGAATAAACGATAATACATTAGATATTGTAATCAGTTACGTTCTGTTTCTGCCTTCGACGAGAGATTTCTTCGGACTACTAAGTATATTCGAAGAAAAAAGTTGCACCGCCGAACACGCAGCGTTTGAAACTCTTTTAGTTAATTGGTACTAGTGTTTGTTAGGAACCGCATACCCTGATTCATTCACTAATATTGATAACCTCCTTCATCTGAAAGGTTTTCTGTATACGTAATATGTCAAAATATCGCTGAACCACCCATTTACAACGCCAGTAGTTTATCAGAAACGAACGATAAAAACTATTCTTGAATTAGGGTTATCATGCTGCGACAGACGACCCGTGTAAGCCTGTCACTTGGTGATGTGTGTGTGTGTATATATATATATATATATATATACACACACATATATACACACATATATACACACACACATATATATATATATATATATATATAATATATATATATATATATATATATATATATATATATATATATATATATATATATAAAATCAAAACACGCATAAAATCGAAGTTACAAGGTAATCCCTTTCGACGTTTTATTTACTGACAAAATTTTTGTTTTGGATTGTACTAGCGTCAGTACATATAACGTTATTTCACATGTCGGAACTAATAAAAGTGTTTTTTTTTGTTGATGCTGTTGGCAACAGCTGTTTATGAAACTACGGGATATAATCTCAACAACGAATTATGTCTCCTACTTGTGAATGACTTCCGTTTTTGGACGTTACTTTCATCATTGTGGTACAGTGGAGATCATTCAGCCGCTTCGTTAGCAACGTCACAAATATTGGACATTGCGGCTAGAAGTAATACTCCTCTAATATGTGGAGGAAGGCCATTTTCCAACCTATTTTTTCAATGCTGGAGTGAATCGAAACTCAACTGTTTCCATCGCACTTTAATATTTACAGCTCATAATAATCCAAATGAAATCAATGTAATATGTAAAGAAATTGTGTTATTTCGTGGTAAAGTGAACATTTTGAAAGCCGTGGTTAGTTTATTGTTTCCTCCACTGAGTATCCTTCCGCCATGGACCTGACCACTAGTATGCATCCGTCTAACAGGGAAACTGTTACAAACGTAAATATATTACTTATCCTCAAGTTCTTATTTTTCTTTTTTTCCGTCTCCCCCGTCCTTGCATTCCGGCGCTGTGACATACTCCCTTCACTTCGCCCTCATCGGCTCTCAATGCCTCGATTTTAAGAGCCGCCCAAATGTCTCCGGCTCTACTCCACTTATAGGCTGTTCACCGTAAAGTGAGCGCTTTTGACGTTCTAGTAACTTTTTTTTCTTTCAGCCATATTTTATATCTTAACCACATTTCTAAATAAATATTGCGTTGTAAGTAATAAACAATGCGTTTATATTCCACTGCACTCGGAAGTTTACGTTTAAGGCTAAAATAAAACACGTTTTTGACCATTATTCCAGATGAGAGGGCTTTCAAAAGTGCTCACGTTACCGTGAACAGCGTGTAACTAGTCTGCGCCAAGGCTGTTGCAAACGACTGAGTGTTATGTTGCGGTTGTGGTTATTTCGCGCAGTTTAACCCAGAAGACGCGGAAAACGTAGGCCGTGCGCGCGAGACAATCAAGAGACGGCCTTGCGTCTGCAGCAAGGCCACACGCGTAATTGAGTGACGATGTGTCTGCACATCGAGAAACAGTCGAGTCATCGCCTAAAGGGCAGTTTTGTCTTCAGTGCTGCACTGCGCATTCGCAGTTTTTTTTTTTGTTTCGCTGTATGCAAAGCAAACACGACAAAAAGACGTGCGTTACGAGGTTACGATATCAGACGCGGGTGTGCAGCGACACTTCAGGCGCGTTGAATATTTCTGTAGCGAATCGTCTGAGTAGGCGCAGTCGCTACAGTGACAAGTGTTCAGATAACAACTTCGGGTTCACAATTGAAAGCATCACAGCAATCACAGAACAAAGATGGTGTGCACAAGAACTGACCGCTATGATTTCGAACCTATCAATTCACAACTGCTCGTAACAGATCGTGTGCATGAGTTGTCGTGGCATAGTGTGCGAAGTAGATTGTTATATTTCAATTTTTACGCAGCAGCTATGAATAATTGTATAAATGTCGCAAGGTATAAATTGAGAAGGTAGTATAGGTGACAATGTGCAAGCATAAATTTATAAAGGTTGTCCACATTTTTACGATCGAAAAAAAACAACGATTTTGAAGACAAGAAAACTTGCCAACTTTTTTTTTTAAATCACTGTCCATTTTCAACACAATATCGAACTAAGTGTTGCTATAATTCATTTTGCTTACGTGAAAACAGCCAGAACACTAAAATACTTACCAACATTGCCAACTGATGCCAGGTCAGTCTCAAAATTTCATTGGCTAGAAATAATACGCAAGTAATATGGTAGAGTCCTCATTCGAGCTGCACAGCAGCCACTCTCCGAGTTACAGTACTGGAACTGGACTGCTCCAGTGATGTTCGCGGGGGAACTGGCGGGAACAATGAATTTTTGAATTTTTACTTCTGTCGCAAGGGTTTTTACGTCTCTCTTGACGGTTTTTCCCTTGCTCTTCATAGTTGAGACTAACTCTAAGTACACTTAGGGAGGTAGTCACGGCCCCGAAGTGCAGGCCATGGCTGCCCAATACCTCTTTTCCGCGATGCATGTCTCCTTGCATGATTTTCCTTCCTTGTAGGCGTAAGGGGTTAGTCCTGAGACACAATAATATCCCGCCCTACCTTCGGGCCTTCATTTCACATAACACTTAGATTAAGGTAGAGTATAAAAAAAAAGGCGGAACAAGGCGAGATGCTTGGACACTTCTTCTAGCCTGGTTTTAATGCGACTAGTGTTGTTCTTGAAGGCCGATGAGGGTAAGGGGTGAGTATGGAGCGGTGCCGGAATGAAGGGGCAGGAACGGGAGATCCCCGAGAGAACCCGCCGACAAGAGGCACTGTCCGGCACAATTCCCGCGTGCGAAAATCCGGGGAGCGACCCCGCCGGGAATCGAGCCCGGTTCGCCTTGGTGCGGGCAAGTGGTCTGACCACTACAGCACCGCGGCCCCAACGCGACTACAACATATTCAGTTATCCAAAAGTATTTCTGTCATATAAAAGGATGGGACTGTTGAAAATCTAAATGTAAAGATAAAAACCACTGATCACCGTGGACCATGTGTCTATTGACAGTTGAGTTGAAAATGGTTGAGTCAATGTATGGTGCATGTGCTGTGCGCAAGACGGAAATCGGCGTACATACGTCATATGGTCGTCCCGGCCAGCCTGGAGAATGGATGCGGCGACATGAGGTGGGGCGGAGTGACAGCGAACTTACGACAGGGAAGGAAACAAGGGAAACCCTCAAATCAAGGAAGTGCATAAAAAATTAAAACAAAAATACTAGGTGTTAAAACGTTAAAAACATGAAAAAAAATTTTTTTTGCGTTTGTTGCCACGGTGGTGTAGTGGTTAGACTGCTGGCCTCCAGTCAAGGTGAATCAGGTTCGATTTCCGCCTGGGGTCTTCCGGATTTTCGCATGTGGGAAACGTGGCGGTCGCTGCTGTAGGCCAGCGGGCTTTCTCAGTGCACTCCTGTTTCCCTCTCCCTTGCATTCCGCCGTTGCTTCGCCTTACCTCGTTTCACCCTTGCCAGCGCTCAACCGAAACCTCTCAACTCGATAGCAATTTTTTTTTTTTTGCTATACGCTGTCAACATTAATGTTAAGGGAAATATGCATAGACGTAGGATGAGGCGAACTGAACAAAGGGTCGTTCCCTAGGTGGAGCGCGTTGCGAGAGGGGGGAGGGGGCGGAGTCCGCAAGGGACATAAACATAACCCCCTTCCCAAACCCTCACATTGACATGAAACTATCCCGTAAATTTTTTAAAACTAAAATTTAAAATAAAATATCAGAATGTTTTAAAATACTGGTAGATTACTTTAATATTGTTTGCTAAAATTTTAATAACACAATCCTTCCCTCTTCCCCTCCCCCCCCCCCCCCCCCATAAAACAACTCGTAAATACAAGGGGGATGTATCACCCCAACCCCTTCCCAACTGAAAATCCAGATTCACTCGTGCGTTAAAAAATATCACAAATATTAGTTCAAATTCACTTTTGTATAATATACGTACTCTACTGATTACTTCAGCATGTTTTATTTGCATTAAAACTCGGTCGGGGAGTTTGCTACGATTGCAAAGGACGTATTTTTATAAACGGTGTTCTAACGTTGAGTCCAAACCACGTTGTTTTCGTAGTGCTAGAGGCGAAAATAAAAAGCAGTTCGATATTGAGACACGGAGATTTGATAGCGTACAGCTGCCTCGCGCCCTCTACCGTTAGAGACTTCTGCCTCGGCAAACCTCGGAGGGGCCCCGGACATGGGTCGAACTCGTACACATTGAGGACACGGAAAATTATGTCATTTTTTTCAGAACTAAATTGAGAATAATTGGTTATGGTTAAGTACGTTATGTAAATCTACACAACTAAATAAAATAGAAGTGTCTTATCTGTGATTTTCGAATTTTCCACTTTGAAATCATTTTTCATAAAATATAATTGATTGCTAGGCCATATCTAATGTTAATTTTTTTCGTGTCTGTCTGTCCAACCGGATTTAACTCAAAAACCACTAGACGTATTGACATCAAATTTACACAGTATATAGGTAATAACCCCAGGAGCAAACTTTGTCTTTGTTTCATCGAGTTATCTCAAACGGTTCCTGGAATATGATGATCAGGAATGTGCATAAGTACTGGATTATAACTGCATAAAAAAAATATTGTTAAAAAAAAAGTTCCGTCATTTCTCCTTTCTTTTTTGTCTATGGGCTGTCCTCTCTTTCCCAAGAGCCGTAGTGGCCCAGAGGCTAGAGCTATCCCACTTGGGGCCGTAGTGGCTTAGTGGATATAACTACACTATAGACCAAAAAGTAATTGGGCACCCGTGAAGATAGGTAATTCAGTACGTCAGTTGACTTGTGAGGCCACCATACACTGCAGGCCGGTGTAGAACCAGTTGACAAGGAGATGGCGCGAAGTACAGAGCTATCGGACTTCGATAAGGGCATGATTGTGGGCTGCCATCTCAGTGGGCTGTCTAGCCGGGCGATTGCACGGAAGGTAAACAGACCCAAATCAATGGTCGCATTCGTCCTGCGTAAGTGGAAGGTCGATGGGCATTGTCCCAATGCTGCACGTTCTGGGCCGACAGAAATCGCAAAACCCTGAAATGTGACATTGTCAAAAATAGGGCACAACCCATGGCTACCACCCGACAGGAGTTTCATGCAGCAACAGGAGTATCGGTTTCCATTGGAACATTGCGTACAGAGGCCCACTGACTTGGATATTTTGGAAGAGCAGCTGCACATAAACCACATATCACGACAAGCAATAATGCTCGGCGACTCAGGTGGTGTTTGAGCCATCGCAACTGGACACTGGAGCAGTGTAAATCGGTTCTGTAGAGTGATGAGCCGAGGTTTACATTATTCCGATCCGATGGACGTATATGGGTGTGGCGTCTACCCGGGGAACGGCTTCTGCCGGAGTGTATAGTGAAAGGCCTGTTGTAACATTCTGGATAATAAAATGCTCCCATCATTGTGGCGTTTATACGGAATGGACCCATGTTACTTCCAGGAAGACAATTCCAGGTGCCATGTTTCAAGGGCTACTATGCAGTGGTACACCGACAACAGTTCGCCGATTGGATTGGCCCGCCCAGAGCCCCGACCTCAATCCTATAGAACATGTTTGGGACGAATTGGATCGCCGAGTGAGGACTCGTCAGGCGCGGCCAAAATCCATTGCTCTACTCATGGAATGGTTGCAAGAGGAATGGCGACGAATCCCCGTGGATGTCCTGCAAACACTCGTAGAGAGCATGCCAGACAGGGTGGCTACTGTTATAGCCCCAAGAGGTGGCCCTACGCTATTCTAACGGGGGGACACCCTCCGAGCAAACATTGTGGACAGGTACCCAATTACTTTTTGATCGATAGTGTATATCAAGTGGGGCCACAGTAGGCAAGTGGCTAGAGCTATTCCGAGTGGGGTCTTATTGGTTCAGTTGATAGAGCAATTCCAAGTGGGGTCGCTATGGCTTAGTGGACAGAACTATATTAACCGGGGCCGTAGTGGTCCAGTGGATATATATTATATATTATATATATATATATATATATATATATATATATATATATATATATATATATATATCAAATGGGGCCGCAGGGGGCCAGTGGCTAGAGCGATTCCAAGTGGGGCCGTAGCAGTTCAGTGGATAGAGCGATTCAAATACCTAAATTTCATGCGTACGAAGTAGCACCAGTCAGCTCGTAAAAAATAAAAGTAAAGTTTGTATTCTCATAAATTACCAAAAAGGGGGTCTCTGACTCTGTTAAGTACTTATGGGGCCCTGGATTTTTGTCCTCACATGTCTACCTGCCTAATGGCTGTTGTTCACGATAAGGTGACCACTTTTGAAATCAACCTTAAAAAAAGTCACTGCCCGTACCTGCATATATTTGAACGGGCGCAATGGGTGATATGTGTACAGTAAAGTTGGAAATGATGGAGGAGAAAGTAGTTCCATATATTAACGTCGAACAAAAAGTGTTAGGTGACATTTTGTAATAACTTACATTATTTATCTGGTTTTCTGTAGTTTTTAACGCATCGAAGTGTAACAATGAGCAGCTTTGTACATTTTTTACTTTTCTATTGATTTCACAGTTTCACTTGACCGCCGTATAAATAAAGTGATGAGGCCCATGGCTGTATGAATTTCACATAAGGCGGAAGAACACATAGCATGTATACAAGTAGATCTTTTAAGCAGTTTTTTCAAAAGTGCTAATTTTACCGTGAACAGCCTATATCGCCGATTTCCTCTGCGAGTAAATACAATTATGGGCGAAATGAATATGTTGAAGGATGACTTCAGAACAGCGGAACTAACCGCGGACCAGCAACTGTCGAAAGATGGCTGAGGTGTTCGTTGTGGGGATCTGCGCAGACGCACAGTGCTCGAAACAGCGTAGTGTCGGTCGGCAGCGTGCGCGTTGCGGACAGGAGATGGAACGCGGTAAAGATCATCTCCCACTCCCGCAACTGGTCCTGCAGCTTTCTCCACCCCCCCCCCCTCCTTTTTCCACTCTTTCTCAGTAAGATGCAGTGTTACAACACGAAGAGGTTCCCACTAGAGACCTAGTTCTCCCCCCCCCCCCCTTTCCCTTCTCACGCTACATTCGATATGTAGGAACACCTGATTCCCGCAACTGTTTCATAACACTTCAGCTCAGATACACTTTCGGAATTGAAGGATTTTAATTCTCACTGTTCGGGGCGTTCTACAATGACACTCACGCAGATACGGATCACGCAAGGTTACACGTAAGAAAGCTGGGCATCTCACAACTCTTCGGTGTCCGTGAACCCGTGTAGCCAATAGGAGTCGAGTATTTGGTTTGTTGATATTCGTTTCTGTGGCCATTGTCGTATACACGGCAACACGTGCTTCGATTTGCCGTGGCAATTATCATTTTTGTTTTAATAAATAGGTGAGCATTGTTCGGCAGCGGCATGTACGCGTTTTTAAACACTGTGAAAAATGTACAAGATGAGATGCGTTTATTATGAAATCTGTATCAGTAATTTGCAACAGCTGAGTATTTTTTATTTCTTAAGTTACAAGACTGTACGTTTCTTCGTATTGTTTAATGGTTAAAATTCATCCCGAGTCGTCGGTTTGTTCCTCTGGCGTTTCCCAGTCCGTTTTCTTACGTATCCGTGCATTGAAGAACGCGCCTTAGAGCCACAAAGAAGATTCATGATATTGGGCATTGTTACCTTGCTGTGTAAGAACCGCCTATAAGTCTCACACTCTTGTCTACAACCATACAACAAGAACAACCTATAAGTCTCACACTCTCACTCTTGTCTACAACCATACACACGGTAACTGGACGAGTTAAGGTTGAAGTAAAGCAACTGCCTATGGAGCACTGCACTCGACTATACAATGTGAAGAACTCATTTAAAAAAGTAGTACAGACACCATAAAAATTGTCAGAAAATTGCGATTTATGCTGTACTGTATATGAAAGAATAATGTATATATTTTGCAACATTATAAAATATTTTACTAAAATGTACTTTTTAAATGTAAAAAATAATTGATTAAAATAATTTGTATTTTTAACAAAATTTTACCGCATTTCCATTCTGGATGCTTCATGAAGCAGAATTTGCAAGAAAGTCATCGTCATGGAATATCGTCATAATATTTACTATGGTTGTAGTGTAAGAAAATTGTAATAATAATGCAGGCAATAATTTTTATAATTATTTTTTTACGTGCGTCTATTTTTCACAAACATTTATGGCTGAAACCGTCGTAAATAAAGTCAATATTATAAAATTGATATGATACTTTATTACTATGATTTTTTTACCCATGATCACAGTAAATATTGCCACGATCTTTCTTAAAGAACATTTTCTTGCAAATTCTGCTTTCCGAAGCATCCAGAACGGAAATGCGCTTAAATATTGTTTAAAATACAGACTATTTTAATCGATTATTTTTTACATTTAAAAAGTACAAATTAGTAAAATATTTTGTAATGTTGCAAAATATAGGCCCTGTACATTCTTATTTCAAATAGAGTGTTAATCGGAGTTGCTTTACTTCAACCTTAAAGTAGGTCTGAACGTGTTCAGACACTTGAAAAACCCGCGATTTCTGTGACTCGTGTGTTATACCCACCGACTAAAGATGAAGTAGACCGATTATTTGTCTTCTGCGCATTAACGTAATATTGACCTACTCCAAAGCAACACAACTGTCAAAGCCACATGGTCAACAGTGTAGTCATAAATATCCTCCATTTGCAACGTGCCCACGATCGTGGATACAGGGACTTGAAGAGTGAAACGTTTTATCGCGAGGCAAGATGTTGGCTCCCAAAAATTTGTAGAATTCAACTGACGTATTTCGAAATTATAATAATAGATTAAACAAATTATAATAATATAAAATAATTTTTCCAACAACTCAAAAGTTACACCTTGCCATAATGAAGCATTGCTGCGGTCCCTTCCTAAGCTGCGCTAGACGTCGCCGCGTAGCTGAATTTCTTGCAAAGTAATTCTGTAACAGTTGGACGGAAGCCGATGTATTAAACTACTGATGCCACTTTTGTCATTTCCCATAGAGACAGGTCGTTTTTTGGCGAAAAGTACTCCAAAACACTTGTGTTCGTATGCACGTCCATGGTTGGGTGATTTTAAATGTCGCGTGCCTCAAGTGTGTCCCCTAATCATGGACGTTTCATATCCGAATACTTGATTCTGATTGGCCCAGTCAAATAAGAACTTGCCTTCTGACGTAGACGCGCGGCCAATAACCAAATTAAGTGGTTTTTGTGGACGTGGGATATTGAATTCTAGCATGGCCATAAATATTTCCCCGAAAAACACCTGTCTCTACCAATGATCTTACCTGCGTGTAAATGATTCGCAAACGATCGCACTGGCCTAGGTCATAATTGGTTCTTATTACTGTAGCCTAACGCATAGCCTTACAGCTCATTGGCTGTGACAGCGAAACGAGTGATGTGTTAACTTAAGTAGAGCACGCATAATATTTTTTTTTTTGTTTGCAACACCCGAAACCGTAAATTAAAGTGGGTCTTAAAGGGTCAAGGAAACTGCATAGGAAAGATGTAGACATTGTATTTTTAATAATTTCCACTCATTCTCGTTTAATATATTTAGTAGGATAAAAGTAAAAAGTCGCGGGTGTAGGTAGCATTTTTTTACCTTTCGTCGAAAAATATCGTACTCCGAGACAATTTATTTACTGAGATACACGCGTGAGTGCAAACACGTGTTTTACAGACAATATATTATAGGGAGTTCTCGTAATCCCTACCTATAATCCATTAACGGTTACTCCTTACTTTTCTGAAACCCTGCTGAAGTTCTACTTCCATGATATTCCTCCGTCTCGTATAAACTAGGCTTAACTAAGTCCATAAAAGTACACCAAAGGACATCACACCGAATTCGTACGCACATAGTTGTAAGAGAATTTTTCATGAGAAATATGTCTTTAGGCACTACCAACACACATGTTTTGCCAGTGTTTTTATTCATATTTATAAAATGATATATTATAATTTATGAATAAAATATAGGTAGAACTTCAATTTAACGAAAAATAAGAAGTTTTATGTTAACAGAAGTATACAACGGTTATGATACGTGGCGTATTTAGGAAATAACTAAACACGTCATACATGGGGGGATTTTTCAAAGGTTTGATTCAAAAAGTGTGAAGAAACCGCAAATAGACTACAAATGCTTTTTTTGTCTCCAAAAAAATAAGAAAATATTTCTGGTCCTTATACGGTGTTCACGATAAAATGAGCACTTTTGAAAGTTCTTCTTAAGATCTATTTGTATGCGCGTTGTGTGTTCTTCTGCCTTATGTAAAATTATTATTGCCATGGGCCTCGTGGCTTTCTTCATACGTCGGACAAATGAAACTGTAGAATTATTCGAAAAATATGTATTTTTAATACTTGCTAATTTTTACGCTTCGACGCGTTAAAAAAAAAAACAGAAACCGTTAGAAACAATTTAGGCTACCACAAAATGTTACCTAACCCTTTTCATTCGACGTTAACATATGGACTTACTTTCCCCTCCATTGTTTCCAACTGCAGTGGGCGCACGTCACTCAATGCGCCCGTTAAAATACACGCAGATATGAGTAGTGATTTCTTTCTAAGGTTGATTTCAAAAGTGCTCACTTTATCGTGAACAGCCTTTATAGGCTGTTCACGATAAAGCGAGCACTTATGAAGCCCTAGTTACTTTTTTCTTTCAAACAATTTATATCCTTCCACCACTTGTTAATGTAAACCCTGCCGTGTGAATAAGAAACACAGTGTACACATTCACCATACCCAAAACCAGAAGTCCGAGGCCACAATGTAATGTATTTATAGGTTATTATGCCTTGCAAAACAGCTTCAAAAAGTGCTCACTTTACTGTGAACGGCTAATGCCCTATATTTCGGGTGGGACTACGCATCAGCGTATTTGTCTAGATGGAGCTGTAAAATGAAGCCTGTAAGTTGTGTAAGGATGTGTGTTGAGTGCCGAGCGAAGGGGGGGGGGGGGGCGGGAGGCTCGTGGCAGGCGCTCCAGTTGCCAGTTGCTGACGTCACGCGCGCGTGGAGACGTTAGTGTGCCCTTCAGTGTGCGGGGTCTCTGAGGAGAGGAGCCGGCCAATTGGCGGCAGATTAAACTCCGTCGAGTGGGCTTGGCCACTGTCGTGCCCGACAGCGATGTACCTTCCGCCGCAGAAAAAAACCGTGGACCACAAGCTACAGACGAGATAGACCGATCCTCGCTGGTCTCCGTCTCCCGCAATTGAACTGTGTTCTTCTGCCAACACGTCTATAGTCTATAATCAATTCGCGGTTACTTCAGCCTTTTATGAAGCCCTGCTAATGTTCTACTTCCAGGATATTCCTCCGCCTCGTGCAAACTTAGCTTAACTTAGCCTGGCGAATTACGCCAGAGGGACAACGCACCACATTCGTGCGCACTCATTTGTAATGATAATTTTTATAAGAACTGTTTCTCACTAGACGTTACCAGCATACCTGTTTTCTCCTTGTTTTTATTCAAATTATTTATCAACGAAGCACTATAATTTATAGATAAGACATTAATAACATTTCGATTTAACAGGAAAAAAAGTAACTTTTATGAACACAAGTGATACAGGGCGTATTTAGGAAATAACTAAACACGTCATACATGGGGAGATTTTTCAAAGATTTGATTCAAAAAGGTCGAAGAAACCGGGAATGGACTATATTCGTGGTTTCTTCGCACTTTTTTTAATCGAACCTTTGAAAAAGCATCCCAATGTATTACGTGTTTGGTTGTTTCATAAATATGCCGTATATTACAAGGGTTTTAACTATACTTGTGATAACATAAAAATACCTTATTTTTAATCAAGTTGAACTGTTTCTCATATTTTATGTACGTATTATAATGTTTATTTTATACTTAATTTAAATAGAAACAGGGAAAAAATACGTATGTCCGTTATGCTTGGTAAGAAATAGTTATTATGCAAAATATTGTCAGAGTGCGCCGGAATGCAGTACGTTATCCCTTTGGTGTGATTATCTAGACTCGGTTAAGCTTTGTTTGCATGAGGCGGAGGAATATCATGGAAGTAGAACTTAAGCAGGGCTTCAGAAAAGTTCGAAGTAACCGTGAATGGCATACCTATACCTTGTTTCGGGCCTCTCTCCTTGCTCCTGGCCACACAATAGAACAAACGAAAGGAGAACTATGCAACGACAGGTTAAAATATTTTCAGCCACAGTAACCATGCCAAGTGTACAAGAGAAAGGCTTGAACAAAATCGCTTGCTCTGAAATATCAAGGAGGTAAAATATGTGTATGAGCAACTCAGTCGTTGATGAAACGTTTATTTGCATTACGCATAAGTAGAGACCGGAAAAAAATCGCGAGTTCAGTGACCTGCAGGCTAGAGTCTAGTCTTATGTACAAATACGCCGACATCAACTGCGCATTGGTTGCCTGCTGTCACAGTGGAAGGCGACGATTGTACCAGCGTTCTACACGAAGTGTCAAATACGGCGTGGGCTAACGGATAAAGTTATATAAACGCATGTGGTTTGAATTATAGCTTGTCGCAAAATGAATCCGCCAATTCTTCAGGTCTCTACGCATAAGCGTATTAGTACATATTTCACTTATGCGTATTTTAATACGTCATGCTTAAACATTTTTCGAACCTCTACGTTCTTATTACTTGCACGGGCACACGATTTTATTTTTTAATAATATCATTAACTTTTGTATTTCATACCGATTCCGCTTAGATATACTTTCTTAAGGACGCCGTCTGGCTGAAGGTGTTTGCATGTCGGAGACCTAAATGCTGTTCATGATAAAGTGAGTAGTTTTGAAATGAACCTTATAAAAAGTCACTGCCCCAGCCTGCATATATTTTAATAGGCGCACTGATTGACATTCGCCCAATAAAATTGGTAACGATGGAGGTAAAGTAGTTCCATATCTCAACATCGAATAAAAAGAGTTAGGTAACCATTTACGATAACTCAAATCATTTCCTTCGCTTTTTTTTTATTTTATTTGCATCACAGTGTAAAAATGAGCAGATATGTAACATATTTACTTTCCTAATAATTTTGCAGTTTAACTTGACCGGCACGTGAATAAAGTGGCGAGGCCCATGACAATGTTAATTCTACATAAGGCGTAAGAATACAAAACGTGCATAAAACTATATCTAAATCAGGGCTTTCAAAAGTGCGAATTTTACCGTGAACAGCCTATAGCAGCGCTGGAGCGCTAAGGGCGACCGAGGTACGCGCATCGAATGTCTTGGTTGCCTTTACGTGCAATGCCCTGAACTAGCGTGCAGTATTTGTGTCGTCGACTCGCACCATACGACTTTTCATGGTGACCCTATAATTTCATGGTGTAATGGTAAAGACGAAAATGTGCTGCACGTCCGTGTGTTATAAAGCAGCCCGTATCGCAAGTTTCGTACTTAAAATTGACTGTGAAACACTAGCATTTGCCCTTTTAACTTTGAAAACATGCAATTTTCAGGCGGTTGTAGAGAACGGAGCATATTATTCGGACGTGAAACATTTCTTTAAAAATGTAACTCGTAAGCAGGCACCGCTCAAAAACATTGAACATGAAGATTTATTACTTCCTCTGCCCTGATACTAGACGTAGGCTACGTGATTCGCCTTTAAAGAGCCGCGCTATGCCAAAAATGTATCTACAGTCCAGTCATAAACTTGAAATATCAAGGACATGATGTTTTCGCGGGAAAAATAAATAAATAAAAATAAAGCATGGAATACAATTTTCTTTCCAACGTAGCCTACACACCCGTAACTTCTCTGTCATTACTGTCCACGTGAACTTGTGAGAGACATTTTCGAACATGACAGAACCAATCAGAACCATATTATTCGTACCTACTTGCTGCCTGTAATTCACGGTTAGGCACATGAGACGATTAATAATTAAAATTCTCACATTAGGGTACGGATGTTGCGGTACCATGCAAGTATCGATACTGGGATCTAAAGAGGAATAGAAAGAATGGTATCGATACTCATTTCGACACCGGTATCACAAGAAAAGTATCGATACCAGAATCATATCGGTACCAGTAATTTTTTTTAAATTTAATTTATCAGTCTTCTATTTTTCATTAAATATTTTTTACAGTTATACATACGTAATAATATTTTTAATAATACAATACTAAGATCGTTCTCTCATTTCAAGGTCTGTACATAATTAGTATTTTTTTTTTTCGTAGTTGTTGTTTGCTTTGAAAAATTCAGAGCGCTGCATTTATTAGTATTTATTAGTTATATTTGGGAATCGTTCTAATTGAAGGACGAGCAAAATGCTGATGTGTACTGCTTTCAAAATTATTATTTTATGGAGAAAAACACCAATTAAACTATTTGTGGGGCACTTTGATTGAAATAGTTCAAAATTAACAGCTGGAAGCAACTCCGCAAAAAATAGAGTATCGGTATTGAATCATTTACTGATGTGATACTGGTAAAGTATCAAAATAAAAGTATCGATTCCAAAATACCCGGTATCGAAAGTAAATTATCGATACCAGCATCATATCAGTAGCATCGAAACATCCCTACGTTAAGGGTGCTGTCTACCGAGGCTCCCGCACAGAACACACGCCGTGAGTCGTACGTTTGCTATTTAAGTAACATTCAGTTGAGACTTGGCCATTCGAACAAAAACGCTTTGAAAGTGTGACATAATTTCATACACATTCAAGATTATTTAACCAAATTTACTTGAAGGCAGAATTTTATGACCGAATTTCGTCTTCAGATTATATTACTAAATATATTTGGATTAGAAGATTTGACAGTTTGTCAGGAATTGATGACACCGTCTACCTGTAGCTTAAATTGCATTCCAGAGTGTTTGAAATTTGCTCTTTTCTTTAATTAAACCAATTAACGCGTACGAAGATAAAACACACCTCAGACGAGGAACGAATACGTCTCTCACATTTTAAATACTATTCCTTATCCTAAGCCCTCCAACATATCTTAAAAAGGCTTTTCCTTGCTACTGTATTTCAAATTATTGTTCAATGTTTCTGTGCATCGCTTCCTTTGCCCAGTTATGCTGGAGCGAGCGATGGAGTGTGTCAAGGACAGAGTAGTAACCCGCGAAGTACGCTGAGACTTACAATGGCGTGCCGCCGCCAACGCGATAAGCCCATCGGGGACTCGTGCCGCCTTCTGCCCTTCGCGAATAGAATTTCTGGTATTATCGTTGAAGAATGTTCTGGTTGTCACCCTAGCTTCTCTCGCAGCGACTCAGGATGCGGGGAACCTTCTGGATCGGGCCAGCGAGAGTGAAGTGTTCGGACTGCGAGCATCGGTAAAGTGAAGGGTGAGACTGACGGGCGGGTCTACGGAACTACATGCGTGTGGCATTTGGAATGGTGGTCATAGACAAATTGATTATGTGTAATTAATGAGTATGGATTAAATGACTGTAACCAATATTGAGACAGTGATAAGGAATTTAATATTAAAATTGAGGTAGACATTAAATATTGACCTATATCCATACTGCTGCAGGTAAACCGTGTTTTATTGTCCCCTATGTTACTTAACACCATTCTACTGGTCAAAGCGACACCAATCTTTCCGTATTGGCCGGCTGCCAACTAATGGTCTGCCGAGTTTACCGTTTTCTAACTAAACGTTCTTTCGTATGTAACGAGGGTGTATACATCCTAGCGTGTTGATTTCCATAAGTATACAAAAATGTGTCGTTCATTTACGAAGTTCATAGTTGATGTTGTATTAGTTCCTACTTAAAATACTAATGAAATAGGGAATTTATGTAAGTACACCCAGACCAGTTTTTTTTAAATGTGGAATGAAATATTCAAGCAAGTTTTGCCCAAACTACACTTGAACATAGTCCTCAAAGTGTTAATAACTCCATTGCATACTAACTCGAATACGCCTCTGACGTTTTGCAAAAACACAGTACTCACGGAAACATGCAAAACTGTATTATATGCTGTTCACGGTCAAATGAGCACTTTTGAAAGCCCTCTTTAAGATATACTTTTATGCACGTTGTATATTCTTCCACCTTATGTAAAATTAGTATTATCATGGGCTTCATCACTTTATTCATGCGTCGGCCAAGTGCCACTGTGAAATTATTAGAAAATTAAACATTTTACAAATGTGCTAATTTTTACACACTGGTGAATTAAAAAATAAGAAGCGAAATAAATAATTTAAATTACCACAAATGATTACCTAACACTTTTAATTCAACGTTAAAATGTGGAACTACTTTCCATCCATCGTTACCAATTTTACTGGGCGCATGTCACTCAGTGAGCCCGTTAAAATATATGCGGGCAGGAACAGTGACATTTTTCTGAGGCTGCTTTCAAAAGTGCTCACTTTATCGTGAACAGCCTATATAAGGACGTGTACTGAACTTTACTGCAGATTTCCCGTCACAACGAGAACACAGCCCGCCAGATCAGCGCCTTGCCCGTAGGAGTGACGGGGGCACTAGACGCGAGTGTCGGCGTCGACCTTATCGCCGTCGCGCTTCTCGGCCTCAAACGACGCGAAACAGCTTCGGTACGCGGCGCCGAAGAGTGCACAGTGGTCAGCAAGAAGACGAGAAGAGGCGGACGAGGGGCCTCTGCTTGAGGCAATCTTATCGCGACCCTGCTCACTGTTGGCTGGGAGGTGTGCGGCCTTGCTCGCACCTTGCCGCCGGATCCCTGTAGCGGTCCGGAAGGCCACCCACCTTATCTCCCGCTAAACATCGGCCTTGCTGCCCGTCGTCGCAGCCCACAGCGCGGAACAACGTGCCTGCACACAGAAGCGCTAGTCCCTGTTACACCCTCAAATTTTTCCGTCAAACTGCTCCCAATAACTTTGGTAAAATAAAGTTAGACAGTTATTACTAGAGACCTGAAGAATTCGCGGTTTCATTTTGGGACAAACTATAATTCAAAGTATGTGTTTTTTATAACGTAAGCCACTGGCAACATGGTGTTTGACACCTCCTGGAGAAAGCTGTCCCAATCGTCGCCTTCCACTGTGGCAGCAGACAACCAGTTCACAGTTGACATCTGCAAATTTGTACATAAGACTGTAGAGTCTAGCCTGCAGGTCATTGAACTCGCGGATTTTTCAGGTCTCTAGTTAATACGTCATTAAAACGCCATAAACGCACCATATTTGGCTGAGAAAGTTGAATGGCTCGTGTTCCCATCAAAAATTTGAAAATTGGACAGGTTCTAAAATTTATTTGATGTTTGACGGTATCAGCCAATCAGAATCGTGCACGACAAAAATGGACGCCAAGAAACTTTAAAATAGCGAACTATCGCTGGGAAAGTAGGTAATGAAGATGATTAATTTATGTAGAAGTTGTCTGGCATGAATGTTATTTTAAGCGAATATTGCACATAATATTACGAACTCCGAGGCATTAAATTTCTTTGTGAAGGAAGCATCTTTGATAAATAAAATCTGAATTCAGTAAAGAAGCGAAAATAAATAACAAATTTCCTCGCATTTCTGAACTAAATGAAAAAAAAGAAGAATATATCTTACTGTAAAGATAATTTTTAAATAATAATTCAAATTATTCCCCCCCCCCCCCCTTCAAGGATTTTCGAATGTGGGTATCGTGCCGGATGATGGCACTGGTCGGCGGATTTACTCGGAGATCTTCCTCCTCCCCCCTCCCTTTCACCCCCCCCCCCGGGGTTTTTGAATGTGGGTATTGTGCCGGATGATGGCACTGGTCGGCGGGTTTACTCGTAAATCTTCCTCCTCCCCCTCCCCTTCGCCGCCCCCCCCCCCCCCGCACTTCCCCCGTTCGCTGGGTTACGAACAAAATAATAATGACCCTATTCAGTATATATTCCTAGGATTATCAGACTGGCCAACAACGAATCGGGAGCAAAATTGCAGCTTTAGTTACCTGTAAAATGTAAAATGGTATCTCGGTATGCCTGAAAAATGCAAGTAATTGCTGATACAAAATAAATATTTCAGCTCAATACAGCGTTTATCTTTATTCGCCACTGACTGAAATTGGTTTCACGCTCAGTGAGCTGTGCTTGGGCGCGCTGAATGGCAAGTTCAGCTCGACGGGAGCGGGTGTAGCTGACCGTGTCATCTGCATATATTCTCAAATTAATATGCCAATTAGGGGACGCGGAATATCGTGCGTATAAATATTAAACAGGACTGGCCCTACGATGCTGCCCTGGGGGACTCAAGCCGTAATATTTTTCTTATTTCAAATCGCTCCTTCCATAGTGACAGAGAAGGAGCGCTTATCTAAATAGGAGGCTAATAGCTTAATATAACAATCAGGGAAGTTAGTATGATAGAATTTATAAATAAACCCTGCATGAAGACCCTGCCAAAAGACTTTTCAACGTCTAAAAATACCGCATCCGTATAATGGCGACAGTTAAATGCATTAGTTTTATGTTCTGCTCATCGGACAAGTTGAAGCACAGTAGAGTGCTTTTTCCTAAAGCCGAACTGCTCATTTGGAAATAAATTGGTACTCGTTAGCGAATCTTGGAGAGCGAGCTAAGCAGGCTGATGGGGCTGTAATTTTGCAATTGGGTTAGGTATTTGCCCGGTTATTGAAAAAAAATATATACTGTGGCACATTTCCAAGGAGTAGGTAAATGAGCAGTATTAAAACTTGCGGTGTTGCACTCCACTATAGCCTCAAAAATGCTGTTAGGCAGCTGCTTGAGGACTATGAACTGCAGGGAGTCAAACCCAGGTAGTAGTAGGGGCGGGCCGGTTTCATTTCACCTGGGATTAATTGAGGGATTATCGATTTTTGAAAGGGTTGATTCTTAATCCGATCAAAAATGGAAATGGTTAAATTCAATGAAAGGGTTAAATTGATTGAAATGGTTCATTTTTAATTGGATCAAATTAATTTTAATTTTTTCTGCCTTGATTTTGTTGTGTATAGTGATTTCTTTCCTTTTGTGGGGAGCTCTGGTACATCCTCACACTTGGAGCTCTAGCACTCGGTGAGGTACGGCATGTCGGGGACGGGTTATATATATGGTGAGTTTTGGTGCAAGATAGACATAAGTGTAAATTTTTTGGTTTGTTAGTGATATTGCTTGTAGATGGTATTGGTAGATAGGTGATTCTGAACGATGGGATTTACATGTTGGTAATGACAAACGATTAAATAGACGACAACTGTTTCCAAATGCAATTAAATGTTTGAGAAATTCAGAGTGTTCTACATATAAATAAATTACACACATCAAAACACAAATTTCAAACGACTACGTGAATAATATCTTGTGTCGACATATGCTAAACAAGTGCAAATACATGAGTGGCCCATATGAAATTATCATGTAATGAAAATCAATTAAACGTAAAGAGATGACTTAGTCTAACCTGAGCTGTATGGTAGCAATATAATTTACATGGGAGATAAATATAACGAACAAACACAACTACATGAATATGGCAATTACGTGATTGTGCAGTATGAAATTAACTATCTACAATGAGTAAAAAATGTCCCTATAAATTAAACGAACACAATAACAAGACATATGTAACAACTTGATGCCTCTTGCACATACCTTACATGTTTATCTGGCTGTGGGACTGGTGAGGAGGAACTTAAGAAATGTATTCCACATGTAAAAATGAATTAATTGATTAGCACTCATAATAAAATAGCACCTCTCCCAAAACATGTCTGTCTGACTGCGAGCTCAGTGATGCAATGAGTCGGACTTACGTCGAGAGCCTGACAAAATATACATGGAGTGTGTTCGGAGTCTAACAAGCTACTATGATTGTAGCTACTTGGAAATAGATATGAATACAATTTACATGACAAATGGATAAAAATTATGTTTATGATGGACACACTAATATATAAATTAGAAGAGTTGAATTTTAAACGGACACAATAGAAGATCATGTAATGAAATGGCACCAGGAGATACCCAAAAACAGATATGTCCACCTAGGAGGTTAGTCGATGAATGAGTGGATCTGTCATCATTGCCGAAGCTCAGAGCGGGGGGTGTGCTCGGGCCCTTGTGAGGGCCCTTATACCACCCATTCGGTTGCAGCAGTTGTATCTCTCTGCGGGCTGAGGAAGTTTCCCTCACCAGACCGCAAAGAACACATAGCCCAGAGGTCAGGATGCCCTGCACGTCCCGGCGCAACTCAGACAGCCCGCCAGTCAGACCAGCAAAGCTGCGGTTCCCTAACCCTGTCCTTCCCTTACCTGCGGGGGGTTGGTGGGTGGCAAACATTTAACTGAGTGCCCAAGTTTGTATTTCAGTAACGGTATCAATTTTGAAAATACAGGTCTTGTGAGATTTAATATTTAACAAAGCTGGCATATGGTTTCGAAGAATCCATATGCCTGCAGTAGATTTTTTTTTTTTTTTAAGCTGAGATACCCGTGAAGTTAATTTCAAGGTTCGTGAGTTCTGCTTGCCATGAATTGCGAAATGGTATGGTGAAGTGTGAGATGGTAATTAGTGATTTTAAATATATATTTATATTTCCATTATGGAGAAAAATTATTAAGTTAATTATAATAATCGACGCGAAATAGGCTCAAATTGCAGCTGAATGAGAAGGAGCTAATCCTGGAGGCGTGTTGTTATGTTTTGGTGGGGTGGGGAGATGTGCGCAGCTCCGATGATGATTGAGAAGTGCACTGGAAACAGCCACAGGGAAGTAGTTTTGTTAAAAGTTTGCGAATTTTCGTCCCGGACTGATCAGTGAATTTCCTCGCTCTGCCGAGGTTTTAATGTGTTATTTGCAGTTTCTTTTACTGTGTTAATTTCGGCATTTTAGGTCTTCTTTAGTGGTTACGCGTGTCTGGTTGGTACTGCCCTATCCTTTTGAGTACGGGGTTTGGGTGTGTTAATAATTTATCATAGAATTTATTGTTTTGAGAATGGAATTTATTGCCTATGTAAGGTACTTTAAGTGCGTCGTGAATGTCGGAAATGCGTGTACGCGGCGGTGCATTTGTTATTATTTTTAAATATTTATTCTGGACGACTTGAAGTGATTTAATTAATGTTTTAGATGCGGTTCCCCATACTTCATTTCCATACATCATGGCTGAGCGGATTTGAGAGGTATATATTAAAAGTTTTAGCCGTTTAGGAAGCCGAGGCGATCTTAGTAGAGGGTAAATTTAGGGGATTTTTCCTAGAGCTTTTTTCCTTGTTTCTTTTATGTGTGCGGACCAATTTAATTTATTATCTATTGTTAAGCCTAAATATTTAGCTGTGTCTGAGTAGGGAATGTCTACATTATTGTATTTTAATGGTTTAATTTCTGGCTGTTTCCTGCGCGTGATAATGAGTGCTTGACTTTTTTCCGCATTAATTTTAATTTTCCATCGGTTATACCACTGACCCAGCTCGTCTAGTTGGCACTGTTCAAACAAATGTGCATATTTTATATGCTTATCTTTTGAATAGAAGAGGGTGTCGTCAGCATACATCTGTAGAGTGCAGTAAGTGCTGGGGATATCGGCAGTGTAAATATTATATAAAAATGGGGATATTACGGAGCCTTGAGGTACTCCTGCAGTTAGGGGATGGTGGGAGGAGTTTGCGCCTTCTAAATTTACGAAGAATTTTCTGTTGGTGAAGTAGTTATTTATGAGGTGGATGTAGCAATCGGGAAATTTAAAATTTATGAGTTTTTGAATGAGGCCAGGTATCCAAACCTTGTCGAAAGCTTTAGCCACATCCAGGAATACAGCTATTGAATATTGTTTATTTATGCGTGAAGTCTTTATTACTTCTGTAACAAAAGTGGTTAGAGCGTGAGTTGTGGAGTGGCCAGCCCTAAAACCGAACTGCCTTTGCGGAATAATGCGTTTTTTAATAGCATGTGAGTTTAATCTAGCTAAGAGAATTCTTTCAAAAACTTTGCTTAGAGAGCTGAGTAGCGATATGGGCCTCCGGTTTGCAGGTAATTGTGGGTCCTTGCCTGATTTAGGGATAGTGATCACTTTTGCCAATTTCCATGCAGGTGGGAAGTGGTTGAATTTTAGTATGGCGTTTAGGATATCCAGTATAAGACAGAGGGCTTCGTATGGGAGGTTTTTAATAGTTTGGTTGTTTATTTTGTCTGGGCCTGGCGCTTTTTTAGGGTGTAGGTTTTTAATGGTAGCTATTAATTCTGGCATGGTTATTAATTCCGGTTCCTTTTTTGGTTTTCTATTTAGAAATTTCTGTGTGGTTGTTATTACATCTCTGGTAAAATTTTTGTCTCCGAGGTCCTCATTCGGAGTGAATTGGTTTTCCAAAGAATTTGCTATAGTTTCTGCTTTAGTTTAGGGGTCGTAAGCTAGTCCTGTTGGGGAGAGGATAGGTGTAGATTGAGTTTTATTGTTAGAACCTCGGAGCACTCTGGATATCCGCCAGAATTGGTTTATGTTGTCTGAAAGTTCGGTAACAAAATTTTCCCATTTTGTTATTTTTTGTGTTTCTAATTTGATTTTTAATTGTTTTTTCAGCTTGTTGTATTTAGCTTTGTTTGATTCTGTCCTGTTTCGTTGGAATACATGTCTAGTTTGTCGTTTTTCGCCAAGTAGCATGTCTATGTCTGGGAAATTTTGCTTTAAAAATTCTCGCCTGGTTAAAAATTGTGTGTGTTTTGCTAATTGGGTTTTTAAAGTATTTTCCAGGATTTCTATAGCTGGATCGATATCAATTTTGTCGCGAATCGTTAGGTGTTGTTCTGTAAATATTTCCGCCAGTTCACTTTTAAAACCTTCCCAGTTAGTTACCGGGATTTTTGCAAAGATGGTTTCTGGGTGTTGAAGTGATTTTGTGCTGATTTTGCATAGAACTGGCATGTGATCTGAGTCTAGTTCGGTTAGGGTTGTAAGTTCTGTAAATAAATTAGGTAGATTAGTAATAACTATGTCAAGCACATCCGGATTATGTCTGTGATTTGCAGGAAAGAAGGTAGGTGAGTCGGGGGCCTGAATAATATAGCTGTGGAGCTACGCGTGGTTTTGTAATATGTTACCACTAGTATTATTAATTCTACTGTGCCAATCAGTATGTTTTGCGTTTAAGTCGCCTGCAATAATGAAGGGGTAGGGCTGGTTTATTAATTTATCGAGCTCCGTGGTTATTAATTTCGCTCGGGGCGCTAGGTAGGCAGAGATGACGGTTATATGGCCGGAGTTAGTGTTTATATTGATTGTGGTGGTTTCTATGTTTTCACAGTCGGGGTCCTTATTTACGTGATGTTGGATTTTGTTATGAACTAGTATTAAGGTACCTCCGCCTGCTCGTACTGTGTCCGTACGGTATGTAGTGTAGTTTTTAATGGCAAAACAACGACGTGGTTTCAGTCTGGTTTCTTGTATTAACGCGATTTCTATCCCGTACGTCTCCAGCACTCGCTCCAACTCGTAAAGCTGTGAGAAAATACCGTTACTGTTCCAGTACAACAGGGATAATGATCCAGAAGCTCGCAGGGATTGTGGGTCCATTTAGGGCATCTGCTCCGCAAAAGTCATGAGCGCCTCCATGAGGAGCATGGACTTGGTTTGTAGGTCTGGGTGGGTGTTTGCTACTATCATGTAGCCGCAGAAATGGCTCATGATGGCCCGGAAATTTGCCTCTTTTAGGAACCTCATGAAGTCCATGAGGTCCTTCATGATGCTTCCCAAGTCGCCAGGAGCCGATGGGGCGGAGCTGGGGACAGGTGCGGGGGTTTGCCGGCTGGGTGGGGCGGTTGGCATCTGTAAGGTTTCATGGTCTAGGGGCACCTGCGTGGCGTGTGTTGGGATTGAAAGGTGGCGGACGGGGCCTCTGGCTGCCTGTGCTTAGGAGGCTTGCGGGGGACGAGATTTTGCGTCAAGGAGTTTAGGATATTGCGAGATATCCCTAGCTGGAACTTGTGGGGCAGACGTTGTTGCCATTGGTGTATTCATTCTTGATTGCATTTTTTTTAATGCCGTTTGCTGTCGCTGCTGCACGATTGCTAGTAATTTAGGACAGTCTTTTGAGTTGGCAAGGTGGTCGCCATTGCAGTTAACACATTTAGGTGCAGCAGCTATCTGGGGACAGGCATCCAGAGTGTGTGACCCGGTGCAGTGTGGGCAGACTACTTTCAGTTTGCAGTAATTTTTTGTGTGGTCCAGGGCCTGGCAGAGCTTGCATTGAGCAACGTCACTGAGCTTCCTCTGGTACTGGCGGGGATGAACAATGTTAAGCCGGGTTACTGATATAAGAGGGTCGAGAGTGTCATTTTTGGCTGCAGTGACGCAGAAGCGGTTCTGTGGTACGAGCTGGAATTGGGAAGGGTCTAGATCGTTGTGTTTTTTGTACTTAAACTGGTACACTTCAGTTACCTGGTACCCGCGCAGTGTGAGCTCCTCTGCGATGGTATTTGGGTCCGTGTCTGCCGGCAGATCAAACACGACCTTCTGGGGTGGATCGATGTTTGTGCTGTATGTGAAATAAGGAATGCCAGTGTTTTTGAGCATGTTTGTCGCTGCCTCATATTTTTGTAGGTCGGTTGCAACAATGTGCAGACCGTTCCTGGCCATGCTGATGGTAAAACCAGAGGGATGGATAGTTCGGACCTGCCGAACGAGTAAAGAGTACCTGCCTGTGTCACGCACCACGAGGCGGAAAGTAGGTTTTCTGAGTTTCGCATTGTTACACAGGTTCAGGTTAACGTTTGGTGGTTGGCTTGAAGAGCCAGGGGTCGAGGTAGAAGCCACTTGCTCCCTCAAAATGGCGTACCGGTTTCGAACCAGAATGTTAGGCTGCACGTCCAGTGCCGTGCTAGTGGGACATTTTGCCTGTTGGCTGGACTCACCCAGGGTTTGCTGTTCGTATTCGATGTTTTCCTTAGCTTGACGTTTACTTAATTGTGTTCGAAGAGCGGCTCTGGCATCCTCCGAGTTCTCATAAGAGTTGCGCCTTTTCAGGTTGCTACCCTGAAGCTCAAATTCGAAATCAATTTCTGAGGAAGAGAGGGGAAAACTGAAATTAACTTCCCGGCTCGAAAAAACATAAGACCTATTGTTCAGGTTCGGTTCATATAATTCAGCACCAGGTGCTGTGTTTTTCACATGACGATGAATATCGTCAGATTCATTAGGGGGCCCAACCCCCTCCACCGAGCTACGCCCGTCCAGGACCCGGAGAATTAAAAAAAAAGAAAAAAAGGGGGGATGTGCACTAGGAAAGTAATGGTAAGAAGATAGAATTAAGTACGCCTATTCGCTGCAAGAGAGTCTGTCGCCGCTGACCCCCAAGGGGCTAGGCTCGAGATGACTGTTAGGTTTTTAGACCCAACAGCCGACGAGCAGACACTCACAAGTCGCGAAAGCTATACAAACCTACAGTGGCAGACCAAACTCCTTACTCCTTGAAGATGCGTCCTCACTCGTCGATACCAGGATCTCGAGTCGAGTCTGAATGAGTGGATCGTATGAGGTGCGCCTGCTTATATACGTGTAGCACGGCCTGCGTCTTAAAGGCAACTGAGTTTAAATATATGACTGACAGAGCCTATTTCCCTACCTAGCTACTATTAACAACTTGATTCGTCCTACAAGTAATTAAATGTTTAAAAGTGTATTATTTAAACATTACAGACGCATTACAATTTTTTTTCCTTCTAGTCTGAGAAATGCGCTTTATTTTTTAATAAAAAAATGCGAGTTGAAAATACTACGAAGTTTCGGCGACCGAATACAGAAATGGAGTTTACATGATAAACGCACTATCATATGATAAATTAAAGACTTGTTAAAAAAATATTTCACACTATAGTTTATGAAGACTGTGCACGAGACCTGAATCCCAGAGCATATAATATCACTTAACAAAAATCGCAGCAATCACACTTCTACGCCCGGTATATATGTACGAGCTATTGAGGTATAAATCCATCTAGTCCAAGCTTCTTTGAGCAATGGAAGTTGGCGGCGACTGGATACAGGGGTGCAGATGGCTCCTGACCTCTGCCACCCTTCGGCAGAGCACACTACTCTTTCCTTGAGATTACTCATCCCTCTGCCCTCAATTTTCAATTTTTTCGGCAATGTAACAAGATACAATAACTGGCTGGATAGGGCCACAATGCTCCCGACCTCCCTGCACCCCCACCTCCAACCTCCACCCCTTGCAAGAGCGATGTGCACTGAGGTCAAGAACCCAGACCATCCCTCCCCTCCAACACAGTTCGTTTTTGCATGAAATGTCAGTCTCTTCTCCGAGGTAACCACCCCAGCCCTTGTCAATGTTCGCGACTTCGGTAATCTGTTCCCTTCCCTCCACCCCTCCAACACAGAGCTCGTTTTTCGGAGGGCTCTACATCCTGGTGTCGATCCATCACTGCAAGAACCTGTTTAGTGGCAAACAACCCCTTGGCCCACACCACACAAGAACTGTTCCTGCCAATGTGGTGCTTCACAAAACCCACCCTCCTCAAGGTCAGAAAATATTTTTTCGCTTGACTGCCCCTGTCCATGGAGGGCGCTATCGATTCAAGGCCATGCATTATTACCTCCCCTTACAGCACTCAAGTTATGCATTTTTTGGATATCTCGGGAACTGGTCGATCCCCGTCCCTTCACCACCCAGAGCACTGTCTCAGCTAGGAATGTAGCCTTGCTTCAAGGTCAAAGCGGCGCTTTCCCTAGGGAGGCAGCACCGGATTTTGAACTGACCAAGGCTAACTGCCTGTCCCTCTCCACTACTCTCGACAAACTGCTATTTTCGCTGGGTCATTTAATCTTCCTCCTATTTTTCGAGACGCAAGAGCCTGGTGCATTCCCAGCGAAATAAAATGTTGCTACCAAACTTCCGCAAATAAAAGAGGAAAAATAAAGTTTCATTAATCCCACCAAGATTATCCCAAATATTTAACATTCCAAGAAAAACTTTATATTTGAATCTAATAAACTTTTTCCCATTTTCCAGCAAACTTTACTGCAGTTTCCAGCAACCATTATTCCCGTTTTTCCAACTACTTTTTACTAATAAACGATCAATTTTCATACCAACACAGCTATAAGACATTTTTTTTGTAAGTAAATTACAAACACATATCTTTATTCAATTTTTTTTTCCTTTTACGATGTAATCAAATACTCAAGTTAAACTTTATTTTTCAAACATTAAAAAACTTACGTTAAACAAACTTGTTCGATAT
The DNA here is from genome assembly GCA_029891345.1 of Dryococelus australis. NCBI lineage: Eukaryota > Metazoa > Arthropoda > Insecta > Phasmatodea > Phasmatidae > Dryococelus > Dryococelus australis. Next base: position 46,151,940 of record CM057000.1, read on the forward strand.
GTCTTATACTTTCAATCTGTTTATCTAAAAATATTTTATGTATAGTTTTACCACTTTTGAATTGCTACCATAAAATGTGTATATATTTAGAAATTATTATCCCTATAAAATAAATATCGATGTGATATTACTGAAATAATACGTACCCAACTTTAAATGATTGCTATCGGAGCTGAAATCTGTTGAATTTCATGATATTTAAACTGATTTTCCTAAAAAGGCAAATTTACCATAAATTTAAAAGAAAGTAGCAGCCATTTTATATCCATGTACTATATAAGGAGGGATAAATTAAATTTTTTAAAGAAGTTTTTCCATTAGGTTTTCTGATTTTGTGTAAAGTATAACTCTGTGTTTTTTCACCACCAGGCATTGTCATGTTGATTCTTTAGCTGCAACAGTTGTAATTTTGATGGCCTGAGAAAAATATTTTTATTTTAAAAGTTGGCTGGACTCTCACGGTTGTACGGCAGCGAAGAAGCACTCTGGTGTGATGTCCAGGGCTCATTCTACCTGGCCCTGAAAAGGTTTTTGTGCCAACATCCCTGTAAAGTTTTCTCGAGATATTCAAGCCTGTTCCTTCCATTTAAAAATTCATTAATTCAGACATGTTCGTTTCTCTCCATCATTTTATGCAAGTTCTCCCTTCAGACTGTGTTTTAATTGAAAAAATAGTTTTTCTCCTTTTTCAAGAAACTTGTAAAATTTTTTGTGACAGTTAGCAAACAGGTATCCTAATTTTAAAATATTTCCAACAAACTTACCAACAATATTTAAACATTTAATATCCAGTCATATACAATTAATGCAAACTTCATTTTCGGACTCATCCAGTCTCCAATCATTCACAAAGTAGTGGCACGGGGGAAATTTTCAAACTAGTAAATAACAAGTCACAGTATTTGATTTTAACAAAAAAAAATTATTAAAAATTCTTTTCTTTTCAAAAAAAAATCATAACGCGTAACTTAGTTAACATTTGTAAAACAATTTCATTATATATTCAAATAAAACATGGTAGTATTGAAAACTCTACATGCTTTCAAAAATATTGCTATCCATTTTACATCACAAATAATATATAATTAGATACAAACATTTATCATTATGCGTGTAAGTCATTCCTACATTCTTTTTAACCAAAACACGATCTTACATCATAAAACTGTAAAAAAAATCATCACAACAGAGTATATTACAACTGAAAGTTATTACATGTGTAAGCCATTCTGGCTTTTTTAAAGTCAAAACACCATCTTATGTCATAAAACTGTAAAAAAAAATTATCACAACAGAGTATGTTACAACTGAAAATCATTAAATATACTTATCATTACACGTATAAGCCATTATGGCTTTTTTTATTAACAAAAATGCCATCTTACATCATAAAACTGTGAAAAAATCATCACAACAGAGTATGTTATGACTGAAATACATTAACTGTATTTATCATTATATGAGTAAGCCATTCTGACTTTTTTTTTTTTAACCAAAAGACCATCTTACAACATAAAACTGCAGTAAATTTAAACATTTCAAATTACGACTGAAAAAAACTCTCCAGCATTTTATGATTGAAATAATAAAGTTTATTAAAACTTCCCAACATTTTATACCATAAATCATTAACATTCTTAGAAAATCATAATTAAATTACTGGTTTTTCAGAAATTTGTCTTTAATACTGTTATAATTTTTAACCAAGTGTTTAGAATTTGAAAGAAATTTTATAAACTTTTAGTAAAATCATCAAACCATTAGTAAAATCGTTTAACTTTTCTTAAAATTGTTCAAACATGAAAGAACTGTTCCTAATATCATTAAACTTTTTATCAAATTTAATTATGAGTCTTTAAAATTGTAAAACAAGTCTTTAAAATTGGAAAACAAGTCTTTAGAATCGTAAAACATTTTAACAAATGGAATTGTGGGTCTTTCAAATCGATACAGCTTTATACTTTCAATCATTATAATTGTAAAAACTCCTCAGCCTATTACAAGTGAAAAATCATTACATTTATCAAAATTGCACATAATATTACACCTGAAAACTATGTCATCATATCACATTAGAATATACTTACAATTGTAAAACAGAAAAAATATACTCAAACATGTTGCATCAGAAAGCAGCACTGTAAGTTAGAATGTTTTCATTAAAATTTCCACTTAGAGTTAACGGATAAGCTGAATTTACATTTGTTTACCGGAACAACAGGTGGTGGTGATATTAAAGATGATATAGGAGTATAAATAATTTCCTGTTGTGAAGGTATGAAAGGAGGAGGGAGGAATTAATTTATTGTGGGTGATTCAGGTGATAATAATTCAGGAGATGGTAAACATTACTCATGTGAAATCGCAAAATTGAACTCTAAAAACTCTTCCAACACTTGGGATAGCTGGTTTTTTGACATACCTTCCCACACATTATTTGAAGTTAAATTCAGTGGATTGCAGCAGAAACACATTGTTAGTTTTCGTATACGTTCCAATATCAATGTCGAAGGTGTTGAGGTCGACTTCGAAGGCATCGCTATAGCGGTAGGCACCATAGATGCCGCTGTAGCCCTCGGCATCGCAGGCGCCGCTGTAGCCCTCGGCATTGTAGGTGCTGCTGTAGCACTCCACACCACAGGCATCGCTGCAGATCTCGGTGTCGCAGGCGCCACTGTACCCTCGACATCGCAGGCGTCACTGTAGTCCTCGGCATCGCAGGGGACTCTGTAGCCTTCGGCTCCGCTGTAGCCCTCGACATTACAGATGCTGCTGTAGCCCTCGATACCGCAGACATCGCAGCAGACCTCGGCATCGCAGGTACCGCTGTACCCTCGGCATATCAGGCGCTGCTGTAGCCCTCGACATCGCAGGTGCTGCTGTAGCCCTCGACCCCGCAGGCATCGCTGCAGACATCGGTGTTGCAGGCGCCGCCGTAGCCCTCTCCATCCCAGAGGCCGCTGTAGCCCACGACATCACAGGCATCGCTGCAGACCTCGGGGTCACAGGTGCCGGTGTATCTTCAGTATCGCAGGCGCCGCCGTAGCTCTCTCCATCGCAGGGGCCGCTGTAGCCCTCTGTGTCACAGGCGCTGCTGTAGCCCTCGACACCGCAGGCATTGCTGCAAACCTCGGCGTTGCAGGCATCGCTGTACTCTCGGCATCGCAGGTGCTGCTGTAGCCCTCGACACCGCACACATCGCTGCAGCCGTCGGCATCGCAGGCGTCGCTGTAACCCTCGATGCCGCAGGTGTCACTGCAGACCTCGGAGTCACAGGCATCGCTGTAACCCCGGTCTCGCAGACGATGCTGTAGCCCTCGGCATTGTTGCAGACCTCGATGTGGAAGGTCTGACTGTCTGTCTCGTTAGTACATCTTTCAATATAGTGGGTTTCGATGTCGAAGGCATCACTGTTGGATTCATCACTATTCTTAACGTTCAAGGTGTTGACGAGAGCAATGGTTGTAGAGTAGATTCACTTTCTTCTTCATCCAAAAAATCGAATAAATTTTTTGCTAAAACATTTGGTCCATTCAATAGATCATTAAAATAATCCCAGTTAAAATCTGTGAGTTCTTTGTTAAAATCTTGGGTAGATAAACCAAGAAAATAAACTTCATACAGACGTGACAGTGAACTGACCTGACAAACAACTGGACATAGTAGAAATGGCTTAGATGCTAAAGCTCTATTTATAAAAATTTCAAATTCTCGAGAAGTCTGATTTCTCCCCTCCAAGCAGAAGTTCAAACAACCAGCCCCCTCTCTTCTGACAGCCACGACTTTCAAATATCCTCCTTGAAGAAATGAATAACATTTATTTATCAGTAAAATAACTTCTGCTTCATGAGGAATTAATTCTGTTTAGTAATCAGTTAAAAAGATAAGTAATGCAATAGAGATAAACCCACTCAATAAAGCTATCTATAATTTATAGAAAAAAACTAAGTATTATATTACACAATTACCATTGACACTTGCTATTATACCTCTATAAACTTCTCTAAGTTTACTTTAATCTTTTAAATGTATTATTAATTTCTTTTTGTTTTTGAAACTTTAAAAGTAATTACTTTTAAATAGAATGAAGTATTATGTTTTGTAATATTATGACATCACCCAATATTTCTGCAAACCTTAAATTTTTCCTAAAATTTATTTTATTCAAAATATTTCTTATCTTATCTTAATCCAGAAATGTGTTATGCTTTACGATCTAATTTTAGTAAATATGTTCCAATTTTGATATTCTGTATATTGTTAATCATATTTATGCTAAACATATATGGATTTTTTCTGTTAACGTGTCCGAACATGTTTCCAGTGTGGTTAAAATTCAATTTTATAAGATTTTTTTTAAAGTTTGTTGGCAGATGTTAGTTTGTGAGGGGAAGTAAAAGTTGTTTCATAAATATTAGTTTATTTTAATATAATACTTGTGTATTTCTGTTTTAATTTCTGTTTATTTTCCTGCATAAAGGAATTTGCAAAATAAATATTAATTTTATCAAGTACAAAACATAATATTTTGCTCGAGAGTTTCCAAACACCTTGGAAGGCATTTTGACCTTGGCATCCTTGATAGTTTAAATCGTTGACCTGGAGTCTTGTCCCCACCAGGGCAGACCTTGACAGTTTACTTTTTTGAAACGAGACACTTTCCATAGCGTATTATAAACAGAAATGCATTCTGTGGGGGTTTGATGGACTCAGGCTGGCAACATCTGAAGTCTCGGGTATTGTAGTTGGTACTGTTGGAAAAACATTGAAATTCAACCTTGAATTTTTATGACTCTGGAAAGGGAGCGGTCACACTGCTAAGACCACAGATTTATAAACTTAATTTTTTTTTTCATGTTTTGAGATATTGGCAAATTCTATAAGTGTACCAATTCGAAGTGAGTATAAATTAGTCGGGTAATAATGTTCCAAGTGATTTGTTTAAGTTTAAACATCTATAAAATTGAGCAAATGTACATTTTTCACATGCATGAACGAATTTATATTAGTTAAATTAACAGTGTTGCATTCATTATTCCTTTTACATTGTTACATTCATACCTAACTCGAAACTCGGACTCAGAATCTATGTATTACAATCATAGCTACCCAACACTGATAGTTGGAAACTATATTACAATCGTACACGATCTATCAGGGACTCAAACCCAATTTATATCAACTATGCCTTACCCGATATTGTATATTATTTACTTATTTATAGAAAAGTGGTTAGAGTGCTGACATCCATAACTATTCCCTTGCTCTGTCGAGAAAATATTTTTCTTATGAAAACAATTCCAGTTTTAAAAAGAAATACATTCAATAAAAGTATGGAAGAGATTCATTTTACAAGATAAATTTATTCACAAAATATATACAAACACAAGCTGTTTCAAAAATCATTTTTTAAAACTGAAGTAGAATAGTATGTTCAAAATTTATACAAGTAACCACAGGAAGTCCCAAAACATTATCACACATAGCATCAAACAAATGTAGGATGTTCCACAATTATTTCTCTCTAAAAAAAAGTCGAAATGGTTTGCTCAAACGTGCTATTAACTTGATGATATTCACTTTACATTTGGATTTCTGTCTACATGAGCATGCGATTTCATTCTCATGATCCATCTTTACAACTAATGTATATCATACAAGCAATTACTATTTATATTAAATTTCGCTCATCCTAAATAATGCCATAACTCGTTTAATATCCACACATGATTTGGGAGAAGAATCATCATAGTCGGTTTCACCCCAATCAAACATCATTGCCCAAGTTAGCATTAATTTTGAATTTTCCTCTGCAGAGAAGAATGTCGAGTTAGATATGTTTTAGCAATTGTTTGAACAAGGGGCAATTGTATGATTTTTGAATATCTACTACTTTCCTGTTATACACACTTTCGAAAATGCATTTTTGGTCAACTCCACCTACATATATTTCCCAATTATTTAGGTAATGTTTGCAAATATCGTCAATGTTCTCATACTCCATACACCCACTATCCCATTTTAAACTGTGGTGATGGTTAGTAACCCATCTATTAGTTTTCTTGTATTTGGGAGATAGATATTTCCAGTCAAACAGTGATTTGAAGCTGAATACAGTTGTATGTTCTTCCATATCAGTAATAGCCAATTCTTTAATGATAAATTTTTTCTGCAGATTGAAAGCCTTGCACATTGCAAAACAGCTCGTTTCAGCCATGGTTCATCGTCTACTGACTCAATTCATTAATTTCACAGGCTTATCTCTTAAATTGTAACTTGCTAATCTATCGTGAATTATAAGAGCATAAGCTTGTGAATTTGCTAAAATTGGTGTATTTACAATAACTTCAATTTGTCAATTAATCGCGCTATTTGTAATTGTTTCGTCCTAATTGCTTACATCAAACACAAACAACACTCCTCTACTTTTAAACGTTTTGAGTTCTAGGATCGGTGAACAAATGACAACATATCTTGGTTTTTCCAACAAAAGAACTTGATTTCACACTCCACACATTTTTTCAGCTAATGGTAGAGTTGGAAAAACCTCAAAATCCTACGATCTGAATACAATGTCTAAATTTTTCCCTTTTTCGATAAATTTTAAAAACTTCACGCCTTCACGAGTGTTAATTTCAATATGCGACATTAACCATTCCACTGTGCTTAATTCAAATGTTACAACTTCCACGTTATTAGCTGTATTATATACAGCATTCACATGCATATTGCCTAATAGAATAAGTAATTATTTTTTTGCATTTAATATGGCATGTTTGTATTCCTCAGCAAAACCCAATACCATTCTTAATGGTTTAACAACTTTGTATTTTCCACCTGGGTTTATTTGTAGTGAGTAATAACGAGCATTGCTCCAACAAGCCACAACCCTATATAAAGATTGTTTACAGTTCCCGAGAGATAGTTCTTTATTGTGAAAGTAATTCCAACATCTTGTGTTTGATCGGTTTCCACACCATTTAGCAGATATGCAATTCTATCGATTAAATGAAGTATTCCATTTCTTACTATTTTTGTAGCTGCTGGATTACCTGAATCGGCTGTCTTTTTAATTGTTCCTCTAAACCTTAAACTTGATTTCGATTGTATCGTGTAAATATCGTGATTTCATTTTGAGAAACCTTATTTCCGGTGGAAACGTGTACGGACCTGCCGGGAATGGTTCATACTCGTGTATTTGCTTATTGGTGATTGCATTTTCATAGCTGATTGGTTCTTCAACATTAAGCATGTCTTCCATTTCTATTAACAGTGTATCCTAATTCTTTAAATACAATTTGTTGCCTCGTGTTAACTTCACGGTAACTTATTTGAAGTGAACATTTTATGTTGATGTATACATCTTTTTATACTTTCTTTCTTCGAAATATCTTCTTTCATGCCACATTTCTTAAAAGAATCTCCTACTTTACATCCGAATTTACTATTAACCACAATATCCATTATGATTGCAATGCACAATGGAATGCAACTGTTAATATGACTTTTTAAAAATGTAAACAAATGGTGATTTCTATGTTTCTAAAATTAATAAGTTTACTGTCTTGATAGACAATTGCAAAAACTATTTCATCAATGTCATTCACTATTACTGGAAGATATATCAATGTATTAAGTTTTTCAATTATTTTATATCCTGGAGCCACATCACACTGCAATTCATGTAGTGTATTTATTAGTTTTCCATTCAAACATGAAACTCCTACAGTATTAACATTTATGCGACATACATGTACCGATAATTTTATAACCTGTTTTGAAGATTCGTGTAATTCATTAACTGTATGTACTCTCTGTTCATAACCCAACATATATGCAATTGAATTGTCTTCCGAGAGATCGATATAGATGTTACTATACATAGCACTAGTTAATGTAATTGGATTTCCATGTAATTGGAAATGTACAACTTCAGGTAATGCCTCTTTAATGAATGTTTCAAGGTCATCCAAATTAAGATCCTTCTGGTATCACAATCTTGTATATTTTTTTTCCCCTAAATTAGCCATAAATAATTGCTTATGCATATCAATGTTTGGTATACTGTAGTAAGTAACGAATTCTATTATATTTATTTGCCATTCTCCATATAATTCCAATGCAGGGAAATATAGCACATGCAATTGCGACGAATTTCCACTTAATATCAACGTAATTGGCATATACTAAATTATTTTACTATTACAATTACTTATATATGCTATTTATAGCCAAAAATTGTAAACATAAATGTCCACAATTGATGGTATTTGGTAATTTCTCTGTTTTGTAATTATATCATAATTGCATGTTTTTTTAAATAATTACATATTTCAATTGGAGGATGTAAATCGCCGAAACTCTCGTAATACAATTATTGATTTACTTGTTTAATTAATGCAACCCAATGCGTTCCTTTAATTTGTTTCGAATCTATATTAACAATCATACAGTCATGAAAATTTGCTTTCTTTGGTAAATCGTCTCTCATATACACACTTTGGAAATAGCGAATATCCAGATTCTTTACAAATACATTAATATCTTTGTTTGTTAATGCACATTTTGGAAGACTATTTAGGACTTTCAGCTTTTTTCCCCGCTTTTGGAGTTCTTTCATCCTTGGCCAAATTTATAGGGATTCAAATACATTCCTTTGCCTTTTGATTTAACTACTCTACTAAATTGCCGAAACCCCTCTGAGATTTGATCCAAGACAATGGCGTGTAGTAAGGTTTTTTTACAAAAGGTAAGCAGTATAATAGCCTCACATATTTGAGTGTTTTATATAACATTTGCTATTCCCGGGCTGCGATTCCATTTTCAAATTCTACTATCTATGGACCTTCCATATTTGCTTACCCTCCACATGTATTTACAGTTTTATAATACCTAACATTAGTTACAATAACGGAATATAAATTAATGTAATAATAACTAAACTGAATATTATTTAGAGAGCATATTACAAATAAGAAAACTCCCATTCTCCCAAACACATTCATCCACATTCCAAGGAAATGAGAACTGGAGGACGGAAACAGGACGACTGCTTACCCTGCTGAAGAAATGCGGCAGGTTAACTCGCTTGCAAGTTCGATTCATTGCTAGTCGCTAGTCGCTCCTGTTTGTGGAAATAAATACTAGATAGCAGCACTATGCTTGTACAGTACAGGAGTGATGGAAAACTCGGTTTCTCGAATCGGAAACGGGAAACTCTGAATGAAATGTGTTTAAATTTAAAGTTAAGGCTTAAACTATAAAAGGCCAAACATTTCCAATATGTAGAGGGTAAGCATTGGTTACCTTGCATCTATGAAATAAACACCACTGAACCAAGAGCTGTTTATGCTGGAAATAGGAACAGAATGATTCCTCCTTTCTTTGTTTTTTGTTTGGTTTTACGTTTTAAGCCCATGCCTTTCTTTACTTTCGCATACAAAACTTTATCAACAACCCAAGCTCCAAGCTTATCACCTGTAGATGTAGATGTATTCTTCCTTATATTTACTACTTTATCAGCTAGAATTGTATCTGCTATATGTCTTTCTTTCAAATTGTTCATTGGTTCATAAACTATATTGTGGTCTTTACACATGTTATCCAAAGAGTTTATCCCTTGATCATTCTGTGCCAAACGTTTTGCAAATTTAGTACATGGTCCACAATAATTGTATTTTGGTAAATGCAATTCAAAGGTAATTTATTAATCAGTGTATTCAATACACCACGTCCATTTTTCAGACGTGTAGTAGAAGCCATCATTTTCAACTGAACGCAAACCCATATATAGACCTAAATTTATAGTTTTATGTTAGTATGTTACCTAATACTGTGTAATTGTGTAGAAATGAAAGTTAAAACACAAAATGTACATATTTTGGTGATTGTAAATATAAAATAAAACGTAATTGAACATACGCATGGTATTCTTTTACCATCAAATATACATTGTATAATAAGTGGTCCTTCTTCATGTGGAAAAACTTGTGTTATTATGTCGCTGTTGGAGCATCCGAATGGACTTAAATTTGAATACATATATATGTTTTCTAAAACAATATAACAAGAGAAATATCAATTATTAGTGAGCATTTTGTCGTTAACGGAAGGGATGCGATATTTCCCTTACAAATAAAGAAGATATAGTGCTTCCGAATGAAGCATTACCCAATTCCGTATTTATTTCGACGATGTTTGGTGTGAACTGCAGGGTGAAATACAGCAATATTTCAGTTATGGTTGACATTCAAATGTTGATTGTTTCTATATATCACAAAGTTACACACATATACCGGAACATAATTTATGTGATAATGTTAATGTGGCAATTGTGTTTAAAATGGATAATATGAATCTGCAACATATTAACAATGATCATGTTTTAGACGATATGGCATTTACAAAGTTTAAAGATGTGTTTTTACTGTTGCAGAGGAAAAAATAGCTTTTTGGTGATTATGCCAACACTTCCCCTATATAAAGGCAGATATTGGTCTGGTTTTGACAGTTTTTTACTTACAGGCGAAGAACAATGAGTATTTCAAAGTTTGGACATAGCTGTATAAAACACAATGATTACAATAGCTGTTTAACAAAAAATCGTGAAGGGAATTGCGATTTGAATGGACATTTAAGTAATATGGGTATGGCTGTGAAAGATAGCGATGTAGTAAACAAATGTTATGTGGAAGACTTAAACACTACTATGCTAAACATATTTAAATCGCAATCAAACAATATTCAAGATAAATTAATAAAGTTATTTGATTTGAATGGTAATGTTTAAAAAACACAAGTTTAATAGCAAATATTTTAAGCAATATTAGCACTGATTTGCAGAGTAATGAATTATAGAATAGAAGAATGTTTAAATGGATTTAGTAAGGATTTTAAAGCTATGACAATCATAGTTTTTACAACACAACAGAAATGCAAGAAAATTTAAGAGTTGTAATAAATGAAGTGGTAAATTATACTATTACAAAACAACTTGAAACACGAATGTAACAAACAATGCAATACACAAGAGATTAATTCATTAATAAAAATTTTGGTTTAGTTATGCAAATAGATTTGATAAAACCAAATAATGATTTGGAAAAACGAATACATTATTTTATTAATGATTTAAAAGCTAAAACTAAAACAAAATTAGGTATTGTTTTAAGTAAAGAAGAAAAGATTGAAAAAGCGAAATTTATTCGACCTACTATATCAGTTAGAATAGCAGAAATTTAATTCGCATATAAATAGATTGAATTTAATATAATATAATCAAACATGTCTGCCTCTGCTTCAGAATTACATAAAGTCATATCTGTTGTGAAAGAGAAATATTCACAAGCTAAACGAGCTCGTATGGAATTGGATGTTTTAAACAAAGAGATTTTTAATCATGATGAGTATAATGGATGCATTGCATTCTGTGTTCAATAAGCATAATGAAACAGTTTTGGAAATTAAAACTGAAGGAGAGGAACCTTTAACAAAGAAAAAGCAAACTCTTTCTAATTTAACACAATGTTACTTAGCTTTACAATGAACCTCACCTCTGCGCGATACAACCTTTGGTGTTTATCGACATGACAACATCTGGTTCCTGCGAAATTCAGTAATTAAATTTTTGTCTGACAATAAAATTAAAATTGGTGATTACATAACTGATGTGAGTTGAGGATTATTTGAATTATTGATTAAAAATTTCATGAATGGATATTCAGATATTGATTTGCAGAAATATAAAGAACTTATTCATCAAACAAATGATAACATTCGTTCAGGAGATGAAAACCACCCGAAAATACATTTAACATTCGATATCGTAGGAAGTTGAATAAATATTTGTGAAGTTGGTGATATGGTTTCTCCTTTATATTGGAACAATCATAATGAATTGGTCGAGAGATTAAAACTTCTCATCACTTCGAGAAAGTCTGGGAATAATTCACATACAAACGAAATTGTTTCTATTATTGAAGAGTTGAAAGAAAATGATTATATTACCAATGCAGTTTAGTATGATTGCTCAAGAGCTTCACGCACCTGCAAGGATAAGATATCCTAGAAGAAGAGTTATAACTCATGGTTTAAATTATCTTTTTCAAGACAATTTGTGGGAAATGACATTGCTTTCAAAATACGATAGGGGATACAAGTATATTTTAACCGTAATAGGTGTTTATTCGAAATTTGGGTTGGGGAATACCTTTGGAAAACAAAACTGGGAAACAGGTTACAGATGCAATGAAGATCGTTTTGAAAGAGAGAAATCCAAATTCGCTCTGAACCGACAGAGGAACTGAATTTTTTTCCGCACCATTCCAGAAACTAATGACTGAATATGTTATTAATCACAACACAACATAATTGGAGCTTAAAGCCACTGTTGTGGAACATTACAACAAATCGATTAAGCAGTTAACATATTAACGTTTTACATCGAGGGGACTTTCAAATGGGTTGAAATTTTGCCTGAAATAGTTAAATTTAATAATTCCGGATATCATAGTACTATCAAGATGGCTCACAGAGAAGTTATGGATAATTGTTTAATGAGAACTATTTATAATAATGTTAAAGTCATTGATGAAAGAAAACCAAAGTTTAAAGTTGGGGAATTTATATGTATCTCGAAGCAGAAAGGAATATTTGGGAAAAATTGACAGTGAATTGGTCTTTTGAAATATTTAAAATTAATTCAATCAATACGATGGATAACCAATACAAGGCGTATTTTACGAGCATGAACTGTGAAAAGTCAATTCTCCAAATTAATATTTTGTTCATAAAATCATTAAAAGGAAGAAAGATATTTCCTTGGTTCGATAGAGGGGTTTCTCAAAAATGCATGTCTCCTGGGTCAAGAATCAATATCTTAATAGATTGTAATTCAATGTTTGTAAAATTATGATACTAAACAAAAGATTTTTAATAATATTTTATGTGTTATTTTATTTAATGAACCTGTGGATAGTTTATGGATGCACACTTTATTCTGCTATTAATCCTCTTTTTGATTGGATTACCATTTCATTTGATTTATGTTGGAGTGATAATCTAGTGTGTTTTTAATCATTTTAATCATTTTAATTATACATATCTTTAAAATATTCCTAGCTTACTTTTTTCTTAACTTAGATTTTTAAGTATTTGCAGGGAATTGTTAAGTTTTCCGTAAGCACTGCCAATTATAAAGGAATTGCATAGTAATCCTGTGTTAATATTTGGATTCAAGGCTGTAAAGAGAGGAGAGAAGAATGAGAGAGATAGGACTAAACCTATGTCGATGTTTGTGCATCTTCCTAACAATACTTTCATCTAATTTCTCTTAAAACATCCAGAATGGATATAGACATCCTACATGTGAGCTTGGTTTCTGGTGTTACAGATATTATAATTTTCATTTCCTTCATAGCATTAAATTCATTAATAACAATATCATTGGAAAAAATTACTCTTCGGAATATTCTCATTAAATATTTATAAAAAGTTTTCACTTCACCGTGTGGGAGTTAATAGGTTTTGATAGAAGAATTGTAAAAAAATGGTTTTTATCATGACAGCCAAAGTTATTCGGAAACAATTAATCTCATTTCTGTAAATACAGTTACATATCTACTGCTAATATTTTCAATCGAGATATTAGTATGAAGAAAATCATTTTTTCAGCAAAAGATGTCAAATATTTATTCGATGGAAATGCAGGATCAGACATGTAAGACCCTAAATATAAGAATTTTCTCAAATATTGATTGTCACAAAGCTTTGAAGACTCTTGAGAAGTTCTTGGAATGGCGAGTCAGGGCAAGAAGATGGCAAGGAATAAGTCACAGAACAATAGAGTCCACAATTCATGGTAAAGCATAGTTTTGCAAACAAATAAAAGTTTTGGAAGAGTTCAATGTGCTGTCTTGAGTGGTGTCTGACAGTTGAAGAGTCCCTGAAGTTGTTGTCGGACAGAACACAGATTTTTGGGTGGTGTGGGCAGAGGAGGTGTTTGCTGCTAAACAGGTTATTGCATTGTTGGATCGACACCAGAGTTATAGTGCCCTCCGAAAAACGAACTCTGAATTGGAGGGGTGAAGGGGAGGAAACAGATCGCCAAAGTCGTGGAAAAGAGACTGACTCTATGTTGGATGGGAGGAAGTAATGGCCTGGGTGCTTGACCTCACGTCACATTGCTCTTGTGAAGGGTGGAGCTGGGCGGTGGGGTGCAGGGAGGTCGGGAGCGATGTGGCCATATATAGCCAGTCGTCGCCATAATGTTACATTGCTGTAAAAATTGACAATCGAGAGCAGAGGGATGAGTAACCTCAAGGACAGAGTAGCATGCTCTGCCGAGGTGTGGTGGAGGTCAGGAGCCATCTGCACCACTGTATCTAGTCGCCACCATCTTCAATTGTTCGTAGAAGCTGGGACTAGACTGATGTATACTTCAATAGCTCCTTCATATACACTGGGATTCAGGGTGTGATAACTGTGATTCTCGTTAAACGATACTATATGTGGCGGGGTTCAGATCTCGTTCACAGTCTTTGTAAACTATAGTGTGAAATATTATCTTTAAAAAGTCTTTAATTTATTGCGTGATAGTGAATTTATTGTGAAAACCCCATTTCTGTGTTCGGTCGCCCAAATGTAGTAGTTTTTTCAACACATGTTTTTTTATCACCAAATACAATGAATTGCACAGACTTGAAGGGAAAAAAAATTGTGGTATATCCATAATTTTTAAATAACACATTTTTTTACATTCACTTACTTGTAGGACGAATCAAGTCGTTAATAGTAGCTTGGTAGGGAAATAGGTTCTGTCAGTCGTAAATTTAAACTCAGTTGCCTTTAAAATGCTGGCCACGCTTCATTTATATAAGCAGGCATACATCATACAATCGACTCATTCATCGACTGTCCTCTGATGTGGACGGATGTGTTCTCAGGGAGCTCCTGGTGCCATTTCATTACATGTTTTTCTATTGCGTCTGTTTAAAATCCAACTAGTCAAATTTATATATTAGTATGTACATTGTAAACATAATTTTTATCCATTTGTCATGTAAATAATATTCACATCTATTTCCGAGTAGCTATAACCTTAGTCGCTTGTCAGCCTCCGAACATGCTCTACGTATATATTGTCAGGCTCTCGACATAAGATCGACTCATTGCTTCATTGAGCTCGCAGACGGACAGATGTGTTTTGGGAGAGGTGCAATTATATTACGCATGTTAATCAATTTATTTTATTTTTATGTGTGGATTATGTTTCTAAATTCCTCCTTGCCAGTCTCACAGTCAAACGGATGTGTAAGATATGTGCGAGAGGTATCAAGTTGTGTTACATATATCTTATTATTATGTTCGTTTAGTTTATGACATTTTTTACTCATTTTAGATAGTTAATCTCACACTGCATACTCACATAATTGTCATATCCACATAGTTGTGTTCGTTTGTTATACTTCTCTCCCATATAAATTATATTGCTATTATATAGCTCAGGGTAGACTAATTCATCTCTTTACGTTTAATTGATTTTCATTATGTGATAATTTCATATGGACCACTCATATATTTGCACTTGTTTAGCATATGTCGACACCAGATGTTATTCACGTAGTCATTTGTAATTTGCGATTCGATGTGTGTAATTTATTTATATGTAGAACACTCTGAATTTATCTAATGTTTAATTGCATTCGGAAACAGTCGTCTATTTAATCGTTTGTCATTACTAACATGTAAATCCCATCATTCAAAGTCACCTATCTGCCAACACTGTCTACGAGAAATATCACTAACAAACCAAAAAAAATTACGCTTATGTCACTCTTGCACCAAAACTCACCACATATATACCCCGTCCCCAACACGCCGAGTGCCAGAGCTCCAAAGGTGAGGATGTACCAGAGCTCCCCACAAAAGGAAAGAAAGAACTATATACAACAACGAAATCAAGGGGGAAAAAATAAAATTTTAAAAATATAAATAAATTTGATCCGATTAAAAACTAATCCTTTCAATCAATTTAACCCTTTCATTAAATTAAACCATTTTAGTGCATTTAATCCTGTCCATTTTTGATCATATTAAGGATTAACCATTTCAATCAAATCTATAATCCATCAATTAATCCCGGCTTGGAATGAAACCGGCCTGCCCCTACTACTCCGGGTGATTTTTGAGGCTTTATGTGTTTGATAATACGGTAGAATTCCTCCGCATGTGTGTGATTTGGTTCATCCACTGTGGGCTGCTTCACTGGCACTCTGAGGTCCGTATAAATACGAGCCTCAAAAGCTGGATCGGCTGAATTGATATTGGGTTGTAAAACCTGTTCTTATTGATTGGCCATAGCCTCTTCCTTCTGCTGGGGCATATATGCCACTCCTGCATTGCATAGAAGAGCCGGGATTGGAACGCGTTTCTTTGTAAATGCTTTTATCGTGTGCCGTAAGCGAGATAGTTTATAATTCCAAGTATCAGTTTGCCAGGCAGTGATTTCTGTATCAATTCGCTCTCCAAGTTCATTTATCTGGGCTTTAAGAAGCCTGGATCTAGTTCGAGAATAGAGCCTGCGCAGCCTACTTTTACGCGTGATCAACCCCCTGATATATGTTCAGGAAGTTTATCTGCGCTAGTCCGCGGTGTGCCGAAGGTCGTCATTTTCCCCATCATATACTTTCCTCTCGCCAGCACACTCTGGCGGACAATGCTGAAAACAAGAGCGGTAGTTCTAAGGAATAAAGCAAGTGTTAATAATTGGTTGGACTAAAGTGGTGGTATGAGGGATAACAGCAAACATACTCTATTTCAGTAGTAATTTAATTAGTATTAAAACGAAAAATGTGTAATGATAGGTCTTAATTAAAGTTTTTAATACAAAATAATTATCGTTTTAATAATTTATGCATTTAGGTGTACGGCTGATTATAAAAATAATATTTAAATATGATAAAAAATTACAGTTTTTTTTTATGTGTATGAAACGAAAATGTGAGTTTCGACAGCTCACTTTGCGGCTAAATCGTCAGAATGAGCGGATACCGACAGCTCGCTTGGCAGTGAAATCGAGAAATTAACGCCACTTATGTGTAAAGGCTGTTCCCGATAAAGTAAGCACTTTAGAAATGAACCTTAGAAAAAAGTCACTGCCACTGCATGCATAGATTTTAATGGGCTCACTGAGTGACATTCGCCCAGTAAAGTTGGTAACGATGGATGGAAAGTAGTTCCATATCTTAACGTCGAATAAAAAATGTTAGGTAACCATTTGTGATAACTGCAAAGTATTTTTTCGCTTTCTGTTTTTTTGTGCATTTGATTGTAAAAATGAGCAGATTTGTAATGTATTTACTTTCTTAATAATTTTACAGTTTCGTTTGACCGAAGTATGAATAAAATTATGAAGCTCATGACAATGTTATATTTATATAAGGCGGAAGATTATACAAAGTGTATACAAGTAGATCTTAAGCATGGCTTTCAAAATTGCTCATTTTACCATGAACAGCCTATGTAAAATATAATAAAATATGGAGGGCGCCGAAAGCATCACTTATACTTATAAACATAAACAAATATGGTTACTGCCTGGTGACTAAATAGATGGCTCGACTGGTGACGAAATTGGTAATTAATACACTAATGCCACCTAGGCCTTGACAATATAAACAAATTACAAACTAAAAAAACTATATGGCGTGTTGAACATAGGCAGAAGAGAACGACAGCACGCCTGGTGGCTAAATAGAGAAATTAGCACTGCCTGACGGGTAATTTTGTATTCGAATATACTAGCGCCACTTAGGTGTTGAAATTGTAAACAAATGATAAATGAAAAACCACCAAGATGGTTGGATACGACGGAATGAGCAAGAGTAATATATTGGAAAGGGGTAGTGGTGGGGGCCAGTCGACTGCTGGACTTGTTGCCGGAGGGGGGGGGGGGGGGGCCCTTCGGAAATGTAAGATTTTTAAAATTCATTTTTTATGACTTTTTTAATAAAAAATGTTAATGATATGCATTTTTTATATTTTAAATAATTTTTGATAATTTATTTTTAAATAAGGTTTTTTTTTATAATTTTGTTGGGATTTTTTGGGGGGTTTTCAGGGTTAAAAACCATCACGGTCAAGTTCAAATGTCAAGGTCACTTACATCCAACATGGCGGACAAGATGACCTCCGAGGGACCGGAATGACAAAGCATGAACAGCTCCGAGCTACGGTCCCAGGTCCTGTTGTCCCCCAACTTCTCTATTCTCTACTACTCAGGAGAGTTTCATGAAAGCTGATGGATCTCAGAACGATGCGGGAGGGCACGGGATGAGCACGAGTGCATCAAATTATCTCACTACTTTATTGTCTGTCCAACTAGTGTGTTACTCTGATATGTATGGCGTTCATTGGGCATATCTCAGTCCCTTGCCTACAGAGAGCCGTGCAGATTTTAGCACTTGTTCTCGGGGCGCGATCCTCATTCGCTCTTAGGGACCGCAGTCAGTGGCATAGTGGTTAGACTACTCACTTTCCGCCATGGTGAAGGAGGTTCGATTCCTGGCGCAGTGTACGTTGCTATTGGCCGGCGGTTTTTTTATTTGGGGTCATCCCTGGACGTTAAAAACCTCTCAGCTTCAATCTCATTCAATTTCTTACTTATCGGGAGCCCAATCTCGTGACCATTGCTAGCCAGCGGCTCTTAACAGCGAGCTCGTGAGAACCGATGAGGGTGATAGAAGTGAGTATGGAGCAGTACCGGAATGAAAGGGCGGGGGAAACGGGAGATCCTCGAGAAAACGCGCCGACCAACGGCATCGTCCGGCACGGGGATTGAACTCGGTTCGCCTTGGTGGGAGGCGAGAGTGCTAACCGCTTGGCCACCGCGGCCCCAGCCAGGTGTAGCGAAGTATCGATATACGAATAGGCATATGATCACAACCTCTGAATTGTTTTAAAGATAATAAATACGTACAAATTTAAATCATAAAATAAATATATTCGTTTTGCTTAGTTCAAGTAAAAGTCTGAGTAAAGTATTTTCCTTAATCATAAAAACCAAGAAGTACATTTTGCCAAATTTCAAAATTATAATCACAAATTTACCGTCATTTTCTTTTTCCGTAGTAAAGTAATTAAATGTTGTTCCTAATGTCTGATGAGGCTTTCTTTCTTGGAACAAAAACTGAACGGGCGATTTTATGCATACCGGTACACAAAAAGTCCTAGCATATTGCCAGGGTCTGTATATGGGGTTTTCCAGACTATAAAACGTCTCAGATATGGAGAGGCGTTTTGGAAACCAGGACGTGCTCTGAAGAGCTAAGCCTCTTTGCCTTGGGAGGAAAGAAGGTAGCACTGTAGAAACACACAGATTAGCTTGACAGTCTTTTGTCTTTCAGTGTTGGGTGGGAATTATTTGTCTTCGGGAGAAACTCGACCCCTCTTTACCCCATTAACCCCCCATCATCCTCCAACCATCCACTGGTTTGCACGACGAAAATCGGTTTCCGATAAGAGGAAAAGTGAATTATAATCACGCCCCGGGCGTTATCATACCTTAGGTTATGATATGATTACTTAGTGTGCACTGTCCTGGCCATAATTGCAATAGAAAGTACGTAAACATAAAGCTAGTAGAACTGCGTGTTACCCATTTAGGACGAGAATGGTGTCTAGCGGTGCTAGAAGTCAATGAACGAATATCAAAGCCACAACTGCATTAAACAAAACTGCGCATTCTATCTTGTTACCATATAACAGAGCGATTTTCTAAGATCCTTTTACCCGTTTACTTGGCTTAGTTTGGCTGTACAAAATGTTTTACGCACCATCTTCGTGAAACGTGACATTCATAATCTATAAACTAAACTGTTTATTGTCTACGTGACCACAGAAATGAGACCCTTTGTTTTACTACAGTTATGAACATTTATATGGCGAAAACTTCACAGACACGTGGGTTTTATGTAGGTAAGTGGGCTGAACGTCTCGTCGACAGCGAGGTCATTAGGGACGGTGCAGGTTACGCAGGGAGGAGGGATTGGGGAAGGAATCGGCCATGGTCTTTGTTTGGAGCCCATCCCAGCATTCGCCTGGAGTGATCTCGGGAAACCATGGAAGGCATAAATCAGGATGGCCGGACCGGGAATCGAACCCGGGTCCTCCCAAATGCGAGTACAGTGAGTTACCACTGCGCCATCTCACTCGGTACATGGGTTTTAAACTGTAGACAAACATACCTACTAAAATCTTGGCTGATGTAGAAAATACTCGACTACAAAACAAATTTCTACATTATTGTTATGCAGAAATTTCTCAATAGTGGCGGATTTCTGTGGGGTTATTTGTAACATAATGAAACGATAGCTTAGATTCTGTGAAATATATGGTTGAATGTGTCCTATCAAACACCAACGCTTACTTATGTTTCTGTAAATTTATACCTTATGCTTTCCACTCGCAGCTAAATATATTGTCATAGGGTTACAGATAAAAAATTTATAATTTGGACTTTTGCTTTCTCGCTGAGTTTGTAATTCGGCCACGATTTTTTTTAAAAGGAATAAAGGAATTGTGATCCAACAACAATGAACATCACGTTACAAAATTCGCGAATTAAGTAAAAAGCCAGGTCACGCGGCAATAAACTGGTAATTATGATACCAACTAAACTGGCAAGGAATCGTCAAGTATAACATAATATTACCATCAAAAGAACTCGGTGATTTTCGGAGCGTCTGCCCTCGACTTTAAAATTATAATGTTGACTTTGCATTAATGTTCGGCACGCATCTGGCGCTATAATAAACGTCTCTCATGTTCAGTTTGTTTAGCCCTAAAGAGCATACTTGTGTACTTACAGCACATGTGGGGAGCGTGGGCGTTAGTGTGTGTGTGTGTGAGAGAGAGAGGTATACTGAGAGACAGATATACCGAGAGAAAGACAGAGATACTGAAGAGAGGAAAGGAGAAAGAACGATAAAGAGGAAGATACTGTCTTATCTTCAGGCTTCGCCTATGTGGAATCGACATAAATGACGTGGCCACGTCATAATTTACAACTATCTTGCTAATATATCATTCCGTTAAGTGTGTGTCAAAAAGCTTATTTTATCAGTGTGGGCGACATTTCCCCTTGTGTGCGTTGATCTGAGTGGCGATTAAACTGACCAACAACTATCCGCGCCAACGCGAACTGCACGAACATAATGTTTAACGGAAATCTGTTTTGATTTTGAGAATAAGTTTCTGTGAAATGAAGATCGGACTTTCTTCTCTCTGGTTCTATCGCCAGACTCCTACATTATTTGCTTTATAAACTGGTACATTCCATTCGGGGTTACTTCAAACTTCTGTGAAGCCATGCTCAAGTTCTACTTTCAGGATATTCATATGCCTCGTACAAACAACGCTTAACTAAGTCTTGAAAACTTCACCAACGGAACAGATCACCGTGTTTGTCTGCGCCAAGTTTAACAATATTTTACATAAGAACCATTCTCAATAAGCCATTGCCAACACTCCTATTTTCTCACTGTTTTCATTCATACTAGCTGTTAATTAAATATTATAATTTATAGATCAAATATAAGTACAAATTTAATTTAAACAAATATTAGGTGCTTTTCGCCTAACAGAAGTACTAAAAGATTTGATACATGACATATTTAGGAAAAAAATCATACACGTCATGCATGGGGTAAATTTTCAAAGGTTTGATTCAGAAAGCTCGAAGGAACCGCGAGTACCGCACAACGCTGTGGTTGCTAGAAGTATGTAATGTATTCGTTGGTTCCAGCAATAGTAAACGGATTTTCGCCTCGTGTTCGGGTTTTATAAGATTAGTTCTCACTGTCGTTAGGTATGTTACATTTCCTTGAATTCCTAGGACTGTAGGATAAATTACAATGATCTCGCGCACAGCACACGGTTTTTGCCACACAGATGTTAAGATTTTATATTTCAGGTTTATTTTGTGGAAATAACTATAGTGTTGTAGTACAAGCAGAAAAAATTCGATATTTGATATTTAATACGTGATAAGTACAAAGACGAAAAAATAAACATGATATAAATGTATACATACTTTATAAGCATAACATTAATAAACATAAATAAAGGTGACAGATTAATATTACAGAACAAGAAATAAAATTCTGGCGAAAATAATTTAACCCATGTAATAACGGGTGGATGACACTAATTTAACTACAAATTATATTACGTTAACACTTCGTGTCTCCTTTGATTTATGGTTTCAGGTTTTGCAAATAAGAAATGTCTAAACGTGCTGTAGTACTTAAGCTGGCTGATAAACTGTTTTGTTATCGCAATCAACGAGATCTAGGCTTTGTGTTCGAAGATATTGACACGAATCAGTCATAACCTAGACCAAAGATATGGTTTACGAATTAAGTCACGCAGAAAAAAGATCGTTGCCAATAAACTATTCGTTCTCTCAGATGATTTATCAGTATATGAGAGAATAATGTATTCTTTATAACACTCTTTAAAGCTCTTCTGCAAAATACTTCTTTCAAGGAAAGATTTTTTTTAATAAATAGAAATACTGTTTCATCAAAATTCAGGAGTATTTCTTTTTTCAACGATTAGATAGATGTGTAAAAATTTCACCTTAATAATGTAGGAGATCAGATCATTTACATCGCGTCTATGTAAAAACCTTTTGTACAGGTTATTATAATTTAACTTAAGTACATTTATTAAAGTTAATACCCAAGTTCAACTAAAAAGCTGTTACAACGAAATAATTAGAACTGAGATAGGCCTACATTATTTTATAAAAAGTAATACTCAGGTTAGATACTTCAATTTTCGTACAAATTTTTTAAGGGCATTAATAAAAATTAATGCAAATTTTCCTTTACATTGAAGCAGAGTAATTTGTTTTCCCTGCCTGACGATGTTTATTTTGTATAATTGTTTTCTAAAGCATCCAAAAGTGAAGAACTTCTGAATCGTGAAAAAACAATTACTTCTATTAATTAACTAATTTAAACTTAGAGAATCTATATTGCGGTGAAATATTTTTGTATTACAAATGTATACGTTCTTCTGTCATATAAACTTCAAATCGTACATTTCTGAAGATTCTGGTTGATTTCAAAGTAGTTTTTAATACAATAAGAGTAATGTTTTGTTGGATAAAGCAAATTTAGTTTAGTGCAATGAAATTAATTGTGTCTTTAGGGGCAGTGAATTATTTTGTAGCTAAAACCGAATTATTCAGTTGTTATTTGGTTGGTTCAAACGTGAATCACACTGTAAAAAACGCTGTATTTGCTGCAACACATGGTTTGTTACCGCAAGGATAAAATGGTTTATGAATCACTGTCATTCCACCAACGTATCCACAAGACACATCTGTTGCGCCACCCCTACATGGTTTGCTTCAACATCATGCCAAGCTCCAACTGTGAGTACGTCGTTGACTACGCACCAGGTGACTTCGACTCTTACTCCATTGCATAACCTAGCCAGCCCACACCAAGCATCTCTGCAAGATGGTATTCAGACAACGGGTCTATCTAACACTGTCTCCTTGTACGAATGTTGTTCTGAGTCCGTTTCTTCCACAGGCAACTGCTTCACCATTGGACAGTTCAAGTGATGATCTCTCCGGCGAATGTACCTACTGATTGGTTTACTTTCATAATTAATAATTAATAATGTTTTCAAGATCAATATGAAGAATAATAGACATGTTTATTAATAATGTTTTAAAGATGACATAAGGGAACTCTGGTTAAGGTATTGGAACACAATTCTATGTCTAGTGATTTTTGTACGTATCTAAATACATATTGTTGTATCGAATACCGCAAATAGGTAGTGTTGTTTCTTAACATAATTGCCAACATTTCCACGAATGTTATAGCAACCCTTAATTTGGTGTCTTCCGATTTCACTCCATCCTCAAGGTTTGCTAACGATTCATCGAATGATTTTATACTCATTCGAAAGTAATTTGAAAACTTATTTTCATCTTCTCGAAATTCCATTAAACTTGTAACCAAATGCGTCTTTCAGCAACCTGGCATTTACATATGAACCATACAGCTTGCGTCGATAAAACACGCGTTTTAATCGTGACGCGTCATTTCAACAACGCGAGTGTGAACCGTCCCTAAGGGCTACACTAGCACACCCTACTTGTGCACTGTCGCCGCTACGCGCAGGACTCCGCACAGGCGTGCAGTGTCCTCGTAGTGCTGCATGTTCCTATGGCACTTTCAGCGGCGACCCTATCATTTTATTGGTGGAAAGCCTATAGCAAGGTTTAATGCATGTGCCTACAGTTCATATGTGTATTAATAACGCATATAATTGGAGATACAGAGCTTTTTAAAAGCCGTTTCCAACCATGTTGGAGTGCTCTGAAATTGTGTTTTTATTGTGCGTGACATCTTAAAAGTAATCGACGGGCATATTCTGACGTTTGATAGTTTCGTAAACGAAGACCTGGATATTAAACACTCTGCAACCCATTCGGTCACACATTAGCTTCTGTGTTCACGTGTTGCAATGACGTAACTTTTTGGTAAAGGCTGTTCATGGTATACTGATCACTTTAGAGAGCCCTGCTTAAGATCTAATTGTATGCACGTTGTATATTATTCCGCCATATGTAAAATTAACACTGTCATGGCCTCATAACTTTATTCATGCGTCGATCAAGTGAAACTGTGAAATTATTAGAAAAGTAATAAGTATTTTACAAATTTGCTAATTCTTACGCTTATATGTGTTTAAAAACACAGAAATTGAAAGAAACCATTTAAGTAATTTCGAATGTTTACCTAACACTTTTAATTAGACGTTAATCCATTGAACTACTTTCCCTCCATCGTTGTTACCAACTTTATTGATCGCATGTCACTCAGTGCTCCCGTTAAAATATATGCAGGTAGGAGCAGTGTCTTTTTTCTAAGGTTGATTTCAAAAGTGCTCACTTTATCGTAAATAGCCTTTATGCGCTGTACTTGAATTGTGCTAAGCATTTTTATAACAACCAGTGAACGACGAGCTGCGCAATCGATGATGTTGACGTTAATCAATCGTACCATAGAGGAGTAGAAAATTCCACAAATGAGAATAGCCACGGTAAAGACGCTCAGTACTGGGCCCTGGTGACTTGCTGTGTGCAATAGGGCTGCTGATTAGACCCAGGTAACTGAGTATGCGGGTACCCGTATTGAAAATACCCGGGTACCAGTTAAATCGTGTATGGGTACCCCGAAACCGCCACTACTCGGATATCCGTTAGGCGCAGTGCGTGTCGTACCCGACGCATCGGGTACTCGGAGAGAAAGAGTTCGCGTATGTTTCCGGCGATGCTTGTTATGTTGTTTCCCCATTCTAGCAGCTTCCTCTTCATTCTTGGTAGTGTCGTGAATATTGCCGTCCTTCTGCTATTTTCTTTTCCTGCGCGATGTTACGACATTCAGCAGTCAAAGTGCGATGAACTCCACTAGTGTCACATTGTTATGTTGTTTACCCATTCTAGCAGCTTCCTCTTCATTCTTGGTAGTGTCGTGAATATTGCCGTCCTTCTGCTATTTTCTTTTCCTGCGCGATGTTACGACATTCAGCAGTCAAAGTGCGATGAACTCCACTGGTGTCACATTGTCTGTTGTGTTTGCCTGCTCTCGTCGCGGCGGCATTTGACGTTCTCCTTCGGCTTCCAGTTTAACGGGAGAGATCGCAAAATGCAGGGCACTTTTAAATCCCTGCTTAAGATCTACTTGTATGCACGTTGTGTATTCTTCCATCTTATGTAAAATTAATATTGCCATGAGCCTCATAATTTTATTTATGTGTCGGTCAAGTGAAACTGTGAAATTTCTAGGAAAGTTAACATTTTATAAATATGCTAATTTTTACACGGTTATGCATTAAGAAAACAGAAAGCTAAATAAAAATTTTAATTATCACAAATGGTTATCTAACCATTTTTATTCGACGTAAAGGTATGGAACTACTTTCCATCCATTGTTACCAACTTTACCGGGCGCATGTTACTCAGTGTGCATGTTGAAGTGTATGCAAGCATGGGCAGTGGCTTTTTTATAAGGTTGATTTCAGAAGTGATCATTTTATCGTGAACAGCCTTTAACACACTTTTGGTCTGTTTGTTTGGGATAGTCGAAGACACGTCAATGAAACTTATCAACAGACTCCTCTATTGTTTTGAATGGTTATTCGCCAATTATGCTTTATTTTTTATTTAAAAAAAACAGGTCTTACGATATATTCGTACGTTTCCATTGACGTTCCATATTACATTCATGTGAATAAACGACTAAACGAATACAGCCTGAGTAAAATATAAGTATATATACTCTTGTATGGGTACATGCTTTTTTTACTATAAGAAAAATCTCCCTTGTTCAGATTTACAAATATCTAGGAAATAGATATAAACAAATTATTCTGCATTTGTATCTATGTGCAATTTACAGTATATACCATATTTGACATTGCATGCGGTACTACATATTTGTCTTTACAATAGAACTGTCCAGGTAGAATGTACATTTCATGGTAACTAGTAGTGTGATCGAAGTTACAAGGAACGGGTACCCGGGTAACAGGCTCTATGTGATCGGGTACCGGTTACCCACTTCTTTGTACTCGGGTACGTGGTTATCACTAGGCTTAGTGTACAGCACCAATCATAAATATAATTCGCGTGTAACATGTCGACGATCGTAGACAAATGGTTAACAAATGCAGGAAAACTACTATAGACGCGTGGGGGGAAAAAAATCCTTACTAGTCGCGCTTTTTCATTGCGCCTTGCAACTATACGATAAATTTTTATATTCCGAACAACTTTTTTTAGGTCCTAAGGACAGTTTATTTTAATGGCAAACACAAGGATATACAAGAGGTGCGA
Organism: Dryococelus australis; assembly: GCA_029891345.1. Taxonomy (NCBI): domain Eukaryota; kingdom Metazoa; phylum Arthropoda; class Insecta; order Phasmatodea; family Phasmatidae; genus Dryococelus; species Dryococelus australis. The sequence continues at coordinate 46,178,863 of CM057000.1, forward strand.
CAATGTGTTTCTCCCTCCTACTCACAAGGACGAGTTAATATCAGGATCCCCATTCATATACGTTATCGTGTTGTACCTTTTATCCCGAGCTCGGTATGATGGCAGTTAACGTCAATTGCCAGCGAGAAAAGTCATGTCCTGGCCATACATCACCGACAATAAAACCCGGTATCTCAGTGACAACAGCCTGACGACGATTATCAGCTTGATATACGTTCGGTGCAAGGATTAGCCGTGATAAACAGCGGTGCGGTATCGCGTCGAATTGAGGCTGGAAGTTGTCCATTCTTGCCGCGCGATCGGCGAGTATGTCTTCCGCGGAACAAGGAACTGGCATGGGCCAAGGGGAAGAGGTGAGTCTGTAAAGCACTCTGGTCACTTCGGAAATTTAAAACAAACCAATGGCAGTTTTTTTTTTTTCGTGCTCTAAATGCACTGACCTCAAAATAAGATCTGAGAATAGCCATAGACTGTGGTAAATCACGAAGTCTTCTCCATGCCAACATTTTCCCGAAACACTGTGACCTTTTGCTGTCTTTACGATCGGATGATGCATTTTGTACGAGGTCACGAAATGGGGAACATAATCGCACCGAGATGAGAGCCAATAATAGATAAATAAACGCCAGATACCTGAACAGGTATAAGCTGTTCACGGTAAAATGAGCACTTTTGAAAGCCCTGCTCAAGATCTAATTGTATGTTCGTTGAGTATTCTTCCGCCTTATGTAGGATTAACATTGCTATGGGCCGCATCACTTTATTCGTGGTCGGGCAAATAAAATTTTTGAACTTATTAGGAAAGTAAATATTATACGAATCTGATCATTTTTACACTGTGATGCACTAAAAAAACTGACAGCGAAGGAAATAATTTAAGTTATCACAAATGGTTTACTAACAATTTTCATTCGACGTTAAGATATGTAACTTTTTTCCATCCATACCAACTTTACTGAGCGAATGTCACTCAGTGCGCCCATCAGAAGATATGCTTTAAGGGGCAGTGAGTTTTTTCTAATGTTCATTTCAAAAGTGCTCACTTTATCGTGAACAGCCTTTAAAACATTTCCAGACTGACGATGTCGTATGGTATCATTTTATTTACTTCGGCGTATCTCTTTGAAAGATATCCTTTGTTACCAATGCCACAATGATGAGTTTTGTATACTACGTTGGCAGATGATGGTGGCAGCATACTACGTTGGCAGATGATGGTGGCAGCATACTACGTTGGCAGATGATGGTGGCAGCAGCTTAGTTTTACTCCAGCGCTATAAAATTACTGTAAAACTAACGCCATGCTTGATCCTGCGCTAGATGGCACTGCAATTTTTTTCCCCCCATTAAAGGTTTACATAATTTTTGGAAGTAAATTGATGATACTTTAAAATGTTTCACAAGATTTGTGTTTGTACGATTTTGTTTCCTTTCTATAACAACGTGGTTTTGGAGGGCTAACTGAAGGCTAGCAATCGGGACAGTATTTTCTCAAATTAAGTCGTCGTCTCCAAGAAAATCAGATAAATGCTGGTGCAAATGCAACCCTACGCTCTCGGTGCTCGAAGCAGGAACCAATAACCGCCGTGAACCTGGCTGATGCTTAATGTCCTTTCACGCTATAAGAAACTTTTTTGCAAATTCTCTACGTCATCGTATACACATATTGAAAAAAAGACACATTGTAAATTTGTTACCGTACACCTCTGGTAATTTTCCTTTATTTGTTCAGGAATTACTGAAATGCAAAATAAGTTCCAAGATGTGTATAGTAGCATTTATCAATTTGCAGCCTGGTATATATATATATATATATATATATATATATATATATATATATATATATATGGTAATTTTTCTGTACTGTGTGTAGGTAAAAAATTACAATTACATACTAAAACAAAAATCGATAGAGAATAGCCACAGTGAAAGCGTTGATGAATGTTCTTGCGACCGCTGAGTTAGAAAATTGATACTTCATAAAACTGTTTAGGTTATACACATGTATACACTCTTAAACATAAATATACAACAAACAGCTGTACTTCAATATCTAGGCATATTATAAGTTAGTAAACTGCTTTTGAAAACTTAGCTTCTGGTTGAACATAATTACTTTTAATTTAAAGAGCCTAGATATACTTTTATAATAGTACATAGGATTCAAAAATGTATTACTCGTTCTTAACTTTTTAGCCACTTTAGCGTCACGTAAAAATATGTTGTATAGATGTATTAATAACTGTAACAAATATTTCGAAATATTTGACTTCAATGAAACTATTACCCGACTACACATTGTAGTTGTGTAAACGGTCTTCAGGTTAGCAGCAGCCAAACTTCTGGACCAGGAACAGGATGTTGTTTGTTGTGGGAACAATCTAAGTATCGTTGAAGTTGTTCTGTTGTTGGAACTACCTGTTCTGCAGGAGTAACAGAATGCTCTACTGTAGGAAACATGTTCATAGTTGCAGATATAATCAAATGCAGCAACCAATCTGAATGCTGTCCCTATGGGTTATGAATACAGAAATTTGGTTCCAACAACATTTTTTTTGCTCGGTGCAGTTTATGAAGTAAACTTTTTCCAATGCCCAGTCAGGCTGCTAGGATGCCTTAAGGGGACTATGAAGCTGCGCGTCCAAGGTCAAGAAGCGAGGGAGCGATACGGGCGACAGTTACACGCACGCCTAACGCCTCATCGCTCCTACGCGTAAGGCACGCAGTGTTTCGGTCATAACGCTGTACTGTGGAAATTAGATCTGTAACATAGGGGTTTTATTACACGAGATGAAAGCCCACAGATTAAACTACGTCCGTATCTTTGTACTTTTCTCTTGCCGCATAGACAAGTTTTTAAAGTGCGATATTTGACCATGTTCACTATTTTTTTCCTTCAAGAATACACTTAATTTGACAGAAGTAAAAAAATTGGGCCATGGATAATATTTCCATAACTTGTATTTACCGAGATACGCGTTTACGCGCAAACAACGATTTCACAGAAAACGTTTCAGTACATAGGGCTCTTAACTAAAGACCGGAATAATTCGCGAGTTCATCGACCTGCAGATAATCTGAACAGTCGTTGGTGCGGTCAAGCTTTCGTAACTTGTTCGTTTCCCACTATCACAGTGTGAAACCTGTTCTGTTCTAGACTAGGTTGTTCGTGATATCTCCCTCCTTTTGTCGCGAGTTTACTATCGGAGCAGAGTCTTTCAGAGCTTGTCTAACAAGTCGTGGTCACGTTGCGAAGGGAATGCAAATACTCAAGTGTCTGAAGTCAGGTTTGCCCAAAAAGGCTCCGCGAATTTTTTAAGCTTCTGCCTGTAACTAGATACTTGGACAATTTGGGGATTCATTTCGGGAAAACCTGGAATTCAGAAACTCTTTCGCCTAATTATACTTCTGTAATTACGTCACACATTAATTCTCGCCTCGTGGAGAAACCTGAGCAAACACAAGCGTGTATGGACATTACCATTAGGGAAGGCCACTTTAAATTTCATGTTGCGCAGTCTGAAATTAGGATTCTTTTGTGATCAGCGCACAATCTGTCTGGCTTTGCTACTTCACTGGGATCGTTTTTAACTGAAGGTGGGAAAGTCAGTGTTTCACAACGTAGCCACAGTCATCTCGCATCTGCATCTCGCTGTGCCATCTACAAGTGTCTATAGTCCATTCCCGATTGGAAGCGACTTATGAAAAAAATCAACCTTTGAAAAAACACTCTAGGCATAACACGACAACCTGTTTTTTTCAATAACCTGTATTCCACAAATATATGAAACTGTGGTTAACTTTGGAGTACTGTATTATAGAATAAATGATGATACCTTACCTTAATATCTTCTATAACTTGTAATATATATTTCTTTTTTAATATGAATTAACAACAGCGAGAGCAGCAACGTGTTGGCAACGGCCGGTAAGAAATAGTTCACAGTTAAAATATTATTTTAACCTGGTTTTTTAGTATACTATTTGTATATTAAACGGTGCCTATTGAAATATTTAGATATTTAGGTAGCCCCGATGGCAACATATATCATTTTTACGGTTCAAAATTACAGCGGAAAATATCGTGAGTAGGCCGTAATGGTACGGTGTTGTTTTATCAAACGAGAAATCAACTGTCTGCTGAGCGAGGCTTGTCGCTCTCTCTCCCTCTGTCTCTCTCTTTGTCTCCTTCACAATCGGAAAGTTTCACTTCTCTAGTAACCAAAAAAGAAACATGTTTTCAATTGTAGCATATTTCATACTTATTACAGCATATAATGATTTTTGAATTTGTAATTTACAACTGAAAAGAGATTTTAATGATTGAATACTTATTTTAATATATTTTGATATGATGACGTGGCAGAAACAAAGTGAAGTTGGCAGACGTGGTGAGCCATGACATGGCGTGTTGCTGTTTTATCAAACGAAGCGTAAATTATACTTACTCCGAAAAATACTTCAAATTACCGCATCATGTTTGTAGACGTTGTGTTTTTTTACCTGCCTAAGCAAGTTACGATGTTGTGATTAATCAGTGTTTCCGAGGCAGTAATAAATATACTATTACGGTGTGTTTCGTTAACCGCTGCGTGTGAAATAGTGTGGCGTGGCTGCACGGTGATAGTTACACTGGATCTGTGTGAGTGATTTCAGATATTTGATGTGAACTATTTATACGTTTTAAATGTGATCTGTTTTATGACGAAGTTATTTATTTACATCCACGTCTGTTTATTTATCACAAGGTTGTACCTTTGCCCTGGGTGTTTGAAACACAGTCGTGTGACGTGATTTACTACCAATCCCAACAAAATAACCAAGCCCAGCCCCAATAAATTTCAATCAACCTAATACACAGTAATTAGCAATACATAGAAATGTGTGCATGTTCACCGCTATATTTTAAGTTTGTATTACAAAAAATGAGCGACACGAGTTGCGTGCTTGATTTTAATGTCTCTTTTTCGTTGGTCTGGTTATTCCTTCGTTATTCGAACTGAGGTCGTCCTTTTAAAGAAATAACCCAACACTTATCAATAACAAAAAGTTAAATATTATAGCTCATTACCCCGCAGTTGTGACAGTGTTAAACACAGTCACAGCAAAATATTTACGTGCATTAACTTCATAAAGCTGACCTAAATAATGTTATAGGCCTAAACTGTGAATATTCGTACGAAATGGTTTTTGAAAAAGACCTACAACAGAATTCTTTGAAAAGCTGTAAATAGTAAACAACACGTTTGACAGGTATAAAAGTAGAAGTCACATTTCAATGTTTATGTTTAGGTGTAGCGAAAGTATACGAACACATGTACACACAAAATGGCATGTAAACATTGATTTTGGTAGATGCTACATGGCAGTCACATGGCAAAGTTTTTTTACATTTGGCGGAAGGATACGAAGCGGGCCTGAAAGTAGATATTTAGCAGGGCTCCGAGAAAGTTGCTTCCAGTGGGGAATGGACTATATATACATCTAAAGGCTGTTCACGATAGAGCACTTTTTAAATTAACCTTAGTAAAAAGTCACTGCCTTGCTTGCATATATTTTAACGGGCGCACTGAGACATGAGACAAGTAAAGTTGGTAACGATGGAGGGAAAATAGTTCCATATTTCAACATCGAATAAAAAGTGTTATGTAAACACTTGTGATAAGTTAAATTATTTCTTTAGCTTTTTTAAACATCAAAGTGTAAAAATGAACAGATTTTAAAATATTTAGTTTTCTAATAATTTCACAGTTTCACACGACCGACGCATGAATAAAGTGATGAGGCCTATGGCAATTCTAATTTTACATAAGGTGGAAGAATGCACAACGTGCATACAAGTAGATCTTAAGCAGCGCTTTCAAAAGTGCTCATTTTACCGTGAACAGCTTATATACATCTAGCATCTCTACTACTGTAAACAGAAGCTCAGTAACGATAAAATAAAGGGGGGAGGGGTAGATTTTCCATTGCAAAAGGGGCGAAAAGAGAAGTCAAGAGGAGAGCGGTAATTCCATAGTCCTGTGTTTCCTGGCTATCACTTGTAAACCCTTGTTCAAAGGTTGGTTTCACTTGATGTTTTGGCGGGCTTTCGCCACGCGCACATGGCACGTTGTTACAGGTATTTGTAAGGCATCTGGAAGGCGTCGAAATACTGTTGTTGGTCCTTTGCATCGCCCTTGTTGTTAAAGGCCGTTCACGTTAAAGTGAGCACTCTAGAAATCAACCTTTGAGAAAAACCTCCGCCCGCGACTGCGTATGTATAACCATTTGTGTCACCACACAGGCTGGGGAGCAACACACCCAGTTATGTTGGCAGTGAAATGTGAATAGTTCTACGAAATAACGCGGTATTGCAAGTGTAATGTTTAAATTTATGGCTACTTAAGCTGTTTGGGGTTTATTTTATACTCTTTAAAGTAATTATTGGCGTAAAGATAATAAATTTACTGTAACTCATAATTATATTGCGTCTCGTGATCGGCGCAAAGGGGCAAAACCAACGGCCCGTTGTTGTGGTTCCTTCATGCTTGTTGCTTGGCTGTGCTTGTGAGGCAAACTACAACATTTAGAAACTGGAAGTAGTTGTGTTTTAATATTTCTCATTTATTTTTCAGCTTATCTGTAATCATAATTGTTTTATTATAGGTCGTATAGTGTTTAATTGTGTTGTAGTGATTTTGTGTAAAATTGTGAGTTCCAGCAAACTAGGTACAAATATTCAGCGTCAGGAGGACATTTTAAATCTCGCCGAAAGTATTTATTCTATAATTCGTCGAGGAGAGATGAAGCCGTGCAAAGTGATCGAACGAGTTGCAGAAATGATGAAAATTTCAACTGCAACTGTCCGGCGGTAAATGTAAATGTGTTTTTAGGACGTGTTTTCGCCGCTTATCTCCAGTAAAAAAAAGTGAAAAAGAACAATTAGAAATCGACAGTTAGAAACTTGATATTATAAACGGAAAGTTAAATAACAATTATAAAGTAAATGAACGACAGCAGAAACGCAACATTAATATATTCGTGTGAGTTTGCGAAATTCGTGTTATATCCTAAGTTTGACAAATAATATTAAAAGTTATCTGTACCTATCTACCTACGCTCATCTGTTTCACCTTTCTTTCAAATATGTCATAACAAGTGCAAATTCGGCAGTCAATAACTACACGTTAATGTGACACGTTTTTATATCACTGTATAGTTTTGTAATATATGCCTAACCTCAAATATATCTGTACGTGTCTATTTACGCCCAGCCATGTAACCTTTCTTAAATCTGCCTTGATAACAAGTGCAAATGTGCTTGTCAATAATTATACATTAATTTGACACGTTTTGAAATCACTATGTTATTTTGTAATGTAGGCCTAACCTCAAACTTGTGTTCATGTAGCTACTCATCCCAAGTTACAGTGTTAAGTTTTACTATTGTCAACATAACATAAACGGCGCAGTTTGATGCTACGCCATAAAATCTTGAAGTTGGTTTTGTTAATTATAGACCTATAGTTGTGCTTGTTGCCGACATTCTTTAGTGATGCAAGTGTAGGCCTAATTGTTTTATTTGGTAATGCTTGCCGTAATTAGAATTAGATTAGAAAGTATTTACAAATAATTGTCAACAGTTAGGCCTATAGCACAATTCCATGTTTAAATTTCGAAATGGATGTTCGACAAGACAACTTGTTACCTTTTGAGAAATATCAACAAAGATAGTATGCGTTATTGAGTAGGCGTTTGTAATATCTGCCACTTTGGCCGCAAAAATATTGTAGTTATTGAAATTTAATGTAACTGTAAATTACACCGCATAATCAACACCCCAGACTCCCAGAGCTCCTGTTTACTTGCGAATGCATGTCTTGTAAAGGTTAGATTACATTATGCAGTGTATGTGTTAAATTAAGTACAGTATTTCCAAAGAAGCTGTATTAGCCAGCTTTCAGTAAGGGCCGGGCTACAATTGACATACCTAACACATTCGCAGTTATAGCGGTAAGCACATACAAAACACAAAAGCAGAATGGCCTGGCTACAAATGATATAACGATAATAATATTAGTTTGTTTATGTTGCTACATTTTTACCGAAGAAATTAAGGTCTGTACATATACTTGGTAGAGTTTTTTTTTTTTTTTCCCAAAAATAAATATTTTCAATTGATCTGAGACATTTTTAAAATGGTAAATTATTTTCATTTCAATTTTTACTTAAAACATTACCTAAAAGTGTTACAAAACTTCCGTGGTTGTGATTATTCATAAATAAACAAAAGAAAATATCTTCCCGGGGAATGAAGTCAAAATACTCACGTTCTTGATTTGTTAATAAGTTATTCAATTGATAACAAAGTATATGTGTCTGGGCTTCTGATTGGCTGTTTATTGACGCACAGCTATAGTAACAAGGAAAGTTAAACCAAGTGCTTATCGCTATGCACAGTAACTTGCCTGTAAGTATTACTTTTATAATTTGTCCTTTACATTATCATTTTGCTATCATTTGTGGATATGTATTAGTTTTGAATTAATAATAAGACATTTATTTTAGCTTTGTATGTGCGCGCATGAACCATTTTTGTACGTATAGTAATTTTCTTTAAATACTTTTCTCATTTAAGTTTTCAGTTTTGCTGCAGTCGTTGCAATGAAGGAACCATAATAATGATGAGAGCCCATGCACTTTACCTGTGAAATTGGTTTCTTGAGGTCTGTGTGGGTTTGACAAGAAGGAAATGTCGCACCCATTTGGGCCACAAGAGACACAAGAAATGTGGCCATAGCCGGATCGGCAGTTCACTTAGCTATAAATAATATGCATTATTTTTAGAATTATTTTGTACAAATGAAGGTGGTGCCAGTTGCAAGCCTGATATAACCTTCTTTTACCACTTCAATTCACAGTATAAATGTTCAGTTTTTTTTTGGAGGGTCTCAGAAGGGTACGAACACAGAGTAACGGTGTCAAAAAAAACTACAAGTACATATACGCAATTGCATTTGTTGATATGTTTATATTTTTAGTGTAAATTATTTTTATTTTATATATATGTTATAGGCCTGTGTTGAAATATATTTATCTCCATTTATAAAGGTGCAAATAAAACTATCCTTAAAATGTACATATACATGCACATATTTTAAATATTACATATTTATATATATATTGCCACGTTTGCGCCGTCACGTTAAGTTTATTAACACCATCTACTTCTGTGCAGTGGTGTACTCTTTGCTCCGCTCAGATCCTCTCGTCTTTCCTTACCTCCCTGTCTTCCCCTTTCCTCTTCGTGCGTCATTATTTTTTGATTTGTCATTTTTTATTTAAGTCCTTGCACGGCCACGCTCTGTCTACCTTATACGCTTCAGACATCTGCTACGTTACGCCGTTGCCTTATGCCTGCAGGATGTATGTTTTTTCCTGATGGCTTAGTTGCACTTAACTTCAGTCAGCTGAGGCCAAATACAGCTACCATATTTTAGAGCTGACGTTTTACTTGTCACGCTACAGAGCGATGGGGCACTTAGAAAATGGTGAGTCATGGGAAACGTTAAGTTTGCGGTACAGTTTTTAAATGTTTGGTAATGTGTGTGACAAGTGGTGTTGTACCTTGGGTGTGCAGTAGTGCTAGTCTATTTCAAAATCTGGATTTGGCTGCCCTTCCAATTTATTTTTCAGCTTAACTAATGTGTGTCCTTTTTTAACGTGTCGTGTTGGTCTTTGTTCACCACCAAAGTTTAATGTTTGCTTCTTCACAGTTTCCATGACTTCATTGCTAGGGCGTTCATTTTTCATTTGTTTGTTGTGTAAAGTTTCTGTCTATCGGATATGTGAGATGAGCTAAACAATTATATATGTTACGTATTTTATATATATTGTATATTTTACATGATATATGTGCATATATGTACATATATATATATATATATGCATACATATATACATATATGTACATTATATATCATGTGTTATATACATCATATATGTTACATGTTATATAAATAATATACGTGTTACATTTAGCAGTCCTAAAATGTAAACATTGAGTTTATTAAGATGTGGCAATCACATGGAAATGTTTGTTAACATGTGGTGGAAGGATACATAATGGGCAAGAAAGTAGAATATTAGCAGGGCTTTCAAAAGTGCTCACCTTATCGTGAACGGCCTTTACCATTGGGTTTATGACAGCGGTACTCGGATGATACAAATGTAGTGGTGAAATGCCATATAGAATGGCTACATTAGGAAAAGGGAGGGGAGGGGGTGCGTGGCGCACCTGGCCAACATGTAGACACGTTTATGACAGGCGACAAAATACACGCCCATTTTATCAACTTCCCTTGTGATATCACGCAACCATAGAACACATAAGTACACAGAAGTAAAAGCATCAATACATAACACGCGCACTCTTAAAAATTAGACATGGATAACTGATCCACTGTAACAGCTGATGATGTTTTTACATTTACATAGTTCCACTGATAGTTTTTTTTTTTTCCCCACAGTTCTGAGGCTGCAGTACTGTAGTACCCAGTGCACACATCTCATTCGCCTTCTCAGTAAGCAGTTAAATGAGGAATTACTAACCCCATTGCAAGTATCATTCAAAGAACAATTTTCAATAAGCAGTTTCAGTTGATGAAACCAAGCTTTAGAGTGTGCAGACATGCCATTTTGAAGCTATGTTCGTCAATCTGAGCGTTCATTCGCTACATTGTAAGTGCAATATGGTAACGTTCCAGAATGTTCTGTGAGTAATATCGGCAGATGAAGCGCCTCATCTCACTTCACGGAGAATGAGAGAAGGTTCAGTTGCAAACAATAAGCTCTCGGAGAATGAGTTCATTGTTCCTCTTCGGGGAGAAGTCAAATATTGACCTTACTTCAAGAGTTCGCAGCGAGGCATTACGACTCTCTGGCAGTCGGAATTATTGCGTTTGTGAGTACCGGCTTCACAGTTGACGTGCTTATTCACGAACACTAAAAGTACAGACGGCAGATATACGTCCCTGTAGTCCGTGCACAATTTGTTGAGGACTTTAGAAAACAGCATAAAAACCACTTGTAATTTCATATATCACAGCGTGAATATGAAGTGATATATGTATCTCTTAGATACTGCTGTATCTACGAGATGTTTAAAAAAAAATACAGCGTACACTGAGAAAATAATATAATTTTAAGGAACCAAATATCTGTAGCGACAACCCGTCTATAAGCTGTTGATGGTAATGTGAGCACATTTAAGGCCGTACTTAAAATTTTTACTCATCTCATCAGTATACTCTCGCCAATTGTTATTATAAAAATCGCCACGTTACTAATAAACTCAGTGTATACATTTTACAGCTCTCGAAAGTTAATGTCTGATGCGACTTCGTTGTTATGCTTCATGGGAGGGCCTTATAAAGTGTTCACTTTACCGCGAATAGCATATAGACTGTTAGTATAGATACAGCAATCAAGTGGGTTGTTTTTACACTCTAAATATTGATAACGAAGAAGAAGTAGTAACAACTATCGTGGCCATATCTGTAGTACTATCTGTAGTGTAGTTCTACCTGTAGTGTAGTTCCTGTGACACAGAAACCTGCTCTTACTACAGAACAAGTTTTTATTCCTTCAGTAAAAACAACTTCAGCTATATTCCGTTTGTTCTCGCAACAGACAGAACTTTAATAAGATAACAGGAGATTCTGACACTGATACTGGTACCAAAGTGCGGTCTCTGCCACATCGACATAAGTGTTTTTCTGTCACTACTCTGCTGATGTAATCACACAATAGGTGGTGCCGGCCAAGAGTAGAAAAATCTTCCAAATGGAAATATGTCTGGGAAGAGATATATATGTTGAAATACAAGTGACAAGAGATACATGTTGAAATATAAATGACACGTGTCTGTTGGTTAGTCACTACACTGTAAAAAGTATTTAAGTGGACTGCCTAACCTGTAATTTAAGTTCTTAACCTATGCATGGTACGGAAATTTTGCCCTGTATCACGCTACAAATTTAGAAATGCCACATTTGGGAAATTTATCAATCTACAGTTGGCAAATTTACTAATGCATTGACTCTTTTTCTGAACAAATGCAGGAAACCTACCGAGATTGTATGGGAAGAAAATCATTATCATTCATGCTTTCGTAGTGCACGTATACAGTGATGAGGTAAATTTGCGGAAAATATTCCCTTGAACTTGTAGGCGCATTCATCACTGAATATTATTGCCACGTGTAGCCTCCCCAAACACCTGACCTTAACCCGTTCACACCCAGTGTACACGTTTAAGAACATGTCGCGCAGAAAGGCAATAGGTATTTGCAATGCGAGGATCCAGTGCAAAATGATGTTCCTTGCGGATGTCTGAATTGTAAGCGGCGCTCCTGTTAATCGTTATGCGTGGTTCATATTACGATCTCCGAGCACGAAGCCTGCAACTCATCAAAGACCTTCAACAACGAACAAACAAACATTGAGGAACGTTAAGTACCATGAACGTCACCAAATCTTAGAGTAGGCAGTTATGTCTGCAGAAGTATCTGATACTCTAAGATGTAGAGCTGAAGGACGTGGGGCTATGCATACATAGAGCAACCCCTTAAGTGAATGCTCATCAAATACTACAACATGGTTTATATCACGTATTTGTTCTTTGATATATGTTAATAGGGTTTTTGTTTAGACTAAAGTAATACTTGCGATAGGCTGTTCACGGTAAAGTGAACACTTTTGAAAACGCTCTCATTTGGAGAAATACTAAATAAATGTATTTTATTTTAGCCTCAGGCGTTAACTTTCGAGTGCAGTGGAATATACACACAGTGCTCATTACTTACATGGAAATATTTATTCAAAAAGTTTGTTAAAGGAAAAAAAATGGCTGAAATAAAAAATTAACTAGGGCCTCAAAAGTGCTCACTTTACCGTGAACAGCCTATACAAGATTGTTTTTATGTTGAAAACCATTGCAATTTGTAACATATTTTCCGAAAAATCACTATGTAGCTCGACAGGCCTGCGGATGATCATCATCGGGTTTATGAAAACGTTAATTTTTACATGTTTCGAAATAATACACAACACACATTACAGTAAGTCCTATCAACCAAAAGTATACGGATCAGAGCGCACCAATGGTATAAATTTGTCATGAACTCCTCCCACTTCCGCCCCAAGATCTAGGTGGATCATAAAGACACTGCAGCACTCGTCCAGGAGCACCTTGACTACACCCACAGTCGCTTCGAGTACACAGGACGTTACATCAGCGTTGCCAATAACCGCCGCCAAAGCCCGCCCAAGCGTCGGGAACTCTCGCCAGGCTTGCCATACTCTCAGAAACTGTGTTTGGTGTGGTAAAGAGCTGCATTTATACCTTATTCTCGGTTTTCCGTGGTTTCTCGGGATTACTCTCGGCGACTGCTGCTTACCATTGCTGATTCCTTCCTCTGTTCATTCTCCTCTGAGCAACTTTCTCCGTCTCGAATGACCTCGCTGTCTGTAGGCAAGTTGTGAAGCCCTGCCAACCTAAGTTTTTATGATTCGTTAGAATTGCATTATCTGAGTGAAAGTGGGTGATGAGTAGAAGCCAGAGAAATTCGCGAGTTCAATGATCTGTAGGCTAGACTTCACAGTCTTAAACACGCACAATTTATTGCATGTTTGTTATTGGCTCATTTGTCTCCAGGAGGTGTCAAACAACACGTCGACCAATTAAAAAAGTAACGTGAACTTACAAGGTGTGTGATTTCCAATTTGTTTAGAAATGAACTCGCGAAGTTCTCGGTTCTCTAGTGATGAGGGGCACCATTTTCTAATAATCATTGAGGGTGAAAAAATATATGCCCGGAGAAGGAAGCCCTCTGGGTTCAAATATCCATCTAGGATGAAACAGGGATCGCAGTCAAGTACACTCCTTCGAATATTGCCGTTTCCCCTGATATGGTTTCATTTTCTCTGAGCAGCAACGTTTTGGAGCGTAAAACGTAATAAATCTGGTCGTGTGGTGGCGTGAGAGACCCGCATTCGACAGGTCGCGAATTCGATCCCGGCGGGTGGGCTCTATGACCCTGTTACAGGTAAATGCTGGTGAATCATTTCAGTAAAGGTGTCCGATATAGAGGACGCTGCACAGGAAGTTGCTTTAGTGATCTACAGTGTACACGTGTACATAGCAGCAAACCCTTACGTGTCGGGACCTCATTCGCAGTCGACACTGTATACCGTAGTCTCATAAACAACTGCTGCCAATCACTTTAAGCATGTGCACATTGTTATTGGCGCATATACAGAATGTATCCAAATGAGGCAGACAAACTTCGGTAGCAAGTTAATCACGAAGAAAGAACATATATACGACCTATGTTAGGTAGGTAGTTGGGCTTAACGTCTCGTCGACAGCGAGGTCATTAGAGACGGCGCAAGTCGCACAGGGACGAGGGATTGTGGGGAAGGAATGGGAAGGAATCGGCCATGGCCTTCGTTAGGGACCCAACCCAGCATTCGGTTGAAGTGATTTCAGAAAACCATGGAAAGCCGAAATCAGGATGGCCGGACCGGGAATCGAACGCGGGTCCTCTCGGATGCGAGTCCAGTGAGTTACCACTGCGCCACCTCGCAAGAGTGGTACTCGTCTTTGTAGTTAGAACTGACGCTCTAGATTATTACAAATCCTAAAGAAATGATTTAAGACTGAATACCGAGTGTTTGCATAATGTGTAAAGTTTGTTGTTGCATACAGATTAACAGTTCAACTTTTAAAACCCAAGTTTGCTACAGCGTCATGGAGATGTAAGTTGCAATAAGGGTAAAGGATGTCCACGATAAAGTGAGCACTTTTGAAATCAACCTTAGAAAAAAGTCATTGCTCCTACCTGCATATATTTTTAACAGGTGAACTGAGTAACATGCGCCCATTAAAGTCGGTAACCATTAATGGAAAGTAGTTCCATATCTTGACGTCGAATAAAAAGTGCCCGGTAACCATTTGTGATAACTTATTCTTTCACTTTCTGTTTTTTTTTTTTTTTTTTTTTTTTTTTTTTTTTTTTTTTCAATGCATCGATGTGTAGAAATGAGCAGATATGCAAAATATTTTCTTTTGTAATAATTTCACAGTTGCACTTAACCGACCCATAAATAAAGTGACAAGGCCCGTGACAATGTTAATTTTACATAAGGCGGTATAATACACAACGTGCATAGAAGTAGATCTTAAGCAGGGCTTTCAAAAGTGCTCATTTTTACCTTGAACAGCTTATAGTAACCGTGATTGTTTCCATGAAGTAGTCATATGACAGCGACGGTCAGGCGAATGTTGTGGAGTTTACATATCTTTGTCCCGTCACGCATCATCCAAACACCCAGTGTTCCCTCTCGAATATTTTCTTCAATATTTGTGATCGACAGTGCTTCACGTCCATCTTCAAAGATGTGTACGCCCTTACGAGTCATTTTTGACCATAGGTCATGTTTGCGTTTTCACTTCCTTCCGTGATAAACCTGCTACCTAAGTTTGTAGGTCTAATTTAGATACACTTTGTATATGGAAAAGCCTTCGACTGATACTTGTACTGTTTCATACAATAATTTTCTCGCTACAATGTCGAATTATTATTTCTTTTTCTATCTGTGGCTGAAAGGGTGAAAACGTTTCTTGCTTAACCACTTAACATAAACGTTAATTTTTCGTACCTGGTGTTGCAAAAGAGGAGCTTTTTGGTCTGGCAAGTAGCTACTTACAAATTTCTTGCAATAACTAACACGATTGAACCAATGAAAAAGATTTCTGCTGGTCATTGTCACCGGCAGAAACCAATAATAAAATTTTTATGTGCCAACAGCAGCCAATATGTTTAAACAGGTAATAGATACAGTATTTATTGGTTCCAACTCCTGATCTTGTACAGCACTGATCATCACTTTACCTATTTTGCAACACGCCATAAGTGATCGGTTATATTCGGGATGATACGTTAAGGGGTTAAACTCTGCGTATAAAACGGAATTGAAAAATGGAAAAATATCTGATCCGAATAATAAAACAACCACGTTAAAATGTAGTTATTCGTAGGTTATAAATAAAAATTACAGTGTTAAGAAAATTTTCTACCGACACGAACAAAAAAAAAAAGTTTAGATTTTCTCTTGAAATGATTGTCATTTGGGGACACAAAATGTAATTTGTCACAACGAAGTGAAATATTTTCTACTTCTTGCCGTTTTGGGTTTCCCGTTGTAGCGCACAGATTTTGCCGAGCGTAATATGACTCTCTCATAAATCCGGCGAAAATCGACTGTCGACTCATCTCCGCGCACATGAATGGGAAATTTCGAAACCAATTGGCACCGCGACTACGATAAGGTTTTTTTTTTTTTTTTTTTTTTTGCAGAAGCGCAGTCCAACCAGAATTTCAGCGCAGTCAGCTGATCACACGAAAGATGGGACGTGAAATTCCGCGCTCCAGTCCATTAAATTTCATTACTACCTCCCTCTATCACCACGTATCTTGCTTGTTTTCCCTGAAGTTGGCGCTGTAAATCAGGCGTAACAGTCGCCTCTTGGGATGCAGTTCATTCGCAGGATCCGATAAACGCACGTGAATGGGCTAAAAGCTGGCTCTTCGAGCTGATTAGTGACGGAAAATGCGGGGAAAGAGGGGGAAAAATCGCCCTTAATCGCAGGAAAATTTCTGTCACCTATTGGAAGCTTGTTTTAGAGAAACCTGCGCTCTAAATCTGAAATAGTGAAAATAAAGTCGAATGGGCGAACGCCGTTTTAAATGACTCCGCTGGAAAACGCTAACAGCATAACGACTCTTTCGGTTGCCGAATTTCACTGATTTACAAGTTGGCTTTAGACGTTCATTGAAACCGGCGTCTCTGCATTCGTAACAGTTCCCCAGCGTCACTTGATCAAGGCACGAAGTCATGGCAACGATTTCGGAAAAAAGGCTCAATTAACCGTGATTGTTTAGGACTTAAAAGTCGCGGTTTTTGTGAGTGTAAATAGCCTAATATTATCTCACCTTACAGAAATTTTAAATGTGGGAAGTTGTACTCGGGCAATTTTTTTGTGCAATAAGTTGTTGAATATGTAAATAGACACACGTGGTGGTGAATGAACAAGTGCCATAATTACTTGCAGATAATTTCGTTTTTTGCCCCTCACGACAAATAAATGTCGGTTGTGCTTAGCGTAACTTCATCGACATAAACTTAGGCTGAGGCAAGGTGCAGGTATTACGGCCGAGGTTAGAGAATCCCAGGCCATAGTTCTGTAATTTTCGAATTAGTATGTTTGAATATGGATACAGTGACAGTCACTTGTATTGCACTTGTATGAAGTAACTTAAAAATTTAAATCAAAGAAAAATAAACTCGAGTGGAGAGTGAACCCAGGGCGAGGCAACACTCTCCGAGTGACGGGCTTTCCAGCTGGGACCCGTAGCTGCCCGTCATCCCCGCACACGACATGAAATGAGACCCTAGGATGGAGCAGCGCTGGAATGTAAGGACGGGGGTAAACTGGAGTACCCCGAGAAAACCCGCCGGCAAGCGGCATCGGCCAGCACGATTCCCACATGCAAAAATCTGGGATCGAACCCAGATCGCCTTGGTGAGAGGCGAGCGCCCTAGCCACTGTTCTACCGTTACCCCAATATTTAGATTAACCTATAGTGATAAAATACCGTATGGAATTTTGGCATAGTATCTGAAATTCTTAAATTAACATATAAAAAATTTACATAAAACAATTGTTACTACTAACACTAGTAGGTTGTAATATGAAGTTTCATACACCATAACTACTTGCTTGCGTGGCTGTTAAAAGATGTGAAACTAAAATTCCGGTGACACGATGATGTTGCAGTGGAAAAAAAAAATCTACAGTTTGTTAGCAAAATCTGGCAACTTGAATATCGCTCATGTAAATTTACTACTTGCGGAATTACCTAGCGTTGACCGGGTATACGGGGGCAACAAGATACACATTACCCCGTTTTAGGGATTTCGGGCCAAAGGGGGTCCGGAGATGCATGGCCTCGTTTTAGTGGTTTCCGGCCCAATGAGAGGCTGAGGATCATTTTTGCTTGTACAGAATTTTTAAGTTGGGTGCTGAAGAGCATCCCTGACAAATTTCGCCCCGATCCATCGAACGGTGTATAAAATATTGAGACACACGACAGTATTTTAGGGATTTAGGGACATGTCGAAATTCAAACCACGACATCTGAGGGATAATATAAACAATAAATCCTAGTAAAGGTTGTTCATGATAAAGTGAGTACTTTTGAAATCAACCTTAGAAAAATGTTACTGCTCCTACCTGCATATGTTTTAACGGGCGAACTGAGTGACATGCGCCGAGTAAAGTTGGTAACGATGAATGGAAAGTAGTTCCATATTTTAATGTCGAATAAAAAGTGTCAGGTAGCCATTTGCAATTACTTGAATTATTTCTTTCACTTTTTGTTTTTTTTTAAATACATCGAAGTGTAAAAATTAGCAGATTTGCTAAACATTTTCTTTCGTAATAATTTTACAGTCTCACTTGACCGACGCATGCATAAAGTGATGAGGCCCACGACAATGTTAATTTTACATAAGGCGGAAGAATACACGATGTGCATACAGGTGGATCTTAAGCACGACTTTCAAAAGTGCTCATTTTACTGTGAACGGCCTATAGCAAAATGTTAGAACAATCATCTAGTATGTATTTTTTTATTTAAATTGAAACTAGCAAACCAGCGCCGGGAGTCAGCAACTTCCAATACGTGTGTACATAGCAAGTTGCATATAACGAAGGCGTCACACGGCGATCGTCTGTGTATAGGCCATCATGAAAACACGAGCAGACCCTACATTGCCAATACTGCTGTTGGTGTGGTATTGGAAATAAAGTGCAAACACTTCTGGCAGCTTTTGCTATCCAATTACTGATCTCCATTGTTCATGTAGTTTGACATACGTGTACTAACAAGCAACCACTAGCTGCGACCACGTACCTCGAGTTAATGGTGTTTTATGTGCAGGCGCTCCCCGCAAGGCACGCTTGTTCCTTTCGCTTTCGTAATTTGCAACTTGTTGTGCACGCAGCCGACGAATCCCTGTGCTGCTTTGCTTAATTTATTTTCAATTTTAAAAAAATGCTAAATGAATGTTCCAAACATTTTACGACTGCTACATTTTGCTTGACCATAGATTCCGTGGTTTGAATTCTGACATGTAGTTTAAAAACACCTAGTATATACACACACACTCATTTGCATAAAATTATGTTATCACCATGAACGAATCACGTGAGTACAACGAAGGTCGCCAAACAGTATCGTCATAGCCCTACATGTGTCTCATTTGCGTTTAACGCAGTTTGCTTGCGTGGACTTGCGTGGACATGCCACTAGGGAGCATAAATGTCCCTCCATTGTTTATAGCTGCTGGTCACCTAATAAGTAGAGGCACCAGTTTATCGCGACAAGGTTCCAGGATAAGTTGTGTTCCAACGCACTCTAGTCCAGAATTACTTTCGTGATTGGATAGTTTGTATTGTTACTCGTCTTATTGGTCTGCCCGCGAATCTAGGACGGTCAGTATCGGAGTAGCTCAATTCTGATCGGCTAACTCGTGTAACAGACTGTATTCACACAAAGACAGGCGGCCAGTAGTCTGGCGACTGCAAGTGTGCACATAGGATATTGAATTATAGCCTCCGCGTAAATCTTTTCGCGAAAAACAGGTGGCCCTGCTAATAAGGCATTAGTAGCAGTGTGAGCCACAAAGCAGAGTTCAGTGAACACGCAGCATGTAGGCGGCGCACTCGACATGCCTTTTCCCAGCTGGATGAGTTTGAGAGAGGGCTCATCGTCGACCTCAGAGAGGCATTCTGTTCATTTCTCGTCACTTCAACCGCTCTGCCTGCACTATGGGTCGGTGTTGGATGCAGTGGGAACAGGAGGGTAAACACACCTGCAGAGAATGCTCGGGTCTACCTAGGTCGACCACCAGCAGGGAGGATCGTTTCATCGTGCGACGGTCTATGGGCACTCCATGGCCGTCGTTACGTACCATCTAGGGACATGTCACAGCAGCTGAGGGTATGCCTATTGTTATAAGTTGACCTTAACATCATCTTATAAACTTTGGAAAAGGGAATATAGGAAGAATTATAGTAAATAAGAAGAAAAGTGAAGCTAAATTGTATTAAGTTATTTTACTGTACAAAATATAGAATTACAACATCATTGTAATTAATTGACTGGCCAACTAGAGATAGAAGGAGAAGGGTATTGGGTAAGTTTATGAAACAGATAGAAGCATAGAAGGAATAGCATTCGCCATTGCCTCGCCCGGGACTCGCTGCCCCAACCTTCTGGTTGGAACCCCAGCTGGCTGCTCCGGTGACCTGTCGCCGACTGCACACTTGGCAGGCTCCATGGCTCCCTTCACACTTCTCGACCCACCCCACGTGCTCGTTTTCAAAAGTCTTCCTATTGGCTCCCGCTGTGCACCGAAGGCGGAGTTTCCCAGTAGTTTGTTGGTGTACAGAAGGAAGTTCATGAGGTTTGCTGAACCTATATTTTCTGTTTAACCTAACGCATTTCTTAGTTAGTTTACTGATTGCCGAAGAGGCTCGTTGTTTTGACTCTTGTGTTTTATAAACCTTCTTGTGGCCTGCTTTTCCAAATTTGTTGCATAAACCGGGGCGTGCACAGCGGGATGTTTTCACAACACTGTGTACACAGGCGGTTAGCAAAGCGGGGTTTATACCCGTGGCGTTTCTTACGACACCTACCATTACGATCTGAGCATCGCTGAGTACGTGTGATCTTCTGCTGGGAACGAGCAGCAAGCCAGCTCGCGGATTGGCGACTAACGGTGTTCAGTGACTAACGGTTCTATCTGGAAACAGACGACCGCCTAATTTGAGTCTGGAGACGTTCTGGCCAGCGACGTAATCTACACTTCATTGTAAAGCCCCGACGAGAGATGCCATGGTATGGGGTGCCATTTCCTACGATCCCCGCTCCCCACTGATAGTGATTGCAGGAACCCTGACGGCACAGCCGTACGCCCAGGAAATCCTGCGGCTATGTGCGCTCCCCTTACTGATGCAGCTTGACAACCACATTTCCCAATAGCCCCCATCAGCACGGGTACCTCTGGCCTGCCTTCTTGACGTCAACATGCTTCCTTGGCCAGCAAGATACCCAGGCCCCTCGCCCATCGAGAACGTTTGGGACCAGATTGGACCGCACGTTCGGCCAGCAATAACTTCGGCGGATTCGGAGGTACAGTTACGCCAGCTGTGGCAGGGTTTTCCTCAGGAGAACATCCGACGTCTGTATGCTTCCATACCCGACCGTATTGCCGCCTTTTGCCGTGCTACGGGTGGTGGTCCAACACCATACTAAGAGTATCCTGCAGGTGTTGGTCCTTTGCAATACATACTTGGTGTGGTGTAATATTTTGATATTTTCTGTGTACTTTCTAACATTTCCCGTGCTTTTATCCTCTTCCGTATCCCTGCTGCGGCACCGTCAGGGTGATCAATGGTTTTTGGAAATGAGTGTGTGTATGTGTGTGGCATACAAATTAATTGTTTATTTTGGACTGTATACGCGACAGTTGATTTTAAACTTTATATATTATTATCTTCCGTGAATATCTTGATAAATAAAATTAAAATACTACGGACATGGCAATTTTGCGTCGGGATGATTCTGTATTTTGTAAGTTTCTTATTGTGCTCGGTTTCTAATAGCTCCAGCAAGCATCCGGCAGGTAGATGATAGGCGATGATTGGCGAGTGCCCTTGTGCCACACGGATAGGGCTTTATGCCATTTCGCCGCCGTATTTGGCCAAATATCCAAACACATCACAGTTCAGCTTTTGTGTGTTTTTGATTGTGTATTATGAATGGTCGCACTCGCACACGGCTGATTAGCTGAATAGGTAAGCAAACGGAAGCAAGATGGTGTGGCGAGCGGCACACTTACATGCACTGTATAGATTGTTCACGGTAAAGTGAGCACTTTTGAGGCTTTAGTTACTTTTGCTTTCGGCCATTTTTTTTTTTAACCTTTATCCACATTTTTAAATAAATATTGCCACCCAAGTAATAAACACAGTGTATATATTACACTGCACTCGGGAGTTAACGTCTAACGCTAAAATAAAGTATATCTATAGACTGTTATTACAAGTGAGTTGGCTTTCAAAAGTGCTCACTTTACCGTGAATAGCTTATAAGAGTGCTCAGTAGCTGTTGGCAGCACGTTGCTGTGAAGACGACCTTGTGTCTGATTGGCTTCCGCCTTGCCGTGTGCGCTTCGGCTGACGTCGCCATGTTCACTTCTGGACGCTGAACGGCAGGTTAGTCGAACCATGCTGTATAGGAGTGCGTACACGGGATTAAGACAAGGTAAGGGATGTTCACGATAAAGTGAGCACTTTTGAAATCAACCTTAGAAAAAAAGTCTCTGTCCCTAGCTGCGTATACTTTAACGGGCGCACTGAATGACATGCGCACAGTAGGGTTGGTAAAGATGGAGGGAAAGCAGTTCCATATCTTAACGTCAAATAAAAAGTGTTAGGTAACTATTTATGATAACTTAAATTGTTTCTTTCGCTTTCTGATTTTTTTCTCAATGCATCGAAGTGTAAAAACAACCAGATATGTAAAATATTTACTTTTCTAATAATTTCACAGTTTCATTTGACCGACGCGTGCATAAAGTGATGAAGCCCATGACAACGTTAATTTTACATAAGGCGGAAGAACACACAATGTGCATACAAGTAGATCTTAATCAGGGTTTTCAAAAGTGCTCATTTCACTGTGAACAGCATATAGACAGATTGATTAGAAGCTTGTGTACATGTGGGGCCGCTGTGGTGTAATAGTTAGACTACTCCCCTCCCGCTGTTATTCATTACGGTGCTGTACAATACTTACCTCGCTTCACCCTCACCAGTTCTCAAGACCTCGATGTTAAGAGCCACCCAAATCTCTCACACTCATTCTCCACGTGTCTATGACACTGGCTAACAATTTTACCTACAGCTATTAAAAATCACTTATTCGAACAATGATGTCGACATTGGTTTATTTTTGTTTCTCAAGCAGACTTATTATTTTATTGAAGAAAATACCCCACGTGTTTATGTAAACATTGAAGCAAATCCAGTAGAAGCTGAGCGGTTTCAACCAATAAAGTGTCTAAAATGCAGTCCGTTGAGACGCAGGAATTAGGTTCTGCGCAGCTAACACACATACTCTACGGCGGTGTTGGCAATCAGAACACGTACATAACAGTTTCGTTTCCATAAGCTCGTCTGTACTGTGGCCGAGTGAAGTTGACAACGCCTGGTGGCGCGAAGCCAAGCGAATGATGTGTGGTGAGCGGGTTGCGGCGCGGGCCGTATGCAGGCGAGTGAACCGTGAAAAGCTTTCGCGGACCACCGCCCGATGGCGCCAGCTGGGACGTACGTCCGTGAGAGCTGTGCACGTGGTCGGACGGACGGCTGGCTGCATGGCGTAGATTTGTTACGTACATTTTTTAAAATTGTGTTATATAGGTTTCATCATAATACAAGTACGGATTAAATGAAAATTTACATGGAAAACTAGTTTCGTACAACTGTTGTGCAGTTGTTTGAAACACTGAGGAATTTGGTTACCTTCGTATTTTGTATACTCATTGTTTACTCTTCCACCACTTAGAATAGTCAACATTGCTTCACATTGCCATTGTCGCATGGGCTTGATCGCGTATGCAAAGTGCCGTCCACTAGGAAAATGTAAAACCAGACTAATGCAGTCCCACGTGGATTACAATTTCAAAACACGCAATAAATAGAGCGAGGCTCGCAACTTTTTTAATTTTATTTGTTGGTTACATTACAACACAGGTACATCTATGTTAACGTCGGCTACTCAAGGAAGTGGCTGGGCCCTTCGAATGGGACCGGACTACTATACGAGTCAATTCTGGCCACGAGTATGCATTGACTATTTATTTTAGTACTTGCGAAATCAACATTCGATGAAATAAATCCCTACCCATAACTACACATATTTTACCGCCACACTGAGTGGCATACTTCCAGTAAGGTTGGCAGCTATTTAAGAGAAATAGCCATGTATTTGATGTGTTGAAATTGTGACACCTAAATTTGTGAAAACTGCATTTATTTAACTGCGTTTTGTTTTGTTTACATACGAGTAAGACTGAGCTAAAATGTTAAAACATTTTTACACTCCTAGATAGTCCATGTTTATACTTGCTCAACGCATGAATAAAGTGAGGCAGTCACATAATATATAAGGGCATAGAAAATTCACGTTATTTCAAGACAACTCGCCATACTTAACTGTCCTGTAGATAGGCCTACTCGAGTCAGCGCAATTTTTTTGTTGGCTTATGCAAAGGGACTGAAAAATTTCTCGAGTTCATTTAAGAATAACTTAGTCCTCAGATACATGCACATTTACATTATGTTTGCAAATGAATCGCAGTTTATTAGACACGCTCAGGTAAACTCCAGACCTGCGAGGAAACTAGCACCGCATTCCGTAACACATGGTCTGAGGTAAAACTGGCTACACACTGGGGATGCAGCCAATGAACAGAAAGCTGAGTATCGAAGATACATAGGACATTGGAGTCTATCTTACAGGTTGTTTAAAACACGAAATTTTACCGTCCCTAGTTATGCAATACTGAAACCTCATTTTCCACTGTGACTTGGTGGGACGTGATAAAATGATCCTATCGTTCAGGGCATGCCTAACAAACTGCTATCCAATGACAAAAGCAATACAAACGCACATGTTTATGGGTTTATCATACTAATTAATGAAGAACGGAAGTTTTTGCACAAAAAAACGCTGTTTTTGGAGTTAACGGAAGGGAGGAGGGGAAGGCGACCCCTTTCACTGATCCACCATCCTTTCTTTTTGAACCCTCCCCCCCCCCCAAAAAAAAAAGTGTCCCCCCTTCCTCCCTGGGAGGAGTTATAGTGACAAGGGGGGGTATGTTTTCCATTTTGTGGGATTGTGGTGAGTCCCATATTTCACCTTTTTGAGCCTCTATGGTGAAGCCAGTATGGGCAGGTGCCTTTCATGGGCAGTTAGGCCCTTCGTAAGTTTTACGCTTTAGGTCTTAAGTCGTACGTCTTTAAGTTTTAAGTCTTAGGTCTTACGTCTTAAGTCTTACGCCTTAGGTCTTACGTCTTAAGTCTTAAGTTTTACGTCTTAAGTTTTAAGTCTTAAGTCGTACTTTAACCATATTCTCTACTGCATGTCGGGATGTGGGAGCGAGCCCCGATAGGCGCGAGCGAGCATGTACTGTAGTTCCCAGACGACATTGCCCCATAAATACTAATTCGTACTGTTGTCTGCTTCATCTATGGTGGCTCAGCCCGCGGTTTCCGCGAGCCCGACCCCTAGTTATGTCTTCAATTAATAACGCGAGTCAGACACGCCTCTATACATAAGGCTAATGGTTTTAAACCACGGGCACATAAGTAGATCCTGAGCTATAGGCTTTCAAGAGTGCTCGCTCAACTACGGACTGAGCGAATATCCTGTGTCGTCGATCAGGCGGCACTGATAAATTGCTGGGAAATAGAGTGTTTTGTTTTGTAACAGTTCACTTTCGAGTACTGCGGTAGACAACGATGTTTATACTCTTAAGTAACACGAAGTTACTGATATAACTAATGAGCCTACTTTCCTCAACACAGGTGGAATACATGTTTTAATAATTTCTTAAAAGCTCAGTTGCTAGGTAGGATTTGTCTCGTTGAAAGCAATAGCATTAGAGATGAAACCAGAAACAAATGCAACAGTGGTGAGACTATTATAGGCTGCCCATGGTAAAGTGAGCACTTTTGAGGCCCTATTTACATTTTCATTTCAGTTATTTTTTATCCTTTAACCACCTTTGAAATGAATATTGCCATGTACGTAATAAACACAGTGTGCATGTTCCACCGCACTCGGAAGTTAGCGTCTAAGGCTAAAATAAAATATATTTACTGACTATTATTCCAAATAATACGGCTCTCAAAAGTGCTCACTTTACCGTGTATAGCCTATACAAATTCACACGTGCCTTACCCGAGACTCGAACCCAGAAAACCTGGTACCATAAGCTAATATGCAATCAACTGCATTACTGAGGTCAGATTCGAGCATAAACTCTGAATTTAATCAGTCTAATGTTTCGAATGATAGGATTTACTAACCTGAAATATTTACAAGGCCGTCATTTAGAAAATAAGTGACTGAGCAACTTAAAAAAAAAACCTAAATTTACATGGCCTACCATAGCGCTACCTGTGTGAAGAATTTACTGAAAATCGGTTAATTGGTCCCTGAAATATTGCATAAAACCTCCATACTCTTCTGACCTACTTTAAACATAGCATTTTACATTACCTGCTGCAGTACAAATTGTTTGCCAAATTTAGTAGGAATCTGTAAATTGTTTCCCGGAAGCATTACATAAAAACAATTTTTTCATGCGGCATGTCTTACAAAATGGCGGAAAATGGATGATCCGTGTAGACGCATTTGTTAGTTGTACTATATACTGCCATTGATTTTATTACATGATTTCGACGATAATGTATACTAAGCTAAAATACCAATGTTGCCACCATTTTGAAAATAAAAGTGTGAAATACCCTAAAAATACAATTTTACATAGTCTACCACAATACTACCTGTTTGCCAAATTTGGTAGGAATCGATCAATTGTTTCCCGAAATATGACTTTAAATTTATTTATTCATGTGGCGATATTTTCCAAAATGGCTGAAAAAATTGGCTATGTGTTGGCAAATTTAATGCTTATAATATATAATTTTAGCATACAGAATTTGGTAGAAATTGATTCAATGATCTAGTAGATACACCAAATAAGCATATAATATTTGTAGGCCCACCATTTTGAAAATAAGTACCGTATTAAGTTTAGTCACTTAGGTTTACCTGACCTGTCATAGTGTTATTTACATATTAAATTCGATTATAATTGCTTCATTAGTTTTCGAGATATAACTTAAAATATATATTTTTCATTTTGGTGCTAGCTTTCAAAATGGTGAACCAACAACAATTAACATGCCAGCATGCAAAATTTGGTTTACATCTGTTGAATGGTTCTTGAGATATAACATATCACCCTAAATATTTAAATGGTCGCCATTTTGAAATTAAGTGCCCGCCGTAGTCTAAAGTATAAAAGTCAGGTGTCCTTACTAAGTAATAAATGTGTACCAAGTTCTGTGGAGTGGGAGAGACGGACACACACACACGCACAGACAGATATATAAAACACAAAAAAAAAAAAAACACAGAAAGGAAATTGATCTCATAAGACTAGCTTTTCTTGGGAAAGTAGGTAAAAAATTATTTTCTTTTTCTGTACGAAACAGTAGTGTGGCAGCTCTCGTATGCACAGCAGGAGCTGTTCTATCTTTCAAAATTTGTCAAGAATGAACGTTTCTGCCATTATAACTGCAACAGGCACTATAAGTACGGAGCTAAGGTGAACACCTGACTGGTGCTTGAACTACACTGTTTGAAATACGAAGGTCTTGACGAGACTATGAAACGTGTCCGCATTATATTTACCTACCAAAAAAAAAAATATATATACCCCATACATACAAGGACAGAAATAGTTTCTTGAAGAAGTCAAACATGGCATAAATATTATTGGAGCCATCAAACATATTTTAAAATGGCCTTTTTTCAGACTGCTCTATCTTAGGACATGCTATTCTGACACGAGCGAAGCTGTTACAGGAGTCCGTACTGAACTTTACTACAGATTTTCCGGGTGCCCACTTACGAGTGGGATGGACCTGCGTGTCCCAGGTCAAGAAGCGAGGGAGCGATACGAGCGACACTAATGCGCATTTCTAGCGCCTCGTCGCTCCTACGCGCAACAATGTACTGTGTAAATTAAATCTGTAACAGCGTGACTTTATTACGCGCGATGAAAGCCCACGGATTAAACTACGCCCTTATTTTTGTATTTGTCTCTTGCCGCTTAATGAAACCTCATAGGTAAGGTTTAAAAATGCTATATTTGACCATATCCACGATTTTTTTTCAAGAACACGCTTAATATGGTAAAAGTAATAAAATAGTGACATATATAACTGTTTATATATATTTTTTTTGACACAAAGTCGTATTTGCAGAACATTTATTTACCGAGATACGCGTATTCGTGCAAACAGCTAGGCCTATTTCACAAAAAAAAACGCGTAGGTCTAACCTACTCTTAAGCCCTATGGCACAGGCAGTACGGCGAGAACTCACACGCCAGTTCAGAGCCATACGCATAGAGGCGATGACGCACCTTATGCGCATGGCAGTGTCCAACCTTATCTCTCAGCGCTACTCAGCTCGGAATCGAAAATAGCTCAATGAAGACGACCGTCTGAGTCAAGAGTGCTGCTTATAGCGTGTAGTGGGTTTGATAAAGCAATACCTTGAAGTTCGGCGGGATGAAGCAGTCATCTTCGATGCTCGCGCATGCCAATGCAGCATTCCAAGCTCATGCGTCGTGTAATACATAGCCGCTTAAAATGATGAATCTTCTGTGTGAACAGTGGTGTGGCTACAATAAAGATACAAGTGATGTGTCGTCTCCCGGGACTAACAAATTAATTTTTTTATATAAGAAATGATAGTTCAAGCTGACTAAACCAACGTGCTCAATCCCCCTCTCCCTCGAATATTTATAATACTTCAAGTTTGTTCTTGACTTTCAAAGTGTCAATAATTTTTCAGAGTCAACTTTTGAGATGAAATATGAAGTCAAAATAGCCAGAAGGTTTCCCTTATCGCAGCAAAACCAAATTTCGGATTTCAAAGTAATTGCAATATGCCACTCTGATTTCTGGGACAATAATTCGTGTTAAAATGACTTTTTGAAATTTGTACGAATCGAGAGTTTTAGAGTTCTCATGTTAACGCTAAAACCCTTGATTAGTGGAACCTGTTTTTCTCGGAAATATTCCATGATTAGCTGGACTCCAAAACACATTATTTTAGATAGAAGCTTCGAGATTAGATGATTCTAACTGGTACGTATCTTAAGGCATCTGCCCCGCGAATCAAGGACGTTCAAGTGCTGGAGTAACTTAATTCTGATTGTCCCGATCAGGTGAGAAACCTCATCTCATAAAGATACACGTCCAATAACCAAAGGAAAACTGCAGTTGCGCACATAATATGTTGAAACCCTTATCTTGTGCATAGATCTTTCCACGAAAAACATGTTCCCCTACTCACAATGACTATTACTTTTCAAAAGGCTTGGTAATTCACTTAGCGTATCAACGATTCATATCACTAAACCATAAAATATCATCAAATATAGGAAAAAATTCGGCTCTTGGATAGTTTTAACCCTTTGAGGACTACGGTCGAGTGTAGTTCGAGCATAGCGTGTATGGATATTTCACTGTCCTCCAGAACTAACGACTTATCGTTACAAATTTATTACATAGTTTGTGTTTGTCTATTACTAAAGCGAGGAGAAATATTTTTCGTGAATAAAACATTATGTTCTTATAATCACTGTATTTGGATTGTATATCTTGTTACATGTGAAAGCAGATTTGATAAGGACGAAATAAACTCGGTACTCCAGCCAATATATATAGGTTTTACAGTTCAGTAAGCGTATCCGGCGTATTATGAGCGTGTATCATAGCAGGCCGAACTCAGCTGCCGTATAACTTCTGGTCCTATTGGGATGGAATCGAGTTTCATGCACAATGCGTATCTTTAAAACTATTTCAAAATGGTTAGAAAACGACATTTTAAGGCAGATTTTTATAGAACTATCCATTAATTTTCCAAAAATGTTGAAAACCAGGACCCTTCATTAATACTTTACCTCCTTTACTGTTCGATCCGAAATTATCCACGTGCAATAATGCCGGCATAATCCTTCAAGACCTGACATACTGCATCGCTGATTTGACTGGTATGTGATGCATGCTCTTAAGGACCAATAGGATGGTGGTGGTAAGTGGCTTTTTGCGGTGTACGTAAGCGACTCGCTTGTCTTGAATGCCAGTTAAACGTGTGCAAACCTTAAGAGTCTCACTCGCCACTAAATGAATCTGCAGAAAATTTGGGGCTCTGTTCAATAGTAGACTTACTTTTCAGACTGTAAACAATTTATTCCTCTTCAACTTTTCAAAGTTCAAACATGTAGCAAAAAAATTTCTACATATTTTTAAAATAAGGGGAGAGTAATTAATTAATAACTATCGTACAACTCCACTTCAAGCATAAAGAATTTAAAAACACAAATTGATATGTTAGTACGTAGGAATGATGGAAATTTACGAAATTTGTTTTGAGCCAATATATCTTCGATAACACTATAGCTGGTTTATCCTTTATGATTGGATGACCAAGGTTTTGACTCGGCGAAGTTCTTTGCAGGCCATTCACAAACGTTTTGCTTTAGAGTATCAAAATCCCCATCGGCCCAGTTAAATGGGCTAGTAACTTCATACAGACTTGTTGAAACACTATCCTTTGAATTCGGAAGACCAGTAACCAAACGTTGCTTTCTCACACGAATTGGCTCATCCACATGATACGGCCGCAATATGTCTGTCGGGGAGACAGTTTATCACGCACGGTCGTAGATCTTTTACTAACTTCAAGCCAACTCTCTTCTGTCTGCAGTGCGCCAACACACCGAAACCAAATTCTCTAACATACCGCCCGCCAAAATGTGTTACCATTTTATATACATATATACAGTTTACAAGGAGCAAACGTCACTGAGATGGGAGTGGGCACAACTTGACAGCTGGACGCTTCAGGGAGCCGGTTTTTGTGCGAACAGTGACGACTCTGGAGACATCATCCCTCCCGGGGTGTAAGGCTGAGATTCGACCTATGTGCCACTTGAGAGAAGGCAAATTGTCATCCTTTACTACCACCAACTGCCCATCTTTTACATCTGGAGAGTTGTAATACCATTTAAGTCGCTGTTGCAAGTTGTTGAGATTCTCTCGTCTCCATCGCTTCCAAAAGTGCTGTATAGCCTGCTCCACGAGCTGCCACCGACTAAGACGATTGACTGCAACAGTGATAAGATCTTCACTGGGTGCTGAAGTCAGAGGGGTTCCGATCAGGAAGTGACCAGGTGTCAGCACTTCCAGAACTGACACATCACAAGAGCTTGAGTAGTCTTCAACCCAGTAAGAAGGAACTTACAATGGTAATAATCAATGACTAAGTGTGAAATGACTGGTGTTGGGTAATAGTACTGGATACTTGGTATCGTATTGCAGTGAAGAATGGCAGATGCATCCACCAACCCTCAGAACATCTTCACTGTCCAGAAATGGTGCTAAACATCTGATTCGAACAGAGCATTTTTTGTTGCACCTTAAGCTATACATTTCAGTCTTAAATGCCTCAACTTGTACTGCCTTAATACAAACCGCGAGTGCAGCTTTGAGTTATTTCACAGAAAACTGTCCTAGCTGTCTCTGGAGGCTAGTAGATCTGGCATTATTAATGAACCTCAGAACGAATTCCATGACTCGTTGAAGTTTCCACAATGAAAAAAATTGGCTTATGACTTCCACAACTGGTGAACTTATATATCCTTCCTCAGTGAATGCACTCAAAGTTTGCTCCTTGACCTCTGGTAGCTCTTGAGATTCACAGAGCCTGGCTACCTACCAGGATGCTCACAAAGCCAAGTAGGTCCATACCACCAAAGCTTATGCTCTATCAACTGAAGTGGCAACAACGCCCCCGATGCTTGGTCTGCAGGATTACACTACAGCAGCATAACCTTTGACAGATGTATCGCAGAAGACATGTAGCTGCTGTTCTATGCTGTCCGTGGGAAGAATCTGTCAAGGAAGTTCGAGACACTTCAACTCCGAACATTCAGTCGTTAATATTTTCCAAAACCTTCGATGATCAACAGGTAATATTCATCCCAATCAACGCCCAAGTCCAAAGTGACTGCAGAAATGCCTTGGCAATAAATACCACTGGATAAATCCATCCATCCTAGATGGTCAAAGATTTTAACAACATTTGAAAGAATGTTTCTCTACATTGCTGTGGTATCTGCAGGCAGAACATGATATGAGAATCCGTCAAATTTTGAATCCCACTCCAAGCCCAAAACCTTTATGATGGCACCTCCCTCTTCATCAAATGAATGAGGAACCCCAAGGTGGCTTACTGGGAGGCTCTCCAAAAGTTTGGGATGGCTGCTTGACCATTTCCTGAGATGAAATCTTCCTAGTTATAGCAGAGAAATCAGCTGTGATTGAAGTCTGAATGCCTCCTCTAGTGACTTGTCCCACTGACAGTATCATCTATAAAAATATAATTTTGTTGAACCTTAGCTGCTTCTGGGTACCGAATGCCTTTATCCAAAGCCAACTGGTGAAGGGCCCTCATTACTAAATACGGAGCCGCTGACATCCCATAAGTAACAATATTCAGTTTATACTCTGTAACAGAGAGGTCCGGCGAGCCCCTCCATAGTATCATCTGGAGCGACGATCATCTGGGTGCACCCAAAAACTGCCTGTACATTTTATTAATGTCAGTAGTAAAGACCACAGGGTGAATGCGAAACCTTAAAATTATATCAATAATTGGTTTTGTAGCTTTGGTCCCTTCAACAATGTATCTTTAGATGGTTCTGATGTGGTAACAGCTGAAGCATTAAACACAACACATAATTTTGTGGTTGAATTGGCTTCCTTCCTTATGCAATGATGTGGAATATAGTAAGAGGATTTTCTCACCTGGTCTGTAGTAACATGTTCCTTGTGGGAAAGTTATTCATACTCTGTCACGAACGTAGTATACTCCCCCTTAAGAGCAGGCACACTTGACAGCTGCCTCTCTAGATGGTGCAAACGATTTAACGCTTGCTGGTGGGAGTCCTCCATGTCGGAGCTCAGTCCTCTTTGAGGGGTAATGTCACAATGTATCGTCCAGTGTTGTCACGACTGTGAGTTTGACGCAAATGTAGTTCACACTTAACATCATCAGGATTCTTATGTTGAACAACCTGGGGCTCCTTCACCTCCCAAAACTGCTTCATAGTGGCATCGAGAGATTGCTCAGTGTGTACAAAGAATGAAGACACTGGGTTTGAATTTACCTCCAAACACGCAACATTACCAATGAGAATCCATCCAAAAATACTATGTAGTGCAGACGGAATACAACTAGTACCAATTATCTACCCACCATAAACTACCTCATGATATAGTTCAGCTCCAAGCAGTATGTCGATGGCACCTGTTGTGTGAAAGGGGAAGTCGCTAGCTCCATATTGCTGAACCTTTACTGGACTTCAAGTGGCAGACTGACTGCAGGCATTTCTGGTGTGATCCTTCGTAAAATACCAGCATCAGTACTAAAACACAGACCACTTGCCTTATACGGTTTAATAACACATGGGACTATTCCTCTACCAACCTGAGCCTTTGTATCGGATCGCAGACCTTTAACCAAAACCTGAGTTTTGCGACACTGCAGACCCAAGCACACAGCGAATTCCTCCGTAATAAATTAAGACTGCGAAGCAGTGTATCAATACTCTAACAGTTTGGAATTGACCCAGCACATCTTTAATATATACCACTGCTGTCCCTAATAAGACTGTTATGGGTGCAGAGCTTGAACTGGTCAATTAATGCACTGATGTAGCTCTCTCCTGAGTTTCCTTATTAACACTAGTCACATGTACTGGCGGATTGATTTGGTTTCGAATTGGAGATTGTGCATGCAACGAGCTGTGATGTCGCTGCCCACAATGCAAACATAAGGATTTTGAGGAACAGTTTTTAGCTTGGGGGCCCTTCAGACAATTAATGCATATTATATGTTGTCTGACTAGCTTTCGTCGTTGCTCAGGAGACTTCTCTAGGAATAATGGCATCTATAGATAAAGTGATTAACTTTACAACATGTAATGCACTGTTGTTGACAAGCGTCAACCACAAAAGAGGTTTTTAAAGAATTAACATGTGGCAGGCCTACCTTTGTCTCTGTTGTCTTCTTATAGTTAATCTTAGGCTTTGCTACAGTGTTTGATAACTGTGTTGTGGTACTCGGAGCCTTACAGTGGATTTCTAAAAACTCTGATAATTGCTTGTATGTTGTCACCTTCACAGTTGTATGGGCGAATTCAAAACGCTCACGTGTGTCTGGATTTGTAGTTTACTAAGAATTAAATTCAACATGACAAAGCTCCTCTCGACCATAGGAAACGTCTTTATCTTCAATGCTCCAAGGTTCTCATTAACTGTATCTAGTAACTGTCGTAGCTTCTGCGGTAAATGATATATAATTGCTGGGAATTTAATCACTTTCCCCCAGTGAGCAGTTGCAATTACACGTATGTCTTGGTACAGATTAGTCTGAGTAGCCCATGCTAAAGCATAGTTGTCTTCAGTTAATGGAAGCCGTGTCACTAAACTGAGTGGTTCTCCTTCCAGTGAATTGACTAAATAATGGAACTTCTCAACTGGACTTAATGAGCCATTATTATGTACCAATAAGGTAAATAGATCATGATAACCCTTCCACTGTGTGGCTTGTCCATCGAATGTAGTGAGTGACAACCTGTGCGGTTCGACACCACATAACTTTGATGTTGATACCGATTTCCCGCCAGGCCTTTCTTGAGAGATTTTGGCATGGGCGTTCATAATTGTGGAATATGCCACTTCGAAATCAACCATTAGCTGGCCATGTCGGTCACTGTTGAAGTTTTCGTTGGTCACATGTTTAACACTCAAGAAAATGTGATTTTCTTCAAAATATATCTTCAGTTTTTCTAAGTCCCAACAATTTGGCTTAGGAAGTTCTACTTGTGACATGTCTTCTTCAACCCTTTCTGCTAAACGCAAAACTATATTCATGAGGTCTGATGCGAACTTCAATCGTGCTTCCAAATGTCCGCTCGCCATATCCAGTACGAAAGAAACACTAATGCAATTTTAAACGAATCACGAAGCACGCAAAACAATAGAAAGTCCGTCACGTAAATTATAAACAAAGCGCAGGTAATCCAGACCGACAACAATCGATTACCTCGTAGTGTCGATAACCAGTCACGATCGATTGTTTATATGACGCCGCGACTATCTTGGTTAGGTTAAGGTGCACGTGCACGAAAACCAAAAAATCTCAACAAAGAGAAGTCGTGCTTAAACAATGACTTGATGTCGTGCACTTAGATAATTTTATAGTGTCTTATAAATTATAACTGTTCGTGCCACAAACAACTGGTTACATATAAAACAGAAAGTCACTAAACACGCACGAAAGTCGCGCACAGACGTAATTTCGCGCCGGATCCGGCCCGAAGGACGAAACGTTAATACACGATCCTTGAATTTGGAGGACCAGTAACCAGACGTTGGTTGCACACACGAACCGGCTCATCCCCTGGATACGGCCGCCAAACGTCTCACGAAGACACAGTTTATCACGCACGATTGTCCATCTTTTACTAACTCCAAGCCAACACACCGAAACTAAATTCTCTAACAATTCATGACGGCTAATAAGAAAATAAAACTGTCGGAAATGTGTAGAGCACATTGAATCCTAGCAAACAGTCAACTTTCCCCGCGATAAACCATCATCTCTATTAATACGCGATCTCTCTTCATACTTGGCGAATACCGATGTTTCGAAAAAAAGCTCGACTTTTCCACATACGTAGGTGTTTACACCTTGTAGTAATGCTTTTCGCACGGCGTTTATGTCGAACGGGTAGAAGTCCTGCCATGTCGCGTTAAAAGATGGCGCCAAGTTTATAGCCCACAATCCTCTACACCTTCGAGCAGAGGTGACTTGTTCGTCGGTTGTCACCACAATGCAGAACTCGTTCTCCTGTTCCGCCTAGAAGCAACGTGATTGAGCTGCCAGAGTGCTGAATTATTACTATTGGTTCTGGGTCCTGACGTGCGTCTTGGACAAACGGAGGTCCAATGACGCACGCCAGACAAACAAATACCTACACTGTAAAAAAAAAAAATCCTTCATTTCACGGAAAAGTGCTGGTAAAATTTTTTCCGGAGGTATCCGTAAACTCTCCTTAAAATTACGGACAAAGTGATTTTCAAAAACGGACTTTCAGTAAAATTCACGGAACTTCTTCGTTAATTCCCCAGTTAGTTTTCTGTACTTCTAGTTTAAATATTTTTTGATGTCTATTTTATTTTAATTTGCATTATACGGGTGTTCTACTTTGTGTAAAAATATATTTAAAAGAGTTTAAAAATTTTTATACTTAAGCAAGATTTGAAGCCGAGTCAAACAGTTGCAACGTCGCCACCCTAGCCACTTGTCTACAATGCTCACGTTGTTAATCTGGTATAACTTTTGAATTTATATAGTACTCAAATAAGCAACTTTTTTTAGTTTCTGTTAAAGTTAGTGGATTTTAAGTGTTAATAAGTGTTGCATACGCCTGTTGCTGCTTTTTAATGTTTGAAAGAACAGGTCTTAGTGACATGGATAACCTTAACTGCCGCAAAAATGATAATTTTCTGGTTACAACGGCCAAGAAAGTTTCGTGTATACTCGGCATCGCTCGTACCCGAAACCCGAAGTTATAGGAAATACGGAGATTTTCCGTATTTTGTATCTATGGAGCTCAACTCCGTTTTTCGTCATTACGGATAGCGTTTCCGTATATTTACTGTGCATTTTCGTAAAAATTTCCGAAAATATAAAAAAATAACTTGTATGTCGGCTACTTTAGTACTGGATTGTAACGCGAAATGATGGGTTCTTTTATCAACGGGCGATTGAAACACAAAATAATTCCGTGATCGTTCACTGTCACTACAGAACACCGACGTACAAGAAAGGCGAACCAGACGCCTGTAGCCAGACTGCAGGCGCCGAGTCAGGAAATTGACTCCGATTGTCAGCTGTATAGTGCCTGGTATGTAGTCATTAAATAATAACCGCCCACGGACGAATTTTCCATCAAGGCATTACGTCCCCAGCTAGTAGGAATTTAATAATTATAACACTATATCTGAGCATAACTCGGGCTACACTAAAAAGGAAAATTTCTGTGTCACTGAATAAAAAAAAAACATTCGTATACATTCAGTTTTATGCTTTCGTTGATGACTGTCAGGGTCTTAAAATAAATTCACAGCCCATAAGTATTAACTATTATGAATAAACATAATATACTTTTTATAACTACAGGGGTAGTGAAATATCGCTAAAATAATTCAAGACAAAGTTATATTTAAAAAACTGTAGGGTCGTTTGCCTATCTTGAGTGGCTGAATTACTTTTTGTCCCGTGTTAACTGTCTAGACACGAATCACGTAGGAGCCGTGCCGATGTTGCCGAATTCTGAGAGGCCAAGTCAAGTATGAAAACGCCTTCTCAAGCAGACAGCGACCAATGGCAGTCGACAAACTGCTGCTGGGTGCTTATAGTATTGAAGTCTACCGTGTACTCGTCCACGAAAAATCTATACCTCTATCTGTAACATATTAAGTGACCGAGAGGTCCTACTGTATGCAACATTTTAAGTGATTTATATAGGCTGCATTACGTGCTATATAATATGACAAAATATTTGATTGGGAGACAGTCAGATCGGCATTCCGCTGGTTGACAGTCAGCCATTATTAAATTTATTCGGTGGAGTAGCCATGTCAAATGTGGTGTGAACCAATGGAACTGTGAGTTTTTTGAAAGATTCTCGCAATGGAGGTGAATGATTATGTGAAATATTTTCAATGCACTCCATTGCTACTCTATGTCGTCACAGTAAACCAAGTCTGAAACATTGAAACAAACACGAAAACACGAGCCGAGAACGGCTGTAGTAAGGATATTTGAATAAAACGTATAATAAATTCCACAGGGAATTTTGTAAGGTAAAAAAAAAAACAGGAAAACAAAAAATAAAATTACAGAACGAATTATCAAACGAAGAAACTGAAAATAAATTAAATAAATACCAAGTACAACACAACGATGAACACAGAGACGAATAGTTGTTTTCAATCAAACTGGAAAAAAAAAAAAAAAAAAAAAACCAAGAACACTCACAGTTAAGACAGCACAGACGAACACTGGAACTGGAAGACACAATTATGACGTCATAGAAGAATACAGTAGGTTTTCTTAGACGAGCTTGTCCGTGTGGAATTTATTATACGCTTTATTTGTATATATTTACTACAGCCACTCTTGGCTCGTTTTTCGTTTTTGTTTCATCTTTTAAAATTGTTTTTCTGTGACGACATAGTGTAGCAATGGAGAATGTTCAAAATATTTCACTGAAGGCGGATCAAACCCCGCCATCTTGGGTTTTTTTATTCTCGGCTTCTACCCGCAAACGTGCATTTTGTATAGGTTTTTTTTTCAGACGATATGACATAGGTTATAACTTAATGCGTATTCTGAAATCTTTTCAGTTCGACTGCCGTAGTTATTATTACCTCTGTAGTCGCTCCCATAAAATAATCAATTATTTTACTTCGGCTGTTAAAAGTCAGAAAATATAAATTGTAGTGAAGCTGTAACAATTCAAGAATATTGACGAAGATATTATTCATGCTTTACCGTGGCAAAAATTGTTATGCACCTCCTGAAGTTGGATTTATCTATAAAAATAATTCGACGGGACAGACCGCTTTTAATAATAGAACTATGGTAAGTGGGAAAGCGGAGCCCAGCATAAATGTCGTTCTTATAATGGAGGATACAACGTGACACATCTCTAGTTTGTCTTCATTGCCAGCAAATTTGTACGGAGTGTAAAGTGTTAGTTACGTAATTACTCTGTTCGTGCCTCATTTCTTTTTATTTCGGATGACTGATTTGGAAAAGAAAACCGGATGGAGGGTTGGAGTAACAAAATTAACTTACCTAAATGTTTTTTCTACGATTGGCACATTTATCCATAGCTTAGACGTGATCTTATCTTAGAACCTCTTTATGCGAAGGTGAGGTTTTAGCGATTTCAGCCTAAAGTTAAAGATCGTGTTTCTTTACGTCAGACGTTAATGCGTAGAAAGATAGAGAAGACGGATTACGGTAGACTCCGTACACTTGGTTAGTGTTCATAAATCAGCTCAAACAATGGGTGAGTGAAGAGGTTTGGGCCACTCTTAACGTCGAGGTCAGGAGAGCCGGTTAGGGTGAAGCGAGGTGAATGTGGAGCAGCGCCGGAATGAAGAGGCGGTGGAACGGAAGATCTCCGAGAAAACACGCCTATCAGCGGCATCGTCCGGCACGATTACCACATGCGAAAATACGGGAGCGACCCCGCCGGGAATTGAACCCGGTTCGCCTGGGTGGGAGGCGAGTAGTCTAACCCCTACATCACCGCGACCCCATAGGAGGGGATGGGTACTCTGCATTAGACAATAGGGTACGTATAGTTAATTATAGGTAGGGATAGGAAAATTTCGCGAGTTCAATGACCTGTAGGCTATACTCCACAGTCCTGTGTACACTCGAGCCTTAGCTCTATGTTCATTGGCTGCAGCCCCAGACAGTGGCCAGTGTTACGCCACACCTGGCAGTATGAGATTCGCTACTTGTTTTCTTGCAAGTCTGCCATTGGCTCAGAAGCGCCCAGGGCATGCCCAATAAACTGTGATCCTATTGCAAAAGTGATTTCACTGCTTATGGGTTTGACGTTTATCTCGTCCGAAATGAATTCGCGAAATTTTCTCATCCCTAATTATAGGTTACTTACAACTTTTTAAAGCCTTGCTTAGATAACAAATTTTAAGTAAGTCTATAAAGGAACAACCCACGACATTTGTGTGCACTCACTTCAATAATATTTTTGCATGAGAACTATTTCTTACTAGGCATCACCAACACACCAATTTCTCCCTTTTCTATTAATATTAATAACAAATGAAATATTGTAATTTATATAATTCTAAATTACAGTTCAACTTAACAAAAATAAGGCATTTTCATGTTAACACAATTATAAAACGCTTGTGATACAGGACATACTCAGGAAATAAGAAAGCACGTCATAAGTGGGGAGATTTTTCAAAAGTTTGATTCGAAAGGTGCGAAGAAACCGCGAATATACTATACGTTTCTGTATCGCTTACTATTCTGCGGCCCAGCCGCGCGTGCTGGGGCGTAATTTTCATCCACTTCTCCACTCATTGTGAGCCCAGTTACATTAGCATCACTAGCGGGGGGTAGTGTAGTATCGATATTGTGATATAGGCTGTCAACGGCAAAATGAGTGTGTCTATACACAGCGAGTACTCCTCAGCTTTATGTAAAATAAACATTGTCATGGGCCTCATCACCTTATTCATGCGTCAGT
Source organism: Dryococelus australis (assembly GCA_029891345.1). Lineage (NCBI taxonomy): Eukaryota > Metazoa > Arthropoda > Insecta > Phasmatodea > Phasmatidae > Dryococelus > Dryococelus australis. The sequence goes on from CM057000.1 coordinate 46,219,278, forward strand.
CAAATTAAACAGTGAAATTGTTATGTATGTAAATACTTTACAAATATATTCATTGTTACACTTAGATGAATTTAAAAAAAAAAAAGAGAAAGTGAAAGAAATAATTTTAAGTTATCACAAATTGTTACCTAACACTGTTTATTCAACGTTTATATATGTAACTACTTTCCATCCGTCGTTACCAACTTTACTGGGCGAATGTCACTCAGTGCGCCCATTGAAATATATGTATGCAGGGGCAGTGACTTTTTTCTGAGGTTCATTTCTAAAGTGCTCACTTTATTGTGAACAGCCTTTAAGTAGGTCACTGCTACTCTTCGTGCCCTGGTAACTCCCCCCCCCCCCCCCATTTTATTGCTCCCACGACGTAAATACACTCCCGATAAGCAGGTTAAGCTAATGAGAATCACCGGCTGTTCACGCATGCGCAGCGGGCGCGTAAACCCATACAGAATAAATATAAGGTAGACGGGTTATTCGTCTTCTGCGCATGTACCCAACATTGACCTACCCCAATCGTACACAACTGTCATAGTCGCGTGGTCACGTGGTCAACAGTGATGAACGTGTTTGTTTATATCTTAGTTCTTAAATGACAAACACTATTTAAACAATAAAATTCTTTTACCAATTTGAATTTTAAACAAACTGCAGTACGAATTAGTTAGAGGAAATAGAAAAACTTCTCAACAGTTTTTGTTTACTAAACTGTGTTCTAATCTCAAATCCAATCGACGCCGTTGTTGCTAGTCGGTTAGGCCAAAAATCAGTTCAGCGCTGGGACACGGCGATTGGTTGTGCGCAGCCAGCGATATCTATCTACCTCACCACGGCTGGTTCACGCATAGGCTTAAGGCCAGGTCTCACCATGCATGGGTGTATAGGGAATCAAAGGCTAAATTCGGACAAAGATCTCCCAGTCATTTTATGTGCTAGTATTTTCAACTAAGCGGTTTTTTTTGTTTATATTGAACGCATCTACATTTGTAAACCATTCAACTTTTACTTTTTAAATTTTAAATGCACTTTTTAATCATTTATGAAATGTCACAATATTATAAATAATGAAAATGCACATTTAAAATTAAAAAATTAGAATTTGGAAGGTTACCACATCTAGATGAGTTCAATCTCTAGCAAAAAAAAAAATAGTTGAAAATACTACCACAAAAAACCACTGAGAGATCTTTGTCCAAATTTTGCCTTTGATTCCCTATGCACCCATGCATGGTGAAGCCTGGCCTTAAGCCTATGCGTGAACCAGCCTTCGCTCTGGGTTGAGAAGGAAAGAGAGCATCGACGGGGAGCGAACTGTTGAACGCGCATATATCGCGAGTGCACGAGAGATCAAATTCACTCGATCTCGAAGTTGCGGTGCGTGGGTCCGGATAGTAATGTGTGGTCCGCCAGATTTAGCACGGAGAGATAGGTAGGAGGCTTAAGGAAGGTTTGATCCTCGAGACTGGCAGAGGGGCGGGGTCAATGAAGGCCAACACCGATGCAAATCGGCTGTTGTCCGTCCAATTTTGATTACTGGGACGGCCTATTAGGGGAAGCTGGATAAGTATTCGGAAATCCCCGCGTAAACGAAGGCTCTAGTCGGGTTACCCGAGGGTTAATGAACGACCCCCCAACAGTTTGTAAAGACTCAATTCTACCCGGGCTCTGATGCTCCGTCTTTATATAGATCACGTACTTCGCTGTTCTGAAGCCTGATAAGTTCTACTTCCAGGATATTATCCCTCGTACAACAACTTAACTAAGTTGGAAGATACACAAGGGTAACCACGATTGGCGCACTCTGTTACAGTATTTTGTAAGAACTATTCTTATAGGAGCTCCAACCGCATTTTTTTACTGTTTTATATATTAAAGAAACAATATTTATAGATAAATATTAAAACATTTCAATTTACAGAAAAAAAAGTAACTTTAATGAAAACAAGCATAAAACTATTACATGGTGTATTTAGGAAATAACCAAGCACGTCATACATGGGGAGATTTTTCAAAGGTTTGATTCAAGAAGCCGGAGAAACCGTGAATGGACTATAGGCGAAGCCCCATGCAGGTGCTTGTTTCCACGAGCGAAGAATGTCGAGAGTTGAGATCTACCAACGGATTGGAGAACACCCCTCTCGATCAGCGGCTCAGTTCCCTTTTTGTCAATTATTAGCGATCGGAAAAATTTAGCGAATAAATTTCAGAACAAGTTAGTTTCCAAACCATAGAATAAAGATGAGGTAGACAGATTATTCGTCTTCTGCGCGTGTACGCAACATTGACCTTCCCCAAAACAAGACACCTGTCAAAGTCACATGGTCAACAATGATAAACGCCTTTGTTTATATCTTAATTTTGAATGGCTAGAGCGATTTCAAGTGAGGCCGCAGTGACTTAGTGGATGGAGGTATATTTCAAGTGGGGCCGCAGTGGGCCAGTGGCTAGATCGATACCAAGTGGGGCAGCAGTATCTCAGTGAATAAGCATATTAAAATATATATATATATAAACTCCATAAACCCTGAGAGAAGCGATAACAGGCTGCTTTAACTTGTTATTACGGCAAAATAGTTAGAAGTACGTAAAAATTTCAAGCGACTTTTTTGTACAGAATTTAACTAGCGTCTAATTATAATAATACATTTTTGTCATAACTGTATTAATTTGACAAGAATTTTAAATTTTTAGTTACTTTTAAATTTAATTTGAACGTTTGTAATATAAAGAATAATCATTTTCAAAATAAATTAATGCCCAGCGAAGTGGGCGAGGGTACAGCTAGTTTTGTTAATAAATACTTTTACCAATGTGAATTTAATCAAACGGTATTACAAATTGTTTAGAGGAAGTATGCAATCATCTCAGCGCACTTGTTAACTAAACAGTGTTCTAACATCACATCCAATCCACGCCGTTGTTGCTAGTCGTGATGGCAGAAAAGCAGTCCAATGTTGGGACACGGAGACTGGCTGTGCCTAGCCAACGAGATAGTGCTACCTCATAATTAGTGTACGTTCCAAACACGTGCACACTGAAGCCACATTTGCCACTGGAGGACTCTTGAGTCAATAACAAACCTTCAACGATAACAGGCAGTTATAGGCAGTTTACGATAACGTGAGCACTTATGAAATCAGCCTTAGAAAAAAAGGCAAGCAGTTCCATATCTTAACGTCGAATAAAAAGTGTTAGCTATCCATTTGTGATAACTTGAATTATTTATTTCACTTTCCGTCTATTTAATGCATCGAAGTAAAAAAATTAGCGTATTTGTGAAATATTTACTTTCATAATAATTTCACAGTTCCACTCGCCCAACGCATGAATATAGTGATGAGGCCCATGGCAATGTAAATTTCACATAAAGCGGAAGAATACACAACGTGCATACAAGTAGATCTTAAGCAGGGCTTTCAAAAGTGCTCATTTTACCGTGAACAATCTGTGACAACGTGTCACCTGCCCTGGGATATATAGTATGGAGTATAGCTTTCACATCACTGGGCCCGCGAAATTTTACTGTATCCATGACATCGCCACTTCTTGAATAATATTTCTATATATTGCATGACGTGATGTTTTGCAATTTCTTTCAACTGAGAGGTTTATAAGAGAAGTGTGTAGCTTGCACGTCCAATGTCAAGAAGCGAGAGAACGATACGGGCGACACTAGCACGCACGCCTAGCACCTCATCGCTCCTACGCGCAAGGCGTGCAGTGTTTCCGTCGTGGCCCTGTACTGTGTAAATTAGATCTGTAACAATGGGACTTTACCATACGCCATGAACGCCCACAGATTAAACTACGCCCGTATAGTCACACTTCTCTCTTGCCACTTAAGTAAATTGCATAGGCAATTTTAAAAATACGATATTTTTACTATTTTTAAGAATTTTGTTCTCCGTGATTACATTTAATATGATAAAAGAAAAAAATAGGGGCTTAGATAATTTATTTTAACTTTACTGGTAAAAGTCGCATTTCCAGAATATTATTATGGACGATAGTCATGACTCCCAATCGTGGCCATGTTTGTCTAATACGAGTAACATTCCACGAAGCCCACGAACTGTTGTTAAAATAAACAGTGAAAAAACTGGAAAAAGTTTTCGGTTAAAATAATACCTCAAAAGATTTTTCGTCAATGCTTTATTAAAAACTACACTCGCAATTTTTAGTTACAGTAACATTTCAAAGAACAAAAATTAAGCTAGTTGACATATACGAGAACGCAGAGGCCAATTGTTTGGCTTCCAAGAATTGTAAAATTATCTAGATATACTTTAATATCAAGCGAAATCTAAACGACTGGAAATTATAAGTTTCCCAGTGTTAATATTTGAAAAGTAATATGTGTTAAAATTACCAATATTTTAACGGGTGTGTATATATATATATATATATATATATATACATATATATATATATAAGCACTTTTGAAAGCCCTACTTAAGATCTACTTGTATGCCCGTTGTGTATTTTTCCGCCTTATGTAAAATTAACGTTGCCATGGGCTTCTCATCACTTTATTCATGCGTCGGTCAGGTGAAACTGTGAAATTATTAGAAAAGTAAATACTTTACAAATCTGTTCATTTTTACCCTTCGATGTATTAAAAAAAAAAAAACCAGGAAGCGGAAGAACCAATTTAATTTATCACAAATGGTTACCTAACACTTTCTATTTGACGTGAAGATATGGAACTACTTTCCCTCTATCGTTACCAACTTTACTGGGCGCATGTCACTCTGCGCGCCCGTTGAAATATATGACGTTAGTAGCAGTGACTATTTTCTTAGGTTGATTTCAAAAGTGCTCACTTTTTCGTGAACAGCCTTTATTAATATATATATATATGTGTGTGTGTGTGTATGTGTGTATGTGTATATATATATGTATATATGTATATATATATAATACATAAATCGCAAGTTTGGGATTCGAGGCACCGATTTGTGTCAATTTTGTTGGGGTGTCATGCCGTTTTATCTTTGGCTTACGCTGGATCTCAGAATACACAGAGAAATTTAGCTTCTGTACAGTAAGGTATTCTGTGATAGCAGTGGCTCGGAATACAGACTCAGCTTGCACAACAGTTTGACGTGTGGATTGCCTTGAATGCCCACGCACGGAATTCATGCCGCTGCTAAAGAGGTGATCCGATTTGGAACTGGGTTTCACATCGCGGGGAGGTAAGGTTCTGCTTGCATCGTCTTGTCAGCGCAGGCTTCGTGCGGTGCTCAAGTTCTCTAGTAATGTGGGCATAGAACACCCAAGAATACAGAAGGCAATTTGCCGGGCTAATACCGAATTCCAGCCACATGCTCACACAAATATGCCGACTGCCGTTGGCCTTTCAGCGCCGTCACTTGCTTGTCACTATTTTTTTATTTATTTGAATTTTTTTTTTTTGCCCTTTCAGGATCGCATTAATCGTTGACTTAAAGAGTTGCGACCAAATAATATTTTAATTCTACTGCACTTGTGCTGTCTCAACATTGTGTTTATTCTCACAGCCAGTGAAATACGTGTTTGGTGTTTAAGAACGTTGAGTTGAACCATTCACAAACTACTGCTATCTAAACCTCTACTAACGGCTGTTCACGATGAAGTGAGCACTTTTGAAATCAACCTTTGAAAAAAGTCGCTGCCCCTACCTGCATGTAATTTTAACGTGCGCAATGAGTGACATGTGCCCAGTAACGTTGGTAACAATGAAGGGGTAAATAGTTCTATATATTAATGTCGAATAAAAAATGTTAGGTAACTATTTGTGATAACTTAAATAATTTCTCTCGATTTCCGTTTTTTGAATGCATCGAAGTTTTAAATTAAGTATATTTGTAAAATACTTACTTTTACGATAATTTAACAGTTTGCCTTAACCGACGCATGAATGAAGCGATGAGATCCGTGGAAATGTAAATTTTACATAAGGCGGAAGAACACACAACGTGTATACAAGTAGATCTTAAGCAGGGATTTCAAAAGTGCTAATTTGACCGTGAACAGCCTATAACGTCATTACCCCACAGGAAAGAAATTCACTGTATTGGGCATTAGTCCTCTGCATGTACAGCTCTGGTTAAATAACTTTTAGTTTCGAAAGAGCATTTAGACCATTAAGTAACGAGAAGCTTACAGTACGGAAAAGTGGGCTTATGTCACGTGTGACGTGTACACATACCAACAGGGCGGTGACCAATATAAATAATCAACAAGACTGGTATTACAGAGGTCGTGGATACACACGACCTGCTTCTAGATTGTCTTCGACGTACGAGATACGTGCCGACCTCAAAATGCCGACTTAAAACTAGTGTGCAATGGTTGAAGTTGCCTTCACGACTCATCGAAAGCTTTTCTATAGTCACAGGTATGGATTGTTTCGAGGATTTAGTCGAATGGAAGGTTTGGTAATTTGTCATGTGCAATAATCGGTTGAAGGTTTCGTTCAATGTGGAAAATTTAGCCGATCATTGAGAGGTTGGTGGCAAAGCACTCACCTTAGTAAGGAAATGTGCCACTTAATTGATTGTGTTTTGAGAAACAGTGGTAAGGCCATTTTGCAAGTGTGAAGTAAATAGGCAATATAAGACCTTGAAAATGCGGTCTACTGATGCTAAAACAGCAATATATTAAACACATACTTTTATTTAACACAAAAACTTCCATTTATCACAACCAAACAGTTGATGGTTCATTCCATTAAAGGGATATTGCAGAAGTTGTGAATGAAGGTCATACAGTAAGCACACTTGCAGAAGTCAAATGAAAACAGATGCGCGCGGATTTTCTTGTGAAGCAGGAAGTATCGCGTGAAATGTTATCCCATAGAAACCTCCATATAGGCTGTTCACGGTTACATAAAACTTTTCTGAAGCCCTGCTGAAGTTCTGCTTCCAAGATATTCCTCCGCCTCATACAAACAAAGCTTAACCGAAAATATAAAAAAATTACACAAATTGGACAACGTACTATATTCGTGCGCACTCAATGTATTTCGCATAAGAACTGTTTCATACTAAATGTTACCAACACACCTGTTTTAGGTGGATTTATATTAGCACATGTATAAAATGACTGTGATACGTGAGATGATTTGGAAACAACAAAACATCACACGTGGGATTATTTTTCAAAGGTTTGGTTTGCAAAGTGTAAAGACACCGTTAATACACTAAACCTGATTGCGTGCAGACTCGGATAGCAGGAGCTTCCAATCTGGAGCTGGTATGTACCATTGTATATGCTGTTCACGGTAAAATGAGTACGTTTGAAATGCCTGATTAAGATCTACTTTTATGCGCATTTTGTATTCTTCCGTCTTATGTAAAATTAACATTGCCATAGGCCTCGCCACTTAATTCATGTGCCGGTCCATTTAGACAACGGAATTATTAGGAAAGTAAAACAGTTGCATATATGCTCATTTTTTTTTACACTTGATGCATAAAAAAACAGAACGCGAAAGAAATAATTTGAGTTATCGCAAATGGTTACCTAACTCTTTTTATTCGATGTTGAGATATGGAACTAATTTCCCTCTATCGTTACCAACTTCACTGGGCGAATGTCACTCTGCGAATTTTTTCTGAGGTTCATTTCAAAAGTGCTCACTTTATCGTGAACAGCCTTTACCGTGGTACACGAACTTTTGATGAGGGTTGTGTTCGCACCTCAGACCCGTGAAATGGCTAGAGGCGTGACCTTGACGGTGGCGGCGGCTGGAGAAAGTGCTGCAAGGTACTGGGAAAGTCAAGGACGCCGGGGTTAGGGAGCCTGCCCCTCCCCGGGACAGCGAACCGGAACCTCGCTGGATCCAGACTCCAGGCCGTCTCACGTGGACGCAATGGGTAGCCTCCCCTGCATCACACATCCTCGAGTAACCAAGCTCTTCAGTAATTTTAGATTCCCGGCGGGTTCGCTCCCCGGATCTTCGCATGTGAGGATCGTGGCGGACGATGCCGCTGGTCGACGGGTTTTCTTGGTGTTCTAACCGTATCCCCCGGCCCTTTCATTCCGCCGCTGTTCCATACTCACCTCGCTTCAACCTAATCGGCTCTCAAGACCTCGATGTTAAGGAGACTGTGTAGCGGCGCGTCCAAGGTCAAGAAGCAAGGAAGCGATACGGATGACAGTTACACCCACGCCTAGGACCTCATCGCTCCTACGCGCAAGGCACGTAGTGATTCTGTCGTAACGCTGTACTGTGCAAATTAGATCTGTAACTGTGAGGTTTTATTACACGCGATGAAAGCCCACAGATTAAATTACGTCCGTACCCTTGTACTTTACTCTTGCCGCTTAAGGAAACTACATAAGTAAGCTTTAAAAATACGATATCTCACCATTGTTACGAAATTTTTTCTCCGAGAACACACTTAGTAAAAAAATAATGACTTACATAATTTTTTTTTATGTTTTCTGACAAAAATTCGTATTTCCACAACTTTTATTTACCGAGATACGCGTTTACGCGCAAACAACGATTTCGCAAAAAACTTTTCGTTATATATGACTCGTAAGAGCCGGCCAAATATATTCACTCCGTATTTTTCGAACTAGTGCCTTCATGGCTTCTGATCTTCTTAGGTCGACGGATTTCATGGCTAGCGGGTTTAACCCCTTAACACTCTCATTAATTTTTCATTTCGGCTGCTGCAGCAGAACGGATTTTTGGCATGAATAGTACTTATTAACACCTAACGGTAACTTGAACATTGTGGCCTGTAAGAGGAGTTTCTCTTGATCTACTGCATAAGCAGCAGCAGCCAGTTGTAAATTCTGGCATGTCAACAGCAACCAAGAGTGTTACGAATGGGAAAGCTATGCTCTTATTGGTGTTAGTTTTGGCAGAGAATGGCACGGAACGTGATGATTTCATGCATTCTGTAGAATGTCCAAATAAACGAGTAAATCGAGATGAAATGTTACGGGGGTCAAGTATGGTGACTTCAGAGATAAACTCTCATCTGAACGCAGCATACATATCTATACTTCATTCTTAATTAGATATTTTAACCAAAATAGTAGGAAAAAGGGGCTACTTGGATAAGGGGATCAGGGATCACCTTCTGCTCCGGCCACGGATTACGTCATTTCCGGCCATAACCTAGGATTTAATTTCTTCATGCTATATCAGTCCACCTCGGCATCCACTATTTTGGATTCCATTTCTTCATGCTCTATCATTCCACCTTGGCATCCACCATTATGGATTCCTTTTCTTCACATGCTATCATTTCACCTCGGTGTCCACCATCTAGGATTCCATTTCTTCATGCTCTACCATTCCACCTCTGCAACAACCATCTTGGATTACATTTATTCATGCTCTATCTTTTCACCTAAGCATCCACCAACTAGGATTCCATTTATTCATGCTCTATCATTCCACCTCGCCATCAACAATCTTGGATTACATTTTTATTAGTCACCATCATGACACATCATGCTCAATTAATTCTACCTCGGCAATCCACCATCTTGGATTCCACCTCTCACCTATGCTCGAACACCATCTTATCTGTGACCTTTTTCCAGCAGCCATATTATTTCCCGCTCTATGCACCTACATGCAGACACCTACCTATTGCTCTACTTACCCACAAACACACTGCCCTTCTTACCTTCTCACCTACATACTGTCCTACCAACCTAACTACCCTCTTATCTCACCACCCAATGCTCTACACACAAATACCTGCCACTCCACCTATGTACCCACTGCTCTACTTAACTACCTACATACCCATTACTCTACACTCCTACCCACCAACCCACTGCTCTACCCACCTACCAACCAACTGCTTTCCCTGACTACCCATCACCTATTATAACCCAGTACCACTCTTCTTGCCTACTAATATACCTACTGTTCTACCCACCTGCTGCTCTAAGAACTTTCTGCTCTACCCTTCTACCCACAACTCTAACAACAAAACCATCTACCTACCCACATACCTGATGCTAGACCCACACACCAACCTACATACTGCTCTAAGCACTTAACCACCACTCAACTAAACTACCTGCATACAAACTAATCTATCCACCTACACACTACTCTATCCACTGTTCTAACTACGCACCCAAATACCAATCTACCCACATACTGCTCTACCCACCTACCTACAAATATACTAACCACTTACTGGTCTACCCACCAACCCACAACTAAAACCACAAACAAATACACCTACCCGCCACTCTATGCACCTACACACCCACCTACCTACAGCTCTACCCAGCTACACAACCTACCACCTAACCAACACTCTACCTATCTACCCAACCACCTTTCACTTTACAACCCTACCCACATTCGTAAAGCTCTACTAACTTACACACATACCTACTGCTCTACCCATCCAAACAACTGCCTACCATTCTACTTAAACCCACACACCCACTACACTACTTAACTTCCCACCTACCTACCCACCTACAAATTACTCCAACTACCTACACAACTATGTAACCACCTCCTGCTCTACACACCTACTCACCGCTCCAGCCAATGCTCTAACAACATACCCACAACTCTACATACTTACCTACATAACGACTGCTCCACCCACCTACCCACCAAACCACTGCTCTACCCACCTACCCACCAACACATTGCTCTACCCATCTCCCCACCAACACATTCTCTACCCACCTAACCACGTACCCACAAAACACTCACCCTGCTCTATAATTATCCACCAACTACTCTACTTACAGCCATACCTACCTACATAACACTCTACCCTCCTACCCACTGTTCTACCTATCACTCTGATCACCTACCTACTGCTCTGCCCATCCCACTAACCGAAACTCTGCCCACTTCTTTACCCACCAACCCATTTTTCTACCCATCTACTTAACAACCAACCAACCTACCTACCTACCCACCTACCTATCAACCAACCTACCTGCCCACCTACCTATCTACCAAACCACCTACCTATCCACTGCTTTACCTACTGTGCCACCCGAAACTCTACCCACCTGCACACTTACCCACTGCACTAGCAAACTACCCACCACTCAACCCATCTACCCAACACTCTATCCATCTACTCACCACTCCATCCATCTACTCACTGCTCTATCCACCCGCCCACCGCAATATTAACCTACCCAACATTCTTCCTACATAACAACCTACCTATCACTCCACCCACCCACCCACCTACCTACTGCTCCATTCTTCCCACTTACCTGTCCACACACTCATTGCTCTACCTACCAAACTAGTTACCTCTTCACTTATCCAAAGTGTAACCACCTACTTACTGCTATATGCATTTACCTACCCACTATTTTACCCACCCACCCATCACTCCACCCATCTACCTAGAAATCTAACCACCTACTAACTTACCTACTGCTCGGTCCACCTAACTACTGTTCGGCCCGCCTAACTACTGATCGACCCTTCTACCTACTGCTCTAGCCACCGACCCACTTCACAACCCAAAATTCTACCCACCGCACTGTCCACCAACTCATTGCTCTAACCACCTACTCACCACTCTACTTACCTACATACTCAATGCTCTGCCTACTGCACTACTTACCACTATACCCACCTACCACTATACCCACCTACCACTATACCCACCTACCACTATACCCACCTACCACTATACCCACCTACCACTATACCCACCTACCACTATACCCACCTACTCACCACTCTACTAACCTACTTACAACAACTAATATATCCACCCACTCACTGCCCTACCCACCACTCTAAGCACCTACATACCTACAGCTTTACCCATCTACACACTCATCTACCTACCTACCACACTACCTACCTACCCATCCACCTTTCACTCTGCAATAGTAACCACATTCCTAAACCTCTGCTACTTACACACACTTATTGCTCTAACCGTCTAACCAACTGCCTACCTTCCTACCTAACCACATTTCAAAAGCTCTACTTACTCCTCACTGATGACTCCCCACTGCTGACTCCTCACTGCTGACTTCTCACTGCTGACTCCACACTCATCCCCACACCATTCGCACATAGCACCACAAGCGCCGCAGGCACTGCACAACTTTCAGCACAACTCTCCGAACCCCCCACACAACTCTCCACACCCTCCACACAACTCTCCGTACCTTCCGCACAACTCTCCGCACCATCTGCACAACTATCGCCGCTAACCACACTCATCTCCACACGCTCAACACACATCTCCGCATGCTTCACATGGCACTCCACACATTCCCACACCACTCCGCACCCTACCATCATATCCGCTGCTCTTCTTACATTACAATCTACATACCCAAATACCTTACCACCTCCTGCTCTACACACCTACTCACCACTCCAACAAATGCTCTTCCCACATACCCACCATTATACATACTTACCTACATACCCACTATCTACCCACTGCACTACTTACCACTCTACCCACATATCACTCTACCCACATACCCACCACTCTGCTAACCTACTTATTTAACAACTAATATATTCACCCACCCACTGCCCTATCCACCACTCTGCACCTACACACACCCACCTGCCTACAGCTCTACTCATCTACACATCCACCCACCTACCTGCCACTCTACCTACCTACCCATCCACTTTTCACTTACCATCCCACCCACATTCCTAAAGCTCTACTAACCTCCACACATTCCCTACTGCCTTACCCATCTAACCAACTGTCTACCAGTTACGTAACCATATTTCAACAGCTATATTTACCTACTCCTCACTGCTGACTCCGCACTCATCTTGACTCCCTCTGCACTTAGCACCACAAGCACTGCAGGCACCACACAACTCTCCGCAAACTCTGCACCCTCCGTACAATTCTCCACCCCTCCACACACTCATCTCCGCGCTTTCAGCACACATCTCTGCATGCTTCACATGGCACTCCTCACATTCACACACCGCTCCTCACCCTACCAACATACCCACTCCTTTACACACCTAACCAACAAACCCACTGCTCTACCCACCTACCTACCAACTGCTCAACCTGACTACCCACCCACTATTCTACCCCAATACCACTCTTCTTACCTACCGACGTACCTACCATTCTACCCACCTGCTGCTCTAACCACTTACTGCTCTACTCACCTACCCACAACTCTAACAAACCCATCTACCTGTTCACCTACATATTGCTAGACCTACACACAAACATATCATCTGCCCTACCTACCACCCACCACTCAACTAACCTACCTGCATACAAACTAATCATCCACCTACCCGCTACACTACCCACTCTTCTACATACTTACCCAAATACCACTCTACACACACCCAAATACCAATGTCCCACCCACCTACCCACCACTAAACTAACATACCTGCATACAAACTAATCTATCCACCTATCCGCTACCCTGCCACTGTTCTACCTACGTACCCAAATATCGCTCTACACAACGACTGTTCTACCCACCTACCTACCACTCTATTAACCTATTGATATAACAACTAATAGATCCACCCACCCACTGCCCTACCCACCATTCTATGAACCTACACACGCCCACCTACCTACAGCTCTAAATATCTACACACCCACCCACCTACCCAATACTTTACCTCCCTACCCATCCACCTTTCGCTCTACCATCGTACCCCATTCCTAAAGCTCTACTAACCTACACACATACCTACTGCTCTAGCCATCTAACCAACTCCCTACCATTATACCTACCCACACACCCACTGCTCTTCTTACCTTCCCACCCACACATTGCTCTACCCACCTCCCCAACTACCTAACCACCTCCTGCTCTACACACCTATTCACCACTGCGACCAATGCACTACCCACATACCCTCCTCTCAACATACTTAACTACATACCCACTGCTCTACCCACCTCCCCACCAACACATTGCTCTACCCACCTGACCACCAACTGCTCTACCTACCTTCATAACGACCTACCCACCTTCGGCTCAATCAAATTCTCACCTACCCACCACCAGTCCTACCCGCCGCTCTTCATAACTAACACTTATTATCTTAATTACTGACTTACTTATGGTTCTATCCACCTACCTACTTATCACTCACCCTCCTCTATAATTACCCACCAACTGCTCTACTTACAATTGTGCCCCCTACCTAACTCTCTACCCTCCTACTCTCCCACCCCCTGCTCTACATACCACTCTAACCTCCTACTCACCTAGAATGGTGCTGGATGATGCCGTTGTTCAGCGTGTTTTCTCGGGGATCTCCCGTTTCCCCGCCTCTTCATTCCGGCACAGCCCCATATTCATTTCAATAACCCTCATCAGCTCTCAAGTCCTCGCTGTTAAGAGCAGCCCAAATATCTTCTTTCACTACACTTCACCTACTCACCTACCTACTGCTCTACCCATCTCACTGCCCAAAACATACTATTCATATCATCATACTTACCAACAAAATATTTAAGCCATACATTTCGTCCTTTTATACTAACCATCTCACCTGTCATCATTACTCCTGCCCTCCTGTTTAATAGTCATACAGGCATATCACACTCAGAGACAAAGCCATGCCATCAAAAAAATGTCCCCCTGCAGTCAACCCAAACTACTACATTGTTCCCATTCACACATTTCAGGCATCGCTACTACCATGCTGATAGGCCATACAAGCAAGAGACACCGATAAACCAGTCAACGAATTATTATACCCAGCTCATCATATAGAATAGTTTAAAAAAAAAGCGACTGGCCTCATATCTCTTGCAAAATCTCTCGAGAGGTTATATCTCTCAAACAGTAGATGCGAGTACGGCTGACCAAGTTGCAAAGGAGATGAAGGCGAAGTGTAGGGGAGGACGAGACTAGTTTCAACATTGCTGCTATGGAGGTGCTTGTCGACAATAAGGAATTTGTCTCCCATTACCCTACTAATCCACACCTATCTTTACCTAGCCACCATCCAATACTGAGAAACAAAGAAAAATCGCAAAATTGGGAAAAAAATATACCAAAATTCGTAACTCCAGCATGCCTGTCATAAAATCATTGCTATCAGACACCAGCCAAATATCATATCACTCATCAAACAAACCACCTGATTGTACCAACCATCCATTCCAATAACAACAAATGCTGACCACCACATCTCAGACATACAAAACAAAAATACGTGTAACACTTCAGACCAGGAGTACTGAGTATTATACCAGCCAAATCACCAACATACCCACAATACGATCCATGTTAACCCAAGTGTACCAATTCTATTTACACTCCAGACTAACCAATAACACAAAACATTCCTACCATTTGTCAACCTAACATAACCAACTAATACCAGACCACCTAATGTATCAACACCTTTAACCAAAGAAAAATTCAAACATGACATCAAACACACCACTCATACCATCCATCATAACTCGAGCAACTAAACAGTTGAGATCAGCCCACATCCTCCTAACATCCATTCCATTTGCACTACTGACCAGCACCAGCCAAATATCATACCACCCATTAAAACAAGCCACCTGATTAAACCAACCATCCACATCAATAAAAATACCAACGACCACACCTCAGGCATACAAAACAAAATATGAGTAACCCTGCTGATCAGGAGTACTGGGTACTATACCGAACATACAACCTGGCATACCAACATAATATACCATTTGAATATATCAAATAAAATCACAGCCCCTAAACCATATCATTCCCTCTAACCCAAGCATACCTCAGTCATGCTATTAACAATACTGTAAATGTCAACCACCATACTGCTGATTTACCGATCTTTCGTAACAGCCAATTATATTGACTACCATGTCAACCCATCTAACTTTACCAGTTACACACGAAAAAAAACAAGCCATACCAGCCACTGTAACTCATGCATACCATATGCTCTACCGACAACACCAGATGAAATACACTCATTGTTCATAAATATTACTAAAACTCAAGCATACCTCAAACATTCAGTCCACACACTGGCATTACCAAAAAAAAATACTTACTGCTTTACTAGTCGACACCAGTCAAATATCGGCCATCTCCTCTATCCAAAGAAAAATTCAATTCAACCGCACCACCAAATACACCAAGCACAATATTCATCATCATAACTCAAGTGTGCCAAGCAACTCTACAGATGAAGCCAGCCCATAACCTACTTGCTCTACCAACCAACGCCACTTATACCTACCAACCACAACTCAAGCATACATCAACCATTAATCCACACAGACCATACAGCTCATGCCAGAAACACATTCACCTTCTTCTCATATCATCAACCATGCGGACTGATACCAGTCAAATACACTTGCCACTCATACCTCCTAATATAACTCAAGCATGCCTTGGCATTACAGGACTCACCGATACACACACTGTCCACACCATTCGACATACACCAACAATCGCAAGACAGAAATGATTAAAAACATATCACCCAACATACCAACCATACCATCCATATTAACCCAAGTGTACCAAACATATTTATCGTCCAGACCAACCCACAACACGAACATTCTTACAATCTGTCAACGTAACATAGTCGACTATTACCGGGCATCACATTATGATTTCACCCAACATCATGTTGGGCCACAGGTGAGCTTGACTCTTGGCCATTGATCCATCAATCCATCGTTCCGCCAATCCTGCGATCCACCAATCCAATCCAGCGATCCACCAATCCAATCCACCAATCCGCAGATCTATCGATCCACCACCACCATCTCATGTAAGTGGCCATCTGTAATCATATGGCAACTCGATGATTGAATCGTCGAACAATGTAATAATGGTGCAATACTATTGGTTGATTGTTTATTCACTTAGATAATTTTTTTTTCTTTGTGTAGGGACTTTGTTTCTCATACCTAACTTGCAAAAAAAATTTTATACCCAATGTTGAACGTGGAATATTTCCTACTCCTAAAAATGTAATGTATAATCAGGTGGTTTGTTTTGATGGATGGTATGATTGGTTTGTTGGATGGTATGTTTGAATTTTTTTTTAGTTAAAGATGTTGGTACCTTGGGTTGTCTGGTATCAGTTTTGTTGGTTAGTTTGATGATATGAATCGTATGTTTTGGGTAGTGAGATGGGTAGAGCAGTAGGTAGGTGAGTAGATAAAGTGAAGAGAAGATATTTGAGCTGCTCTAAATAGCGAGGTCTTGAGAGTCGATGCGGGTGATTGAAATGAATATGAAGCTGCGCCGGAATGGAGGGGCGGGGGAGATCCCTGAGAAAACACGCCGAACAACACCATATTCTGGCACGATGATAGGTGAATATGTAGTTAGAGTGTTAGGTAGAGCAGTGGGTAGGAGAGTAGGAGGGTAGAGAGTAAGGTAGGGGCACAGCTGTAAGTAGAGCAGTTGGTGGGTAATTATAGAGGAGAGTGAGTGACTAGTAGGTAGGGGGATAGAACCATAAGTAAGTTAGTAATTAAGATAATAAGTGTTAGTTATGAAGAGCGGTGGGTAGGACTGGTGATGGGTAGGTGAGTATTTGAGTTGAGCCGAAGGTGGGTAGGTCGGTATGAAAGTAGGTAGAGCAGTTGGTGGTTAGTTGGGTAGAGCAATGTGTTGGTGGGGAGGTGGGTAGAGCAATGGGTATGTAGGTAAGTATCTTGAGAGGTGGCTATGAAGGTAGAGCATTGGTTGTAGTTGTACTCACCACTTCAACCAATGCAGGAGGAAGTTAGGTTAGTCGGGTAGGTGGGTGGAGCAATGTGTAGGTGGGAAAGTAAGAAGAGCAGTGGGTGTGTGGGTAGGTAGAATGGTAGGCAGTTGGTTAGATGGCTAGAGCAGTAGGTATGCATGTAGGATAGTAGAGCTTTAGGAATGCAGTACGATGGTAAAGCGAAAGGTGGATGGGTAGGGAGATAAAGAATTGGGTAGGTGGGTGGGTGTGTAGATATTTAGAGCTGTTGGTAGGGGGAGTGTGTAGGTACATAGAGTTGTGGGTAGGGCAGTGGGAGGGTGGATAGATTAGTTTTTATTTCAATAGAGTAATAGAGTGGTGGGTAGGTGGGTAAAAGAGTCTGTGTAGAGTGATATTTGGGTATGTAGGTAGAAAAGTGGATAGATTAGTTTGTATGCAGGTATGTTAGTTGAGTGGTGGGTAAGTAGATGGGTAGGGCAGTAGGTTGGTGTGTGGGTCCAGCAATAGGTAGGTGTATATGTAGATGGGTTTGTTACAGTTGTGGGTAAGTGAGTAAAGCAGTAAGTGGTTAGAACAGCAGGTGGGTAAAATGGTAGGTATGTCGGTAGGTAAGAAGAGTGGTATTGGGTTAGATAGTGAGTGAGTAGTCGGGTAGAGTAGTTGGTAGGTAGGTGGGTAGAGCAGTGGGTTGTTGGTTAGGTGTGTATAACAGTGGTCATGTAGGTAGGGTGCGGAGCTGTGTGTGAATGTGTGGAGTGCCATGTGAAGCATGCAGCGATGTGTGGTGAAGTCGCGGAGATGAGTGTGTAGAAGGTTAGGAGAGTTGTGCGGGGGGTGCTGAGAGTCGGGCGGAGTGTGCGGAGAGTTGTGAAGAGAGTTATGCGGTACCTGCGGTGCTTGTGGTACTAAGTGCGGAGTGTGTACAGATTAGTGCACAGTCTGCAGCGAGGAGTCAGCAGTGATGAGTAAATAAGTAGAGCTGTTGAAATATGGTTAGGTAAAATGGTATGCAGTTGGTTAGATGGGTAGAGCAGTAGGTATGTGTGTAGATTAGTAGAGCATTAGGATTGTGGGTAGGATGGTAAAGTGAAAGATGGATGGGTAGGTAGGTAGAGTGTTGGGTAGGTGGTAAGGTGTGTAGATGGGTAGAACTGTAGGTAGGTGGGTGTGTGAAAGTGAATCGAGTGGTGGGTAGGGTAGTGAGTGGGTGAATATATTATTTGTTATGTAAGTAGGTTAGTAGAGTGGTAGGTAGGAGGATAAAAAATTAAGTGATATGTGGGTAGAGTGGTAAGTAGTGCAGTGGGTAGAGCAGTGGGTATGTATTTTTATAAGTAGAGTGTTGGATACTTGGGTAGAGCAATGGGTTGGTGGACAGTGAGGTGGGTATACTTTTGGATTGTGAAGTGGGCCGGTGGCTAGAGCAGTAGGTAGACTGGTAGAGCAGTAGGTAGATGGGCCGAGCAGTAGGTAAGTGAGTAGGTGGTTAGAGTTCTAGGTAGATGGGCGGTAGAAGGGTGTGGAGGGTGTGGAGAGTTGTGTGGAGGGTTCGGAGAGTTGTGCTGAGAGTTGTGTAGTGCGTGCGGCGCTTGTGGTGCTAAGTGCGAAGGGTATGAGGATAAGCGTGGAGTCAGCAGTGAGGAGTCAGCAGTGAGGAAGTAAGTACAGCTTTTGAAATGTGGATAGGTAGAATGGTAGGCAGTTAGTTAGATGGGTAGAGCAATAGGTGTGTGTAGGTTAGTAGAGCTTTAGGAATGTGGGTAGGATTGTAGAGTGAAAGGTCGATGGGTGGGTAGTGTGTGTGTGTGGGGGGTAGGTAGTACGGTTGGTTATATTGGTAGTGCAGTAGGTATGTGTGTAGGTTAGTAGAGCTTTACGAATGTGGGTAGAATGTTAGAGTGAAAGATGGATGGGTATCTAGGTAGAGTGTTGGATAGGTGGTAGGGTGTGTAGATGGGTAGAGCAGTAGGTTGGTGGGAAGGTGTAGGTGCATATAATGGTGGGTAGGTAGATTGGTTTGTTGTTAGAGTTGTGGGTAGGTGGGTAGATCAGTAAGTGGTTAATAGAGTTGTATTTATGTGGATAGGTAGAACAGTGGATAGGGTAGAGGGTAGGGGGAGAAAGGGATATATTAGTTTGTATGCAGGTAGGTTAGTTGAGTGTTGGGTAGGGGGGTAGAGCAGTGTGTAGGTTGGTGTGTGGGTCTAGCAATAGGTAGGTGGGTAGGTAGATGGGTTTGTTGTTGGAGTTGTGGGAAGAACGGTAGAGCAGTAAGTTATTAGAGGAGCAGGTGGATATAACAGTAGGCATGTCGGTAGGTAGGAAAGTGGTATTGGGGCATGGTAGTAGGTAGGTAGTCAGGTAGAGGAGTTGGTAGGTAGGTGATAGAGTAGTCGGTTGTTGGGTATGTGTGTATAACAATGGGAATGTAGGTAGATAAGTAGAGCAGTTGGTACATGGGTGTAGTGAAAGTTAGGTGTGTAGAGCAGTAGGAGGTTAGGTAAGAGGGTAGATAGTTTTGTAGGACAGTGTGTAGGTGGGAAGGTAAGAAGAGCAGTGGTTTTGTGGGTAGGTTGAGCAGTAGGTAGGTGTCTGTGTGTAGGTTCGTAGAGTGGGAAACAATATGGCGGCCAGAAAGAAGATGGCAAACAAGATGGTGTTCGAGCATAGGTGAGAGGTGGAATCCAAGATGGTGAATGCTAAGGTGGGATGATAGAGCATTAAGAAATGGAATACAAGATGGTGGATGCTGAGGTGGAATGTTGGTGCATGAAGAAATGAAATCCCATATGGTGGCCGGAAATGTCGTAATTCAATATGGCGGCAGAAAACGAAATGGCTGTCAGAAATGACATAATCCAAGATGGCGGCTGTCGGAGCAGGAGCCGATCCCTGATCCCCTTGTTCCAGTAGCGCCTTTTTCCTACTACCAGCCACGCATACTGAGAGGAGCTTCTTTAATTTTATACCCAATCATGGTAATGACGATTTTATGAATGGTCGGTGGTACATTCAATAGTATTAAATATGCACGAGAAGTGTTATTCTCTGTTTGTCTGCGTCGTACTTCGGAAACAATATCTTATGTCTACTTGACAGCGGATGCTAGCCTGGTGGTTCTTGCATCTTCTATCACGTCTATGTTTAGACACTGTTCAGATTAATAATCGTGTTGCTAGAGCGTACGGCTGAAATTCTGAAATAATTGTGGTATTTTCGATTTCTGTACAATCCCCCGTTCTGCGCGCTGGAGCAGCAAATCGATAACGGACCCAACTCGGGAGTTACATATTCATGCGCATCTTATGATTGTCAAATATGTGTTCTCGAACTTCAGTTTTGTGGTGTCCGTTGCTGAGGAGTCGCGTTCATGTGACGAGAGGGTGATTGTCCTGCACCCATGAAGTCAACCAGTGGTTCGGAATCCACAACAACTGAGTAGCGTCCCTGCAGCTGTTTCCCGCGTTCAATGCCTCGAAACGCGTGAGATGTAAGGCCGAGTATTGTTCACCCAGCAAATGTCTCACCTCCTCTACGTGCTCGACGACTCGCGTGAACGTGACTTTAAGCAGCAATTCTGTTTTTTCAACACTGAAAAAAAAAAAAAAAAAAAAGTCCTTTTTGGCTGATACAAGTTTTTGTCGGTATACACGCGGCCAAATAATTTTGTGGTTTGCACAAAATATTTTGTATCCACCACAAAATAAATTTCTAGAGACCACATACATTTCGTGGTGACCAACTAGAAAAATTTAGTGTTCACCACAAAATAATTTGGCTGTGTGTATACCAATAAAGCATTTTGTAGCACCCACAAAGTATTTCTCAGTGCATGACTCGCTAATAAAGATAAAATTATGATGCTCGAAAGTTTCTGTATAAAAAATTTAGCAACTAAAACTGGTTCTGAAAACACCCAAAAAATAAATTAATCCTTGAGGTTGAAATGAGAACAGGAAAGTTTTCTTTGGGCACGATACATTTCTTGAACGCTTTTTTTTTTGTTCAGATATCACTACAAAACATCCAACCGTTACTGAATCGCGTGTTTTCCACCAAACCTCTGCGAAGCACTTCATGCGCCAGCTTTGGAAGGAGCCACCGAAAAATAACGGCAGCCACATGTCTGCTTTGCCAATGAAATAACGTATAGTCTATCCGCGGTTTCTTCACACTTTTTGAATCAAACCTTTGAAAAACCACCCCATCTATGAAATGTTTGGTTATTCCCTAAATATGTCATGTATCACAAGCATTTAATACTCGTATTAATATACATGTACCTTATCTGTTATTAAATAGAGCTTTTACTTATATCTCAACTATTAGTTATATTATTTTTTGTAACTAATATAATTAAAGATAGGGTAAAGGCTGTTCACCATAAAGTAAGCACTTTTGAAATCAACTTTATAAAAAAGTCACTGCCCCCACCTACATATATTTATCGGGCATAGTGAGTGGCATGCGCCGAGTAAAGTTGGTAACGATGGATGGAAATTAGACCCACATCTTAACGTCTAATAAAAAGTGTTAGGTAACCATTTGTGATAACTTAAAATTATTTTTTTCGCTTTCTCTTTTTAACACTGCATCGAAGTGTAAAAAAGAGATGATTTGTGAAGTATTTACTTTTATAATAATTCCACAGTTTCATTTAATCGATGCATGAATAAAGTGATGGGCTAATAGAAATGTTAATTGTGCATAAAGCGGATGAATAAACTACGTGTGTACAAATATATCTTAAGGAAGACTTTCAAAAATGCTCATTTTACCGTGAACAGCCTATAGATATATGTAGCTCTATATAATCACGTACATACACATGCATA
Source organism: Dryococelus australis (assembly GCA_029891345.1). Classification (NCBI taxonomy): domain Eukaryota; kingdom Metazoa; phylum Arthropoda; class Insecta; order Phasmatodea; family Phasmatidae; genus Dryococelus; species Dryococelus australis. Next base: position 46,241,778 of record CM057000.1, read on the forward strand.
GGTGCATATATTTGTTGAAAATGAGAGCTAAAGAAACTTATGTGTGTCTTTTTTTGAACACGCGATTTTGAAAGTTCTGGTCGAGGACTTATTTAGAAGACAAACATCATTCTTGTTCATATTAAGTATACGGTGCTCTATACCTTACGTATGACGTGTTTGTTTGATTCCTAAATATTTCATATATCACAAGCCTGTTACACTTCTGTTAACATGAAAGTATGCCATTCTGTATCAAAATTAAACTTTTACTTGTATTATATCTATAAATAATAGTATTTCATTTATAATTAATATAAATAAAAACAGGGAGGAATAGGTGTGTTGGTAAGGTCAAGTATAAGATAGTACTTATGAAGAATATTATTGAAGTGAGTGCGGACGAGCGTGGTGCGTCGTCACTTTGGTATAATTCTCTCTAGACTTGGTTGATCTTTGTTTGCATAAGGCGGATGAATAGGCTGAAAGTAGAGCTTAAATAGGGCTTCAGGAAAGTTGGAAGTAGCGGCAAGTGGACTGTAGGCACATATGCCTGCGTGCGCTACTGCGAGGTTGTACCCTAGGATCGCACCACAACCACAACCGCAATATCCTCGGGTTGACCCACCACTTCCCGTAAAGTGAGCACTTTTTAAGGCCCTTCCAACAGGCTTTAACCGCTAATAAATATATCTTATTGCTCACTTTACCGCGAACAGCCTATACTAGTACTGCGCTCCGTCACGTTTGTTTCCGGTCTCCGAGGAAATACAAGTCCGCCAGAACTGCGACGCTTCGAACGCCTAGCTTTCTCAGCATCTCACCGACGTGACGTCATTCTCGTTTGAGTGTGCTGTAGTAGATATGGAAAGGGACTTCGGGTGCAGGTACCATGTATCAGGAGCCAGGAGCCACCAGTCAACTCGGTTGTCTAAACGGCCTGGCACGGCCATGTTATCGAAAAAATTACCTGCTCCCCCCCCCCCCATCACTTCCGAAATTAATTATTTTACCAAACAAAAACACTTTTTTTTTTTTACCAAACAAATTTCAAAAAATGGAAAAATAGAAAAAACGGGATTTGAAGCTCCTCGAAGGAAGAGCCGAAAAATTCTCAGGCGAGCAAGAGGATTAGAGGCCCTTAGCGGAGCGAGTCACTTAATCCACAGAGCAATAGAGGAGGATTTGAGACTCGAGCAGAGTCCAGCCGACCGCGGAGATCAGCGGATCTGGCCCCCTCCCCAAACCAACATCCTGCACCTCCCACGTCCAAACCCCGCTACCTTCACCCCTGCCCTACACCAAACACTCCTCTTCACCCTCACCTCACCCCCTCCCCAACTCCACCTCTGACATTTATTGTAAAAATCGCCAAGATCCGAAAAAAAAAAAATCTAAAAAAATCGAGAAACATATCATATTAACCTTACACTCATCCCACCAGCCTCACTTCGCCCCCTCCCCCTTCTCCTGCCCAATCATAAATTTGAGTGTGCTGGGGTAGAGTGCACACACGATGTGCGCAGCAGCAATCCACAGCCCACGACTATCATAAACAACGTAAATAGTATTTCAGGTCAGGACATTGTTTGTGTGAACAAGAGATATGAGGAATTTGTAAGTGTACTTCCTGTAGTCGATTTTTAATTCAATTACTTTAAATTCAAATTGGTATGACTATTTTATTCTCATAAAAGGTGTTGTCTTTATAAAAGGAACAAATAAACAGACACGTTCATCGCTGTTGACCATGTGATTCTGAAGGATATATATTGGTATGGGGTAGGTCAATGTTGGGCAATTTCGCAGAAGACGAAACTCGTTCTATCTTACCTTTAGTTTATAGTCGGCACATTCGTTTGTAGTCAAAAAGTGTATTTTGGCTCGTAGAAGGAAAGTGAAGTTAGAGTGCGCATACCGAATGCACAGTAAACATAGTATATATCATTCCTGTACCTGCTGCCTGACATATGGTATCATATCTACATATTATGTACGGCTTGAAAACTTCCCTCACAGTTTAGGAAGTTTGCTAGAGATTTTTTTTGGAGCGTTCTCATTGGCTGAGGTATAGCGAATAATGAAATTTCTAAGTATGGTAAGCATGTACGGTGTAGTTTGGACCAATATGACGCTCGTAAGTGGGAATGTACAAACCAATGAAACCAATGGCGGTATAGACGACACGCGTGCATCTTTTCGGGACAGTCAGTAAATATGCATACATCTCAAAGTTTTGTATTCATAACTTTTTCTTTTACTAAAATAACTTCGTTAGTTCAGTGCCAAATACAAGTGTACTGTGTACTGTTCACGCTTGTATGCACCGTTAGATGGAATGTATATATCACAATTCCGATCTAATACAAACGTTCAGGCGTTTAATATTGTTTACTATGGATTCTCCTTAAATATTCTACGGCGCGACACTCATCTGTCCAGCAAAAGACATCGCCATGCCATTCCGTCTCTGTATACTTGCTCGTTCTGTGACACCGCGGCGTATTTTACCAACCCACGCTTTTCGCCTTTCAGCGCCGTGAATTAGACCCGTATAGAAGCAGCAGGAGCAGCAGCAGCAGGGGGAAATCTACTACTGAATTCGTGAGAGGGGAGTGCTGGTTATTTTCGTTCCCCCCTTCTGACCCTACGCGAGAACGAGTTCCTAGCATCTCCCTCCACTCTACCAGCTGCCCCCCCCCCCCCCCATTGTAGTTGTAACGTAACCAGCTGTCAGTTGAAGCGACGCAGGCACGACGCGCGCATCGCTTGGGCCGGGAGAGAACAGTTGAATGACGACGGATTGGCGCGCGAGCCCCGGCGAGTGAGCGAACTACGAACCGTTCAAATACGTCCGCGCAAGGGCGCCGTAAACAAAACGCCGGAGAAGTGGTCGAGTCCAGGACTCCGTACCAAACTGCTTCGACTTGAAAACTTTTCCATTTATCTGTGAAGTTCAATTTCGCAAGGCAACTCGATGTCGTCGAACGCGAAGATAATGTCGGAGCAGCGGAACTACGGGAACGGGAGTTCGGCCGGCAGTATGGAGATAGGCCAGAGCAACCAGGTGAGTGTGTTTACCGTTGTAATCGTATCCCCCTTCCGTACCCAGTCAACCCTTCCTCGCCGAATGCTAAGCACAACATCCCTTTAATCTTTCGTGGATGTG